>CM059614.1:726578-1926578 GCA_030412105.1 Cyclura pinguis | reverse complement strand
TTAAATTATACAGCTTCAGACTGTATGAAAGACTGTACCCCTTGATTTGGGGCTGTGTGCGTTTTAATATCCTCAGGGCGACACTTTCCCTCCATCCCACCATCGTCGCAGGAGACGGGGCCTTTTTGGTGGCTGCTCCCAGACATTGGCATTGTCTCCCTTGCAAGGCTCGCCTGGCCCCCTCTCTGCCCTTGTTCCACCTGGCTTTGCCCCCAGTAGCCAAACAGGATTTGGTTTCTCTATTACCCAGGGAAGCCTCTGGGGAACTTTATGCAGAATGAGAGGGAAGGTCTCTGCCCCAAGCTGCTTACAATCCACAAATGGGAAAGGGTGCATATCATTCATGGATGTCTTGGGTAATAAGAAATCAAACAACGCAATAATTTGTAGATATGGTTATTAGTAGTTTGTTTAGGTGGCACAATTTGGTTTTTGTATTACCCAAGGAAGCCTCCCGGGAACTTTATGCAGAATGAGAGGGAAGGTCTCTGCCCCAAGCTGCTTACAATCTAGAAATGGGAAAGGGTGGATATCATTCATGGACGTCTTGGGTAATAAGAAATCAAACAATGCAATAATTTGTGGATATGGTTATCAGTAGTTTGTTTAGGTGGATCTGCAATTGTAGAATAATATATTTCTGTCCCCCCCCCCCATTTTCTCTTTCTTATTGGAAGGGGGAGTCAGATTCCTGATGTGTTTTAGTATATTACTGTTTAGTTAGCTAGTTAACATTTTAGTGAATGAGCGTTTCATGTTTTTTTTGTTTATGGTTTTAGCATAGTGTTTTAATTTTAGCTTATGTCTATGTTAAAAATGTTAGAGTTTAAGTTGTTTTGTGTAAAAAAATTGAATAGTAATAATAATAATAGCTCACACCGCAATGAATTTACGACTCCAGGTTAAAAAAAAATCTAGAAATGTATATAAGGAAGACAATGAGGAATTTTTAAGGGTATAATATTAGCATTATTAATAATATATATTAATATATACATTATTAATATACATTAATAATATACATGGGCAGAAGTAGTAATTTGGCTCTGTTCTGCTTTGCTAGACCTCACCAGGAATGCTGTGTCCAGTTCTGGCACCATGGTTGAACAAGGATGTTCACAAGTTGGAATGTGTCCAGAGAAGGATGAGCAGGATGGAAATCAAGCTCCATGAGGCCCGACAAAGACAGGTGGGTTATGCTTTGCTTGGAGAAGCAAAGTCTGAGAGGCAAGAGGGTACCCACCCTTAAATTCCTGAAGGGATGCCACATAGAAGATGGAGCATGCTTGTTTTCCCCTGCCATGCAAACTAAGACACAAACCAATGGATTCAAATTAGGAAAAGGGCCCCACTAAAACTCAAGGAAGAACTTATTAACTATAAGAACTATTCCATAGACCTTTAGTGATGTATTTCTTCATGACCGATCTTCTGTCTGATGTTGTTTGAGCCAACCAACATTTGAGATAGTTGTGTATTCCTGCGTGGAGAGGGGTTAGACTACATGGCCTTTGCAGACCCTTCCCAATCTCAAATTGTATGATTTTACTATTCTATGACCCATGAAATCCCTCAGTGCTTTGCACAGATTGAGAGGGCAATCCCTCCGTGCTCCAAGCTGCTTACAGTCTAGAAATGGACATAAAGAAGACAACAAGGGAAGGAGAGAGAGTAAGGAAATTTTAAAAAGAGAATTCTGTCATTGCAGTTGCTTTGGTCCAATATGATATCATGTCTTTCACAATAACACACCCACCAAAACCATCTCTCTTTTTCTCTCTTAACACAGAGAGAGGGGGAAGGGAGAGAGAGAGACAGACAGACAGACAGAGAGAGAGAACCTGCCCTTTCCAACCAAGTTTAATGCCACTAAGGGATGGTTGTTAAAAATGCGTTAGGTGAAATAATTCATGGAAATAACGAAAAGCTCTTTCATGCAATTTACACATTTTTGCTCCAATGATGCCATGAATATTTCAGATACGACCAGGGCATTAAAGTTGCATGATTGCATCGCAGCAGACAAGGTGTGCTCCATTAAGAGGACATTAACCGAGGCCACGTGTGAAAAATCCTCGAAAGGTAAGTACTACAGAGGTGGAAATGGGGGTTGCCTATGATGTGGGGAAGCACTGAACTTCTGCCCCAAATAACAAAGTGCAAGCTGATTATATAAGAATAGGGATGTATGAGAGAGTTTGGTTTCAGGTTTATTTTTTAAATAAGAATTTATCAAAATTCAGGTATTTCCTCGTAGTTGTACTGAGTTCTTTTCACTTGTCTGGAACTGAGTACCCTAAGATGGGAGAATTTGTACCCTCCTCTCCCATCCATAAAAACTGGAGACTCAAAAATAACCCCCTGCGATCTGGCAGTTCTAATCAGGAAAGAACCATAGATGGACCTCAATAATTTGGACCAGAATGGAAGAACTTAAGCAATACACTCCTGCAGTGTTGGACAACAGAGTACTGCCTCTGTGCATTGTGGGTAAATAGCATGTTTATTTTGAAGTGGAAAGTGTGCCGGGCCCATGATCAACTATTCCATCAACAAACATGGACTCTAGGGAGCTGCCCAACTTTGGTATTTGTATTGGTGTTGGCCATGGGTCTCCTGTCAATCCATAAATGTTTTCCTTTGCTGACAGTTTTACACCAATCATTCATGTCCTTTCAAATGCCCATGACCTTACTCCATCATGATTTGCTCATTTCTTGGCTGGTTTTCCTTCCACCTGCTCAATTCAAATGTTACCCAAAGCAGCTTACAAAGGATTTTAACATATAAGATAATACCACAAAAGATAAAAATGTATTTGAGCACAGATCTGATCATGTGTGAAACATGGCAGCCAAAAGGGCAGGGGAACAGAAGTGATTTCAGGCACGTTCTGATTTAAGATTGCCAATTCAGGATCATCCCAGTCTCTGAGGCTTCTTGGCTTAAAAGTGAGACATAGGGACAGTCCCCAATCATGTTGCTCAGTGTTATGCACTAAACACCAGGCACTGTTGCTCACAGTTTTTCATTTTCAAACACCCCGTCATGAGCCAGGAGTCAGCTTCTCCAGGTGAACATCAGTTTCAAAGGAGGACAAGCAAATGCAAGCACATCACCAACTAGTCAGGCTGGGATGACAGACCTTTTAAGGAATGGAGAGGGCAGTGGCCCAACACCAGAAACAACTTGTATGTTTGCTAGCCCTTGCCTTTGTGTGGTACAGATTCCCTGCTTGCTGTTTGCTTGAATTCTCTGACCCTCAGACTGTCTGACCTTGCTGGATTCCTGAATTCTTGGTCTGACTCTTGACTACCTTTCTGTTCCACCCTGAACAGGCAAGCTCCGCTGAACCACTAAGCTGTCTCAGTTTACCTGCTGTACAGCCTTCTGCTATCTCTGCACTCCGTTGCAACAGACAGCCAGTGCCTACAACACATCCACATAAAGTACATATTTTCCAGTTTGGAAATTAAGACTTAGCTAAAGGGGCTGTTCCCAGATCTAGGTGAAATGAAGGGGTTGTTCTTCTCACCTATTTAGGGAGATGGGATGAAGGAGGTTCAACTTAGTCTACTTGCTCCTGGCAGTCAGGTAGATGCAGAGCAGAATGGAGGGTGAGCCCTGGCACTGCAAGGAGTAGGAGGGAAAGTGTAAACTAAGTAGTAAAGACACAGATTCTCTTGAGTCTTTACAAGCTGCAGCAATTAATGAATTAACCCTTGCAAATTGTAGCAAATCTGCTAGCTGGTTTGCAAATTTGCACCAAGAGAATTTTCACCTTCATCTCTTGCCTAGAAATCACCCACAAAAGCTGGAGTCAATGAGCCAAGCCGTGAGCTCTGGCAACCCTGTGCCCATGGGATGACATTTCTTCCTGGGATTTTGGGACCAGTTTGAGAAAACGTTAGCTGCAACCCTGGTGCTCAACTCCAAGCCTGCAGTGCGGGAAACAGCGGCAGAGGCAGTGGAAGAAACGGATCGGCTGACACTGCACGCCCCTGTCAGGATGCATTAGTCCCCCGTTGCATGGCAGAGCCATGGCGCCCCTGCTGCTTTGCCAAGCCGCGTCAGGCAAAGGCGGAAGGGACCTCTTCGAGCCACGACCAGTCAGAAGCGATCAGTTCACTGAGGGGAAAACACCGAGGCGGGGGTTGGCGCTGATAGATTGGGGCTGACAGATGATCTCTGAAGTGATTTCTGGGTGGGTTCCTTGGCTTGGCGTTTGTGGAGTGGGGAGCCACAAGAAGAACCCACCAAGAAAGGGTGCACCTGTGTATGTTACTGCTGATGAAAGCTTTGAAACCTGCTCTTTTTCTGTGGGAAAATAACATGGCAGCACTGAACAGAGAGAGAATAAGCATCTTACGAGGCAAGTGGGTAGCCTTTACGGCGGCCATCTTGCTGTGCCCCAACAACACCCCTTGGCTTTGCTTCCTTGGCAGCCACTATGGATAAAATCAATCAGTTAAAGGCCAGAAAGAGATACGAGGGGATAAATTTGATAAATTTGAACAACCGAGAGGAAAAATGTGTTGAAGGAAGGACTCCATGACCCATTGTCCCATGTAAGCCCTGTACTACATACTGAGCAGCTGGCTATAAGGATGGGCCACTGCAATGGATCAAGTTTCTGCGCTGGGACTTTTTGGGGGGTTGCAAAGACTTCCAAAAATGCCAAAGGAAGAGACCCAGAAACATACCCTCCATCATTTCACAGGTGAAAACTGAGATGCACATGGCCAAGCAATATCAGCATCTGATCAAGATGGCCATAGTTATTAATGAGGAAGACCAGAAACTAGAAGAGCCTACAGCAATTTGCTTTTGCCTGAGGCTACTGGAAAGGGGCAAGGCTCTGCTCTCTCTTCTCCTCCCTCCTTTTGCGGAGTTTATAGAATGCAAACAGGTTTGGCAGTTCGAACTCTTGTTTGCAGCAACTGAACTAAGCTGAAGCTCAGGACAAAGGGACAAGGTGAGAACTGAAGACAGAAAATGGGACATTTTCAAGCAGCGGAAAAAGTGGGAGACAGGTGACTCATTGGAGGGTATGAGGAAGTGGCAAGAGTCCACTTCTGGTTCTGAAAACCAGCTTTTTCAAAATATTGTTAAGCAGAGTATAGGCATCCATCAACATATTTAGAAGAGAAATTGCTGTTCCTGGAGGCTTCAGGGCTCCAGGGCCACAAGAATAGAAGATCAGGGTTCAAATCGCTGCTTAGCTGTTGAAAATCCCAGGTTGCAAGTTGCACTCTCTCAGCCTCAGAGGAAGGCCAGAGCAAACCCGTCTGCAAAAATCTTCCAAGAAACCCTCATAGGGTTGCCTCAGGGTCACCATAAATAAAAAAAAAAGGGAAGGTAAACAACCATCACCACCAGGTCGTTAATTTCCATCTTCCCCAGTATCCTGTTGCAAAGGTTGGGAATGACAGAGGTAGACTGCTACTGAATATGGAAGTTCTTGGGTAGATATATATTTTTTTTTAAAGAAAAAAAGCAACAAATAAAGCAGGCCTTCCTTTCCTCTGGACAAGGACCCATTGTTTGCCTTGACACACATTTCTCCATAAAAAGTTAAAAAAAAAAAAACGAAAAAGAAGGAGAAGAAAGCAAGAACATAACATTGTCTATGTTGGAACAATAGGAGGACTTGGCACCACAATACAAAATTCTCACTTGCTCTTTTATGGGAGCCCATAAAAAGCTGCAGAGATGTCTTTCTTCTCCTCTCGGAGACCCCCTGCCTGACTCTGAGGCAGGAAGAGGGCCCGCCGTTTTCCATTCAGACTTCTATTATTTGGTTGCAAACTGCTTAATTTCAGGGACAACAACAACAACGAAGACAACGAGGAGGGAGTGATACACACACACACACACACACACACACACACACACGTTGTTCCTCTGCCCTTTTCCTCTGCTGCTTTGGTACAATCTCTGGGCCTATTTATCCATCGCCACGGCAACCGGCCTCCATCAACGACCATCAGTGACTGGTGGACAATTAGAGACAGAGATGCTGTGGTAAAGCACCAAGGAAATGTGTGTGTGGTGGTTCGAAGACGAGGCTGGGCCGCTCCTCTCCATCTTCCCCAAATGGCTCAAATTATCTACATTATTCCTTCCTTCCCGCCACTCATAGCCCGTTTGCCTACACAGCCCTGTTTGCATTACATAAACGGGTGATGGTGAAGGCAAAGAAGCCAGCTTTTATTTCTATTTTTTGCACGGAGGTGAGGAAGAAGAACCTGACCTCAAAACTTTCTGCAAGGAGACGAAAAAGCATCACCGCCATGCTCCTCAAAACCAAACCTTTCAAAACCAGGTCACTGGAACAGCAGCAAGAATGGGCTTTGAGAATAGAAAATGGGACAAATAAGAAAGAAAGAAAAAGCTGAGAGATCTGAGGGATGTCCGCCATCTTCTTAACAGCAGGGCCCAAAGCCTGAGCAGCTATGTTGCCCAACAAAAAACTGCCATTTTGGGGTTGACCTAAATGTTCTAAAGGTACCAGATCTCTTCTGATCTTGGGAGCTAAGCAGGGTCAGCCCTGGTTAGTACTTGGATAGGGGACTGTTGATGAATCCCAGGTACTATAGGCTGTATTTCAGAGGAAGGAAGTGACCAAACCAGCTCTTAGTATTCCTTGCCTAAAAAGCCTTATCATATCACTCCTTTCACAGAGCTGGAAAAGACCCCAAAGGCCATCCAGTCCAACCCCATTCCCCTATGCAGGAATAAACCATCAAGGCATTCCCAACAGATGGCCATGCAGCTTCTTTTTAACCCCCCCCCCAAGAAGGAGACTCCGCCACACTCCCAAGCAGCGCATTCCATTGTTGAACTGCTCTTACCTTCAGGAAATTCTTCGTAATGTTTAGGCAAAATCTCTTCTCCTGACATTAGAAGCCATTGCTCCACAGTGTCCTAGTCTCTGGAGCAGCAGAACACAGGCTCACTCCATCCTCCATATGACATCCCTTCAACTATTGAAACGTGGCTACCATCTGACCTCTTAACCTTCTCTTCTATACAGTCATTAAAGATACAGGAGTCCTCTCCAATTTTCAGTCTAACAACTTTATGTCCAGTTCCAAATTCATTCCTGCCACATGGCCACAAAGGCGACTGTCTGCCTGCTTCTGAATGCTTCAGTTGCTAAAAACAAAAGTAAATTGCATCCATGAAGCCAAAACATTTTGCTGATTTATTAAGGTCTGTCCATTAGTTACTCTAATAAAAATATATGTTTTAATAATTAAGTGCATCCTTCTTGGATTTAGAATAAACTGTTCAGAAGTCTTGTTTCTCTGTTTTAAATCACACACACACACACACAGCTGTTTTAAAGAAAAAGACTGAATAACAGTAACATTTCTGAACCTTACAAGCCATTTGGTGGTTGTTGCAAATCCCACAATAGACAATAAGGCAGCAACACAAAGCCAGCATTTGAACTGTGTGATGTTCCTCCTCCACCATGGCTAAACATCGACAATTAGAAAAGTAACTAAGACTATGAATTATATGGCTGGCCCTCCAAATTTGAGGGTTTCATTTTCATGGATTTGATTATTTGCAAGCTTTCCAACCTCTGTTCCCCCACCTTAGGCACTTCTTTTCTGGGGGAACCTTCCCTCTCAGTGGCTCCAATCAGTTCACACAGCCCTTTAAAAAAACAGCTCTTCACCACCAGCCACTGCATGGCCAGCTAAGGATGGCTCACAGCCTGATTTCTCAGCACCAGAAACCCTCTCCTGATGCCCTCCACACACACTCAAAGGAGGAGATGGGCAAGAGAGTGAAAGTGTAGGGCCACCGTGCCGACCCACTCCCTTTCCCTCTCCTTTCCCTGATCTGGTTTGGACCCTGGGTGTCCATTCTCTCCACCATGCCTCCACCCCCTTCTCACAGACACACACACACACATTTTGATATTTGCAATTTCCCCACTTTTGCGAGGGTCCTATGCCCCTAACCCTAGTGAAGGTCTGACATACCGCAAAAGCAATGAGCTTATGCCTAGTTAATAAACAATTGTCATGTAGTGAAGTTATTGCTTCCTTCAGGGGGGACAGGAATTAATTACATGTTAACTCATATTTTATAACTAGCTAGTTCTGAATTCTGTTCTTACCCTATTTCTGTTTACTTTCACAGTATATGTATACGCTGTCCTTCAGATGTCTGCTGAAAGCTCAGCTTTTCTATCAACGCAGGCTGCTGTTAACCCAAAACGTAGAATCAGTGAGGCAACAAGGACAGATATACAGAGGTGAACCAAGCACCCTACAGAGGTAAGAATTTGTTTGCATTCTTTAAATACAACCCTTTAATTTTTAAAGTTTCCTTGCCATTGGGGTGAAGATGATGAATTGAAGGACAAAGTCAAGAAAATAAGTGAGAGGAAATAAAGAATTTTAACAGGGTAAGGGTGAGAGGGGATCCCATTCAAGGCCAAGGTCATGCGTGGGAATTACACAGCTCTCCAGATGTTGTTGAACTGTAGTTCCCAGCAGCCCCAGCAATGGGAAAGTATGCTTGAAACTGAAATCCAAGACACCAGGGGCCACTGTTGTAGAGATTAGACTTGGGTTATATTTTGGAAGGATCTAAGCCCCAAATCCACGGCGCGCACACGCACACACACACACACACACACGCACACACTAAAATGAAGATTACCACTTCACAAAACAAGATTAAAAAAACAAGCAAACCAAAGAGCTATAATTTTCAGCCATGTTTTGCTCATCCAAATCTAGACACATGTAATGGGCTTTAAACTGTTTCAACTGATTTTAATAGTCTTGTTTTCACTTGTCAAGTTCTCCAATCTTCTTTTACTCTGCTAAAGCTATTTTGTACTGTTTTATAATGTTTAAATGGGTCTAGCAGATTTTGTTGGACTCTGCCCTGAGATCATACAACATAAGGCAGGATATAAATGTTTTAATACAGAACATACTTTAAGAAAAAAAAAAAAGCAACCTCTCTCCTGAAGCAAAATAAGCCCAAGTAAGTGATGAGGACTGGAAACATGTCATTGCTTGGTGAAACAGGCTCATCAAATGTTGGATCTGTACTTCAGAGTGATGAACTGAAATCATTCTTCTTATGTGCGAGCGCCACCAGCTGGCAAGAAACCAGATGATCCAGACCTTGGGATTCCCTACCGGTTTCCCTTCCTCTGTAGTGAAATTTAGGAAACAGGGTCCACTTGGGTTGCCTTTTGCTGTCTTGAGAAACCTCTGAGCTGCAAGCAATCCAGTTGAGCCATCTGCAAAAGCATCAGATCCTGTCTGATCTTGGATGCCAAGCAGGGCCAGCTTTGGTTAGTACTGGAAGGATACTGACAAGCTGGAATGTGTCTTGAAGAGGGTTACCAAAATGATCAAAGGCCTGGAAATAATGAAGCCCTGTGAGGAGCAGATTAGGGAGCTGGGGATGTTTAGCCTGGAGAAGAGAAGGCTAAGTTGAGTCTCCTATTTTCCTAGTTGGAACAGAGCTGGATGAGAGGTCATTGGGAAAAAAGTCCTGGGATCTCCATGGCCAAGTAAGGCTGCAGTCCAGAGCTCGGACCACTACACCACACTGGCTAAAAGCTGTTCCATGTGGACAATGTTATGTCTAGTGGTTTATGTTGCTTTCTTCTTTTTCATATTTTTGGGGGGAGGACAATGTTGGCTGTTCCTTTTATTAAGAAATGTGTGTCAAAGTGAACAGTTGTCCCTCATCAGGGGCAAAGGAAAGCCTTATTTATTTGTTGTTTTTTCTAAACCAAACACCCAGGAACTTCCCTATTCAGTAGCAGCCTACCTCTGTTGTGCAACTGCTGTGCCCACTCTTAGCAGCAGAACACTGGGGAAGATGCAAAGTTAGCATCTAGAGGTGGTTGCTTTGTGCCTTCAAGTTCTTTCCAACTTATGGTTGCCTTAAGGCAAACTGGCAGCTCAGACTGGCAGACTGTGGAGGATGTCTTGCCCAGGGGGGGTCTACCTCTGCATTCCTCTGAGGCTGAGAGTCAGTCCCTTGGGGAGGAGTTCTAAAGCATGGCCCAGCCCTTCCTTGAAGACGGGAACATCCCAGGCTCAGGTTTCCAGCAAAATTCTTTCCTCGCTTTGCCTGGAGAGAGGAAGTTGGCCTTAAACAGATCGATGCTCTTGGAGAGACAGGTCTCTCTAGCCATTACTTTCCTCTTGAACTGAGAGCGTGGCTTGCCAAAGGTCACCTAGTGAGGTTCTATGGCTGAGAAGGAATTCAGACCCTGGTCTTTCTACAAGTCTGAGGCCAACAAACCACTATGCCATGCTGACTCTGTTTTCTTGGCAAGAATTATTCAGAGGCCTTCCTCTGAGGCTGAGAGTGTGGCTTGGCCAAGGTCACCCAGTGGGTTTCTATGATGAGCAAGTGTTGGACACCTAGTCTCTTAAAGTCCTTGTCCAACACTCAAACCATACACTGGCTCTCTGTTGTAGTTGTTATTACTATTACAATTTATTTCTCATCTTTTTCCTATGCCAAGATTCAAGGTGGCTTACAACAACAATTAAAACACCCATAACCTAAAAATTCACAGTGTACAAAAATCTAAAAATGTAAGTAAGCTATCAAAAAATATAATCAGCTAAAAACATAAAACCATTAAAAAGAAAACAACAGATACACAATCGGGCACATTATACAATCAGTCCCCAAACAAACCTGTCTTCACATGCCTGTGGAAAGATAGCTAGGAAGGTAGCTAGATACCTAGAAAGAATGGCCCTATCTTTTCATGCCTTGTATCTCCTCCACAATTTCTCACTTGAGGTCTTGTCTATTTTCAATCATTATGTAAACCACCCTGATAGCCATTGCAGCTATCAAGCAGGTTATCAAGGCTACATATAGATAAAAGATTTCCTTTCCCCGCTTCCACATGCACATTATCTGGAGATACAGAGATGTTTCCCACAGAAGCCTGATGGACAGAAAGGGGCAGCTGAACTTACCATAAAGACGGCTTCCAAGCATGTGCAGAGTCCGTTGTTTATATTTGGAGGCCTGTGGAGCTGCGGGGGAAGCTTGAAAGATAAGAGTCCCAACCCCAACCTAGATGGCATACTAGACTTGTGGTCTACATGAGTGTAGATTTTCTGAATGTTGCTCCTTGGGTTTTGCCAGATGTGGTCAGCTCTGCTTCTGATCTTCCCAGTCTTGGATGAAGCACTGTTTGTGGTGATTCCTTGATCTGCACTAGAGGTCCCCCAAAGTTACTTTTTTTTTAAAAACCGACACTGCTTGCTGAGGTGTCCTAAGTTTTGAAATTTTCTCCTGTCTGAATTTCTTTTTTAGAGAAAGTCACAGAGTTATAGTGCAGAAGTGCTATGTTACCGATGCACTATAACTAAAGCAAAAATTCAAGGAAAAAAAAAGGGAAACATATTGTTCCCATACGGCTCAGAATTCAAAAGAAACTTAGTTAAAGTTGGGAAGACAACTGAGGCTGTGAATTGCTAGAAAATACTCTATACCCTCTAATATTTCATAGGTGGAAACTAGATTTGGGAAGCCAAATGGCATCACACTGAGGTTAAAGTGGCAAAAGGTATTCATGAGGCATATCACACAAACTGAGAGAGGTTGTTTCAGTTTGCTTGTGCCTGAGCCCACTGTGGAAAGCAAGATTCTTGTCTCTCCTCTCCATTCTTACTTGTGTTAACAGACTGCAAACTACTTTTCTACACTTTGGACTCAGTTTGCAGCGACTGAAGTAAGTTGTGGACAAAGGGGAAAAGTGGAAGGAAAACAGAAATACCAGGACATCTTAAAAGCAGCTGAAAAAGTGGGATGACAGAGGATAAACAGGGATTGCCTCTGCCAAGCTGGGACACGGGGAGAGCATGACAGTGCTAGAAAACAGAAATGTGGTTTTGACTTAAAAAAGAACTGTGTGAACTTGTTGCTGTTAATTGCTGTCAACTTTGTCTTATGGCAACCCTTATGAAGGGCAGGGGGTTGGATTAGATGATAGGTTATTAGTAATAGTAACTAGTAATAGATTACTTCCAAGTCTATATGAATCTAGGAATCTATAGTACATTTGTGTTCTATACTAGTAATTGGTTACTTCAAAGTCTATGATTTTAGGAATATATAGTACAGTCAGCCCTACACGCTAGCATTAGGGAGCAAGACCCCTGCAACAGTGGGAATATTGCAAATATCAAAATGTATGTGAGTGTGTCTGTGGGAAGGGGGCTGAGGCACAGTGGGGAGGGCGGACACCCCAGAGAGGAGAGGGAGGGGAGGTTGGCATGGTGGCCCTATAATTCCTCTCTCTTGCCCATCTCCTTATGTGTGTGGGGTCACTGGGAGAGGGTTTATGGTGCTGAGAAACTGGGCTGCAATCTCCCCTTAGCTGACCAGGCAGCGGTAGAGGAGGAGAAAGAGGACCAAAGGCAGGTTTTTAAAGGTCTGTGAGGACTGATTGGAGCAGGGGTTGGAGAAATCCACAAATAATCAGGTTGATAAAAGTCAAACCTGCAAACATGGAGAGCTGACTGCACATTGGTGAAGCACTCTGTATGACACAGGAAACTCTGGAAAGACTGTTCCTTCTTAAACATAGGTCCAAAAAAGACACATTATAGCTACAACATTTTCAATAGATAGTAAAAAGTCTTTATTATTGTCATTATTGTTTTCATTATTATTATTAAGAAGGCTTCAAAGTTTCAAAAAAAAAATATAAAGCTCTGGATACAATTTTCATAACCGTCAAGTCAGATCAGCAAATATATATATAATATAATATTTATATATATATATATATATATATATAATATATATCTATCTACACATATATATATATAGATATAAATCAGAACTTCAGCCATTGGAAGGTTAAAGGTCTGACTCCAATCCCTCCCCCTCCCACAACTGTCCCATCCCATTTTTTAAAAAATAAAATTTATTTTAGTTCTTAAAATTTATTCCATAAAGTAATTATCTTTTTGCCCCCTAGAAATTCCCTACATATACACAGAGGTAAAAAATAAACTTAAAAAAATTCCAACAAGAACAACAACCAAAAGATAATATATATATATTTTTTTGCATGTGCGCATAATGCTAACACTTGTTTCCCCTCCCTCACTCCCCTCTTGCAATGACCCCTCCCCCCACTGCCCCAACCAGTCTCCCCCCCAAAACAGGTTGATCCCCCCAACCCTCCCATCTCTTTACATGGATCTGGAGGAAGGGCAGGTTACAAACAGGAGTAACTTTTGTCTCACTGACCCCCCAAAAAACCTCTCTCTCTCTCTCTCTCTCTCTCTCTCTCTCTCTCTCACACACACACACACACACACACACATTCACAGAACTGTATACAAAAAAAATTAAAAAGAATAATAAATCTGCTTTTTCGTAATAAAAAATAAAGAAAAGAGATAACCTTTGTCGCGTTCCATAAAAGTGCACGCGGATCTCAGGCGGTCTTTTTTTTTTTGCTTGATTTATCTTAGCAACAAAATAATATTAATAATAAAAATAATAATAAGGAATACTGCTGTTTGGAAAGTTCATTGAGAGGAACAGCAAATGTTTCACTCTACCCAGGCTGCACGCTTGGGTTGAGAATTAAAGCTATTCTGTAAACAATATTTTGATTTTTTTTTCTTTCTGCCTGCTCTTTGAAATTTCTCTCTCTTCTGTGTATGTTTTTTTGTTTGTTACACACACACACATACACACAAGGACACACCATGCAATCTACACCCCCGCCAATCTTATTTAATTTCTCCTACCCCAGTGGCCATCTTAGTCTCTTACTTTCTCATCAGCTACATGTAATGGATGCTTTTTACAGCCCTTTCCTTCCCCGCCTGTTGTGTTGAGCTTCTTAAAACTTTCCAAGGGATAAAAAGGGTGATATAAACAGTTCAGAGTTTGAAAAAGCCATGTTTGGAAAAAGAGTGGGGTACAGGGAGAGGGGTATCAGAGCAAAGGGTAGAGGCTACGAGAAAATGTGGATGGCTTGTGTGGCTGGCGTGTGGCAGGCAGGACACTCTGGATCTGCCCGCCCGCAGATCCGCATGGCGCACTCCATGCAGAAGAGGTTGTGGCCACACGGGACCAGGGCGGCAATCACCTCGCTTTCAAAACACACCATGCACTCACGCGAGTTCTTGCGGGCCCCATCAGAGCCACTGGAATCCGTTGGAGAGCCAGAGGTGGCGGAGATGCTACCGGGCAAGGAAGAGGAAGAGGAGTAGCCCGTGCTGTTGGAGAATGAAGACAGGGAGCCCTGGGCCGGCAGCCATGACAGGGCATTGACTGGATCGCTCTGGATACGCCGGGCCAACGGGTGCTCCAGTGGCATGCTTGGATCAGGGAGCGTGGGCGAATGGCGTGGGGTGGCCGTGCCACTGAAGCTGCTGTTGCGTCGCTGGGAGGCCCCATTGATGGAGGACGACGATGAGCTGCCAAAGGCTTGGAGTGGGTTGGCGGGGGGCTCGAACGGGGACCAGATGGTGGTTGGTGTGGTGAGGTCCAAGGCCAAGAAATCAAAGCCAAAATCACAATCATCGGAACCCAGTGCCAGCCCTGGGGGGTCGCTGAACGGGAAGCTCCCGCTTGAGCTGAAGGGACTGCGGGGTGTCCCGTCGAAGTAAGGCTCGGTTGCTGACGCAGGGCTCCCCAAGGATCCGAGGTTACTGTTGTGGAGGGCAGGCAGACTCTGGCGGCTGGGGTTGGGAGCTTTGGACCACAGGCTGGAGGGATTGCCAGCCAGCAAATCCAAGCAGACATCTGTGCCATTGGAATGGAAATCGTTGTCGGCGTTAACGTCGATGAAGGAGCCGGTTCTCATGGTGATGTGAGCTTCTATCTCCTCCCGAGCCCGGTCTACGTTCTCAGGCATGCCCGTCACTTCAAAGACCGGTTCCTTGTCCCGACTTGGGGTGACGATGTACGTGTGGGTCTGCTGCTGGATCCGCTTGATGGTGGCTCCCTTCGGACCAACCACCAGCCCCACCACCCGGTAAGGGACTCGCACTTGGATGGTGGTCTGGCCTGGGAGGTTCGGAGGCCCCAAGACTGAGCCGGTCACCCCATTGACTTTGTTGCGGGTGGCCCGGATCATGGAGAAGTGCTCAGCAGCTGACAAGATCTCCCGCTTGGCCATCTCCACGTCTTCCTTCCGTCCTGTCACAATAAAGACTGGCTCCTCTCCTCTCACCGGCGTCTTGATGTACGTATTGGTTTTGGCTCTTAGAGCCTTGATCTTGCATCCTGAAAAATACAGAAAGACCAAGAATTGGAGCAAAGTTAGCCCATGTACACAGATATACCCTGGTAAACAACACTGATGTGTTCCTGGGCAGGATTTTTCAAAACAGAAAAACCGGTATCTGATGGAAAAAGCAGGGATAAGTTCCTATACCATAAAAAAGAGCAGCAGAGTAGGAATACAAACAGTTGGTAAAAACAAGCTTCTTTGTAAACTGAAGTGTGCCTGTGTTTATAAAACTGGACTTTTTATTTTGAAATACAGACACAAGTTGCAGAAGAGACCACATCCCAAGGAATACAGTTTTCTTCACAACTTGAAGAATTTGTACATTTTAAAGAAGTGGGATCTGTTTCCTTTGAACTGGCATCTTTCCAAGGTGCCCAGTAGCCACAGCAGCCGGCCCGGTGTTTCCGAGCAGGCCGCAAATTATCTGGACGCTGGTTAAGAAACCAAAGCTCAACTCTGCTAAGTCAGAAGGAATCTGAGAACCTAAGACAGGGGTGGGAGTCATGTGACATTTAGGCACTTCTGTTGTTTACTTTTAAGCATTTTTGGCAGGCTGTGGCCCTCCAGAGAGCATAGAGGCTACAAAATTGCTCTAAGGACCTGCCACAATTCCCAAGGTCTATCAGATAAGGAAGCTTGCAAGAAAGGGAAACAAAGAAAACACTCCTGCCTTGTTTTTCCTTGCATATGGTACCCGGCATTAGTTAGACTGCCTCTGTGCATGGAGGTTCCTTTTCACTTGGTAACGGTGCAGACTTGTTGCTTTGCTGTTGTTAACTGCCATGAAGTCAGCTTCAAGACATCCTGTTTATCAACCGCCCCTGGTCTTGCAAACTCTGTCCAGCCGTGGCTTCTATGGCTGAGTTGTTCCACCTTTAATGCAGCCTTCCTCTTTTCCTACTGCCTACTGCTTTACCGAGCATTATTGCCTTATCTAATCAGGCATGCCTTCTCATGATACGTGCAAAATAGGATAGCCTCCGCTGAGTCATCTCGGCTTCCAGGGGAGAGTTCAGGCTTGATTTGCTCTAAGACCCATTCATTTGTCTCTTTTTAGCAGTCTGGGGTATCCATAGCACTCTCCCTCTTGTCACAGCCATAAAGACCTGGCATATTCTTCCTATGTGTGGAAGTTCTCTTGGACTAGCAGTCAGCTGAAAACTAATTGCTTATGGCAATAAGTTCTGTTCTATCAATGGCTGCCCATATTTGCAGCAAGCATGTGTCTGAATACCCCAACGGGAGTGGGAGTGACTTAGCTTATGTCCTACCCACCCTGGGGGCTTTCCGGAGGGAAGGGCAAACCCAGGCCTATTTGGATGCCTGATGCCAAATACCCTCATTCTGTTTACACATATTCAGTGGGCTGGCAGTTGAATTTTTCTTTGATATAGTGTTCTCCCCTATAACTGGTTAGCTTGGCAAGGCTACCTGACCCAAAACAGAGGGTCAACTGCCAGGGCTGCTTAAGCTGGTGATTTCCTGCAATGGCTGAGATGGGCTGGACTGGATGACCATCAGGATCCCTTCCAACTCTCCATTTCAGTCTCATTTTCTCTCCAGAAACTAAGGACAGCTCTTTGCTAGAACAGGGAACAGAGGGGAAAAGTTGGAAAGCAGATGGGGTGAGGGGGGGATGAATGGTCTAAAAGAAATCGGGAGTGGCCTAGGGGTGGGGTTGAAGCCGGGAGGGAAAATAGGGGCAGTGCTTCTGGAAAATCAGCCAATAGGAAACAAGGAGTGTGATGTCACTGCGCTCAACACAGCATGGTTTCAGCTAACAAAGCGAACAATGGGGCAGGCATCCTGCCCCACTTTACAAACCAGGCCTGGCCCAGGTTGGGGGGGGGGGTAATTACATTTTTTTAAAAGAAAAAAAAAACAACTTAGAAATTCAGAAATACTACACACCTACTTAAACTTGTCATAGGTAGTAAAGTGAACAATAAAAAAAGGGGGAGTTACTCACAGAAAGATGGATTTTCCAGGGCAAGAGGGTTGCTTACATACATTTGGGAAACTATTTTTTCAAAAGCCCCATTCCCTCATTTTGGCTTTTGTAAAAGCAGGAAAGGGTGTTTTCTTTTGCAAAACAGATACACCCTGGTCGGAATTGCTTGCTTTAATACACAAGCTCAACAAAGGAAAAGGGGGAGAAATTGTGGTGGAGAGATCTGACCTATTGTTCCTTTCTAGCCATTTTTTCCTTCAGTAAGAAACCTACTTCCACCACATAGACACTACACTGAGAATGTGAGTCAACCAAAGTTTTAACATGCATTGAAATACAAAAAGAATAGTCAGACAATTAACCAGGCTGCAACACACAGCTTAGACAGTAAGCCACAAAAGGCAACAATTATCTCAGGACTTGGGGGGGGGGCAGAATAGTCCCCCTTTGCAAGGAGGTCATCTGTTTCATCCAAATCCCTGGGCAAACAAGGGATAGGAAGTCCAACAGAAACTGCCCAGTTTTGTCTTGCGGTCCGCCATTAATCTCTGAAGCTTGGCTTTCAAAACAAAGCTATACATAAGATGATCTGGAAATACAACGTATAAAGCCAGGGTTTCTCTCTTTCACCCACCAGGGTGGAAGACAAGCATTACCTGCTTTCTAGAATAAATCCAATTTCTCACCACCCACCTGGCCGTCCATCCCGCCTTCCGTGATGGAAGTTGGAGCGTTTCAAAAGCTCCCTTCCCACCCCACAATCTCTGCACACAAAAGAACAAAGAGACTCTTAAAGTCCTCCAAAGAGAGATGCCAAAACCATTTTCTTTGGGGACGATGGGAAGAAATTTTAATTCCCTTTGAGGCCAAGGTGGCAAAGAAGGCCAAAGCTGGCTGCATTTACAAAACACCCAAAGGGTGCAAGTTGTCACTTGGGAGCCGCAGAGGGTACAAATCCTTCCATTTTTCATACTTATATGAAGCTATGATGCTGGAAGAGATCAATATATTGATCCTTGGAGTTCCAGGGTAGGGGAAGTATGGGCCTTGAGGTATCACCCCCCCCCAAACCATGCCCATTCTTGCCTTTCCCCAAAAAAACCTTCTTATAAAACTGCCCCACCTGCCTGCCTTACCTGCAAAAGGTGGGAAGGTTTAAAGCAGCGCTTGGCAAAATCTGGACTGCGGCCCACAGGACTGTTAGGTGGCCCCCCTCCATATACATATTTTTAAGAACATATATATAATCAACTAACTAACTAATTAATTAATTAATTAACACAACGCACCTCAGAGGATAGTATCAAAAATACCCCTCCTTTAAAAGTTAAACCAAACGGGTGGTGAAAGGGAGCCTGTAAAAACCTTCCCAAACAGGAACCAGATTTCCAAAACCCACCCGAGGGAGATGTTGGCGGAGGTTCTGGGGCTGGCATGGCTTTGGCAATGGTGGCATGTGGACCAAACCCTTGGGGACCGCTCCCCCTGCCTTTTCCCACCCCAAGGACGTGTGTGTGTGTGGGGGTCGCCCCCCCCGCTCCCCGCGAAGGCTTTTGCCCCCCCCCGTGTTTACCTTGCCGGCCCACGATTTCGGCCACATGCTCCGAGCTGGGCACGGAGACGCACTCGGTCATGTTGACGCTCTTCTTGTGGCTGCCGATGGTGCCCAGCTGCCCGGCCAGCAGGGGCTGCTGTGGCGGGGGAGGAGGGGGCGGCGGCGGAGGGGGCGGCGGGGGATGATGGGCCAGGTGGGCCGGGAAGGGCCCGAAGATCTCCACCGGGGAGGCCGCCCTGGGCGGGGGGCTGCAGGCCTCGGGGTCCAGGAGGAGCAGGCCGGCGCCGGGCGGGGGCGGGGGCGGCCCTGCGGGGTAGGCCAGGCGGTCCAGCCCCCCGGCCTCCCCGCCCTCCTCCATGCCTTCGTCCTCCGGCCCCGGCGGCCCCGATCCATCCCCCCGGCCCGCGGCGGCCGCCTCCTCCCCCTCCCGGCCCTCCCCCGCGTCCCTCTCTTCCCTGCCGCCGCCTGCGCGTTCCTCCTCGTCCTCCAAGCCCAAGAGGGAGAGCTGCTCCAGGGCGAACCGGAGCTCGGCCGCGGAGGGCTCCTCTCCCCCGGCGACCGCCGCCCCGGGGGGCGGGGAGGGCGCCTTCTCCCGGCGGGGCAAGCCCCCGTAGCCCTGGCAGGGCGGGAGGATCGCGGCGTTCAGAAGTCCCCCCAGGCCGGGAGGGGGGCCCCCCGACCCCTCGCCTCCCTCCAGCGGGTGGTAGAGGGCGCTGGGCATGCTGGGCGCGGGCCGCTCGCCCTCCTCGCCCTCTCCGCCCCCCGCCTCCTCCTCCGCCGGCTGCTGCTGCTGCGGCGGCGGCCGGCCCCCCAGCCTCGCTCGGGGGACCCGCCTCCGGCGAGGGGACCCTCCCTCCGCCGCCGCCGCCGCCCCCCGGGCCCGATCCGGCCCTCCCGGCCCCCAGCCGCCCGGCCGCCTTTGTCTGCGAGTCCCGCCGCCGCCTTCATCCAAAGAGGCAAGCCAGAGGGCGGAGCGGCGAAGGAGGAGGAGGAGGAGGAGAGGCGAGCCGGGGAGGAAAGAAGGAAGGAAAGCGAGGGAGGAAAAAGGGGGGGGGGAGGAAGGAAGGAAAGAAAGAAAGAAAGAAAGAAAGGGGGGAAAGGAGGGCGGGGGGCCGGCACACGCACGCACGCACACGACGAGCCCGGGGTGGCAGGAGCGGCCCCCGCCTGGCTTTGCCTCGCCTCGCCGCGGCCTCGCCTCCGCGCCCACCCCAAAGGCTGCGCGTCACCGGCAGCCCAACAATGAGCGCCGGGGCGAGGAGAGCGCATGCGCGGGGAAAGTCTCTTTCTGCCCCCCCCCCCAAATTCCAGGAGCGAGGGGGGCAAGGCGCTCCCACCCTTTCCCGCCCTCCCCTCCTCTCTTTGGGGCAATCGATTGGGGAGGAAAAAAACACCACCACTAGGATGAGGTTTCGGGCACTACTATGGCTGCGCCCGAGCTGTGACCTACATTTGGGGGGGTCGCATGTGTGTGCGCCCAGGAAGGGAGGGGTTTTGTAAGCGAGGGTGGGTGGGTGCGACGACAGCTCCTCGCATCCCCCAGCCCGTCATGGGAGGTGTGACTCCCCAAAAAGGAACTTTTCCAAGTCCTGGCTAAGAGATGTGGGAGAATCATAAGGACACCCAGGCCCCCAGAGGTGTGAGAATCATGAGGACACCCAGGCCCCCAACATCAATCCATTAATCAATGAAATTGCAAACTCTCCCACTATTGCTGGGAGAATGGTTCCTGGGTAGAGGGCTGCACTTCCCCAAATCCTCCAGTCTGCATAGGCAATGGCATCGCAATCCCCCCCCCACTCCGGAAAAAGTTTTCCTAGCTGTGGAAAATATGTCAAGGACCAGAAAGGGGAAAAAAAAGTTGCTGAGGGGGAGAGGTACAACTCTGGTTGTTGGGAGGTGTAGTTCCCCTCCAAAAGAAAATTTTCTAAATTCTGGTAAAGGTGTGTCCAAAGCAGCGCAGAAGGAAAAGCTATGCTCCAAACACACAGACCTACTTCCTGGTGCGATGCCTTGCCAGTTCTGTCACTTTTATTGGGTTTGATTTCTTTGATGGGCATTCTAGGTGCTTAGAAAAGTGACTCGGGACTACAACTCCCAGAATCCCCTTGCCAGCAGCTTGGCAAGACGCTTGGGGCCTCCAAGGCCTCAAAATCCTTGACTTCTGTTAGCTGAAGTCTGAAACATCCTGAAGGTGGCCCAGAAGTTGAGAGCCGCTGCCTTTCCCATCAGTCTTATAGTGTGAAGGTATGCTGGGAGTTGCAGTCCAACATCTGCAGTTTCTCCACCCCTTCTGCGAAGCTTAATCCTGGACAAAAATGTTAAAGATGGCACGCAATCCTACCCCATTCTACTCAAAAAGTTCCAGTTCATTCAACAGGGCTTAGTGGATATAAGGCTGCAGCATTGCGACTGTGTGCCTTTCAGTGACTTACGGCAACCTTATTTTGTTTTTTTTCTGGCAAGATTTGTTCAGAGGTTTACCATAGTCTTTCCTCTTGAGGTGAGAGAAATTTGGGACAGATAAATATCTTGCGTTGTTTTCAGTGGGGTTTCAGTTGGCATTTTACTGCTATAGAAACCCAGTACATTCGACCCCTGGTATCTGCTAGGGTTTGGTTCCAGGGCCCCCAGTGGATACCAAAATTCATGGATGCTCAAGTCCCATTATATATAATTGTGTAGTAAAACAATGTGCCTTCTATAAAGTGGCAAAATCAAAGTTTGATTTTTGGATTTGTTACTTTTATGGAATATTTTCAAGCCATGGTTGGTTGAATCCATGGCTGCTAATTCCGCGGATATGGAGAACCAGTTGTAATAATATAACAACCCCACACAGAAGGGTCTTCTTGGGGGTGACACCTGAATGTGGGACCCCTTCCCACTGGAGATCTGCTTTCCCCTTCTAGGTGTCCCCATATGGGCACCTGCAAAAGCACATGTAAGCTTCAGCAAACAAGCTCTGGGAGTGTTGAGCAAAGGCAACGTTTGTTACATTTGTTGATTTACCCTAGTTTTGGCATTTTGATTTTTAGTAACCTTTCTGTATTACACTGTTTATGTAAGCAGCTAGCTGCCCTAGGCTTTGCGAGGAAGTTTAAGAAATAAACAAATATGCCAAAGGAAGAGACAAAAACAAAAACCTCAAGATTTTCAGGCGTGTTTAATATCCCAGCACCCATTTTCACAAATACAAAATATCTCAAAAAAAAATATAAACCCTAAACAGCTTATAATTCTGGAATTTTTTGCATTTTTTCCCCCCAAAATGTATACACTCTTACCAGCATTTAAAAACTCAATAATAGAGAATTCTGCTAATTTACAAGAGAATCTTTAAGTAAGGTTTGCAACTCCGTGCAGTATACTACTGCTTAGAGTAGACAATTTGAACACCTTACACAAAATTGTAATTCATAACTGATTAAATCATTATGTTTATTCTTCAATATAACTGTATTTATTTAATCTTCAAACAATCCCCATAGCTACTATTAGCTGTTAAAGGGTATATTTATTTTGGGGGTGGGGTGGGGAGACATGCTGTATTTAAATTTGTTATTCTGCTTTTTGTATGTGTTGTTGTGATTTCCCATGACACACCACCACTATACAGATCTGATCCTCACTGAATTTTATGTTATGTACTGTAAATCAGACAAAAGACAACCAATGAGCTTCACAATTACAGCACTATGAGCCCACTTTTAACTGCCATAGTTCCATCCAATAGGATGATGGCAATTCCAATGTAGGGAAGTGTACTCTGAATTCTGTGCCAGAGAGTTCTAGTGCAAACCTAGACTACAAACCCCACAATTCCATAGGATGTTGCCATAACATTTAAAATAGAATCATAGTGCTAGGACTGTGTAATATGAAATGGGCCCAATGCAACAGTTTACTTCCCTAGAATGTTTTGTGTCCTTTGCTCTCTCTTGGCCATCATGGTTTCCAAACAGCATGTGAAATATTTCATTTTTTTAAAAAAATTAAGAACAGATAATAACCATTCTATAGTAATCACAATCCCATATGGTTAATGGATGCTCTCCACATGCTTAGAGCAGCAAAATGGAATATGGTCAATGGAGGATGGTGGCAAAATGAGCCCCAAGCCTGTACAAGTGCTGGGATTTAAAATGAACCATGAACTTTGACCCGAGTCCCATATTTCTTCCTTAGTAATATTCTATCAACCAGCACTTTATTTTAAAAGAGTGTGTAACAAAGAGAGTTGCTGTTAGTGTGGACTATGCGAGAGCCAGCATGTAGTGGGTTGAGCATTAGACTACAACCCGAGAAACCAGGGTTCAATTCTCCGCTTGGCCAGGGAAACTCACCTGCTCTAAACATACGCAGAGTATTCATCTTGCCACCGAAAGCAAAAGGAGAAAATGCATTGCTCTCCAGATGTTATGATACTGAAATTCCTGTCAGCCCCAGCCAGCATAGAAAGGGAAGCTGGGAGCAATAATCCAGGATCTAGAGAGCCAACAGGTTGCCTAATTCTGTCTTAAACAGAACAAGTCGTCACAAGGGGCTGGAAGAAGCAGAAACAAGAACAGCCACTAACTTCTTTTTCTGGGGTGGACATTGGACGGGATCTCTGGCTAAAGCCACTGGCAAACACCAGGCGCGGCCCTACCTCTTTCGGTCTGGACAATGACCGGCTCTGTGTTCCGCTAAGAGATGTCGAAGTTCTTCCATGTGTACCAGTTCAATGCTACCATCGCTTTGCCCTTAGGCACATCATACCTTTGGGTTTGATTTTATTGTTGCTGAGACTTACCTTAGCCGTGAACCAGGGATGGAAAGAATGGTTGAAATAAGGGTCAGGTAACCCTGTAAAGATTCTTACAGAGTTCAGAATGTTTGTAGTTCAGGACTTCCTGTGTGTGAAAAATGCAAGTGGGCTTTTGAGCAGAAAATTGCATATTTTGCACCAAAAGCTGTATTTCTGCACAGAAAACAGCATCTTCTGCATAGGTAATGCCGTTTTCTGTATAGGAAACTTATTTTTTGTGCATAAATATTATTTGCTGAGCAATCAGAACAATCCAAGTTCATTTTTTTTGCCCCAAATGAGTCCCAAAGGCCCATTAATAAAGACTCACTGGATATAACTATCCCTAACAACATTCACTCACACTTCCCCGCATTCCCAAGAAAAGACGTTACAGGCAAACTTGACAAACATCTCTCCTTTGAATAATTTTTGCACCATATGTAAAAATGTAGGAAAATTTTTTCTTTTTTATTACAAAACCTATATTCCCCCCAGCAAGGCTGTACATGAAGACACTACATCATCAGCGTGTGTCTGACAGGACATACAAAGGAAGATAGAATTTTCTAAAAGCTGAAGTTTGAGTATCAACTTTTTTCTGAAAAAGGACAACAATGGATCTGGCCAGAATGGTTTGAGAGGCCAATTTACAACCCCCACCCCAAATTTATCAAGGTCATTTAGGATACTTGAAAGGGTTAACCTTCTGAGAACCACCCAACAAGCAACAAGATATGGAGAAAAGGAGTCAAGCCAAGAAATATGTTGTGCGCATGTCTGACGTTATTATTATGGACAGTTCAAAAATCTGAAAATATTTTGGCCGTGCCCAAAAAATTTTGAAAAATGCTTCTTCACAGTCAGGCAGAACATCTTCAAGTCCCTGCTCCCCATATCTTTTTCAAGTTCAAAATAACCCAGAATTACTACTTGGAACACCTGGTTCCAAGTGTCATGTTCCAATTTCTAGCTCTGAGATTGAAAAAAAAAATTCAGCAGAACAAAAGCACGTCATGAACTTTGTTTGTGATCTCATGAGACAAAGCCCCATCTTCTCCACACGTCCCCCTGCTCCCGAAATAATACTGCACCAAACTGTAATGCAATTCTACCAAATAAGGTAGAAAAGAAACAGGAGTGAAAAGCTAGCGTGCAGATTCGATGTCTTGAAGATGACAAATATTCACTGGGAGAGATAAAAAGAGAGAGAGAAAGAGAGATTGTGGGCAGGTCAAGAGGAAGCAGACAGATCTACACCCCAATAATGAAAATATCTCTGCCCCACCCTAATGGAAACTAAGCATATTAAGGCAAAATTCTGCATCGTTTCACAACTGGTTAGCTCCATTCTCAAGTGCACGTCATCTATTTCTGATAGTTTTCTTTTTCTTTCTTAAAAAAAAAAGCATTTAATGACACAAGACAAGCAAAAGGCAACCCCCACCCCATAATCATTCTGTCCCGGTAACTAAACCCAGTAAAACAGGTACTGGGAGGGGTTCCATAGCAGGAAGAATTCACTCCCGTTGCAAGAGTCATTAAAAAAAAATTAAACCAAACACAACCCTCATACAGCACCTTTCAGTTACAAAGTTTTCTCCAAATGAGATTGAGAATCTCCACGGAATATTAGTTCGACAACGGACTTTAAAAGTTTCTGTATTAAAATTAGAAACCGATTGGGCTCGGAGGTGTTCAAACAAGCCACTGACAGTTTTGTCTTCCACATCACCAGGACAGTTCGGAGTTTGTGCGGACGAAAGGGATTTCTGATTAAGACGCAGGTGGCTAGCTGGTTTGAGTGGCATCCAGCATCCGAATCCAGTCGCACACAGAAAGGCACCTTCTAACCTTTGGAAATCAAGAAAAGAAAAGAGGCAAGACAGAGAGAGGTCAAAACTTTCCAAAAGTCAGATGAGGAAAATACCTGTCCGGTCTGAATTCAAGGCCGCAGTGGTAACATTTTAAAACCTAATGGCTTGGCTCCACAACACTTGATGGAATCATTGTGGTTGTGTGCCTTCCAGTTGTTTCTGACTTATGGCAACTTTATCATGGGCTGTTCTTGGCAAGTTTTGTTAGGATGTGTGTGTTGTTTTTATCTTCCTCTGAGGCAGAGAGAGTTCTCTGTGCAGTTCTGAAGGTCACTTATCTGGGTGTTGCAGAGGCACAGACAATGTGGGGGGGGGGGGCGCAGCCATATTACCTGGACTATACATTCTCCATCTCCTGGACGCGTTCCACCTCCTCTTCCTCATCGTCGTCCTCACCGTCTTCTCGGCCCCCGACTTTTGCCATTGGGGTCTCCCCATCCCTCGCAATCTCCTCCACGTGAGCCAACATGTCGGCCATCAGTGCTTCCTCCAGCCTCTTCCGCACTTGCTGGACCAGCTCTTCCTGTTTCCTGTTGAAAAATTGAAAAGGAAAAATAGTATCCCAGAAATGAAACCAAAGGCACACGTGCACACACAGAGCTCAATTTCAGTTGTTCCCTTGGATATTTTTTTGCTGCAGGCAGGCAGGGAAAGTAGACATCATCAGGGAGATGGGGGGGATAGGCCGGAGGGCAAAAAAATAATAAGAAAGGAACAGGAACAATTTATGTTAAACCTCCTGTTGGCTGATTCTTAACTGAAAATGCCAAACAGGTACCATCCAAATGCAGGTAATGGTCTATAAAGTCCTAGACATCTCAGGCACAGAAAGACTGCATTCTCTCACATAAGCCTGCCTGTGTTTTAAGATTTTCTGAGGAGGCCCCTCTCTCTGACCCACCACCCTTCCAGGTACAGCTAGTGGGAATGTGGGAAATGGAGCCTATTCAGTGGCTGGCCACAAGCATATTACTGAAAAGTGGACTGTTGTAAAGTAGGGGACATTGGTACTAAGGGGCAGATGGCAAGGAGGGGACCCAAGGAACACCTCTTACCAGTTTCCTCCATACCAGCCATGATTTTGCAAACCTCTAGAGATATCCGTCCTTCCTTGCCTTTTGTTTTGCTGAACTAAAATGACCCCAAACTTTAGCCTGCCCTCACAAGGACCCTTTGGCTGGGCCCGCTATAAAACATAATCCATATTGCGATCCAAACTGGGATAGCTGGAGGGATGCTGGCAGTCAATGCCTCAGGGACCAGCCCCAATCCCTGGACCAGCACTTTGAACAGCGGTGCCCTAGAATGCGGGAAGTACGTTCCATCTAAACATTAGGAAGAACTTCCTGATGGTAAAAGCAGTTTGACAGTAGAATATGCTGCTGCCTCAGAATGGAGTCTTTCTTTGGAGGTCTTTCAACAGAGGCTGGAGGGCCATCTGTCAAAGGGAATGCTTTGATGGTATATTCTTGCATGGCAGAATGGGCTTGGACTGGATGGCCCTTGTGGTCTCTTCCAGCTCCATGACTCTATGATTCTAAATACGCTGCCATTTGGAAGAATTAACTCAGAGGGAAATTCACCTCCTGCCCCCTCCCCCAGAGGAACAATTCCTACCTGATATCTTCATCAGTCACCATGAAGGCTTTGCAGAGAGGCTGTGAAGTGTTGAGCCAGACACCGGGGTTTTTCTCCACTGCGGCTGAAAGCTGCCCAGTGATGGGCATTGTGCTGGTGTGGAGGGCGCTGGCGATAGCAGAGAGGAGGGTCTCGTCAGTGCAACCGGGCCCAACGCCTGAGGGAATGGAGAGAGCCAGACATGGCCCTGTGAGCTCCGCTTTCACCTCCTGCTGTTAGTTAACCCTGCCAACACTCTCCTGACCCCCCGCGGCAGAGGTCAATCTCACCGCTAAGCCATGGCAGCAAAGTGGGCTTTCTAGAAAAAAGCAGAACTAGTACAATTTGGGCATTTCCCCCCCCCCCCGCAGTCTTCTGATGCAGGGAACCAGCAGCTATGTTTTTCCCCCACTGTGTCAGTGGGTGTATGTCCCTTCTGGTCACGCTGACCCCATGAATTTCAGTGTTTTCTTAGGCAAGGAATCCTGAGGACCCAGCGTGGGGCAGTGGTTTGAGTTCTGAATGACTCTGGAGAGCAGGGTTTGAATCACTGCTCGGCCATGGAAGGAAACCCCACTGGGTGACTCTGGGGAAGTCACACACTCTCAGCCTCAGAGGAAGGCAAGGGCAAGCCCTCTCTGAACAAATCTTGCCAAGAAAACCTCATGACAGGTTTGCTTTCAAGTCACCGTAAGCTGGAAATGACTCAAAGGCATTTAACGACAAACTTAGAGGTGGTTTTGCCAAAGGACTGGCACCATATTTGGAAAACTGTCCACAGTAAAACGGAGCATCAGAAAATTTTCCACCCCATAACGCTGGCTGAAGAGTCCTGGATTAAGACCAATGAGATCTGGGTTCCAGCACAAGTTGGAAACATTAAATTTTTGGATGACGAACCCCCAGAATCCCCCAGTCAGCATGAGCACTAGGATTCTGGTAGCTGGCATTAAACAAGAAAAAGCAAGGTTTCCAAGTTTCTGGCTCATTGGCCAGCGCCTCTATCCCGCAGCGCACAACTCTGTGAGCAGAAAAACAGCACTCCATCTCCTTGGAGCAGGATCTAAGCCAAAGCATTCAAAATAGCCAGACCAAACCCACCTTGCAAACCTTTTGGAAGATCCATCGTTTTTACTAGCTCCTCTGCGATATCAAAAGCATTGAGGCCACTCAGCTTCTTCTCCCAGAAGAGCTGAGACAAGGGGGAGAGAAGAGAAAGGGGAAACCATCTATTTACATACGTTATTTACGTCACTTGCCCAAGCATTCTTTTCCTCCACTATCAACCATAGAGCCCCCATGTTCAGAGGCAATCTACCTCTAACCAGCCAAAGACTACTCAGGGATAGCCTGTCTGTCATTCAGGGGTAATCTAGAACTCCACCGGGGATGGACCCTTCATATTCAGAGGCAGTTTATCTTCATTTCTCACAAACAAACAATGGAAGGCTTAATGTTAAATGCAAACCCTGCCACTATCTCCCAGCCCAGCCTGGCAGAAACATGAATATTTAAAGACAACTTCTCTACCACAAAACGCATACACACATACAAGTCTTACCTGGCGGGGTTGGTCGACTGCTTTCTGAGGGTCAGTCTTCACTTTATTGCTGGGATGGTTGGTGATCTTTGTCACAGGCTGCTTGAAGATGGAAGCTGTCTGTCTCACAGGGAGTGCCGTATTTAGGTCAGGTTTACCCTAGAAAGGAAGATGGGGTAGGGGACAGGAACAAAACAGAATGCAGAAATGAAGTTAAATTTCAGAATTTAACAAAAACTAAGACCAGCCACTTTTCCTACTACGCTTGTATATTTGTATACTGTAACTTTTTAAAAAAAATCTACCTGCCAAATAGTTTTTAGAGACAATGTTCAGGTGTAGCAAATGGAAGATGATTCTGGCCTGTCTTAAATCTTTTATTCAGTCATTCTTACAGAAGATACACCATAAACCATTTTTCAATTTTTTTCTCAGGGAAAAAACAAAAAACTGTTTCCCCCTCATTTCCCCTCTCCATTTTTCTCTGATTCCTCCCTCCCCACAAGTATTCACTATCTGTTCGAAGAGATATAAAGCTCTGACACAGAAAATATGGGGTGGGTGAGCTCTTTAAGCTAAAGAAATGAATCTGGCCAGGTTCTCACCTTGGCTTGACTGGAACAGTCATAGCGCATCCTCTGACGGTTTTTGTTCACTTTGCTCATCAGCATCTTCCCCGTCCGGAAGTCAAAGGTGCTCAGGTCCATGGAGTTGCCCAAGTATCGGGCCAGCTGGGGCTTACTGCGGAATTTCTTCCCGCTCGGACTGCAGGATGAGGGGGTCAGGGAAGGAAGGAGAGAAGAGAAAGAAAATTCAGTTTTCCAACTTAGCCCCACAGGCCCTTAGCACTTCCAGCAAACCAAAGAGAGCCCTTCGCTCTGGGTACCTTCACTGCACCCAGGGTCCATTTTGGTCCACTGGTGAGCAAAAGAGGACAGCCAGTTTGGTTGGTGACTTTGCAGGGATGCCAGTGTTGATACAGGGGTCCGCACAAGGCAGGTAATGTGGCCAGCAGAGATGAAGGTGACCACTGAAATTCAGCTGGGCAAAAGGGTGTCAATGTACCTTTCCTAATAAAGCCCAAAATGAAGGATAGCCAGTCACTGTCCCGGACATCTTCGAGCCCAGTGCTACTCAACAGGGGTGGTCCGTTAGGAAACAGTCGTAACTAATGGGAACGATATAGCACCAATTCCTAGTACATTGAAGGCAAAGAATCCAGCCGGTCCCTGACACTGGATATGTTCTAGCAACCCAACACTGACAGCCTGTGTTTCTCCAGCCCTCTTTCACCCATGCTGATGCTGGTAAAAGTCTTCCAGCTACACAGAGAGGAAAAGGGGCACCATAAAAAGTAGTTCCTTTGTCAGGGGCTGCTAAATGAGGCATGCCTGTAATTAATCTGAATTGGCTCTTTCACCAGGATCATTTGTTAATTTATGGAGCAATGTGGTTTCCAGAAGGAATCCAAGGTCAAATACGTTATCCAGATTGGAACTTCTCAACCAACTGCTATTTCTTAAAGTTTGTATTATTGCTGTTTTTTTAAAGACACACACACACACACACAGAAAAGCTGAGCAAACACACATTAACAGAGATGACAGCAAACAAGAAGGTGCAGGAGCTGGAAGGACGGAACTGCACAATAGGGGTCACAGCGCTTTTTGTGCCAACAAAATTCTGCCCATGCACGTTCTCCTTGCCTGCTTGGAACAAGGATTAAATCTTTTAAAAAGCAGCTGCGAAGCGGTAAAACTGATTCTGCATGCTCCTCTGTCCCAAGGTACGCTTGTATTGTGAGTTGCATTTCTATGGCTCGCTTCAGCCGCTGGTTACAAGAAAAGCCAGCTTGCATTTCTTATTCTTTCCTTCCTTTATGGAGAGTGTTACTTGAAATTCAAACTTTGGAGGGTGTGCACTTGGAAGCGGGGACAGAAGATGAATGCCTCACAGCCTATTCAGACCAGGCAGAACGGCCTCCAGATGTCCACTCTGCACGGGGAAAAGCTCAAACCCCCCTCTTTTGTTCCTTTATGTTCTGAAGACAAGGGTTGGGGGACACAGACTTTAGGATTTACCCCTCCACCTCATTATAAAGCCAACCGTGTCTCCTGCCACCACAGCTCTTCCAGCTTCAAAGGAGTAGCTGGTGGACTTTTCAGAGCTTCGAAAGAAAGGAGGAATTAATTTTTTTCCCAGAAGACACCAAGGGAAGGAAAAAGCAAAATACAATGTGGTTAGCGTCCATACTTCCTAGGAACCATCTCTCAAATACAATTGTCCAGCCTCTTGCATGGCACAGGGGATGGTCTAGATGGCCCTTGTCAGCCCTTCCAATTCTATGTTTTGGGATCTAACCAGATCATCTGGGAAATGCTCAAAGCCCAAAAGAGCCCTGATGTGGTCTAGTTGGCCCCACTTTCTGTTCTAGTGCCTACCAAATTCTTCTTTGACCGAGTTTTTTAGGGCACTGTTTGCAGCAAGGGCAGAAGCCGCTGTCCTGAAGAAACAGTCCCATCACTTGTTGATGAATTCCTAACAAAGTTCCCATGGAAGGGGAGAACAGAGTCAAGAATCTAACTGTATGGTTGTCGACCCTTCCCTGCACAAACACTACAAATTGCAGATAAACACACATATACAGACCCACTTAACAAAACCACTAACAGAGAGGCATCTTTCTACACATGCTGGGCCACTCCCCTTCCCTCCTCATTCTGTCCAGCTAGGAAGATACTTTTTTCCCTGTAAATTAAGCATTAGGAGGATGGGGAAGGAATGCTAAAAGAAACAGTCTTTTGGTGTCAGACTGTAGCAGTGTGTCTGCAGAACACAACACAATAAAGCTTGAAGTGGGAAAGACTGGAAACAATGTATGGATTTTTTTAAGCAATAAGTAATCTGTGATTATGATTATTAGTGATTTAGTAAGAACCAGTGTGGTGTTTAACTACAACCCTGGAGACAAGAGTTCAATTCCTCACTCACCCACGGAAACCTTGGGCCCATCACACACTCTCAGCCCCAGAAAACTCCGTGATAAGTTCACCTTAGCGTCACCCTAAGTCAGAAATGACTTGAAGGCATACAACAACAACAAAATTCTAGTAATGGTAGAATAAGACGTAGGATATTAATTGAATTTTCTTTTTCATTACCGTTGGTATGAGGAGGGTCAGAGTTCTTTGGTATGTTAATAATGCAGCTTGGATGTGTTTAATGTAGCAAATGAGTTTTTCAGTCAGGGGATGTGTTATTATGTTCTAGTTCCAGTTCAGTTTTAGTTCTAGTTACACATGTATCTTTATAGTTTGTTACTTTTTCTTGTTCTTTTTTCTTTTTTGTAGTTGTGGATTACTTTGTATCTCCTACTAAAATTAGTAAATACTACATCTAAAAAAGATAAAAATAAGGAAAAAACTTCTGGAAGAAATCTGGATAGGGGAAGAGGTTGCTCTAGAGCAGCTTCCCTGGGTTTGTGCATCTTTACTGTCCAGGTGACCCACGGAGGCTGACTCCTAGGAAGCTGGGATGCTCAGCTTCAAGCCCCCGTTTAGCAGTATCCACCCTCCACCCCAAAATGAAATGCTGAGATACGTTCTTGCGCTAACAAGCTACGTTCTTGCAAAACAGAGGCAGGCCGCATGTGGCTCCGGGACGCCAATCCTGTTCAGGAACTGAAAGAAGTCAGCAGAAGGGCCGTCATCTGCATGCTGAAAATGCTTTCATCCAGCAGTGAGTAACCTTTGGCCTTCCAGAAATTGTTGGAAGCAAAGCTCCCATCAGCCCTAGCTAACCCTGACAACAGAGAGGGATAACAGCAGCTGTAACACTGTCTGGTTGGCCAAGCTCTTCCCCCTTCCCCAAGTAATCTTCCTGTGAAGTTTCACTGAAAGGTTAAAAAGCATCAGAGGCTGAGAAGGAAACCTGTGGCATCTCAAAGGCCATAAGGTACATGGCCCAAGGGCTGAACCAGATAACTCCTGGGATTTCTTCCAACTCTTATGATGTTGGAGACCCCTAATCACTTCTGCATAACCCCCATGACAAAGCCCACCAGAGACGTGGGGGCACAGCTCATACCTTCCCAGCAAACTGTTTCCGGAGGAGGAAGACAGTCACAAGCCACGCTGTGTTTACCCCACAGACCCAACAGGGTGCTTAGTTCTCTGTTGCGTGCACACGGCAGGCACCGAGTTGGGGAGGGACATTATGGTGGGTTGGTTATCATATGCTGTGGTTCAACTGGCAAGACCGACTCTTTCTCTTTTATCCACCCCCAAAGCTTCCTGTATGGCAATGCTCAGACAATGTCACTCCGCACCTGTCTCTCACGGTGGCACGTTTCAGCGTGACACAGGGGTGCAGGAACGGGTGGCAGTGGGGAAAAGTGAAAGCCCTGTGCCCCAAACAAGAATTCTGCCCACCCTCCCAAGAAATCTTTAGCCAGCCACCAAGTTCCTACCACCGCAGCACCTTAAAAGTTCAGTTGAGCATTTAGAAATAAGAGTTTAGCCATCCAAAGTAGAGGGGCAGGCCACGAGACCAAGGGAATGAGTACACAGCAAACAGAAAAATTCTGGGTGTAAAGGATTTTTCAATGTCATACTATTTGCAATCATGAACATTTTGTCTTCTCTCGCAAAGCAGAGCCCCTGGACTAACACCCCCAAGCTTTGGTCCCAGCGGGGCCAAGTCGCCCTCCTCTCACCCAGTGCAACAGGGCATGACATTTCCACCGCTACAGGTGGCTTGTGAACTGAGCAAAGGGGTGCCTCTATCACCCACAATCATGGGGGGGGGGCCTCCTCGCGCAATCCACCACGCTAACCGGTCCAGCACAAAAACTACAGACAACACTCTGCCGTACCCGGCGGCGAGCCCCTTACGGGACTATCTTCCCTCCCGCACGGCAGCGGGGTTGGCAGGTTCTCGTCCACAAGCGGCCAGTTCTGCCCCACAACTTGGTGGAAGAGGGGCTCCCATGTGAAGCCCCCATCCCAGCCATTCTGCGAGGCGTGACCCCTACAGTGAGGGTTTTTTTCCCCCAATCAGGAACTCACACAATCAGGAAGGGCCCGGGGGCTGCGACGGGACTGTCAAACGGCCATCACCTCCAAAGCCGGCCCCACAGAGAAGGGGTAGGGGCTGCCCCGCGGCCTCCCCCACGCTTGCCACCCCAACACACAACCAGTTCTTTAGCCGGGGGCAGAGCAAGGGGCGTCCGTGCGCCAGCCCGCTCCCACGCAGAGGAGGCGGCTGCACCGTAGCGTCGCCTTCGCTTCTTCTCAGAATCCCTCCGGCCACGCGCGGCCTCCAGCACCGCGACGCCAACCGCCCCCCTCCTCCTGCAAGGGGACCGGCCCCCTCCCGCCCACAGGCGGGCGGGCGGGCGGCCGGGCGAGCGCGCGATCCGCCAGGCGCCCCCGCCCCACCTCGCGCGGGTCCGCGCCCAGGGCGGGAGAGGGCTTCGCGGCAGCGGGCCCGGGGAAGGGCAGGCGGTGGTCCCCCCGGCCGCCTGCCTGGCTCCCTCCCCCCGCGCCGCCCCCAGCCCCGGCCCCCTCCGCCGTGGCACATTCACCTATAATAATAGACATCACTCTTGCCAGCGGAGAGCCCCGATTTCCTGGTCACTTCTTCCCTTTTCCATCCCTGCGGGAGGGCTGAGCACTCCCACCTCTTCCGATCCATCGCTTCCGCCAGGGCCGGGTCCGGCTCGGGATCGGCCCAGCCGCCGCCGCCGCCGCCGCCGCCGCCGCCGCCTCTGGCTCCGGCCGGCCTGCTTGCTCCGAGGTCCCGCCCAGCCAGGGTTGCGGTGGGTGGCCGGCCGGCTTGGCTGCGGGCGAGCGGGAGGGCCTCTGCTTCTCCTTCCTGCGGCTGCAGCCCGCGGCCACGGCGGGCTCCACTCTGGCTCCCGGGCCAGGCTCTTCCAGGACGCCTCCCTCGGCTGCGGCTGGAAACCTTCGCGGCGGCGGCGGCGGCTGTTCTCTCCAGGGCGCTGTCAATCTCGCCTCCCTCTTCCCCTGGCTCTATTGCCCTCCTGCTTGAAGGGGGCGCTGTTCCTTTTACCCGCCCCGGGCCGCTGTGCCTTCTCTGCTTGCGTCACACAGAGGCTCTTCTCAGGCGAGTCCTCCCCTCCCGCGGCTAAACGTAGAGCATCGCTCACTCCCCCTCCCCCTCCCGGGGCTTCCCATTCATTCTCGCGCTTTTTCCCCCCCCGCCTCGGTATCCCCCTCCCGCCGGTCGCGCGTGCGCGTCCCACGCCTGCGCGCAGCCATTCCATCCTCTCGCTTTTCCTCCCCCCGCGTGTAAAAATTGAGGAGGAGAGAAAAGGAAAAAAGAGGGAGCGCGAGCGCAGCCGTTGGCTTTGAAAATAAAAAGAGGGGGAAAAAACTCGCCCCCCGGCCCGCCAATTTTTTGGGTCTGATTGCGTACGCCTCCGACCTCAGTGGAAATAGTCCCCCAGCTGAGGGAGGGGCAACCCCGTTTCATCCCAAGACACGTGCCAAGGTATTATTGTTATTATTACTATCGTTATTATTATATAGGCACCTGCTTGAGGGGAAATTAAGTAAGCCCAGGACAAGTGTCGCCCCCAACATAACCTCATCTTTCTTCTGCAAATCCACGCAAATTCGTCTCCTTTTCTCCCCCCGACCCTCGCAAACGTGTGACGCGGCCTGTTAACACGCAGCACGCCCCCTGACTGTTTCCGCGCCCTGGGATTCGAGTTAAGATGACCCCAGGTTCCAACAGTCGGAAAATTCCATTTTTTAAAGGGACTGCAACTCCCAGAATGCTGCCTGGGGGACTGTGGGAGCCCCAGTCCATAAATGGAAATTTCCTCCCCCAAACCCCTCTGCTGCTTCACTCAGGTGTCCTCTTTAATGCCTCTTCCCCACGTATTTACCCTTCACCCAGCCTGGACATCCCTCTATTACTAAATAATATTGATATTCATTATTACTATCATCATCGTTATTATTACTATTATTCCACTCTCCCCCAGTTAGGCCGTCTCCCTGCCCCACAGACCTTTCCTGCCCCCCTGCAAGTGAGACCCCCCCCTCCATGGGATCCTATGTGGGCCCAGCCCTATGGCTTCCTCCGTCCTCCTTTTCAACACGCCCCACAATTCCCCCCATCGAGTCCAACGCCCCACTAGAAGCCCCCCGCCCCTCTTTTTAAGATTCCTCCTCTCCTCATTTTTCCTTTTTAAAAGTTTCTCAGCAACTCCCCGCAACTCCAAAACTCAGCCCCCCCCAGCTTTTTTCCCATGGATTTCCCCATTACAACAACAACTCTCGACCCCTTTCCAGGGCATCCTCTCCCCACATCTCCTCCGCTCCTCTCAATTCCCGCCCTATAGATTTCCATCCCCTGGAAGAGCCCCACACCTGCTCCCCTCCAGCCACCCCCCAAAAACAAACCTTTTTCAGGGGGCAACAGAGAAATCCCTCCATTTCCCGCCCCACAGCTAAGCCACCCATCCCCCTCCGGCCTGGAAAAGTTCATTTTGGAGACTCCAGCTCCCAGAATCCCCTACCTAGCCCGGCCACCTCGTCCTCCTCTTCCAAACGCCCGCCCCACACCCAAAGCCCCTCGCTCCCCATAAGTTCCGCACCCTCAAATCTCAGCTACACCCCGTGCCCCCCTCTTTCGTGACCCACAGCCTTTAAAACCACCCCCAAAGTCGCTGGTCTCCCCCAGCTCCCTTTGCAGCGCCCCCCAACTCCCTACACCTCTTGAACCTCCAAACCTGCCCCACACAACTTCTTTTCGCTCCCCCCATAAGTCCAGCGGCCGCCTTCCAACCCGCTGACTCTCCCTCTCCCATAACCTGGGTCCAAGCCTCTTCCAACACCCCCTTCGTATTTTCCCCGCCCCCCCCTTCTTCTTGCAAGCCCCTCTGCGCCGCCCCACAGCCGCCCTCCCCAGATCTCGGCCGGGCGGGCTGACCCACTGACCCTCATTGTTTGCAACCTCCAGGCTGCGCAAAGCCTCGCTGCATGCCCGCAGCACCCCCTTTGCACAGTTGCACGCTTGCAGCCTGTCAGCCCCCCATGCATTTTTGCAACTCACCCCAAAGAGGGGCAGCGCGGGCCCCATCGCGGCCCCCCGGCTCCCCCTGGCGCCTTGGCCATCTTCCTCTTCCTCTCTCTCTCTCTCTCTCTCTCTCTCTCTCTCTCGGGCAGCCGCCACGTGGTCCCCAAGCACGCGACCCCCGCCCCTCTTCTTCCCCCCACAAGCCCCGCCCCACTGAGCAATCAGCCCCCGGGGGTGGGGGGGAGGCGAGCAATCGGCCCCCTAAAATCCAAGCGCCCCTTTCCTGGAGAATTCTTAACCTTCCCCCCACTTGCCACTCTCCTTCCAAACAAAATAATCCCCCTAAGGGGGGAAAAAAAAAAGAAGGTCCAGGCATTTTAACCACAACATTTAAGTGCTGTCTCTTTAAGTCAGGCCAAAGCTCAACAGGTGTAGCATGCAGCTCTGTGCTCATCCTCCTCGTTTCCCGCCCTCCTCCCTCCAAGATCCTCCCCTGGCCTCCAGAAATTGCCTTTAAATATGATCTCTATAAAGCGAGCAAAATATTCAACAGGTGCAGCTCACAGCTTTTCCCCCCAACTTTGCTCAAGTCTTCCTCTGCTCATCCTCCTTCCTCCAAGACCCGTCCCCAAATTCCAGGATTTCTCACCACAGCATTGAAATGTTATCTCTTTGAACAAAACATTCAACAGGTGTAACTCATAGCTCCCTCCCTTCTGCTCAAGTTTTGCTCCCCTCCTGCCCAAATCTTCAGAATTCTTAGGGCAGCATTTAAATCAAGCAAAAAGCATTTAGCTGTTATCTCTCACCAAAATATTCAACAGGTAAAGCTCACAGGCAACATGCCCCACCAATTTTCTCCCTCTTATTACTATACCTTCCATTCTAGGACTTTTAACCACAGAATTTAATAGCTAAGTCAAGCCAAAAACTCAACAGGTGTAGTTCAGAACTCTCCCCCATCAATGTAATTGACAGAGAATATCTTGTTTGGTGAATTTTGGCCTCTTAGGGGGCCTATTGGTGATTCTGACTTAGAGAAGACCCACTAAGTAAGTTGTCGAATGGTGAGTCAATACTTGTGGATCACTGTAATGATTGTTTTCTTATAAGAAGTATCAGGATGATAGATATTACAGTATCTAGAACATCAGGGGTTCAGAAATCAAGAGGTTTGAATCCTATCCTCTAGTTCCAAATAAAACAGACTTGTTGTGTTGAGAGTTGAATAGTGAATCAGCACAACAGATAAATCCCATTGACTCAAAAGAATGTCAGCTTCTCACAACTCCCATCAGTCTGTTTAGCCATTCGTCCACTGTTTGTAAATCTGATTTTTGCCAATATTTTGCACATACTAATAACATATGTTGCACTAGTTTACGATGTTTCTTATCCAATGTTGTACTTCTTCCCAGATTCCTGTTTATATGGTTTTTAATCAGTCAGGTTGGTTTTATTTGTACATTGCCCTGTGATCTTTGGATATAGCTTGAGGTAGAAACATATTGAAAAAAATTAAATATTTATAACTACTACTAATAATTAATAATAATTGCATTATAATTTATTAATATTCATCTAATATTTCATATTTTTTGGCTTTTATTTTATTATACATATGAGCTGTTTACAAAGAAATCCTAGGAAATTTTAAGGGTGATGAAGACAGAAGCTGCTGTTCCAGTTGTCAGTCTAAACTAGAATGACCTGTTGATTCAAGGATGCTTACACATTATCTTCATTTATTATTTCATTTAAATTCCAGCATAGTGTGATGGTTTGCGTGTTGAACTAGCACTCTGAAACCGGGGTTCAAATTCCTGCCCTGCCACAGAAACCCAGTGGGTGAAATTGGGCAAATCTTGCGCGTGCTCTCTCTCTCTCTCTTGTGACAATCAATTACATTTAGTCCCTGAAAATTATATTAAAATGCAATTAAAAGAGACTGGCTGGTCTGGGTGATGAAACATGGTTAAGCAAATCTGAGCAGAGCTGTTGGCAATCGGGGCTCAGCAAGAACTTTCATAAGTCAAAGCTGACTTGATGGTAAATTACAATGGCAACAATCACTTCTCCGGGCTTGGACTGCCCTTGGGCTAGCCGGTTGGATTTAAGCTCAAATAACCTGAATTTTAATTGCATCTTCTGGGCAGTTCAATGGTAGCAAATCAACTTTCTGTAGTGATTTAATACGACCGCATTAGCACTCAGCCACTCCCAGCTGCGCGTAAAACAAGCGCCGGCATGAACATTCTTGATCCTAAACATTCCCAGAGAGATCCTGATCTGGGAAGCGGGTCAGGCTTTGCTGGTATTCCAAGAAAGAGGGACGGGATGCGATATCAAAGGCATAGTAAGTCACTGAAACCAGGACAGAAGGAAGACCAACTGATGAACTTCTCCCCTTTTGAAAAACAAAACAGCTAAGAAAGTGGCCAGAAAAACCAAAGTGATTTATGTGTTTGTGGGCAGACACACACACACATCTACCTTAACCCAAATGGTTTTAATACAGGGATCACAGTCCTTTCTCCAACGGGTCACTGCAGAATGTTAGAAACATGACAGGACTGGAGAGCTGCTCAGGCCTGGGCAGTAAAAAGAGGGTTTTTTTTATTGGTTTCACAGAACATTGTGTTGCGTTTCACGGTGGAAGCGGACGAAATGAAAGGATCACACCCTTCTTGGTGGTTGGCACCAGACAGCTTCACAGACTGACGGGAAAAAAGAGTTGCTCTGAGCCGGAGGGTCCTAACGGGAAAAGATAAAGGAAAAGAACCATCAGAAAGAGGCAAGTAACTTCTCATTTTGGAGGATCTGCTTGGGCAACCAGGAATAGCATAAGCACAATCCCACGAAGGGCTCTACCTTGCTAAGGGCTTCCCTTCTCAGATTTTTTTCAAATTATTATTTGATCATGACTGCATTCATTTATTTCCTACCTTTCTCCTAACAATGGGACTCGAGGCAGCTTTTTAAAAACTGAGGATTCAAACCCTCCCGGAGTCTGGCAGAGGGTTTTCTTGGCAAGATTTATTCCTAGCATCAGTGGATGCTCCAACTGGAATCGACCGCAAGGGTGGTCTAGCGCAACCCTCCCCCAGGCACCTTTCCTGAAAAGGGGCCGTCCAACTTCTGTTTGAAGATCTCCACCTTCCGGAACAACCCACCCCTTAAAGTCAAAAGGCTCTTCCTCGAGTTTAGGTGCAAGCCCTCTGCCTCCTTCTCTTTTGTCATTTGGTTTGTGTTTAGCTGGCTCCACCTTCTGTATGGCCTCCCTTCAGATATTTAAAAATAGCTGTCTTGCCGCCTCTCCCACAGATCCCGCAGCCTCCTCCACCCCACAAGAAATTCTATTGACTGAGCATTTGCTTTAAGTTTTCCTGAATAAAGGGGACAAAGACATTCATTAATTATTCATTCATTAAGTTCATTAATTAATTAAGCCGGGGGGATTCCAGAAACTTACGCCACAGCCGCAGGGGCAGACGCTCAGTCGTCCTTCTTAAACTTGCCATTGATCCAGGGGACGTAGTCAAGAATTAGCCTCCAATCCGTGGCCCAAACCAGCCCGATGGCACCCACGGATCCCCATGTAGCCGCTGTAGGCACCCTGCAGAACATGGGGGGCAAAAACAGGATCCGGGAATCTCTTTAGCCCTTCTTTAACTTGTTCCGTATCCTGCGCTGAAACCAGCTCCTCTGTTTCGCCAGTCCATTCCCACGCAGAACGCAAAAGGGCTGGCCCTGAGCTGCGCAGCCCTCTACGGCTTAGGCCCACACTCTCTGAAAAACTGCATACAAGTGTGTCCGAGTCTCCGGATCAGGTAGGGGGACGGCTATCCCTCCACCCCACACCTCCCTCCAAGCTGGAGCCAGGGCGTTTTTGGTGGCTGGGACAAACCCTGTGCGAGGGGAACCGAAGAGCCTCCCACCAAAAGAAACGGGACTGGGTGTAGACCTGCGCTGAGGGAGGAATAAGAGAAAAGAAAAAGGGAAGAGTGTTTTTTTTTTAAGAGGAAATCTCCCAGAATTCCCCCCACTGCCATCTGGGGAATTCTGGGAGTCCAAAGAAAAGCCATTTTCATGCTGCAGGGAAGAGAAGGAAATACACATTTTTTTAAAAAAAGGGTAACATTTAATTATTGGCATTTAACGACATTTAACCCTGCGACTCAGATCCTCGGGGGAAAGTTCCTTTTTTGGGGGGACTACTACTCCCAGAATTCTCCACCAGCATGGCTGGCACAGAGGATTCTGGGAGCTACAGTCCCCCAAAAGGTATCCTTGCCCCCCAGCTCTAGGGGCACGCCTTCAAACTGGGTGGGGAGAGTACCCCCCAAATTGTGGGAGGGGCTAACGCTGAGCCCCGCCTCTACTCACCAGTTGCGCAAGAGCTGGGCGTAGCGCGGACCGAGGTATCTGCTGAGCATCGTCCCACCGACTGCCGGCCGCCACGCTGAAAGTCACCTTCTCTGTGCGCATGCGTCCGGCTACCTTCTTCTCCCGGCCGGACTCCTCCTCCCCTCTTCTTTTCCCCCGTCCAATCCCTTCTCGCCGTCGCAGGTGCGCAGGCGCGCTGCCATCACTCAGGCGCATTGGTTCCCATAGACTTATAGGGATAGACTCACAAACACGGTTGATGAAAAAGGGAGCTCGAGTTCGTGGTCTACAACAGCCTGGCAGGGCAGCCCATTGTTAACGCTGCAGGTTAGAATTCGAGCTGAAGTCCCGACCCGTTTCTGACATGACTGCTTGGCCCAAATCCAGGGAGGGTGGCACGGGGAAGCCGTTGCATGCCGCGGCATTGCGCTTTCTTAACGGTTTTAAACGTTCGAACTTGACCCGAGGGCCCGATACGGCTTGCGACTCTAAAATAAAAGTCTATGCCCAAATATCCCGGCGTCTTTCCCCATCCTAAGAGCGCACGCGCGGCGCTCGCTGGACTCTCATTGGGTAGTCCTCCTCCTTATGGAAGGACCCCAGGGTTTGTTTGGGTCCCACCGGGCGGGTTGTCTGTCTCACTGCCTGATTCATGGGTTTACCCTTAACCGATGAAGCCACCATTTGGGGAAGATATTCGTCTCGACTATAATCGCTTACTTTGAATGCAGTAGATAAACGAATAAAATATTTTGTCATCCTTTTTTTTTTTTTTTTTTTGTAATGGCGACTACAGAGCTGAACCATACTTTTGGGTTACACTGATTTTCTCAAAACTAGGTTACTGGGGAGATTGGACTGTAACACCCATAACCCCCCAGCTAGCCAGCACACTGGCTGGGATGATGGGAATGGCAGTCCAACTGAACTGCAAATTGGGAAAGGCACCGCTAGGTTTACCCAGTATGAGATCACTGAGGGAAGCCTAAACCTCAACATTGCGAGGAAGCTCATGCCGACCGTAGAATGGACTATCTAGGAGACTCTCTGTCTTTGGAGGTTTTTAAACAGAGGCTGGATGGCCATCTTTGAGGAATGCTTGGTTTGTGAATTCTCGCCTGGCAGAGGGTTGGACTAGATGGCCCTTGGGACCCCTTCTTAGCAGATTACTAAAGGCAGGGCACTAAAAAGCTTAGGGTAGGAGTCAGAAAAATCTAAAGATTACACGAGCCAAATATAACCAATGGGCTCTGTAGTTCCGCACCGGGGGGACCATGTTGGCTCCCACAGATTGCAAGTCTGTAGCTCCTAGCATCCCTGACCATTGGCTGTGCTGGCTAGGATGGATGGGACTTGCAGTCCAGCATCATCTAAAGGGGTGTGCTGGTTGCTCGCGAGCTGGTGTATTACAGATCTCCTGTTTCTTTGATAGAAGATCCAAGGAGGCTCACAATGATCAGCTGAAATCCCTCCTCCTCTGTGGAAATCCAGTGGGTGACTTTTGCCAAGGCACACTCTCACAGCCTCAGAGGCCCCCTCCCGGAATAGATGTCCAACTTAGGGTTGTCCTAAGTGGGCAGGAACCTGAAGGCATGCAACAAGAACCCCTCTTTGGGCTTTGGAAAGCTTTCCCCTTTATACAGATTGAACAAGAGGCCAAAAATCCTATATTTTGCAGTGTTTGGCCCTCCATGCAGACAGAAATGTATCTGGTTAATTTATGTTATTTTTAGTAAGCTAAACTTTTAGTTAACAGTCTGTTACTTTTTGTAACAAACTATGTAAGTAACTTAAATTAAGTCTATGTTACTTTTACAGAGGAAATCACATGGCTAAGAAAATGAGTACTTTTGCTGTTTTGGTAGAACACGCAAGTTGTCAACAGCTACTTCCTAACAGTCAATGCCACATATTTTAGTCTGGTTCTTATTGCTGTTTGGAAAACCTGGCAACATGAACTGCTACAGATTTAAACAAGGAAAACATACAACTGCTGGGCTGAAATTACTGTGGTAGCAGTGTTACATGATCCTTTCTTTAAAAAAAAATAAGGATAATATAATCCATACATATTTGCATAAATCCCAAAGGAATTCTACAGCCCCTTCTGGATATTACTGGATGGTTTCTCAGAAAACCATCAACATTATAGTGCAGGAGTTCTCACATCACAGCCAGACATTCATATTTTCCAGGCATTTTACAGGCAGACCACGTTTAGCAAAACCTCTGAGAGTGGAAATTTCTGTTTACAGAGGCATTTACACCTGTCCAGTCTCATAGTGTTAGCTTTGGAGAAAAAGTTTGCTGATCAGGTTGAACTGCTGTGTGTTTGTGTGTGAGTGTGTGTGTTGCGTGCGGAGGGGTAGGAACCTCCCTCTCTTCTTCCCTGTTATTTCTGCCTCTGGTACCTAATTTGCTGAAGGAAAAGTCATGCCCTGGAGAATGCATCCCCTTCCTTAACTTGTATAACATAATATTCAGTTCAACATCATGGCCTAAAGAAGGAAACGGAAAGGCAGACAGCCAAAAGCCAGTTTAGTACAAGGTAAAACCTTTATTACAACTTTTTCATTGATAGGTATACAACATCTGAAAGACAGATATGGGGAAGGGGAGAGAGAAAAAAAAAAGTAATTTTGTTATAAAATGTCACATTTATTGCTACATTACTGTTATATACAGGACAGTTCTCAAAATTCTACTTTTATTTTTAAAAAAGTTAAGGATTATTTAAAAATTCCAAATAATCCAGCCAGCTGTGTTTTTTTTCTTTTCTTGACACTTGTATAAAATTATTATTATTTTTATTTTTTTTTTATAAAATGAACACAATCCATATCTTGAGGCACTCGGAAACACAATTTTAACCCCCGTGCTCCCCCCCATCTCAGAAACTGTGATTCAGTTCACAAAACAAACATGTTCCCCTCCCCGTCCCAAATACTTTTATCCTTTTTCCATTTTTGTCTTAAAACTTGGGGTTAGGCATATTTTTTTAATATTTATATTTATATATATATATTTATACTATATATATATCTTTCAAAACTATAATGTGTAATCTGATTTAATAACAAGGATCTCAGACAGTTCAGTACAGCTGGATTCACGTGTAGGCAGCAAAATGCTCCAGCCCCAATCCAAATACAGTTACGCTATGACTGACCCCCCCAGGTTACTCCAGGAGACAGTCATTCACTCACTGTAGTGGGATTGGGGCCATCTTCCCCCTCCCTCCCCCCCCCAACCACAAAGGACTCATTTTTTAAAATTTTATATAAAAAAGCCCCAACAACAACAAAAAAGCTCTCAAAATAATTTGAGAGGGCTAAAATACACAGCCTCCCCCTCCCCTCCTAAAAAAATATAGTTCAAAAGGAATCAAGTTGCATTTTTGTTCTCTGTGTTGCTTGATCCCCTGACTTTTTCCCCCCCTCAAATAAAAAAACTGAAATTTCCCTGTGGTGCTCTTTCCCCTAAGACTTGTTGTCTTATTTTTTGTTTTTTTTTTGCTGGCTGTCCCTTTTTGCCTCTTAAAACTCCACCCCCAGATCCCTTCCTGACAAAAATAAATATCCCAGGATCCTTTGGGACCTACCCAGATTACAAACTTAAACGGGCCTCAAACCTGTGTTTGCCAAAATTCAGGAATTCTGGAAACTAGTTCTGAGAAAAGAGGAACAAATTGGGGAGGGAGAATGATTTCTAAGGAAAGAATTCTCAGCATGAGAATGGCAGGATGCCCATTAAGACTGCTAAAACCGGTTTGAAACTGGTTTAGAGCTTGTAGTGTAGACACACCCTTAGAAAGGCGAGCTCCTTCCCTCCCCTGTTAACAGAACAGAAACAATGTCACACAATTAAAAAAAAAGCAACTAAAAAAGAGCTTGTCTTTGAGCTGCTGGACTCGAAAGAGGTTTAAGGAGATCTGAAAGGAAGCCATCACACTTCCTGTTTTGAACAGCAATTTATCCTGAGTGATGGTAGTGGGGGAAATGGGCGCATTTCTTGCATCCAAATGGCGCTTTGTTCACACAGAATTGGACGTGCCCACTCAGTATCCTCAGTTCTTGCAAAGCCATCAGAACCCAGTTTGACCCTATGCTGGCTTCCAAATTTGCCTGTGAAGAAGATGGAGGATGAGAAGAAGATGACACGGGTCGCTGGATGACCTCCGCCATGTTGGCTTCCGATCTCCCATCGGAAAAACCCTCTCCACACTTCCAGGATCTGAAAATAAGGACTCTACAAGTGGGACAAATCAAGACAACAGCGGAGGATTATGGCGCCAGCATAAGTTGGTATTCTTGCACAGAACATGACGGATACCTCTTATCTGTCATAACTATGATGGGTCAAGGCTGTGGCAAGATGGGAATTTCCACACATCTGGCCAGAAAAATTTACAACAGGCAGTCCTTTTAATGCTAGGCTTCTCATCTGATGTTGATCAGATGGGGTTACAATGGGATGGTTCCCACAGCTGTAAACAGGAGCTTTTGTTTTTTTCACAACTCTTCGTTCTCCCTGGCTTTTGTGCACTTCCTGCTGGTGGACCAATGTGGCTTCTTGGCCTCTGGAGTGTCTTAAGGTGTGTGTCTGTCTTTTCTTGGCGGCTTCGGTTGTTGTGACAGCTGACTTCTCCTGACGGATTCTGGACTGGCAGAGACTTTGCCATTGCACCCTCTTTCAACCTCGGTAAACTCTCCTGATGACCTGTGTATGACCCAGACTGGCTTGACTCACCGCTTCTCCCTACTACGACCTGCCTCTCCTGGCACCTGCTAGCCCAAGAGTCTTCTTCTCCACCCGTGAAAGCCAAAATCTAAAGAATCTTCCCAAATCTTCTGCAGCCACCGTAAGATGTTTGCTTTTCTTAAGCAACTGGGCAATCCAGTTCTTCGACATGGACAGGGAGCCTCCAGGTGCTATACTGGACTCTGCAGTTTGGCAGCTTGGCTAGACTTTCCAAGTCTCTTGCTCCAGAGCAACAATCTGACGTCATCTTTATAAGTGGGCTTGCTGGTGATCTTGGCCATGTCTAGGCCAGGCTTCTACAGAAACTGCAGGAGCTACACGCCGAACAAGAAGACCAGGTCCATATGGTGCTGGTCCCATCATGATTTTCAGCAGCCTTCCCCAACTGCAGTGCCTTAGGAGAACAAAAGCAACGTTCCAGGAGACTTGGGATGTCAGGTTCTGAGACCACCGTGCCTCTGGATGAGCCCTCAGGTCAAACTGGCAGTTAGACGGTGGGAAGGAGGAGAAACCTTGTGAATTTAGACTGTGGAGATGCTGCCCAAGATGGATGTCGATAGCCTCACCAAGATGCTGCTTCTTTCTGTTCACTGTGTGTGGTTCAGGGAGTGAGCAGAACATCTCTGAATGCCGTACAGATTAGCAGGCAGCGTTCAGCAGCCCACAACAGTCTTGCTGAGCTTCCGGAAGTGCCACAGCGGGCTTCCTAAACAGCCCCAGAGTGCTGCAGTGGTGGTCCATCTTTTGTGGGATGCATCACACATCCTCCAACACCTCCTCTTCCCTTCCCTTTCCATTTTTTTTGCTAGATGTGGCTCTTTTGTTCTTCTTTTCTCTGAGGGTCACAGGTGGGTTTTTGTTCTGCCTCCATATTTCCATATTCTCCCAGTTGTTGCTGCATGCTCTTCTGGCTCCATTTTACCCCCAGGATGCTCAAGAGGTTGATTTTGGGGATGCTGGCATCTTCATTTGGGGTGTACCCCCTCCCACCCTTCCACGCATGGGCCAAAAAACCACAAGAAGAGAGGAACCCAAGTTACTTCTCCTCATAGTTCCTTCACCTCCTGTGAAGAAGGAACAGCATATAATTGTGGGGTGGAGTGGGGACATGGGAGACGACAGGCGAAAAGGTAAGACTTTTAAGAATCACTCAGAAGGAAACATCCTTTAGGAAGAAAGACAAAAGGATATAGGATTGCAAGATTCCTTGGTCATCTCCCCCATCCCCTCCATGGTAGCCAAAGCGGCCAAAAGAAAAAGAAAAGAAAAGAGATGATACCAGTACATTCTAGATTTTTTTTTTTTTTACTAGCCACGCGAGGCCATATATTAGCCCGGCTAGCTAAAGTCCACATTGGCAGCTTCTCTGAGCCAAAAAGCAAACCCTTCTCACATGGCATTCTTCTTTTCTTTCCTTTGTTTGTTTTAAAAACCATCCAGTCTCTTAATACAAACTTTTAATATTTCTGGTTGATCTCACTGAAAAAATAATATGCAACATTAATTATAGAAACAGCAGCAGGGAAAAGAAAAGCACGGGGAATGGCAAGTATCTCTCTCTCTCTCACACACACACAATCTTCTTTTTTTTTACACATTATTTTTCATTGTTGCTTACAAAACATATATGCAAAAGAAGCTTTTTAAAAAAAAAACCCAAAAGGCATTACTATGTTTGTTCTACATTTTTTAAAAAAAATTATCGTTAACTAATGTTCTTTAAAAAAAAAAAGAAAAGAAAAATAAACGCGTAGGCACAATATATATATTTTTTTGCTGGCCTTTTTGTGAACAAGCCACTTGTAATGAAACGTTTTCCCGCACCCCCTGTTCCAAAACTGAAGGATATGTACTGATAGTTCCAGAATATACATTTAAGGCAATCTTTGCAGTTGTTTTTTTCTCTCCGATTCAACAACGTTGTTGTTTTTTCTTTCGAGAGAAGGAAAAAAAGTTCCTTTGAGCACATTGAACGTCCATTGCCGTGCATCTGTATTGAAACAGAGCTACAGTTTCTGGTGCGGACGCACAGCGAGCGGGTGGGTGGGAGAATGATGGGGCTTTCCCTTCTTCTTGCAGACATCTGCTTCCTGGTGAATAAAAGTGATAGTCTAAGAACAGAAGAAAAAGGGAAAATATACATACATATATATACATGGATGCTAATTCTTTCTAATTTTGTCCTTGAAGGAAACAACACGTAATTTTTAGCATTTTCTTCTGTGCAAAGTTTGCACATAGTATAGCAGACTTTAGCATTTTGGCACAGAAATATTACCTTTTGCACAGAAACTGTTGTTTCTTGGACAGAAAATGGTGGTGGTTGGGGACTTTTTTCACTTATTCTGTGCAAAATTGGCACCTTATTTTTGTGTAGAAAAAAGTGTTTGCTGGCTGGTAGCAGTATCTTCCACGCAGAAAATAATCTTTCTGTGCAGAAATAATTTCTGCACAGAAAATGTGGTTCAGAAAATGCTGTTCTGTGAAGAAAAATAGCATTTTCTGTGCAAAAACCTATGTGTAAGTCCTATTAGATGCTGGGAAACGGACGCAAGGAATAGTCAGAAATTATGTCATCGAGAAAAGGACATCTTGAAACACTGAGTCAGACCTTTGAGAAAACGTGTAACTGCAACTCTATATAGCATTTCAAGCTTATTTTGTGAACAACCAGTATTGCTTTTTTTCCAACTGTGCTGTTGCGATCCTATCAGTTGTGGTTGCTTTCAGACATTCCCTCAGTCCATTTGGAATTGCTCCCAGAGGACCTCTGGCTACCACAACCATGACTGTTTTTCTTTAACATGCCTAGATCTTCTAGATTCTCAGATAAAATCCAAGATAGAATTTACAGATTCTTGAATGGAATTGAAAGCATTGTGTAGCATCAATAAGAGGCACCTTGAATACTACACTGTACAAGCAAAGCAGCTCGGCTACACCAGATGAACATTCCTATATCACCCGCTTCAAAAACAAAAAGACGGACGCCCTACCTTCTACATATGTCCCACGGGGTTGTGCCCATCTCCCAGACCTGGGTGAGATGCTGAAAGTGCCATCTGAGGATCGCCCACCACGCCCGACACTTTCTCCTCCTCGCGACGTTTCAAGCAGGCCGCCTTAGGGTTCAGATTCCGCTCTGGAACAGGGGGAAGAGACACAAGCCATGGGAAGGAGGAGAACAGCAACTGCCTTGGGAAAGCCACTTGTTTTTCCCTCCCCATGAAGCACGAGAGGGGGGAAGCCAGAGAGAGTGGACAGAGGCAGGCTACGGACGCAGCGGGACCCCGGAACGACGCCTTTCAACAGCTGCAGTCAACCCAGAGCTGCTCTTTGTAGAGGAAAACGCTGCCAGACCAAGTCATTTGGGTCCTAAGCACTCACTTCCCGCCCCTCTCGGAAAACTGGGCTGAGGAAAAGGGCATGAAACCTATTAAGAAGGTCAGATGGATCTGTGTGTCACAACTCATGGAATCACAGATCCTTTGCATTGGAAGGGGCCCCAAGGGCCATCTAGTCCAACCCCCGGCCACGCAGGAATACCCAACTAAAGCGCTCCTGAAGAACAGCCCTTCCCGTCAAGAAGCTCTTCCTAACATTTAGGTGGAATCTCCTTGCTTGCAATTTGAATCCGCTGGTTCAGTCAGTTCAGAGAATCAAATATCACAAAACAGAGGCAGAGCATCCCCGAGCAACACGGATGGAAGGGACAAGCAGAGACAACACATGCAAAAGAGCACATGGAGATGGAAGCATGCCCACAGGAGACGCCCGTGCGAGAGAGAGAGAGAGAGAGAGAGAGAGAGAGAGAGAGAGAGAGAGAGAGAGAGAGACTCAGGGTTGGAGGGGATGGGATTCCCCCCAGCGCCGTACCTCGTACTTGCTGTTCCAAGCCTAGAATGACTTGCACTGCTTGCTGCAGGATGATGAGCTTGGTCTGTGCTTTGTCTGTTTTTAAGTGCATCTGGCACATGCGTCCCAGCTCTTTAAAGGCCTCGTTAATGTCCCGCACGCGCACCCTCTCCCTGGCATTATTGGCCATCCGCCTCTCCCGGTCCCTCAGATCTTTGTCCTCCAGTGACAGCGCCTCATCCGTACTGCTGGGTTCACACACAGCACCACAGGGGTTAGTCAGGGAGTGAAGGAGTGACTTGGGGGTGAGGAGAGGTGGGGCAGGGCAAGGCGGGGGGAGGTACGGTGCCGAGGTGTGCTGGAAAAATGTTCACGGTGGCTACAAGCCAAGATGGCACAAGCCAAATTGATTGTGGGAGAGCATTCTGCTGACACCTCCGAGATAAGGAGCTGCCACGCCCTTAGGGTGGTGGTGCGTTTGTGTGCCTTTAAGTTGTTACAGAGACCCTAAGACAAGCCTACAATGGCAATATTGGGGGGAGGGTTTTGATATTGCCCTCCTCTGAGGCTGAGAGAGTATGACCTGCCCAACGTCACTCAGTGGGTTTCTGTGGCTGAAGTGGGATTTGAACCCTGGTCTTCTGGGGCCCAACACTCAGGCTCAAGATTTCCCACTGCTGCCTTCCTCTGAGCCTTCGACAGAGTGTGAACTGCCCAGTCCCCAGCGGCTTCCTAGTCTCCTGGACTCCTCGCTCAACACTCAAGCACTACACCACGCTGGGCCTCTGAGGACACTGCCTAGCTCTCCAGATATTTTGGACAACCAGTTCCACTGGCCATGTTGGCTGCAGCTTCGTGAGAGCTGCAGTCCAAAACATTTGGAAAACATGAGGTTGCTCACCTTTGCTGCGGTCAATATTTGTACCTCTATTTAAATTAACACAGATCATTTAATGCAGTCTATTTTTGCTCAGCGGTTCACGTTGTGCCTCCGTCAGGAGGGGACATAACATGGCAAGCCCAGGTCAATACCTCTCCTCTGTCACTCAGGGAACCCCCATTATTTGAAACGACAAACCAAAAAAGGATCAGACAGTTGAGAACTGTTGAGCAGGTGCATTTTTAAGAACTGATAAAACCACCTTGACATTACCTTGCCCCCCACGTTGACTTTGCAAAGATCACAGAGCACTCTGTGTGTGTGGAGGGGGGGGATCCTACCAACTCTGAGTCACTAAAAGTAAGTGTCGTAAGCCTGTGAATTCTAATACATCTGCTCTACAATGCTGTAGTAGAAACAACTTTAGTTGCCAGTGGTAGAATCCAGGCTTTGAGACTTAAACGCACAGTCCAGATCAGACTGCAGCTCATGGAAAGCTCTGGAATGTCGGCTTGGTTTTGTGCAGGCTGTGTGCTAGGATGCTCTGGAATTCTCAATTTGTGGCCTACATTTTGAAATCGTGAATCTCAGTGTTTTAAACTAGGCAGCTACCGGCCTGGGTGTCAAACTTCTTGCAAGACCTGTCTCCCGCTGGAAGACGGCAAAACCTCTTTTTATGACAAGGGTGTGTAATGAGAAGGAAAGAGGAAGGGGAACTCTGTCACCAGTGGAAGATACCATGAGCATTCAGATGCTCTTGGATTCCAGCTCCCATGTCAGTGGAGCAGATGGCAACTGGAGTCCAAAGGCATCTCAAAGGTCCCAGGTGCCCCTTCTGTGGAATGCGGGATGTTGCCAAGTTCAGCCTCCACAACTTGGGAGGAAGGATGTGTCTCCAGCATACACACAAGAGACCAGGACTTTATGGAGCAGGACAGTTTGCCACACTAGGTTTCAAGTTAAAAATTCTGGGGACAAGACAAGTGAGGACATGCCACCCCACCTACTGAGGCATGGCACTGTTGGCTGGCAAATACCTCCAGATATCTGTGTGTGTGTGTGTGTGTGGGCTGGCAAGCCAGGCAGTAATAACAGTACTGTGTGCCTTCCAAACCACCTGTCGCCTTAAGGTGAGCCCATGAATTTCAGAGGGTTTTCTTATGCAAGGGATGCTCAGAGGTGGCTTGCCTTTGCCTTCCTGAGAAATATAGCCTCTGGCACCTGGTATTTCTTGGCAGTTAAGTAACATCCAGGGCTTACCTAGCTTAGCTTCCTAGATCAGACAGAATCTGGTGCCTTCAGGGTATTTAGGCTTATGTAGCAATGCCTGCTGTTGTTGCGTGCCTTCGCATGGTTTCCGACTTAGGACTGCCCCAAGGCAAATCTGTTACAGGATTTTCTGGGCAAGGTTTGTTCAGAGGGGCTAGAATTTGCCTCCTTCTAGGCCTGAGCGTGACTTGCCCAAGGGCCCCCAGTGAGTTTCCTTGGCTAAGCAAGGACACGAACCCTTGCTCTCCTGGACTCCTCGTGTAACACTCAAACAATTACGCCACCCTGGCTCTGGAAAATGCGATTTTCTTAGCAGGATTTATTCAGAGAAGGATTTGCCATTTGCTTTCTCTCAAGTTGGGAGAATGTGGTTTGCCTGAGCGTACTCAGTGCATTTTCAAGGCTGAGTGGGGATTTGAATCCTGGTTCTCCCAGAGTCTGAGTCTAACACTAAAATAACTACACCACACTGGCTCTCCCTGTAGTAATAACAGAGTAGCAAAGTCTTAAGATGGAGCACAAACCACAAACCATTCTCATGGGCAGCTGGGAAGGGCAGGAAATCTTTGCCAATTAATGTCTACACAGTTCCAAAGGCAGCTTACACATTTGTGTTACTAGCACTCCTTAGAAATGCGCGTGCGCACACACACACACACCCTTGCCCCAGCTGGCAGGGAGAGCCCACTGCAAGGTTGCAACTCAGTTCCAGTGCTCCAAGTCAGGCCAAATGTTGCCCAGGGACTCTGAGTGTGGCTGAAACTGGCAAAAGGACGGCCCGTGAAGATGAATGTTTTTGAACACCCCCCCACGTGAAAGTGTTGGCAGCGCTGCCTTCGGCTTTTGGTATGACTTAACTGAAGAAGTCAGCCTCTCTCTCACTCTCTAGGTCAATGCCGAGAGAGAGAGAGAAGGGAAGGTGTTTAGATTTGAGGGGTCACATCACACCCCTGGCCTCTAGAAACAGTTGAAACAGTGCTCAAGGACCTCACTCTAGGAACTAGGGTTGCGAGGGCCTGGGTTTGCCAAGCTTTTTTGAGAGTTGTCTCCACATGAGAGATGAATGGGCAAATTTGCAATCTGGTTTGTTGCTGCAACTTGCTAAGGTCCCCAGGGGTGGTGATGGTTCCTCTGTATTTCGTCACTTACAGTCCTCCTTCCCTCCCAGTTGTTTTGGTGCCAGGACTCATCCTCTGCTCTGCTCTGCACCCTCTTTCTAGCTGGAAGCCCAACTGGCTAGATTAAGGGTACCTTATCCCTTCTCTCTAATAAGTGAGAAGGAACAGTCCTCTCATTTCACCGTGATCTGGGAACAGCCCCTTCTGCTAAGGTTCCTCCTCTCAGTTCCCAAACAGGAACATAGGTTGTTTTGTGTCTGTGCACGTGGCTGAATGACAAGCTAAGAGCCACTGCGGTTGATATCTGATGTATAACGCTTGACGGCATCACCAGGGGCCATTCCTTGGTCTCAGGCTTTGGCCAGAAACTGCAAAGCCTGGAACGATCCTGAACCAGCACCTCTACAGCCAGGGATCCAAAGATGGCTTCCTTTGGGGAAACAGAACTGGACGGTGTATGTTATGTTCTTTCCACCACTGAACGTTTTGCTTTGAGGGAAGCTGCACTCTAGCTTGTGGTTAGTTGCTGTTGGAACAGACATGCCAGCCCCCGGATGCAAAAATCCAGGAGGGCAATGGCTGCCCGCCAGCCAATCAGTAGCTGTTCGGGGGGGGTGGTGGAGCAGAGCTGCACAGCCAGGAGAGAAACCATTACACAAGGAAGTACGGGATACCTCCTTGTGCAATGTATCAGGGGAGAAAAAAGAGAGAGTTTGCTAATGCAACCCTCAGTTATGATAAGAGGGTTCCACTTTCTGGTCCCCCGATCCAGAGGTTGGACTAAAGGAATCCACTTTAGGTCAAAGTGTTAACGGCACATTCATTGAGAATGTCCCTAGAGATCTCTCTTCACCCTGCCTTTATCCCTTGGCTTTTAATATCTAATACCAGCCAAGAATAATTTTTTTTAAAAAAACCCCTTCTCTTTCTTTGATATGTCAAATACTTTGCCAAATTCCCTCTTTGGGCTGCTCCCCTTGTAGACCTGGCTGTCAACTTTGTAATTAACAATTTTTCCAGTTGTTGTGCTGGCGTGTGTATGTGTGTCTCCATTATCTTAATGATGCATGTTTTAATCTGGTTTTAATTTTTGGATTGTTTAATCTCATTTTAACTTCGGTAACTTGTGGATTATTAGCAACATGTTTTTTAAATTGTTCTGCAGACTGCCTGGGAGAGCCTTAAACCCCCAAACGAAAATTTCCTCAACTTCGACATTCTTCCTAAAAACACTAAACATGATTATTTAAAAAACTAGATAACATATGTTGAATTTTATTTCATTTTTTTTAAAAGCAAAGGAACAATTTTTCCCATGCAGAGGCTATCATCCTCTGTGCTGGGTGTGGGAATCATGGGACCCTCCAGATGCTGTTGGGTTGCTGAATGCTGGGAGTTGCAGTCAACTCCATCTGGAGGGCTCCCCATCATTCCCTTTCTGCTCCATGCACACCCGCTTGGGAAGCAAGCCCCGTTTGAACACACGGGAACCTACTTCTGAGTAGACATGCGCCAGATCAGTCAAAAGATGGCTTTGAAATCTTGTTGGATTTGACTTTGAGAAGACACATACACGCAGAAATCCAACTGGGTATGTTAAAAATTAAGTGTGGAAACACAACAACACAGGTAGGGAATTACGGGAGACAGTTCCTCTGGGTGAAAGGGAGCAAGGGAGAGGAAAAACGTTTCAAAACCTTGGCTAGCTATCAGTTGGCTCTTTGGATCACTGGTCCACGGTCTCTGAAACGGCTGGACCAGGGTGGGCAGAATGTAGTCCTTTGGGGCCACATGTGACCCTCAGGAATGTTTTTGTGGCCCGCAGCATCTCCAGAACCCCTAGACTGACCTTTTTCTGGCCCCCAAAAAGAGGACGAAGTGCTGCTTCCAGAGCCTCAGGCGCAAATGACAGATTTTATCCCAGAAAATCCTTGGTGGCAGTGACTGCCTGCCTGCAAGTTATTCTTGACATAAGGTGGCCCTAATGCAAATCTATCCTGAGTTTTCCTTGGTAAGATTTGTTCAAAGGAGGTTCCCCATTGCCTTTCTCTGTGGCCGAGAGAGTGTGACTTGCCCATGGTCACCCAGCAGGTTTCCGTGGCTGAAGAGGAAGAATTCATAACTCAAACCACTAGACAATATTGACTCCTGCTTATAATAGTTCAAGTCTTTACAAAACAAAAGGCTGGGAGCAGGCGAGGGTAGTTCCTAGGTATCTTCTAAAGAAATGCCTAAAAATGGGGCAAATCAGAAATTGTTCGGTGGGCCATGATTAACTCAGAGGGTCTAGTTTCCTACCAGGCAAGACACAACTTCGCTTCATCCATTTGCCTCTAAGCAGAACTTTAAAATTATTATTCTGTTAAACAGAGGACCACCCCAGGAGTCCAAAATTAGAGAAGGATGCTCAAACTACCAGTCACAGTCTGTTCCTTCCCTCCTATTCCCACCCCGCTCTTCTGCCTCCCTGTTTATCTATGTGTGTGCGCATGTGTCCTTATTGATGCTCTTTTGTCTCTCTCTGAGCAAGCAGCAAGTACAAGGTAGAGGGAGGGAACCACCGAGAGGTCACGGCCGGGGTCTGTCTGTAGGAAAGCAGGAAAGGGAGGGGATAGAAGGAAAGAAGAAGAAAGAGGAGAAGAAGAAGACACAAAGAAAATAAAAATAAAGTTTATACATGTTATGACAGACGAAAAGGGGAGGCGAATTAGACTGAAGAGCACAAACGAATTCCAGCATTGCGACATGAGAGCAGAGCAGAAAACAGGCCTGCAATACTTCTTAAAAAAAAATCATAAAAACAGCAGCCTCTGTTGAAGAAAAGAGCGGGGAGGGAATGAGTTAAACCTGCCAAGATGCACCCACTGGGCGGATTCTGAGGAAGGAAAGTTAAACACGCACATGCAGAGCCAAGCGTTAAGACACTCACAGGGCGGGGACCCGAGTCCAGCTCCCTCTCCAAGGGAAACCACCTGCTTTCTAGACCTGCTGCAGAGAACCAGCTCAAGGAGGCCTCCCGGCTGCCACCGCCGGGTGCGACAGGAGCCCTGAGCTGTTTCTCCGGGGATGCTGTTACCCCTAAAATTCACCGGCAACTGGGGATAGAGGGGGACAGGACAGGACTTGGGCCACCGATTGGGAACGGAGGAGAAACCGTCAAAGTCAGAGCCTTCTCCAGCCTGACACAAGCGAACACCCACCTTTCACTGGCCCAAGGCACAGCTCCTGGCCGTTTAAAACCAAACAAGGTGGGAACCTACGCCTCCGTCCCTAAGCTCCGGTGCAGGAGTGGGCAACTGCGGGAGGTCGGGGACTGCATTTTCCTCTCATGAGAGTGTGGGAGGGCCACAAGCCCCTGTACCCACTTCTGGGGAAAAAAAGGTACCAACTTTTTTTTTGCCCCCAAATGCCCTCGAGGGGACATAAAGGTCTTTTTCATGATGCTTTTGAGACCCCTGCACAGCATTTTAGGCCCAGGAGAGACCACTTTGACCAACAGGAAGTAAGCGGAAGCCACCCCCTGCTTGAAAAAAGGCCTCTCCTGAGGTTAAATTGGCCCAGCCCCTCTCCAAATATCATGGAAATGACCAGCAAACCCCTACAAGATGTTTGGGGTCAAAAGAATTTTTAATTTTTTTTTATTGCAATTTTTTTGATCCCTGGGAACTACAGAGGGGACTGCATGCAGGCTGTGGGCTGTACTTTGCCTGTCACTACACTAGCTGAACTCAAGCTCAACTTAAAGGTACTGCACCCACATCCAAGCTCAAAAATCGTGGGTGACAGAAAGAAGAGCAGAAGGAAGAGAAAGCGGGGGGGGGGGAGAGAAAAGAGAGAGAGAGAGCGCGCTATCCTTAACAGCCACACCATCTACATACAGAATAACTGGTTCAAGAATAGGCTACAGGAAGGGATTGACCAAGTATGTTCTTTCACCGGGAACAGCCACCACACAGTGAGAAATCCACACGCGCACAAGGCCCTATGGGGGGGAAACAGAGATACCACTTTACAACAGCCTTTGGTGGGACCCAAAGTTGTTCATCTGGTTGGTTGCTTGGGCTGCGTTTCTAAGAAAATGGACCAGTGTGTCAGAGGAGCCGAGGAGCAGGGAAATCAAAAGGTCAAGACTATTGCTCTGAGTTTCTTGAAAACTTCCCCCCTCTGTGGATGGGAAGTTTGCATAGAGAAACATCCCGCCTTGAGTCAGGGATGGGCAACTTTGGGATGTTCTGGGGCTGCGACTCCCATCCTGCTTCTCCACTGGCTAGGCTAGCTATGTCTGTTGGGAGTTGTAGTCCTACAGAGGAGGGGAGGGCAAAGTGTGGCCTGAGGGCCATGTGACCCCCAGAGCTCCACAGGGATCAAACAATTTTGCTTCAAACTGCCCTCTCTGAGGTGTGGAGGGCATTTCCAACCATGCTTATTTTTTAAAAACCTTGCCTCCCAATTTAGGCACTAGAGAAATCTTTTTTGAAAGAGTAAGTGAACTGCAAATGACTTCTCTTTACTTCCTGTTGTTAAATAAAGGCCTAAAATAGCCCGGAGGGCGGGCCAAGCACGTGGTGAAAATGCCGTACAACCTGGAGAGGGCGTTTGGGGGCAAAAAAGCCCCCCTCCACCCCTTTTTGATTTCTTTTTACAGAGATCAGTGGAGGGGGATACAGCCCACCAAGGTCTCCCATGGGGCTATCGTGGCCCCCCAGCCTTTCACAGTTGCCAAGCCCTGGCCTAGAGAACCCCCCATTCCCCGTTCCCCATGGAGCTGGCTGCCCTTTAGCATGGAGTAACAGAGCAAGGAAAGGAAAGGCGAGAGGGAACAAAAGATAACCGCAAAGGATTCCCTGGCAAAGACACAAAGTCAGCATGCAGAAAGGGCAAACGTTTTTCGTTTCTTAGTCCAAATGCAGACGGGAGGGCGAGGGATGCAAACTGAACCCACCCGACCCCAAATGAAACAGAGAAGTAAAAAAATAAAACACACACAAGCAAACAAACAGAAAAAAACAACATAACCAAAACAAAAATGAGGCAACTGGCCATAAACAGAATGCGAGAATTCAAGGAAGCGGCAGCAGGGCGGAGAACGCTGGGGGAGGCATGGTGCCCGACGACGGCGCAGGCCGGGCCGGGCCGGGGTTGGAAGGACAAGACAGACAGCCCCCATGCCGTTCCAAAAAAACCTCACCCCGTCGGAATCCTCCACTAACCTCTAACTTGTTGTTCCAGATTGAGAATAACCGAGACAGCCTGGTGTAGGATTAGGAGTTTGGTCTGCGGTTTTTCGCTGTTAAGGTGCAGCTGGCACATGCGCCCGAGCTCCTTAAAGGCCTCGTTGATGTCGCGGACGCGCAGGCGCTCGCGGGCGTTATTGGCCACCCGCCTCTCTTTCTCCCGCTCGGCTTTTTGCTCTGGGGGAAGCAGGTCATCCTCCTCCTCCTCATCTTGACTGACAATTTGAAATATAAGAATGAGACAAGGAGAAGGGGGGTGGGCAAGGTGAGGGGGGAGGACATTTTTCTCATTTCCACACCTCGGCACCGGAACACAGTCACAATTTAAAACAAAAACAAAAACAAAGCCCAAAATTTATCGAACACGTGCATGCCTGCGCAAAATTAAAACCAACAACACATATCACACGATGCAGAATGCTTTTTAAAAAACCAGCAATGAACTAGAAGGGCTGGAAATAAAACAGATTGAAAAGCACCTCTCTGCCCACAAGAATTCATAGCTGGGGGCTGGAAAACTGGATGCTTTGCTCCCATCTCAGCCCCTAAATGACCCCACCAATTTGGCAAAGTAGTGCGAGCTGCCTTGGCTTCCACACTGGGAGAGAGTCTGGATATTAATTAGCTAATTACATACGCTGACGCATTTTCTGGAAGCCGCAAGGGCGCTGTTTGGAACAGGCTTGCCCTCCTCCTCTCTTGCCCCCTTCCCGAACTCCCCAGCCCTGCTCACTGACAAAGCAGGAGGGATTCCGGAGGGAGAGCCTTTGTCGTACGTTCCCCTCGCTCCCTCTACGATCCCGCCAGCGTTAAAGGCCTGGATCCCGGCCGCCCTCTCCCTTCGCCCCACCGGCCTGCAGGGGGAAGAGAGAGACGGTGGAGACCTGTTCAGTGAGCACCTGGTTCTGTTGCGTGAGGGCTTCAGCTCCTTCTTCTCCTCCTCCGAGTTGTCGGCCACCGATGTGTTCTCGTCGTCCTCCTTGTCTTCCCGTTTGATCTCGCTCGTGCCCGACGAGACGCTGGCCCGCCCCAGCCCAGCTGTCAGACCTACAAAGGAAAGCGCCAGTCACTAAGGGAGGGACCTGGGAGAAGGTGACTCACAGAGGTGGCTGGAGGAGCAATCTGCTTCGGGATTTAGTCTGAGCTTTGGAGGAGGTGGCCTGGAAGCACAGATTTTGGCAGTGGCTAAGTGTGCGTTTGCACAGTTAAGGCTTGTGGGACAGCTGTGTTCCTTGCTAGATACACTGGATCCGGCTACAGCAACACATGACTTAGTTGCATCCTGTCTGGATTACTGTAACACGTGAAAATAAGCAAAAATACCTTACCCCCAAACATCCCAAAACCCAATACGCATTACCCTCAGATACTCCTGTTTTCCTCTGTGGTCCCTTTCAAAATTCCCACAGGAAGTGACAGTTTCTGGTATCATTTTGAGAAGGACCACAGAAGAAAACAGGTATTTAGGCTTGCTGTGTTTGCCTGTGGCCCATGGAAGGTGCCCGAGGGGAGGGGGGTTGCCCCCAGCCCCCATGCAGTTGCTAACCCTTAATCCAAGTTAAACAACCCCAAGGGTTGTCAGCTTCCTTCAGAGGGAGTTCTGGATTCCAATCCAGCAAAGACGCTGTCTCCAAGCTGGCCCCCGTCTCTCCCACAGAACAGTGCAGCTGAGAACGCCGGGCCTTCTGAGCCACAGGTGTGGCAAAAGACACAACCCAACCTTACCACTGAAGGCGTCTGAAGACTGGCCTCTGTTGAGGTCCGGGAGCGAGCTCGCCTGGGCAGGGAGAGCGACGTGGTTATGGAGGATGCTGGGGTTGCTGGAGAGGGCATCGTCCGGGTGACCTCCTCCTACCTGTGAGGAGAGAACACGAGAAAGTGAGACTCCAGGGACAGGAGACGCCATCCCATCAAACAAACAAGAAGCCAGAGGTTCTGAGACACTGCTGTTGCATGTAAACTAGACTGAATTAACTACTTTTTAAATTAAAAAAAAAAAGACCTTTAAAGATTATATCGTTAAATAAAGTCAGGACTAGCCAACCCACAGTGTTTCTGACTTACACGTGTGGGCGCGCAGGCCGGACGGCGAAGAAAGCCGACAGACCTACTTCTCTGAAAGACAGCGCTGGAGGTGAGGTCCACAGATACTACGGACTGCCAGAAAACCCCACAAACGAATGGCCGGCAAATCACGTCTGGACTCTCCCTCAAAGCCAAAATGATTCAACTGAGGCCACTGCGCTTTGGACATACTGCGAGATGATACGACTCACTGGGAAAGGCGATAATCCTCAGTAAGTTGGAAGGCAGCAGAGGAAGATCACGCTACAGGTAGATAAGACTCCATTCAGGGAGCCTCAGCCCTGGACCTGCAAGACCTGGGAGTCCTGCAGCTGATGCGTGAGGTTATCAGAAACCAAAGCTGAACAGCAAACTAACGACCGTTGACCCTCCACATTCGCTAGGTTTAGGGGCGCAGGACCCCCCCCCCAAAAGTGGAAAAACCATGAATATCAAAATACGCCTGTGTTTCTGTAAGAAGAGGACCAAGGCATAGTGGAGAGAGGAGGCACCCACAGTGGGTGGGCTGGAACGTTTGCTCTACGCTTCCTCTCTTTTGCCCATTTCCTCCTCTGGGCGTGCGAGGGGTGTCTGGAGAGGGTTTGTGGGGCTGGGAAATTGGGCTGCCATCCATCCTCAGATGGCGAGGCAGTGGCTGGGGGAGGAGGAAGAGGAGCAGCACACACGGGGCTGCGTGGACTGATCAGAGCTACCAAGAGGGAAGGTTCTCCCAGAAAGAAGCACCTCAGGCGGGAAGGGTGACGGGTTGGAGAAACTCGCAGATAATTAAATCTGAAAAGGTGAAACCCAAAAAATGCAGAAAGCCAACTGTACTTTGGCGAGAGGAGAGTTCTACAAATTCTGTGGTCTACCAAAAAGATAAATCGATCAGTACAAGAGCAAATCAGGTCTCCACGCTCTCTTAACTGTATTTTGGACATTTCCTGGAACAACGTGCCTCTTTAGAAAAAGACAATTTGGGTCCCATATTGGGAGAAGAGCCATACAAAGTAAATAAATAAATAAAAGATGAGAATGGTGGAGAAAGCAGAAGGCAGTAGGAAAAGCGGAAGGCCGTGCCACACACGGACTGACTCCATCGAGGAAGACACGGCTGCCCCCAGTTAGCAAGAACCGAGCAGGGCTGTGGAGGACCGGGCTCTCTGAGGTCTCTCATGCACACAAAGAGAAAAGATGATAAAAAGAACTATGCTATGCACGGTCATTGAGGGTCGCACAGTAACGGGGCCGAATTCCTTCCGCCTGCCACCCTCCTCCAATCCCCATCGTACCAGGTTCGAGTGCCGACTGGCGATCGGCAAGACAGAGGCCGGGGGGAAGGATTGGCTGAGGCTGCCCACCGAGGTGCCGTGCGCGGAGGCGGAGGCCAGCAGGTCGTGGATCTCCCGGTTGTTGCTCTGACCCACCGCGTGGCTCCTCAGCACGTGGATGGCTTCATCCAAATGGTCTTCCATTTTGTTTTGCTGGCACAGAGAGAGACAGAGAGAAGGGGCAGCGTGAGATGGGGTGGGGTGGGGATACCACACCCTTGCAAATATTTGTTGTGTTTGGGGCAAAAGTATCCCAGTCTCTGAGTCACTGATCAAATTAACCAAGCCAGGAAGTTGAGGATGGAGGTATACACTTTCCTTTTTTTGGTCCCACAGCTCACAAAATCCTATGGACTTTTTACTGTCTCCATTTTGCAGATAAGGGAACTAAGGCTAGTAAGGAAACCATGCAATAGTCCCCAGGGCAGAAAGAGGTGGGAAAACTTGGCTCGGTGTGGGTAGCATTTTTTTTTCCTGCAGGAAGCAGCTGGAAGGAGAAGAGAGGAGGAGGCTTACCAATGTGTGAAGAGTCCCTTCATAGCTCGGGGACAAGGCACCCTGCCCACTTGCCCGGGGCCACTGTGAAGAACCTGGTGGGGAAGAGAGGCAGAGAGTTGGAGGAGCAGTGCAGTTCGGTGGTCACAATGTTGGGCTGAGACTCTGGGGATCGGGGTTCAAATCCCGCTTCTGGCATGAACGTTTTCACAAAATCATCAGCAGCAAAGCCCACTCTGCTGGGAGCACCTTTTCTCATTGCTGTGTGCCTTCAAGTTATTTCCGACTTATGGGAACCCTAAGGTGAGCCTATCGTGGGGGTTTCTGGGGCTGAGAGCTTGTGATGCACCCAAGGTCACCCAGTTGATTTCCACGGCTGAGCAGGGAAACAAATCCTGGTCTCCAAGGTCGTAGTCCAACACTCAAACCACTACGCCATGTTGGTTCTTGCCTTTAGCAAAAGTATAACTGGAGTTTCCTTTTTCCTTTCCTTTCTTTCTTCTTTCTTTTTAAAAAATTAGACTGCCTGTCCTTGTATGGAGGGCCGTCTGGCTCTCAGTTGTTTTATTCTGCCAAGTGCCACGTACACTGACGGTGCAGCAACAACAACAATAGAAAATCTGTTTGGGCTAGTAAGGTTCAGCTTCACTTCCTCAGCTGAGAAGTTGCCAGGCCAGATAGTCATTTGCCCACTGAGTGTGTAAATGGAATTTAAAAGCAAAGGCACATTAAACCCTGGAGGAACTCTTAATGCAACCCCAAGGGTGTAGCTACGGGTGGGGTGGGGGGCCAAGGGAAGGCCTTTTCCTTTGGCCTGAACCTACAGGGAACGGCACAGTTCTGCCCCCTCTTTCCACCTCACCGAGTTAACTGAGTGCAAACCACCGTTGCACTCTGAACTCAGTTTGCAGCAACAGAAGTAAGCTGAGGACGAAGGGGGAGAGTGGGAGGAAGAAGAGAGAAACTGGGACATTTTAAAAGCAGCTGGAAAAAATGGGATGATAGAGGATTATTTGGGACTGTCCCTGCCAAATCGGGATGGTTGGAGGCTAGGCACGGGCAAAGCGAGCCAGGGATGTGAATGGAGAAATCTGAATCACTAGATGTGAATGACGCCTCCCTTTCTGCTTGCTTGCTTGAAATTTGGGAACTAAAGGAAAATTTCATTGGGGGAGCAGGATTTTTGTTTTGGGGGCAATGCCCTCATTTTGCCCTCTCCCCTCCCCACCAGCTACACCCCAGCCCCAGCCTACAACACTCAGCAGTCTGAGCACCACCTTTGCCATTTGCACGGAAACCATCTGTCTCAATGCAACTCCTCCACCCAGCACTAGATGGTGCCAAGGTCCCACAAATCCCAGCTCTATGGGCTCCATAAGTGGGGAGCAGCTAATACTTGGAAGAGCCCTTCCTCAGCTATTTGATGTGAGGGACGAGCCATTATCCCCCACTCCCCATGGGCCTTGAAAATAGAAAATTATGCCTCCAAAGGCTTCGTACTGTGCAGTTCTCCCATTTTAGGGCCTCTCTCTCTCTTTCAGCAGTGAAGCAGATTCAAGGGAGAGCCCTGGGCTTTGGTGGGGCACTTGCTACCTCTGGGACATGCAGTTCCCACTTCTTAGCATCCACGGTTATCTGAACCATCAACACCTCCACCCTCAGGCAGGCTGTTCCTAGCAGTCTGATTATCCCCCCTCTCCAGTTTCCCTTCCTGGCCTTGGACAAAAGATTTCCAACGGCTTACCTGTGATTCCCTGAGGGGACCCCACCGGTGTGGATGGGTTTGAAGAGAAGTTATTGCTCGAGTGATCCGGGGAGTAGATCTGAAAGGGTTAAAATGGGTTTAAAATGGGTTTCCATGGTGTTCATACAGGCAAAACCTCAGTTAAGGCAACGCCTCTCACAGTGAAGCTGCTCTTTACAAATGCTTTTTTTTTACACCCACCCAGCCCTCCTTTTCCTCCTTGTCCTCTGTCTAGCTAGAATTTTTTTAGCATTGGCACTAGGGTGGTGATGAAGGGGGGCTGGGTAAACACAGAGTTTTGGCGCTAGCTTGCAGCAGTGTATCTGCAGAAACCAATGCAATAAACAAAGCTAAGTCTTAGAAAGAATAAGCCTGCATGATACTGTAGTTGTCTGTGCTAGCCTATAACTGGCAAGGGAAACAGCAGTTGCCTCCAGGATCCCCTGGTGAGTGCGTATGAACAGGGAAACCAAAGGGGAGGCCTGAACTGGAGGACATCAACCACAATAACAACTGTGATTTTCTGTTGCTCAATCCTGTTTCCCACGCATGTAAGTCTGTTTGCGTAGACATCAATCCACACAGAATTCCAGCCAACAAGAAGAGGAACAGCAATATTTTCCCCCAGTGAATATGGCACACAAATTTTTCCTTTTTGGGAAAAAAGAAGCCAATCACCCCTTTCGGTGAGGTTGAAGAAGCAAGCTCATCCCACATCCAAGCAGGGAGTTGCTTCTTCAAGTCCAGACAAGGGGTCAAACCCTTCCTAGACATGGCTCCTGGACACCTTCTGTTCGTAATTCTACGAGAGTGGCTGGAGAAACTGGCAAAAAGCAGTTTAAGAAAAATGCAATACATCCCCTCACCCACGTGCCCATGAAGCTGGGGGAACAACGAAGAGAGCTCAGCCACTGCCTGGTTCAGCTCACGCTGTAATCAAAGCAATGTTCATGGAGCATTTTTTTTACAACGAGTACTTATGGAGAGGCTTACTGAAGCTAATGCTTTTCCAAGGGCATCCCCTGAACTGCCAGCTGAGGTTCCTCGATTACCTGAAGCAGGAGAAGAAGAAGAAGAAGAGTGGGAGAAAGAGAAGGAAAAGATGAAAAACAAAAAACGGGGAGTCACAAGCCATTTATGAGGGCTTTACAGTGTCACTTTAGAAGCCTTCTCTTCCAGTGAGAATTCAATGTAAGGTTGGGCTGGTTGTTCCGGTAGGTTAGCCAAGCAGGGACTGATTGTACGTTGTAGAATCCACAAAACGAAAGTATATGCTTAATATGCTTTCCCGGTTATTGCAGGGATGCAATCCTGCAGTGTAAGGGAAACTCTCAAACCGGTGGTGTCTGCTCAACTGTTTTAAAAACCGCCTGGTTTGAGGATTATAAAGAAGAGTTTGGACTACTTTGGATTGGTTTCCGTGTTCTAAATCATTGGCCCCTTGCCCCAGGGGCCTTGCTGAATCGAGAGGCAATAAATGAATGCCTTGAATAAGTAAATAAATAAATAAAAGGGGGCTCCACCTCTAACTGTCACGGGGAGGGCAAGCATTAACCACTCACCCTTCTCCAGACAGCGGCTTAGAACCACACACATCTATTTCCGCCTATTCGGCTCCCGCGACCTTCTGCCACTCCCCCGCCCCGCACGGATTAACCTACATGCAGCGGGAAGGGACGACTGGGGGAGGAAGGGGAAGGCAAACGGCTGAGGATTCACCTGAAATTGTGCACTTGTTCATGTGTGTGTGTGCTAGCGATGTGAATCTTCACTTCTGTTTTGTTCCCAAATTCAAGCACAAATTATTTCAGCTCTTCCCCCTCTTCCTCTCTCCACCCGACGCATGAAAATAGGGGGACATCCGAGAAATTTTGACCCTCCTACTCACATTTTGGGACTCCTTTTGGGAAATTCATTTAGTGAAAAAAAAAAATCTGTGCAACAAAATACAATTTCCGTGGAAGAAAACATGTTTGTCTTGCAGAAAAAAAAAAGGTAGAAATTTTTGCACCAATGATTCCCTCCACACACAAAAAAAGAAGTCCCAACGTGAAAAGAATTGCAGGGGCATTCTTTCTCCTTCTGCAGAAATTTCAATAATTTCTTTTTTTTCCCCTGCAGAAATCTCAGTAATTTCTTTTTTTCCACCAGATTTCTTCAGATCCTGCAGTGATTTTAGCCTCTTTTTTTGCTATTAAAAAGTGGAAACCGGGGGGAAAAAACCACACCGACAAACAAGTCCACAAGGGGTGAAGATGGGAAAGGCGGGATACTTACCCATCACGGTCTCTGTCCCACCAATGGGGGGCGTGTGGCTGGACACACTGTACTGATTAGAAGTGGAAGAAAAGCCAGAGACAGATGGGAGTCCACCATTGACTTCTCCCGAATGCATCTGATAATTCTGGAAAGGACGGGTGAGGAATCAAAGAGATAAAAGTGTGCTTGTTGGAAGGCACTATAAAAATAGTATGTATCTTCTCCTCCCTCTCCATCAGCTCTGCCCACTGTTACGCAGCAACCAGGATGATGAACCTAACACCATCAAGCACGCACGTCTGGAGTGTTTCCTTGTTTTTCTCTGCCCTCCACATCACTTTTTCCTTTCACGTCAGGTCTGTGAGGCAGACTGAATGGGGGAGGCAGGCCAGAATAGGTTATTGGCCTCCAACGTGCTCCAACTACCTCTGCCTTGGAATGATGGCATTTGACTAATTAATAGTGTGAGGAGCTACCCAAATTTGGATTCCGCTCTTCTTCCACCGGCCCGGACACAGAAGCCAGGCTTCTGCCCTTACCATGCGCTCGTGCTGGTGGAGACCACTGAAGTTGCCCGACTGGGGGAGCGGAGAGGAGGAAGCGCCCAAGATGACCCCGTAGTTGGACTGCCCCATGGTGCCTGAGGAGCTCCACAGGTCTGCCGAATTGTGGATCCCATCTGCAAGACACAACCACATATACACAATAGCGACCTGAATTCTGATCTTTCTTTTCAGAACTCTCTCCAACTTGTCTATGTATCCTTCCTAAAATGAGGCGCCCAGAACTGAATGTAGGATTCCAGACGAGGCCTGACCACTTGCAAGAAGACCCGGCTATCCAAATGCCTTGTGGCCAAAGAATAAGAAGAGTCAAAAGAAGGAGGAGGTACAAAAAAAACAAAGGAAATCTAAATATCAGCACCTTGTAAAGAAAGAAGAGAATGAATTAATAATGGTTCTTTCTCTCCCCACCAGCTCGTTTATACCAGGGCTCTGGTGACCTACCTGGCATGTAGAAGGCTCCGGGGTAGACGGTACTGGGGGGCTTGGAAGGGGCGTAGCTGCCCGGCTCCCTGTTGAAGTCATCCCCTGAGTTGGGCGGGTACACCTGTTCAGAGGGAGAGAGGCGGAGGATCACCACACTTGCCCAGTGGCTGGGCTTAACCAAGGAACGGGATTGGGCTCGGGCCTTTTTGGGTCTGCTTCTTTTGTTTTTTTTGGAGAGAGCTGCCTTCCTTCTAGATTTGTTCTTGTCCTTTCTTCGGTCCAACCGCCCCGCGCGCGCATCAAAATCCCCAGAGTTGTTGGACACATGGGAGGTTGCCCCGAGTGCCTACTGTGACTAATTCCAAGACTAGCAGGGAGGGCAGAAGGGCTGCGCTGACAGCAGCCTGAGAGTTTCAAAATGAATACCTCTGGCACAATTTTGGCCTCCAGAAAGATTCTCACGTTAAAAAACCAAACAAACCCATGACACAGATTTCCATTCAATTTGCCTATCACAGGCAAAGGGCGGGGCGCACACTGGCATTTCAGTCATGGGTTTTTGAGGATTTTCTCAGGCCTCCTTGACACTTTGGTGTGCTATACGCCTTTTAAAACGCCCTTGCTACATACCCTCTGACGTCTCACAGAAGGAAACAAGGCCACATGTGGGGTCAGACAACACCGGAGGTTGGTCAAGATGGCCAAAGTTATGAATGAGGGAGAATGGCCAAGCTAGAAGGGTCTGTAGCAGTTTGCTTTTGCCTGACCGTACTGGGAAGGGCAAGACTTCTCTCCCCCTCACTGCTGCTGAGTTAATTGAGTTGCAGCAATTGAACAAAGTTGAAGACAAAGGCGGAAGAGGAAGGAGAAGAAACTGGGACATTTTAAGAACAGCTGAAAAATTGGAATGGCAGAGGATTAATGGGGACTATTCCTGCAAAATCTGGACAGTTTGAGAGCATAATCCTATGATTTTATACCATTCTCTTCCTTTCCAACATGGGGGCAAAGATTATGTGGATCCCAGAACAGGGTGGGGGGGGAGGGCTAGGCTGGTTTATTTCCGCGGGATTTCCCAGGCCTGGTTTTTCATTGCCCAGGTGCATAGTGTCAGTTCTGAATGAAAGATTGGCTGAAACATGTTGAATGGCTCTTCTTCCTTCTTGAGGTGGAGGGAGAACAGGAGTTCTTTCTGCCTCTGGTATCAAAATGTTCTGTTTAAGAAGTCATGCCCAGGAACTCATCGACTGGAGTGTGTCTGCATTTTAGCTGAGACTAACCAATGAGAAGCTGGATCTGAGCAGGGGGACCGAGCTCAGCAATCCCAAATCTTGCCTTTCTGCGTGCGTAGACAGAGAGCTCTATTGGAGCGAGGGGTGGGGGTGGGTGGGAAAGAGAGAAGGGTGGGTTTTGTGCATTTATGTGTTTGTGTGTGTGTGTAAAAGCAGTGGGGGAGAGTGCCGGAGAGCGAGGCAGAGCGGGGGAATGAAGCCAGCTACAAAGAATACGAAATGCAATAAATTGCCTTTTCCTATAATTTGATTAAATAGCAGGAGCTGGGGACCAGGGACTCGAGCGAAGCAGGAATAATAGCCGCACGCCATCTGCCAGCACTTGGCGCCCGGCCAGTTCTTCAGGCAGCTGTGCAGTGCTGGGGCGGGAAGAGGAGGAGGAGGAGGAGGAGGAGGAGAGGGGAGACAAAAAAAGGAGGTGGGGGCAGGGAGGGGGGCTGAGAGGGGAGATCTGCTTGAAAAAGGGAGACGCACACAGACCGCATCAATCGTGAAGGAGCAACAATGAAGGCTTCAGCTCTCTGGGTCCGGTGCGGCTCCCCGCCCAACAGGTCTGCAGCCCATCTGCAGCCTGGGGCAGAGGGGGAGACCCCTCCCCAGGTGCAGAATACAAGCTTTACATTCGATGCAATTCAGTGCCTGGTTTGGAAGAAGGGGATTCTTCAGGTGGGGAACAGGACTCCGTTACCACAGCGGGGGGGCATCATTAGGGCTGGGCGTCTGCTGGGCGTCCAAACGGCCCTCTCCTCTACCTGTGCCTGGCTTTCACGCATTTTGTAAATGGTTTCCAAGCTCCCAGCCTAGAAATTTCTGAACTTTTGGTCCAGAACAGCCTGTGGAGAAAGCCTTCAGAGTACAGACAGGCTAAAACATGTGGGCTTCTTCTCATTAATAAAGCAAACCCTTTTTTCAGCATCCTGAGACGGGTCTCTAGTTTCTACTGGGGATTCCCTGCTCCCCACCGTCTGCTTCTTTTGCTTTGCACAACCGAAGTGGCATTTTTCTCCTTTATGACTGGCTCCATTCCTCCCTGCCACTGCCACCCAGTACAGATTAGGAGCATCCTTTCTCTTGGCTGGGGTGGAAGGGTGGAAACAGACGTGGAAGAGCATTAAATTGAAAAGGGGAGGAGGAATAGGGAGAGGAAGGAGAGAGAGAATGAAAAAACACAGAAGTATCGGCCTTGGTAGTATGCAAGTTTACAAGGAGGGCTGGGATTTCCACAGAGCGTGACTTTTGAAGGGTATCAAGAAGGGGGAAAAAAGTCTGAACATCTGAAAACTTTAAGGCAGCGGATCTTTGTGTTTTTTTTGTGGGGGGTGGAATCTGCAGCGAGCTAAGAAACCTCTCCTAAGAACTCCCAGAAGAAACTCTGCTTCAAAACCACCATGTTCAAAGTAAGAAGGAAACTGAAAGACAGGAATAATTTTGTTGTTCACAAGCCTGGGTAAAGAAAGCCTGAATAAGGGGGAAATTAAAAGAAAAAGGAAAGAGGAGAAATGAGAAGGAGAGGCTGGGTTTCAACCTCCGGCCCTACCCAGGAAAGATTCCTCCAGCTTCTTGTTTCTTCTAAGGTGTCATGGTTTTCTTAGAACCACTTGGCTGAGGTCAGCTTTTGAGAAAAAGAAGTTCTTTGCTTCTGTGGGTCCCTCAAAAATCCCAAATTATCCTTACGTGCAGCGGCTATGGGTCCTGAGCTTTTTAGACACAGATACCCTCACTCATATATATGGTTTAGAGTCAACGTGGTATAGTGCTTTGAATGCTCGACTAGGAGGCTGGGCGACCAGGGTTCGAATCTCCCTTCAGCCATAGAAAACTTGGGCAAGTCATACTTTCTAAGCCTCAGAGGAACACCACAGCAGACTTCCTCTGAGATTAGGTCAGGATGAAAAGAATATTCGTAATGATTCAGTCCAAGGCCAAAAGCAGGTTTCACAATGGTCAAAAAAATCCCATGAGGAAGACTCAGAGAAACACATACTGGTTTTTTTGTCTGTTTGTTTTCATTTTGGAGAAAATTGGTTTCTTGCACTGAAAACATTGTTTCTTACGCTGAAAACTTTTTTTTTTGGTACACAAAAGTGAGGGTTTGTGGCAAAATAAAATATCCCCACATGTTTTTCTCTGCAAAATAATTCATCCACAACATTTTGGGCTATTCAAGTACAAGGAGAACACTGTGGAGAAATACTTGTTTTCTCCTGGGGAGAAAAACTACCATATACTTTTTTGTTGCTGTTGTTCTTGCAGGTGAAGGGGGATGAAAGAGTTGAGGATCTATATGCTAGACTTTGGGCAAGTCCCAGTCTCTCAGCCTCAGCGGCAGCCCATGAAGGAAACCAACTCTGAAGGAGCCTTGCTGGGGGGGGGGGACCCTTTTCTTCTTCTTTCCCCAACTTGGTTTGAACCCTGGGTGTCCATTCTCCCCACCACGCCTCAGCCCCATTCCCACAGACACACACACACATTTTGATATTTGCAATTTTTCTGGGTCACTGTTATACCACTGAAGCCCTCTCCCTGGTTGATGCCTGACGGGGCCAATAGCTCCGGCCCAAGACGCCTTTGGAAAGGGTGCCGGCAGGCATGTCTCCGTCCTCCAGCCAGCCCCCAACAGGAAACACTAAATCAAGATGCAGCTCTCCCTTGGCTGCATGCTGCCTCTCTTCCTTTCTCTCTCTCTCTCTCTCTCCATCTCCTCCCACCCACCCCTCTCCGCCTTTAAGCCTCTGTCAGCAAAAAAAAAAAAAAGGAACAGACCACACCGCTCCCCTCCCCTCCCCTCCCCGGGCCCTGGGATTGACATCATTTCCTGCATTTTAAAAACTGCTCACCTGGAGAGTGCTGAGTGCTGGGGGACTGCCTCCCTTCTCTCTATCCCAAAAGTAAAAAAGGATTCTCTGCAGCTAACCTCACACTTTCTTCTTCTGTTCAGGCCAAAGGATGGGAAAAAAGCTCACAAAGAGAAATCAACAGACACGCACGGACTCCTGGCTAGTAAAAGGGATGGGGAGAGGACAGAGGGGGACCTAAATGTGGGTCCATCAGAGAGCAATGTTCTGCAGAAAAACCAAAGAAAACAGGAGGAGCCCCAAAGAGTTCAGGTACATCCCCTCCAACATGTCACAGATGAAGTCAGCCAAACACACAGGGCCCAGGGACATCAGAGTGTAGTCAAGATGGCAAAAAGTTATTAAAGGGGAAGAACACCCAAGCTAGGAGAGGCTGCCGCAGTTTGCTTTTGCCTGAGCTGACTGGGAAGGGCATGATTCAGTCTTCCTCCTCCCTCTTGCTCCGCTGAATTAATCGAGTGCAAACTACAGTTGACCGTCCATTTTTCCAAAAGTGGAAAAATCACAAATACCAAAATGCATACGTGTGTGTGATGGGAGCCGAGCCACGGTGAGGGGAACGGGCACCCAGGGTCCAAAGCGGGTCAGGGAAAGGAGGAGGAAAGGGGATGGGTCGGCGTGGTGGCCCCATATTTCCTCTCTCTATACCACATTAATCTAGTTTAATACTTATATACCACCTTTGCAAGCTGAAATTTAAGAAGCCGTATGCTATAAGAAAGTACCACATAACAAAAGGAGAGAATCGGAATCAATCCATTAAAGCCTTAAGTAGGGCTTTATAAGCATGCTGGGGGAGAAATACTCAGCCTCCCAGGAACAGAGCTGGTCCGACATTAACCCTCCTTATAAGAGCAGAAAATGCTTTCAAATCTGACAGGTGAATTTAACAGAGACTCCGCCACACCTTTCCAACAGCTGAAGCTAGGAAGGGTCTCACTCCCTCCTTGGATTTGCCCCCACTTGTTTTTAGTAACCCTCACCCACCCCTGTGGAGACAACCAGGGCTTTCCAAAGTTCACGGGAGAAAAGAAGACAAGACAAAGGCTCTGTGCCTCCAGGAGATGGCACACCGTCCCCTCCCAGACACCTGCCCTGTGCAAACAGGTCTGCCTGTTCGAAGATGGCCTCCACATGCCTTCTTCCAGTATCCACCCCTTTAGCCCTCACTGTATGCAAATGGTTCTCCAGTCAAACCAGCTTTATAGCCCCATTTCTGTGGATTTCCAGGATCCCATCACAGGCTTCTCTCTCTACTGCTCTGACTGTTAGTAGCAGGTTAACACAGTCATTCCATGACACCACAGAAGCTCGGCCAATGAGAGAGGCAGAGGCTCAAAACACACCGCAAGGAAAGGAGTTCTTGCCAACTTGCAGAGAATAAAGTTTACTTACTGAAGAAGGGAGACCAGGAGGCACCTTTCGAACTTTTTTTGGTTGTCCGTCTGAAAATGAAGGGGAAAAAGATTTTAAAAATTAATTTTCATCTGCCAAGTGAAAGAATGCTAAGAGTCAGGCACCTAAAACTTGGTCCTGGGTTCAAATTAACACCTCGCAGAGATGCAAGACTTCAGTCGTACAAGACCTATTTAGGCTAGAACCCTAAAATCCATGATACTCTTAGAATTTGAAAAACTATTGTTTTTTTCTTTTAATTAGACAAACTGGAGCTTGTTTCAAGTTGCAGAACTAAAAGAGCTCACAGTTGTTCTGCCCAGAGACACATTTCTGCACACTCACACCTTGTCTTAATTTCAGCTGTATGATTTAGGGTGGCGGGAAGGGGGTGGTGTGTGGGGACTCTATTTCCACAAAAATGAATGAGAAACCCTAGTTGATCCATGGCAATTATCTAGAAATCCACCCATAAATATAGATTAACTGTTTGCTCAAGACGTAACACCAGTCAGTCTCAGTTTCCCTATCTGTGAAATGTAAACATCTGGGATTCTCAACATAGAGTCTGCTGCTTCAGGGTGTTTGTGAACCACACATGAATGTGTATCTCTATGTCCCTATATCTCTACACATCTATATATGCATCTATCTATCTATCTATCTATCTATCTATCTATCTATCTATCTATCTACCTACCTACCTACCTACCTACCTATCCATCCATCCACCCATCCATCCATCCATTTTCTATTTTTTGTGATTCTGTAACTGTTTGTAGCTTTTAATGCCCTTAAAAATATTCTTAAAAATTTCTAATTTAATTTTTAGTTCAATAATTTAATTTAAAAATAATCTTCATAATTTATCTTTTATTAAATTGTGCAATGTGAATGGGGCCCTGGTTGTTTCGTTCCACGTAGGCCTATTGTAAGTTTGGGGTTAAAAACACTGGCTGAGCCGTGTTGATCCGCCCGTCATTTTTGTGGGGCAAAAAGGTTTGTTTGAGGTTTGTTCGAGGTTTGTTCACTGAGGTGTGTGTGTGGGTATATATATATCTGTAGACACCAGCCTTTCACAGCCCGCTCTTTTCCTCTTTGGGAATTTGCAGGCCTGGAAGACTCTGGCCAGACGCTGGTTACGAAGACCCCGCAGGCAGAGAGAGAGAGATGGCAGCGGCAGCAGTTGGGGGGAATCTTTTATGGAAAGAACCTGCTGCCCCAAACAGGTGGATTTGATTATTTCAAAGAAAGGGGGTTTAAAAGCGTGGGGAGGGGGGAGGTTGTGTGTCAGGAAACCAGGCAGGAGAGAGAGCTCTCCATCAGCAGCCTGTGGGGAAAGACAAATGAAGGGACACATTTAGAGACACCGGCAAGTTCCAAACAAGACCAGGGTGTTCAGAAATCCCACCCATTCTCTGGAATTTTCACCCAGTGCTTTGCCAGTATCGTAGCCCTTAGCACAGAAGTGGGAATCATGTGGCTCTCCAGATGTGGCTGGACTGCAAGACCCAGAGTCCCCAGCTGCAGCATCTGGATGGCTGCATGATTCCCACCCCAGCCCAGTGCATGGACACATTAGGTCATGCCCAGAGGCAGGGAAGTGTTTTTCCAGTGCCTGGAGAAAATGCCATGTCAGCTCCAAGCATCCCCAGCTGTGATGGACTACAACTCCCACATAACCCAGGCAGCTGTGCTGGAACTTATGGGAGCTGTAGTCCAGTGCAGATGGAAGACACCCGGTTGGAAAAGGCTGGGTCACTCCCTATGTCCTTTTTCCCCTTGTTGCTTCCCGAAAGAGAATTTTCTCCAGGCAATGAGCCTATCTTATCCATTATTTGCAAAAAGCCAAGAGCTTCTGGAAGTGGCCGCTCCTTTTTACAAAATCTTTCTTCATCTCCCAAGCCTCTCCTTTCTCCTCATCCTTTGTCTAACTGGAACTTTTTAAAAGCAGCATCCGAGATGCTCCTCTCAACACTGTTTTTAAAAAGCTACTTTCTAAAGTCTGTTTTCTCCTCCTCCTAATGTTCCCTTGGGTATCTCCTTGACCAATCCTATGCTCCCATCTCTCTCACATTGTGCAAGAAATCGAAAATGTGTGTGGGTGTGAGAGAGAGAGAGAGAGAGAGAGAAAGAAAGAAAGAAAGAAAGAAAGAAAGAAAGAAAGAAAGAAAGAAAGAGGAAGCCACATGGCCAAATTCTCTAACAGGTCTCCATTCCTGGGATTCCTTTCCGTCAATGAATGCCAGATGCCAGGATGTGGAGCGGCAGTTTTCTCCCGAAGGCAGAGGCAAACAACCACCTCCGCTCCATCCCATAATAAGCCAGCAGGTTGGAGTGGGCTTCACAAGAGAGTCTGGGGAAACAGGGTCTCAAGGGAATGTGCCTAAACAGCAACTGCCAGCCCCCCCACCGCCCCGTGTTCTTTCAGAGATGGAAACGCACTGGTTCTGCAAGTGGGGCGAGAGAGAGAGAATAAATGGAACGTTCCCACTAGACCACAGATCGCCAGTTGGTAGGGATGTAAGCTTCTTCTCAAAGGAAGCAACAAGTAATTTTTAGCAGTTTCCTTCTCATTGCAAGAAAATTTTCAAAAACTACTGAGTTTCCAACGGTTATTTGCAATTCAGGACTTATTCTGTGTAAAATTCACATGTGGTTATTTTGTGCAGAAAAAATGGCATTTTCTGCACAATGTTACAATTAACCTATCACAGTTATTTTTCTTGGCAAGATTTCTTTGGAGGGGGTTTCTCATGGCCTTCCTCTGGGGCTGAGAGAGTGGGACTTCCCCACAAGCACCCAGGGTTTCCATGACTGAGCAGGGATTTCAATCCTGGTTTCCTAGAGTCCTAACCCTGCACTCAAACCATTATTCGATATGGGCTCTCACGGGGTTTTCTTGTTCAGATTTCTTCAAAGGAGGTTTGTCATTGCCTTCCCGAGAGGGTGACTGACTTGCCCAAAGGTTTGCATGGTTAATCAGGGATTCGAACTCTGATCTCCTGGAATCCTAGTCCAACAGTCAAAAGCACTATGCTGTGCCCACTCCTCAGAGTGGCCCCACTGTTGCTCTAAGGCTGAGAAAGTGTGACTTGCCCAAGCTCACCTAAAGGATTTCCCTGGCTCAGTGGGGAATTGAACCTGGTCTCCCAGAGTCCAAGTTCAAACTCAAATCATTGCATCATGCTGGCTCTTTAATCTGCTACCAGGTTTTATTTTGCTATGGTATAACCTTTGTGGCCTTTAAAAAAATCTCAAGAGGGCACGGATCATAAGGAAAAACTACAACTAGGCCAGAAAAACACACACACTGCCCTCCTTTTCATCAGTATATCCATTTTACAGATGAGGAGCAACGTGGCCAGAAGTTCAACAAACAGCACGCAGCAAAGTTTGGCGGGTGTGCTTTTGTTTTAAAAACATCCTTGCTGTTTCCCTTGAGAGAACAACTGAAATCCACCTAGAGATCTACCAGGAGATCCCAATCTCCACAGCGCCCTGCCCCTGCTGTCAGATCCACCACCGGCGCAACACCCACGATCGGCTGCTCCCTCCGACACCCTGAGACTCTGAGGCCCACGTACCTATGTTGCTCTCGGCACCTCTCCGGCGAGGGTTGTTCCCGTACGGGTAGTACTGAGATCCTCCCTTCACCCCCGTCGGGGACAGCGTGCTAGGACTTGAAATCCCCATTTCACCGGGCAGGAAGCCAGGCTGCTGGAAAGGAAGGAAAGAAAGAAATCTGAAGTGGAAGAAAAACAAAAACGGAACACCAACTCAAACTCAACCCATCCCGTCTCTTCCCTTAACACTGAGAAACTTTGTCAGGTGCCCGGAGTTTCCAAAACAAGGAGAGGTGAGCAGTCTTGCCAACGTGAAAACTGGAGAGGGCTGCTCTACCTTAAACGGTTGCGTAGAGGCACCAGACACTGTCTGATCTTGGTGAGTAAGCGGGGTTAACCCTAGTTGGTACTTGGATGGGAGACCGCCAACAAATACCAGGTGTTCTAGGCTGTATTTGAGAGCAAGGAACTGGCAAAATTACCCCCGAGGATTCCTTGCCTGATAAAACCCTATGAAGCTCAGGGGGTTGCCGCTGGCTGACAGGTGACCTGAAGGCACATACACACACCGAAGAGGGAATTTCAACAGGTGTCACTTGTCACATAACCAGGAAACAAGCCACACTGGCTGAAATCCTGTCTTTTGCACCATCGCAAAGGGGACAGGACCCCGCTCCTGACTGAAACTGGAATTGACTGGTTGAACACTGAGGTGAGATATAGATGAGAACAATTCTCATTGAACAAAGCTGATGCCAGCCTGGGATTCTGTATAGAAAATGATCATCCACAGCTAGGTTTTTTTGACCTGCAGTACAGAACAATCCCCTCCATCGCCCAGCCAGCTGAAGACTGGCTGGTACACTTGAGGCAGATCTATACAGTAGTCCTCCCTTATCCACGGCAGATACGTTTCAAGACCCCCTGTGGGTCCCCAAAACCATGTGCGGTACTGAACCCTCTAGCTTCACAGGGACCCTAGAGAGGCTTCACAGTCCCAGATAGAGACTGAAAGAGAGAGTGACTGGCCCAAGGTCCCTCATTGAGTTTTACAGTATAATGGAGGGAGGGAGAGGTGGGGGCTTGAATCTAGACTTCCCAAACCACAGTCCCAGTCCTCCAACTGCCACTACCTTTCCGTGCAATTCCCCCAGCTCCCGCCCCAAGGAGCCAACTAAAGCTTTTAGAATAGGGTTGGTAAAGACCTCTGCTTCCCCCAGTAAATTCTTCCCTCCATCTCCCCACTCTGTTTTCTTTACCTATTGCTTTGCTTCATCCCTACCAGAAAAACAAAGTTTTAAAAGAAAGCCAAATTTGGATTATTAAAATGCACAGTTGGCTGGCAAGTCTCCTGTTCTGATTTCTGTAAAAATGAAATCCACTCTGGTTCTGAGAGCTGTCTCTGCGCAGCTGTTCCAGAACACACTGTGGAAGTTACAGAGAACCTGGTGCCGATTTCTAAATTAACTTCTTTTTTCCCCCCTACTTGTTTTTTCTTAAAGAGTTGCAAAAATTCAAATGTGCAGGCGTGCCTCTTTGCACTGCGCTGGCGGGATGGGAGAAGATGCCTCAGAGGTCTCCAAAATGGATGGCCACTTTATGCTGAGACAAGAGTCGCACATCAGCTCTGCAGGCCAGAGAACCCCCAATTCGAATGACGCTCGAGAACATTTCTCTCTCTTGAGCTTCATCCCTCTGCCTGCAGATCATAACCCAGACTGAAAAGGATTTGGATTACATTCCTTCAAAAAAAAACTTAGCTTTCAAAATTTATGCAATATTCATACAGCTCTACAAAAATACTAACACAAGAAAAAGTTAAAAACCTGATATGAAGAAAATTAAAGTACCAGTTAAGTGTATTATAACATTAGAATGCCATTAGATTTTTAAAATGTGTAAAATCATTTTAAAAGATAACAATAAAGTTAAATAAATAGCAGAACCTGCCTCTCCACCCCCTAAAAATAACTCCCAGTGATCAATTCAATGCCTCTTTGAGTAGAAAGGCCTGTGTCTACCGGCAGAAGGAAAACGTGGGGGTCCCAGGACAAAAAAAAAATGGAATTTGGAGAGGTGGGAGGCCATAAAAATAATCGCAACAGGCCACATAGGGCCCCAAGGGTCAGCCTTTACCCACCTTGAGCCTAGCGGTTGCCAAGGCCTTACAAACAGAGACCAGTGTGACAATCTCGTTCTGCCAACACTCATCACTTTTTTAAAAAAAATGTTCAAAACATTTTTAAAAAACAAAACACAAAGCTACAAAGCAAGATGAAGCAAATTGGCTTACCTGATTAAGAGCCGGCATGCCCGCATCTCTTCCAAACGAGTAGGCGCCTCTTTCCGTGCCTTTCCCTAAAGACAAAGAGAGGAAACCAGTTTGCCCAGCCTCCAGACTCAGGGGAACAGCCGCACAAGCTGGCATCCGTCACGGAGGGAGGAAAACATGGCCTTTGTGGGCTGCAGGTCCCAGAATCCTCTCTCCCCAGGAGGAATAAGGACATAAGGCAGCCTTCCTATGCTCCTGTGACCCCTTTTCAGCCCATCACTTTCCGGACGATAAAAATCCCAGAACTGGAAGAGACCTGAAGGACCATGCAGCCAAACCCCATTCTGCCCTACAGGGATACACAATCCAAGCACTCCCAACAGATGGTCACGCAGCTTTCTGGGGTTAGAGAAACTTGCAAATAATCAAACCTATGGAAGTCAAACCCACAACTGTCGAAGGCTGACTGTAACTACTTTTTCAAGAGACAAAGTAATTTCTTTCTTGATCTCTCAGCAGAACTCCTCAACTCTTGTTAACTTATGTTGATGATGTTAACATTAACAAATGTATCTTCTGGGTTTCAGAGCTATAACAGTAACGATTATTTTATTTATATTCTGCCTCTCTCTTGAGATGGGAACTGAGGCAAATGATGGTAGTGAAAACGGAGAAGGAGAAGGAGAGGGAGGAGGATGACGACAACTAGGAGAAGAAGAAGTTAATTTCAAGAGGAACTCCCTCAGCTCTGAGCAAAACACATTGGCTCATATCCACGGGAGTGCATGAAAAGCCGTGTGCTACCATTCCACAACAGACGGACACTCTGCCGCCCACATTCCCTTGGTTCACTATAGCAGCTTAGCGTTAAGTAAACATGAGGTCAAAGGGTCGCAGGGCCAAATCTTTTAACTGACCTAATTTTTTCAAAAGCGGTTTATGAACTAAATTTGCCACTGGGGCCGCCCCCTTTCCACCCCTCTGCACTGAAATAGCCCCAGACTGGTTTCCTCCCGGAGCCTGAGCAGACTCGTGGGGTGTGCTGGAGGAGGGAGGGAGGAACCAGCATTATCGCTCTTCTGTCTTCCAACTGACACCTTATGTCGATTCAAAGAGGTTTTATTTTATTAAAAAATAAGGTTTTACCCTGCGCTTGTAGTTCTTCCTATACTTTATCAGAAACACACTGCAAACCTCCAGTTGGAGAGACCCAAATCAAGATCACTTTTTTTTAAAGGAGATGTGTTTAAAAATTCCCATTTAATGTTAAAAATAATTGTTCAATTGCACGTGGCCCCCAGTTCCAACTGCCACGTTCCAACTGCCATTGCTCTGGCCTCTGAAGGAAAGAAGAATATTTGTCTTAAAGGAAGGCTTCATTTGAAATGTGGTGCTTGTTCTACAGACACTGTGGATTGTCAAAAAGGCAAATAAAATACACTAAAGGCACCAAATCCCATCTGATCTTGGAAGCTAAGCAGGGTTAGCACTGGGTAGTACTTCGGTGGAAAACGGCCAACAAATACCAAGTGCTGGAGCTGTCTTTCAGAGGAAGGAACTGACCAAACCAACTCTGAGTACTGTTTGACTAAGAAAACCCTACGAAATTCATGAGGTCGCCATAAGTCAGCAGGTAATTTGAAGGCAGCAAATTTTACCTGTCTCTGACCCCTAAGTCCATGTGTTGTAAGTAAGAAGACAAAGGGTCTCTTCTTTTCTCTCTTAGTGACGTCGGAGGATTTTTAGAATGACTGCTGCCACCACCACCACCTTCCTCTCGTCCTCCTCTCGCTATGGCAGGAAGTGTTTTTGGGGTGGGGAGGAGAGGGCTTTTGTCATTTCCAAAAACTTTTGTGTCACGCACTGTTTGGGCTGCTTGGTTTTAGTCTTACCTTGCAAGCCCCTTTGGCTCCTGTATGGAGAGCCGGGCAGGGTTATAAATTCAAAGAAACTAACCATGGTTAAGAAGAAACACAAAGCCACTGCGAAAGGAACATAAGAATATCCCTCCAACACAACATGGTTAAAATGCTCTGTCGCTCGGGGCCTCTGACGTTCCTAGATCCAATCATTCCATTAAGTATGCAATTCCTGGCTGTGGGGTGGGGGTGGCGACTTGGGAGGGGGAGGAGGAGAGATAAGTCACGGAGATTAAAGGCAGTGTCGTCGGCCATGGGGGGTGTGTGCGGAGAGGGAGCGCACCATGAACCGATTAAAAACTATTGTCCGAGATTGCTCGCCAGTCACAATGCCGGCTAGATTAGCCACCTCGGTGCTGAAAAGGAGTTAATTGCTAGAAATAATTACTTGACAGAGATCGGTGGGGTGGGTAGGCTTTTCCGTCTCCTTACTAGTTAAACAATTTCCATCAATGCTGTCTCTCCTCTCTCCCCCTGTAAATGTGTCCCCCCATCACTGGTTAATCCACAAATATTCAGCCCCAGAGGAGAGAGGGAGGAATCAGAGCAGCTAGAGCAACCTAAATCATTTTGAGCAAAAAGTTTATTCTCATACAGAATGGTATCTGCACGGAGGAGGATAAATCGGAGATAAATACCGACACTCCCCCCCAACCTTGCCTGAGCAGCCCTTTCTGCCAGTCCCTCCCCCAAACCTCTCCCCACCCCACAAGCTTTGTAAGGATTAACGTGGTTCAAGAACCGTGGCAGAGAAGTCAATAAGATAAGTCGAGATAGGGAAAGAGATGTTACCAGAACATCATTCCTGCTTGTGGGTACATGGAACCCCTCTACGCCTTACCATCTACTTCATGCATTCCCAAGACCTTAGAAGGCCACTGCAAGCCCAAAAACTCCAGTGAAGCTTGGAAAATTACTCCCACGCTCAACCTATCCATTCCTGGTTTTTGTGACATGGTGTTTAAAAACTGATCTGTTGCTATCACTTGCTACAATATCACTTCTCTATTTATTCATCCATTCGATTTACATCCTGCTTTTCTTCTCATCTGGAACCCAAAACGGTTTACAATTTCTGTTACTATTTTACTGTGTGCCTTGAATTTGTTTTTGACTTACAGACATCTAAGGCAACCCTATCATGGCCTTTTTTTTTTTTTTTTTGGTGGCAAGATTTGTTCAGAGAGGGTTTACCACTGCCTTCCTTCCAGTGGATTTCCAGGGCTGATTAGGGATTCAAACTATACCACGTTGTCTCTTAAAAAAAAAAGTTGGTTTCTTGGCAAGATTTGGGAACCTCTCCTTATTCTTTACATGTTATTGCTGCACAAACTTTCTGTTAAAAAAAGGAATGCCCAGAAGAACATGGACATCATTAACTGTGGTAGACCTGTACAGTTCCCAAGGCACCATGAGAAAAAGAGAGACAGATGTTTAAATCAGAGTCCAGTGCTTTTCCTTCTAGGCTGCTTCCAAATTGCAGGAGCCATCCTGCCTCTGAAGGTAGCTCTGGATCAGGAACGTTCCAACCGACAAGGGCACTCACCTACTATCCCAGATCCCAGGAATGAGGACGAAGATATGCTGTTATGGGATGGCAGGTCCCTAAGCTCGCTGTAGTGTGAGCCTTCGCTGTAGCCCTGCTAAAAGAAACAAACAAACAGAAACATTCATAGGACACACGAGGCACCCAAAAGCCCTGGGTCTCCCTACTCCCACCCCAGATGCTAAAGCTGATTGCTAGAAACCATTTCCTAACCAATGTGTGTCTTTGAAAGGTTAGTGTGGTTTTGTAAATACTGACTCGCCCAGGGTGAGCCAATAGTCTCGCAGTGCGATCCTTACAGAGTTTTCTCACTCCTTCTTTACTTCTTCAAGGAGGTTACTGGTATACAAAAGATTGGTTGTGGGAAACTCACATTTTGCAGAATACCTCTGCCAAGATGGATTGCATTCTTGTTATGAACCTGGATGCAACCAATTCATGTCAGTCCTCTCCCAGGGTCTTCTCCGCACAATTCCCTCACACGAAGCTTGCTTTGGCCTGCTTCTGAGGCTGAGAGAGTATCACTTGCTCAAGGTCATGCAGGAGGTTTCTATAGATGAGCAAGGATTTGCACTCAAGTCTCCCAGGCTGCTAGTTCAACATTTAAACCAGTCCAACACACTGGCTCCTAGGATTTCTACAGAGGATGTTTCTCTGAGGCTGAGAGAGAGAGAGAGTGACCTGTCATAGATTCCCCCAGTGGATTTTTATGGCCGAATGGGATTTGAACCCTGGTCTTCTAAAGTCTTAATCTAACACTCAGACCAAGATACCACAATAGCTCCATTGTTACGGGTCTTCAAGTCAACTCCAAATTATGGAGAGCGTCACACCAGTACATCCCACCGGTACCAGAGCTTTTCTGTGTATTAGTCACTGGGAAACGCAAGATGGCCGATGTTCTCGCCTTCCTGGAGTGATCTGATTGGTCACTGTATGTAAACAGATTGCTGAGCTACGAAGGCCTTTGGTCCAAGCCAACATGGCTGCTCATACTTTCTTACCCTGACTTGGTCAAACGTGGAGTTATTCTGGTCTCCGGGTGTCCAGGAACCAGAAGCCGGTCGTTCATCCAAGCCCGCTAGATGGAGAGAGAGGGAGGGAGGGAAAGTAATAATAAAAGTGTTACTTTGATCAGCAGCAACTTCAAAGGACAAAGTTGACTCTTCCTTCTACAAACAGAAAATATTTGTATGAAAAAAACCCCAAACCTCATCAACCTTTCCTGTTTTGCAAATGTTCCAGATGGGAGTCAACTTCAAAGACAGGAATGTAGCAAGGGGCGGGGGGAGTTTAAAATGGAGGCACCGCACCTCCCCAATAAGAATTCTGCCCCCTCTCATGAAGTTTTCCTTTCAGTCTCAAAATTTCTAGGATTGCAGCCACTTCAACTTCAGTTGAGCATTTAGAAAAATACAGTTTTAGGCATCCAAAGCAAAGGGGCAGGCATATTCTAGCGTTTCACAGAAGGAAACCAGGACATGTACGGATAAGCAAGACCAGAGAGGATCTCTTCCAAAAGTGGCTGGACAGCTATTTGCAGGAGATGCTCTAGCTGGAGATCCTGAACGAAGAACAGGATTAGACCCAATGGCCCAGTGGGCCCTTTCTAACTCTAAGATTTTATGATTCTAAGAGTTCTTAATGAGGAAGAGCAGATAATCTGGGAAAGTCTGAAGCAGTTTGCTCTTGCCTCAGTCTACCGGGAAGGGCAAGACTCTGCCCCCTCCTCTTCTCTCTCCCTGCTGTGTTAACTGAGGGCAAACTATGGTTCCACTTTGCACTAACTGAAATAAGCTAAGGACAAAGGGTTAAGAAGTTCTTCCTAATGTTTAGGTGGAATCTCTTTGCTTGTAATGTGAAGGCATCGGTTTGTGGCTGCCGGAGCAGCAGAAAAAAAGCTTGCTTCATCTTCTACATGACATCTTTTCAGATATTGAGAGAGATGGCTCTCCTACCAGCTTCTTCTCTATTCCAAGTTAAACAAAAAACCCAAATCCATCCACAGCTCCTCATAAGCCTTAGTTTCCAGACCTCTGACCATCTTGGTCTCTGCAAGAAAAGCTTGTGTGTTTGTGTTTGCATGTGTCTTCAAATCACCTGTTGTTTTAGGAGGATACAAGGAAGCTGACATGGTTTTCTTAGGCTAGGAGTACTTGTTGCCATTGCTCCTCTCTGAAAGACAGCCTACAGCATCTGATACTTCTTGGTGGTCTCCCATCCAAGTTCTAACCAGGCCTGCCAGACCTTTAGCTTCCAAGAATGGACAGGACCTGGTGCCTTTAGGGTATTTAGGTATTCCAGAAATGATTGGCACTTTCTATTTCCTATCTACCTGTCTGTCTGTCTGTCTATCTATCTATCCAGCCACCCATCCCTGGTTCATAGGACTCAGTGTAAACTTCTCTCCCTATAGAAAAGGGAGAATAGTGGTTTCTTTCTTTCTTTCTTAGGGTCAAACAATGATTTTCAAAAGTGCTCTGGGCATGTGCAGAGTCCTCTGCTCTAATAAAAGGAAGGTCCTGCTTCCCTGCCCAACTCCAGAGCAGCCCCAGGGCAAAATGACACAGTGGTCCCATTTCTGAGGTGCCTTGGTCCTGAAATGGTGATCTCACACTAAAATATATGGACCAAACGCACATCAGCAAGACTGGGAGGCAACCGTGCAAACCTGCCCTTGCACACTCCCCATTTTGTGTGTGTGTGCTTCAGATATGTTTTTAAAAAATGCTTATTATTATGGGAAATGTGCCATCCTCATCTCTCCTCCACTCCCCTTGCTGTTCATTTAACCAGAAACTTCTTTCAAAATTGCATGCTTCCATCCCGAAAGCCTTTTGTGTTAATCATTCCCCCGGAGAATTGGTGTTTAATTGCTGTCTAATTTACATAATTATGCATATTAATCTCCACACCTAATGAATATGCATGACTCTCATTTAGATTTTGTTTTCTAATAAAAAAATTTTTTTTTCATCCTTCCCTTCCCTCCAATGTGATTACTTTGCGGAATTGAGAGCGGCAGTGGAATGAGACGCTACTGCGACTTGAGAGGTGACTGAAAGGATGGCAGATCTTTCCACTGAAGACAATAACTTTTGCTTTGCTGATGCGTGTTTCTTCCACCATTCCTTTCTAGAAACATTTACTAGGCATTCCTTGGAGGGAAAGAGGGGTGAGAGAGAGAGAGCGAGAAAGACCAACCCCAAACAAAACCCACCAATAAGGAAAAAATAAATAAATAAAAAGGCAAAGATGTTCCAAGGGTGGCCCACAATTTTATCAGTCACTTACATGATGCCACCTAGAGCAAACTAGGCCTGAAAAGCCAGCATGGCTAAACTGAGGTTGTCATACCTTGACAATATCATGAGGCTATGTGACTCACTGCAAAAGACAGCAATGTTTGGACTGTACTACAGGTAAATGGACTCAACCAAGGAAGGTGCAGTTCTAAGTTTAGCAGGACTGTTGGCAACCGATCTGCTGCAGAGCTCTCATTCAGAGGGTCGCTATATGTCGAAGTTGGCTTGATGGCAAACAAAGAAAAAAAACTGCTGAGGGGGTTGCTTCTGCCACCAAACAGGTCTCTGTCCCCCAGGCACCTACCGATAAAAATGTCTGGTTTTGCTTTTAGCCAGCTGACAGGACTAATAATCCTGCACATTTCAAAAAACTACACACCCCAGGATGCCTTAGGATGGCGCCCTGGCAATACTATAAGTGCATAGCCTGAAGGAGACCAAAGTCAGTCCAAGGCACCCTTTTTGCCGCACTGAAGCACAGTTGTTTTAAGAGATACTGAAACGCCAAAACTGAAATACTCAATACTGTATGAAAGTAAACTGTAAGAGGGGACTTTTATTTTTCCTCACTAGATTTCTAATTTTGCCCTTTGGCTGACAAAATTATGCCTCGTCATCACCACCGACACACAAAAAGTCGCTACAGAACACAATCCGTAAAACCCAATCATAGAAAGAGGAGATAAAGAGGTGCTATTTCCGGTGTGTGCAAACTTCCAAAAACCGCATATCGTCCCCAGGTCGAGCAGGGAGCAGAAAAGCCGTCTTCCCTCCCCATCCCTATTCCATTAATAGAGTTATTAAAATTGGGGTGGGGTGGGGAGAAGGGAGAGAAACCCCACAGATTAATTGTGCATCTTAATCACCCTCCTCATGAATATTCACAAAGCATTCCGTGCTCGTGTTCTAATTAAAACGTACTAATAGTGTAAGAGGTAGCAGCCAGAAAGGGAAAGAATTCTCTTTCTCCCTTCCCCCATTTCAGGATTTCTATCCTGGATGCACAAAGGGACACATTTCATTCTGCACATCTGATTTTTTTTTTTTAAAATAACAATCTTGCCCATGTTTTAACACTAATAGTCTCACTGGGAAGGCAGCATGTACCTGGTAAAAAAAGAAAAAAATCCTTTCACTGCTGGAGCACATCAACAGTTACTTCTCTTTTAAATGGCTGTCATGTGATCTTGCAAAGCACCTCTGTCCGGCAGAACACCCTCCAAGTGTCTTGGTCAACAAGCCCCATGGTTCCCAGGTAGTCTCCCTGTTACTTTGGGGATGATGGGGGCTGTAGCAAGAGAACAGCCTGAAGACTGCAAGTATGGGTACACTTCTAGCATTGCAGAGAGCAAAACACTGAAAACCATTCATGCTTGGAACTTAAACTTCATCTGACCAGCTAGAAACAGGGTATTCAGAGCAAAGGGGCAGGATTTAGGATTATTAATGTCTCACTCTTTGCAATATGGAGGCTGAAGGAAAATCTCACTTGGGGAGGGCAGAATTCTTTTGCCCTTGTTTTTGCCTCCTGATTAACTAACACCCCAGAAGGCAGGCATCTCTCCCCACCTGACAAAATCTTCAGTGCTGGTTTCAAAATGCAAGTTTCTAGCCCTCATGGCTACTAAGACATGCTTTGAGAAAGCACACAGCCAGGAAACATGCTGTCGCAAAAGTGGTTAAGGAAGACTGTCAAAACCATCATATATTAAGGGTTTTTGGTGGTTTTTGCTTCTGTCAGCAAACACCAAGTTCTTTGGCTGGAAGACGCTCTAAGAGCCATAAACGGGAAAGCCAGGTTCCGCTGAGAGACCCAGTGCTGCTGCTCTGCAGCGCCACCCAAGGCAAATGGCCAGAGGTGGTAGCGCAGGCGCATAACAAGCATGCTCTTTGCCCCACCCACACTACCACTTGCTGACTCATCAGCCTGTCAGGTGACTCTGGGAACCAATGCTTTGTTAACTTTACCGTTAAGAAAACAGGCCAAATGCTACATAACCATTCATGAATACCTAAATCTTTTTGTGATGTATTGGTCTGAGCACTGGACTGCGACTCTATACAGACCAGAGTTTGACTCTTTGCTTGGCCAGGAAACCCACAGGGTGACCTTGGACAAGTCACACTGTCTCAGCTTCCAAGGAGGGCAAAGGCAAACCCTCTCTGAACAAATCTTGCCATGAAAACCCTGAGACAGGCTCCCCTTTGGGTCGCCAAAGGTGAGAGACAACTTGAAGGCACAGAATTACAAGAACAAACCAGGGGGAAAAAACACACACATAAATTGCAATAGCTGTCTACCTGCCTTTCTCGCTCAACCCATCTCCTTTGTGACTTGGATGGGGTTTAGGGATGTAATTCTTCACTAAATTCCTTCTTCTGGAAGAAATGAATAATTTTACCATTTTCTCCCCACTACGGGAACACATTTGAAGAATCACACTGTTTTTGAAGCCTATTCACAATTTGGGACTACTTCTGCACAAAATTAACACATGGTTGTTCTGCCAAGAAAAGACTACTGCCTGTGCAGAAATATTATATTTATTTAATTATTCAGAGTCTTCCTACCCCACTCTCCAGCCACAAAGGCTCCCAGAGTGGCTTATAAATTGTTAATTTGATAGCTCTCTGTCCTCAGACTTACAATCTACACTATACAGAAATTGACATTTTCTGCTCTTTGCAGAAAAAGCTGTTTCCTGGGCACAGAAGCTACCTGCGCAGCTTGGGGGAGAGAAGTTATTTTTTTGGACTGCAGCTCCCAGAATCCTCCCCTGGCTTTTTGGGAGCTGCAGTTCAAACAAAGTGACTATTCCTAACTCTGGAGATGGACACGTGAGTGGTTTGGCTGGGGGGAGAGCAGGGAAGCCAAGATGGAGGGCGGCACCTGTACAAACTCCAGAGGGGTGGGAGAAAGAAACCCACAGCTCCCAAACACACATCCCGGCAGCTGTAAAAACAAGAAAGACCCAGCCGAGAACAAACAAAGGACTCCAAAAGACTCCACATCAAACCGGGAAAGGCAAAGGGGGGGGGGGAGGAGTTGCAAGCCAACACAATAAAAATCAATTAACACACACACACACACACAGACGGAAAGAGCCATGAAAATGTGCAGACCTGTGTCAAAACCCACAAGAGAGCATGAGACGTAGGGCTGCCAGATCTTGCGGCCTAGCCCTGAGTCCTCCAGTGTCATCTCCAAGCAGGAGATGAGGGTTCAAATTGTCCAGTTTTGCTGGCCTCAGCTACGGGCAAGAGGAAAGGGCTGGAAGCAACTCTTCAGCTCACACAGATGAGCAGCATTCATTGATTTATTGTTGCAACTTGAAAAGACTCTGCAAGGGGGTTTCTGTGTTTACTTAGTTAGCTTCCTCCTTCCTCCCCCATCATTTTGGCACCAGAGTTGACCCTCCGCTCTACTCTGCATCTACCTTCTGGCTAGAAGTGAGGAAGCTAGATTAAACGTTCCTTATCCCATCTCCCTAAGTAGCCGAGGAGAAATACAGCCCTCCACATTTGTGGGTTTTGCTCTCATGGACTTGATTATTTGCGTGTTTCTCCAACCCCTGGTCCTCCTCCTCTACCAGCCACTGCCTGGCCAGCTAAGGATGAATCGCAGCACCATTTCTCAGCTCCACAAACCTTCTCTCAATGCACCCCACACACACATCCAAGGAAGGAGAGAGAAGTACAGGGCCACCATGATGATTCATTCCCTCTCCCTCTCCTTTCCCTGGGTGCCCACTCTCCCCTCCACGCTAAGGTGGCGGACAGACTTTGCAAGCAGCACGTGTGCGGTCAGTCCCAACTGAGCCTCCATAAGTCCTTCGTGCTCCCCACAGTACAATGCATGGGTTCTGCTTTTCAACCAGTTCTGCTTTCTGACAGAAAGCTCTGGTCCATAACCTGTCAGATAAGTGTGGGGAGGCCGTCCTGGTAAAAAAATTGGCCAAGAAACAAACAACCAAAAAAGCCAATGCAATTCTAGGCTGTACTAGTCTAGTGCCCGGAACAAAGGAACTCCAAGTGCCACTCTGTTCTGCTTTGGCCACACCTCACCTGGAATCTCACATCCAGTTCTGGGCATCCAATTCAAGAGGATATCGACAAGCTGAAAGGTGTCCAGAGAAGAGTGACCAAGACGAACAAGACTGGGACAACAAGCCTTAGGTGGAATGATTTAGGGGGCTGAGTAGACTTAGCCTGGAGAAGACAAACCGTGACAAGTTTGCTTTAGGGTCAACGTAAATCAGAAATGACTTGAAGGCACACAACAAGCACGACATCATTGTAAATACCTTTAAAACCTCATCGAAATGACAAAGCCACAAATAATAAATTAGCAATGGTCAATGGGCTGATCTGGGCTGCCTTTTTGAAAACAACAACAAGAGAGGGCAACTAAGGTATTTGCACCCAACAGGAACCTCAACTCAGGCATTTTCCATCAAGCCAATTTCAAGTCAAACGGTGACTCACCACAACGGAAAGAGATAAGGAGAATTGTTCTGGACAAGGAAAGGCAATTGTGCAGGAACGACGACAGCCTCCCCTCCCCACACACACAACACAATCTCCCTCATGCTCCCCCCCCATTCCCTGGTTTTTCTTCCTTAAACTGGAAAAAAAAAAGACATTTTCCTTCTCCACCACCTGCTCCTTAAAAGTAAATAGAATGAGAAGGGCGGAAACCCCTTCTGCCGGCTGAACCTTTTGTCCGACATTGTTTTCTAAACTGCAGTTGCCACAACAGAGGGGTTTACTCCTTCGTCATTTACAGGAGGACACAGCAGGCCACGAAGCAAAACAAAACAAAACAACACACCGCCTTAGAAAATCAGTTGTTTTTTTCTTTTTTAACAGAAGGAAAAAGAAAGAACATATTAAGCTTATACCCAGGACCTGCTTATCCAGACACGTTAAGTCCTTCAGCCTCACAAATCCCTCCGCACTTTTAAAAACAGTTCAGCCCACTGCACCAACAGTGCCCGTTCTTAGAGACGTCAGAGCTGGCCCTGGCAGCACACGACTGGGTTAGGTTCGTCGGGATTGCCGTAGTATGCTTCGCGTGGGATTGTCTTTGAAAAGGATTCAGAAACTTCTGTTGGCCCATGGAGCACAGAACGCTTATCAGTGGCAACCTGTGCAGCCGGTGCAGGAGGGTGAGGTGAGGTAGGGCCCACCAACACCTAGATGTTCACCTGTTTCCCACCGAGGGTCTGTCCAAAGGCCTCTCCGGTCCAAATCTTTCTTAGTTATTTATTACCAGCAACCCCGGTTGTGATAAGGGAATGGCAAGCGACACGCATGTGGATTTCACTTACTTCGCTGGGTCCGCGCTGCTTTCGACTAGCCAGGGGATTTAAGTCTTAAGTCTAGATTCAGCATCCCCACACTCAGACTTAAAAATAGACCAGAGAAACCAGAGTTGCATTCTTGTTTCCAGGGTGTGAGCGGGCAAACTGAGAAATGTTGCCTGCTCACGCCCAAGAAAGCACAATTTAAATGTTCTACAGACTGGTTTTGTGACCGCACTCAAATCAGAACTCTGTGTTATCCTGTTTTTCAAAACAACCCATGGTCTACAACCTAGGATGTAGCAGGGAGGCATTAACAGTGCTGTGTTTTGTACAGCATCTGAGTTGTTCTACAAAATAAACAGTGGCTTCATCAGTCATGATAAAAACATGGCTAGTCCCTCAATAAAGGCAGCTGACATGGTACTTCCCCATTCAGAGCAAAAACTGGGGAACTCGCCACCACAAAATGTGGCAAAAATAATCAGCAAAAACAACTTTGTGATCAGGAGTCCATGGCAGACTTGTTTGCCAAGAGATATGTAAGTCTCTGTAGTTAAATGGAACCTCCAAAAGTAGTGACAACCTACTTGTGAGCATCACACATAAAGGACAGACACCAGGAAAGGGCAGTGGCTCTACCTGGGACCCTCCCAGGGAGGATGTTTGGCTGGCCACTGTCAGGGGCAGAGTAAAGGGTTCAAGCCAGCCAGGTAAATAAGACTATAAGAACTTTTAAGATCCAAACAAAGACCCTTCTAAATCCAAGACTGTGTTTCCACTGCAGCCCACCAGTTGGACAGGGCAAAGCTACTGGTAAGATATGAATTCAAGCCTGTTCCCTCATCCAGCTTATTGATAAGGATGTTGAAGAGCACTGGGCCCAGGACAGAACCCTGGGGCACCTGAACAGGGCTGCTGATGACAGGGATCTTGGAACTTTCTCACTGATAGGGTTGCCATAAGTCAAAGCCAACTTGAAGGAAATTAACCACACAACAACAGAAAGGTAAATCCATATTGCGCAAGTTACCCTGCTCCAAGGGTGTGAACCATTAACAGAGTCTAATGTGCTGTGATTTCTCTGCAGACTTGTAGAGAAAGCTGCCCACTCACCATTCCTTCAACAGGTTACTTTTAAAAGCCAAGATGACGAAATCTGCTTTTCCCTGAGGAAGCACCAAATGCCTTTAGGATGTTTGCACATGTATCAAGGCTGAGAATGGGTTTTCACACACACTGGTAGATGCACCCAAAGTGAGCCTGGCAACCTATGAAGTGTACAGGCATGGAAAGGCTTCCTAGTGTGTCTACAATGTTTTAGCATGTTTGTGTGTGAATTAGTGTTAATGTTGGGATCTTTCTTTCTTTCTTTTTGCAGGACTTTGCCATAGCCTTTTTTTAAATGCATGAATTTTTTCTAAATGCTCAGCTGCAGCACTATAAATCTGGGGATTGAAGGAAAATTCATTGGGGGATGGTTGGGTGGCTAGTTCAGGATCCTTCCAGGCCACGAAGTTTCCAAGCCAAACCCCTGAGACTGAGAGATGGCCCCTGGGGAATACCATTAAGCATTCAGTACCAATCATAGTTGCTCATGAAACTAACAGACATAAACAAAACACTCATTTTCCTTTTTGGAAGTTAAGACAGAAATCTTAGTGAAGGGGCAGTTCCCAGATCAAGTTGAAATCAGGGGATTAATCCTTCCTCTCCTCCATAGGGAGGATAATGACAGGATAATGACAACTTAATGTTGCCTCCTTGCTTCTAAGCAGAAGACAGACCCAGAGCAGAACACAGAGTGAGCCCTGGCACCCCCTACGACCAGGAAAGAAGGAAGGTGCTGCCTAAATAACTACATAGGTCCCCACTGGAGAGTTTTTGGAAGCTGCCACAACAAATCAAAGATGCCATGCGAACAATAGCAAGTTGCTGCTTTATAAGTTGAGGTGGAGATTTGCACTCAGTCCTTTCTTCTGGCCCTGAACTGAGATCAACAGAACAGGAGGATCTGCACCCTTGTTGTATACCCAGAGCTATGAAAACTGAGATCTGGAAACCCTAGTGGGCAAGAGGAAAATTCTTATTTGTGGTAAGTCAATGCCCCTCATTTGCCACTTCTGTCCCTACACCCTCCTGCCTTGAAGCCTAGAAGGAATCCACCCTCCCAAGTCTTGTCTGATCCACCTTCGATCCTAGAAGCCTCCATTCCCAGCCCCCATGGATCCGGGAAGTCTGGATCCCTCCCCCTTAAGCTCTGCTTGCTCGGTTTGCGCTCATGCATGAGGAACATTGCTGCCTGTTAAGGGTGACCTCAGCCACACAGAAGCCAGGACAGAGAGAAAAGGCCCGAGCCAAGAGGGAAGAGATTCTCAAGCTGGTTTAAAATAGCAAGCCGAAGGGAGTTAAAATTAGTTTTTCGTCCGGCTTCCTGATTTAAAACTCCAGTCGCCGGATCTGGAATTGTCATCAGAGATATAAAAGACTTGGCACGCTAAGCATGCAAGCTCTCCTCCGCTTTGGGGAAGCAGTCAGATGGATCCTCTTCACCCTCTCCCTGGAAACAAGACAATCTCGTCTAGGAGTTAGATTCCTTAGGCCTCAAGGAAGGTGGAAAGGTAGTGAGAAACACTGTGGCATCCTTCAGCACAGAAAAGAAAACAGTCCATTGCTCAGAGAGAGAACAACTGGACAGCATGGACAGAGATTTCACTGGGTTGACTGGGGGAAAAAAAAAACAAGAAAAGACTAGACTCCCGATATTACTCCTGTGCTTTCCAACCACACCGCCTGCCAATCAGAAGTTCAATGCTGTATATGCAGTCCTGTACAGCAGACCCATTGAATCATGAGATGACCTATGTGTTAACTCACCATGCAACAACTGAATCAGTGGGCCTCGTCTCACTGGGACTAACCAGAACCCCCACGTATCATGCCGTGGTTTTCTTGCAGGAAAGGTGGGGTCTTTTAAGTAGCAGCAAGATTGTTACTATCCAGCACCAACAGCATTACCAATCCTACTCTTATTATAACTACGACCACTAACAGTATCACTATTGACAAAGGAAATAACATTGCTAAGTCTTTAAGCTGCAGGCCAGGTCATTCTCTGTTTATGGGTACCTTAAGTAAACCTACTATAGGGTCCTACTTTGGGAGAAAAGGTGGCACATAAATGCAACAAATAAATAAGCTGTTGTTATTGGCAAGATCTATTCATGGGAGGTTTGCCATGGTCCTCTTCTGAAGGTGAAAGGACATGATTCCCTCAAGGTCACCGAGTGGGTTTCCACGGCTGAGTGGGGATTTGAACCCTAGTCTCCCTGAGTCCTAGCCCAAGATTCAAATAGCAACACCGTGCTGGCTCTTGCCTTCAAGTCCACTCCAACTTAAGATGACTCTATCGTAGAGTGTTCTTGACAAGATTGATTCCAAGGAGGTCTTCCCTGGCTTCCCTCTGAGGCTGAGAGAGTATGACTTGTCCAGGGTCACCCAGTGGGCTTCCACGGCCAAGCAGGGATTTGAATCCAGGTCTCACACAGTGGTAGGCCAACACTAAAATCATGACACTATGCTGTCTTTCATAATACACACCATAAAAAGATCCTTCTGCCACAGTAAACTCAGCATTCCTAACTATTCGCAAAAGACACAGCAACTTCTCATCAAGAAGAGGAAGAGGAAGAGAAGGATCTACCCATCCAAAAGTAAAATTAAAAAACACTTCTACCCACCCTACAAGCAATCAAGGATCTAAGCAGAAATTCCAAATTTGATAAGGGGGGGGGGATACATGTCTGAGACTTTCCTCCCGCCATTCCTGCTCCCCATAGCAAACCAAACTTGGAGGCCGTTCAATATGGCGAAAATCCCAATCTCTGCTTTTGAGAATGTACTTGGACTTTCAAATGCAAATACCAACAGAAGCAGAACATATGGCGGAGGTTAGCTCTTATTTTTCCTAATTAAATGGCACGCTGCTGTTTTGTATAACAGTGTTAACAGGGCAGCCGCAAGCTTTTGGAAAAGAGACCGGTGCAATGGGGGGGGGGGAACCTAAAAGAAATTGGCAGTCAGAGTGAGAAAAGGGAGCCCCAAACATCACGCTCATTTCGCTATGATCTATGCTGTCATCCCTGAGGGTGTGAAGCCCATTTGGAGTGAGGGCAAAACCTGATCACCTGCCATCAAGGGAACTCATGAATTTTTGCTTATGGAAAATAATAGCTTCTCCCTCTTCCTCTCTAAAGGTTTGTACTTTCCTATACTTGCATCTTACACAGTCAAAACAGGTACAAAGTTCCACAAAAAAAAAAAAAGATTTCCACGTCATGTAATAAACTGCCTTCTCTGCTTCCAGACCAACACCAGTTTTGTAGCTACTGCAGAAACGAGCAAAAACCCTGGGAAGAAACACCGTCTTCACTCCAAACTGACTTCATGCTCCAAACTGGCTTTTCAAGGACATTGCATCACAAAGTTGAAGAACCTTCAGGGGCCATGATGTCGTTGGTTCACTTGACTGCCTAGGAGTGCACTAGTTCTAGAATCCCTGATTGCCTGAGACTGGCCGAATCATGAGAATAACCTCTTTATGTTTCTTTTCATGAGTTGTGATCCAGTAAGATTAAAATTTTGCACACAACCTACTGGCTTAAGTGATAGTAAAGAAAACCCTGTGGAGCTCTATGTAAGTACTGCATTTCCTGTACTTACGGAAGAGTGATATTCCTTATGCAAATGGCTTAGTTATACATGGTGCAGGTTTCCAGTCTAGTTTTCCAAAAATCCATTTGTCATGTCTCTGATGGGGTTTTGCAGACGAAGCCTGCTATCAAACAAAGGCTTCTGGGACACAGTCTTCCAGGAAGGATGAGGATAGCATTGAGAGCAGCAGGATCTCAGGTGTCATATCTAGAGTCCTACATTCAGTTCTGGGTGCCTCATTTTAAGAAGAATATAGACAAGCTGGAACTGGTTCAGAGAAGGGCAGCCAGAATGATAAGAGACATGGAGAACAAACATAGGAGGAAATGTTGAAGCAGCTGGGCATGTTCAACCTGGTGAAGAGGAGACTGAAGGGTGATGTGATTGCACTGTTTAAATATCTCAAGGGCTGCCTCAGAGATGAGGGAGCAGGTTTGTTCTGTGCTGCCCCAGAGGCTAGGGCCAGGTCTAACAGCTGGAGCTTACAGGAAAGAAGCTTTTGATTGAACATCAGCAAGCACTTCTTGACGGTAAGAGCAGTTCATCAATGGGACCAATTCTCCAGAGTGGTGGCAGCATCTTTTTATTTGGACATCATCCAAAAATGGCTGGACAGCTACCTCCTGGTGATAGTCTAGCCGGAGGTCCTGCATCGAACACAGGGTTGGACTTGATGACCAAAAGGACCCTTAGGAGCCCTTCCAACTCAAAGAGTCTAGGATTCTATGAAGGGTTGCATTTATTTTAAGAAAAAAAAAACAAAATAATAATGATTATACAGTGAAGTCCTGGAAAACTCATGAGGCCCCTTGCCAGGATGGAAGCTGTAATGCTGTAGCTGTTGCCAAGACCATTTGATTTAGAGCAGTTTTGTATATTAAAAAATGGCCCAGGTTTCTTTCCAAGGTTCTGTTTTACTCATGTTAACATGTACGGTTTTATTTTGTTGCTGGATGGGCTTCCTACCAGACGTTTTAAAGCTGATGGTTGCAATTCGTTGTTGTTGTTGCTTGCCATCAAGTTCAACTTATGGTGACCCTGCAAAGGAAGATCTCCAACACAACCTGGAGCCATGGTTAGCGAACTTGGAAGAACAGACGTGCAAACCATGAGGTCTTGGGAACCGTGGTCAGCCTCAACTTTGGCACAGGGGAAATATTACCTAGTGGTTATTGCCAAAAAAAAGGAGGGGGAAAATTGCATGAAGGCAAAGAGGTGCCAAAGTTACATTGTTTTCCACAGGTGGCTTGATTAAAAACACATTTTTGTGTGGTTTGACAGGTAGAAAAGTATCTCAAAATTCTATAGAAAATATCTACATGTTCTATCAAGTGAGCCTCCAATGGTTCTTTTGTTCTTCATTGCCATCAAGTTGGCTTCAATGTACGGAGACTCTACGAATGAGAGATCTCAAAAACACACTGTCATCAGCTGCCTCGCTCAGGTCTTGCAAATTCAGTTGTGGCGTTCTTGGTGCAGTTCCTCTGCCTTCTTTTCCTATCGCCTACCACTTTTACTGAACCTTATCATCTTTTCCACTAAACTACATCCTTTCACAATATGTCCAAAGTATGACAGCCTCAGTGGAGTCATCTTGGCTTCTAGGGAGAGTTCAGTCTTGATTTGCTCTTTGGTATTGTTAATTGCCATCAAGTCTATTTCAACTTATGGTGAGAGCCCTGTGAGACCCCCACAAGAGCCTCAGTCATCCATGGCCCTGCTCTGGTTTTCCAAACGCAGGACAGTTGTGGCTTCTTTTGCTGAATCAATCCACCTGTATTATGGTCTTCCTCTTTTTCCCACTGCTTTCCCTTTTACCAAGTATTATTGTCTTCTCCAATCAATCATGCCATTTTATTATATGTCCAAAGTACGACAGCCTCAACTGACTCATCTTGGCTTCTAAGCAGAATTCAAGCTTGACTTCCCCTAAGATCCTTTCATTTGTCTTTTTGGGAGTCTGTGGTATCTACAGAACTCTTCTCCAGCACCACATTTCGAAGCAGATGATTTTAGTTCCTGCTTCCAGCTTTCTTCACTGTCCAGCTTTCTCAACCATACATTTTTGCTCATCTCATCACAGATTTTTGATGGCTTCAGGAGTTGTTTACCATCTCAGACTTCTGTGCAGAACTAGTTCCTTTAGAGTTAGCGATGGTGCCCATTGTCGCTGTCTCTGAGAGATCTTCTGCTGGCATCACCCTCCATTATTTCTGCTGTTTAGTAGCTGTTTGGCACTTTGTCTGGCCCCTCAGCAAAAGCTTGTCTGACAAGGGAGACCCTACCAGCAGCACTGCTACCCTCAGTGTAGCCTTTTGCCCCATGCAGTCCCACAACCACAGAAAGGATGCACCAAAGTGGGTCATGATTCTTAACCCCACCACTTTAAAATCCCAGAAATGTATGTCAAGAAAGAAGCAAAAGGGGAAAGGAAAGGAGTTAAGCATTGCAAGGAAAGAAAGGAAGCAACCCTCTCTATCCTGCCTGAGAAAGAGTTTTGTGTAGAGTTATACATACCTCTACCTCTACATACCTACGTTAGTACTCACAACAACCCTGGGAGGTAGGCAAGCTGAGAAAGAAAGGAGTGACTGATAGGCTCAGGAGTTCCTCTTCATTTTATGGGTCCGTGGCCAAAATAACCTAGGTCTCCCATCAGCAACACTGTAACCACTATACAAGATTGCCTCTTGGTTGATAGCAGAATACAGAGAACTCAGGGAGGCATGCTGTTTTCTACAATTTTAAGTGAAGATCTGAACTCGGGCCTCCTTCATGTGTGCCCTTAAGACAACTGGCAAATGTCCCAGGCTAATTTAAAGACATTTTAACCAGGTGTAGCGAAACCTTTGTACTCTCCTCTGCTCTCACAATAAAGGGTGGGGGAAATATCCTTTTTATACCAAGGTAGGCATTGTAATTCTTTATTTAGCAGACAAAAAAGTGGGGAGGAAAGAATCCCTGGACGGGAATGCTCCACCCCTTTGAAGGAACGCCGACTTGGCTATATTTTGGAACGAGATCAAAGCATGCCATGTTAACAATTATGGAGAAAATGCACAACGAGGGAAAAACACAAGGATAAGCCTTCTCCCAAAGCCATGCTTGCCAACAGTGGATGCCATTTGGGGAATTTACTGAGGTCAAGAAGAAGGTGGAGACCCCTCGAGCTGTATGGAATCTGACCCAAGCTTTTATGAGCTAATTCTCTAGTTCTGTCTGTTGTTGTTTTTTTTAAATGAGAACCAATAAGGTGTAGCATAGGGTTGGAGCACATGTGAGTCTTGGACCTCCCCCAATGTTCCCCATTAAAAAAAAAATCTATGTAACTTTTGGCCGATTTTTGCCCTCAACCATCCAGAAAGACCCCCAAATGTGTAAAGACATGCAAAAGTGCCACCCCCTCAAAATAACCCAGAAACCCATACAACCACCAAATAACTGTTTTTCTCTGCAGTGCCTCTCAAAATGGCAACAGGAAGTGATGTGACATTACCTTCTGTTGCCATTTTGAGAGGGACTGTGGAGAAAAATGGAGATATTTGGGCTTGCTATGGAGAGACTGTGGCCTATTGGGGGTCCATGGGGGGGGACTGGCTCCTGCCCCCACAAAATTGCCCATCTCTAAGAAATTTCTTTGAACCAATCACCACTAGATATCTTGGTGCCAAAGCATTCCAGGCTTCATTTTTTAATTAGATATGTTTTGAAAAGAGTATCAAAGAAAGAATGAAATTCAGTAGACATGACACGCTCCAGGCAGAGGGAAAGGCGTGGTGCTGTTGTGGATATACACCGCCTGGAGCATCAAAATTTTAATACGTGTGCAAACTTGCATCGTAAGCCAAGAGGCTGGGGCCAAGGAGAGGAATCTGTAACACACAGGCCCAAATCAAATCCCCTCCTTTACGACAAGTAACATTTCACTTTTAGGCTTAAAAGCATCCCAGAAAAGCTGGGAAAGAAAAGAAGGTGAACACGGGAAAACCCCAAATTGTTAACTTGGCTTAAAAATAAAAACGTTAAGGGAATTTCCCTCTTAAGCTCACCACTGCTTTGAACTTTTTCTCTTTTTTCAAAATGTAGATCTTTGGTACAAAAGAAACATTTTGCATAAGCCCAGAGAAGCAAATGATAGCAACAGTAGCAATAATTGTGCTAAAAGTAACAGTAACAGTAATAGGAGTAATACTAACAATGTCCCAGATGCCAGTGAAGCACAACCCCCATCATGCTTCACCCTTGGCCAGGCTGGCAGGGGATGATGGACATCAGAGTCTGAGCAAGCACAGTTTCTCCCTGTCTCCTTTAGGAGGGCAACAAACTTTTTTAAAACACGTGGGTATGTGAGATGTTTTATTGCCATACCTGATCCACCAAACTGAGTACTGGCTAGTGTTGTAGGCCTGTTTTTCCCATTAGCCACTGGGAGTGGGAACATCTAGAAGGGAGAGGAAATAATAAAAATTAGATAGTTCAATACAGTCAGAAATAAGGACTGCCTCTGGAAAAAACGTATTTTCCTCCTCGATTAAAACTAGAAAGACAGTAGGTCAGAGCACAGAAAGTTACTTTTAAGAAGAATGAAGATGCTCAGGCACAAGCAGCTGGGAGTTCACTGGTTATTGAATCTGCTCTAGCCATCAGTCTGAACTTTGACCCTGTCCAAGGTGCGGAACCTATGTTGGGGATGTAGGGTTCATCATCATGTATAGATCCTTTAAAGTTCAGACTGAAGTCCACAGCGTATTCACCTCCCCCCATGGATATAGGAGCCAGTGGTGTATTACCCAGAAGTCCTTGCCAGCACAGCCAGTGAAAAGGAAGCATCAGGAAGGCTGTGTTTTGCCCATCCCACCCTAAAAGTAACCACCTAATTAAATAAACTAACTAAAAAACCCTAAAAAGTAACATTAGAGCATAGAGCCTGGGAAATTACTTTTAAGATAGGATAGGCAAAGGACAAGTCCTCCAGATCTTCTTGGGCAGCAATGTAACCTAATGATACACTGAATGTGTTTTATACAAAACTTCAGATAAATATGTCTAGGGATATAAAGCAAACTTATATCAATTTTAAAACAATAGAGTTATACGTTTAGTCCACATACATAGCCTGCTTTCCCCTTCCTCTGTGTTTATATTTTAAATCAATAAATCCAATTAAAATATTTAAATAGAGACTTAGAGTATATACAGACAGATTGGTTTTAGATGTCTGTTTTTTGAAAAATAGTGAACAAGTGTTTCTTCTGAAACTGACTGACAAACTGGTTCATCCTAGCTACAACTCATGCTACAAATACCAATAAACAATAATAACAACTTTATTTATATCCTGCCTTTTTCCCAAGGCTGGAACTCCAGGTGGCTTACATCTTTAAAAGATTACATTTAAAGACATACAAAAAGTCAATAGTAAAACCAAATTAAACTATTAACCATATTAAAAATACACACTCTAAAAAAAACGGTTTTAGAAAGTTAGGCAATACAGTTTAAACCAATATAGCACTTACAGCTCATTCATTAAAAGTCCTCTATTCTAAAAGCCCTTCTGAATGAAAACAGTTGTTGCCCATTGATGGAAGGAAAGCAAAGTGGGACATTCTTGCCTCTCTAGGAGGGAGTTCCAGAGCCTAAGGGCAGCCACTGACAAGGCCTGTCTCGTATTCCCACCAACTACAGCTGACCCTCCACATTTGTCAGGGTAGAAAAAAGTGCAAATATCAAAATGTGCTATGTGTTTGAGGTGGGGAGAACGGACAACCACGGTCCAAACCAGGTCAGAGAAAGGAGAGGGGAGGGCAGGGAAGGTCGGCACGGTGGCCTTATACTGATAGAGGAGGGTCTTTTTAATCCATGTTGCTGTTGGGCGCCTTCAAGTCATTTCTGACTTATGGCAACGCAAAAGTGAATCTATCACGGGTTTTCTGGGGATCAGAGTATATGACATGCCCAAGGCCACCCAGTGGGTTTCTGTGGTCCAGTGGAGAATCGAACCTTGGTCTCTGGCATTGTGGTCCTATGCTCAAACTACTAAACCATAATGGATATCACTACAGAACAAAATTCTCTAACTGCCAATACCAATCAAACACTTCTTACAGTCAACATACTGTACTCATTACCTTCTACAAACTGTGGAAGAACACTGACACAATGGGAAAATTGGGAATATCCCCCTATGTTTTATCTCACCAATAACTTAATTTTGCTGCTGCCTTCAGCTAGATCCCTCCAATCAGGGAGCAGCCTCCAAAATATATTTTCAACCCTTTCTGTTTCCCAAAGCAAGCAGGAAGACCTGTGAAAATATGTATCTATTTTATCTCTTGCACTCTGTTTCAACACTGGGAAGATCTCAGAAGCAAAACAAGGATAAAAAGACACACACACACCCCTTGATGTTGCAAACTGCCAACACAAATCAAAACATGTTATGAGTATATTTAAATCTACAGTGGCAGAGAAAAAAAACTTGCAGCCATCAACAATTTCCGGTTTCTAATGGAAACTCCTTGAAAAGCATCTCAGTATAATTTGTTGAATTGCATTTGAATGGTACAAATTTTTGTCTTGCTTTTCATCTGCCTTTAACTGCTTTCCTCTTGTGCTGTGGCTGTTCTGAGTTTTGCAAAACCTGACCAGGGATGCAGATGGCCAGAGGCTCGTGGAGGTCCTTCATTTGTAGGATCTATTCCACTTTCGGAGAGTCAAGAAATTCTTTCTGACATTTTGGGTAGAATCTCTTTTCTTCTCATTTGAATCTGCTAACTCTCGTTCTAGTCTCTGGAACAGCACAAAAGAAGCTCACTCTGTATTCTACACAACAGCTATTTAAAGATGGCTATAAGCAGTGTTAGCCCTGGTTAGTATTTGGATGGGAGGCCAACAGGGAATCCCAAGGGCTGTAGGATCTGTTTCAAAGGAAGCAAAGTCCTCTGAGTATTCCTTGCCAAGAAAACCCTATGAAATTCATGGGGTTGCCACAAGTCTACAGGTGACTGGAAGGCAGATGTGCACACATGGGGTTCAACACCTTTGACAACATTCCTTTTAAGTTCAGACCAGCAGTGCCTACTATTTCTAACAAAATCATTAAGAGAGGTTTGACCAGTTGTTTCCTAGTAGCAGAAGCCAAAATATAGAATTTTGCCACCTTCAACAGTAATTAGTACAATCTAAGAGGAAGAAGATATAGTAAAAATGATCAGCTCCACCTGGAAAAGCTATGAAAACTGGAGTCATACACACAAACTGAGGTCTAAATACCCTACAGGCATCAGATCTTGTCTGATCTTAGAAGCCAAGCGGGATCAGTCCTGGTCAGTACTTGGATGTTTTCAATCAACCAGCCTAGCAAGATGGCAGGTTGCATAATATAGCATTTGCAGACTACAGTTTCCATAATGAACACATGCCCCAAAAATCCCACAGATCACAATAAAACAAGAAGCTGGAGGGGAACAGGCAGAACTTCAGTGTAGAGAGAGCAGGCCAAAACATTAAATTTTGGGAAGAAACGAAGGACAAGGCACAGACTGCAGGTATACTATGCTGCCCTAGAGGAGAGCACTAAAAATTTTTGCAGTGTTGGTGTTATCTCTGTTCACGACAAGACCACACGCTGAGCCGTAGCGCTTGCTTATCTCCCAAAGCCACGGCCCCACACCCTTTGGCTTTCAGGCTGGATGAACCACTTTCCTTTGGCCAATTTCACACTCTCAAATTCAAGGAAGTTTTGCTTTCTTTGGGTTAAGAAAAGATCCTGAAAATTAAATCTCCTAAAGGTACCAAGTCCTGTCTGAACTTGGAAGCTAAGCAGGGTCATCCCTGGTTAGTACTTGGATAGAAAACTGCCAACAAATACTAGAGGCCGTAGGTCATATTTTAGAGATAGGATCTGACAAAAATCACCTTTGAGGATTCCTGGTCTAGGAAAACTCTATGAAATTCACACGATTACCATAAATCAACAGGCAACTCGAAGGCACAAATACATACAAGAAAATAGCCAATAACCTGACAGGCAAGTTGACAATCAAGGAGGGGGAAGGAGTGTTGAAACATGGGTGGGCATTTGGCTATAGCTATCTGAATTTCAGGAGCCAGCGTGGTGTAGTGGTTTGAACTTGGGGCTATGACTCTGGAGACCAGAGTTCTGGAGACCATGACTTAAATGTGTGGGAAGCAGAGCTGAGCAGTTTTGCAACCTCCCTATTTCCCTTGGGGATCTGTGAATTTGCAACACAGGGGCATCCATTGTTCAACGGAAGCCAGCGGAGTGACTGAGATACTATGGTCCCAATATGCCGCGGGCATCGATACACATCCAAACGCTGCCTAGGAAGTATCAGAAGTGTCAGAGGGGAACAGGAGTCTCCAACTGGACCTCAGTGGTGCCCAATGCACATGAGAAGCGCTTGGCAAGCATCAGGAGCACCCGATGCTTATCTGCAACCCTTGATGCACATAAGGAGTGCATGATGCTCAACAGGGGTGCCTGATGTGCACTGGAACCCTCTTGCCTGCACCCAGCCGGGTCTCCTACCAATTCACTAACAAGAGTTTTGTTGCATTTTGTAAACACAGCTCTAGACTGAACTCTGAACTACCAAACACCTCTAAACTTTCCTGACCTAAGAAAGCCCTATGAAATTCATGGGGTCACCATAAGCCTACAGCTAACTTGAAAATGCACGCACACATACACCTAAGGGTTAAAAGAAAACACAGTGGTGCAAAGTGACAAAGGAATTACCTGCTTCTTTTCATGCCTCCCTCCTCCCATTGCCACTTCTTCACAACAAGGAGATCACAGCAATTATCCGTCCCCCTAGATACTCCCGATGGCAGGGAACAAACAAGTCAGAGCACGCCAATCCACTGCCTCCCGGTTTTTAAGAAAAACCTCCTCCCACTACCTCTGTCCCGGGGAATTCTGGGACCAAGATGGAGTCACCATTCATTTAAAATCCCTCACATCTGGGATGCATGTGGATCATACACGAGTCTTTCCCTCGGCTGAAAATACAATTTGAAAAAAAGAATAAAATAAAACGTATCTCACTTACCATGCTGAAATCCAAGAGGTCGCTCAGTTCTTTGTCTGTGCCTGCTGCAGCCATCCTCTGTTGCTGGTTCATATTCCCACCAAACTCAAACGGGGAGTCCGTCTTTCGAAAGGAAACAAATGTGGGGGGGGGGTTGGAGGAAGGGATGGGTAGCAGATCACAGGAGAAGAGACGAGAGGGGAAGGGAAAGAGAAAGGCCTTTAAATGGAGGAATGAAGCCGCCTGACCCCCTCCCATACAAAATAAATAAATAAGTACGTTTATAATTTGCAAATCCTTCCCAGAATGTGAAATCCGCTCAGGGAGAAATTCAGCCAGTCAGCAACAAGTGAACGATCTGAAACACAAACACGCCTGCCCTCCCACCAGCCCACTTCTCGACTTTGAAAAAAAAAATACTGTGACCGCAACAATAGAGTCAGGGAAAATCTGTGGGGGGGATGTAAACTTCTCTGTAACGATAGAGGGTGTCTCTCTTTTTCAACCACCTGTTGCACAATTTAGAAATCTGGGGGAACCAGCTTGAAAGGTGGACCGAAAGTCCCAAAAGGAAATCCCATTATGCATGTTTGGAGACTCAAGGAACTCTTACAGTTGAAAGAGACTGCAAGGCATCTACTCCATGCAGGAAGGCCCAGCTAAACCACTCATGAAAGACACTCATCCAACCTCCATTTAAAGATCTCTAAAGATTAAGAGTACACAATTCAACAAGGTGGTCTATTCCATTTCTAGATGCCACAAGTCACTCTGTTCATTTAGTTCAAGTACATTGTTGTGTGCCTTCAAGTCATTTCCAACTTATGGCAAATCTATCATTGTATTTTCTTGGTCAGATTTGCTCAGCGGGGGGTTGCCTTTGCCTTGCTCTGAGGCTGAGAGTGTGTGACTTGCCCAGGGTCACCCAGTGAGCTGGGATTCAAATCCTGGTCTCCAGAGTTGTAGCCCAGAGTTCAAGCCACCACACAACACTGGCTTCAAGTTAGGGGACTGAATTATAAGAATATGCTCTTCCTTTTGAAGCAGAATTTTAACTAAGGCAAACTGGGGACATAATCAAGGTGCTAGTCCATCAGCCACGGTACTTTGGGAAGGGTTGCCTCAGTGTCACAACACACCATGAGGGGAGGATATCTTCACTTATTTCATCCTGCGATGCAGAAATAAAGCATTTTCCATGTTTGCTGCTTGACAGCTGAGATTACAAGAGAGTGTGAATGATTTTCAATGCCTTTTCGCATTGTGAGACATGATTTGCAAAAAAATTGCTTGTATAGAAAAAAGCTTGTTTTGGTGTTGAAAAAACAGCAAGTTTGTACAGAAAGTAGTAGTCCTTGCACAAAATACACCACTTTTGGATAAAAGAGAGGGCTTTTTTTGTCAAAACCATGGATTTTTTTTTTTTTGGCAGAAAATTCTAAAACTGTAATCTGAATGAATTTTTTACAAAAAGTCCCATTACATCCCTACATAGATTGAAAACCTTTTTTAAAAAAGCCCTGTTAAGTAATTTCCTTTCCTAACCAAAACTTTAAAGACCAGATAGGGGATGTCAATCATAGGATTACAAAACCTTAGATTTTGTAGGAATAACAAGGACCACCCTTGAAAAACAGCCATACGACCTCTGATTAACAACTTCCAAATAATACTCAATAGAATATTCCAATACTTTAAACACAGTTCTAAATCTCCTCTCCTCACTCTCCACCCCCAATTATAAAGGCCATAAATGGAGACAGTTTGTTGTGGTTAGGACAGAATACTACACAGTGAGGTTGGAATCTTGTGACCTGGTTTTGTGGCATCCCCCCAGCCTCCCCAGATAGCCCTCCCCCAATTTAATTTTGGTCTATGCTTATCTTAAAAATGTTGGAGTTTATGTTAGTTTGTGTAAAACTAACACACACACACAAGAACTGTGGAGAAGAAAAACCTCCAGGGTTCTTTAGCATGAACATCTGGCCCCACCCACTAGGCTCTGGTCCCTCCTACTCACCCTTTGGCTCCACCCACATGTCTACACCTTCATTCATTGGTGGAATGTAGCTTCTAAGATTCAATTCTCTGGATGGAAGAAAGCTTCCACCCCTGATCTGAGCATGTTCTGCTTGGCTATTTAAGTAGGCCTTCGCTTTTCAACCTGCTGCAATGGACCCAGCTTTTAAAGAGGGTGTGTTGTGTCCATATCCTATTATGTTTTAAATGTGGTTTTTTGAACAGAATTCTGGTTTTGGTTTTAAACCTTCAAATTAAGTGTTTATTTGGTTTTTTTTTAGCTGTACTTTGTTTTAGCTTGACACAAGCCGCCTCAAACCTAGTGCTGGGAGAAAAATGGGTTCTCAGATAAATAAAATAACCCAAAGGAGATTTTTGCAACCTTAGAGACCTGTGTACGTGTGTGTCTTTATCTCATGTGGTCAATGGGAGGTATACCTGGCATTTCCCACATCACCTCCGTACGTGAACTGCGTGGGAGAGGAGGAAGAGGGAGGGAAGAAAAGAAATAGTTTTTTCTTTTATCCATCTGGGTCTGGATGCAACCATCAGAAAAGTATTTTAAAAAGCATTTGACATACAGAAAAATCCTTATAAAAAACAATTTTTTGTAATAACCACACACAGAGAAAAATATTTGCAAAACAGTCTTGTAAGATATCAGTTTTAATGTGTCTTTAGCTGTTGTCACTGAAGTTTTTTTAATTGAACTATCTGTTTAAAGCTTTTAAAAATTTCTATCCAGTAGGTTTTTAATATCTCTGCATATATGAGCCTTCAAGCTGCCTGTCAACTGACAGTGACCATGAATTTCACAGGGTTTTGTTAGGCAAGGAATACTCAAGAGATGATTTTGCCAGTTCTTTTCTCTTTAATAGAGCCTACAGCACTTCTTATTATTTGGCAGTCTCCCATCCAAGTACTAACCAGGGCTGATCCTGCTTAGCTTTTGAGAGCAGACAGGATCTGACCCTTTTAGGGTAGGTACTCATTTCTTAAACTGACATGGAGGGACCCATACTGGGAGAAAGGCAGGTTATAAATGAAATAAAGAAATAGCAAATTTCTTGCAATGACCAGACACACAGAGAAAGCCTTGTAAAATATATTTTAAAAATGCAACCACCAGACACAAAGTCTTAGATGATGATGATGATGATGATGATGATAATAATAATTATTATTATTAGCAACAACCAGATGCACAGGGGGAATGAAACAGTTCTTATAAAAATATCAAATTTTTTGTGACTACTATAACTCACCCCCCCTTGCATGAATTGTGGAAGATGACTTTTTTAAAAAAAAAATTATGGCACTGAGGGAGAAGACAACAAAATATCTGAGGACCAGCAAGTCACTATACTCTGTGTATGTGTATCAAATTAGCACTAGGACTTTTCAGTTTGCTGGGGGGGGGCTTGAGGGGTGAGTGGGAAAAAAGCTCTCTCCAATGGGATTTCAGATACCCCACCTTCACAAAAATGCTTCTACATCCAAGTTGCTTCTGTATTCCCATGGCCAAGGAGGCGCAGAAACCCTTCTACACAAGTGTTCACGTGCTTGTGAGTACACCACAGTCGTGCCCAGGTTCCAACTCCCCCTCCTCCATGGTCCACCTCCAGGTAGAAAACCAGGCAGAGATTCAAAGTTAAAAGTTGAAGAGGGTCTCACTTCTTTGTATTCAGCTCTCGCCCCCAAAACAACCACATACTCAGAAAACATCATTTTAAAAGGACAGAAGTTCTTCATGTCTGCCAAAATAGACAAATATTTTCCCCAGTTGGACCTGAGTGGCTCAAAACGGAGTGTCTGAGTTTCTAACCTGCCCCCCCATCCAAACAGCAGCCACCCAAAAAATCCCTCTACTCTTTTCCGTCCTTCAATCTGACTTCATTTTGGGTTCCTTTGCCAAGAAGAAAAAAATAATAATAAGAGTTTATTACCACATCAGGACAAAGACGGCCAAGCCCAGGCCCTTCCCCCCATCCACCACCAGGGCCCTCCCCCTCCCCTTCCCCTCCCCCCCCAATCCAGACAGACCCACCAATACTTCTAAGAGGTCCTCCGCTTTCAAGGATTCACTCTGAATTAAACACAAAGATCCAAGAGAGGAAAAAAAGGGGGGTCAAGGAAAGGGAGGAAGAAATCCCAAACAAAGCAAAGTGGGAAGGGGGGGGACAAGGTCCTGCCTCGTGCGCGCTCACCAGAAAAGTTTCCCCAGCACACAAAGGTTCCTAGCAGCTGCTTCTCGGAGGGGCATATACACACTGGCCTTTGGGGGGGGGGGAACGAGTCTCAGAAATCCCTCTCTCCTTTCTGCCTCCCCCAACCCTAAAATTGGGTTTAATTGAGCAGACAAGGAATCTCTCACAGATGCCAGCAGCTGTTGCCTAGGGGTTGGGGGCTACGTTTTTGTCTCCCCCCCCAAACAGCACAATCCCTTTTCCAGTCTTGCAAGATCTAAGACTTTCATTAGCTAACGCCACAGAGTCCACACAAAACCAGTGAAGCAATAACAATATAATAACAATAATGATAATTTTTTAAAATCCTAAAATACAACACAATCCAAAACCCAAGTAAGCAGATATATCATGCAAGCTCTTATGTTTTGGAGTTGGGCCAATAAGGGTTGTCACTGTTTTGTGGATTTTGGATTTTGTTGTATTTGGCCTACATGGCTACCTCCAAATGTGTTTCTTGGAATAAAAATTCATATTAGGCATGAATTTAGAATGGCATGCATGCAAAACACTACCTCGAGAGAAGTAAATAAATATTGTCCTGCTTAATAAATAGCCAGGGAGTTACTTCCACAGATTTGTTTCTAGATTGTCAAAAAGATAAATAAAATCAAACACACACACACAAAACCAGCATCTCTAGTGTATAGGATAGGCACACAAACCCAGTGTTAAAAAGAGTTCATTTTGATTTGGGACTGTTTTGTTTAAGCATGGGGACATTGCATTAAACATCCCAAGGCATTTGTGCCCAAAAGGGAGCACTCAAAATTCCAAAAATTCGCAATGAATAAAAACTCAGGGGCTATTCAGTTTGGGCGGAAAAAACTCCAGAGGTGTACTTCTCACTGTATCCTGAGTTGGTTGTTTTACCCCACACACAATTCTAGACTTAGAAAACCTATCTGAGAATCCTCACACCGAAGTCCCCAAACAAGCCCTCAGTTCCAACAATCTGCCAGGTAACATATTAATTCAACATGATTATACAGTATAAACTGTAATTTTATACTGTATTTTAAAGCTAGGCCCCGAACAACACTCTGTCAACAAAAACTTGTTTAGAGGTAGACCTGGGGTCTCCCTCTTCTCAACCAAGGCTTTAGTAGTGGCTGTGGAAATTTGGAAAGGCCCCAAGGGTGACACATTTCAGTGTAAAACATCCCATAATTTGTCTCGTCACCATCCATCTGGGGCTCCTCTCCCCCCCTCCAAAAAAAAAGGAAAAAGAAAAGAAAGAAAAAGGCTTCAGAGACAGTTAAAAGGAGAACTGGACCAGACCAGAAATAACAAGATGGAAAGAAACAGGAATACTGAAAGAAATAGGAATAGAAATGGAATACTTTTGCAATAGGAATATTTACAACAGTTACAAGTTTGCACCTCTTTATCACAGAAAGATTTTTGAGAGACAGTTGAGAGGGGAGCCAGCTCCAAGCTGGAGTGGAAACAGGAACAGTGAAAGAGTTCAATTGGAATACTGACATTTTTAAAAAAATATTTAAAGCGGGCATCTCTCTCTGCATCACAACAAGATTCTTCTGAGACAGTTAAGGGGAGAGGTAGGTTCAGACTGGAGTAGAAATAAGAGTACTGAAATGAACAGGAATGTTGGAAGAAACGGGAATATTTAAAAATTTAAAATGGACTGGGGATATTTTCAAAATATATAAACCTTGCCTCTCTCTCCATCACAATGGTCTGGAGAGACTGTTGCTGGTTCCAACTTTGAGTAGCATCAGGTATATTAAGAAACAACAGGAATATCCCAGTAGTTAAATAGGATTAATTTAAATATCTAAACAATTCAAAGCTTGCACCTCTCACCCCCATCACAACGACAAAAGGAGCCGGAGGACAAACAGGAATACTGGAAGAGGAGGAGAGATGATGGATTTTGTATGCCCATCCCAGTCCGTTTTGGAACCAGGATATGGGGGGGGGGGGGAGAACAGGGCCATTATTCCAACAGGAGCAGCCTATTCCAACTAGTCATCTCTGCTTAATTTTGTGGGGGTGAGGACGAGACCCAGGGAAGCCAGAAATTAGGGGAGGAGGAAGAGAGGAGAAGACAGATCGGGGGATTTAAATGGGAGATTATGATGTAACCGCACATAAGAAACGGGTGGGAGCTTTTCCTCGGAGTCTGCCCTTCGCTGAAAGGTGTGTACAGAGAAATTTTAAAAATAAAAGCCTTCCAACTGGAGGGAAAGGGGGCCTGGATCCTGCCTTACTCCTCCTCAGAGAAGACCCATGGGAAAGAAAAAGAGTGGGAATTTCATCAGCCTGACTTAACGCCCTGGGGGTTTCAATAGGTCTACTCGGAAGGAGCCTCGACCACGATCCAACCTGCCCCTCCTCAAAGCCTGCCAAAGTGGGGTCCGCCCAAGCAATCCATCCTCTCCCGGGCGCCCCCGCCCCCCAAACCCCCCTCCTCCACTCCGTCCTCCGGCTCTTTCTTTACATACGGAAACTTTTTAAAAGTTTGCATCCGGAGAGTACTTCCCAGCGTAGGATGCGAGGACCGGTATTTAAACTTTTCCCCCTTTAAAAAAAAAATCTTTCAGAAATTGGAAACTTCAACCTGCACTCCCTTGCAGGGAAGTTACAACAATAAACGGAGTCCTTCGCTCTTAACTACAAAAAACGGCACGAGGGAAGAAAAATGGGGGGCTTTAAACTCTCCCTCCGTCCTCCCCCAAGCTGAAATTCCCAGCGGTTTTAAAGAGGGAGTTAATAGAAGTTCCTCGTCTCTCCCTCCCATCCCCCAAAAAGGGGGGCGAAGAGGAGCAGGTCCCTCACGACCCCCCGCCCCCAGTTCTTGCTTCTATTAACTTCCTATAGCGTGAATTTTAATACTGGTTCGGACCAAGGAGGGAGAAGAAAAGAGAAAGAGGGTAAGCAAAGAAGCGGTCCAAAAGCTTAAGAAAAATTAAAAACTATTTAGTTTTCAAACAAGAGGGAGGGAGGGAGGAAGAAAGGCGAGGAGGAGAGACTGCAAGGGGGGGGGATCCCAAAGAGACGCCCAAGTTGAAGTTCCACAGAGTCGGCCGTAAGTCAGATCGGTAAGGAAAAACAAACAAAAAAACCAAACAAACAGGAGTAACAACCCCGACCTCCCACTAAAAGCACCGTCCCTTCCCAGTTACTCCGACCGCTCTGCCCTCGTACCTGGTGCTCAGCCGTCGGGTGCGGGGAAGGCGGAGGCGGGAGGGGGTCACATCCACCCCACGAGGGTCGGCGATCCCCGGGGCGCAGCCAGGCTGGGCGCCCCGGTCCCCCCCTTCGGCTCTCCTATTGTTCTCTCCGGCGCGGTTGGTGAGGGGGAAAATTTTTTTTGTAGAAGGCGACGGTGGAGTAGAAAGAGGAGGCGGCGATGATGTCGGCTTTTTAAAACAACGTGTATCTTTAAAAAAGGGAAAAAAAGCCAACGGAAATGGCTACAAGGTAAAGAAGCGAGGGAGGGAAGGAAGGAGAGATCGGGGAGAGGGCAAGAAAGAAAGGGGCAAGTGGGGGGGAGAAGAAAGGGGGGAAGAGCGAAGAAGGGAAAAAGAGGAGCGCGTCTCCCTCCGACCGTTCGGCCCCCGACGTTCGATCCGGCGTCGGTTTGTTTTTTGTCTCTCCTCCGAGCGCTCGATCCCCCTCCCCGGCGGCGGACCCCTTTGATGTGGCCTCTCAACGTTCCATCCGCTCCCGAGGAGGAGAAGAAAAACAACGGCGGAGGGCAGAGGAAAAATAAATAATTAAAAATCCTCTCTCTCTCTCTAAAGCGCTTCCGATCCGCGCTAGAAGGTGCGGGCCTGGCGTCCGCCGCCTCGCTTCAGCTTGGCTGGCTCATGGTCGCCGCCGGGAGCCCTCCCGCTCGCTCCGCCGAGGTTTCTTTTCTCTCCAGCCCCGTCTTCTTTCTCTCTCGCTCGCTCCCCCTCCCCACCGCCAGCTCGCTGGGGTAGTCGGTCGGACGGGCGCCCCCTTCTCCTCCTCCGCTCCCTCTCTCTCACACACACGCACGAAGAAGGCCTCGCCTCCCTTCTCCTCCTCCTCCGACATATCCTTCCGCTACCAGCGCGGTACCAGCTGCACAACCCCCCAAAATTTCTGTAAGGAGGGGGCTGGGGAAAGGGGGAGGGGGAAGTCGGGCTGAGTTTGGAGGTATTTTGGAATTGTTTCCTTTTTTTTTTTAACCCGCACCCCACCCAATAGTTCCAGAATTTGGGACAGTCTAGAGAGATCTGCCTTTCCAAGTTGCTCAAAACAAATACACAGAGGAGTCCTCCGTTTCCCGTTTCCGGGGGGGGGAGTGTATTTGTACCCCCACCATCCCAAAATATTTAAGAACTGGGGAAGAGAGAAAGAGATGGCATGGACCCGCGGGCATGGATGTGCCTTCAAGTTGTCCATACGCTCCTGGCTTTCATGGAGTTTTCTCAGACAAGGAATCCTCGGAGGTGGTTTTGCCAGTTCCTTCCTCTGAAATATTGCCTACTGCACCTGGGATTCCTTGGCGGTCTCCCATCCAAGTACTAACCAGGGCTGAGCCCTCCTTAGCTTCCAGGGTCAGACAGAATCTGGTGCCTTGAAGCAGCACTGCAAAAATGCATCTTTCTCTCACCCTCTGAAATCAGAGAATGGTTAGGGGGGTGCATTCGGCTGCAATTTCAGCTCTCATGGTTTTGTTTTGGGTTTTTGTTTTGGCGGGCAAATAAGTGAGGCCCGTGCAGTCTAAGCTTTTGTGGATGAAAACTATAGACAGGAGGAAGTTGCTGATGAAGAAGAAGAGACAAGTTAGGCAAGGTCTGGAAGCAGTTGGCTTTTGTGTGAGCCTCCCGGGAAGGGTACGATTCTGCCCCCCTCCTGCTAAGTCAGCCGCTTTTACACTTTGAACACACTTTGCAGCAATGGAAATAAGCTGGGACAAAGGTGGAAGGAAGAGAGAGGAACTGGACCTTTTTAAAAGCTCGACAGAAAAGGATTAATCGCAACCACCTCCGCCAGATCAGAAGAGCTGAAGGGTACAGAGGTCCCTGACAATAAATCCAGAACTTCCCCCTTTGTATCTGACAATATACAGCCACATATTCATTGATCAGTCCCCGGACATACTTAAGATACAGCTCCTAAATCCATATATTAAAACCATGTATTTCTTCCAAGGAACTCAAGCATATACAGTCCTCCCTCCCCATTTGCTAGGACCCCCATGAAAGTGGAAAAACCGTGAATAACTCTAGGCCCTCCCAAACCATATTTAACACACAAAAAAGTATGATCACCCTATTCAACCCACCGTGGATTCCTTTGAGGCATTAGGAGGTTCCTTTGCAAGGCAGAAGTGGGGGGCTAGTGGGGCTGATGGCCACCTCCGCTGCTGCCCCCCCATTTTTAAGAAGGACTTACAGGATCCGTTTGCAGTTTCTCAGTCTCACGAAGCTTGTGGTCCCTATTAAAAATGGCCTAGGGGAGCAGCCGAAGGGACAACAAATAATCCGTGAATAATCAAATCCGCAAAAGTGAAACCCACAAACGTGGAGGGCTGACTGTAGTTCTTTTCTTTTTCCCATTTTAGCATCACAACAACCTTATGAAGTGGGTTAAGCCCAGAGAGAAAGAAAAAGAAAGAAAGAGGGGAGGGAGAGAGCCAGCTGGCCCAAGGTCAGCCAGAGAGTTTTCACGGCTTCATGAATTTACTAGGATCCAAGTCCCAGCTCAATAGATATGTTGCTGGACTACAAAACGTCCAGCATCCCCATTGGGTAAGCTAGCTAGGGGCCTGATGGGTGTCGCAGTCTGGCAACCTCTGGAGGGCTGCATTACCTCCCCGCCCCTGCTGTAAACTTCACAGCACAAAGGCGTGGGGAGCGTTGGCGCATGGGCTCATTTAATGCTTCCCAACTGCCCTGGTTTGCCAGGGTCAGACCCTGTTAATTCTCTGCCGTTCCACTTTCTCTGCTACTGATAAAAATGTCCTGGTAACTACATACATTGTGGCAGGGAGTTCCACATGCTAAACACACTGTGAGCAAGTACTCCACATCTTCGCAGTATTTGAGTATATCTCTTTTCTGGGGTTATGTGTTTTTTTTTAAAAAATTTAAGCTATTTTTAAAAACTTTTAAAATCTTGATATGTTCAATTGTGTACTTCTTTGGAAGTTATTAAAAGTCAAGGCATGGCATTTCTGTGATTAGGCCAAGCCAGTTCATATTGAAAAAGTTCTACTTTTGGAACGTGACCCCCTCAATTCCTGAGCCCAAGGTGACTTGGGAAAGTAACTAGTTTGGACTACAACTCCCAGAATCCCTGATCTCACCCTGGCCAGAGTGGCCTGGGGAACTTGTGGGTTGGTGTCTAAAGAAGTTTCTTTTCCAAGCTCTCTCTGCACACAGAAATGAGGAGAACAACAGGTGCAACAGCAAGAATGGCATGAATATCCGTTCTTCCAGGCATTTTTGCCTGCGACTTCCAGCACCTGCGGCTGCAGCCAGAAGGATCATTGGTATGAGATGATGGGAGTTGTAATCCAAAAATACAGTGGCCCTTCACTATCCGCTAGGGTTTGGTTCCAGGAGCCCCCATGGATACCAAAGTTGTGGATGCTCAAGTCCCATTATGTACAATGGTGTAGTAACATGACATCCCTTATACGAAACGGCAAAATCGAAGTTTGCTTTTCGGATTTTTTTAAAAAAGATAAAAACTATTTTGAAAACACATTAAATATGCTTTTAGGAGTTTTTAAAGAGTGTTTTAAATACACACATACACATATATCTTCCCAGTTTTGCAGTAAGTTTCTTCTCTCATAATGGATACCTTCTTTTTTTTAGAAAAAGAGAATTTCCTCCACCCAAAACAGTGAAACATTAAATTGCTTTTAGACAATATATTTTCCAAGTGTTACTCAGATCTTCTTCTTAAAATGATCTACCTGTCTGTCTGTCTATCTAGTATGCAGAGATATATTTATTTTAAGAGTAGTGGGTGTGGCCTCTTACAAGTGGGTGGAGCCTGGGAGGAGCCACACCAGAGGTTGGAAGGATGGGAACTATTTTTCGAGGTGGAGGGACACACTCAAAGGTCTCAGTGAGAGAGAAGACAGAGAGAGAGAAAGAAAAAAAAACCAACAGCAGCAGCAGCAGCAGCGTGACGAAATGGGAGCACCAGAGAGATAGAAAGATAAAGCCTTGGGGCAGGGTCCAATAGGAGGGCACGGTGCCCTGGAGTAGCAGGAGGTCTGGCCAATCAGAGATGGCTCCCTCCTTTTTACTCCCCCTCCCATCTGCCTGACTGCCTAACCCTGCGAAGCCCTTCCGAGCAAAGGGGGAGGCCCTGCAGGCAGCTGCTGCGCTCCTTTGTTTGACAGCTCCCTCCTGCACTGTATTTGTGCAATTTTTTTCTCATTTAGCAATTTTTTTAGTTTAGCACTTTTCCTTGTTGAAAAATATGAATTGAGACAGAGGACGGGAAGCTTAAATAAATAAACAAACACCCCAAGCAAGCCTGACATTGATATAATTTAGCTGTTGAAATGGGTCCAATTATCTGTTGGAAAACAATATTGCGAAAGGGCGTGTGAAATTTTTGTGAGAACCTGAAAAATTTACTGTTTGCACTACAGTTCTCAAATCCTCCCTAGACGACTGGGGGAGTCCAGGAGCTCTAGTCCAAAAGTAACTTTTCCAGGCTGCAGTTTGTGCCACCAACATGTTTCTTTCTTCTTTAAAAGACAGAACATTAAGGCAGGCTATAAAAATGAAGGGAAATAAAATTTAGCTGTTGACCCGTGTGATTTCTGCTTTTAAAAAAAATTGGAAGAATTTTAAAAATTTGAAATAAGAGCAGTAATGGCATGATTCCTCCAAAGCAGGTACACAAAACCTCCAACATTTCACAGAAGAAAACCAGACGTATGTGGCCAAGCAACATCTGAGTCTGCTCAAGATGGCATAAGTTATTAATGAGGAAAAACAGACAAGCCAGGACAGGCTACAGTGGTTTGCTTTTGCCTGAGCCTTCTGTGAAGGGCAAGATTTTGCTCCCTCCTCTAGCCCCTGCTGAATTAACCAAGTACAATATACTTTTACTGCTCTGTCTGAAGGAATTACATTAAATAGGGGAGAAAATGGGAGAGTGGGAGGAGGAAAGAGAAATCGGGACATTTGAAAAGCAACTAGAAAAGTGGGACGGGAGAGGATTAATCGGGAGCTGCCCCTTCCAAATCGGGGCAGGTATTGCTTGGCCATATTTATCCCAGTTTTCATCCATGACATGTAGGAAGGTACGGACCTACAGGAGAGCCAGCATGACGTAATGATTTGAGTGTGACTATGGACCCTCGAGACCAGTGTTCGATTCCCTGCCCAGCCATGGAGACCCACTAGGTGATTGTGGGTATGTGACACACACTCAGTCCCAGAAAACCCGATGATAGGCTTGCCATAAATCAGAAAGGACTTCAAGGCTCACAACATCACCGCCAATGGAGCTACAAGGGGGCAAGATGAAAGTATTGCTTCCCCAATAAGAATTCTGCTCTTCTAAATAAAATTTTCCTTCAATACCCAAATCTCCAGTGTTGTAGTGACTTAAAACTTCAATTGAGCATTAAGAAATAAGAGGTTAGACATCCAGAGGCAAGCCAGATGACCAAGGGAATGGCAAACAAAGCAAACAGCAGAATTCTAGGTATGAACAATTTTTGGTGTTTCCCTTCCAGCAATGCTCGAAATTTTGGGAGTGCAAGAAAATTTCACTTGGGGGACAGAATTCTTATTTGGGGGCCAGTGCTTTCTTTAGAGAGTATTAGGAGTGCATTCTTGTATCTTCTAACGTATTTCCAAAGATTGTGCTTCTAAAGTAGCACAGTAGAGGGGTGGATGTGATAGGAGACCTTATAGGCACTACGTAGAGTCTTGCATATCACTTCCCTTTGGCTTGATACATTAATTACATTTTTTGTTGTTGTTGTGACATTATGTTGTGACACTGCCTTCATGTTTCTCAAATTGTTTCCTGCTTAAGCTGATAGATGTTGATGTTATTTAAGTGCAATGCATTCTGTGTTTCTGTTGTTTGAGGGGAAATGTATCTGCAAATTTTTAAAATCAATAATGACCTCATATCCTCCAACATTTCACAGATGAAAACTGGGACACATGAGGCCAAGCACCATCAGAGTGGGTGATGAAGATGGAAAAAGTTATTGATGAGGAAGAACACATAAGCAAGAAGAGACTGTAGCAGCTTGCTTTCGCCTGAGCCTCTCGGGAAGGGCAATATTTGCCTCCTCCTCTCCCTCCTACTGAATTAATGGGAACAATCTACCTTTGGTTTTTGAACTCAATCCGCACTAATGGAAGTATGCTGAGGACCAAGGTGGGAGGGAGACAGAGCAGCTGAAAACATGGGACAACAGAGGACTAGTTGGGAACTGTTCCTTTGGAGAGTATGCAATGTTCCTGCCAATGCTGAGCTGCCCAATCTTAAAAATATTTTTGGGTCGTCTGCTCTCAGGATAATTGCAGAGACTTTCAAAACTTTAATTTAGTAGTTTACTCTCCTGCCCTCCCCTGTGCATTTCCCCAGCAGGTCTTGGCGGCAAACAAATAGCCAATCTGTCTGGCTTTTCTGGGGCTGATTCATAGACCAGTGGTGGAGAGAAAAGAAAGAAAGAATGAAAGAGGGAGAGGGAGAGGGAAAGAGAGAGAGAGAGAGAGAGAACAGGAGGGGGAAGTGTAGGATCACTTTGGAGAAAAATAGGGGGAGGGGAGAGGGGAGGCTTGAATTTGTTGAAACTGCAGTAGCAACCCATCCCTTCCTACTCTCTCCAGAAGCAAGAGGTGGTTGGTATCAGAATTGTATGAACTGCAAATAGGGACTACAATTTTCTTTCAGAGAAACTGAGAAAGTCTCCTTTCTGTAGACCGCAAAGAAAAACACATCAAAGTCTCTCCCCAATTTGCGACACAATTTGGCAAAGTTGGGAAACTTGAATCAGATGGCATACCCTCCAACTCTCCTGCATTTGGGAGATAGGCTGGATATAAATTCAACATAACAAATAAAATCCCACTTTTTCAGCTCCTTTTGAAATGTCTGTTTTGCTTTCCTACTTTATCCTCAGCTTACTTCAATTGCTGCAAACTGAGTTCAAAGTGCAGAAGTAGTGTGCACTCAATAATAATAATAATAATAATAATAATAATAATAATAATAATAATAGCAGCAGCAGCAGCAGCAGCAGCAATAGTAATATAATTTCTTATCTACCTCTCCCCATGGATCGAGGGAGGGAACAACAGACTTAACATATAACATAACATCAGTTAAAAAACAACAGTTAAAATGCATAATATCAATTAAAAAACAAATAATACAACTACCCAGTTAAAACAGTCAAAACATATTTAAAATGCATAGTTAAAATTCACAATTTAAAATCATTTGGATAGGCCTGCTGGAAGAGACTGGTCTTTAATGCTGTTTTAAATTCAAACAGCATATTCAGCTGTTGAATCTCTTCCAGCAGGTTGTTCCACAGTCTAAGAGCGGCTGAAGAAAAAGTCCTCTGGGTGACCGCTGCCAGTCTAGACCTGGTTGGTTGAAGTAAATGTTCCCTAGAGGACCTGCGTGTGTGGGGTGGATTATATGGGAGGAGGTGATCCCACAGTTAATCTGGACCCAAACCAAGTTTAACTCAATGGGAAGACAGGAGAAAAAGGGCCAGAATCTTACCCTCTGCAGGAGGCCAAACTGCTGCAGCTTCTCCTAGCTTGTCTGTTTTTCCTTTCATAACTTCTGCCACCTTGCCCACAGTCTGATGTCGCTCTGCTGGACACGTTCTTGTTCTGGTGATGTACAATAAAATCAGTTTGAACAGTTGAAAAAAAAGAAGTACAAATTAAAAGCTAAAGGCACATTAATTCTTTTAACACGTAAAACAGGATAGCTTAAAAGTAGTAAAAACAATTCATCCTTCTATCGTGCCTTTTCTCCACAAAGTTGAACATGGTATATGTGCCTCTTTTCTTTTCTAGTTTATGCTCACAACAACAAGCCTGTGAGGTAGGTCAGATGAGGGGAGAGGACGGTAAAAAACAGCTAAAGGTTACCCAGTGTGTTTCTGTGACTCAACAGGGACTAGAAATTCTGGGCTGCATCCACAGGAGCCTAGTGCCTAGATTGAAGGAAGTGTCATTGCCAGTCTATTCTCCTTTGGCCAGACCTCCCCTGGAATGCTGTGTCCAGTTCTGGGCACCACCATTCAAGAAGGATATTGACAAACTGGAAGGTGTCCAGAGAAGGGTGACTGAGATGGTCAAAGGTCTGGAAACCAAGCTTTATGAGGAACCACTTATGGAGGTAAGTATGTTTAGCTTGAAGAAGAGAAATCTAAGGGGTGACATGATAGCCACCTTTTAGTATCTGAAGGGGCCCTGCCTAGAAGATGGAATGAGCTTGTTTCTTGCTGCTCCAGAGATTAGAAGACAAACCAATAGATTCGAGTTACAAGAAAAGAGAACGCACCTATAGTTTGTGACAGTTAGAACTGTTTACAGTGAAAGAGACTGCTTTGGAGCAAAAGAGACTGCTTTGAAGCGTTTTTGACTTTCCTTCATTGGAAGTCTTTACCCAGAGGTTGGATGGCCATCTCTCAAAAATGCTTTAACTGTGTATTCCTACATGGCAGGGGATTAGACTGGATGGCCTTTGCAGTCACCTCCAATTCTACAAGTCTATGATTCTATGAAACCAGATTCACCTTTTGCATGTTTCAGTCAAACACTCCATCCTCTACACCATGCTGGATCAGAGCAGTGACTCAGATGGTGTCAGCAAGCCACCTCCTAAATAATTTTCATTTGTTCATTGCATTTATTTCATGTAACATCACTGAGTGCTCTGGCAGAGAGCTCAGAATATTATGGTGTGAATCATGCAGCCTGCCAGATAGTGTTGAATGACAGCTCCCATCACTTGTCACCATTGGCTATGCTGGCTAGATACTGCTGGGAATTGCAGTCCAACCACACCTCGCAGGCTTTATTTGTTTGTTTATTTCTGTGAAAAATATGTACCAATTCTTTCCAAAGGTTTCCAAGTGGAATACAACTATTAAATTTTAAAGATAGATAGATAGACAGATAGTAGACAGATAGATAGAAAGCCAACACAGGTTATTTTCTGAAGTCCAAGAAATAAATTCCCATCTCTCTTCAAGTCGTCTGTTAACTTATGACAACCCCATGAATTTTGTAGGGTTTTCTTAGACAGTGAATCCTCTGAGGTGGTTTTGCCTGTTCCTTCCTCTCAATACAGCCCACAGCACCTGGTATTCATTGGAGGACTCCCATCCAAGTATTAACTAGGACTGATCCTGCTTAGCTTCCAAGATCAGACAAGATCTGGTGCCTTTAGGGTATTTAGGTCATACATTTAGGAATACTATGTGCTGGTATTCCCCTTCTCATGCATTATTTCTCAGACAAGGCCTAAATATCCCAAAGGCACCAGATCCTGTCTGATCTTGGAAGATAAGTAGGGTGAGCCCTGGTTAATACTTGGATGGGATACTGCCAACGAATACTGGGTGCTGTAGGCCATATTTCAAAGGGAAGGAACTGACAAAAACCACCTCTTAGTATTCCTTGCCTAAGAAAACTCTCTGAATTCATGGGGTTTCCATAGGTCAATAGGCAACTTGAGGGCACAGATACACATACACACGGTCCAGAAACAGAGTTGCCAACTGAAATAAAGGAGAGGGCTCCTGTCCTTTTAATCATTGTACAACCAGTCCTCCACATTTGATTATTTGCAAGTTTCTCCAACCCCTGCCCTCTCTACCTCGAGCACTTCTTTTCCAGGGAAACTTTCAGTGGCTCTGATCAGGCCATGCAGCCCTTTAAAAACTCACTTCTGGTCGTCCTCCTCCTCCACCAGCCACTGCCTGGCCAGGTAAGGACAGATCACAGCCAAATTTCTCAGCACAATAAACCTTCTCCCAATGCCCCCTGCACACCCAAGGAAGGAGATGGGTGAGAGAAAGTATAGGGCCACTATGCAACCCCCTCCCTGTTCCCTCTCCTGTCTCGGACCTGGTTTGGATCCTGGGTGCCCCCTCTCCTCACCATGTCTTGGCTCCCTTCCCACACACATGCACATGTACATTTTGATATTTGTGGTTTTTCCACAACTATATAGAAGATGGAATTTCAGCAAGCATTGCTTATTGTGTAGGAACTTGACAAGGAACCCTTAGTGAAATTCCATTTTCTACACAACTATTAAAGAGACAGGATTCCTGTCCCTTATTTCTCCTAGCCAGAAGAAAAGAATTTCTGTTACCATTTTGATGCCTTCTGCACAAATAAGGTTGCAGTTTGTTTTTGGTTTGCTCTGGCATCATAGGCTGGAAATCTTTTACACCACAATAAAGAAACTAGAATCAGGCTGAATCATGGGCCTTTTGGACTCCAGCTTCTGAAACTCCATGTCCATGCAGCTCAGGTAGACTGCTCCTGTTGAGAAGGATTTGTGTTGGTTGGAATAAATCACAAGTCTCAGGTTTCTCTAGAGGGTGGACTATCTTACCTTGGAGTTCTTTAAACTGAGGTTGGGATGCACTGGCTGTGGATTCTGGCATTCCTAAGGAGTTGGACCAGATGACTTGTGGGTCTGTTCTGGCTGTCTGATTCCTTCCTTCTGACTTCTACCTGTAAATGAACAAAATCAAGCAAAAGACACAAATTCATACTCAGCAACATCTCACTGATGAAAACAGGGACACATGTGGCCACACTGGAGTGTGTTCAACATAGCAAAAGGAATTATTGGCAAGCTGGAATGTGTCCAGAGGAGGTCGACCAACATGGCAGAAGGCTTGGAAACCATGCAGCCCTATGAGAGGTGGCTTGGGTGGCTGGGGATGTAGCCTGGAGAAGAGAAGGTTAAGAGGTGACATGATAGCTACATTTAAAAATATCTGAAGAGATGTGGTGTTGAATATGGGGCAAGCTTGTTTTCTCCTGCTCCAGAGACTAGGACATGGAGCAATGGCTTCAAACTTTCAGGAAAACAGATTCCTTCTAAACATTAGGAAGAACTTTTTGATGGTAAGAGGAATTTGACACACTGCATCCAAGTGTGATGGAGTCATATGTTGGGAATGCTTTGATGGTGTATTCCTGCATGGCAGAATGGGGCTGGACTGGATTGCCTTTGGGGGTCCCTTCCAGTTCTACGATTCTTTGAAATCTCCTTGAAATAAATCTGACCAAGCAAAACCTAAGACTGGGTCACCATGGATTGAAGTTAACTTCAGGGCATATAACAACAGCAACAAAACTGATCGACTGATTGATCAATATACCTTTTTTTCCACACCTTCTCAGAATAAATCTAGTCAAGAAAACCCCTAGGACTAGGTTGTCATTAGCTGTAGTCTACTTTTTATATTGTAACAAGTAAAAACAATACACAGCTCCATGATGAAAAAGTTTTTTCAATATTGTGGCTCTTTTTAACGTACTTTTCAACAAACACAACAAAAATGGCATAATACACAGAGTTCTTTTGCAAATTCGCTACTTTTATCCATCCAGTTGATTAAGTGTGGACGCAGGTGTTCCAGAGCGAATTCCTCCAGTGCTTTTGAATGGAAAAGCAGCAAATTAAAGTGTCGTATAAAAGGTTTATAATTTTTGTTAAATAAATATGTTCAGAATTGGCCACAGAAATAGGTTTTGTGGGGCAAGCTTTCACTCTTAAATGTCATTCAGTCACCTATTACAACAACAACAACAACAAAAAGGTCAAAGGAAGTTGTGAAAAAGAAAACCTACACAATCTGAGGCCAATTTTGGATCTAGAACATCAAATTTCTACAAAATCAGCACATATTCATTTATTTTTTAATTTTTTTAAAATAGCCTTCAGTTTTGCAGGTCTGCAAACTGATCAATGGAAAACTATACCCTTGTTCCTCTCTCAGATTTTTGTGTGCCAGCTTCTGCCCATTTCCGAGCAGCCTGGCGGAATAAAACTTTAGTCATACCATGATTCAGGCATGCCAAAACTTTCTGTGGCTGAAATACCTCAGCTCTGACTTCTCCCTTCTCTGGACAGATGGTCTCCTTCTTTCTCTCTCTCTCTTTCTGTTTATATTCTATCTTTCTGTTCCCCCGCCTCTCCCAAGGGGCTCTGAGAGAGCAGCAGGGGAGGCTGCAGACATTTTGTTACCTCAGGTGACAACCAAAATGGCCGCCCGCCCCTTCCCTTTCCGGGTGCCTTTGGTTGGGAAGGAAGTTGAATCCTCTTTCCAGAAGAAATTTTGTTACCTTGAGATGTTTTGGTACCTGAGACACAAAACAAAATGGCTGCCCCTTCCCTCCTGTGTCTATTAGATTGGGACTGAGGTTGAATTGTCTTTCCAGAACCATTCGATACCTGAAGATATTTGGTTACCTGAGGTGAAAACCAAAATAGCTGCCCCTTCCTTTCCAGGTACCTTTGGTTGGGAGGGAAGTTGCATTGTCTTGTCACTGGACATTGTGTTACCTGAGGCGAAAAAGAAAATGACTGCCCCTTCCCTTCCAGGTATCTTTGGTTGGGAGGGAAGTTTAATAGTCTTTTCGCAGGACTTTTTGTTACCTAAAGACATTTGGTTACCTGAGGTGAAAAGCAAAATGGCTGCCCTTTCCCTTCCAGGTACCTTTGGTTGGGAGGGAAGTTGCATTGTCTTTTTACAGGACCTTTTGGCCATTTCTGCACTACACTGTTATAGTGCACTTACTCCACTTTCAACACTCGGTGGAATTCTGGGGTTTGTAGTTTCCTGAGGACAAGAAGCTCCCTGGCTGAGAATTCTCAATGCCCCTCCCTAAACTGCAAACTCCAGGATTCCATAGCATGTTGAAAGTGGAATAAGAGCACTATAACAGTGTAGTGCGGAAATGGCCTTTGTTACCTGTGGTGAAAAGGAAAATGGCTGGCTCTTCCCTTCCAGGTACCTTTGGCTGGGAGGAAAGTCGAATTGTGAATGCAGAGGACATTTTTTGTCACCTGAATATATTTGGGTACCTGAGGTGGAAAATAAAAAGGCTTCCCTTCCACGTACTTTTGGTTGGGACAAAAGTCAAAGGCCCTTTCCTCACTACACTGTTATAGCGCTATTATTCCACTTTCAACCTTCTATGGAATCCTGGGGTTTGTAGTTTTGGCAGGGGCCTTTAGAATTCTCGGCCAGAGAGCCCTTGGACGTCAGGAAACTACAAGTCTCAGAATTCCACAGGAGGTTGAAAGTGGAATAATAGCACTATAACATCCTAGGGTGGAAATGGCCAAATTGTCTTTCCACCAAAAAATGTTACCTGAAGAATTTTTGCTACCTGAGATGAAAACTAAAATGTCCACCCCCTTCCATGTACCCTTGGTTGAGATGGAAGTCAAATTGTCTTTCAACAGGACATTTTGTTACCTGAAGATATTTGATTACCTGAGGTGAAAAATTAAATATCCCCCCTTCCCTTCCAGGTACATTCGGTTGTGGTTGCATCCACAAAGGGATGCAGGCTTGCCAATGGAGAAAAGGATGAGCTGCTAGTCCATCTCACTGCCACCTCCTGGAATCTGCTGCCTGAAGCAAGTGCCTCAGTCTGGCTCGGAGACCCAAGCAGGTAAGGATCACTTTGTGCTCAGGTAGCATCCAGGTAGCCCAAGGGCAAGATTGGTGGCAATCAACCTCCCCCCTCGTAGCAGTATTTGGCCAAGCTTGGAAAAGTTCCTTTTCTCTGGGGATGGGGACAATTGCAACTATAATGCCCAGGAAAAACCACAATTTTTTACTCCTACCAAGCAGCACATCAGGAGGGATCTGGGAGAAAGATCTATAGGGCTGCAAAATTCCCACCTTTTGTGTACATTCCCTCCAACTATCTCCATTTGGCAGGGAGAGGCCTGATTATTCCTGTGCTGCCCTGCTTTTTTAGCTGTTTATAAAATTTTTGTTGTTCAATTTTCAAATTTAAATGTTAAAACTTTAAAATTTAAATTTGAAAAATCTCTCCTCCCACTTCCCCCCTTTGGCCCCAGCTTACTTCCATTGCTGCAAAGTGCAACATCAGTACTGGTTATCCCTAGGTCTCAGGTTTGGGGTCTCAAATTCTACCCTCCTGTGAAATTTTCCTTCGTTTTCTAACATTTCTAGCATTACAGTAACTTAAAACTTCAGCTAAGCATCCTGGAAAAATCCCTTTTTGTCCACTGATCAAATATTTTTAAATATCCCTATCAGGATCCTGGTCCTTTCCAGTCTAGTCTATCTACAAGCCTGATTCCTACCCTAATTTTTTTTTCCTGAAAGGAAGGAGGAAAAAAGCGGGCAGTTCTAAAGTCCTGGTGCAGCCATCAAGAAGGCCTCGTCTGATGTCCCCTATCACACCTGCTTCTGATGTGAGACAGACTGAGAGAAAGGCATCCCCGGCCCCATGTTCTTAAAACAGGAAATGTTGTTGGTAAGTGTTGTCAAATCAGATTACATTTATGGAGATCTTATGAATGAGAAACATCCAAAACACATCATTTATTGAAAGCCCTGCTCAGGTCTCGCAAACTCAGGGTAGCCATAGCTGAATGTCATCTTTTCCAATGAGTCATGTCATCTGATGTTTCCAAAGTACAATAGACTCAGTTTAGTCATTTTGCCTTCCACGGGGAGTTCAGGATTGATACGCTCTAGTACCCACTTATTGGTCATTTTGGCAGTCTGTGGTATCTGTAGAACTCTTTGTCAGTGCTATATTTCAATGGAGCAGATGCTCTTTCTTCACTGTCCAGCTTCACAACCTGCACAGAAATCTGATGTATGATGAAATGGACCATCTTGGTTTTGGTGCTCAATAGATATCTCTTTAGAGACTTGAGGATTTTAACTAGTTCCTTCAGAGCTGCCCTTCCAAATCCTAGCCTTTTTCTGATTTCTTGACTCTGTTTCTCCATTCACTTGTGAATCAGCACAGAACCTAGGGAGGGAACATTTTTGCCTTGCTTGAGGGAGTGGGAGTCCCCCCTGTGGGGGCGTGATCCCCAGACGGTGTTTTGCTTTCTTACAATTTTCCATGAAGAGGAGATTTCCCCCTTTGAGATGAGATCGGCACAGCTAGCAGAAAGGATTTCCTGTCTGTAGGCGGATGCTATACTTGGGCACGTGGGTGAGAGGGGAACACCACCCGAAACTAAAAAGGGGGACGGTTCGCTTCCATGGTACCCTTCTGAGATCTTTCTAGGGCATCAACAGGTTTTCCCCCACAACCTCCCACTCAGACCCTGGGAAACCACTATTTAAAAATGCAGAGAGGAGAGCCAGTGTGGTGTGATGGTCTGAGCATTAAGTATAACTCTGGAGACCAGGGTTCAAATACTTGCTCTGCCATGGAAACCCAATGAGTTACCCTGGGCAGGCAAAGGCAAACCCCTTCTTGCCAAGAAATGCCCATGATAGGGTCAATTTAGGGTCAGTATAAGTCAGAAATGACTTAAAGGCTTACAAAAACAAAGCTAGGTTGCAGAAATGCAACAAACAAAACCCTATTAATGAATTGCAAAGCTGTACATCCACACATCAGCAAGAGTACTTCAATGTGCTTCAGTTGTGCATCATGTGTTTCTGATGTGCAGTGGGCACTTCTGATGCACAACAACCACAGAGTGAGAGCACCTTCTTGGCTATGCTGCCCTGTATGCTTTCTCTGATCCGGCAACTAAAATGTAGTCAGGGTGTAACTCTTTACTCCTTTAGGTCTGCCATGTAAGGATAGCTCATTTGAGTCTCCCTGGATCTTGAAATTTGCAGGAGAATCGACCTCTCTTTCCACCCAACCACCTTCACAAGTATGGCTATGGGAACGTGAGGCAAGGTCTTCTCAGTGACTGCCCCTGGGCTCTGGAATTCATTTGCTAAGGAGGCTAAGAGGATGCCCACCTCTTCAATCTCCTTCTCTAGGCAAGCAAAGACGTTTTAATTCCAACAGTCTTTTGGGGCACTGAAGGTTTTTTCATAAGAGCACTTATAATTGTACAATTTCAATTGTGCTTCATCTTTTTAAGTGTACGTTTTTAATTGGCTTAATATTGTTCAGCATCTTGGACTCCTTTATAAAGTTTGGACTAAAATTCAGGGTGCATTTACCAACCCACTGACCTGGATTGTCAGCACTCACTGCTGTCAAGCAGTCAAGAGGAGCCCCCAGGGCCACAAACCCAACCTTGAGGGTTGTGTCCCTAGGAGAGCACAAGTCACATGATTCCCACCCCACCATAGAATATTCTTTGCAAGACTATCCCCGAATGTCCTCTATCAGTTTCCAACTGGGAAAGTAATGGCATGATAGAAAGAAGTTTCTCCACCATCTTGAAACTTGGGGTGGATGAATCCCATATTCTTCAGCTATCCCAATTTGACAGGGACAGTTCCAATGAATCTTGCTTTCTCAGCTACTTTTAAAATCTCCTGATTTCTTGCTCCTCCTTCCACCTTCTCCTCTTCGTCCACACCTTATTTTACTTACTGCAAACTTTAGTTCAAAGTGAAAAAGTGGGTTGGAGTCCATTAGCTCAGTGGTGGGAGAGGGAGAGGAGGGGCAGAATTTTGCCCTTCCCAGTAAAGTTAAGGAAAAGCAAACTGCCACAGCCTCTCCTAGTTCCTCGTTAATACCTTTTACTGTCCAGACTACACTCTGATGTTGCTTGGCCACACATGTCTTGGTTTTCACCTGTGAGATGTGCGAGGACATGGAACCGTGAGCACCACCCAGGACATCTCTTTTTAAAAGCACAAAAGCCTTTCAAACTGTCACCGAGCTTCAAATTGCAGACTCCGTGGAGTCACTCCAAAAGCCATCCAGCGCTCTTGGTGAAGGATCATTAATTTTGCTGGGTAGATGTTTGGTAGCCCTCCTCTGGGTCTCATTCATTATCAGCAACAGACTCTCCAGACAGGCTCTGGGTGCGTTTGGGAGGGGGCTGTGGAACTATTATAATTCTATCAACTGAATTATGACAGTAAATATCTCCCAGTGGAGAGAGAAGGAGGAGGAAGGGACAAGCACGGGGATCGATCCCAAAGGAAAGCAGCCGTGCCTATGGCCTCTTCTTATAAAGAGACATCCTAGCAAATCTTAGATGTACTCCCTTGGGTGTGTGGGGCATAGGGAGAGAGTTTGTAGTGCTGAGAAATTGGTCTGCAAGCCATCCTTAGCTGGCCTGGCAGTGCCTGGTGGAGAAGGAGGTGGACCACAGGCGGGCTTTTAAAGGACGTGCGGCCTGATTGGAGCTGCCAAGAAGGAAGGTTGCTCTAGAAAAGCAGTACCCGACATGAGGTGGGGGAAGGTTGGAGAAACTCACAAATAATCAGATCCTTAAATGTTAAACCTGACTATAAGAAAAAAAAAGGAGACTGATGAAGGAAGAAGGAGCTTTCAAGGGGTGTCTAGAGTGTTCAAAAGGTTTTTATTTACTTCCGTAAGGCTTCCCTGCTCTGCTTGTTTCATTCCCCATGACCATATTGCTGGTTTTGGTTTAAAAAGTTTGTTAAAACATGTTGCCCTGCTCTTCTTTTCTTTGGAGTGTAGGAACCTCTCCCTGTTCCTTCCATGCCACCCCTACCTCTGGGACAAGATATTTCGTTAAAGAAGTCATGCTCAGGACTGCAGTTTCTTTACACAGACCCACACTTTTCAAGGCAATGGCCCCATTCAGGTTTCACCCTCTTGCTTTATGGATTGGAAAAAAGACTGAGGCCCGGAGCTCAGGGCAGCCAAGATGGTGCTGATGACCATGGTGCTAAATGATGTCCCTACAAGGAAGGAGTCACGCTGTCCTCTGAATGCTGTTTTACTACAATACCCAGCATTCCTCACCTCAAGGAAACAGCACCTAGTGGATGTTGGGCCTTGCAATTCAGCAGCATCCAGCAGGCTTCACAATCCCCCATCGTTGATGTGCAAGTTACAAACCTATCTGTGTGCATGTTTAAATAAACGGATGCTGTTAACATAGCCAATGTGAATTCTCCCTCCTGCAAAAGCGAGAGGAGAGAACACTGTGGTTAACCCCACGTTCAAGGTTCTTGAATGTTCTTCTCGTGGGTAGAGATGTGCCCGCCGTAATTAGAAATGCCACAACCTTCTGCAGGTGCGGTGCCCCCCCCTTCCTGGTTACCTCCTTGCTCTCTCCCCCGGCCGCTGTTTCACTTCTCTGAAGTCACTAGAGAGAATGGTGTGTGGGTGGGGAGGGGTTGGGGGGAAACCAACGGCACAGCAGCGCACCTCTAAATTTAGGTGTGGGCAACCCGCCTCGAGATGCCACCTCTCTGGAGAAGAAAAGAGAAGCAGGGAGTGACTGGGGAGGGAGGTGGGTGGAAGAAAGACCATCTTCCTTCCCTTCTTCACCCACTGGGCATTGTGCTCTGAATGGAAATACACATTTGCAACCAAATGTGTGAATTCCACTTCAAAAATTATGCTGGGAATTTCACATCTTCTTTTGTTGAACCTGCAATTTCTGGGCCTTCAGCTGATAATTGTGATTGGCTCGAACAACATCAGATTGAAGATCTCAGAAACTGTCCACAGTTTCATATCATTGGCATCAGTGGTTCGCCGTCTTCAGTCCTTCAGGGATTTTGGATTTTAGCCCCCAAATTCCCTGTCTGGGAATTCATAGAATCCTAATATTTTTGAGTTGGAAGGGACCGTAAAGGACAACAACCTGCCATGCAGGAATACACAACTGCTGCACTCCTGAAAGATGCCCATCCAAACTTTAAAACCTTCAGAGGAGAGTCCAAAATCCTTTGAAGAGGCTGTTCCATTATCAAACAGTTCTTATAACCAAGAAGTTATTCCTAATGTTTAGATGAAATTTCTTTTTTTGCCATTTGAATCCATTGATTTGTGTCCTGGTTTCTGGAGCAGCAGAAAACAAGCTAGCTCTATCTTCTCTCTGACATTTTTTTAGATATTTAAGAATGGCTACCTCGGTCTTCTTTTCTCTAGGCTAGACATACCCAGCTGAAGTCTGAAACGTCAAGTTGGATAACCACAGGCTTACAGCACCTTAGATTGTTGCTGGAGCATTTGTATCTAGCCCTCCTGTCCCCCATGAGGTTCCTTAGACACCCTTACCTCCTTTGCCCATGACACTACTGTTTGGTGGTTTCCCAACTTACATGCTTTTCCTAATGCTTGTTCCTGGCAGTAAGAACTTACTGCTAAAATTCTGTGGGTATTTCAGGCTTTGCCCCTTTTACTCTGGGCTCCATCTTTCCACCTACTGCTGCAATTTACCTTTCTGAGAATTTCTTGGAAAGGTAACTGGAAGATCTCATGCCTGCCTGCCTGCCTGCCTGCCTGCCTGCCTGCCTGCCTGCCTGCCTATCTATCTATCTATCTATGGTGGGTGGGAGGCTTTGGAGAACTGCTGGGCGATGGTCGAGGCCATGGAAGTGTGGTTTCGGGGGACGGATGCGGCCCCCAGCCTGCACGTTCCCCACCAGTGTTGCAGACAAAAACAACGAACCGCCTCGGAGCCTGCGTAGCTCTCATCCATCTGTTATGCATTAGGTTCATTTCCTTTGCACTCGTTTGCCCCTGCATCAGCTCCTTCTGAAGCCAGGCAGGTGTTCAAAAGGGGGAGAAGAGGGAAGAACAGTTTTTAAAGAATGCATTTGCAGAAGATTTAATTTCAGGAAAGATCCGAAGGATGGGAGACTGCCTTGACCAAACTGGACGCCTGCCGCTCACAGCTGTATGTTCAGTGGCAACGAAGAACTTGGGCATCTTTGGTTTGCATTTTCCGTTTATTATATTCTATGTAATGAGAGTGTAAGTCTTCAGAAATGTCTTCCTCATGTGCCAGGACAAAAAATCACGTTAAATTTGTTTATTGCTTCATTCTTTAATTTCTTATAGGCCTTCAAGTCATTTCTGACTTAACAGCGACCCTAAGGCAAACCTCTCACAGGATTATCTTGCAATAATTTGTTCAGAGGGGGCTTTCCCTTGCTTTCCCCTGAGGTTGAGAGAATGGGTCACTGTATGGGTTCCCATTGCCAAGCAGGAATTCGAACCCTGGCCTCCCAGAATCCTGGTTCAATACTCAAATCACTACACCATGCTGGTTTTCACATTCAGTTTATACCCAGCTTTTTTCCTGGCATGGACCCAAAGTGACTTACAAAGATTTAAAAGAAAAATACAGCTAAAATCTTATTTTACAAAAGTTTTTTTTATTAAAAAAATAGCAATATTGTCCAAAAGAAGTTAAAAACAGTTTAAAATACGGTTAACACCTATGTGGAAAGATGCAAGGTAAACCTTGGCCCACCGCTTTCAAACATGCTCTCCATCATGTGATTAAAAATCACCTTAGCTGGCCAGCTAAGGACAGCTCACAGCCGGATTTAATTCCCAATGCCCCCCAAACACTCAGGGAAGGAGCTGGTCGAGAGAGAGGGGAAGTATAGGGCACCATGCTGACCCACCCCCTTGCCCTCTCCTTCACCTGGTCTGGTTTGGACTCTGGGTGCCCGCTCTCCCCACCATGCCTCAGCCCCCTTCCCTCCCCACATTCTTATATTTGCAATTTTTCTACTTTTGCAGGGGTCCTGTGCCACTAACCCTAGCAAATGAGGAGGGCCAACTGTAACTGCTATATCAGAAAGGACCACAACAGCACTGTTAAGGAAAGAAGCACAACCTGGAACATGTCTTGTTATCTGATAGTACCTCCCTGTTGCTTATTTGGAGGATAATTTCACGAGTGGGGCCAGGATTCTTATTCGGGAGAGGCAAGCCCTAGTATTACCCCCCACTTCTGTAGCTGTGCCCCTGCTCCCTCTCCACTCACTGAGGCCCAGCCAACCAGCCTCCTTCCCCCTCCAAAAGCTCTGGGGCTGCGGTAGCCACCCCTTCAATTCAACACCTCTGCTAGGAACAGCTGCAGGACTCCTAGCATTTCTCTGCCGGCTCCTCCTTGCCATACCTCTTTCCTTCTCCTTTCGCTCCCTGTTTTTCCTGACCTAATGTAAAATTCCCCCCTTGTTCCCACCACAGAAGAACTGAGGCATGGCTCCTTGAGTTGTTTCCCCCATTCTTCCCCCACTTCTCCTCCTCCTCTTCTCCTTCTCCTCCTTCTCCGTCCCCCCTTTCCTCCTCCCCCCCCCTCTTTTGGGCTGACATTTGAAAAATGGCAGACCTAAGACGCACAGCAGCAGCTGTGAGGTGGCATGGAGCCAACCCTTCTCATTCTGAGCGAGATGTAGCTTTTCGCAGCAACACACACACACATACACACTGTGTGTGTGTGGGAAGGGGGAGTGAGCAATCTGTCCCTCTGTGAACAATGATTTCTCAACAATAGACTTCAAGTTTCTAGTCCGTGGCTATGATGTGACCCTCAACTCGCCTCTCTTCTGGCTGTACACAGTTCTATCGGTTCCATCCTGCTTTATTGAGAGGCAGCGCTGTGCAGTCGTCTGCGCACTGGACTACAACTCTGGAGACCAGGGTTCAATTTACTACATAGCCATGGAAACCTTGACCTTGGGCATATCACACACTCTCAGCCCCAGAAAAGTCTGCAATAGGTTCACCTTAGGATTGCCATAAGTCAGAACTGACTTGCAGGCCCAAAACAATACAACCACTTTAAATTATGCTGGCTCCATCCCATGGAATCCTGGGATTTGTTGTTTGGGGAGGTACTTAAGATTCTTCAACTTCAACTGTCCTGATTTGGAAGGAACAGTCCTGATTAATCTTCTGTCCTCCCACTTTTTTACCTGCTTTTAAAATGCCCCGATGTCTCTCTCCGCTTTCCCTTTTCTCCCTTTGTCTTCAGCTTAGTTCAGTTGCTGCAAATAGAATTTATGAAATCATCCCATGAAAGGAACAAGGAGAAGAGGAGAGGAGAGCAGCAGAATCTTGCCCTTCCCAGAAGTCTCAGGCAAAAGCAAACTGCCACACCCTCTCCTAGCTTGTCTGTTCTTTCTTATTCATAACTTTTTGCTATCTTGACCTCACCCTGGTGTTGCCTGGTTGTGTCCTGGTTTTCATCTGTGAAATGTTGGAGGGTGTGAGGGTATTATAATATATCTCCACTAAGGAAGTACACATGTTACTAGGAGTGGCTTCCAAATGGTCCCTTGAAGGTTCAGAATGTTTGTGTTTACTTCTCCAAGGCATGCCTGACCTGGTTGTTTCACTTCACATATGCATATTGTTAGCAAGTTTGCTGAAATTTGTTGAGCTGCTCTTCCTTTTTTGCAGTGTAGGGACCTCTGTTCTTTCCGTGTTCTTTCTGCCTCTGGTACCAAAGTTTCTTTCAAGGAAAGAATGCACAGGAACACATTAATTGTTGTAGACCTATATTGACATTGTAAATAATACAGTATTTTTAAACAAATTTTATGTAATTTATTTCTCACTTTTCTTCTGATATGGGACCAGGCAAAGGTTATTATGTTGATTAAGAAACAGAATTTAACAACTGAATTAGCAGAACGTTTTGGCTTCTGTCTTCCTCAGTTGTCTGAAGTGAGAGGGAGCTGTATTTGAGGTGAGAGATGAATCATTCAAGACATATCTTAACATATTGGGATAAACAAATAAATAGGAAATGAAGTCCAATGGGCCACAGTGCAAAAATCTTCGGGGGTGAAACCTCTCCCCTGTTTCAGTGTCTCCTCGCACTTGGATCTTGTATATTTGTTATTTAGACCACCCAAAATGTTGATGGGAACAGAGATCTTGTTTCCCAGGGCCATTTTTGCCCCCAGATACCTACAAGAGGGCGTGAGGGTAATTTTTGCCACCTTTTGGTCTCCGTCTGGGCTATTTTAGGCCAAGGAAAGGCCTTCCTTAGAAACAGGATTTCTGTTGTCAAAAAAAAAAAAAAAAAAAGGGCTGTCTTGGGTCTAACATGGTCTCCTGAAGGGTGGGCTGACATGAAAGTGCCTGCCACACTCTTGTAAGGGACATTTGGGGGTCAATTAAAAAGAAGTGTTTAGCAGGAGAGATGCATGTGAGAAAGAGTGACCATCCAAGATCTCCTATGGGACAAAAGTGGGCTCCACAATTTTGGAGATGAAAATCAGGACATGTGGGGCCCAGCTCCCTCAGAGTGTGGTCAAGAGGAAGAAAGGTATGAATGAGAAAGAATAGCCAAGCTAGGAAAGTCTGTGGCATTTTGCTTTTGACTCTCAGGAACGGCAAGTTCTTCCCCACTCTTTTCCTCTCCCACTGGCTTTGTTAATTGAGGCATTTTAACTTTGAAATCCATTTGCAGCAATGGAAGTAAGCTGAGGACAAAGGGGAGAAAGCAGGAAGATAAGAGGAAAACATAGATATTTTTAAAAGCAGTTGAAAAGTGGGAACACACAAGATTCATTCGGACAATTTCTGCTAGATTGGGATGAGTGAAATGTGTGGGATTTTAGCAGAAGAAAAGGAGACTAGGCTCCACATGCTTATGAATGGTTCAGGTTTATTCTTTAAAAAGAATAAAAGCACACCAAGACTGAGGATGGTGGAGAAACTTATTTCTATCATGCCATTAGCTTCCTAGTTGGCAACGGACAGAGGATATTTTGGGATAATCTCTCAAAAAGTACTCTATGGGGGGTGGAAATCATGACTGTCCCAGCCAAAATGGGACATTTTGGAGGGTATGGGCCTCCCAGCCCCCCAAAGACTCCTACTCCTCATCTATAATGAGTAAATGATGAACCTTCTCTTCTTCGTAGGGTCCGCTCAGCTGGCAAAGGGAACATGGTGCCCTTGCACCAACGGTACTGTCGATAATCCAGCCCTTTTGCCACCAAACAAGAACGCCTGGGCTCTCTCTATACACCTCGGCAGGGACGCTACCGTTCATTGTGCATTGCTGGCGTGCACCTTGGGACGTGCGGGTGCCAAAAATGTTCTCCTGTGTGTGTGTGTGTGTGTGTGTGTGTGTGAGAGGGCTGGATTCTCATGTCTAAGCTAGGATAAAAATGGCGCTTAGCGAAAAGTGTGTCGGGAGGTGGAGGAGAGAACGCTAGTTTCTCTCCTCACCCCATTTGGTAGCCCCTCCTTTCTTACCTGGCCAGAGAGACATATCTCCTTGCCATGGGGCTGGAGAAGGGTAGAAATTCCTCTCTGTTGATTCAATGCCCTCAAAATTTGGGGTGCTGAGGGGACACGCCCAATTTTGATTCCCACCCCAAATCGCGCAATATTCCTTTTAGCCACCCTCAATGCGCCTTGCAGCCATTTATTTATTTATTTATTTATTTTCCCTGACAATAGAATTCATTATGATGGAAATATCCTCCCGAGGACTGCGGCTTAATTACCTCCTCATTTGCATTTTTGCATATTAATGACTGCGGTGCTGCTAATTTTTTTTTTTTTTTTGCTGCAGTGTTTTTGCAAGGCGGAGGGAGTGGGTGGAAGATGGAGCGGGGGAAGGAAAAAGAGAGAGGGAGAGAACGAGGTGAAGAAGGAGGGTTCTTCTCTTTCCCTATCCTCCATTTTCTTTTCTCCTTGGTTCCCCCGCTGAAGATGGCGGGGTTGTGGGTGCACAGCCAGTTTGCCCCAGATGACAAAACAAGGTAGCAAATGGCTGTATGACACCCAGGGAGCGTTTCTTAAATCCCGCAGGTTTCTCAGTTTCATGGTCAGCCTAAATTTGCCATTAAACCAAAGGTGGGTAAATGTGGCCCTGGGGGTTATATGTGGCCACAGGGCTGTTTTTATGGCCTACCTGGACAACCTCTCTTCCAGGGAAACACAAGACAAGGGATGACCTTTCCTGGAACCCTCTAGCAGTGGTGAGCCACCTGTTAAATAGACCATTGTCCCTCCTACATTTTTAGCATCACAATTTACCAGTTTTTCAAAACCAGAAAGTGCTCACTTCTCACTTTTAATCCGTCTCAGGTTGTACATCCCTATACGAGCTTGCCGAAGCTCTAAAACATTGCGAGCAGGCCCTTCTGTCTGTCGTACTACCTTCCCAGGCAGCTTTGATGGGAACGTGAGAGTAGGCCTTCTTGGTTGCTGCTCCGTTCTGGGAGCTGGGAGGGCTTCGTCCTTTCACTGATTCCAGCATCATGTAAGGACATCCAACCTCTGCTTAAAGCCCTTCAACCAAGGAGAGGACACCAGTTTTTAAATAAAGAGTCTGTTCTACCACTCAACAGCTCTAAAGTGCAGAAAGTTCTGCCTGACATTTCATCAGAATCTCTCCTACTTTGAATCCACTGGTTCCATGGCTAACCCCCCGAGGTGCAGAAAACAAACTTGCTACATCTTCTGTACAATCGCTCTTCATAGAGTTGAAGATGGCTACATATCATCTCTCAGTGGTCTCCTGTTCAGGATAAACTCTTGCCTGAGTTTTAAGATCCTCAGGGAATTTTCTCTCCATCCCACCACCATCACAGCCTTGTTTGGTGTGAACACAGAAGACAGGGCCTTCTCAGTGGCTGCCCAGCCTATGGAACTTGCTGCCACAGGGATCTATGAATCGGCCCCTTCTCTGCTCTCTTTCTGCCAGCAGGCTAAGACCTTTCTGTTTATACAGGCCTGTGGGTGTTAACTGTCTGATGCAGAAGATCTTTCAACTGGGGTATGGTTTCTTAAACTTGTTTTATCCTTTGTTTTAACTCTTATCTAGTTTTCATTCCTATTGTGAGCTGTTTTGAGTCGGTGGGGGATAAATCGAACACGTTAAATAAAAATAAATCATAAAATGAGCATACCCAATTCCTTCAATCATTCCTTGTTGTTTTTGGTTTGCAGGCCTTTCACCATCTTGGTCGCCTTCCTCTGGATAGCTCCTGGTTAGCTGTTATCCTTAACTTTTGGTGCTCAGAACACAGGACTACAGAAGAACTCTCACCAAAGCAGAAGAGAGAGGTACAATTGCTTCCTTTGATCAAGCATCCTTTCATACTACAGAATTAGAGCATGATGATTCCACTTTAACTGCCTGGGATTTGTAGTTTAGGATGGGGTGCTTAGAACTTTCAGCCAGAGAGCTCCAGTGCATCATGCAACTACGAACCCCAGGATTCCACAGGATGGAACCATGACTGTTAAAGGCACAGAACAATAATAACAATCAACCATTGAATCAGTGGTTGAATACTCATTGGCAAATGCTATTGATTCAACAGCTCTCCTCTTGCTGTTGTTTGTCTTCAGGACATTTCCTAATTACGGTGACCCTACCATGGAGGTTTTCTTGGCAAGATTTGTTCAGAGGGGTTTTTCCCATTGCCTTCTTCTGAGGCTGGGAGAGTACAACTTGCCCAAGGTTACCCAGTGGCTTTCCATGGCTGAGCTGGGGATTCAGACTATGACTCCAGTGCTCAAATTACTGCACCACACTGGCTCTCTAGGACTTCGCTTGACAATTAAAAGGCCATGAATGGTAGGACTGAGGCTTGCAGGTTCTGTTGAAGCAGACATGCAGAGTTGAGATTTCAAGGAGGAAACCCAGCTTCAGTCAAGTCCTTGATATTCCTCAGAGAGGCCAGGGAGAGGGGGAAGCGGGCAGGAGAAGAGAGACACAGGAGTGGGGAAGGAGGTGGCCAGCGGTTGCGTCCTCCACCTCGGGGCCCCATTGTTTGGCAAGCGGCCTTTGGGGCGAGCCTTGTCACAGTGCGTTACTTCCGCTAAATAAAGCCCAACTGCAGTCTCAGTAGAGGCTCTTGAACTGAGTTTGACATGAGCCAAGGAAAATCTGGTGGCAGGAGACACTGAGGATGGCTGGCTGCAGGAGAGGTTGGATTATTTGTCCCTGTCCCCTGGCCTCTTGCCCAACAAGGCCTTGGCCTCTTATGCCTGTGTGCAGGACGAGGGGAGAGGTTCCTTCAGTGGACTAGCATTCCCAGAATCCCTCAGTCAGTAAGGTCCCATTGTTTGACCTCCAGTCAATAGATGCTTAACTATTGCTCCCCCTTAAATCCAGTGTGGTGGTTGAGATTTCAGCATTGGACCCAGACTGTGGGAGACTGGCTCTCAAGTCACACTCAGCCATGGAAGCCTATTGGGTGAGCTTGAACAAGGCGCACTTTCTCAGCCTCAGAAGAAAACAACTGGCTAACCTCCTCTGAAAAAAAAAAATCTTGCCAAGAAAACCTTGCCAAGCTGTCTTGAAGGCACAAAAACCCCTACTTTGTATGAAAATGCAGGAATATAATTTCTATAGGAGCCATAAAGTGTGACAGTTTGAAAGTTGGGCTAGGACTCTGGGGGACCAGTGTCAGCCACAGGAGTCTAGTGGGTATCCTTAGGCAAGTCAGAGGAAAGAGTTGAGTTTTAGACACCTAACAACATCAGACACTTCCTCTCAGGGTCTTGCATACCAGTACCCATTGTCCAAATGTTTGGACAATGAGCACAATCTGTGGCCTACTGGTGTTTCTTGTGGGAAAGGTTCTGGGAGTTAGGAGTCCAAAATATCTGGATGACCAAAAGCTGAGAACCACTGATGGAAACCATTAGCTGCCAACCCTTTGTATTGTAAGACTCACCAATCTGTTTATCAAATGGTGGCCCCACCATGTGGAAAGAAACAGAACAAAGCTATGTTACCCTCAAAGACCTGGATATGTTCACAGGCTATATCTGCATCATCTTCATAGAACAGCAGCTCCCCTCTTATCTGCAGTTTCATTTTCTGTGACTTCAGTTATCCATTTTCAATGGGAATCTTGTAGAACCTACTTGGAGTGGGGGAGCATTTAGAGGGGCAGGGACAGTCAGCCTTGCAAAACCCACCCAAGCAGGGTACCCACAGGCAGGTGCCTCAGTACTCTCCCCTGGCTGACTCACCTTTCTCTCTCCCACCCTTTGCCCCTATCTGTCCCACAGCATCTGGGTGACGGCACCCACCCAGCCTGCTCTGGGTCCTGCCACCTGCTTTAACCCCCCTCCACCAACACTGCCACATGAAACAGGATTAGAATCACCAGAAGGAGCCCTGTAGCTTTGCAGGGTACTATACACCTAGTATTATTCCACTTTCAGATATCCGCAGGAGGTCTTAGAATATATCCCGCATGGATAAAAGGGGACTAGTATAACAGCAGAAATAATACAGTGGGGTTTAAGGACATTTAAACAAATCACAGTGATGTCTTTGGCATTAAAAAGGGTGAATTGCATCTCTTGGGTTTTTTCCCCCACACAACACTTTTATAGCACTATGACCCCGCTTTAGCTGTCATGGCTGCATCCTGTGGAAACCTGGAATATGTAGTCCAATGAAATATTCAAAATTCTCAGCCAGAGAGTGCCACTTGTGCCTCCCCAGACTATAAATCCCAGGATTCCATAGGATGCAGCCATGGAAGTTAAAGTGGGATCGTAGTACTCTAAATCTATGCTGTGAAAGAGCTTTTGGAAAACTACAAAAGCAACACTTCACCTCTTGAATAGTTTGCAGGCCTCCACCTTCACTGCTTTAACATTTTTAAAAGCCACTTTCCAAAGCATCTGGTTCTGATTTTTCTTTCTTTCTTTTTCTTTTTTTTAAAAACGTTTTGGGCAGAAAATTAGACTCCTGACCTTGCTCCAGTTGCCCCATGCTGCTGTTAAGTCTATGTTCCCCATTCAGCAATATAGACCTCCTGATCTTGGAGAAAGGGCTGCTGGCACCACCTGCTGGCTGTCATGGGGAATAAAAGTATTTAGAATCTCTCAATCAGCTTTCTTGGCATAAAAGAATTATCTGAAAGAGTGTATCTCCCTAGATGTGCCTGTCCAAGTTTTAAGGTATCTCAAGATATCTTAAAACCTTTAACCTTTAAAACCTTAAAACCTTTAAGGTATCTTAAAACATCAGCTGAAGGAAGGGCTTTCTCCTGGTCATACCACCATCACAGACCTGTCTATACTTCCAGCTTGGTGGAGGTAACATCCTCTCCTATTTTGTTCTGAGAATATTAGGTGTGAGATCCTCTGCCTTCTAATATGATCTCCACAGCTTTTGCTTTCAAAGTAGGAAGGGGCGCAATAGGACCGCTTATGGGGAGCTTGACCTTCATTTGATAGGGTCCAACATATTTTTTTTCTCTGTTAGATTCTACGTAAACATTGGGAAAAAACTTTCTTTAACTGTGATTGCTGTCAGAGTAGACTGCCTGTACACTCTCTGTCTTTGTAGGTATTTAAGCAGAGGTAGGATGGGTACCTCTTAGGAGTGTTTTAGTTGTATTTTCCTTGCATGACAGGGGGTTGGGGTAGATGACCCTTAGTGGTCCCTTCCAACTCTAAGATTCTGTGATTCCATGATGTATCAAATGTGTTTTAAAAAAAAGTTAATCAGGTTTCTATCACCCATTTATTATTTTGCCATTGCTTTCATGTCAGCCAGATTGTTTCCTGCTTCAGGTTGTGGTGTGGTTGTGATGCGAATCCAATCCATTCAGTGTGCATATAATAATAATAATAATAATAATAATAATAATAATAATAATAATAATTTTATATCTGCCGTTCTCTTGATAATGGGTCTCAAGGCATCTAACAACATATTTGAAACAACATAGATTAAAAGCAATTCAAAACATTCATAAAAGTGTAAGATTTTTAAAAATGCTCAAACAATTTATGAAGTTGAAAACATTACACATTAAAAAAATTACAATGAATTAAAAGGTGATATACAAACCTTAAAAATAGCATTGCACAGGATTAAAAGCATAACCCTAGTCAGTTTATCAAAGTCTGATGGCGCAGAAAGGTTTTGACCTGTGGATGAAAGCAGAACAAGGATGCTTTTCTTTTTTGATGAAGTAGGAACCTCTCCCCTTCTTTCCACCTCCTTTTTGCATCTGCAACACCACATTGTTTGTGAAAGACGTCATGCCCAAGAATACATCCGTTTTGTTAAGTGAAATGTTGTTATGTGTCTTCAGGTCATTTCTGACCTATGGCAACTCTAAGGCAGATCTGTCATGGGGTTTTCTTGCCAAGGTTTGTTCAGAAAGGGTATGATTAAGTTATTGTTGTTGTGTGTCTTCAAATTGTTTCCAACTTATGGCGATCCCTAAGATAAAACCTGTCATGGGGTTTTCTGGGGCTGAGAGTGTGTGAGTTGCCCAGGGTCACCAATGTAGTCTAATGCTCAAACCACTACATCATGCTGGCTCTCAACTACTGAGTTATATCTGCATTTAAAAACCCAATGTGGATGTGAACACATAACCTTTCCACACTGCAGATCTCTGTTACTTGTTGTCTGTTTCTACATCTCTATCTGAGAGTCTGGAGAATTCTGCCCGTCAGAGGAGGCAATGCTGGGTTAACCAGACTACAGATCTGACCAGCAAGAAACCTCGGTCCTTTGTATCAGAACAAAATGTGATGGCGAGGGTGGGGGAAATGCAGAGATTTACCACGAGGGGGTGCTAGAACCCCAGAAATTAAAATTCTACCATATTAGAACTAGTGGAGTGCTATGGTTTCTGGGATTTTTTCTCTCTCTTCTGGTACTGCAGGTCATCTGTCTCAGACCTTTGAAGGAAACTTTAAAGGTAAGATAAAATATAATCTCTCAAAGAGATGGTGTAACATACAGCCCCTGGAAAAGAGTGGAAGTAACATGTCAAGCCATGCAGTCCCCTATGACATATTCTGTTTTGTCCGATAATAGTGGGGTAACATTTTGAGAGCGATGTAACTGGCTGAGGCAATTGGTTGGGGTAATGAGTAGTCTAGTTTCTTCTAAAAAGATATTTTAAAGAGCACTTTTTGAATGGTGTTAATTGCTGTAAAGTCTATTTCAACTTGAGGTGTCCCTATGAAGGAGAAACGCCAAGTTCCCCTGTTGTCTTTAGAAGTCATGTCATCTCATGATCTGTCCAAAGTACAAGTGCCTTAGTTTAGTCATCTTGGCTTCTAGAGAGAATTCAGGTTTGATTTGCTTTTGAACCCATTCATTTGTCTTTTTGATAGTCCAGAGTATCTACAGAACTCTCCTCCAGCCCCACATTTCAAAGGAGTCAATTGTCTTTTTGTCAGTTTTCTTCATTTTTCAACTTTCACACCCGTACCTAGAAATCAGAGATGATGATGGCAGAGACAGTCCTGACCTTGGTATTCAATGATATGTCTTTATATTCGATGGTCTTACCTAGTTCCTTCATCGCTGCTCTTCCGAGTCCTAGTCTTCTTTTGATTTCTCAGTCTTTCTTTTGATTTACAACTCAGCCAAGATATAGAAAATCTTTAACTATTTCCAGAGCACTTTAGGGTACTCTTAAGTAGATTTTTTTAATAACATGGTTGTTTCACATATTACGGCATTCTCTTTTAACACTCAATCAGGGAGGTTTTTAAAAAGTGAATAAGTCTCACACTGAGTGACTTAAACTGTGATATTTTTGACCTCCTTTCCAGTGCATTGTAGGGTTTTAAGAAAATGTCCCATGTCCCCAGAAATATTTGTGGATTCAAAATCATGAGGATCATTTAAAAAATCAAGGGGTTATTAATACCTAAACGTAGAATAAATACCCAAACAGAAGGTTGCATAAAGTGGAACCCAGCATTGGGTAGTGGTTCTTGCATGTTTGTATGTGTGTGAGGAATGCACACTGGGTTTTAGAATGAACTTTAAAGGACTTTTCCAATGCGCTGAACCCATCTGAAGTGTATAAGGTCTAGCCCCTTGGAAGTTCAGATGAAAAACCAGAGTGGATTGTAAACTCACTGACTTGGAAGACTCCACCCTCCTTAGACCAGTGCAGGGCTGTCTGTTTGAGAGATCAGTTATGATTTGTTCTTTCTCCCCCCACTTTTCTCTCTGTTCCCTCTCCCCCCACCCACTTGCCACACGCTGAAGCAAACTGGCTCGTGCCTACAAGCTCTGGCTGAATGGCCACTTCTGAAACAATCTCCTCCCAAACATCTAATTTCTGAAAACATGGCAAAGGCCTGAATGGAAAGGTCATGCGGGGAGGTCAGGCTGAAAGGTCAAAGGTGCTGACCTGGGGGTGAGAGGTCACCAGATGCCAGCAAATCATTTCAGGTGCAGGAGAGTGGTGGGGAAGCAATGGGGAAAGCATCTGTGTATGCGTGTGTGTTTGGGAGAAGATGGGTCCGTCTACCTGCTGAAGACATTTTTATTTCAAAACCTGGGTTTTCATAGAATCTTAGAATTGGAAGGGACCCCAAGGGCTCTCTATTCCAACCCCCAGCTAGTGTGGGAAGTCCACTGTTGAAAGTATTCCTGAGAGATGGGCATCTGTCCTCTCCTGTTGTTACTGCTATTTGCTGTCAAGTCAACTTTGACTCACGGAGGCCCTCTGAGACCCTCTGAGAGCCCTGGTTGTCCACAACCCTGCTCAGGTCTTGACACTCAGAGCTGTGGCTTCCTTGATTGAATCCATCCACCTGTAGTGCAGTCTCTCTCCTTTTCCCTTCTGCCTTCCACTAGTATTATCCTCTTTGCCAATGAGTCACATCACTTCAAGATAAGTCCAAAGCACAAGAACTTCACATCAGTCATCTTCATTTCTAGCGGGAGTTCAGCCTTGATTTACTCTCCGTATCTCGGCCTAAACCCAGTTGGCCTCCACTCACCAGTAAAGGGACAAGCAGTGTTCCAAGCAAGGTCTTTGGGCTTTGGTGAAAGCATCTGAACAATACTACACAGGCTTCCATTTTGTCATGCCACACTTAGAAAGCACTGCTAGTAGGTGAGGCCACAGCAGCCAGGAGGTTTAGCCATAATTCCTTCCTCTTGCTCACAGCCTCTTCTCCCACACTACCCTCTTTCTGCCAAGTTATCCTTCTGGTCTGACTATTTCTCTAGTTTCCTGCCATGTCTCCTCAGGTTGGAGTGGGAGCAGTTGTGTCCATAATGGTGGCGATGATGGGAGAAAGGGTTGCCTTGGCAACAGGAGCTGGTCAGCATCTTAGTGACCTCTGAGACCCTGAGGAGACCTTTTCTCTGCCAGGGTCAAAAAGGTCAATTGATTGCATTCAAATGAAAAAGGTCACTGCAGAACGCTGATCGATGGCCTGTTTTTCAGCATGTGGAAGGTGGGTGAGAAAGATGGAAGGGTGGAGAGAAGGGAGGACGAAAGGAGGAAGGAAGGAAAGAAGGAAGGGAGGAAGCAAGGACAGGAAGCAAAAAAGTCAAGGGTCACATATCCATCCTGCCTAAAAGAACTTGATCAAAATGGAAAGAATGTTCAAAAATATTTAAACAATGATAGAGAAATATGTTTCTTAAGTGTTGGAAAACTGATGAAAATCTCCTGGATGGCAATCGTCGCAGTCCAAGACTTATTCTCCACCAAAATTCACATCGATTTTTCCCCCCAGAAAACAGCATTTTCTGCAGAGCTAATATTTCTGCCCAGAAATGTTGTTTCCTGCACCGACAAGGCTGTTTTCTGCACAAGATGAAATAAAATGAAATAAATTCACAGAATAAGTCCCTAACTGCGAATAGTTTTTGAACATGGCATGGATATTGAAGGCTTTCTTGCAGCAGGAAGAAAATGGCTGAAATCATTTGTTGTTTTCTTCGTGAAAGGATGGTATCCCTAGAATGTGATAGTCTCTCTTGAATTTCATGATAGAAGATAGGTTGAAAATAAATAGGGACACCATAACTGTATGGATCCGTCTAGTCCAGTTTAGTTTGTTTTCACTAGCAGTGGCTTCCCTGCTTTCAGACGGGCTATTATTTGTCCGAAACTCTACCATGGGAAAGAGGTAAAGGGAAAGGTCAATGCCCAAAGCGCATTGAAACATTCTCGCTGGTGTCTGGATGTGCCTCTTCACAATCCACTAACAGATTTTTGTTGCATTCTTGCAATGTAGCTTTGCTGTTGTGTGCCTTCAAGTCATTACTGCCCTAGATTAGCCAACCTTAAGGGAAATCTATCCCAAGGTTTTCTTGGCAGGATTCTTTCAGAGGGAGTCTGCCACCATTGCCTTCCTCTGAGGCTGAGAGAGTGGAACTTGGCTAAGGTCATCTGGAGGACTTCTATGGCCAAGTGGGGATTTGGATTCTGCTTTCCCAATGTCCTAGTACAACACTCAGACTACTCTACCAAACTGGGCTTAGTTTTCTTTGCCAGTTTTCTTCAGAGAGTTTGCCATTGCCTTCCTCTGACACTGAGAGACAACAACAATTAAAATATCTCTTCCTCTTGTGCCATTGAACATTTCGGTTTCTGCTGCCCACCCCCCACCAGGGTGCCTGTCGGGGTGATTCCTCGCCCGTTTTCTCTGCATCTCTTTGCCCGGCCGGTCGATCCCCAGACAGATTCCTTGCCTTGCCTCATGCGCTATTTCTCGGGCATTGATTTTCCTAGAGTAAATGAGTTTGTATGGATCATTCAGCAGGGAGGTGAGGTTGTCCATTGGACAGCATAGAGTGCACAGAGAGAGAGAGAGAGAGAAGGGGGGGAGCTGGCAGGGTTGGGAGGTTGGAGGCTTGCTGGCCGGTTGGTGGGGGGTGGGGGTGATAAGCAGAGAGAAGTGTGTGTGTGTGTGGGGAGAGAGAGAGAGAGAGAGAGAGAGAGAGAGAGAGAGAGAGAAATGCTGAGATCAATCTGCGGGGTGTGAAGTGAATTAATGGAAGGCATGGATGATGAGATGAAAAGGCTAGAGGACTCCCGATGGAGCTTGGAGATACCTATGAGGCTTGGGTGGAACAAATAGGGGGCACTTTCACCTGTCCTACCTCTAGCTGGGCTTTGGTTAGGCCTGACTTAAGGTTTAGGCCGGTGTTTGGAGGGTGAAATAAGGCTTCAGTTAGGCTCCCTCAAGGGAGGAGGAGGCTGCTTTAAGGCCACTGGATGCACACATGCACACACACGCTCACACACACAAATACTGCTTTAACCACTGCATTGTGTGATCTCTCTATACATCTGGACATGAGGCAAACTTGAGACCTCTGTTTTAGGAGTGTGTGGGACAAATACATCTCCTCCTTTTCTGGGGAGGTTTTGACATGTAAATGGGCAGCCTCGCCTCCCTTGGGCGTGCTGGAAACATCAGCGGAAGATCTGGTGGACATATGCAGGGGTAGAGAAAAGAACTGGGCTCTTCCACATTTGCTTCTGGATTTAGTTGGAACTGTAAAGGAATCAAGGACCTCAGCCTATTTGACGGGGGGGGGGAATAGGGTCCAACATCCTGGGCGTCTCTGATAAAGTTTAGACTAAGACCCAGAGTGGATTCTGCCACACTCCTGGAATGGAAGACCCTGGCTAGCCGTCCCAGCAACGACAGAACTTCATGCAACCTTGGCTGTCAGGATGCGAGTCCACAATATATATCCTGGAGGATATATATTCATCAACCTCCATTGGAGTTTAGAGCCCCGAACTGATGCCCAGATGCTCCAGGAAGGAACAAACCAAAGGCTAGACCCAATCACAGTTCATCCAAGACTAGTTGTTGAGTGGCAAGTCCATCCTCTGGCCAGTCCCATTCTACAGTGTAGTGAAGTGGTTTGCAGTTGAAGTAAGCTTAGGACAAAAGGGAAAAGTGGGAGATGGAGAGAGAAACTGGAGCATTTTAAAAGTAACTGAGAAGTGGGTGGACAGAGGATTACATGGGACTGTCACTGCCAAACTGGGACAGTCGGTATGTCTGCAACCTGGGAAGGTACTGTGAATTTAAGCATGTCTCCAAAGGCTGTCCTTTGGGTTCGGGTGGCCATTTGGGGAGCTCCTGTCTCTTGCTACCGCAAAGGCCAGCCAGGAGTAGCTGGGAAGCTGGCTGAGACAAGCTTTTCCTTTAAGAGAAAAAAATTTTCGGCACTGGCCTGCTGAGTTATTGATTGGCGCTATGGTAACGTATATTAGATTATGTATAGCTGGAAATGTTGGGAGGCTTGTTTGGGAAGGCAGATGGGTTCTTCTTGGAAACTGGCTCCCTGCAGAAGGTCTCTGGGTTGGAGAGCGTCCGTGGCATGCCATTTTGACGGAGCAGGAGGGATGGAGAGTGGCAGGATCCAGGAGGGAGGGGATGATGGGTATGTGAAGGGAGGGGATTGAAGTGGAAAAGCAAAAAGAACAGAGAAAGGATACAGAGAGAAATTGAGAAGCAGAGAAAGTGAGAAAAAAAACCCAGATGGAGCCCGGATGGGGAAGGAAGGAAGGAAGGAAGGAAGGAAGGAAGGAAGGAAGGAAGGAAGGAAGGAAGGAAGGAGGGAAAGTAAGAGAAAGAGAGAAGGAAAGTAAAAAGGAAGGAAGGAAGGAGAGAGAGAGAGAAAAAGAAAAATGAGAAGAAGGGAAGGGAAGGAGGGAGGGAGAGAGGAAAGAAAGAGAAAGACAGACAGACAGACAGACAGACAGACAGAGGAAAAAGCAAACACACAACATGATGGTGACTCCCATGTGAGGGATGGTGAGTTTGCTCTGGGTTTTACTCTGAACCTCAAAGAAGCTATCCAAGATGCCGGACCCAACCTCTTCCAGACTGTCATAGCCACTCTGGACCTGGGGAATCCATTCCCAGGACCTTCAAGAAGCTCTCCAGGGTATTGGATCTATTTGGGAGATGTGGTCTGGCATGTGGCATGTTGGGATAGCCACCTTTAAAGTTCTGAGTAAAGGAAAGCAACACACACACCCTGACATGGGTGCAACCAGCCACATCTGGAGTTGGAATGGGAGAGAAAGGTGGGTGAGAGAAATGGATAGCAAACGGTGTGCCCCAGAAAACTGTCATGTAGAGGACCTTGTTTTCTGCTGCTCCAGAGACTAGAACATGAACCAATAGATTCAAATGACAAGGAAAGTGATTCTACCTAAACACTAGGAAGACTATTTCAGCTGTAAGATCTGTTTGACAGTAGCGGACAGTGGGGAGGGGGACTGAAAGGCATTCTCAAAATAAATAAGTTGCTTTAGCTCAGTTCAGTGCCTTGTCTCTCAGTGAAAGTGAGGATGAAAGGCATTTGGACTTTTTGTTTCCCCTTCTGTTGGTGGCCCACACAGGAACTGAATCCATGACATTGGCATTATCTAGGCAGAGGGTGGTTCTCTGTAGAGTACCTGGTAACTTTAGTTTCAATAGTAATTTCTTAGGAAACTTGCTGCGGTTGTGGGGAGAGCAAATAAAATTCAATTCAAAGTGCATTTTCAGTGGGAAAAAAAAATTCCAGGAGATAGCGCAATTCACTTATCCCTTGAAATCATTCCAAAAGACAGGTACTGGGACCACATCTAGAACAGGCGTTCTGGAGCATGCCCTGGTCAATCCTGAAGCCTCTTTCTATCAGCCAATGGCAGTGACCAATGCTGTTGGCAGCAATTCCCTACTTGGCCTGAAGAGAGCGCTACAGGCTCCCCAGATTTGATCTGAGATATGGCACAAAGTCACCTCTTTGGGTGTCCCCAACACCATGTTCATTTCTGCCTTCCTTGGTGTTCAAAGGATTTCACAATGGCCCCGATCCTAGGGTACAGGGGGAAGGGAATGATCCTAGATACATAAACAACCAGTCAGCCTTGTGTCCTCCCAGATGCTCAGATGATTGCCTGCATTTAGCAAGTGGCTTTGAAAAGGAACACTTTCCTTCCCATTAGCTCCCTCCCCATGCCCTACGAATGAAGATTCTCTGGCTTTTAAAAAGGAGAAGCGGCAGAAGTCTTTGACCTTGAGTACAATGGGACTACATCTGCCTCGCCATCGTGTGCCTTCTCTCAACTCTTTTCTGAAGGAAGAACCAGATCAATACCAGAGAGGGGAATGTAGAACAGTGCCTGTAGAGATGGATGGTGTGTGAGAAGGGAGGAGCATGCTCTTTTGGGGTCTGTGTGTGGATGTCCATGTGCCTACATGCACTGTGACCATGGGGAAGATGGAAGTGGGAATCTCACTCTGCCTGATGTTGTAGTGTTTTTCCAAACCTTGCCTGCATTTTCTTCCTAGCTTGATTTCATTTTTGTGGGGTGAGGACCAGGTTAGAGAGTCAATGAAGGAGAATGAAGGGGGCAACACTATCCCTCCTATGAGGAACTTGGGGGTGCAAAAAAATCTCCAAATGTCTTCTGGAGATATAGAGTCAAATTTTGTGGCCCCCTCCTTTAGGCCCAAGGAGGTAATTTCTACAACCGAAAGTGATCCAGACCCTATTCGCTTCCTATTTTTCCTAAAGGCACCCCCTGGGACTAAAATGGCCTCCTTCTTGTTGTAGTTGTTGTATGCCTTCAAGTGATTTGTGACTTATGGTAATCCCAAGGCAACCCTATCACAGTGTTTTCTGGGGCTGAGAGTGTGTGACGTTCCCAAGGTCACCCAGTGGGTTTCCATGGCTGAGCGAGGAATGGAACTCTGGTCTCCAGGGTCGAAATCCTACACCATGCTGACTCTCATTAGTAGCTTTGGCGGTCAGTACAGGAGGCCTAGAGAAACAGAGACCTTTGGTATCTGCAAGGTGTCTGCAGGAAGCAGTGCAATAGAGCTTGAAGTGGGAAAGAATGGGATCCTCCTCTAGCTGTGTGTGCCTGCCTACAACAGGCAAGGTAGACAGCAGCTGCCTCCAGAATCCCTCAGTGAACATGTGTGAACACTAAAGCAAAGAGGAAAAGGCAGATAAGTCTGCCTCAGCAGCTACTCCAGTGTTTTGTTTTGTTTTTTGAAGATATAGATCTGGCAACCAAAATGGAAATATAATAAAAGTGGAGGCTGGTAAGAGGCGTAATCTGCACCTTTGATCAAGCTTAGTTGTTGAAGGAACCTGTCCCTTTTTTTCCATGTTAGTTCTGCCTGAGGTATCAAATATCCTGTTGAAAAAGTATCGCCCTGGAACATATCAGCTTTGTCAATTGAGGTATACCTGTATTTCAACAAACAGACAAACAAACAAACAAACCCTTAGAGTTTTCTCTAGATGAGAGGAAGACAAAAGACCCCACAAATTGGATCAATCCAATTTTTTCTGTTTGTTTAAAAAGTCCAGGATATTCTTATTTGTTTCCCATTTCTGGCTGTGGATGCTTAGGAAACAGAGAGACACGTACTTCTTGGAGTGTCTCTGGGCCGATAGATGGGGCAGAAGAAAATAGCAAACGATTGAATCCTGATTTTTCCCTCTGTGTGTGTGCGTGCGTGCGTGTGTGTGTGTGTAATAGCACAATTGTGCACAGCCAGTGACTGGGCTGAGAGACAAAGGGGTTTGAACCATCCATTGAGCCGAAGATATTTGGAAGCAATTATCGGCAATTGGCCGGTTGCTAAAGGCAGCAATGTACCCCTTCTCCCCCTCCTCTTTAATGTAACATAAAAATGTATTGATCTCAGCTTGGCTTGCAGGTTGTAAGGAGGAAATTGAGGGGGGTTGGAAGGAGGGAGGGAGGTATTGGGATAGTGAGAAACCATGACGACAGGTGCACGTGAGAAGCAGGGGACATGTTCCTGCAGAGAGAAGGGGACCCCAACAATTGCTGAGAAAAAGAGCTCACTTTTTTTTAATGAAAAGCATGCCTGATGAAGGTAACATTGCAAGGAACTCTAGATATTGGGATTAAAAAATCCATAGTCCAGAAGACATCCTGGTTTTTTGGGTTCACCGCTTTCGGAGACTTGTGATGGCACTGAAAATTGGTCCCAAGCTGTGATTTTTTTTTTCAAAAGAACAAGCTTGAGAAGACCCCTGCTGGGTAGGTCCAAAGGCCTACCATGCATTCTGGGCTCATAAGATGGAGGCATGGATCAATGGCTAATTATTTCCACTTTATCCCTCTCTTCCTCCAAGTGGCTCAGGGTGGTGGGTAGAGTTCTCTCCTTCCAACAAACCTGCAGAATAGGTGAGGCTAGAAGATCACGTCTACAGCAGTTGCTAGTGGCTCCTGTGTCAGTGAGGTGGTAAATCCACTCTTGTCTTTACTACAAGCTTTCCAAGGACTTTCCCAAAATAATGAAACCTATTTCTAACCCAAATTCAGCACTATGGACAGACCCTTTAAATGCATTGGAGGCCCACTGTCAGCCAAAAAGTGAATACGTTTATAATTAAGTTCAGCACCTTGGAGAGCAGCTTAAAGGTTAATCAAAACTGGGAATGGATTCACTGTCCCACTGACATGGGAACGACCAGTTATTCCTGGATTCAAGGTGGAAGGAAGAATCTTCTTTCCTTATAAATGTGGGAAAGGATTGTATAAAACACTTTGACTGAGATCTTACCTCAGGTCTGTTCATGAGATTAATGACAGAATTCAGGCCTTAGGTTCCTCCTTGGGTGAGGTTTGCAAAAGTCTGTAGCCACTGGCCCAGCTGAGATATGTGTGAGAGTGTACCGATTGGATTGTGGCCCTTACATCAAGAGGGCAAAGAGGAAACAAAATCCATTTATTGAAAGCTAGCTATATTTTGATCAACCATTGGACGAAGAGCTGTGATGGATGGATTGCACAGATCTGAGGCATTAGATAAGCTTCTTGTTCTGTGCATATATGCACATTTGTAAAGGCAAATAAATCTAATAGAAATACACATTGTTTCCTTTATATATGCGTTATATACTTCTATATAAATTCATGGAATTCCAGAAGATGACGTGCAAGTTGGAGGCCCATCACCACAAGATTGTCCTCAGTTACAGAGTTATTGTAGAGGGTGTGTTACCATGCAAGAGTGTTCATGAATTTATAGGAGCTTCTAGAAATTGTGAGTTGCCTAAATACCCAGAAGGGAGTTGGTTCCACCTGATCTCAGAAGCTAAGTAGGGTTAGGTCCAGAAAGTGCTTAGATGAGAGACCACAAATGAATACCAGGTGTTGTAGACTATATCTCAGAGGGAGGCAATGATAAATCACCTCTGAATAGTCCCGGCTTAGGAAAACCCTCTGAAGTACGTAGGCATGTCGTAAGTCAACAGGCAACTTGAAGACACGTACACACAGAGGATTTGCTGTCCTACTGATGTGGGAGTTTGAATCTGGATTGACATGACTGCTGGATTTTTAGGAAAAGCAAAGTACAGGAGCTCACCTTGAGCCCTGACAATGCCACACTGCAATAGTGGCATCCACTCCCATTGACTGCAAACTGCCTTTTCCGAAAAGGCTTTGGCTTGTGGGATAGAAGGGGTCGAGGCTGGTGAACAAGATGGAAAGGAGAAGAAGAAATCACAAAGATGAGAGCCCATGTGGACTGGGATGATGAATGCCAGGGAGCAGAAAAGAGAGAGAATGAGTCTCTCTCTCTCTCTCTCTCTCTCTCTCTCTCTCTCACACACACACACACACACACGCACACGCACAGTCTAGCACACCTCCTTCATGTGGCTAGAAAACGATCTTCCATCAAGTGCAGCTGATCGATTCACCCGAGGCGCTGGGGCTCCTTCAGATCTATTTAAAGGATCTGTCTGACCAGCTCTGAAAAGGGAGAAGCTCCTAACAACACACTCTCTGTCTCTCTCTCTCTCCCTCTCTCCTCCACACCTCTCACCCCATAGGAGGTTTGCTAGTCATTGATCCAGCCCTGGTTGTGCATGAGAACAGTGCTCAGTTGACTCATGGCCTAGCTAAACTCTCCCTGAGCACAATGGACTATGATTCCCATCATCCCTACACAGGAGGGGCTGGTGGCTCAAATATCAGTGGGAGTGGTGATAAATCCACTCTAGGTTTTAGTCTGACCTTTAAATGAGCTGTTCAAGGTGATGTGAATCCTGTTGCTGTCATTTGTTCAGCATGTTGGAGAGCCCCAAGAAAGCTAAGAAAAAAAAATCTTCCCATCCACTGTCGAATGGCTCTTAGAGTTGTGAAGATTTTCCTCATGTTAGGAGGTATCTCATTGCTTGCAGTGTGAAGCCATTGGTTCGTATCGTCTCTGGGAGCAGCAGAAAATCCGCTTCCTTCTCCAGTCAGGTGTGGGTCAAGCTAGTTGTTTAGGGCTTCAGTTCTACTGTTGAATGTGGAAGAATGCTGGATATCATTTTGCCTCTGGCTATGAGGACATAGCTGCAAAATGACGACATCATTCACTGAGACTTCTAGAGGACCCCTCAGGATCTCAGTCCTGGCATCATTATTGCGCCTACTGGAGTGTTCTCTTGTCATGGTGTGCCTAGGGACAAGCAGTTGCAGCAGGACGCCAGGGGTCTCTCCAGCTGCCTATTTTTGATGTGCCCTGTGACCAAGAAAACACTGCAGAATCATCCAGCACTCCATTCTGCAGCACCTTGGAAATCCTTTGGTTGAGTCACTGACAGGTTGAAATGGTAGGGTTTTGGAGGGAGTGTGTGGGCATCATCAGATCTAGCTACAGTGACAGAGTTCCATCGTTATTGTTTCAACTGAGAATACAGGATTTTGGACAAAGTCTTCTTTTATACATCCCCAGACTCTCCGCATCTCTTTTTTCACACCGTGTGCTGCGTCCCCAAACTGATCGTTAGCTTTTGGTAGGTAACATACTACCCTATATTCGGTGGAACATCAGAAACACAGCTACTAAAACCAGGGGAGGGGGATTCAATTCGTAGAATGGAAATTGGAAAGGGAGCACCTGTTAGCCGCAGACTCCATTTGTAAATCCAGGTCTCTACAGCTTGTAGAGATGCCCCCTCCTTGGCCCACTTCTCTGGCTGGGTACATACACTTCCTCCCCCTCATATTTTTTCCACAGTTCTCCTCTTGATCACCCCCTCATTCATTAACCAGGCTGCAAGAGTGTTTTGAAAGCTTCTACGGACCACCTAAACACTCTCTTTCCCAGTCAGTCCCAGTCAAGGGCTTTTCTGCAACAATCTTACCACCCGCCTGCCTCAGGAGCTCCACAGCCCACCCCACCATCAAACTGGGAGCCATTTCCCTGTCCCCTTCATTAAGACCTGACGTATACTTTGCCCACCGAGGAGATGAAAGCCACATGTTGGAATGGGATGAAAGGAGCTCTTTATGCCTAACGAACCTCTTGAAAGCTAAATGCAGAGGGACACGCTCTCCTGCCTTTAATCTTATTATACAACCCCGTTCGTTCGTTCGTTCGTTCGTTCGTTCGTTCGTTCGTTCTCCCTCCCTCCCGCCCGCCCGCCCGCCCTCCCTCCCTCCCTCCTTCCTTCCTTCCTTCCTTCCTTCCTTCCTTCCTTCTTTTTCTTCTTCCTCCAGAACCTCCAAGGAGCCCCAAGCCAAGGGCCAATTCAGCCCCTTATTTCTCTAAAGTTTAGACTAAAGTCCAGATACCTTGCAATGGATGTTCATCACCAGGGGTGTGTGTGAATTAATTCTTATTTATATCAAGAGCTATCCAAGGTACTGAATTCTTACCTCTCCAAGTTTATTGTAATCTTGCCCCTCCAAGTTTATTATTGTGTGCTTTCCATCTTGTTCCTGACTTATGGCAACCCTAAGGTGACCTTATCCTGGGGTTTTCTTGGCAGGATTTGTTCAAAGGGGATTTGACACCATTGCCTCCCTCTGAGGCTGAGAGTGTGTAGCTTGCCCAAGGTCCCTTGGAGGTTTTCATGGCTGTCCAACACTCTAACGACAACACCGCACTGGTTCTGTCTCTAACCCAGTTGTCCCTTAATGTTTGCAGTGGAAATTTTGGAACAGAGCATTCAGTTTTGCTCGCCTACCCTTGTGCAAATGTATTCTGGATCCTGCCCTTCTGAGATGGAGAAAACTACCCATTTCATGCCAGGAGATTTGGGCTTTTTTGCTGCAGTTGCAAAGAATCTCATGATCTTAAACTGATGGTTTGGTACAGAAACGCAAAGCCAACGATATTCTTGCTCAGCCCTAACATGGAGGTGCTTAGCTAGAGCTTGGAGACCTGAAGGAGGGGGAGGCAAGGTGAGGGTGAAAGGTGGGCTTGCTTTCAGAGGAAAGCTGCCCGGCTCCTTGTCTAATGGAATCCTCCGCTGAAGTAATTAAGCCCAGGCTACCGCTAACCATAATGTGATGTATATATGCCTTTAACTAATCATTTATTAGACCCGTTGATGGTTTGTCAATATTAATTCATTTATTTAAACAACTCGGAGCTGTAATGAAGATGTTTGCTTTACCAGGCTGGGGGCGTGAGGGTGGGGCAAGAAAATGAAGGAGCCTGAAGACTTTTTGTGGGCCCGATGGATTGTCATCAGGATGACGAGGCCGAGGGTAGCTGAAGGTTGCCAAGATGCAAGTGGAACAATGCCGAAACCCAGCTTTCCTTTTTGCAAAATCCCATTTTGTGGGTCTGAGGAGTTTAAGAAGCCACGATGTTACCTAGAGTTTTTCCATCATGTCTTGGCAGCATCCAGGCTGGACTACTGAAACATGCTCTACATAGGGCAGCCCTTGCAGGTGGTCTGGAATGGTTGATTGGGGAATGGAGTTCAGTACCTTGGATAGAATCACAGAATTGTAGAATTGGAAGAGACCACAATGGCCATCAAGTCCAACCCTCCGCTATGCAGGAAGACACACTGAAAGCATCCCCAGCAAATGGCCGTTCAGACTGTTTAAAAACCTCCAAAGAAGGTGACTCCACCACACTCTGAGGCTGCATATTCCACTCTTTGAATGGCTCTTAGTTCTTCCTGATGTATAAGTGAAATCTCTTTTCCTGTAGTTTGAATCCATTGCTCCATGTCCTAGTATTTGGTGCAGCAGAAAACAAGCTTGCTCCATCTTCCATATCACATCCCCTCAAGTCTTTAAACATGGTTATCATATTACTTCTTAACCTTCTCTTTTCCAGGCTAAATGCACCTGGATATAAACCCTCAATGCAAAGCATAGAATGCCCAACCAGAATGCAAAGTATAGGATACACAACCGCGATGCACAATATAGAATGGACAACCACAGTGCGTAATACGCAACCACGACACAGAACACCTAACGCACAACTTGTGAAGACAAAGCATGGAGGAGCATGCTGTTTGTGCAACTCTGATTTCTCTGCTACCAGCAGAATACATCTGTTGCTCAATGGTGGCTTTTCAATCTCACATGTGTAGTGTGCCTTATGCATGCGTATGCTCCTAACTGGATTCCAGCCGTTATGGCCCAGATAGGTTCAGCTCCTTTTAAGGTTTGGACTGAAACCAAGGTCAGATTCACTATGCCACTGACGTGGAAGCCACCAGCCACTCTTGGGTCCAACACAGTCCTCTCTCTGCTGGCAACAGCTCCCCTGTTGAACATGGCCAGTGCCAAATGGGGAGAATTTCATTTCAGTCGGCGTTTTTGTACTGTTGTGTGCCCTGGAGCTGACTTTGACTTGTGCTGGCTCTCTAAAGGAAAGATCTCCGAGGGTTCTTGTTATAAATAACCTTGCACAGGCCTTTGAAAGTCAAAGCAGCCATGGCTTCCTTAATAGAGCCTCCTCACCTGTAATGTCTTTTCCTACTTCCTTTCAGTTTGCCCAGAATTATCTGCTTCTCTAAAATCCACACGTTTCTGCAATGGAAAGAATATGAATGTGCGAGAAACAGGAAGAGTTATTCCTTACAGCTGAATTCCGCTTGCTCGCCTCGTCCGTTGCAGCCATAGAGACGTCAAAGTGATGGTGGTATTTCCAGAGAGCTGCTATTACAGCAGATTTATGGAGCGTGGCCAGCCCTCACAATGACCCCGTGGAACATAAAGAACATGGAAGACTATCAGGTCAGTGGGCCATGAAACCAAAGTCCTCTAAGTGACTAGTTCTCTAAGTGGAGGCAGTAGCCTATACATTCAGAAGCCATCACAGTCTACTGGTTACGTGATCATGCATTCCGGGACAGCCATCGCGTCAGAGTCACCCAGAGCACCTCTTATCATTTTTCACATGAGTCTTTGGCTTCTGTCTTCGCTGCCCTTCAGAAGCATTGAGCATTGTGGAAGAGGGAAGATCTGGAGGGAAAGAAAGAAACCTTGGCTCGGAACCAAAGTTTCATTTTCCAGATGTGCGTAGAGGGGAACATTAGTTGGCCTTGCAATTTAGATACAGACTTATGCTTTCTGACCAATACAGTACCGTATTCAGTTGGCGTGCCATGTTCCGTGAAACGGTGAACCCCTTGTGGATTCTAATCTAGGAATAGGCAGAAGATTTGAAAATATTCACCAAATAGTTGAAAAACATGTCTTTTGAATGTTGAGGAACTGTAGTGAGAAGACTCACAGGCTGATGAAAATCTTCACAGTTTGGCATTTACTCTATGCAAAAGTCACCTGTGATTGTTTTGTGGAAGAAATAGTATTTTCTGTACAGAAAATAGAAAATAATATTTCTACACAGAAATATTATTTCCTGTGCCGAGTATGCTGTTTTCTGCATGGAACAACCCTCTGCGAATTTTGCACAGAATAAGTTTTGTGTGGAAAATGCTGAGCAGAAAATGTGCACAAAATAACCCTAAAGGCGTAAAATCTTTTCTGATCTTGGAAGTTTAGCAGGATCACCCCTGGTTAATATTTGAATGGGGTACTGCCAATGGATACCAGTTGCTGTAGGCTATATTTTAGAGGAAGGAAACTGGCACAGCCACCTCTGAGGATTCTTTGTCTAAGAAAGCCCTGCAAAATTCTCAAGGTCACCATAAATCAGACTTGAAGGCACATACAGACATGCACAGTAGCTGTGGCAATATATCTCTACTGTCATAGCTATGTGCGCCAATGCTGGATCACCACCATGGTATCTGTTAGCGGAGGAGGTAGAGAATGCCTCCTTCTCCAATACCCCCCGTACCTGGGCATAATTGAGAGCTACACCTGTGTATGTCACCTGTCGGATTCTTACCCTAGTTGGGTCTTCCTCTTCAGCCCAGCTGTACCAGTTATGCAAGCCTGCCATTGAGGCTTCGCTTGTTTTAATTAAACCCATTCTAAAATTGATTTCATTAGCCTGGTGCTTTAACTACTGTGATGTCAGGATGACTTAAACTCCAAATGTGCCACTGGTGCATTTCATCATGGTGGCTTCATTGGGGCCATCTCTACAGGCTGTCATTTGCTGCAATGGCTTTCTGATGAAACATTCATGGCTGTGGTGGCCGGTGAGGCCATGTGGGCAGATCTAGCCCGACCAGATTTCAGTGAAGGCATGGTGGTAAACTGAAGGGCCAATTTCATTTTGGCCCCAAATTACAGGGTTGTTTTTTTTTTAAATAGAACCTTTGGGGGCTGACATTGCATTTGAATCTACGCATGCAGTTGATATTCAAAATGGTTTTCAAATTAACTTGCTGATGGGGTTAATATGCTTTTAGTCTGCTTAATAATACACTTTTCATTTGGGATCTACCATATGCAAAATTCACTTGTGGTTGTAAATCACAAGTAAATTACCATGTTAACATATCTGTTTTTAAAATACTGTTGTTATGTACTGTGAAGCCAGCTGCAAGTTATGGTGACCTTGGGAAGGAGAGATCTCCGAGGGCTCTGGTCATCCCCAGGCCTTGCAAACTTGGGGCCGTCTGCCTGTCATACAGCCTTCTCTTTTTTCCTGCTACCTCCAAATTTACCAAACATTACAGCTTGACCCTCCCTTATCCGAAATGCATGGGACCAGCAGTGTTCCATGTTTTACCCATTTTTTTTTTCAGGTATTGGATTATAGTATCTTTTTGTAATAGCCTCACAACTTATTCATTCACTATTTGCATTGTGCACAACACGTGCAGCTGGGGAGAGACTGAGGATCTGTGAAATGGTTGTGCTCGGTGCTAACCCATGCCTCCCGCCTTCCACAGATCCTTAGTCTCTCTTTTTATGCTGCCACCCACTTGCTCCCATTTTCAAGACGATGCAGCTGTGGTTGTCCTTAGATCTGAGAGATGATCAGGAAATGGACTGCTGGGAGCAAAATGTTTTGGTTTTTTGGAGGGTTTTGAAGTTCAGATTTATGGATAAGGGAGGCTCAACCTGTGTTATCTTTCCCAAAGAGCCCTGTCGTGTCATGATATGTCCAAAATATAGTTAGTCCTTGGATGGGAGACCCCTAGGAGCGAAGACCAGGGGTTTCCCCAGGTAGGGCTTGGGAAGAATCCCTCCCCAAAACCTGGGTGAGCTCCTTCTGCTGGATAGGGTTGGAAATACCAAGCTAAATAACCCTCAAATGTCTCACTCAGTGTAAGGCAGCTTCTCATGTCCTTATGTTGCTATTACAAGGATGGTAGACCACCAGGGAAAGTCAGGAGTTTCTGCATAGACCCAGGAAAAACTCCTGACTAAAACCTTGGACACCTTCGACAAGGCTGGACAGTCCAAGGATCTGACTTGGTGAGAAACAGCTTCTGATATTCCATGTGCACATTTTCCTTGTGGGCATCACATTGGGGCATTCAGTAACCATCCCTGGAAGAAAAGATGGAGGCCTATTTGGACATCTAATGCGATTGGGTTTTCCCAATGCCTTCTTTGCCTTCTTCCCCTCTTCTGATGATAATGCTGATGATGGAATGATTTCTTAAGGACCAGAAACTTAATACATTCGATCTGGTGCGTTTCCAGCAGCAAGCCTGACGTTATGGATGAAGATGGAAGAGACTTGGGATTTCTGTAACAGCTCACTCGGAGGCTGGATGGGCTATTGATTGAGGAGGGAGCTCTCCACTCATCCGCTGTGGCCTGAGGATTAATTTATGTTTGTCGAGAGAACCCTAATTAAGTCTCTTTAGGAGAAAGTTAACTTTAATGTGGCCAGGTAACTGGGATGAGTTGGACACAGCGAAGAAACAGGAGGTGGCTTGGTTTCACTTCCCATGCAATCTGGCTTTGGCATGATACAAATCTGGGCAGAAGAAAGGAATACTAAACCAGAACAATGCTTGCCGTGGTACTTCTGATTTCTGTGTAGGAGTGTGAAAATTGGGGGGTGAAAAAGGAAGACAGGAGGAAAATCGATGCATTTGAAATGTCGTGCTGGAGGAGAGCTCAACAGATAGATTTCTCTCATTGCTTGGTTGTTGTTACATGCCTTGAAGTTTACCCCAAGCTATGGCCATTCTTTCTTGATCGTTCTTATTCTTTGCTGTTACCCTTCCCACTTCCACAAAACATGAGTTTTCCAGACACGCAATCCCTCCTTGAAGCTAACCTAAAGGATTCAAGACAGTGAAGGACACTATGGCCTTGGGAGAGTTCAGTCTTTTGCCTGCGTGAAAACAATAGTCAATGGGTAATTTGTACATGTGACCAGGATCTAGGGGTCTTAGTAGACCACAAGCTAAACATGTCAGCGATGTGATACAGCAGTCAAAAAACCCTAATGCAATTGTAGGCTGCCTCAGCAGTTTAGAATTCCCTGGATTTGGGCAGAATCCAACTGGGATAGTGTGTCTTCTCTGGGCAACGCCATTCAAGAAGCCTATTGGTAAGGCGTCCAGCAAGGGGCAACTGAGGTGCTCAAAGGTCTGGGAACCTACGAGGAATTGTTCAAGAATTTGGAGATGTTCAACATGAAGAAGAGAAGACTGAGAGGTTGCATTATAACCGTATTTCAATATCTGAAGGCATGTCAGCTAGAAGATGGAGCAAGCTTGTTTTCTGCTGCTCCAGAGACTAGGGCATGAATCAACAGACTCGAATTACAAGAAAAGGGATTCCACCAAAACATGATGAAGATCTTCTTGATAGTAAATGCTGTTTGACAGTGGAAGGGACTGTTTCAAATGGTAACAGACTCTATTCCTTCGGAGGTTTTTAAACAGAGGTTGCAAGGCCATCTTTCTGGAGTGCTTTAGCTGTGTATTCCTAAATGACAGGGTTGGGCTGGATGGACCTTTGTAGGCGCTTTGAAAGGGAACCACTAAACCTCTTTGCTACTGAGCTTTGGGTGTGTATGTGTGTGTTGCAATTTGTTTGCTCCCCCTTCCCCCCTAGAAAAGGCAGAAGCCTGGGGAGAGGAGGAAGAAGAGGAGATTTGACAAGCCCGTTGTAAGCCAATCTTTTGAATCCCGGTTGTGGGGGAAAAAAACCTTGTCACGTCGCTAGGTGCCAAAGCAATCAATAGTCATTCCAATATCATACGAGTCAATTTCAACCTGTCATGAACGGCGCTCCCTCGATCGCAGCCCAAGCTGATAAATGGGCCGCTCAAAAAGCATATTTATAGCAAGGACACACATGCACACTCACACATGCACGAGTGTGTGTGTTAGGGGAGGGAGCCATAAAACGGGGGGAGGGAAACAGCCAGGGAGTTGGGAGACAAGAGACAGTATGCTGGCAACCCCTTAGGGTTAAATTTTAAGTGTGACCTTTGCTTCCCGGTTTTAGACTTTTTGGGGTCTAAAGCATTGGGGGGAAGTTGATCCCATGCCCTCCGCAGTTGTGTCAAATAGTTCTAGGATTTTTTCCCCCAATTCTGGGGTGCCCTTCGGCAGAGGGTGTGTGAAAACTTTTGCAGTGTAACTGGAACGGTTCAGTTCCTGGAATAGTGGGCCCTCGGTATCCACTAAGGTTTGGTTTCTGGACTCTCCGTAGATACCAAAATTTGTGAATGCTCAAATCTCATTATGTACAGTGGTGTAGTAAAATGGGAACCTTTGTATAAAATGAGAAAACCAAAGTTTCGTTTTCAGAAAGAACAGAAAACAGGCCACAGTTTCAGTGTTTGTGTTTCCATATTCACAAACCTGCATCTAAAATGGGATTCTCCTGTGTCAGTCTCCAAGTTCCACTGAAGGGAGCACATCCAAATAGGCATGGCAGAAGACCTTCCCGCATTTTGGATATGTTAAATGTGATAAATAAAGGGATGTGAACGTCTGAGCACCTTGGTGAGCTAAACTCGCTGCCAGCTCTCTGAAAGGAGGCAGAGACCTCACTCTGGAGCCGGGATGTTGCTTTGTGATATACCTTTATATGGTGACAGTACTACATGTGATTAGCAGTAGATTAGCCTGAGTAGCTCAGCTCCCAGAAGAATATCATCAGCATCCTTCTCCTGGTCGCCTGACCTTTCTCCCTCCTGAGGTCCAATGCCAAAAGCCACAAAACATTTACGCCTTCTGGAATGCAGGGAAGGTGGGGGGGGGGGAGGCCATTCCTATAAACTGCATCTCTTCCCCCTCCCTGCTCCTTCACTCCCTGACGGAGAGCCTCAACGATCCTGCAGGCCCGTTATCTACGGAACACTTGGCACTTCATAAATATTAAACTATGACATTATGGACCGCCAAGCAGGGAGTCTGTAAACCCAAGAAATCAAAGCCGGATAAATAACCAATCAACACCTCTGGCTATCAGTCAAACACAGGCCTGTGCAACAGATTCAGGGGCAGCTGTGTTGGCCATGCAGCAAAATACAGCAAAATCCCACAAAACAGCAATACCTTTACTGGCCAACTGAAAGGCATGATGTGTATCATGCAAGCTTTCGAAGCTTCTTGGGGTTCTTCATCGGCAAATCATACAGGAGAAGAAAGGTGATGAGATTAGGGTCACAGGCCTGCCTTTTGTCTCAGACATGACTTCTGTTATCAGTTAAGATAGTCTAGGGGGGATCTCAGTGCTGGCGGTGGCCACTCCCCTTCTTGGCCATGTGGGGACTAGGGAGAAAGGGTAATAAAAAACAGGTACTAAAATGTCAATTCTGTTAGGCAGAGAAAAGTAACTTCCCTTGAGATCCTGGCTGTCCTTTCCTGTGCAAAAGTAACTGACCCTTTCTCAGGCAGAGAACACTGAATTTCTCAAGAAGTTTCTGTACTGTTATATCTATATCTGATATGTATATATATATATATATGCACATGAAATGTCATGCAGGGCTTGGAAACTTACTTTTGGAAAGTTAGTGCTTAGAAGTGTTGCTCTTACTTGTGAAAATATGGAAAAAAATAATTTGTGTGATTTGCTATGCTTCTATCACTTTCCTCCTCTTTTGGGGAGAGAGAAAACCTTCTCTGTGCGTATGTGACTTCAGTTCACCTGTCAACATGGAGACCCCATGAATTTTTCAGAGGGTTTTCTTTGGAAAGGAATACTCGGAAGAGGCTTTGCGAGTTCTTCCCTCTGAAATACACTCTACAGCACCTGGGATTCCTTAGTAGTCTCCCATCCAAGTACTAATCAGGGCTGACTCTGCTTAGCTTCCAAGACCAGATAGGAACTGGTGCCTTGAGGGCAGGATAACACTGGCTGATCAGAAAATGAGATATATGTTAAAAATCCCTATCTCAATCTCCCTGGATTCTTCCTTCCTTCCTTCCTTCCTTCCTTCCTTCCTTCCTTCCCTCCTTCCCTCCCTCCCTCCCTCCCTCCCTCCCTCCCTTCAAAATGTAGTCTTTGAAAAGTAACTACAAACTGTCATTCATTACACCAATAAAATAACTTCTCTCTTACCTAATTCTGTTCCTTTTAATATAGCACTTCATTATGGCCCTTTAGGCTCTTAAAAAAGTATCTTTTTGCAAATAACTACAAACTCTCACCCATTCTGTCTCACCCATTCTGTTCCTTCCAAAATATCACTTCATTACAACCCTTCAGACCCTTAAAAAAGTAACTTTAGGAAGAAACTATAAACCATCACTCATTATGCCAATAAAGCATCTTCTCTCTTACCCATCCTGCTCATTTTATAATATCACTGCATTTTGACCCCAAAGGACAGAGATACCGGCAACCATATTGATTTGTAAGGTGTCAGTACTAAGTTGTGGTGTCATGGTCTTGGATGGTCTGAACAGTCTGCAGCCTGGGCCGGGAAACTAGTTTGGGCCTTGTGAGCGTTCCCTGAAGATGCATTCTTCCCAACTCCCGGCTATTCTCTTTAGTGTCTGCGCTGCCCACCCCCTCGTCTTCCATCCGTCTCGGTGTCTCTCCCGTCAGGTCAAGCTCAGCCGCCGTGGGGCTCCCATAATGTATCTACTTGAGCTCGCCTGCCAACCTCACCCGGCCGCTGACGGGAAAGCCGGCCCGTCTCAGACACTCCGGGGTCCTTTTTTCTGTGGATTCGGCTTCCTGAGGCCCGAACTCCCTGAAGACCGCACGCCTGAGTGAAGAGAACGTTCGGCATTTCCAGTAGCTGTTTTGCTTCCTCGAGGCCTTGATGTGGAAAGACATTTATCAGAAGAAACAGGCAGCAGGGAGTCGGGGTTGGAGAGAGAAGGAAGGGGGTGGAGGAGGAGAAGGGGGTCGAGAGGACTCCAAAGCCACCCCAGTCTGAGCCAAGGGGAACCAACTCTGCAGTAAGAGGATCAGTTTGGGTTTCCTCTGATCCCTAAATGCCTTCAGATGCATCAAAGATGAAAACCAGGACACATGTGGCCAAGCAGTTTCAGGCTGCGGCTAAGATGGCCAAAGTTATTTAGGAGGAAGAACAGACAAGCTAGGAAAGACTGCAGCAGCTAGCTTTTCTTGAGCTTACAAGATTCTGTCTGCTCCCCTTCTCCACCCTTGCTTGGCTTTGAATAGCTTTCACACTTTGAACTTACTTTGCATCATGGAATTAAGCTGAGGAAAAAGGGAGAAAGGGGAAGGAGGAAAGAGAAGCTGGAACATTTTAAAAGCAGCTGAAAAAATGGGATGGCAGAGGAGTCATTGGGACTATCCCTGCAAAACTGAGACTGTGAAGCCATATCCCCACATGCCATCCGGTAGGCTGAGATGTTACATGTTGGCACCCCGGAAGCAGAACAGCAAACGAGCGTCCTGCTACATTCCTACTGCTGGATGCAGACCAGTAACATCGTTCACAGGACCTCTGTAGGAACCCCATAGACTCTGGAAGATGCCTGACACTATGTGTCCAGCTATAGGAAAATAGCTTCCCCTGCACTCAATCCACCAGGAAATGCTAGGAGATGCTATTTACATACTTAGTATGTTTAACCAAAAACTAATCTTGCTCTATAGGGCATCGACTGCTGTGAGTGACAGAACTCTGTTCTCTTCTTGATCAGAAGTTAAGCACACTTAAGCAAGAAGCTGACCTAGAATCTCAGCTGATATCTGTTGGTGGAGTCATGTTATACCTGCCCCACACCATCTTCATACAGAACCTCACCCTTGTTCAATGTATGAGGAACGGTGAATGCATATACCTGTTGCCTCATTGCACCATGCTTAATGCCAGAGGCAGTAAACCATGGACACACTATTCTAGGTGGCTTGTTCTGTACGTACAGTGGTTCCACATGCAGACTTCCACATGCAGGCGGCAGGACACCAAGGTGTCCATCCAGTGGCCTGTTCTCGATGGGCTAGGCAAGCAGGAAAGCCCTGCCGTTGCCGCTTCTTAGCACTGTGACCTCCAGCATCTTGGGAACCCTTTGATTTGGGGGCTGCCAATTTGCAAAGGCAAGTTGGGGGGGTTGACATCATCGAGTGTACTGTAACTATGATGAAAGAGCTCCAACATCATAGTTGGGCTGTTGATTTGGAATCTTAGTGATGATTTTTTTTAAAATCAAATTCTTTCCATCCTGAATACAAAGGAATTTGAGGGGGGCTTTTTGGCTTTTTGTTTTTGGTGGACTCCTACTTAAAATTACATGAAATAGAATTCCTAGACAACTCAAATGCATGCACACCCAGGTCAGCAAGATTTGGCTCCAATCCCCCCCCCCCGCCTCCGTCTCCTCTTCCTCCTCCTTTCTCCATCCTTCTTCAGAGAGCTGAGAAGGAGCCTGATCCACCTCTTCATGCCCCCATCTACGGCCTGAAGGCATCTTCCATATTTTATAAGTGTCTGCATTTAGCTCAGGCAAGGGACTTGGGGAGTTGGCGGTGTGACACTTGGACAGGGAATACCCAGAGAAACACAACATTTGTGACTTACTGCAGAGTGGTGGGTATATGTGTGTTTGTGTAATTTCCATCCTGACTGTTTTAACACAGGTTTGAGCTGCTATGGTGGGTCCGAGGCCAGGTTTCTGCTTTCTCAGGGGCCACATAAATTGCTCTGACCTTGGAAAGCAGTTGGCTCCCACTGCGGCCAAGATGATCCAGGGTCTGGAAAAGAGAAAGCCTTACAAGGAACAACTTAAGGACCTGGGTGTGTTGAGATTGGAGAACACTGAGAGGCAACTTGGTGGCCACCTTGAAAGACTGGAAAGGATGTCATGTAGAGGATGGAGCCAGCTTGTTTTCAGTTGCTCCAGAAAGTAGGACACGGAGCAATGGCTTCAAATGACAAGGACAGAGATTCCACCTAAACATTAGGAAGAACTTCCTGAGTGTAAGATCTGTTTGACAGTGGAATGGATTGTCTCTCCTTCTCTAGAACTTTCCAAACAGAGGTTGCCTGGGCATTGTTCAGAAGTCCTTTAGTTGTGTATCCCTGCATGGTTGGGTTGGACTAGATGGCCCTTGTAGACCCCTCTATGATTGTATGACCTTTTTTTTTTTTAACAAAGTTATGAACAAAGTTTCAAAGTTACAGTCTTTGAAATAGTGTTGAGGGGAGTACTTTGGGAGTTGGAAGAAAATGTTCCATCGATTCTTTGCAGATTCTTTGCAGTTCTGGCTCTAGTCCCAAAGAGTCTTAAAAATGTGGCTTGATTTCACATACGGATACACCCAGTTCCTGACCCTAATCTTCCTTCTCCTTTTTAGACCAAGAAGGAAGTAAATTTTAGAAGTCAGTTGGGTGTAAATTAGCTCTTTTTTGCTGATGGTTTGGGCTTCATTTGTCTCCATTGTCTATAAATTAGTCCTCCACAGGAGAGTAATCAGACGGCTAATATAGACACAGATGAAATCGGCCATTGTTAGCGATTCAGAACCGAATGCCTGCAAAAGGCCAAGAGCAAGAAGAAAGTCCCCCACAGCACAGGTAAAAGAATGATGATGGGATAGGCGCTTCCCATGGGCAGACTGTGGGTTTCTTCATCCCTAATGCCTCTTTGTGTATGTGTTTTTTTTTTAATGGATTTTTAAAATATGTTTAGAAAGAAGATAAACAGCAAAGAGGAAAGGAAACCTTGTGCACTGCAGGTTTTAAAACACAGGTTAGATGGTTGTTTTACCAGTGGATTCCTGGCCCCTGCTCTTCCTTTCTAAGCTTATGATTCTGTGAGGAGAAAGGGGAAGTATTTAGGCATATTCATTAATATATGCTGACCATATTTTTTCAAAAAACATTTTCTTGAAGTTTGCGTCTATAAAATCCACATTCACACATAGCTAAAGTGTTAAGACCTTCTCACCATTGAACGAGAAATAGATTGTGGATGTTGATCTTTCCAGTCTTGGAACAGAAGTCTGTTTGCAGCAGTAAAGGCATGCAGGATTCAGCCACACAGCCTCTTGTTACATCCCGTGTAACAGGGTTATGATTTTGGAGAAAATGTGGACCTACAGGGATGTCAGATTTTCTTAATGTACAATTAATACATAGTAAAAAAAAAAATCTAATTAAAGGAGGGAACCATTTGTCGTGGTAATCGAAGTAGGGATTTGCGTATCACAGACCACCTGGTTTGTGGCTTTACTGTAATGTAAATGCCTTTATTATGATGGTTGCATTGTAAAGCACAGAAAGGGTGGTATCCTTTTCGAAATTGGGCAAGCCTTGTTCTTTTGGTGTGAAACCATGAGCAACTGGTTCTACCATGGTATAACTGCGATCCTTAGTTCTGGACAGGATATTGGATCAATAGTTGCACAGTGAAAAGCACATGGCTGCACCACTCCTTTTCACAGTCACTTGCCTAGTAACAACTCCACATTGTGACATTGGTGTCCTTTCAGGTTTTGCAATCAATCAAAATGGCTACCGTAGTCAGGAAATCAGAAGAAGACTAATATTTGCAAGGACGGCTACGAAAGGCCAAGGTAGGATCCTAAAGCATAAAGACGAATCATTAAATTCCGAAGTCAGACTCATCCATGCCGTTAGATTTCTGATTTCTGCATATGGTTGTGCAAGCTGGGCAGGGAAGAAATCAGACAGGAAGAGAAGGAACACATTTGAAATGTGGCAGTGGAGGAGAGTTCCACAGACTGCTGAAAAGACAAACAAATAGGCCAGAGAAGCCAAAAATGACTGTCATTTTTTGGACATATCATGAAAAGACGTGACTAATTAGAAGTGAAATTAATGCTTGGCAAGGTGGAAGAGAGTAGGAAAAGAGGAAGACTGGGTTATATGTGGATAGAGTCAATCAGAGAAACCAAACTGGCCCTGAGTTTGCAGGATCTGACCAGGGCAGGGAGTGACCAGGGAGGGTTGCCATAGGTTGACGTTAATTTGATGTCAAATAACAACAACGAAAAGCAAATCAATCCTGAACTCTCCCTAGAAGCCAAAATGCCCAAACTGAGGCTGTCATACTTGGGACATCTCAGGAGATGACTCAAATCAGCCAAAAAGACAGTAAAGCTGTATGAAGTGGAAGGCAGGGGGAAAAGAGGAAGACTGCATTACAGGTAGATTGACTCCATCAAGAAAGCTAAAGGTGCTACTGCGCTTGCATTACGTGGCAGGGCAGTGGATGACCGGGGCTCTTGGAGTTTCTCCTTCAGAGGTTTGCCATAACTTGGAGCCAGCTTGGTGGCACAAAACACCAACAACAAACAGTGAACAAGATTGTGTGCTCAGTTCATCTCGGTGAAATTCTTCTGTAGTCGCTGCCACTACAGTTCTGTGCCCTTTCTGCCTGGGTTTTCATTTTCCTGTTGAGGAGCGTCTTAGCAGTTCTCAGCTAGAGAGTTCTTGTCTTCTCTTCCCGAACGTTCCAAAGGTATCCATATTTAATCCTTCATCTTTCTCCACTCAGGGAATGTTGGGGGCTGTAGTTCAGAGGAATGGAGAAGAGAGTTAATTCTAGCAGAGAATTCTAAATGCTTCACCAAACTATGGATTCTATAGGTTAAAATGGTTATCTTGGGGCCCTGCTGTTCACGGAGACTGAATCTACATCTCGAAGTAGAAGCTAAGGCTCCATCTTCCATCTCTTCATCTCTCCATCTTCCATCTCTCCAGTATTAAAACCTCACCCCTCTAATAGTAATAGTTTTTCACCAAATGAAATGATGTGGCGTTCTTGAAGTGAAGTGACTTCTAAATTTCATAGCTTGTTATCTACCTGTTTCATCTATCAGGGCCTTCCACTAACAAGCAGATCTTTGAACAGGTAGGTTCCTCTTTTGTTGTTGTTTTTTTCCGTTGTGCAAATTGGACAAATTTATCAGGAAAGGAAAAATTCTGGTACAAAAGGATTGGAAATGAGGCTGATGGTTGCAAGACTCATATTTTCACCCTTCGACACCCTCTGCTTTCTTCTCAAGGGCCTAAGAGGCACAAAACCCAGACCTGAATCTAAGTCAGAGAGTTGGGCCCATCACAGGTTGAACAGAGATGAAGCTTTCCACGGCTGGTTTTCCTCGGGCACTCTTGAGATCTATATACATGTCAGCCTTAAAAGGATCCTATCCATCTCTTTAAACAATATATTAGCGCTGTCCATTATTCGCATTAATGCATAAAAAATCATTAGCCATTTCTACAGAGACCCAGCGCCATAAACAGAGCCCTCAAAATGCACTCCATCGCGAAAGCGTCGGGAAGGGGAGGGTGCAGAGAGAATAAACGGAGGCCCATTTTCAGATATGACTGCTTCACTCGCCCCCACCATCCCTTTCTCCCCAAGTTCTCTTCATGTAAGCAGGTCCAATTTTTTTTTCTCCTCCTAGGTTGCTTCCATTCTTCCCTTCAATCAATTTTATGATACTTGCCTTGGGTTTGTTAATGTTTCCGGAATATCTCTTGGTTACTGTCTCTTTCCCTGTTTAAAAATTCTTAATTAACCAAGGGCCTTTTTTTTTGTTTACACTTGAACTAATTACACTTTTAAAGGAGACAATAAAACATCAGAGATGGCCCATTAAGGTCCATCCGCAGTCACGATGTCGGGAGCGATACAGGAACTGACAGGCTTCTAAGAGGAGATTGGGGATCCCGCTCTGCCTAGCTTCGTCTGAGAGGGTTCCTGGTTCCGGAGTCAAGGGAAGAGACGAGATGGTAACCAGATGTCCTCTTAAGCTCCCTGGACAATCACTGATAGCCCAGCTGGGAGGGCATCAATTTCCATCCATTGAGCGTTTCCATGCATGATTGGATGTTCCGTTTCTATTTTTGGCTTCAGATAACTGAGCCTTCCATGTCTCCAAACCAGGGTACACCATGATCGGTGATGGGAGAGACCGCCTTACGGTCCTATGAGTGATGGAGGCGTAACTCAGGAACCATGGAGACAATCCTTGGCTCAAGAACTGGGTGGCTGCCAATTACATTCAAGATGGAGAAAGCTAGATTTGCAGCCAAGATATCAGGACTATGGAGAGAGCAAAAGGGAGCAGATACAAGGGACAGAGATTGCTGGATGAAGGTAGCCCAACAGAACTGCTTGGTAGTCTACCAAGAATCTTCCTTGGCCATGACTCGGCCAGTGGATGCCTCCCTTTGAGAAAAGAGACTAACAATCTTGACAAAGCAAATCCGTCATGTGTCCTTGTTCAGGAAGTGGATTCTGAATTAGTTTGTCCTCACTAGAAAAATGTAACACTCCTCCCTCACAAATTATCTTCATTGCAAGGATAGGATTTTTGATTTCATTACTCACAGAGAGGTTTTGTGCATTCCTGTACAGTTGTCAGAACCGGGGGAGAGGGCAGATGGGTAGCTTTGTTGTATGGTGTAACAAAAACCATAACGCTGAATGGGAGGTTATGTTTCTCTTTGAGCCATCAAACTGACGTATCATGACCTGGAGATGCGCATATGTGTTTTGCTGCACAAAGACTGGGAAGGAAAAGACACTGGTTTGAACAGAGTCAAGAGTTCAGTCCACAGTATATTTTGTAGGAAACTGTAGAAACTTTCCCTTTTTCAACCATTATTTTGTGTAGTAATTGCTCACCTCAGAGTTGAAGAGTCATGGTCAATCTCTCTTGCTGAAGCATCCAAGATCACTCATATCTTTTCCACACTGCAGAAGGAGAGAACTTGGATTGTGAATATGTCATGAATACAGAATCCTGAGATCTGTAATTTTGTGGGAATGTTTAGAATTCTCTGCCACAATGCTCTAGTTCCTCCCTGGACTACAAACCCCAGGATTCCATAGGACACAGCCTTGACGCTTATGATGTGATCAAAGTCTGCAAAAATTGGTTTCTTCCAACTCTAGGATTCTGTGACTCCTCTTCAGCATCTATCTTCTTTTCTCCCTTCCTCTCTTCCCTCTTCGGCATGTTGTCCTTCCTTTCTTCCTACTCTGTGATTCTAAAGTGGAGAGTTGGTGTGGAGTCCTGTCGGGGACATACAGCTTCGCAAGTGGACTCATGTTTGTGGGAATTAAAATCAGGGAGTCGCATAATGTCCATATCCAGTAAAGGGTGCTATTACATTACTACACAGGGGAGCCAGCAAAGTGACCAGTGCTTCTTTGGATTGAGGCACAATGGGATCGATGCGCATTGTGCATTGAGAAACTGGTGAGGGAGTGCCAGTGAGCCTTGATAGGGCCTGATGTTTGTCGGGACCCTTTTGCTGGTCTCCGGCTGTGCATCTTCACAATTCACCAAGAGGGTTCCTTAGCACCTCTCCTCTGTAGCTAAGTAGACACAAAGCCATGTAATGGAAACTGCGAGAGAGGATGCTGGCCTCCGTTTCTAATCGTAACGATAATCACAATAATTAATGGCAGAATTAATAAACAGCCACAATGCCTTTCCGTCTGAGCCCATCAAAGGTTCTGGCAGCCTTTCTACCACACACTTAATTTCCAAAGCTCCTTAAATGCATTATCTAATTAATTTGCGCAGGAGCCCCTGGGAAAACACGGAGCGGAAAAGGAAGGAAGGGAGGAGAGAGCCTGAGAAGGATTATTGGTCCTGCAGAAGCTGAGGTCACTGCTGTGGCCACTGCTGCTACTCCAGAAGTAGGGTTGCAACCATTGCTTGAAGAGTGACCAAGTTTCGGTGAGGAAAGATCAGAAGTTGCCCTTTAGGCCAGAAGGAGGGAGAGCCAGCATGGGTGGTGGTTTGAGTATTGGACTAGGACTCTAGAGACCAAGGTTTGAATATCTGCTCGGCCATGGAAACCCACTGGGTGACCTTGGGCAAGTCACCTTCTCTCAGCCTCAAAGGAAGGCAATGTCAAACCCCTCTGAACAAATCTTTCCAAGAAACCACTGTGACAGGTCTGCCTCAGGGTTGAAAATGACTTCAGGGCATGCAACAAGGGATAGCCAACTTGTAGAAAAAATCAGAAGCTGCAGATTCCTGCATCTCCCAGGAATCTTAAGGAAAAGCAGAATGAGCATGATCACAGCATTCTGAGGAGACTTTTTGTAAATCCAACCATGAAAAAGCAGTCGTTATGCTGGTAGAATTCAAAGACGTAGCTGTGTTAGTCTGGATCGGATCTGGCAGCACCTTTGAGACTGAGAGAAAGGAGTTGGTAGCATAAGCTTCTGTAGACTTAAATCTACTTCATCAGCTGCATCCATCAGTAGATTTAAGTCTTGTTGCTGTTGTAACTGTTGTTATCATTAATACTATTGGCTATCTGTGAGGCCCATGAAAGACATGAATAGATAAAATAATCAAACATTTTATTAGTTCTTTCCTTCCATCCGTTCTTCCTTCCTTCCTTCCTCTCCCTCCTGTCCTCCCCTCTTTTCTTCTTTCCTCTTTTCCTTTCTCCTCTTTCTTTCTTTCTTTCTTTCTTTCTTTCTTTCTTTCTTTCTTTCTTTCTTTCTTTCTTTCATTCTTTCACTTGTAAAAAGAAAATAACTCCAATAAACCTCTCACATTTATTTGACCTTAAAAAGAAAAGACTCACAGCCAGTATTTGTTCAGGCTGTTTTTTCAGCACCCCTATCCACCCAGAGAGGTGGGCCCAGTTGGCACCAGGGTGGCGTTACGGCGGGCAATGGTTTCACAAAGATGTCGGAGGGAACTATAGGGAATGGGAGCTGGAAACCAGAAGCTCTGGTTGCTGTGGAAACAGTCCATCTGACGGCTCAGAGTGCCTCTCCTCTTCATCGATTCCAGAAATCTACTCTTTGCATGTATGATCCATGAAAAGGCTGTAGGCCTATTGATCGGGGTGCGGGGGGGGGAGAGAGAGAATGTGGCTCAGAGGCCCTTTTGCCAGCAGAAACAAAGGGGGAGATGAATGCAGCCAGAGGGAGGCTCCACTCCACTTTGGAGAAATTTTTAAAAAGGGTAGACTTTGTGTGTCCAAGGCTCTGACCAGATTTTTGTTTTTAAAATTAAATAAACCTAACCCCTCAGGTTTTCCTTGTCCTACATCCCACCTCTTTCATCCCTTTCCCCTTGCTCTGATTCATCTGCACCATGATAAACCTGAGCAAAGGATTATTTATCTAGATTTCATACTCACAGTCAGGGATGGCCAGTGATGTGGTTCTGCTGTTGTTGCGTACTTTCGAGTAATTTTCAGCTAATGGCACTCAAAGGTGAGCCTTCCATGCGGTTTTCTTGACAAGATTTGTTCAGAAGGGGTTTGTCTTTGCCTTCCTCTGAGGCTGAGAGAGTGTGACTTGCCCAAGGTCACCCAGTGCGTTTCCATGACTGAGCACAGATTTAAACCCCAGTTTTTAGAGTTGTAGTGCAATGCCAACTACTGCACCATGCTAGCTCAGACTTATCCCAGATGCTGAAGCCAGTCCTTCAAAATAGGTTCAGCACCCCAGACCGCTCCCGTCTGGCTTTTGAATGGCAGGCTTTCAAGGCACTCTCCTAGGTACTGAACCTCCTCTACCCCAAAATGGCTCCAAAACCTTGGAGAGCTCCTATAAATTCTAGAATAAAGCCCACAGTGGAGACTTTAGTCAAGAAATCAGAAGGCTAAGACTTGGAAAGGCAGTCATGAAGGAAGATGTATTGTGGTCAAACCAGGGTCTCACCCATCCTGTGCATTTCACTTTTTTCTGCCAAAGTGTAGTACCTTACATTTCTCCCTGTTGAAATTCATTGTTTAAAATTCCTTTCTCTGCATAGGAAAATGTAGCTGGGATTGGAGTGGGATTCACAAGCCTCTCCACATTGGACTGCAGCTCCTAGCGTTTCTGCTCAGTGGTGATGCTGGCTGAGGCTGGTAGAAGCTGTAATCCAACAACATCTGGAAGGCCCCTTCCTTCCCCCACCCCGCTGTGCACACTTATGGAGGAGTATAAGGTGTAGCATAGACTTATTTCCATAGATACGTTCTTTTGGATTGGCACTTATCTTACCCTTCCTGCTCCAGCTGGGATCACTGAACAAGGTCTTCTTCCACAGCCCTGGTTTGAGACTCCCACCGCTACACCATGCTGCCCCTTGTCTGGCTCTCAAGCACCTGTCTTTCAAGCCAAGAGCTGGGAAGTGGGATTGGGAAGCCGTCCAGCTGATAGGTCTTGTCCTTTTATTTCTGGACAATTGATGGGAAAGGTGGGGTGTGCGATAATTAATTAGCTGTAAGTGGGTGTTCAGCTTGGCCGGTTGATGTTGGATAGGCCATTAATTATAGCTTGGTTTCTGCCCTTCTCGTCCTTTTCCTCCCTCTCCCCTTCTCCCTCTTCTTCCTCCTCTTTCCCCTCCTCCTCTTCACCCTTCCTCACTCTTCTTCCTTCCAGATTGGAGCCAAGAAAAGAAGGAGGGCGCCAACCTGGAAAAGACTGTTCAATGAAAACATAAAATTAAAATAATTTGCGTCAATTCTGTTGAGTGGCTGTTAGCCCTAATTGCTATTGACTCAGACCTGTAATTATTACAGATCATAGAGAGCTGGGTGGAGAGACTGGCATGGGACTGAAGCTGGGAAGCTCTGGCTGTATCTGTCGTGGGTAGCTGGGTCTGGCTAGATCTTGTGGCATGAGCTGATGGACAGGTTTGCTTTTGCCTGAGCCCTCTGGGAAGGGCAAGATTATTCCTCTTCCTCTCCACTCCCCACTTCTGAGTTAGAATCACAGAATCATGGAATAATAGATCCCAAGGGCCATCTAGTCCCATATCCTGCCATGCAGGAATAAACAGAGGGCTATCCAGCCTCAGTTTGAAAACCTCCAAAGAAGGAGACTCCATCACCACACTCCCAGCAAGCAGTGTGTTCCACTGCTGAAGTAGTCTTACTGTCAGAACCTTCTTTCTAATGTTAAGTGGAATCTTTTTTTTCCTGTAGATTGAATCTATTGGTCCATGTCCTAGTCTCCAGAACCAGCAGAAAACAAGCGTGCCTCATCTTCCATATGATATCCTTCCAGATGTTTAAACATGGCCCTCATGTTGTCACCTCTTCACCTTCTTCTGTCCAGGCTAATCAGACCCATCTCCTCGTAGGGCAAGGTTTGCATACCTTTGACCATTTTGATAGCCCTCCAGTGGACATGTTCCAGCTTGTCCATATCCTTCTTGAATTGTGGTTCCCAGAACTGGACCCACGTGGAGCCTAACCAAAGCAGAAGAGAGTGGTACGATTACTTCCCATTGGGTGACCTTGGGCAAGTCACACCAGTTCTTAGGGGAAGGCGATGGGAAACCTCCTCTTGCCCAGAAAACCCTGGAGAAGGTTCCGTCAGCTCCAAGGCCCATAACAATGGGTGTGCGTGCCTTTTTCTTGTTTACCGAGCATGGAAAATGGAGTCAGAATTTACGTCCTTACCCAGAGCACGCCCTCAGCATCCACCCTCTCTGCTAAACCCCTCTGAGCTCAAGTCTTACCTCTTCCCCACTCCCTCTTGTACCACTAAAGGGGATGATCGAGTGGAAGGTGGGAAAAGGTAATTAATCTGGGAGAGAAGTGGAGGGGGGATTGGCGCTGTTAATACTTCCAAGGCACATGGGACGCCAGCTGTCAGTTATCGCCAATTAGTCACCGAAAAGCCTACGCGTATGATCTCCGTGGTACGGCCGAGTTGATTACTCTAATTAATTTTGCATTGATCTAACACGGATCTGCTGGAGAAAAGGCTGACTGGGGAAGCAGGAGGGTGGGCATGGGCAGGAAGAGGAGGGAGGGAGAGAGGCAGTGGGAGGAGAAGGCTTCCTTCACTGTAAAGGAAACTGGGCCCGGTAGAAGGAGGTCAGAGGGGTCTAGAGCACTGTACCCCTCCGGCTGTCCCAATCTGCCATCCCACTTTTTCAGCTGCTTTTAACATACCCCAGTTCCTGTTGCCTTCTCCTGCTTTCCCTCTTCGTCCTCAGCTCACTTCAGTTGCTGCAAACTTTAATTTGTGTCGTAAGCTGCTTTGACTCCCGTTTGTGAGGAAAGCAGGGTATACATCAAAGAGACACATAGTGGTGGTAATATTCAAAGACATAGACATGTGAGTCTGGATCGGTGCGTTAAGGGTTCTTGTCACACCTTCGTGGGATGCATCTGATGACATCAAGATAAGTCTGTGAAAGCTGATGCTCATCAATTTCTTTCTCTTAGTCTCAAAGGTTCTACAAGATCCCTCTGCAAATCAATCAGGGGGGCATCTTTTTTTGGGAGGGTTTTGTCACTAGCCAAAATACTGGGCAACCATGTCAGAGACTATGGCTTCCACTAGATCAGAGGGTGGGGAGAATGGTGGTCCAGGGATCAAGTGTTGCCCAAGATCATTTTGAGATTCTTAGGGATCCTGAGCACTTTCCCAAAATATTTGGGGCCTGGAGTAATTTTTGCCATGTTTTGTGACATGACAGCTGTGTTAGCCAGGAGAAGTCTTTTTTTCAGCCAAGAAGTAAAGTAGAAGTTGACCTTTCAGCCAGGAGATAAACGAGAAGTTGACCTTTTTATCCAGGAAGCAAACCAAAAGTTGACTTTTTCAAGCACCAAGTAAACTGGAGGATGAGCTATTCAACCAACCATCCCGTGGCAGCATGAACCCCTGAGATTCACTGCCACTGGCAAATCAGAGCAACCTTTTCTCTGTGTTTCAGTCTTCCTCCCTGAGAAATTCTTCCAGGCTTAATTCCGGTGTCCCCCCTCTCTACATATCCTATTGCGTGTCACTCTTTCTGGGTGGAGACCACTCCAGATTCACCTTGAGAATTCACAGCCAGCCTAAATTTTAGCACGAGCCTGGATGTGCCTTTAAAAACAGACCTCCCAGGACTTTTACCAACCTTGGTTTCTTGAGTGGTCCTGACTTTTTCCTTGTTTCAAAGGACTGGCATAAAGATTTTTCTCCCCCTTTCTCCACTCTCTCTGATCTATTATTAATCAAATATTCAAATAGGAACAGAGGATGGCTACTGCAGCGGCTAGATGGTTTCACAGTTCTGCATTTTAAACCGACCGTTCCCTTGCTGTCCAAGCCAAACCTCCAGGCCAGTTTCTTTCTGTTCCTTCCTTTGCAAATCTCTTGCCTTCTCTTTTTGGAAAGTGGTTCCCAGGCAGGCGTTCATCTAAGAGATGTGTCAAAATCTGCGTGGCCAGCTTGCGTTGCGTGGGCCCCGTGCTCACACATAGACACTCACGCACAAAATAGCAGCCTGCCAAGATCAATGCTTCCTTCACAGCTGCACTAATAAATAGCAATATTCTTCCTTTATTAATTATGGAAAGGAATTTGCCAGCCTAGATGCAAAGCAGTTGCTTGTGAGAAGGGACAAGTGCCTGGTCTCCCCCTTCCACAATGTTAGAGAAAATGCTACCCCACTACTTCTATCTCCCTTTTTTCCTTCCCCCCTCCAGTTTGCTGCAATAGAGCCCTGTAAATTTACAAGTTTCCATGTCTGAGCTGGGAAAATACTGGATTTGGAGGATGAAGTGAGAGGGGAAAAGAGTAGAAAAGAGGCAGATCTCTTCTTCTCCGTGAACTGTTTCTTCCAGCCCTTAAAAAGAAGAAAACAGTTTTTTAAAGTGCTTAGATTCCCTACAAACCTTCAAAATTCCATGCTGTCTTTGTAATAATTGCCTGATCAATGTGACCCTTATTGGCTACTTAGAGGCTGTGGCTGTCTTTCTGTTTGTTGGCCTAAATATATAGTCAGCCCTCCACATTTGTGGGTTTAACATTCATGGATTTGATTATTTGCAAGTTTCTCCAACCCATGCCTCCTCACCTCAAACATGTCTTTTCTGGGGGAAACTTCCCTTTCGGTGGCTCCGTCTCTGGTCTTCTCCTCCACCACCACCAGCCACTGCTTGGCCAGCTGAGGATGGATTGCAGCCCAATTTCTCAGCATCACAAATCCTCTCCCGATGCCCCCCACGAGAGGAGATATAGGGCCGCCGTGCCAACCCACCTCCTTTCCCTGATCTGGTTTGGACCCTGGGTGCCCATTCTCCCCACCGTGCTTTGGCCTCTTTCCCACACACACACACACACACTTTGATATTTGCATTTTTTCCCCTCACTTTTGCAGGCATCCTGCACCCATAACACTAGTGAATGTCTCTTGAATTCTGTTTGGCTTCTATTTGTCAGTCCTTAGTTCAAGTTCTTCAACAAATAAACCAGCTCCAGGTGTGGATAGAAGCTGTTTGGTTAAACAACTTGGACTTGACTTTGTACATTTATAAATTATTTTTAAAAATGGTAATAGTCTGGAAACCATGAAGCCCTGTGAGGATCCGGTTAGGGGAGGGAGAAGAGAAGGTTAAGAGGTGACAGTACAACCATGTTTAAATATTTGAAGGGATGTCGTATGGAAGATGGAGCCAGCTTGTTTTTTGCTGCTGCAGAGACTCGAACATGGAACAATGGCGTCAAACTTCAGAAGAAGAGATTCCACGTAAACAACAGGAAGATCTTCCTGATGGTAAGAGCAACAGTGGAATATGCTGATGCCTTGGAGTGCAATGAAGTCTCCTTTGGATGTTTTTGAAGGGAGTCTGGATGGCCATCTGTTGGGAGTGCTTGGATTGTGTCTTCCTGCATGGCAGAATGGGGTTGGACTGGATGACTCTTGGGATCTCTTCCATTTTTAGGATTCTGTGATTTCTCCAAGGCCACCCACTGGTGTGCAGGGCCAAGTGGAAATTTGAATCCTGGTCTCCAGAATTGTAGTCCAGCACTCTGCCACTACACCACACTGGTTCTGGAGATCTACCAACACTATGAATGGCTGCGATGGTAAGATGGAGGATGACCTACCTATCTCTGGTTTGATCCAGCAGAGCTTGAAATTCGGTTGTTTTCATAGTTTGTGGGTAGGGGGATAATGGTGGCGGCCCTACAACAGCGAGGCCCGTTTGAGGATCCGCAGCAAGCCCCCGCAGCCTCAAGAGGCGCTTGATATATCTATTGATCCGCCATTTTGCCTCGATCAGTTTTGCCAGCGTGAGCTCCTGCTGCAGTCTTTGTGTCCGGGGAGAAGGCATGGAAGGAGCTGAGGCGTGAGTGGGTGGGGGAGTGTGGGGGAAAAGGAGCATTTTTCAGGGAGAATGAGCCACTCGCCTCTCACTTTTTATAGGATCAGCGTTTCCAGGGTTCCTCCCTTTTGCAAAAAAAAGGGGTGGGGTGGGGACCAGAGATTGTAGATTTCAAAGTGGGAAAGACAGTGAGAGGAAGGGAGAACAAGTAGAGTGTGGCCTGGAAGGCTTGCAAAGCCTTGTGGCCTCTCCAGTTTTCGTGGATCTTCTCATAATGGAAGATGAGGTTGTTAGGGCTCAGGTGCAGTTTTACTGGGATCTGGGAACAGCCCCTTTAACTAATACTTCTGCCTCAATTTCCAAATAGGAATCTATGACACTCTGTGAACAACTGTGGCTGGTACTTAAGACATAATGCTTAACAGCATCACCAGGGACTTTCCCTGCTTCTTGAAGCCTTTCTTTATCTAGCTTGCCTTCCAGACAGTCTTTGCGCTCTTCCTCTGACCCTGTTCCGTTCCACATATGACCCCTCTTCAAAGTCTGAGGCTCCAAACTGGCCGCCGCCGCCGCCACGGGCTCTATTCACAAAGTCACAAGGGAAAGGCAGAGTCTGCAAATGTTCAGGGAGGCGATTCCAAGAGTGTAAAGCAAAGAGGGCAAAAGGGCTGAGCTGAGGATGAGGAAACCCTTGGTTGGGTGAGAAGCTTAGAGTTCCTGGAGCTCAGATCTCCAGCAGGGTGGTAAAAAGAAATAAGAGCTGGAAGGTAGCGGGGAGCTAGGGCTTTGAACGTTAACAACAAGAAGCTTGTACTGTATTCCTAGAAGGAGTGGGTAACCAATGAAGAGATACCAATGCCTCCCCAAACTACAGACCCCAGGATTCCATAGGATGGAGCTATGGTTAAAGTGGGATCATAGTGCTATGATTGTGCTTGTGGGGACGGGAATCAAACAGTCAGTGGTTCCGTTGGTTGTTAGAACTTTGCTTAATTTCCCCGTGCCAGGGATCAGGCAGTGAACTCACTCTGTGCTGTCAAAACAACGTGGCTGGATTTAGCCACCTTGAGTTGGGAAGAAGTGGAAGAGGATGGGGGAGCGCAATTTGAAGGCAGAGCTCTGAATCCCCCAAACCCCTCCATTGCCAGCGTGGGCCCTATCCTCGGAGCCGTCACTTTCATGCGGCAGAAGGGGGGGGGGAGGAATTCTGACGCAGGGAACAGCCGGATCAATTAATCAATCATAATCGAGATTACAGGGTGTAATCATAATTAATTTTCAAGACCTGATTGATCATGTCATGGGTTTCTCATGGTTGCTGGAGCCCTGGTGATAAAATAGAAAGCTTTGAGCAGATCTCTCCCTCCTCTTGCTTCAGGTTTTTGCTTTTCTGTTGGGGCAGAGGAGGGGAGAGGGGTGAGCAGTGGAAAATCACTGGATCTGGGGAGGGGAGAGGAAGAAACCAAAAATGAACGACGCAGGTTTCCAGACAATACAAAATCAGAGAAAGAAAATGCATCTAGTAGAGTCAACACTATCTCAGATCTAATTTTCTCAACATGTTATACCTAATAGTGTCTTGGACTTGTCTTTGTTAGGGAATTGCAATCAAGAGCCCTTAACTTTACAAAAGACCTGCTTCTCCTAGAAGAAGATGGTTGATGTGAATCCACACAGTGATCTCCATTTTTGGACTTACGAGGACTGATGAGCCCCTGCACTCAGTGGTCGCTGGGGGCTTATGTGTCAGTGAGGCTGCAAGTCCACTCTGGGTTTTGGTCCGGGCTTTAAAAGAGCTTTCTAAAGTGCTGAACCCCTTTCACCCAGAATAGTTTCAGCATCTCGCATAGCTACTTTAAAGCTTGGAATAAAGCACGGAATAGGTTTTCCCATCCTCTTGAACAGCTGTTAGTTCAATGACCACCATTATGTGCTCTCACACACTTTCAGCGAGGTAAGGAACTTGCTGTGGGTTCTAGTCCAGACTTTAGATGTGCTACCTGAAGTGCTGAATCCCCAAATAGTTTCAGGACTTTGGATAGCCTCCTTTAACATTCACACTAAAACCCAGAATGGATCCATCAGCCCATTGACATGGAATCCACCACTTGCACTTCAACACATACCACAACGCCCTGGTTTCTCATGCTATGCATCATCAGCCCATAAGAAAACTGTTCCTCTAACCATGAAGCTGGATTGTCCTTCCTGAATTCTTCCTTCCCTTGAAGAGGGAATATTGGAGAAGGAATATTTGCAAAGTCACACCCTTGCCTGAATAAAATTTAGGAATGCAAATATTCATAGGCAAAAACAAACAACTTGATTTTTTTCTCTGCTAGAAAAAAGTCTTTTATTAAGGACTGTTCTATTTTTAAACACTATTCAATATTATTATTCTTATAAAATTAATTGTTATGTATACTGACAATTTCATTTTTATTACTATTATTATTAAAGGGAATTTGTTTTTTGGGATTCATTCTGCCAAAAGACCCCCCCATTGGTTTTTTTTGTGCAGAAAATAGCATTTCACAAAATCCACTACCATGATATTTATTATCATTTTCACTGTCTTGTATTTGCAGTTGGATTCATTCTACAAAGAGTTCACATGTGGCTTTTCTGCTCATTGAATTTCATTTCCATATTCCACAGATTTTTTTTTTAAATTAGTTATTGCTATCATTATTAACAAGTATTTACATTTTGGGATTCTTTCTGCATACTTGGCTTTTTTTTTGCACAGAATTCATTATTATTTAAAAATACGTGCTGCTTCTGCTGCTGGTGGCGGCGATAGTGATTGTCTGTCTACAAATTGGGATTCATTCTACCAAAAAAAAAAAACATACATGCCCTTTTTTTGCATAAAAAGGGCATTTCACAGACACATTTTCTACACCAAAAATGACCATTCCTACACAGGGGACTTGCTTTCTGAACCGAAAATGTCACTTCCTGCCCTCATCTGCATTTTCTGTGCAGAGTACATCCCAAACTACCAAAGATTCATGTCTCTTACTGCAATATTTGCAAATATTCTCTCCACGCTTAATAACATTATGCCCTGCATTAAAACCAAGCGGCCATTTTGTGCCATGCCTTTGAGTTGGGCCTTTCATGGACCCCAGAGAACCTGGCCAGCCACACGGTTGCAACTGAGTATTAATAAATTAGTATTAATAGCATATTGATAAAAACATGTCAGCTATTGATGAGACGAAGCAGGGAAGAAATGTTCCCTCAAGGGGAAATTTCATCTGCCTTCCTCTCCTCTCATTCCCTGCACCCACCTCAGTGTTACCAAGTCAGTCTGTAAAAAATCAGAACTCAGCCATGATTTAATCAGGGATAAAGGACTGAGAACTGGGTGTTCGGAGCTGGAACTGGCTGCTAAACACATCACAATTCTAGGATTGCACACCTTCCAACTGTCCTAATTTGGCAGGGACAGTCCCAGTGAATTCTCTGCCATCCCATTTTTTCAGCTAAAATGTCCTGGTTTTTCCTTCCCTCTTCCCACTTTCCCCCTTTTCTCCTCAGCTTACTTCCATTGCTGAAAACCAAGTTTGAAGTGCAAAAGTCATTTGCATTCCATGAACTCAACAGTGAGTAGAGTGACCACGTTGTGATGTGGCTTGGCCACATGTGTCCTGGGTTGGCAGATCGCTAGAACCAGTGTGCTGTAGTGCTTTGAGACCATTCCACTGTCAAAGTCTGGAGACCAGGGTTCAAATTCCTGCTTGGCTCTGGAAACCCAGTGAGTGACCTTGGAGAAATCATAGAATCCTAGAGTTGGCAGAGATCCGAAGGGCCATCCAGTCCAGTCTCATTCTGCCATGCTGGAAGATGCTGTCAAAGGAGTCTCCAACACACTCCAAAGCAATGTATTCAACTGTCAAATTGCTTTTACGGTCAGGCAGCTTTTCTTAATGTTTAGTTAGAGTCTCTTTTCCTGTAGTTTGAATCCATTACTCTGTGTCCTAGTATCTAGAGCAGCAGAAAACAGTCTTGCTCCATCCTCCATATGACATCCTTTCAAATATTTAAGCGTAGCTATCATGTCACCTCTCAACCTTCTCTTCTCCAGGCTAGACATACCTGGCTCCCTGAGACCATTCCACTGCCAAACAGCTCTTACAGTGGAGAATTTCCCCCTACTGTTTAGGTGCAGTGCAAACCACAGCGTGGAGAGCACTGTTTCAGAGGAAGCAACTGGCTAAACCAGCTTGAGGATTCCTTGCCTAAGAAAATCCTATGAATTTCATGGGGTCACCATAAGTCGTCAGGCAACTTGAAGGCACAGACACACGCCCACCTGCTTCGGCTGTTCTTGTATCTGTTAACACGGGAGATGCATCATGCCTGCACAGGTCAGTTTCCTTTATTTGCTTCTGCTAGATGTGATGATGATGATGATATAAGCCCAAGGAGCCAGTGGTCATGGGACATGCTGGCCACATGACAGTTGGTGTGCTGCGTTACATGTATCTGCATAACAGACAGACAGACAGACAGACAGACAGACAGACAGACAGACAGACAGATAGATATAGTAATAATACACCCTAAAGGTGCCATCTAATCTTGGAAGCTATGAAGGGCCAGCCCTGTTTAGTACTTGGATGGGAGACCACCAAGGAATCTCAGGTGCTGTGGGCTGTGTTTCAGAAGATGGAACTGGCAAAACCACTTCTGAGATTCCTTGCCTAAGAAAACCCTACTGAATTCACGGGGTCACCAGAACAGACAACGTGAAGGTCCATGCGCACACAGGCCAGACCTTGTCTCCTAGCAGCTCAATCTTCAGTGCCTCAGGGACCCTTCAATTTGAGGCTCCCTGGCTTAAGAGGTGGGTTTTAGGGGCCACGTTTGGTTATTCACGGCCCTACATGTGAACTCCCAAAGTTACGAGGTTGTCAGTCTGGGTTACAATCTTGTACCTACGGAACAGACTGCCTGGTTGGCTTTGCCCTCGCTGCCATGCAATACCATGTAGTTCTTTGCTGTCTGAAACACAGGATGGGAGGGGATGATGGAACTGAGTGAGAAACACTGGGAAGGAGGGAATATTATTTTAACCCGCCACACAAAAGCCTGAGAAAGGAGTTGTTTTTATTAGCTGTCAAATAGGTTGCTTGGCTGTCCAAATTTGTAATGCTACAGCTTATAATCCAGTAATTTTCCAGTTTGGACAATAATTAGCAATCACGGCTGTTACTTTAATGTCTCCTGAATAAAGCTTTTACAACCTTCTAAGTCCCAATTTCTGGGACTGGAGTTATCCTGTACATGACAGCCAGCCAAATAGTAATTAATGAACAATCAGCAGAGACCCAGAGATGGATTGCTGCTCAATGCTGTGGTGTTCTGAGGCTGGAATGCTACCTCCGGTTACAACCCAAATCTGTCAACAGAGGGAGAAATGGAGAGGGATATAAAGAAGAGGAGTTAGCTTGCTTTTTGTTCTTGTGGCTTAAAACAAAGAAAAGGGAAACTGATAGAAATAAAAGGAGAGGAACGGCTAGCCCAGTATTTTTTAAAAAAACAAATAAAAGCAATTTCTCGCAACACTTTAACCCCCTGCCCCAATAATGAGTTACAATATTCACCAAGCCATTGAGGATAAGGATGGTGAATGAACCATTTGATGATGGCAATTAACACATCTCAGTTTTAAATTGATGCTATCTCTTTAATAGAAAGTGGGGGTGTCAGAACATTGGTGCCTGAGTCCCGTGGGGAGTAACTTCATACCATGGTATTGATTTGGTTGTTATCCACCCCCTACCCCGTATTCACTGTGCCTTTCCTCAATCCCACTGCCTCTTGGGTAATAAAGATTAAACTACAACACAGGCTAATATGAAATGCAGAGAGTGAAAAAGGGGGGGGGGGACAAATCAACCTGTATCTTCTTAGATGAATATGCTGGTGTTTTTTAAATTATACTTGCCAAAACTTCCTTGCCGTTCCTAATGAAAATCTTACTCTTATCATTCCCTTCTTTCCTAATTCCTAAGTTTACATTGGGATGGACTGGATGAATTTGGTGTTAAACTGAAGTAGAGGTGTGCTGTAACTGAGGGTCAAGTGAAGGCACAATGAGGACAAAATGAAGGTAAAGTAGGAATTAAATGAGCGCAAAGAGAGGGCCAAGGGCAAGCCAAGTGAGGACTGAGTGACGGGGAAATGAGAGCAAAGGGAAGAGTAAGAGAAGGCAATTCATTTGTGACCTATTGCTGATTGGGTGAATGCAGGCAAGGAATACCTGTAAGATACTCTACTCGTTCTACCTAGATATTCTCACCCAGCTAAAGAAGTTGTAATGTTCAAGGAATGGGGAAAAACCGGCTGCCCGTTTCATACCGAATGCATATGGAATGGTGGCGTAGATTTGCATTTACACCAGGGTTTCATGTAGAAAGTGAATAATCAAACTCCTTTGTGCCTGGGTGTACCTTCATTATTAAATTAAATGCTCAAGATGCGTGTGTGCGGGGAGTAGATAACTCGAATTGCTCTTGTTGCTATTTGCCTTTAAGTGGACTCCTGCTTAAGGTGAATAGGATGGGTTTGTTTGTTTGTTTATTTATTTAGATTTATTCAGAAGTTTGCTCTTGCCTTTGTCTGTGACTGGGAGTGCCTGACTTGCCCAAGATTGCCCTGTGGGTTTTTATGGCCGTGCAGAGACTTGAACCCAGGTCCAATACTCATACAACTAAACCACACTGCCTCGTTGGGGATTACCCGTTTGTTATAATAGCCTGGCTTTTAAAAACCATGTACGAAACCAGAATCTACAACCTCCTTCCTTCTTTCTTTCCCAAGGAAATAAAAGTTAGAATCAGAAGAGGAAAGGTGAATAAGGGAAAAGAAGGAGAAAGGGGAGGGGAAGCGGGGCAAGGAAAAGGATTGGAGGGCTGGCTGCTAGACTATCACTTAAGCCCTTGTACCTGCTTACCGGGGGCTTATTAAACCGCATTCAATGCCCATAGCAGGGCGAGATCAATAGATGCTCCAAGCAAAGGAGGAGGAGGAAAAAAAATCCAACCCAACTCGGTTTGGTCACTGTAGCCTGCGCTGGAGCATTGATCCGGCCTGGCTGCCGCATTCAGAAAAAAATCCATCTCTTTCGCTCTCCTCTCCGCCAGGTTGCTAGGCAACGGGTCCAGTGCAGGGCAGCCATTGGTCAGCATCCCTGGACCAGTCTCCGATGTCCCCTCTGTGGTCAGTTGGTCAGCGTAGGCCGCAGCCTGTCCTCCGGGCTGGCTCCAGGGATGGAGGAACTGGGGATGGGGCCGGAGAAAGAGGGAGAGGGAGAAATCGATCCCCTCTCCCGTGTAACCTTTCTTCCTTGCCTCCTTTCTGAAGAGGGGAGGGGGGTGGGAAACTTCAAGAGAAGTCTATTGACCCATCCCTTATCGCTGGGAAGCACCAGCCGGCAGGAGAGGCAGACCGACTCTTGCCCACACCAACTTAATTGCAGCTAAGTCTTTTGGCCTCTTCCCTTGCAAAAAGAGAAGGAGCTTTTCCAAACTTTCCTTCCACTGCTTTTTCTGGTCAGAGACAGTGAAGAGAAAGACCCAAATTTCTCAATAGTTGCTCTTAGGGCAACTCGTGCACACTTTAAACCAATTAGTCTGACTGGTGAAATATTCTATGCTAGTCCTTTCTAATCTTGTTCCTGTTTTGTTTCTCTTTCTGTTTTCCTTCCTTCCCTTCCCTTCCTCTTCCTTCCTTCCTTCTTTCCCTCTCTCTTTCGTTTCTTCCATTCCCTTTGTCTTTCTTTCCCTTTCTCTTGTTTTATTTTTCTCCCTCCCTTTTTCCTCCCTCTCTCCCTCCCTCTTTTCCTTCCTGGCACCCTTCTTTCTTTCTTCCCTCCTTCCCTCTCTCTATTCCTCTTTCCTGTTTCCTCTCTCTCTGTCTCCCTCCACCTTTTCTTTCCTACCATCCTTATTTCTCCCTGCCACTCTACCACCTCTGGGACTCTAGGATCTTTTTTTCAAAGTCATCAGGGACACTGGTCATTCCTAGGACGAGCCAAGTCCTTTAGCCAGGGCCATGCCAGGGGAAGAATGCGAGCCCAAAATCAACTCACCTTTTGCATAGGTTATAGCCTCTCTCCTGCACAGTGGTGGAGTAACTGGTGCACTGTGGCCCAAAGCACGATGGGCACTGATGTGCATCAAGATACTCCCCGGGTACTGGCTACAAAGCGCTAGGAGCACAACAGGAGCACCCAGATGGGCTTCAGATGTACCCAGTGAGCCTCGATAGAGCCCAGTGAGAATCAAAAGTGCCTTATGGTCATCAGAAGAGCCCGATGCATGCCAGAAAAGTGCCTCGTACTCATTGAAGCACTTTTCCTGACACCCTGGTAGGCATTGTTATTATTGTTATTATCTGTATTTATACCTCTCTTTTCCACCAGGTTGGGATTCAAAGCGGCTTCCGACAATTAAACAATTAAAACAACATAGGGCCAAAACCTGGCTGGCGTTTCCCATGTCAGTAGGGACGTGAATCCACTTCAGGTGGGCACCAGCTTTCAAGGAAGTCTTCAAGGTGCTGAAGTGTTCAGGGATACAGTTTAGCATCTTGAATAACTCCATAAAAACCTGAATTAAAAGCAGTGATGGCTCTACAGATCCAGAAGCCACTAGCTGCTCCTGAACTGGGTGTGTCAAAATTGCTCACCCTTGCTCTTTAACCACTATGCCACCTTGCAACCCTTCGGGTCCTGCTTATTTTTTTTTAAAAAATGACTAGGTTGCAGGTTCTTTCAGTGGTATTCATGTCACCCTGTCAGACCTCTGTATATATGCAGCCCTCCCTAAGCTGCAAATCGCAGGTCTCCTTAAGATGTTGCTGTAGTGAATAAAGTGGAATCATAGCCCTATAACTGTGCAGTATGAAAGAGCTTGAAGTGCTTTGCAGGAAAGAAATGACATTTTTTAAAAAAGTTTTAATGTATTCTGCGTATGTTCTTTTGCACTGTTCTCAATGGTTGTTTTACAATGGCTGCAAACATGTTTTTTTATTTAATTTCTTTCCTGTTACTTTGCTTTTGGGGGTGGTGTTGCCGGCGCAATTAACCACCACACTGTAACATTTTGGGCCCTGTTTTTTGTTTTAAAGTTGACCGGGTTGCAGGTTCTTTGAGTAGGATCCATGTTACCTCTTTAGATCTCTCTCCTGAAAGGTCCTGGGTGTTTATGCTGAGATCCTGAGTCTTAGATACTGAGATTTCTGGGCCTCAGAGCTGATTTGCATGCAAGGGGTCATTTCTCTGAAGAGCTGAGAAACTGCACATCCTTCCAGCATGACAGATGTTTGCGCCAAGTCTGGCTAGAACCCACTTTGCCAAGAGGATGTCTCGAGAAGACCATTAATGGCTCTCTTTTCCCCACCCTCCTGGTTGTTTGTTTTCACTTAGGGCTAACATCATTGACGTCTTGGCTCGATATTGGATGGCCAATCCACTGGCCCTGTCAGCTCCGGAGATCTTAGCCGCATCTCAGCCAGACATCCTTGCGTTCTTAAACCTCAGCATAAATCTTTCTTCTGATCTGAGGCCTCGACCATCAAACTCCTTCTAATGAGACGGTTGCTTGGCAAGATTCCTGCGGCGAATGGGTGGGGGAAATGGTTGAGATGGACGCCTTCCTGCCTCTTGTGGGCTTGGGAAGTCATAGAAGCAGAGTTAGAAGGCACCTGAGAGGTCATAAAATCCTAGAGTTGGAAGAGGTTTCAAAGGGCATCCAGTCCAATGTTGGCAGTTTATTAGTCATGTTGGCAATTCATGGTACTACACTATATTTAATGAGTTGATTCTCTTCCTATCAGCTTTCTTCACTGTCCAACTTTCATAACCCTACGTAGTGATCAGAAATACAGTGGCCTGGACCATCCTAACTTTGGTGTTCACTTATGTATCTTTATACTGAGGATCTTGTTTAGTTCCTTTGTAGCTTCCCTTCCAAGTCCTAGTCTCCTCATTTGTTTACTACTGTCTCTATTCTGATTTACAACTAAGCCAAGTATGGAAAATCTTTAACTATTTCAGTATCTCCTCTACCTCCTTTAAAGTTACGTTAATCCTACTACCTCTCAATTTAACAAGTATTATCCTCATTTCCAGTGAGTTGCATCATCTCATGATATGTCCAAAGTGTGACAGCCTCACTTAAGTCGTCTTCAGCTCTAGTGAGAGTTCAGGCTTGATTTGTTCTTGAGATCTGTTCGTTTGTCTCTTTGGAAGTCCATCTTATCCATAGAACTTTCTTCCAGTACCATCTTTCAAAGGAGCTGGTTCTCTTCTTCTAAGCTTTCCTCACTGTTCAGCTTTCACAGATGTACACAGAGGTCAGAAATAGGATGACAGTCCAGGCTTTGATATTCAGTTATATCTCTTGACACTTAAGGATTTCCTTCATAGCTGCCTTTCCAAGTCCTAACCTTTTTCTAATTTCTTGGCTAATGCTTCCATTTTGATTTTGACCCCCATCCAGCTTTCTTTTCCATGCGAAGAAATGACTTGGGCTGTCCCCTTTTCTTTGGATGTCCAAACTGTATTTCTAAACGTTCACCTGAAGTTTTGAGGAAATGCAATGCTTCACATTTAGGAAGTGAAGGAAAATTTCATTTCGAGGAAGAGAAAGGAGACAGGGAGGCAGGGAGGGACTGAGAATGAAACAAATTCAGAAGGCAAAGTGGGGAGAATGAACCCAGAAGTTTCAAAGAGGTTCACCTTGCGATGCCAAAGAAGGCGGGCATTTGAAAGGGTGGTGCCTGGCATGGCTACTGAAAGGCCCCAAATCACTGAGGGTCAGCCAGCTTTCTTTGCTTGGTTTTCTTTGGACATTCATCCTGAGCCAGAGGAAAAAGTCAATAGAGACAAAGCAAGGTTATTAATTTTTCAGAAAAGGGGGGAAAATGCATTATACATTTTCGAGAGAAATATTGATGAAGGCACTCAGGGGTTTTTTTCCTCCCTGCTTCCATCCCCCACTTCTGCTCCATCTCCTCCATTCCTTGGTTCTGCTCTCCAAAAGGAGTTATTTTAATATGTTTAATTCCTCCTGCTTTATTATTTATGGCTTTTTTTATTTAAAAAAAAACCTGCAAGGGGAATACAAAATGCAGGGGTAGCCATGTTCATTGTAAGAGGCAATTCCAAAATCCATATTGTGGGAACACCTTTATGAAGCTAATTGAAAAGATCTCAGACATGGAGCCCAGAATTGGAATAGGAGTAGGGGGCTCTTGAGCCCTTCAAGACTGGGAAAAGGGGTTTGAGCCCCCTGAAATTATCTTGTGTGGTGGTGGTTCTGTACCTTCAAGTCTTTTTTGATTTACAGTGAACCTAAGACAACCGATCATGGGGCTTTCTTGGCACAGTTTCTTCCAAAAGGTTTGCCTTGGCCTTTTTCTGTGACCTGCTGATTATCACTCTGTAGTTTTCCATGGATGTGTCAGGATTTGAGCCGGGCCTCCAAAGCCATCCCCTAATAGTCAGAGCACTATGCAGTGCTGGCTGTTCTTCTGTTGTTGTGCCCTCCCAGGAAGAAGGAGGCCTGCCTGCTCTCTCTCCTCGGCACACTTACTTAGGAGTAAACTACAACTGGACCCATGGAGGATGCTTCTGACAGTGTGCTTGGAAGTGTCTTAGTCTTGAAAGATGCTTGAATGACCATAGATGGATGGTTCATCTTCTTTCCAAGTTAAGAGCAGCCAGCAGTGACTTCCATGGCAGTAAAAGGAAGGACTGAATCTGCTGTGGGAGTTTTGTCTAAATTTTAAAGGGTACCTCCCCTTGTTAGCTGAACTTTCTCTCCCAAATAAGTCTCCTAAATAAGTCCAGCCCCTTGAACCACTTCTTTAAAAACTGGAGTGGCTTCACCACCATAGGAGCCCCCAGATACTACTGACCTGCATAGCAAAGCTGGCTTTGCCAGACTTGTGCAGCATTGTGCTGAAAAATCAGGCTTATAGATGCAGAACACAGCAGCTAGGGTGGTGGCTGGAGGCATTCATATCAGAGGGAAATTCAATGCAGAAAATAGCAACATGTTCAATCGCATTTTGTTGACTTTGGCCATGCACCAGACTTTCTGGAATATAAATGTCCTGAGATCGATGCTTGGGAGTCCTGGCACTTGGGTATCCAGATAGATAGGTAGGTGGGCAGGTAGGGAGGTAGATAGAGATAGATGGATGGATAGATGGATGGACGGATAGACAGACAGACAGATAGATAGATATAGGCAGACAGACAGATAGATACAGGTAATGCAAAGTGTTTAGAAGCTTTAGAGATGATACACCACATTCCAAAATTCTCCAGCTCTTGCACCTCTTGCTTGTGGTACAAGCCATCATAGCTGGTAGTCACCACTTCATTGGAGCAGTGCATCATCCACTGAAGGCTTTAACCCAGGCTTTGAAGGAATTCTTTTAAGTACTGAATTCTCCAGTGTTTGACTTGGGTTTTTGAGGAGCTCTCCTTAGTGCTGAAACATATTCACCCACATAGATTCAGCACCGTGGAGAGCTTCTTCAAGGCTACCCAACACCTGGAATGGAGGCACTGTCCCACTAACGTGGGAACCGCCAGCCACGGATGGGCGCAGCTGTGGAAGGCCTTCTAGGAGACCCATGGGTTCCATGACACCACCTTAGGAAAGTTCTTCTTTCCAACCCTGGAAGTGATACAGTGTCCACAGCTGTCGTTGCAGCAGCAGTGACAAATCGAGGAAGGGGAACCGGGCTGAGAGAAGGCTGAGGAGCTGCTGAGATGCTCTCTTTAAGCCATCGGTTGTTGACAAGACTATTCTAATCCTATCGAAGCCCTAAGTGATAGATGGATCTTGTCTGTCTCAATCTCGCACGATAGTGAGCATTGATTTTTCTCTCTCTCTGCCTTTCTCTCACTCTCCCTTCCTCCTTCCCTTTCCCTCCTCCTCCTCCTCCTCTTCCTCCAGAAAAATTTCAAAGGCTCAGCCATTCTCTATTATACCCAAGATAAGTATGTGTTATGCTCTGATGGAATGGCAGCAAAGAAAACCCAGGTTAAGCTCCATTGAGGATACCCTGCACCTACCCCCACCCAAAAAGGCTAAGATCCTATGGATCTGGACTGTCTCCTATTTCCATCTTGTAGCAATGAGTTCCACTGGTTAAATGCAAACAAATGTGTGCCTGTTTCTGCATCTGCAGTATTGGAAGTTTCTCATTTTTAATGGGTTACACGCGTTCACAGAAGAAGAGAGATCTCTCAGCACTCATTAGCTGCAATCATCAGTCGAGCCTCTCCTATCCAAAGCAGTCCACCTCAGATTCAGGGGACCAAGACAGAGAAAGAGCTGTTTCTTTGACAACCAGTCTGGTTCCCTGAGGCATCCATTGTTCTTGGAAACAGAATGCCCCCCATGAAAATATAACAGTTACTTTCTAACTTGATGAGTGATAACATCACTTATTCTTGTTCTACAGCTGTAACAGTTCAGTTCCTTTCATAGTGCTGAGGGTGTGGCCTGGTTCAGTAGTGGAGGAGGAGTATTACATGGTTCCCGTGCTGGATCAAGTCACTACCTCATCCTCTGTAACAATGAAACTGGCAACTTCTATTTCAGGGGTGTAGAGAATTTATACTCTGGTTTTCACTCTGAGTTTTAGAGGAGATATCCAAGATGCTGAACGCTATCCCCTAAAACAGGTCCAGCTATCTGGGTAGCTCTTTTAAAATTCTGACTAAAACCCAAAGCAGATTTACCATCCCACGGATGTGGAAGCCACCACTGTTCCAAGGTGGACAATGAGGCAATTATGAAGAGAATGGGAAAAGATGTGTTTTGTATCTCAGGCCAGTAGCTCGCATCATTCAGATCTTTTTTTAAAAAGGGTAACTAAATGGTATCTCTTTTAGTTCCTTTTGGCAAACAAAAAAAAAAAATTAAAGCCTCATTTCTGAAAGATTTTTACTGCAGCAGCAAAATAACTATATTCTAAGTGCCGAGGGAGGGCTTGGATCCGTAACCGGAACTAATAACTTTTTAAAAGTAACTTCTCTGGGCTGTGCTCTCTCCAGCATAACCAGAGAAAGGACAATATTGACAGACTCGTCTCTTGTGTCTCTGTCAATTCTACTGTCGACATCATTAAAGTGAGCAGTGGATCTTAATTTAACGTGTTAGCTAACAGATTATTTAATTAGTTTTCAATACTAAGAAAAAGAAGACCCAGAAGATTTATGAAGGAAAGAAAGAAAGAGAGAGAGAGAGAGAGAGAGAAAGAAAGAAAGAAGTTATGTCAAAATTTGTCAGCAATTGAGTACCAGCACTTCTGACCATCTTCTCCAACCTGACACCCTCCAGATGTACGGGATGACAAATCCCATCATCCCAAGTACAACCAATAATGGGAGTTGTAGTCCAATGCATGTGGAGGGTGCTAACTTGGAACAAGGATGCTGTTAGTTTTTGTATTGGCCCTCTAGAAATTTTGGACTTCACTTCCCATCATCCTGAGCCAGCTTGGCCATGGATTTGGGGAGGTTCTGAAGCCCAGAGCCTTTGGAGCCATCTTGCACAGCACAGGATAAATTCTGACCTGGAGCAGGGAATCTAAACCCCACAATAAGTCCAGCACCCCTGGATATCAGTTCAGACTAAATCCCTGAGCGGATGCACCAACCCAGCTAAGTGGGATCCACTTAATATCTGTGTTGGGAAGGGGGAATACTCCCAAGTAAGCTCTGATAGGATTGCAACCTGCAGCTGAATCCAATTTTAAAACATTCTTCCGAATACATATCCTGAATATTTCCAGCTTCATAACAATGCAAATATTGCTAACCGTCATCATTCTCATTATCATCTGAAGACTACCTCCCCGCTCCCCAATATTTTCACCCCAATCTGGCCCTCCTCAGACTGCATTGTCCAAACCCCTCCCATGCCTGCGGAAGGATTAGGGGCGATGGAGTCCAACATTGGCAGAGAGAGAACGCCGGGCTGAAACGGGGGGTTGTAAGAGGGTGTGACCAGATGGACAAATATTTTGAGTTTGGGAAGGCAGTAGTCTCTTGATGCTCAGTCCCCTTAAGTGTTGGGCAGGGAGAGAAACAAGGGGAGGGAGAACAAAAGGAAAGGAAAATTAAGACCCGAAGGAGGGGGTCTGAGGGTGCCGGGGGAAAGAAGCAAAATTAATAACGATGAATTTTTGCTGATAAAGTCGTAGGAAATCAATCGGGCGCATTCTAGATAAAAGCATTGGATGAAATCCAATGTTTAACCCCAGGTAGGCTAGACTCAGTGGGCATGGGGTGAATCGATACCCCCGGGGTGGGGGCTACTCAAGTAGGTCTACTCTCAAGTAGGGCCCCTGACTCAACGGGAACACAGCAGACCTACCCTTACCGGGTCTCCGCCAGTCATTGACCTCAATGGGATTGGGTCAGTGGGGGGCTATTCAAATTGTTGTCTGCCTTCGAGTCCTTTCCGACTTCCGGCGGACGGATCACGGGGTTGTCTTTCAAAGACCCGGGAAGGGTCGCCTTGGGCCTTCCTCTGAGGCTGAGAGAGTGTGACTTGCCCAAGATCACCACGTTTTCTCTTGGCTGAGCGGGGATTCCGGGGCTGGTCTCCAGAGGGGTCGTCCAACGTTGAAAACACTACTCTGAGTAAACCCACCCTTTTGAGGGGGCTCTGCTCCGGTCCGAACTGAGTCGTGGATCTAGGCCGTTGCCTAGACGGAGCAAAAAAATTATGATCCTGGGTGGGACGAATAAACGAGTAATTTTTTCCTCTCTTTTTTAACTTGCCAACGTTTGGGGAGGTAAGGCCAGTTTTTAAAACCCGATTTCTCCAAGGTATTTCCCACAGAAACCAGGAGGGCATGGGGGGGGGGCGAAAATCCGCCTTTGTTTTTCATGGTGGGGGCTTAGAAACTCTTGAAGAAGCTTCGTAAGAAGTGTTTTGTTTTTAATTAAGAACCACAAAATGTTCAGGAGGGGCCGATCCCACACCTTCGAGGAGGAACGAACTCCAAAGATTGATCTTTGCTTTCCCTTTCCTTCGGTTTTTGCTGCAGTGGGGCGGCGGGGGGGAGGAGGAAGCCGAGGCTCAAGCGACGGGAAGCGGATCAATGAAGGATCGATGCCCAGCCCGATCAATTGAACCCCCATCCCGATCGATCTGGCGCAGGATCGGGACTCTCGGCCCATCCCCAGCGTGCACACCCCCGTTCAGGGCTTGGGGGGCAAACAGATCCGCCCTTTCTACCTCTCTTTCTTTGGAAACTGGCCTGAAAAGGGGGGAATTAAGCCTACGATCAGGGGAACTACGAAGCTAGGAATCTTCACCTCCGATCAGGCTGGCACGGGGTGGGTGAAAGGGCTAAGAAATCTTTTCTCTCTCTCTCTCTCCTTCGTTTTCTTCCGTATTCCACAGGAGGAGGAGGGCTTAATAAACTGGATTTTTACACAGGGCGTCGTACTAGGGGTGTCCCTGAGTCGGATGGAAGGTGAATAATTGCAAAAAAATACGAAAATTATTTTACGGGGCTGATGTTGGCAGGGAGAGAGGGGAAAGAGAAGCCGAATTCGGAGCAGGAAAGAAAGAAGGAGGCGGTTTGGAACAAGCCCGTGCCTCCCTCCTTGTTTGTCACACGATTACTTTGAGAAATGAGGGAAAGAGGGGGAGATAATCAGGATTCAGTCCTATTTTTATTGGAACTCCAGAATCGCGTTGAAAGGGCTTGGGATTCGAGCCCTGCTCAGCCGAAGTCCAAAAGTCACACCAGGCTGGCTTCTTTTAAATTACCCTGTTTAGATTTTGGGAATTCAAGGTGAGGCTAAAGTCTGGGGTGTTGCTTCTGGTTCCCCGTGTTTTTTTTTTGATTTGACGGCGGTACCTCCGGAGATCAGGGTTCCAGTCCCCGTTCGGCCGTGGAAACCCACTGAGCGGCCTTGGGCGAGTCCCTCTTGGTCCCCCTGGCTGTCGTCGTTGCATGCCTTTCGGGCACCCCACGGTTCAGGAAGGAGATGGGCAACCTGGAAGGCGTCCAGAGGAGGGCCAGCAAAGTGGCTGAAGGCCAGGAAACCCCGAAGCCCTGGGAGGAGCGGCTTAGGATGTTTAGCCTGGAGAAGAGGAGGTTAAGAGGGGCATGAATAGCCATGTGTCAGTATTGGAAGGGAGGTAATTGTTGAAGATGGAGCAAGCCTGTTTTCTGCTGCTCCAGAGACTAGGACATGGAGCAATGGCTTCAAAGGTCAGGAAAAGAGATTCCTTCTAAACATTAGGAAGAACTTCCTGAGGATAAGTGCAGTTGAACAGAGGAATATGCTGCCCCTGGGAGTGTGGTGAGGTCTCCTTCTTTGGAGGTTTTAAACAGAGGCTGGATGGCCATCTGTCCTGAATGCTTTGATGGTTTCTTCCTGCCTGGCAGACTGGGTGGCCCCTGTGGTCTCTTCCAACTCTAGGGTTCTAGGTCGTTTCCAACCTATGGGGGCCCTAAGGCGAACTTATCACGGGGTTTTCTGGAGCGGAGAGTGTGTGACAGCACCCAAGGCCACCGGGTGGGTTTCCGTGGCCAAGCAAAGGGGAGCCGAGGGTCCTCGTCCGGGACTCCAACCACGAAACCGCTTTGGCTCTTAGGCCGAAAGGGCGGGATTCCACCTTGGAGGAAAGCAATGGCAGACTTTCCCTGAACAAATCTTTGGAGCAAACTCGAAGAAAAACAGAGAGCCGGGCTGGGGTAGGGTTGGACGGGGCTCTGGGAGACCTGGATTCCAATCTCGGCTGACCCCACTCTCTCAGCCTCCTAAGAAAGCAGAGCCAAACTCTCCTGGAATAAACCTCGCCAAGAAAATCTTGGTTGATGCGAAGTCGCAGCCAACACGTACGAAATAAAGGCAAGGAAATGGTTCCTAACATTGCGAGCTTCCCTTCTTCTCTTTTCTCCCACTCAGCAAAGCGATCCAGGGGTATCTTTTAAAACTGGCAAATATAATTTCAACCATTACCTAGCTGAATATCCGCGTGTATCAAATTCCATCCCTTCATCTCTCTTTCCTCCGAGCTTCTAACTTGTTCTGGGTTTCTTCTTCCAGAGTTTGGAGGAGTGAGGATGGAGGAAGGGGTCCATTATAAATTTGGAAGTGTATTTAAATATATATATTCCCTGCTTTCGCGTTAGTAGAGAATTGGACTTTGGTTTCTAACCCTTTCTGAAGCCAAGAGGAAGGTTTAGGACGAAAGACCTGTTTTGCAAGGTAATGGTTGGGGTGGATCGCCTCGGAATAAATCCGGCCCATAAAATAATTAATAAATCGGGTCGCGCCAGAAGTCCGAACCGACGAGAAGAGAAAATACCGACATGAAGGAAGCAGCCGCAGCCTTTAGAAAAAAGCCAGTCGCGGGCGCCTTTACTTCCGAGTAAACCTGAGGAGGTTTGAGCGTCTGAGCGAAAGAGAAATGGAAGAGAAAGCGGGGAAAGGAACTCGAAATCGAGGAAAGAAGGCCGACGGGGAAAAACAAGAATTGGAGAGGTGGCCTGGCGGAGGTTTGCGCCACAGTAAACCCCGGCCGCGTCCCGGGACGTTTCCCTCGCCCTCTTTCCAGAGATCGCTGCGCCCGTCCTTTTCTTTGACTTTGCGGAACCTTTCTGGGGACTAATATTGTACTGAAAAACATTTTTCTCTGCAAAACAAATAATAATTTTTGAAGACTGAAATATAGTTGTTTTCGAATAGTCATAGCAAAGCTTAAGAGAAAAATAGAGAGAGTGGAGCAGCCCGGTTGCGGGAAAAAACAAAAACCCTTTCTGGAAGGAAACAGAAATAAGCAGATTTAAGGAATGCACGTTAAAGAATGACGATCGCCCCCAAATAAAAATCCTTCTTCGCAACTTTTTTTCTTTTTTTTTGCCGGTCTAGGGTCTCCTTAACCTTTAGGAGCAACTTTCTCAACTTTCACAATTGCGGGCCCTTACGGGCGTTGGAAAAGGATCAGCGCCGAAAGTTAGGTGGGCCTTTTTGGAGACCCCTTTCCCCTGGTTCCCGCCGAAGGGAGGCATTAAAAAGGAAAATCACCTGCCTGTCCTTCTTTCCCGGGGCGGACGGGGAGTGGCGGAACTTGTTTCGGGAGCGGGCGAGTTCGGACTTTGCTCCGGGACGGGACGGGGGCGGAGAGGCGCAGCGGGGCGGCGTTTCAAAGCCGGGAGAAGGGGAGCCTTGGCCGGGGAAGGGCTGAAGTCCAAGGGCCGGAGGCCGAGCCGGGCAGGGAGGGAGACGCCCGGCGGGGAAAGTCCGACGCCCGCCCTCCCCCTGCTTGCTTTCCCCCTCGCCCGTCTTTCTTTCCTTCCCGGCCTTTCTTTTTCCCCGTTTTCCTTCCGCTCCGTCCTTCTTTCCTTTGTTTCCCTTCTTTCTTTTTCTTCCTCCATTCTTTTCCCCCCCTTCCTTCTCTCCTCCTCCTCTTTCCTTTCTCCTTTCGTCCTTTTTTTCACCTTTTCTTTCTTCTCTCCTCCTTTTCCACCTCCTGCCTTTCTCATTCCTCTTCCTTCGCTTCTTTTCTTCTTTCCTTTGCTGGTCCGCCTTTCCCTTCTCCTCCCTGCCTCCCTTCCGTCGGACTTTTCTAAAACAAATAAAAAAGAAACCCCAGTTCGTCTTAAAGGTGCTGTAACCGCCCCTTTCCTCCTTTTTTATGCCGCGAGAGACAAACGCGTCTGCTTCTTTGAAATCTGGAACACGCGCAACCCAAGCCCCAACCCGATCGTCTGCGCGTGGGCGCGCGCAAGGGTGCCGGATTTTTTGGCCGGGGCGCAAAATGAGACCATGGCCCGGGCCTCTCCGTGAAATTTCCCTCCAGTCCCCAGATCCCTAACAGGATCGTTGAAGCTTCAGATGGGCGTTTAGAAATAACAGTTCAGGCATCCAGAGAAACGTGGCCAGGACAGGCAAAGCGACCCAGAGGGGCGCAAACAAAACGGAGGGAAGGGTGCTAGATGTGACGGGTTTTCCCAATGCCTCGTTCTCCGCAAGGCCAAAAATTTGGGCACCTTTGCTGCCCGCCTGCGGTTGCGAGAAAAATCTCTTCGCGCACCGTTGGGGGCAGGTCACAGTTCAGCGTTAGGCGAGAGGCAAAGAGGGCGTGGGCTCGGTTCAGCCAGCCATCCCGGCTTCGCGAGTTGGAGAGTTGTCCCGATTTCGCCCAGTCCCCCGAGCAAGGTCACTGTTTTCATAATGCCCAGGTTCCGTGTCCATTTTTCAGAGACGCGTGACGGCAAACCTATTCTTCCAGTCATACAACTGGAGAGGGACCCTCAGGGATCATCCAGCCCAACCCCCGGGGCACGCAAAATGCCCACTTGGCAGTAAGGAATAACTGAATTGTTTTCTAGACATGTAGATTAACTCTGTATCCGACAAAGAGAGAGACTGAGTAAATACCTGCTCCTATTTGACTTGAGCGCGGGTGACACTGTCTCCACAAACGCAACAGTGTGCCTCTGTGCTATCTTAAAACAGATTTTAATACGTCTGTAATTCGTCGTTTGTTTGTTTTAGAGCGAGCCACATTTCAAAGTACCTCCGGCGGGGCTAAACGTTAATGTGGAGGTTCTCTAATCGGTTGTACGTTTCTTCAGGGCAGTGGGTTGGACTAGATGGCCCCGCGAGGTCCCCTCCGGCTCTAAGATTCTGCGATTCCACCAGTGGGAAAGATACTGCGTGCCCATTGAAATATCTACCTACCGGGTGCTTTCATTTATACTCTGTTTATTCTGCCCGCATGGCACCCAAGGCGGCTTGCAAGAACTCGAAACAAAAAAAAGATGCAGCTGAAATATTATGTTGCAACTTTAAAAAAAAAAAATCAGACCACTCTTCTATTCAAAAAGGTAGAAATAGTTCCAAACACATTTAAAACACGGTTGAAAAGGCAAAACCATAGTCGGGGGTCCAGATCCTCCGAGACTGACCACCTCAAGGATCTGTACATCTGACCAAGATGGAGGGGCAACACGGATGAGAAGAGGGATGGAGAGGACGAGCGAAATGAGGAATGGTTGGGGGAGCTGGGCGTGTTGAAGGGAAGCCGGAGGAGGTGCCCTGAAGGCCCTCTTTAAGTAGCTCAAGGGCTGCCCCAGAGAGGAGAGGGCGGGTTTGTTCTCTGCTGCCCCCGAGGCTACGACCAGGTCTAATGGTTTGAAGTTACAGGAGGATAGATTTCGAAAGAAGGTTAGAAGGAACTTCTGAAGAGCAGGCGCCGTTGGGCCAGGGGACCAGTTGCCTGGGGCGGTGTCGGGGTCTCCTTCTCTGGGGGGGGGGTCTTCTGGAAAGAGTCCGGGCTTCCCCCTGCTGGGGGGGCTCTGGCTGGAGATCCCGCGTGAAGCAGCCGGGTTGGACTTGATGGCCTCTAGGGAGCCCCTTCCGACTCTGTGATGCGCCCACTGTTTTTCAAGCACCCGATTTGAGAACCCAAAGCCGACCTGAATCAAAAGGCCTTTGCCCGCCGGAGGAAAGGAAACAGAGAGGGGGGCCAGGCGGGTCTCCCGGGGGAGGGAGTTCCTCAGCCTGGGAGCTGCCACCGAGAAGGCCCCGTCCCGGTAGTGGGAACGAATGAACAGAGGGGGGCGGGAGCACTATCACCTCCAGTCTTCCTGGGACTAAGGGCTGGCTACACCTGAACTCCCCCTTTCCCTCCCACTCGAGGTTTGGCTGTGGGCCGGCGGGCGGGAGTCCCGGAGTCACAGGGCTGTAAGCATTGTGGGTGGAGAGGGAGAGCCTAGAAGGGGGCAAGGAAGAAGGGAAGGAGGAAGGAAAACAAAGTGAAGGTGCGGGGAGGCGGTGGCGTTGAGTCTCGGCTCCCTAGGAGCCTACAGTGGTTTGTATTACTAAAAGAAAGAAAGACAGAAGGAAGGAAGGAGGGAAATAAACCAACCCAAATGGTCCATCCTTTTCCTTGGCGGCATTTTAAAAGCTGTAAATCCTTGTTTTACCGGAAGGGACTCCGTTCTAGTGTGTCTGTGTAGCTACATGGCATATTTATCCTTTCCAGTCCAGCACTTCACGTGTCCGTCCTTTCTTCCCTTCCTTCCTTCGATCGTCCCTGCCTTCCTACCTTCCTGACTGTATTGCCTCCTCCTTCTTTTCTTTTCCTCCTTCCTTCCTTCTTCTTGCCTGCCTGCCTGCCCCCTGCTCTCTTTCCCGCCTGAATTGCGTCCTTCTTTTCTCTCCTCCCTTCCTGCCTCCTCTCCTGCCTCCTCTCCCTCCTTCCTTCCCTTCCCTCCTTCCTTCCCTCCTTCCCTCCTTCCTTCCTTCCCTCCTTCCTCCCTTTTTCCCTCCTACCTTTCTTGTCTTCCTTTCTTCCTGACTTCCCGCGCCACATTCTTCTTTCTTTTCTCTCTTCCATGTTTCTTTTCTTCCTCCCTCCCTGCCTTCTTTCCTCTCAAGACAGACTTCCATGATCCCCCCGCCTCGGTACTCCCGTGGTTTGTGGGCCAGAGCCCCCCAAACCCATTCAGCAGCCCCCCAAAACTGCAAAACGGCAACTTAGGGATTCAGCTCTGAAATCCAAAGAGGTTTCCTAGCCTAAAGGACTCAGCTCCCAGTTCTTGGCAACCACATTTCCACCCCCCTCACAAAATAGTCTTCATTCTTGCAGCCGAATTGAGGATGGGTGGGATCTTTTTCTTTCTTTCTTTTTAAATCGCCTCTTTATTTTCCAGGAAGGTGGGCTCGCAAGTTAGGAAAAAGAAAACTTGCAAAGCCGGATGCATTGGGAAAACATTAAGACACAAAGCGGTCTATAAATCTATGGTGGTTCTTTATCCCCCCCCCCCCCTTACTGTAATATAGTTTCGGGCAGAGTGTAGGTCTAACAAACTAGGAGAAGTTCAGCTCTTTTCAGTTTCATCAGGTTTATTCTTCCTGTTGTTCAGCCAGTTATTACTGGTTTTAATTGTTGTCTTAACCTTTCCGCATAATTTTATTGCAGGTATTAAAATATTTTCGTGGGACATCCAAAAAATGTTTTGGTTATTTTTTATGGAAAGGTGGTATAAAAATTGAAATACATATTTTTTGGGGGGAAAAAGGGTACAATCCTTATACTCGTCTAGCTGCGAAGTCCCTCCCGAACTTACTCCAGACTGGATGTCTGGTGGGTTGACACAGAAATAAAATCGATGTCGCGGCCCTCAGAGGGGCTTAATTTACCTCCATCCTCTCCATCAGTTGGACTCCAGCTCCCATCATCCTTTCCCATTAACCAAGTGGAGCTGCAAGTTAGGGGTCCAACTTTCTTTCAGGACGCTCCAAGGTGTCCTAATCCCCACTTCTGGTGCGCCTTCAAGTCCTTTCTCACTCAGGGCGACCCCATTACGGGATTTTCTGGGGCTGAGAGTGTGTGACGCGCCGGGAGTAGCCCCCTCGAACCAGAATAACAGGGGACAGACGCCTTCTTACTCCCGAGTAGACGCGCCCGGGATCTGACGGTGACCCCCGGGGCCACCCCGCGACCCGATCCTCCACCTGCGTTTTACTCCGAACCAAACCCTTACTCCCGTGTAACGGTCGCTTAATTCATAAGATCGCCCGAACCCCAATAATTAATTTTAGCGCAGTCCCGTTCATGTTCCTTCCTGTCTCGCTGTGCGGAGGAAGGAAGGAAAGAAAGAAAGAAAGAAATCGGCTGTATTCCGATTTTAGCAATGATGTTTCAGTTTGCAGCCTTAAAACGTGCTAAAATAATTTATTTTGCTTTTGAAAAGGAAGATTGAGATTACTTAGGTGCATTTAGAAAGACCTCCTCGACCTATGGTAGTTGCAAATACTTTTTAAAATATTATTATTATCTCTACTACTGCTGCTATGACATTATTATTACACTATTATTATTAATCTTCGTCATCGATGTCTAAAGTACCTGTATTTCTTTTTAAAGGATGCGAGGTATAATGGTTGCCATCCAAGTCAACTCTTTTTAAAAGAAAATCTACAAGTAGGTAAGCAGAGACTCTCTTGTCCTCATAAAATGAAATGTTTATGCCTGCAGAATTTCAAATTCTCTTCTTTCCTCCTTTTGGGGGAGAGAGAGCAACAGATGTTGATGTCTGAACGCCCTGCGTACCCTTAAATACTCCGCTTCGATCTCGCGTGTTCGTTTGACATTCTGATGAATTCGCGTCCGGGTTAGAATTCTTAATATAAATAAGAGAGGGGGACGCTGAAGGCGCGGTGGTTTCTTATGGCGCAGCGCAGGACATCCCTATTCTGGCTGAAAAACCGGTAGGCGAAGGAATACACGTGGAACCCCCACTGTTCTGTTCAGACGTTGGTGGGAAGAGAATGCAAGCAGAATTTATTTGGAGGTTCTGGGGCTTTGAATCTGTACTTTAAGGAGAACAGTCCATAACAAACAAGGGGCTGTTAAATTTCAGTACTTTCAAGACAAAGGCAGGAGTGGTAGACACGCGACTGGGTGGTTTTCACGTACACGTGGACTCCTGAGTCCCCCCCCCCCCGGCTCCGTCTTTCTTTCTCCTTCTCCCTAACTCCATCCACGATCAAGTTGAGCCCAAGTCTTAAAACTCCCCGACTACAAGCCAGTAGCCGCTCGTCGGAGCTTGGCGGGGCTTACTCCCGAGTAGGACCTAGCGAGAAACAGGCCATTTCCACACGAGTCTGTTATAGCGCGATGATTCCACTTTCAACCTCCTATGGAATCCTGGGTTTTGCAGTTTCGGGAGGCGGGCGGCCACGGACGAGAGTCTCCGCCTCGGTCGTCATTCCCTGCCCTCTTTTCTTTTCTGGCTCCCTTGCGAAGTTTTGTCCCGCTTCCTCTGCCCTTCAACAGACGTTCAAACCCACCCGACTGAATCCAAGTTTAACCCTCTTCCAGCTTTCCTTTCTCACCCTGAACCTCTCCGGAGAAAAGAATTCGAACTCAGCACTTGGGTTCACTTTGGCTTCTTCCGATTCGACCAGGGATTGAGGTGGATTCTTTGTTTTTTCTCTCTGGAGCAAAGAGAAAAAAGGCAACGTCTCCGGCTAGGATTTATAAATTCAGAGTTTTATGTATTCCCATTAGCTCCAGATATTGGTAAAGAGAAGGAAGAGGAGGTGTAATGATATCGTTGCCGGAGGCTCTTTTAAAACCTAACATTGGGGGGAAATGGGAATTGTACACTTGGGGATACCCCAAAGGACATGTAGACACCCCCCCGCCAGTGCTGGAATCCATAGAAAGGAGGAAGAGAATTCATCGGAGGTTCTTAGAACTGGAATAATAGTTTGGAATAATAGTTCTATATGGGAGTATGTTTTATCCCAGTCTGTGCTCTTCCTCTCCTCCATTCTCCGAAACCTGAAATGGCAAGTAGCCCTGTTTATGGGGTATGGATTCAGTACCCCTCACTGTAGAGAGACAGGGCCAGGATTCAAACCCTCTTTTGGCCGTGGAAACCCATCCTGGGCAAGTCGCGCGCTCTCAAAGGAAGGCAAAAGGAAATCCCGCTTGGGCAAATCTCTCCAAGAAAACCCTGGCTGGAGGGTCGCCGTGAGTCTGGAAGTCTATTTGAAGGTTTAAGACCCCTTGTGGGGGTGGAGGTCGTGTGCCTTCGCGGGGTTTTCTGGAGCTGAGAAAGTGTGACCTCTCTCTAAAGCCACCCAGTGAGTTTCCGTGGCCCAGCGGGGAATGAGTCCAAGGCGCAAAGCAGGAGGCCACGTTGGCTCCTTTACTTTGCCGGAAAGGAGTTTTCAAGAGGCGGGGCTCTCTTTTCCCTGCTTCACAGCAACCCTGCGAGGTGGGTGGGTCGGGCCAAGGCTGAGCGCGGATCTAGAGTGGCAGCGGTCTGATACCACTGCAAATGCCGTAGTACCGTACTCTGGAACTGCCGCGCTAGAGGGGTCCTGTAGCTTCCCAAATTGCAAATACCGTGGTTTCCGCAGGAGGCAGCCGTGACACTTAGTGCGGGATCGACCTGTTATTAATGGCTCAAAGTCGCTCCGAAAGCTTCGTCGGAAGGACGGGGGAGGTACCTGAACCCGGTTTGTCTCGGTTTCTAGTTCCACACGGGAACCACTGCTGGAAGCCAAACGTTGCCTGTAAGCTCCGTGGGGGCAGAGACCTCTTCTTGGTAGCATAGGGACCCCTCTAAAATCACGCCTCCTTCAACTCCTACAGCCCCAGCCTGGCCTAAATCTTGAGGGTACGTTCTCTATTCCCCCCCCCACAAGTTTTTGAGGATCATTCGCAGCCAAGGATCTTGGGGGCTTAAAGTGGGGAACGGGGGGGCGGTATTGGGGGCTGTGGGTTGCGGCCGCCTTTGGGGAGCGGCGGCGGGTAAGGAAGCCGAGAGGCGCCGCGAAATCTTTTTCCCCGGGCACCTATCGATCGCCCAAACAGAGAAAACAAATCTTTATGTGTCGGGAGCTGAAGGATTTATGATAGATCGGTGGAGGGAGGGAGGGAAGGGAGAGTTTCCAGAGGAGAAGAGCTCCCCTCCCTTGGCCTTCCTTCCCGCCCTCTTTCAGTTCTCCCGCCTCTTTTCTCCCTTTTCCTCTCTTCCTGCCTCCTTTTAATGCCCTTTCCTTCCCATTCTCTACTTTTTCAGTTTCCCTCTCTCTTTCCTTCCTTCCTTGCTTCCTTCCTTCCCTCCCTCCCCCCTCCCTCCCTTCCTCTCTCCTTCCTGTCTCTCCATAGATATTTGTCTATGAATAATATTATATTACATAACATGATGTGTTTTACAAAAAATGTTATGAGAACAATAATATAATACTGATTTGTGTATCTATGTCTTCTTGCCTGCCTTCCAGTCATTTCTGGCATTTGGCAACCCTCATGTGGCTGCTCATAACCTGTGGAACTCCCTTCCACTGGAGGCCACCTCTCTGTTCTCTATTCTGCCAGCAGACCCGAGCTTTTTCCTTAGACAGGGTTTTCCCTGTTTCACTGGCTGTTGTGCAAGAGTCTTTCTATGGGGTGTATGTTTGCAATGATTGCTGTGTGCCTTCATAGTCCTTTCTGACTAATGGCCGCCCTAAGTCAAAGCTATTGCAGGGTTCTCGTGGCACGGTTTCCTCGGAGAGGGTTTTTCTTTGACTTCCTCTGAGGCTGGGAGAGTGTGACTTGCCCAAGGTCACTCAGTACGTTTCCAGGGCCAAGGGGGAACTCAAACCCTGGTCTCCCAGTGTTGTAATCTAACACTCAAACCACCACCCCAGCTCTAAACAACTGGGGTGCTTTTAAATGGTTTTAAACTGGTTTAAATTGGTGCTGGTTTTTGCAGGATAATTTTAGAATCTTTTTAATAGCAACTTTTTATTTGCATTTTTTAAAAAGTGCTCTTTATTTTATTTTATACTTAGAGCCACCCTTCGGTCCATACTGGCAGAAATGTGAGAGGTAAACACACACGCGCACATACACACACAACTCATGGGCGTGCTTGCTTGCTCAGCACAACTGTGTCAGATAAGTTTAACTAAGAATAAAGCCTAAAATCAAAGAAATGAAGTCTGCAGTCCAAGAGTAGTGCGCCTCTGAGCATATACAGAGTGCAGTTACTAAGCTGCCACAACCAGCACACATCCTAATGCTCAAATCCGGGGACGTCACATTGGTCTTTTGTTTAATTTTAGATGAAACTCACTCTCAACCCTCACCGATTTGAGCTAAATCAAATCCAGCCTCCTTAAAACTAGCAGGCAGAGGGGCTTCTACAGAAGGTGGTGGTTAGCGGCCTCAGTCCCTTTGACATTTTCAAAATCTGCCGCCTCTGTGAGCTGGCAGAGAGTACAGGGGACTGGACAAATTCATGGAGAGAGAGGCGGAGGAAGGGTCGGCGAGGCCTAGGGATAGGAAGGGATCTCTAGGCTATTTGAAAGACCGTGTTCTCCCTTGTCTGTGTTTAGGGATCCGTCGGGGAGGCCTTTCTCTTTGTCGCACCACCCTGACAGGTAGGGCTGGTGGGAACATGGGAGACAGGGCCCTTTGGGGGCTGCCCCAAAGCTCTGGAACTCCTTTCACAGAGATGCCAGATGGGCAGACGAGCAAAGACCTTCCTCTTTTGACAGGCCATGAAGGGATGGTTCATCCCAGTCTCATCCCACCCACCTAAACAACCTGCTGGACTTTCTGTTTGTTATATTTGTTGTCCTATTCTTTTCAGACTATTCTTTTAGAGACAGTTGCCTCTGGTGGCAGATTCTGGCGTCCTTAGCTACCTGTGGCTTTCCTTGTGCCCCGCTCAGCTGGCTCACAGTCTTCAAGTATGGCAGTGGACGGCCTTCCATGGCCAATAGTGAAGGAAAGACTCAACCTCTACTTTAGTGTGCTTTCACGGAATTGAGGGGAGGGCGTTCTGTCACAGAAACCTAGAATTGGGAGAGACCCCAAGGGCCATCCAGTCCAACCCCATTCTGCCGTGGAGGAATACACAAAGCACTCTCTACAGTTTAAAAACCTCCAAAGAAGGAGACTCTACCATGCTCCCACATAGCACATACTGTCAAACTGATCATGCCACCAGGAAGTTCTTCCCAAGTAGAATCTCTTTTCCTGTAGTTTGAAGCCGTTGCTCCATGTCCAAGTCTCTGAAGCAGCAGAAGATAAGCCTGGCCCATCTTCCATAGGCCATCCTTTCAAATATTTAAACATGGCTATCATGTCACCTCTTAACCTTACCTATTTTGCCCTTGGCCTCCGGCAGAAAAATGTCTTGGGTTGACCTTATCCAGAGGCATTTTGATTGGTCCCTTGGGAGTGAGAATACTGAACTGCATGGAGTTCTGGCCCAATTTGTCCCTATTTTGTTGTGGGGAAGAGAAGAGGAGGAGGACAAACATCTCCTTTCTTCTAGAAAACAAGAGTGTTAGGAAGAAATGCATGTTTCTGGTGTGCTAGTTTTCTATGTTTGGAGAGGATTCCCCTTTTAAAAGAAAATGAGATATTGAAACATGCAAGAACCTGTCAGCCATCTGCCCCATTAGCCAGGAAGAGATTTAATGCTTAGTTCAGAATCTGCCTGTTTATTGAGACAGCCACAGAATACCCTGCTGAGTGAATTACATTACTATGCTGCCATTTCTCTAATGAGATCAAGGTGGCATCGGGAAAAGCAAGTGGCTCCCATGGTCAGTGGGGCAGCGAATCCACTCCAGGATTTAAATCAGGCTTTACAGCTGCTTTCCAGGTTGCTGAACTGTGTTCTCCAGTTGCTTCAGCACCTTGGAGAGTTCCTGTAAACCTAGTAAAAACCTGGAATGGATCCAGTCAGCCACTGACCCAGAAGCCACAAGCTGCCCCTGGGCAGCATACACAACTTCCCCTTCTTCTCTGATTTCTTCTTACAACAACAGTGCTGAGAGGTGGGCCAGGCTGAGACGGTGGGAGAGCCTGGGAGTGAGGTTCTAATTCTGTAGGCAGTTTAATTGCCTTTTAACACTAACTTGTGGTGTGTTTTCCTGAGGTATTTGCGTGTGTTTTCCTCTGTACTTGTTTTAAATTTTGTAAGTTGACTAGAGCCTCAGTTCTGGAGTATGGAGAAATGTAGGAGCAGTGGTAGTAATAGCAATTAATAATATCGAGTCACGTTGGTTGATTCCGCCCACAGTAGATTCGTTGAAGCAATCCATGAGTGGTGGGTGAAATCCTATGGATCCTATTCTCATTGGGGCCCATCCTTTGGCACTGTAATGGCCTCCCTTGTTCCAAGGTAGCTTTTTTGGGAGGGAGGGTGCAGGTGGGGAGGGGTTTAACCCACCCCAGCCCCTCAAAGCTGCCTCGGCTCCACAGCTTTAGTGCGTTTTCTTGCCTTTCGCCCTAATGACATTGCATCGATTGAACTGGGGGAACCGGGTGTCGCTGGCCAGTGGAAAAACCGACCCGCCCGCAAGCATGGCTCAATTATATTTTATTAATTACACAGCAGAGGGAGAGAGGAGAAGGTCCAGCCAACGCAGAAGATGTATTGCAGCACATACAGAGAGAGAGAGGAAAAACAACCATTACCACCACCATGGTTTATTTTTTTTTTCCCCCAGCTATGGGGGAATATTTGGGGCTGTATCCTATTCTTTGCCTTCCCCCAAGTAGACCCATGGAATTAAGGGTGTTTATGTATTCATTGCATTGCTTTCAATCATGGATTCCATGGGTCTACACAGTAGCTAGAATGGGATGTGGACTGATTTAGACCGCAGCTGACATGCGGATGGGGACTTGGGGTGGTTTGGGGGTTAAAATGGGTGCCCAAATTGGCACAAGACAAAATGGGAAACTCAGGGGCCACATGAGGCCTGTACATTTTAAGATCCGTGTGAGGCCTGCACGCCACACTTTCTGAACCCCTGGTCTAGCTGTACAGGAGGCTTTACAAAGCTTGAAAAGAGACATCTCTGCCTGCTAGGAGCTTACAGTTAAAAGGTCAACAGAAATAGGGAAAAGGTAGCCAGGAGGGGGGAAAATGTGACTTTGGAGAGATATTCAAAGAGATACCCCTGTTTAAGATTAAAAAAAATGAGAAACAAAGAAAAGAAAATATTGCAGCAACTTCAAGATTTATTTTAGCATAAACTTTCATGGATTGCAAAGCCTAAGATCCATTGCTCCACTCTAAGATCTAGGCCTTGGGCTGCGGTAGCGGATGCCCCCGTGTCAGCAGTCCTTGAGCCAGTTCCAGATTTTGGGTAGTTTTGAATGAGCTCTCCAAGGTGCTGACCCCGTTGGTGGGAAATGGCTCCACTTCTAGCTATCGCTATTATGTGGCTTCAAGGCATTTCTGACTTGTGGCAACCCAAGGCAAGCCTATCCCTAGGTTTTCTTGGCCAGATCTGTTCCCAGGGGGTCTGAGGCTGAGAGAGTGGGACTTGCCCAAGATCACCCAGTAGGTTTCCATGGCTAAAAGGAGGGATAGTTGGTTTGCAGTCCAAGGCTCAAGCTGCTGCACTGCACTACAACCGACACTCACAGAAATCCCATTGATTCGGTGGGTGTCCTTTCATTTGGGTGACACCCGGGCAAACCCCTTTTGCTCCGTGGGAACTATCCCGTCAGGTAAATCTCACTGGCCCAATGGGTCTTCCCTAATTGTGGTTGACACTTAGGTGAATCTCATCAACTCAGTGGGCCTACTCTAGGGAAGACCATAATAGGCTCCAAGGTACTAATTGAAGGGTTTTTAATATTTCGGAAATGTTGTTTCCAGGGGTGGAGGAGGAACATTTAATTCCAACCCAGGCTCCCAGATAGCTTCTGAGCATGTCTAGAGGTTTCATTGGAGGCTGCACCTTTGTCTCTGCCTTGCAGAAGCGCAGTGGGGGGGAACCCCTCTAGGGGGCAAAGCTTCTCATTCAGCCCCACTCCGTCCTTCTCTCCTCCCCCCCCCCCCAAGAAGGCCATCTGCCGCGTTTATTTCCCCTCCGCCGCCTTCCCACTCCCTCTGAGCCCCGGCGATCGATACACCCATTGTGGTGGTCTTGGGGGTGGGTGGGGGAGGACGGACCGGCCCTCTCCTCACTGCCCCCTAACTGGCTCCGAGGCCTGAGAAAAGGAGGGCTGTTGAAAGCGCCCCCCCGGGGGATGGTGGGAGAGGCAGCGTGGTCGGTCTGGGACGCGTGTCCGGGCAAGTCAAGAGCCCGGGGGCATCGCTCGATACCCGAGCCGGGCTCGTCCGCGCCAGCGTTTTTCCCGGCTCTGCGTATGGCCGAGAAGGTTGGAGGGGGACGAAAGAGGATGGGGAGAGGTGCGAGGTGCGGGAGAAGAGTTCTGCGGATGTCCTGGACCGCCAAAAGACCCATAACTTGGACCCAAGCCCGGACCCCTCCCTAGAAGGCAAGAGGAGCCCACGGAGGCGCTCGTGCTTTGGACGTATCGTGAGGACTCTAGAAAAGACTGTAAGGCTTGGGGAGGGAGAAGAGGCGCAGGGAAACCCGGAAGCGCGCACGGCTCGACGGAGGAAGAGGCCTCCCTGAGTCTGCGGGATCCGAGCGGGCGGGAGGGGATGGGATGACTCGGTGGCCTCCCAGCCGTCAAAGTCGGCTTGACTGCCGAAGCAGAAGCAAAATCCTTGGGGACCGAAAGGACCGAGAGAGGCTGTCTTAGCCTGGGCAGGTCGCGAGAGGACAGGGTGGAGGCCGTCAAGGAAGCTCGCCGGCCCCGAGCCGGGTTTTTGGTAACCGCGGGAGCACGGAGTCGAGGCTGGCCCTGGTGGCAGAGCGGGCCGGGAGCGGGGGGACGCGATCCTGGCCAGGGTGGAGGCCGGGCCGGCCAGGCGTCCCCGCCGCCGCCCCTCTTCTCCTCCCGCCGCGGAGATGGATGGAGCAATAAAGCCCAAAGGCCCGTGATAGATGGACGGGGAGATTAGGCGCGATGGAGTCCCCGTGATGCATGGCCCGGTGATACAGTCCGAGGAGGAGGCGGAGGCGCCGGGGACCCGCGGCTTCCTCCTGTCAAGCTGTACGAAGCCCCCGGCCTCCCTTCCGCCTCTCCGGGAGCACTCCTTCGGTGCCCCCTGCTCTCCTGATCAGTCCTTCCCCGCCCCTCTCCTCCGATATTCTTCCTTTCGGTCCCTTCCTTCTCTCCCAAGCTTCCTTTTTTCCTGCCTGTTCTCTCTTCTTGCAACTTGCCCTTCTTTTCCTTCCTTCCTTCCTTCCTCCATTCCGTCCCTTCTCTTCCTTAACCATTTCTTCTTCCTTCCTTCCTTCCTTCCCTTCCTCCGAGGCTCTTTCATTCTTCTCTCCCTTTTCCCCTCACTCTGTCTCTTCTTCCCTTCCTTTTTAATCTTCCTTCCTTCCGCCGTTTCTCTCTCCTTCCTTCCTCAACCTTTCTTTCCTTCTCTCCCTTCTTTCTTTACCCTCTTCCTTCTTCCCTCCTTCTCTTTTTGTCACCCTTCCTTCATTTCTTCCCCCTTCCTTCCCTCCCTCCCTTCTTCCCTTTGCACTCTTTCTTCGCTCCCTTCCTTCCTTCCTTCCTTCTCTCTCCCCCTCCCGCCCGCTTCCAGCCCCCTTCCTCTGGTTCTCTTACAGATCTCCTCCCCACCGACACCCCTCCTCACGCGAAGCCTCCCCCTCGCTCAACCTCCAGCCCCATTGATTTTTTAGATCGCGATTCCCCTTCGCTTTCCAACCTCCCCCCCGGCCCTCGCTCCCGCCCCGCCCCCGTCCCCGATCCAGGAGGCGCAGGCTCCCGGCGGTGCCGCACCGAACACACGCACAACTACGCCCCCTCCCCGTCACACACAAACCACGCAGGGGCGCCCCCCTCCCCGCCTGCCGGCGCGTGCGCGCGCTCTGGGGGCCGGGGCCTCCCCCCCGACTGGCAGGTGGGGGGCGCGCGCGTTCCGCTCTCCAACCGGGTTGGACGCGCGCGTGTGTGTCTGTGTGAGCGGCGGGGGGGCAGGGAGAGGGGGAGCTGGGAGGCTGGGAAGGCGGGAGGGGGGAGCCGTGACGTCAAGGCGCGAGGGAGGCAGAGCGGGGAGAGCGAGCGAGCGAGGGAGAGAAAGAGAGCGAGCCGGCGAGCGCGGTGATTCTCAGCAGCGGCGGGGAAGGTCGGTGGCGAGCGGGCGGGCGGGCGAGGGAGCGCGGAGGAGCCGGGCGGCCGGGCAGGAGGCCAGCGAGCGCCCGCTGCTGCCGCTGCGCCCGTCCCCGCAGCCCCGAGGAAGAGGGAGAAGACGGGGAACCCGGACTCGGGGCTCCCGATCCGGATGTTGCTCTTCTGAAATGGCCCGCGGTCTGGATTGAGGCGGCGGCGGCGGCAGGAGGAGGCGGAGGAGGAAGAAGAGGAGCGAGGAGGAGGCGGGGGAGGGGGAGGAGGCGGAGGCGGAGATCCGGCGACCGCCTGGCCGGGTGGGGCGGGCGAGCGGGGGAGCTGCGGCGCTGAGCGATGGAGCTCAGCCTGGACGGGCTGGGCAGCCTCCACCAAGCCAGCGAGCTCCTGGGCTCCTCCTCGGGGGGCCACGGCCGGCAGCCCCCTCCCCCTCCGCCGCCCCCGCCCCCGCCGCCGCCCCCTCCTCCCCCGCCGCCGCCGCCCCCGCCGCCCTCCACGCACCGCAACTTGGTCTCGGCGCACGGCCGGCCGGCCATGGTCTCCAGCATGGCTTCCATCCTGGACGGGGCGGGCGAGTACCGGCCGGAGCCCACGCTGGGGGCGCCGCCGCTCCACCCGGCCATGAGCATGGCCTGCGAGTCGCCCTCGGGCGGGATGAGCACCTACACCACGCTGACCCCGCTCCAGCACCTGCCGCCCATCTCCACCGTCTCGGAGAAGTTCCACCACCACCACCACCACCACCACCCGCACCACCACCACCCGCACCACCACCACCACCACCCGCACCAGCGCCTCTCCGGCAACGTCAGCGGGAGCTTCACCCTCATGCGCGAGGAGCGGAGCCTGGCCGCCTCCATGGGCAACCTCTACGGCCACTACCCGAAGGAGATGGCCGGCATGGGGCAGCCCCTCTCGCCCCTCTCCAACGGCCTGGGCTCCCTCCACAACGGCCAGCAGTCGCTGGCCCCCTACGGGCCCGGCCCCCACCTGGCCGCCGGCGACAAGCTCCTCTCGCCCAACGGCTTCGAGACGCACATGCTGGCCCGCGGCGAGGACCCGCTCTCGCGCAGCCTGGGCGCCCCGGGCTCGGGCATGATGCCGCCGGGCCTCAACGGCATGCACCCCCCGCACGGGCACCCGCACCCGGGCCCGGCCAACGGCTCCCTCCTGGGCGAGCGGGAGCGGCAGGTGGCGGCGGCGGGCTCCCAGGCCGGCGCGGCGGGCCAGGTGGAGGAGATCAACACCAAGGAGGTGGCGCAGCGCATCACGGCCGAGCTGAAGCGCTACAGCATTCCCCAGGCCATCTTCGCCCAGCGCATCCTCTGCCGCTCGCAGGGCACCCTCTCCGACCTGCTGAGGAACCCCAAGCCCTGGAGCAAGCTCAAGTCCGGGCGGGAGACCTTCCGGCGGATGTGGAAGTGGCTCCAGGAGCCCGAGTTCCAGCGGATGTCCGCCTTGAGGCTGGCAGGTAGGCGCCCTGGGGGGAGGACGAGCCGGGGGGAGGGCGTCCGGACCCGAGGACGGGGTAGGAAGGGAAGCCCGCGCTCGCCTCTCCTAAATCGCCCCCCCCCGTTGTCCCGTGTCCGGTACTCGCAAAGCCCGAGGAAAGGTTTGCAACCGGGGCGGAAGAGATTATTGGGAGAGGCTGCCCCAGCTGAAGGGGGTAGAAAGGGAAGCCTCTTCTGTTAATTCCCTGTCAGGAGACACCCCCCCCCCAAATCTTCGTCAAACACCTCCACCGGGGACAGGATGGGAACCAAGGCTGTGCGAGCTGGAGGGGATGAGAGAGGAAGCCTCCCGCTCCCGTTTCCTAGATGCTCCCCTCTGTTCACACGTGTGGGGAACCTCCGAAACTCTTGTAATGCGCGCACGCTGCGAACAGGATTGCAACCCAGGCTGGAGAGGGTGTTTCTGTGAGTGTGAGCGAGGGAGAGAGCGAGGGGAAGCCTGGCGCCCTGTCTCCCGCGTTCTCCCCCGTTACCGCCGATGTCACGAACTCCCCCCAAGACCCGCTTTACGCCCGACCCCTGCCCCCCAGGCGGGGTGGCAGCCGCCGTCAGCGAGAGGGATGGCCGGGAGCAAAGGGAGCGGGCAAAGCGCGCGGCGCTGTGGGGCACGCGTGGGGTCGTCACAAGCGCCGGTTCCCACGCGGCCGCCTCGGGCACGGGGCTACCAGCTCCCCGTCCGGCCGCCGAGGGGCCGCGCTCCCGAAGTGCCGGGGAAATCGGTGCAGGCGTAGTCGGGGCGTTGGGACCGGCGCGTGGAGAGGCAGAGAGACACAATCGGTGGGGGTTACGTTGCCCCAGCGCCCTCTTTCCTCTGTCTTCTGACGGCGAGGATCTGTCTGTCCCTCCATCCCTCCATCTACCTGTCCGTTCTCCCCTCCGTGTGTCTTTCGGGTATTACGACGACCGTCCGAGCGCAAGAAGTTCCTGTTGCTGCCAGGATGAGGGCACATAGAGTGTGGTTGTCGTGCGCCTCCGAGTCTTTGCAGATTTATGGCGGCTCTGTCGCGGGGCTTTCCGGGACGGGTTTGCGTTAGGCGTTTAGAAAGGAAGATAAGCTGGACCCTCTTAGGTTTCTCCCACCTGGAGCACGGGGGGATCAGCCCACAGGGATCCGTGGATTCCCTCGATCTGCTCTGTTTGGGACTAACGATAAGGTCCCCCAGGTGCCGAGGGAGAAATGACATTCTGAGCAAAAAATATAATAATAGTAGAAATATTGATCTCTTTGTGCATCTGGGTAGGAAAGAGGGGCACGGGGGACTCTTGGTGATTAGTAGATCCCATTGATTTCACGGACCTACTCTCCAAGGGACTAATTGTTGCTTAGTCCCCATGGGTCACCCCGGGAGTAAATCCCATTGAGTCCAATACTCGAGGTGGAACTGGCTGTCTAGTTCCGGGTAGACCGCTGATGAATCTGAGTCAACCCGGGACTAAATCTCAGGGATTCCATGGACCTCCTTGAATTTTTTTCCCTCCCCAGTAGATGAATGGTGGTTCAATCCGTAAGGAAATGGCAGTGATCCCACGCGCCCACTTTCGGTGGGACCGATTGTTGATGAATCCCCATAGACCATTGGTGAGTACACGCCTTAGGTTCGGTGGGTTTACGGCTGGAATTAACCCAGATTATTCAGGCTAGTAAATCCCTATCTGCGCAAAAGCAGCAGTCCCATAGAAGCAATCTCGTAAGACTTGTCATCCATCCATCCCTGTCTCCTGCGTGTAAGGGAACAGCCAACTAAGGCAGTCACAACAACTCAAGTCCTCTGTGATTGGATCCGTTTTGAAGCTCTTCCTGGAACAGACTCACAGCCACACAGAGACCTTTCCTCTCCCTTCACGCAGCCCCAAACCCCTACTCAGGAAGGGCCCTCTCTCTACGCTACACGGGAAACATCTGCACACACACAGACACCGGGATCCGAAAGGAGACCTCCACGCCCATCCCCGGGGCGAGTCCCAACCCAAGGCAACCTGAACAGGGTTTCATATACAGCCAGAGGCCCCCCCCCCACACACACACAACCTTCCTTCCTCCCCCCCCTTCTTTCTCTCTGTGTCTACCTGCCTACGCACCTCACCTGGACTGACAAAACAATACCTTTGTCTACCTATCCAGCGCCAGCCAAAGGTTAGCTCCGCCACTGTGCAGCAGATTAATCCGTTAATTAGGCCCATAAACGAATTAATCAACGAGTTCCTCCTCCCAAACCTATTCACCCAGACCTCTCCGTCAGTATTTGGAGGTTTTTATAAAACTGTTGACCCAGCTAAGACGGACTGGGTGTGTGTCTGTGTAGGTCTATGTGGACCAAAGGGTTTGGTTGTTTACAACCGATTAATCCATTCATCTTTGTCACCGAAGAGAGAATGCGGCCAGGGTCTTCCAGTGACCCCTTGCTTTCCTCATTTCCACCGCCCTTCTCTAATTTGTGACGGAGAAATTAGGGATCCTTCGGTTCTCACAACTACAAAACAGGATTTGACTTGTCATTTTTAAAAAAAAGGGACTTTGAAAGAAGTGGTTCTGTTTCTATTGGGGAAGAAGGGAGCGAGAAATAGCCTGACGCGTTAAAATTAAGAAAAACAAGGTTTTTCCTCTCCCTTAGCCTAAGAGGGGCTCTCCCTTTGATAGGGCCTCTGTGTCCAATGTTTTCAGCCCTTGTCTTTCTTTCTTTCTTCCTTCCTTCCTTCCCTCCCTCCCTCCCTCCTTTTGGTCCTTCCTTAACCACATCTTATAGGATGAGCCTCAGAGGGTGGTCTCTCATTCTCTCTCTCCCTCTCCCTCCCTCTCCCTCTCTGGAGCTCTTTAAACAGAAATTGGATGGACACCTTTTGGGAGGGCTTGAGCTGTGTCTTCCTGCCTGGCAGGGGGTTGGACTAGATGGCCTTGGGGGATCCCTTCCCACTCTGGGATTCTGAGTCCCCCTCAACCTATTGTTTCTTTTCTACCTTCCTCCTTTCCCAGGCCTTCCTTCTTCGGTGTGTTGTCCGTCCTTCCTTCCTTCCTTCCTATAATCTTTCTATATTTCCTTCTTTCCTTTCTCAGTATCCTATAGCTGCCTCCCTCCCTTCTTTCTTCAGTGAGTTTTGTCGCCAGTTGTCCTTGCTTGCTTGCTTGCTTGCTTCCTTCCTTCCTTCTTTCCTTCTTCCCTTCCTCCCTCAATGTATTATAGCTTTCCCTCCTTCACCTCTTGCTCTTTCCTTCCTCCTCCTCCTCTTCCTTTCTTTGTTTCCTTCCTTCCTTCCTTCCTTCCTTCCTCCTTCCTTCCTTCCTTCCTTCCTTCCTTCCTTCCTTCCTTCCTTCCTTCCTTCCTCAGTTACAGGCAGCCAGTCTTCCTTTCCTTCTTCCTTCCTCAGTGTTCTATATCTTTCCTTTTCCCTCCTCCCTTCCTCCCTTCCTCCCTTCTCTTTTTCCTGCTTCCCCTTCTCTTGCCCCCCTGCCCTCCTCCCCTCCCCCTCCCCCTCCCCGCCGCAGGCTCCGATGTTGCTGAATGGGTCAGAATCCGCTGCTCCCCCTGACCTCTCTCCCCCGCTCTCCCCCCACCCCAGGATCAATAGTATAGCTCCTTCATTTTACAAATGGCGGCGCCAATCAATTATCTATAACCAAGGCAACGCTTTGCATAGGGAAAGGAGAGGGAAGCGGCGGAGGGACCGGAGGTTACTCCCTTGGCCTGGAGGGAGTGCGGGAGAGGTGAACCAGTTTGAACTGGGAGCTAAGGAAGCGAGAGAGCCCCCTGATTTGGGAAGGCGCTCTGTATGCGTGAAAGAAAACCACGTACACAGAGAGAGACTCCCTCTGCTCTTCAGAGAGGGACTGCCTTTGAAAAGGGGATCTTTAAGCGGCTGCAGGATCTCTTTTTCCTTCCTTCCTGGCTGGCTTGGCCTCTTTCCCTTCGCGCCCTTTCCTAAGCCAGGGCCACACCCTGTGGCAAGGAGTTCCGCCCCCTCTCCCGCCCTTCTTGGTGCAAAAGGATCCTTCCTGACAACAGAGGGCGCAGAGTATAAAGTTCCCTGGCCAGCGCGCTATACAAGGAGTTTACAAATCTTTCTGTCCTGGCTAAAATGAGCCAAGGCCCTTACTTAGCCAGTAGGATAGGAATCTTCCTTAATAAAAGTGGCAAAAACTAAAGAGAGTATATATAGAGAGAAGGAGGGGTGGGAATATATCTATATATATGTTCTTACATATATGTACTTTTTTCCTGTCTCTCCCACATCACTTTTTCCCTTCTTCCCCTCCTTCTTTTCCTGCTTTTCTCCTTCTTCTCTTCCTCTCACTGTCCTTCCTTCCTTCCTTCCTACTCTTAAATTATTTGAATACCCTTTGGCCACCCCCTATGTTCCCAGTGGGCCTAAGAGTCCAGTGTCATAGTCCCTGCTCACCAGTTAGTCCTGCCAGCTCTGTTGGGGACTCCTTCTCCACTCTCCGCCAATTCCTCCCTCGCTGTCACCCAGAGGGTCGTCCCAAGATATTTTGCTGCCTGAGGCGCAGAAGCCAAAGGCATGCCTCAATAGCCAAACTGGAAGACCCACAGGAACCAGATGGAAAGTTGTTGGTGTGTGTCTTAAATTACTAGGACAAGAAGCTGGGTTTTCTTGGCAAGATTTGTTCAGAGGGAGTTTGCCTTTGCCTGCCTCTGAGGCTGAGAGAGTGTGACCTGCCAATGATTTTCTTTGGCCAAGCACTCCCACACTCAAACCACTGCCTCTGGCTGTCTCTCTTTGCCTGGATCATCCCCCTAGTGTTCCTGTTTGTCAGTGAGTGTACCTGTGTCCTTTTCGCTTTTCAAGCACCCCACCGCTTTCCACCGTCTGCTGGAAGTTACTGGAGTTTATGGGAGAATCAGCACACCATATATTGCATTAGCTGATATAGGAGGAGGAGAGGTTGGAACCAGGTTTAGTCCTGCACAGAGGAGACCCATTGAAATCAATTGGCAGTGGTGGCAGCGCAGAGCTGGGCCCCAGCTTTCCAACTCCAAAGCTGGAGGCACAGGCAGGAACAGGAAAAATATAAAAATAGCAGAGTGTTACAAGCAGAGCCATAAGGCAACGCAGCACAACCTCTTTTCAAATAGCCCCAGTTAGTGAGTACAGGAAGCCCTGATCCTGGAGGATAAAACCTATACAGAAAATCATCTGGAAAGGAAATATTCATAGAATCATAGCATTGAATAGAGCCCTAAGGGTCATCCAGTCCAATCCCCCTGCCATGCCAGAAAGACCCATTCAAAAATAGGAGATATGGCCTTCCAACCTCAGTTTAAAGATTTCAAGGCAGTCTCTTCTACTGTCAGATAGCTCCTGTTGTTTTTTTTAAGTTCTTCCTAATGTTTTGACAGAATCTCTTTTCTTGTAATTCGAATCCAGGAAACAAGCTGGTTCCATCTTCAAATAATTATGTAATCTCTTAAAATAATCTCTTAAAAATATATGTATCTATCCAAGCAGACTCTATTTCTGAGAGGCAGGGCCAGTGGCGCTGATGTATCTATATTGTTTTTCTAAAGGCTGAGGAGAGAAAAGGCCAAAATCAAGCCAGAATAGCTGAACTCTTTTGGAACACCAAAATGAACCATCTGCTTAATTAAGGCTCAGCTGCTCCACGGGTGGGTGGTCACTTCAGGTTCTCCGAACCAAAGAAAGAGGCGGGATGTTGGAAAGAGGCCGAAAGGACAAACAACTCCAAGAAGCAGGCAGAAGCTCCCTGGGGCCCAAGGAATGCAGTGTCTCCAAGTTAACAAGGATTATGCACAGAATTAAACCTGATTTTTACCCCCCTTTTCCCCCACATATCTATTCTAACCTTCCCATCGCATGATGCCTCTGGGTATCCTTTCTTCATCGGGGTCTAAATAACACAGTGTCCTGGTTGGAGCATTGCAATGTTAGACCAGGGTTCAAGTCCCTGTTTGGCCTTGGCCAAGGCCCACTCTCTCAGCCTCAGAGGAAGGCATGAAGGGCAAAGCCCTACTGAACACGTCTTCCCTCACTGCTGCCTCTCAGCAACTGCCACCTGAGGCAGTTGCCTCACCCCCAGTCATGGTAGGGACCGGCCTAGGAAAGGGGGACCCTTGGACCTTACATTCTCAAGCATTTTCAGAAAGGACACCTCTCAGGGCAGTCCTCCTCACATTCACAGGACACAAAGGTTGATCTATGTGTCTGTCTCTGTTTGTTTACCTGCCCACCTACCTGTCTGTAGGTAAGCCTGTCTGTCCCTCCCTCTCTCCGTCCATCCCCTAAATTATCTGTATGGCTATCCCTCTGTCTGTCTGTCTGTCCGTCCGTCCGTCCGTCCCCCCACCCACCCACCCGCCTATCTATATAGTCACCTACTTACCCTCTGCCACTTTCTTTCTTCCCAATATTTTAAGGTGTTTTTTTCCCCCTTAGCTATTGTGAAATCTGAATTCCTAGAGAAAAAAAAAACAGAGGAGACTTTGATGCCACCTTCTGATGGCACCTGCTGATGCCATCTTCTTATGCCCTAAATGTTTCTGGTAGTGACAAAAAGGACAGAAGGACCCTGAAGGTGGAAGGGCCAGTCTTTCTGTCTCTTCCACCGGTTGTATCTTCTTACACCCCTTGTGGAGACCCCTAGACATCCTGGAGCCCACCGCCCTTCTCTTCCCCAGCCTATCTGTCTAGAAGATGTGTGTGTGTGTGCCTGTATGTTGAGACAGAGAGCTAAAGCAGCTTACCAGTTAAAGTCAGAGCCCTGCCCCATTTTCCACGGATGGAATCTTTCCCTTGTAGAAAGTGATACAAGGAGTTATGAGGTTTGCAGTGGTCCTACATCACCTGAAGGGCAGAACAGGGACTCATGCGTAGCAGCAAAGGCAACCTCTTCCTCTAGGGACAGATGGGGAAGAATTCAGTGGACTAGGACCTCTGGAGGGCTGCGTTTGAATCCTTGCTCCTCCTGGGATTCCCCCTTGAGCGAGTCAGGCTGTCTCAGCCTTGGAATAAATCTTGAGTGGGAGAGGCAGCCTGGTTCAGTGGTCGGAGCCTAGCACTGGGAGAGCCCGGTTCCAATTCCTGCTCAGCGGTGACGGAGGCCCACTTGGGTGGCATTGGGGAATTCGCATTTCTCCCAGCCTGAGAGGAAGGCAAACTCGAAATAAAGCCGGCCCAAAAAACCCTGGGACAAGTTTGCTTTAAACTTTGAAAGTCTTGATGGCAGATAGCAACGAGGAGAGGAAGAAACCGCGTGAAGGTATATGCTGTCTCCCTACCCAGCCCTGGGTTGAACGAGAACGGGCCCTGGAAGCCCACTGGGTGGCCCTGGGCAAGTCACACTCTCTCAGCCGGGAAGGGCTTGGAAGCTCCAGTCCGCAGAGGAAGCCGCGCCTGCAAAAGCGATTTCACAGCGGTTCCTGCCCTTCCCGCCCCGCTCTCCCCCGCCCCCGCTCCCCGGGCGTGCCAAGGCTGGCAGGGAAGCCCGTGGCCTGGCCCTGGCAAGGAGTCCGCGGGGCCGTTGCCAAAAGAGGACTAATGAGGCTTGGGCGCCGTCCCATCGCCCGTCGAAGCCGCCGTGGCGGGGATCCAGTCGGAATCCCTCGGGCGAGGCGGAAGGTCCCCCTGGCAAGGCTCGACACGCGAGGCTGGGGAAGGGGGAGGTTCACACGTGACGGGGACACGCTTGTGTGCGCGTTTATGGGGGCCGGCGGCGGAGAAGGCGAAGAAACTCTTTTTCCCAAACAGCCCTCCCCACCCCGGTTCTAGTATCGTCGGAAAACGAGAACACCTCGTTTTGCAGGGAGTTAAAACTGGCAAAGGAACGAATCCGAGGAACGAAATTTGCTCCCTGCCGCGGGACAGGGATTTTAACAAACCCCGAAATGGAGGAAGGAGAGGGGATCGAAGGCACCGACTGGTCTCCTCCCGTGCAGTTGCAGGAGGGGGAATTTTAGAATTCGGTTAAGCCGCAGCCCTCGGCCCGCCTGTCTTCCGACGCGTGGTTTTCTCTTTTTTTCAAAGCAGTCTTTCCCTTTGCAAGGAAAGTAGCCATTTTCTCTCGCTTCCTGGAAGCGTCCCTTAGCTAGACAGAGAAAGCGGCGCTGGGGAGGGTGACAACGGCTTCCTTCTTCTTGTGTCCATACGTAGAGCCGTCCCCAGGATTCCATAGGATGTTGAAAGTGGAATCATAGCGCTGTAGCCCTCTAGTGCGGAAATGGCCTCTGTTTACAGCGTTCACATAGTGTAATATACGTATAATCTATGTATATAATATATAACGTTTTAATACTCTGGATCAAATCGGCTTTCCGCGTCGTTTGCCTTCAAGTCATTTCCGACTTCCAGCGACCCTGGGATGGAGTTTTCTTGACCAGATTTGTTCAGAGGACGTTTTCCGCTGGCCTTACTCTCTTGTATAATATACATATTTATATTTATATAATATTTATAAAGTTGGAAAGGACCTGAAGGCGTGCAAACCCACAGAAACGTGATATTATAGATCGCTAGATAATTATAGAGACATATTGTAAATAGCGCGCGTGACTATGGAAGTATGCACGCTATTACAATGGATTTTCTAGTCTGTGTGTGTCATATATAATGCTGCAATGTTACATCTCGTTGTTGTTGTGTACTTTCAAGGCGTTTCCCACTTCTGGCGAAACGATGATGGGGATCTCTGGGGGTTTCTTGGCAAGATTCTTTCAGAAGGGGGTTAGCAGGGCCTTCCTCTCCCCTTGGTCTACGGGGACGGGTGGCGTTTCTGCCCGTTTTGCCAGGCTGGGGAGAGCCGCCCGGGCTGGGCTGCCGGGACTCCAGAAGAGAAGGCAGAGAGGTGGCAGGAGAGCTAACTTTAAATATTTGAAGGGATGGCATTGGGGAGATGGAGCAAACCTCAGTGGAGTGTGGCCGAGTCCCCTTCTTTGGAGATGTTAAAAGAGAGGCTTTGGGAGCCCTCTGTCAAAGGGAAGGCTTTGAGGGTGTCTTTCTGCAGGACAGAAGCGGGTTGGACTGGATGGCCCTTGTGGGTCTCGTCTAGCTCTAGGATCCTGTGAAACAAGACGATCGGACTTGAGGGAGAAAGAAGAACAAGGGTGGCGTGGAAAGAAAGCCGGGAGAAGGAAAGGTGCTGGGAAGAAATGAAGCTAAAATAAGAAAGGAAGGAATGAAGGAAGGAAGAAAGGAAGGGGAGGGGAGGGGAGAGAAAAGAGAGAGAGAAAGAAAGGACGAAAAGGAAAGATGGAAGGGAAGGGGAAGAGGGAAGAGGGAAGGAAAGAGGGGAGAAGCAAGGAAGGAGGAAAAGGAGAGGAAAGAAGAAAAAGCGGAGGAAGAGAGAAAGAAAGGAAAGGAAAGAGGAAGGGAGGAACAAAGGGAAAGCGAGAGGAGAAAGAAAAGGGAGGGAGGGAGGGAAAGAGGGGAGAAAGAAGAGAGGGGGAGGAAAGAGAAAGAATGGAAAGGAGAAGGAAGGAAGGAAGGAAGGAAGGAAGGAAGGAAGGAAGGAAGGAAGGAAGGAGAACAGCAGAGGCAGAAGGAAGGAAGGAAGGAAGGAAGGAAGGAAGGAAGGAGGGAAGGAAGGAAGGAAGGAGAGCAGCAGAGGCAGAAGGAAAGGAAGGAAGGAAGGAAGGAAGGAAGGAAGGAAGGAAGGAAGGAAGGAGGGAGGGAGGGGAGGGGGAAGGGGGAAGAAAGAGAGGAAGAAAGAAGGAAGAGGGAAGAGAGAGCAAGTTCCAGGAAGGAAGGAAGACAGGAAGACAGACGGGAAGGCTGGGGGGGGGGCGGGTGGTAGGACGGGGAGGGAGCGGAAGAAATCCCGACCTCCGAGGCTGTAGTCTTGCTCGCCCTTTCCCTTCAGTGACCGGCGGGGTCTGGCGCGGGCCCCCTGCTAACGGTAACGAATACCTGATAACGAGCGCCCCCTTTCCAGCCGCCCCGCCCGGCCTGGCTCCTTTCCGGATCCGCTCTCCGGCCCGGGGGTCCCGGGGATGATTTATGGGGTCGCGTGCGCGCGCGCGCGCGCGTGCTGTGTGTGCCCGAGAGTCCTTCCTGCGGGTGTTTAATTAGGGCGGGCGAGTGGCATCCTTTAGTTCCAGTCAATGCCCTATTGAAAAGCCGTTAATAGCATGCAAATGGTTCCCCCAGCCTTTACAAGGTTCTGGTAAATAAAGATTTAAACACTCGGGCCACAATTGGCTCCTTAAGTGGCCCCGTTGTTCACTCTAATTGAGCCGTCCGTGTTTTATTTCCAATTGGACCGAATAAATAATAATTTAAAAGGGGTGGAGAGACGGGGAGGGAAACCACCCGGCCTCGGGGGGACACGGAAAAAGACAAAACCCCAGACGGGGTCAGCCGAAAAGACCGAAGGAAGCTGCAGAGAAGCGAGGAAGGAAAAGCGAGGGCTTTTAAGCTCTGCCAGGTTTCCATTTTTTAAAGAACAAAACGGAAAAAGAAAGGAGATTTAAGTTCCAGGCCTCTCTGGAAACCAGGAGGAGTCTTTTGGAGTTGGGGCGCAGAATGGGACTCGTTTGGGGGAGGGGTGCAAGCGAAACGCCCTCTGCAGATGCTCAGAGACACTCTTGCCTTTAATCAGTTCTTCCTGCAGACGGGTTCCAAGACTGATTTTTTTTAAAAATGCTGCTTCTCATCCACCTTCTTGATGTATATTAGCATTGTTAGGCGTAGTAATAATTATATAAAATATTGAATCGTGGTGGTTCTGGATCCTTTCCCTCCATCGAGCCCTACAAGGGAGCAGTGGAGGCCTCTCTCCTCTCCCTGCAGAGGCACAACAGCCCTGTGAGGTAGGTCGGCCTGAAAGAGGGCGACGAGAGACGCCAGGCCCAGTTCAGTTGCCTGACTTAGGGGTGACTCCCATTTCTAATGAAATGCTTTCTTGGCTAAATAATCAACCAGAAGGACAACGATAGCATAACGATGATGACGGCGCAGCATGAAAAATATGGTACCTCCGATTCCCACCCCTCTTTCCAGAAGGCAGGAGAAGGCTCCTGTTTGGAGCCCAACCCCCCATTGAACTCAATGGGATCGACGTCCGGGTAAAAGGCACACGGGATCGCGCCCTTTCCGCCCATCTCCACCGCCCGCTCGGAGCTTGACAGAGGGATCGCGTGGATGTCTGCCCGCAAGAGAGCTTTTAAGTACCGTAGAATTAAGTGGGACGTACTCCCATGCGAGGGACTTCAGGATCGCAGCCCCACCGATGCTGTTTGCTTAAAAAAAGACGTCCGGGCGGATTCTGTCTGCGGGCTTAAGCCTTTAAACCGCTTGGATTAATTAAGGCAACCCCACACTGTTACATTATTTAGTGGGTGTATATATTAAAAAGGCTAGATTCGTAGGAATACGGGATTTTTCTCTCCCAGGGAAACTGAAGGTATAATTTAAAGCCGCTGAATATGCGGCCGGTAGGAAGGCACCCTTTTCGGTATTTGAAATAAACCATTAAAAAAAATCGTTTCATCCCAACTTTGTTCAGAGAGCGAGAAAGAAGTTTGTTAATATTTTAAAATAAAATATTAACTGAAATATTTTAATATCGGTCTGCCGCAGGCTTGAGGCGGGGGCCAGGCTAAATGCGGATTAATCAAATGCGGATTAATTTTTTCGGGATTTCGGAGTCCTTTTTAATCTCCAACAACCCCCCGCGGCTTGGGCAGAAATCCTAAATACGCCCAATAAATTTGGCGGGACCCCGACAATCCTTGGGAAACCCAGTTGCTGGAAAAAATAAAATCGTTGGAGAAGAGAGAGGACGAACCACACTTCGGAGTATACAAGACACCCTAAAAGACGGGGCGATTTTGGGGCGCGGGAGGGGCAGAATTCGCCGGGATTCCTCTCTTTTAAGGTTGTGATCTCTCCCTTATCGGAAAGTATGCCCCCATTGAGCTCAGTGGGACTTCCTTCGTCAATAAAAGTGTCTAGGACTGTATCCTTTACTTCCGAGGAGACCTGTCAGGAGCCTAAAATGTGCTTCCTGTGATAAGAGCCCAAGCCATCGACAAACAAGCAAGGGGGAAACCAAATACCAGCCAGGCACCCTCGGTCAGTTTTTAAAAAGTTTTATTACTGAATTTAGAGACAGACAGTCCTCTCTCAGCGACCAACTTTCCCCTTTGGACAAAACCTTCGACTGGCAGTAGAAAAGTCCAGAGAAACTTTTCCAATTTTCCAGTTCCTTTTCTAATGGGAGGTAGGACTGCAACTCCCAGCATTCTTCCCCCTTAGCCCAGCTGGCTGGATCTGATAAAAAAAATCTTGCAGGAGAGGGGTTATAGAGTCTGCCTTTGCTTTCCTTTGTCTGCATGCCCCAAGCCAAACCAGAAATGGAGGTGTTTTTTAAAAAATTGTAACTTCCCCAGGGCACTCCAGGAGCCTAGGGGCACGCTTTAAAAAAAAACGACTTACCCATTTCCTTAATTATTAATTATCATTATTAATTTATAAACCCTAATAAACGGGGAAACCAAATTATGGCTTAACTGCGAAGGGCTGTTTCTGTACTGATTTATTATTCATAGTTATTTATTAACTGAAGAAAAGAAAGGCTTATGCTTTGGAAACCTGGAGTGATGGGCTCAGGGATGACCAGTCTCTCTGTCCTGCCAGGAATTTGGGGACTGGAGGAAAATTTCATGGTGGGGGAGGGCAAAATTTGTGTCACCACCCCATACCTACACCCGTGGGGAGAATGGGACCTACTGTAAGTGAATATACAGAATATATAAGTTTATTTATGTTGTGTCCCACCTCAAGCCTTGGGGAGAGGCGGGTAACAAATAAAAATTATTATTATTATTATTATTATTATTATTATTATTATTATGTATACACAACATATAGTAGGAATACAGAGAGAGAGAGAAAGAGAGAGAAGGAAGTAAAATTGTGTGTATGCTAAACAGGAAGGCTCAGAGTGAGAAGAAAAGAGGCCAAGGAGGAAAAAAGGGGATCATTCCCAGTTTAGAACGGAATTGTAGTTAATTCGTTATTCTCGAGATTTCTCGGAGTCCCCTCCTTATGGATTTTGCAGACAACCAAAAGGAAACCATTCATTCAATTTTCTGGAGGCAGACACCAAACTCCCTTTTCCTGTGATTTTTATATTAGAGGATAATGTTTCTATTGTGATGTTTTTGGTGTGATTTTTTAAAAAAATTACTTTATGTTTATATCACATTATAATCACTTCAGGCACCTCTTATGGCGACCCCATAAAGGTTTTCTTAGTCCGGGAATACTCAAGGTGGTTTTGCCAGTTCCTTCTTCCGAAACAAGAGCTTACAGTACCTCGTGTCCATCGGGGGTCTCCCATCCGAGTCTTAACCAGGGCTCCCCCTGCTTAGCTTCCAAGATCAGACAGGACCTGGTGCCAACAGGACAGCAATTCCTAATCTTTCCTTTACCGTGGGCTCCCCATTAAATATCTTTTGTGGTGGAAGACCACCCAGACTTAACCTGTACCTGCAACAGCAAGAAGTGTCAGAGGGAACTGGGCATCACTCATCTGCATTTTCTCACCGATTGCAGAAGTAGCCAGACCCATTTCCTTGAAAGTTAAATCCCCCAAAGGCCAAGCCCATCATTAGAAAAATCCACAATCCTTCCTGGGTCGGTTCAGAAAACCTTTCCCAGCTCCCGGGTTGACACACACACACACACGCGCGCGCAACACACAAGCTCAAAGGCCACCTTGCCTTTGACAGACCCTTCTCCCTACTTCAGGGGAGCTGGTTTTGCTTTAAAACAAAATGGAAAATATAAATTCGCCTATTATTATTATTATTATTATTATTATTATTATTATTATTTTAAATATGTAAGTGAGGAGACTTCCCAAAGCTTTTGCGCTGAGATGCTAAAAATCATAGCCTTCGTTCCTCGGTTTTGGCCGACCTCAGGAACTTTTTCCAGCTCACCTGGCCTAGTTACTTGGATGCACAAAAAAGGCATTTTTGACCATGCATCCCAATGGAGAGGAAGAGCGAACGCTGCTCTCCCCCCATTTGCCTGACTGCATTTGGAGGCCAGGCCTCTGGGAGGGGAGAGGGCTTCCGGATGGGGGTGGGAGCTTCTTGGCTCTTCCAGTCCTCATCGATTACTATCCCTAATTCATCACTGTCTCCCTGATCGATCCAGCCCTGCTTTCCTTAGAGAGAGTTTTCTCTCCTCCCACAACTTCCCTTCCACCCCACCCCCCATTACTCCTCTTCCTCCACTGGGTCGCCAATCCGGAGTCAGATCGGATTCTCCCGCATAGGAGAGAAGCTAGAGGTCGGGCGAGGAGCGACTTCTGAAACGGAAGGAGATGTGAGAGGATTTTTGGCAGTCGATCAGGAGGCCCCCGTGGTCTCTTTGGGGGTTGCACTCTGCACATGCTCAGGAGGCACCGTGTTCCGGGCCAGATGTGCCTTTTTGCAACTTCTCTGCCAAATCTACCCTAACGAAACCTTATTGCAATGCCTGGCTCCCAACCCCAGGTCGATCCTATAAAATTAAACAGCAAATTGGAACAGAAACTTCCTCTCGCTTGGTTCAGGTGGGGAGGCCAGGCCCCCCTCCCATCCCTAGCAATCTCTCCATTTAGAGGGCTTGGCCTTAATGTCCCACAGTCACCCTGCTTTGGGGCTTCTCTCTTCCTGGACTTTCCTCAACAGCTGTGCCAAGCCCTGGCTCTTTGCTGCTAGAGGGAAGTTGCCATCTGTTTCTCTTTCCTCCGCCTTGGCCCAGTCATAAATCAAAATGGAGACTGTGCTCAAGAAGTCTGAAGTTTTGGGACGGGAGGACCGCTGTGAAGGAAGAGCCCCGCGTTTAAAGAGCGAGCACTGAAAACCAAAGGCAGGATCCTCCCTGCCGTTCTCTGATTTCTATGTCTGGTTCCGAAAGCTGGACCGTGAAGAAAGCTGGTAGGGAGAACATCGACTCCCTTGAGATGTAGGGCTGGAGGAAATTTCTACGGATATCCTGAGCTGACCAAAAAAACCCCAAATGAATGAGTCCTAGAGCAAATCAAGCCTGAACTCCCCCTAGAAGCCAAGAAGACTGGGCGCTTTGGATGTGTCAGGAGATGACGTGACTCATTAGGAAAGACAACGGTGCTCGGTAAGGCGGAAGGGAGGAGGAAAAGAGGAGACCCCCTTACGGATGGATAGGCTCAAATCATGGGAGCTGCTACTCCGAGTTTGCAAAACCCAAGGGGGACACTTGATACCGGGGGACTCAGAAGTCTCATTCAGTGGCTTGTCGTGGCAGCACTGAAGAACAGTAGGTTAGACTGCAATGTGTGTGCACAGTTTCTATCTGTAGGAGAACTCCTGTCTCTGGCACTTGAAGGAAATCTCCAAAATTCAGATTTAAAAAACCAGTACGATTGGCATCACAGCCAGTCAGTGAGCCACCAAGCTCCAAGTGCCTGATTTATGCGTGCTGCTGATCCTCCTTTCTCCCTGCCTCTCCTCTGCCTTCCAAATTTATCCCCGTGACAACCCTGTGAGGCAGGCCAAGCTGGGAGAGAAGGAGTGGCCCAAGGACAGTGGGAGAGTTGGATTTCCCCAGTTCCCAGTCCAGAAACTCTGGTTCTACAGAAGTGGTTGGATTGTCAGTCCCAGCAGCCTTAGGCAAGCATAGCCAATGTTGCTGAGCGTGGGGAGATGCAGTCCAACATCTGGAGGGCCACTGGCTTCCCACCATGCTCTGACCACTGGGTTTCAGATATGTGAATAATGCACATATCTAAATATATTTAGAAATAGGCATATTCCCCCACCCCGCTTTCCCAATACCACTTTCCTTCTAAGTCTGGTCTTGAGACTGGAAAGCTGAGCACACTCGGAAGAATTACTGGAGCTTGAACTAGAAACCTGGTAGTTAATGTTTTATTTTTTGACTTTTGCGTATCTCTGGTTTCTTCAGCCTTTGCCATTTGGAGCTGTAGCCCCAACATTTTCTTGCAGGCCAGCCTACTGTGCCACAGGCCGAACGTTGGACAGGACACCCGGGATACAAATGCCTGCTCAGCCAGCGAAACTCCCTGGGTGACTCAGGGCAAGCCCCACTCTCTCAGCCCCAGAGGAAGGCCAAGGCAACCCCCATCAGAATAAAATTTTGCCAAGAGAGCCCTGTGAGAAGGAGTGTGATGGAGCGTTGGGCTAGGTCTTCAGGAGGCTAGGGTTGAATTCCTTGGGCAAGCCACGTTCTCTTTAGGGCTTTGGCTTCTCTAACCTGATGGGAGAAGCGAGGGAGGCAGGCTTGTTTGCTTTCTCCATTTCTCTTCGTTTTGGTATGCGCCAGAAGGGGTTCTGGAGGCAGCTGCTGTTTACCTTGCCTGTTGCGAGGAGGCACTCGCAGCTACATAAGGATCGGCTAGAGCAGCAAGCAGGGAAAAGGCCTGCCCTACTCTCTCTGGGACTGTCCTGGAGGCATTGAAAGAGGGTAATCATGTCCCTCCTCCATTTTCCCTTCACCAGCCTGAACATGCCCAACTCCCTCAGTCTTTCCTCACGGGTTTTGTCCTCCGTGCCTCTTATCATCCTTGTTGCCCTTCTTTGAATCTGCTCAGACTTGTCTCTATCCTTCTTAAAATGAGGCACCCAGAACTTAATGCGGGACTCCAGATAAGGCCTGAGTAGCACAAAATAAAGTGGGGTGGTTACTTCCCTTGACTTGGAAACTAAATGCGGGCGAACATAGTATTCGCCTTCTTTGCCGCAGCATCACACTACTGGGTCATGTTCAAATCGTGATCAACAATAACCTCATGGTAGTTTATGTGCAGATTTGGAGCAAACTGTCCAAACTTCAACCGGCTTAGCCTCTGTCTGTCTGTCTGTTTGGATAAGGACAGGTCCAGAGAGATATAGTCCACTCTCCTAAACCACACTTCCCATGGTATTTAGATTGAATCCTAATCTCTTCTCATGGTATTTTGGCAACTGTAGTTCAGGATGTGGGCTAGACTCCAGTATAGTAACAACATCATTGCATATAATGGGACTTGAGCACCCATGAATTTTGGTATTGGGGGGGGTGCTGGAACCAAACCCAGCAAATACCAAGGACCCACTATATTTGGGAGGGTGAAACTGTTTATGGATTTTTGAGCAATAGAAAAAAAATCTAAGGAGGTAATAGTTGTATATATAGAGTTTCTTTTTCTTTCTACTGTTGTGAATGAACTTGTTTGCATTAAAATTAATACATATAACATTTTTAATAAAGAAATGTTTGGATTGGAATCCTATTGCTTAGTCCCACTAACTGGATCCCATTGAATCAGCTGTTGAATGTTAGCACGCAGGGAAATCTCACAGATTGAATGGCTTTGGTGGAGCTGGAACTCTAGACTTTAGGCCCCTATTTTTATTTCAATGACTTAATTTTGCCCTTCTTCCCTGGAATTCAATATGCAACTCTTGCATCCAGATGTATTTTTTTTCTTGCATTTCTTCAACTGCAGCCAGAACCTCATGCTGTTTTTCTCTCTTCACCATCACTCCACAGAGCTGCAATTCTAACTGTGGGGTCGCTGCGTTGATCCCTTTGTGCTTCTCTTCTTAGTTTATCCCCCCCCCACACACACACACACAATAGAGATTTTATTAAATAGTGTAGTTTAAGGGAGAAAGGGAACTGCCGCATTGTTTGCTGGTTTCTGCATTTTCTCCTTCTTTAAAGAGATGGAGTCATTTGGGGTGGCGGAGGGTGGGACTGTGGGAAAAGAAAGAAAAAGGGGTAAGGAAACATCTCAACCTGTAGACTCAGGCTGGATGAAATGAATAGGCCAGAAACCTTTAGGAAAAAAAAAAATCAGCCAAGCCATCGATCTGGGGCACAAAACAGCGAGAGAGAGGAAATATTGACAAACACATCTCCCTGGCCCCCAATGAGGGAGGGAATCTAAAAAAAAAAAGTGGGGAGGAGGCATGGGGTGAAAGGACAAAGAGAGAGGGAGGGATAGGAAGGGAGAAGGCACTGGGATTTACTCAGTACGTGTTGAAATACCTACTGTGCGCATCCTTCATGTACATTAATTTTTGCTGTGCCGAATAAAGACTGCGTAGCTATAACCAGATGCGGGAGGAGAGAGAAGGAGAGCCTGACCCACTGATAGAAATCTTGTGTAGATACATAATCGTCGTTCCTTGTGGTTTTTTTGTGGGGTGGGCAAGAAGGCGCATGTTAAGGCCTGGATTCTGTTTACTCTGGAGCAGAGTACATCCATTGAATGACTCAATAGGGGAGTGAATCCCATTGATTCAATGGGGTTTAGTTTAGTGGGCAGATGGACAGTGGAATTCAGGCAAATGTACAACCGTGGTTTAGATAGAACACTGTTCTTTCTCGGTCTGTTTGTGAGGAGGACGACAGGCGATATTCATACAAATATTGTGTGGAGAGAATAATATATTTTTCAGTGTGTTTGCACAGGGGAAGGAAGGAAGGAAGGAAGATACCATATATCGATATAAGTATAGGATATATTAATATAAATATTATGTTGATATAAGGATACTACCTGTGTGTTCACGGGGAGGGGAATGCATGAGGATGTATTAATATAAATGTTGCGTAGATTTAATACCATTACCTGTGAGTGTTTGCAGTGGTAAGAATGAGAGTATTCACGTAAATATAGGGTAGATTTAATAATATTCCCTGTATTTGGAGGGAGGAGGCAGGAGGGTGTGGTGTATTCCTAGAAATATTAGGAAGACCTAAGCTGCCCTGGGTGTCTTCTCCTGTGTATGTGTGCATATTGGGGAGAGGAGGAGAACAGGGTGTATAAATGTCAGTGTAACCTTGCTGTGGTGACACTCTGTCTTTGGGTATTTGCGTGTGTGTGTTATGAGAATAGGATGGATTTAAAAATGAATATGCATTGCCTAATACATTCTTTGAGGACACTTGTCTACCACGCAAGTGTACCTCTCTGTACCTGTGGGGGTGAATCATTTCCCTCTTTTCTTCTTTTTCTTCCTTCCCTTTTCTGTTTGTTTCCCTCTTCCTGCTTTCTCCTTCATCATTTCCTTCCTTCCTTCCCTCCATCCTTCCTTCCTTTCTTTGCCTTTCTACCTTCTCCTTCCTTCATCATTTCCCTCCTTCCTTCCTTCCTTCCTTCCTTCCTTCCTTCCTCTACCTTCCTTCCTTCTTTCTGTCCTTCCGTCCTTTCTTTCTTTCCCTTCCCACCTTCTCCCTCCTTCTTTCCCTCCTTCCTTTTCTTTCTTTCTTTCTCTCTTTCCTTTCTCTTTCTCCTTCCTTCCTTCCTTCCTTCCTTCCTTCCTTCCTTCCTTCCTTCCTTCCTTCCTTCCTGTCTTTTTGTCTTTCCTTCTTTCTTTCTTTCCTCCCCTCCTTCCCTTCTTTCTCTTTCATTCTCTCTCGCTTTCATCCGCAGATTCCCTTCACCTTCCTGATTCGAATCAAATCAATAAATACCTATCCGCTGGTCCGATCAATAAATAAATATCGTGGCTCTGCGTTATTTCGAAGGGAACTAGAGGGGAAATTCCATGGCGAGTCTTACTTGGCCGGGGGATGGTGGGAGACGCGGTCCGAAGGGGAAGGCTGGCTGGACCCCCCCCCCCATGGCTCAGGGCGAGAATCGTCCAGCTCCCTGTTTCGGCTTCCCTTCGAATCGAATTGACGCCCCTCTACTCCTGAGTCACTCTGAAGCGGGGAATGGCGGGGGGGGGGGTCGGAGGGAAGGAATTTCGCGTGACGTTGAAGGTCGAGCTGCCAGAACTGGGGGTCCCTCTGCGTCATTTCCGCCGCCCCATCTGCTCCCCCTGCTGTGTAGAACAAACTCCTTTCGTCGGCTCATCAAACCTTGAAACTTATTTTTTGTTTAAAAAAAAAGTCTCAGAAACTGAGATACATTAAATGTTGAGCTTCTGTGTATGTGTGTGTTTGTGTGTGTGTGTGTGATATTTCAGAGGACCAACTCTGCATCTTACCAAATGTCTGGGGTCGCCGTAAGTCGACCTGAAGGCGCAAACACACACACAAAAGCTGCATGTGATACACACACAAGCACAGTATAGATACATATATTTCACATATGCCCCTTTTTTCTTCATTTTTAAAAAAAATGTGTCAGAAATCTGGAGTGGTTATGTATAGGTATTTCTCTGTGGGTGTATATAATTCAGAAGATTTTTTTAAAATTTATATTTTTATAAAAGAAATGCGTCAGAAACCTAGGAGTATTTAATGGCATGGTTATGTCTCTCTGTGTAAAATGTATGATTTTTGTTTAAAATGTGCCAGGAAACTAGCCACACATTTAACGGTGTGGTATGTATGCGTGTGTATATATATATACATTTATTTTTTAAAAAAAGATGTGTTAGAAAGCTAGGTACATTTACAGGCAGGTGTGTGTCTGTGTGTCTATTTTTTCTGTGCTAAAATACCTATGATACACAACCTAAAATCCTTACGTGTATAAATCGGTATTAGTATGTAGATTTTTTTTTAAAAAAGTATTCGTGCATTAGATTTTTTTTTTATAAACAATTAAAACTATAAACTGGGAGAGGTTTACTGCTTTACTTGTGTGGGTGTACATTTTGACTTCTGTTTCTTTCTCTTGAATATATTTATTTAGATTTTTTTAAAAAAATAGAAATGTGCAGAAACTCGATATATTTCATCCAGAGAAAGAGAAATGCGACTAAACAACACTATTTCCAGGTAGAACCTGGATCCTAGAGTGGTATTATAAAATCGAAGTAAATTTTCTATAATGATGGAAAAGACACATTTGCAAAAAGCTTCAGATTTCTCCCTCTCACGCTTATTTACCTTTTAAAAAAAAATATTTTGGAATCCTGGGGGTATTTTAATACCCTGTTTGTCTCTGCATGCCTACTTGTTCTGTCCTCTAGTATCTGTGAAATCCACGTATAAAATTAACATTTATCTATTTATATCTACTTATCTACTTATAAATCTATTTTACCTATTTAAACAGACAGATAGATAGATAGACAGATAGATACAATATCGTAATATTTATAATATATAATATAGTGTGTCTGTATGTATATATGTATATTTATATATATACATATATACACATATATATGTGTGTGTGTGTATAAAATATCTGAATAGGTAAAACATATTTGTGTGTGTGTGTGTGCGCATTTCCCAAGTAATATAGGTGTCGGCGTGCATGATATTTGCAAACAGATGTCATTTAGACAGATTTGTTTAACTGGGCGACCAAACCATTGGATAAGCGTGTGCTTTTCATGTGTTAAAATAGATATTTCATGCTATTTATATTTTACACGATGGCTTTGTAAACATATTTTTTTGTTTAGATTTTTAAAGAACCGAAGGGGTTCTAATCTTTGAGAGAGAGAGAGAGAGAGAGAGGTGTTTGCCAATGCCTGATAGAAATCCGTGGTATCTTTTATATATTAAAAAAAAAAAGTTAGATATTTAGAATTCATCTTTTAAAATGTTCCAGAAACTGGAAGAAATCTATGAATGTGCATTACAGATCTCCCTCCTCTTTGATATATTTATAAATATACATTTATCTATTTAGGGTTTGTATGTCACTTATTGTGCCAACCCAAGGAAACAAAGGCGATGAACTTTTTGGGTATTTTATACCAAGAGAAGGAAGGAAACCGAGGAAGAGGAGACTTTCCGCACTAGACTGTTATAGCGCTGTTATTCCACTTTCAACGTCCTATGGAATCCTGGGGTTTGAAGTTTAGGGAGGGGCCGGCAGGTGGGCGTGGCCTAGGGCGACTCGGCGTGGCCTGTGGGAAAGGGGCGTGGCTAAGCGGAGAGTATTGTCTTAAGTTTAGGGGGTACCTAGAAGGGCAGGGGCATTATTTCCGATAAATGCTGATTTTAACGGTTCAAAATGTACTGATATTATTATTGCTTAGGAAAGGAACGTATCTGAAGCCCGTTGGATTATTTCAGAGGCCCAATTATTTAATAACAACAGGACTGAGAACAATATGCAGCCGCAGCAGTAACAGTAATGAGAGTAATCATTGTTTACCTTTAAAATATTAATAATAATACGATGGATGAGGTTTTCTTCGGGGCGCTCCTGAAGTTGGACTTCCACGACTTGCCCATTTCCGTTGGAGAGACCACCTCCAGGCAGGCAGAGTTCATTTCTTTTCCAACCAGAAGACAACTTTTCTGCTTTGTAATTCGCATTAAAAAAAAAAATCGCACTGCGTTTCCGTCCCCCCCCCTTTTTTTCCCCTTTGTCTGCTCCCGCCTTCATTGCATTTATTTTCCCCGTTAAAGAAGAGGTTGTAGTTAAGGTCCGGGTTGCAAAATGTCCAGAAATCCTCCCTTTTCCTGAAACGCAAACGGGGGAAAGGAGGCCAGGAAGCAACGCAGAGGAGAGCCCCAACCCGTTTTCAACCGGCAATTAACGGCACCGTTAATTCTCTATTTTTCAAAACGATTTTTTTTAACGGCGAACCCAGCAACTGGGGCGTTGGATCGGGGCTGAGGTGCGGCCGGGTGGTTTGTGGACTTGGAGGGTCTATTTGAGAAACATCTGGGAAGGAAGGAAAGAAAGAAATAACTAAAGGGAAGCAAGAAAGGAGCAAGTAAAATTTACCAATCCAAAGATGAGGAAATGGAGAACCGAGGGAGCCTTTTTTTTAACCCTTCCAGATCTCAGGGCTTACGTCTGCAGTAGAGGATAAATAAATACATTGTTATAATAATATTTTATTGAATCTGTCTCCCAGAAAGGGAGCGGTCCCCCCTTTTAAAATGTCGCTTTCCTTTCCTTCTTGCGGCAGCAGGGGCAAAAAAGGGAACCTTATTCCCCATTTAGATCTCCAGCGAATTCCAAACTGCCCGTAAAATAAAAAAGAAAAGAAAAAAGGAAAGGAAAACCTTCCCCTTGTAGGATTTCTCATTCTTCTCCCTCCTAGCTTGGGGGTATAACTGTGCTATTTATTGGGGGGTGGCCACAGACCATTAAATCCCTGGAGACCCAGAAACGCCACTACTACTACTATTACTACTACTACTACTACTATATTATTATTATTATTATTATTATTATTATTATTATTATTATTATTCTTTTATATTCTTATTATTATAGCAAACGTTGTGTTTTAAGGGAACTTCTTTGAAGAAGACACAGGCAGACGACCGCAAATATCCGATCCATCTTCTGTCTCTCCTCTTGCCATTAACCTTTTCTACTTTCTCTCTCTCAAAATCTCTCTCTACTAATTTTTGTTTTCCTCCCTTCTGTCTGGTAGTTGGCATCATCAACTCAAAAAATTATTCTCTTTATATGCTTGCGCGTCTTTTCCCAGTTAAGGCGACCCAAAGTCGGGCGGGTTTTTGTTTTAAGCAAGATTTTTGTTCGGAGGGGGTTTTTCCTTTGCCTTCCTTGGAGGCCGAGAGAGTGTGACCTGCCCAGGGTTAAACCCCCCCCCAAACTGGGTTTCCAGGACCGAGCGAACCCGGGTCTCTCGGAGTTCTCGTCCGACGCTCAAACCCTTTACACGACTATTATATTTACCTATATGTAACTTCCCCTCCTCCCCCCCAATTTTCGTTATTTGGGATTTATTGGGGGGACGTATTGAATTCCTTGCTCCTGGATGAATTGAATTCCTTACTCCGCTGCTTTTTATCGCCCGTTTCCCTGTTCCTTTTCATTGGAAGGGGGGTGAAAAAACGAAATAAATGCGTTTATTCACCATTTAAAGAATGTTCCTCTCCCTCGCTGTTGGAGGTGGACTACCCAACATCTCTTAACGTCGAAAAGTTTCCTCCTTTAGACACACAATTTCCGTACCTCGGAGTAACTTTCACTAAACTCCGAGTAGGCAGACATGGGTTAAAGAAAGGCGCCGCCCGACCTGCTCTCGAGTAGGCCCGCCGCGGGCTGAGCGCTGAAGTAGCCTCTGGGATCCCAGTTCCCGCCCCGCTCACTCCCAGGCGACCGACTCAGTTTCTTCCTTGTTCTTTTTCCTCTTAAGGTCTCAAAATTTATATATAAAAATGTTTTAAGTAGAGACACACTGGAGACTGTTTTTTTAAAAAAAGGGATTCTAGCAGAAGTTTTCCTGGATCCCAGTCCGCGTCATCCGAGCCGATGAATTTTTATACCGTTACGTTGTCTAAAATACATTCTCAAATGCGATATCGTGTGGACAGTATATAAGGAACCCCCTGATTATTGGAGGGGAGCCTCTTGCACTTTTATTCCAAATAAACCCAAGAATTTCAGAGGAGCTTAAGGAGGTGTATCTAGGAGTCGTCATAGAGTGGTTCATTTTTTAAAAAATGCATTTATTTCGCTTGGAAAAGGTTTGTGTGTTTTTTCTTCCAGGAGTATCAGGCGATGTGTTGAAATATATTATTTTCTTATTTAATATTCCGCCTTTCTCCTACTGCAAAGCCCAAGGCGGCTTACCAGAGGGTATTTTAAGAGGGGTTTCCTCCTCTAGGAGCCGAGATGGAGGGGCGTTTACTCGGGAGTAAGCCCCTTCGGCTTGGGAGGAGGCCTTCCTTCCGCATTGAAAGTCCCCCATCTTACTCCACAGTTGAGGTTTCGGCAGTATAGGATATTAAAAGGATGGAAACCGGATCGAAAGCGGTTTGGGCGCGCTTCGGAGCTTGAGAAAGATTTCTTTCTGAAGTCGACCCCGCTCAGGTTGGGCTGTGACCGCGCGGACTCTTTGTGGAGAGCTTTAAATATTTATTAGGAGAAGTAAATCTTAAGATAAAATATTTATCTTAATAAATATTTACAATACTCCAACCGGCCTCTGTAGAAGGCTGTCGGGATTAAAATAGTTCTTGTGTGAATCCTCTTAAATTTTAAAAGAGAATCTCGCGATCCCTGTGGAAAATCTGACGTTCCTTTCGGATTAAATGGAGGAGCGGATTCGGATTCGTTTTCATGTTCTCCAATCCTTGATCGGGTCTTAAACAGACAAGAAGCTGGTCCCCCTCTAGGACCGACAAGCTGTTTCTGTTGAAGGCAGTAATATTTATTTTTTTCACATAAATTAAGATCTGCCAGGCTCTGAGGCTGGAAAAACATATATGTATATCCACTTAAGCGTCTGCTAATTTACTCCCCCCGGGCATTAATTATAAATAGAAATAGAAATATCCGAAGACCCGCAGCAACCCAATCTATTAGTGGGACTTAATTATGATAAATAATTAAGGGATAAATCTGGGCCTTAGCTGTTCCAGAGGGCTTGTCAAATTCATAGCATGAATTTCCAGTTCATTCTTTCGCACTGGAGGAAGAGGCTTGTTTTCATCCCCTTGGTTTCAAACTTTTCTCTTCCTCCTCTCCTTTCTCCTAATTTCCCATCAGTTGCTCTCCTTCCCTCACTCTGTTTACTGCCATTAATCTCTTGCTTTTCAGTTCCTTCCCTCCCTCCTCTCCTACTTCTTTCCTTCCTTCCATTCCTTTTTCCCTCACCTGCTTTTTTCCTCCTCCCTCCCTCCCTCCCTCCCTCCCTCCCTCCCATTTTCCTTCCTTCCTTTCTCCCACCCTCATTTTCCTTCCTTCCTTCCTTCCTTCCTTCCTTCCTTCCTTCCTTCCTTCCTTCCTTCCTTCCTTCCTTCCTTCCTCATTTTCTTTCTTTCCTCCCTCCCTCCTCCTCCCCAACTTCTTTTCTTCCTTCTTTCCATTCCTCCCTTTCTCGCCTGCCTGCCTGCCTGCCTTCCATCCTTCCTTCCTTCTTTCCTTCCTTCCCTCCTTCCTTCCTTTCTCTATTTTCCCTCCCTCCCTCCCTGCCTCCCTTTCTCTATTTTCCCTTCCTTCCTTCCCCCGTTCCTTCCCCTTCCTTCCTTCCTTCCTTCCTTCCTTCCTTCCTTCCTTCCTTCCTTCCTTCCTTCCGTCCGTCCTTCCTTCCGTCCGTCCTTCCGTCCTTCCTTCCTTCCTTCCTTCCTCCTTTCCTTTCCTTTCCTTTCCTTTCCTTTCCTTTCCTTTCCTTTCCTTTCCTTTCCTTTCCTTCCTTCCTTCCCTCCCTCCCTCCTTTCTTTCTTTCCTTCTTTCTTTCTCCCCTCCCCTCCCCTCCCCTCCCCTCCCCTCCCGAGGGCCCCTTTTCCTTCCCACTCTCCCGCTCATGGTCGCTTTGCCACTGGAACCTTAAGGGAGAGATAAGAGAGCCGTGAAAACTTCTCTGGGTGACCTTTGAATCAATTTGAAAAAGCTCATTTAACTGATAAGTCCTGAAAGCTCCAGAACTAATTTGAAAATACATCTATTAAAACCCCATTGCTGGTGCCAGGACAGGGCCGGGAGGATAGGGGGCAGGCCCACCCCCCCGCCCCCGTGTCTGGTCTGGGCTTCGGCAGTCAACAAAGAAATTACACTTTGGCTCAGACAGAAAAAAGAAAACAGTTAGAGAAACAGAGAATTATGAGGGTTTAAGGGATTTTTTTTTTTAAAAAAAAATGCCGTTCTCTTACTCCACCTTAATGGTTGAGGCTGGCCCTGGAACTATTCATTTCCTCCAGGAACCAGGGAGACAGAATATTGAGTTTTAAGTAAATCCAATATGTTATTATTTAGATAAGTTTTAATGGTGAGGCAGGTCTCCACTGTTCTGATCTATGGGCCTTTCCAGGGGCGAACGGAGAAAAGAAATAGTTTCCTTTTTCATTCAGTGGGTTTTTTGGGGAGGATAAAGCCCCACATAGGTTCTATAGCATCTTTTGAGTCCATCGGTCTGAGTGGATTGGGCCCCTAGCCCACCTAATCCAGCATCCTCTTTACAAGGGAAGAGGCTTTCGTGGCTGGGACTTGAAGGAAATGCCCTCCCATGGTTTGATCTTCGGAGCCGGACTGCCACCGAGGCTGGAGGTTCCGTTTAGCGGTCTGAAGGGAATGCCCAGCCGGCCCAAACCAAAGTCCAGGCTTACCACTAAGAATAAGGGAACCAATAAAGTGGGCAGCAGTTAATTCCAAGTAAAACAAGTTACAGAACACAACACTATTGTTTCACCCTAGCATTAATGCCTAAATACCCCAAAGGCACCCAATCCTGTCTGATCTTGAATGCTAAACAGGGCCAGGCCTGGTCAGTACTTGGATGGGAGACCACCAATGAATATCAGGTGCTGTAGTCTATATTTCAGAGGTACGAACTGGCCAAACCACCTCTGAGGATTCCTTGCCTAAGAAAGCCCTAGGAAATTCATGAGGTCGCCATAACTAAACAAGTGACTTGAAGGCATATGGACACCCCAACGTGACTCCGGAGAGCCCCGGGGCCTTCTAGAGAGACCCTTCTTTCTGTCCCCCTACCTTCTCAGGCTTGGTGGGCAGCAACTCCCTCCCTAGAGAGGCCAGGATGGCCCCCTCCTTCCCTCAGCAAGTTAAGTAAATGGGACAGAAGGGAGGGAAACATTTTTGAGTGGAAATTTCCCCAAACTAGGAAGAAACAAAAAAGCCCTGGGGTGGCTAAATCACCCACCCCAACTGTGAGGAGGGAAGCCACCTGTAATGGATAGAAGGCAAAAATTGTGGAAGAAAAGCACTGGGTTTTGTGTGTGTGTGTAATTTCTGTGGCCACAGATTCCTTCTGCCATTATTAATGACCTAATGGAGGTCCGGTGTGCTGGGAGAGACGGCCCCAGATTTGCTGATTGAATGGAAATTGGAAAACTCGTTAATACCTCAAGCGATATAGATCATCTGGAGGAAGATTTAAGCTCAGCTGGTGAGTGACGGATGGGTTTTAACACCTCTCGGAAAGTTAGATTATATCCGTCATAAAGCCAAAATGGAAGTCACCACGCTGGCTTGGCGGGGGGAACGCAAAGGTAGCACTGCAGATTGTTTAAAAGGAGGGCCTGGTTTCTGCTTTAATACCTAGAATTTCGTCAGGCTGGAGGCAAGCTTGCTAGGCCCCCAAAATCCACCCTTCTCCAACGTGAGCCCTTCCAGAAGAGCTCTCGGAATCTCTGACCGGTAAAGCAAAACTGGGCGAGATACTCCAAGACCTGTCTTCCAGCAAGACTCCCCATTCCACAGTGGATTCAATGGGTGTGCTCTAGTGGGGGGCTAATAGCTTTTAATGCTTCTATGATCCTGTCCTCTGCACCCGAATATTTTCCCTGTCAACTCAGTTTCACAGTCTACCAGGTGTTAGGGACGGGAGTTCTGGAATGTCAGCGATTCTGATAGTATCCATACTGTAGGTGTCAGTGAGAGCTCTTTGGATGATGCGCAGCATTCCAAGTGCAAGGGGGCCCCCCACTATCCCATGGATACCAGAATTCGTGGATGCTCAAGTTTCATTATGTACACTGATCTCGTAAAAGGGCATCCCTTATAGGAAACGGCGAATCAAAGTTTGCTTTTTGGATTTTTGAAAAAAATATATTTTCAAGTCGCGGTTGGTTGAATTCGGGGATGCAGAGGGCCGACTACAGTGTCGCTTTGCAGATGTGCTCTTGTGATCCTTTCGACGGCGTTTTCATTCAGAGGTTTGGCCAGTCTGTTTGGAGTTGCTCCCAGGGCACCTATTGCCACTGGAACTACTGCAGTTTCCTTCTCCCAGAGGCCCCGAACCTCACTTGTAGGCCTCAATATTTCATCTGGGCAGTTGCCTGGGACTGCCACATCGGTAACCCAAGCTTGCTTTTTCTCAGCCACAGTGAGATCTGGTACATTATGTTCCAAATATTTACCCTCGTCCTCACCGTCACCACCATCTTCATCATCTCAGTTTCACAGCCTACTAGGTGTTAGAGACTGGATGTTTAGACCATCCGTGATTTGGTTATTATCCAAGAATCTAGAACCATAGAGCTGGAGGATACCCCATCTGGTCCAACACCCTTCTGCCATGAGGGAATTCTTTCATGTCCTGGCTAATTCCCAGTGCAAAGAAAACATCTTTCAGAAGCCTTTATTCAGTAACCGAAAGAGAAAACAACAGGACGTATTGCAGAAGTTGCCAGAACTGAACCAGTCTGAGATTTTGTAGTACCACAAACCCTGTCCTATACCCGCCCCCCACATCCAAGGAAGGAGAGGGGTGAGAAAGAGGGAGGCTAGGGCCATTATGTCAACCCACCCCCTCTCCTTCTCCTTTCACTTCCTCCTTTCTGGAGAAATACTCTGTTTGAGGATTTCACCATTCTGTGCCTAGCGGAACAAAATTTCCCAGCCTGTGTTTGCCTTTAGAAATCATCTCCCCCGCTTCCCTGGAATGGAGCCGTTTCTTCTAGTAAAGAGGCCATAAATCATGGGATGAAGCCAATAGATTTCCAATCAAATTTCTCTTTCCCAGAACCTTCCCTCACCTCCCCCTTGCCGAACTCAAATCTCCGGCTGCAAGACTTTTGTCCTCCCTGCTTCTCCCCAGCCCTAACTTCTGTGGACACCGTTGGGCAGAAAAGAAAACAGCAGCAACCACAACCTCCCAGGACTGGCCATTGATCTCTGAACGTGTCGATTCGATTGAACTCCCCAAGTATAGCTTTAGGAACAAACGTGTGAGATTGTACCTGCTGGGCAACCTTGATTAGAACAGGGCTGAAGGAAAGTCTGGGCAAGAGGAGCGTGGGGTGGGAAAACGATCTGCTTCAAAGGCCGGGGAAGACGCGTGTTGTATGCGTGTGTTTGTATCCGTGGACTTGAGTGATACGCAGTGGTAAAGCTGACCCGTCCATGCAAGAGAACTTGAGGCATCTGTTGCTTTGAGATGGTGCATTCGGGAGGGAAGGGCCTAAATGCCACAACCCAGATCATGTCTGATCTTGGAAGCTAAGCAGGGTCAGCCCTTGTTAGTACTTGGATGGCGGACTGCCACCAATACCCAGGTGATGTAGACGGCCTTTCAGGAGAAGGAACTGGCCAAGAACACCTCTGAGTATCCCTTGCCTAAGAAAACCCTATGAAATTCATGAGGTCACCCTAAGTCAACGGTCAGCTTGAAGGCACACACACACACACACACCCATCCAGGATAGACTTTAAAACACTCGACTGGGAAATGAACGAATGAATTCAAATTGCAAGAAAAGCAATTCCATCTAAACGTTAGGAAGAACTTCTTGACTGAAGAATTGCCCGAGAGAGTGGTGGACTTTCTGTCTTTGGACCTCTCTGATTTATTGGAGCTCTCCAATGTGCTGAATCCCCATTGAGTATCGCACTGGGTACCTTAAGAGAGTTTCCATAAAACCTGTTGTTGATTCACAAAGCCATGGAGCCACTACCTACAGTTCCCTTGAATATCCCCTGGCCCCAAAATATTCACTTGATAGGAGAGACACCATAATCCAAAACGCAGCAGGAACAAAGCTCAGTTTTGATGGCTACGGGATGGGTAGAATCTCTGTTTCCCACAGAGAATTCTGGGTTTCTTGAGCCCTTGTCCTTGGTCAGAATCTCTGTCCCTCGATCGGGCCTTCTGAAATAACACTGCCATGAATTTCTATCATCTTTATGTCAGTGGATGCAAGCTGGTTAGGCTGGCTCACCTTGCCAGTGATCTGACTCTAGACGTGCAACTGAGGTGTAACTGCAACTTTGGAACAATTTTGTCTCTCATGGCTGCTTCATATGGAGACCTGGGATTTGTGTTTTGGAAGGGACTTTGAATTATTTGATAAAGAACTCTTGTCCTTAAATTCAGAGGAGTCAGCTAGAGACTTCTAACAGATAATGCCAAATATATAAAACATTATAGTGGTATCATATTTATAGGGCTATGTAGTGTAGACACTCTGTTAGTTGTGGGCTACTCAGAGGGACTTAGTTGGCCACATTATGGTAGGATGATGCCGGTCTAACTGGGGGTGGGCAAGGTGGGAATTTCTTTTGGTTTGTTGTTCAACAAGTTGTTATTATTTTTTTATACAAGTATCCCTGCAGTTAAATATAACCACAAAAACATTTTTCGAAAGCCCAGCTTTCATGTACTGTATGAACATACCTACAAGGCTAAAACTCTAGGCTAATTTACTTTTTGAACTTTCTAACGTACATGTGCTCTGGGGAGAGCTGTCATTATTACCCAATTACAATGACGCTTCAAATCATGTGGTTTTGTCTGCATGCGCCACAATCATGCGCTCTTGTTTCGGTTCCTGATTTATTTATTTATTTTATATTTGCCGATTATATCAAATTTTCCAGTATTTTCACTGCAAGATTGTGATTTGGTCTGGCATGGAATGAGGTCTGTGGGGTGATACCAGGAGTTACCACACAGGGTGTCCCCAGCCCTAGTGATTTTGCCCAATGCCTCCCCACAGATTTCCATGGCCGAGCAGGGATTTGAACTCTGATCTCCAGCACTCAGACCAGTATACTGAATTGTCTCTGTTTGACCAAGTACTTTCTGTAATTCACTCTTCTTCATAAATTCAATGGGAAGGATTTAGGATTTGGATATGGGAAGAAGCAAAGCTCACCGTCCAGAATTTCTGGACTCTAAGTGCTGTTTGAAAGTGGAATGCACTGCCTCGGAGGCCGGCTGCCTCGGAGGCCGGCTGAGGTTGGATGGACACCTTTCAGGATTGTTTCGTTGTGTCTTCCTGCATGGCCGGGGGGTTGGACTAGATGGCCTTTGCAGTCCTTTCAAACCCCATAATTCTGTGAAACCAATGGAAATAAAATTGTCACTAAAAAAAAAAGCTGAGCAGATTGCCTTCCTGGACAACATTTTGCATCCTCCACGCTGCCCAGGGGCATTGTCAGGGAAAAAATGGCTACCGCCTCAAAAAATAAACTTTTTGGAATAAAGTAGAAAATACTTTTAAGCAAGGGAAGTACAAGAAAAAAGAAAAATACCAGGTTTTCTGAAAAATACAACAGTGGTTGCTGGCCTCTCTGTCAGTGAAGGCAGTGGGTCATTTCTTGGTTTCAGTCCAAACTTTCCATGAGCTCTTTGCATGGCTCCGAAACAGCTTCCCCTTTTCTGTACCCACCCTGTCCAGGTCTTGGCACCAGGAGTGCCGTGGAAAGGAACGCACCTCATTTGCAAGGCACGGTCGTGTCATTTTTCTCGCTGGCTGGCAGTTGAGGTTTTCCTCTTTGCCTATTAGCTGTAATATCTGTTAAATATTTCGACAGCTTAACAGGGGAATTGATCGCCCGTTCCTCCAGACAGGTTTTTGATGGGCCGGAGAAGGCAGTGGCGGCACGGAAAAGCCAGACGCTTGCCAGCGGCACCTGCTGCAAATGGAGGAGATGGGATTGCTCTTTGGAAAGGCCATTTGAAACAGAGTTTTGAGATGAAGGGTGGGAAAGAAAATTCACACAAATGGAGATTTTGTGGAAAAACAGATTTGTCCACTTGGCAGTCTCCAAATATATTAAAGAAAGCATATGAATTATTATTTCATATTACAAACAGGCACCAACAGGCACTAAGCACAGCCTGCATTTTGGAAATCCATGAATCATAAAGTCGTAGAATCCTAGAGTTGGAAGAGACCTCAAAGGCCATCCAGTCCAACCCCCTGCCTTCCAAGAAGACACAATCCAATCCCTCCCAAGAGATGGTCACCCAGGCAAGGTAATTGTGATAGTGTGGCTCATAATTAATAAGGTAACTAAAAGGTTCCAATTGGAATGTAAAAGGAACAATATTATCTCTTGTGAAGTGACAATTTTAACATAACCCAGTTGTGTCATTGTTAGTAGAGGGGAGGGATTAGTTCCCAGTAACACATTATTGTAACTAGTTACTTCTGAGTGCTGCATTCCTTTCTTGGGATTCTTGGTTTTGGGAATCAGGTTTAAAAGGCTTCACTGCCCTTCCAAAATAGAGGATGGCTTGAAACAGAGAAGACTTCCTCTGTCAAGCCAGTCACATGGATATGAAATATCCCCCGATTAAAGCTGATAAGATGCAAATAATTAACTAAATTTAACTAGGGAAATACGCAGCTGGTTTCCCCATCAATGAAAGGCCCTCACTCAGTGACAGGAATCCGTGTTTTGCATATAAAAGGTCCCAGGTTCAACCCCTGACACCTCCTGGTGGAGATGGGAAAGGTCCTTGCGTAGAGTCCCCAAACGCTGCTGCTACATATTTGAGACTGACGGGGAGTGCCGTGTAGTGGTTAGAGCCATGCTCCCTCTGTTCTCCAGACATCGATGCTTTGGTGACAGTAGCCCTTTTCTCCCCCTTCCCCTTAAATGCATCTTGATCTTTTTCTTCTGTACTTTTCAGATCTCTGGAACAAATTAAAACATCATCCATTACAATCCCATTGCGTTATAAAAAGAAAAAGAAGAGGAGGGGGAGAGGGAAATCCCAGGCAGATCTCTGCGATTATTCTCAGAAATGCCGGAGGGAAAAGAGCTAATAACATCCAACGGTGTATTAAAAGACACTCATTTCAAGCTAGAGTAAGCGTGCCACTGAGCTGTAGGAAGGAGGAATTTCCTTGATTGTCCATTCTCTCTGCACAGACCCCAAGGTTTCAGCCATTGGGGTTTTAGCTCCTAAATTCCTGAGAATAATACCCACATTCCCCGGACTACCAGTTGTTGTATGTTGTTATTGTTCCTTTTCTTCTGAGGCTGAGAGACTGAGTTTCTATGGCTGAATGGGGATTTGAACCCTGGTCAGCCAGAGTCCAAATTCAGCATTAAAGCCATGACACCCCTCTGGCTCACAGAGTTTGAAAGGAGATCTTCAGATCTTCTAGTCCAAGACTCGCAGCTCAGGGCCTACTAGGGATGACCACCCAGGTTCTACCACGGCTCTTCCATGCCTTCGCGGCGACTCCAAATTATGATGATCCCCTGTTAGGGTTTTCTTGGCAAGATTTGTTCCAAGGAGGTTTACAACCCTTGGCCTTCCTGGGAGACTGGGAGGATGAGACTCACCCAAGGACACCCAGCGGTTCCCATGTCCAAGCAGGGATTTGAATCTGGTCTTCTGGAGTCCTAGGCTCGTATTCAAACCTCTGCGCTATACTGGCTCACTCGTGCCTTCAGGCTGACTCTGACTTATGGAGAACCTCTCTTACGGTTTTATTCATCAGATTTCATAGAATCCTAGAGTTGGAAGAGACCCCAAGGGCTATCAAGTCCAACCCAATTCTGTCATGCAGGAATGCACCATCAAAGTATTCCTGACAGATGGCCATCCAGCCTCTGTTTAAAAACCTCCAAAGAAGGTGACTCCACCACACTCCAAGGCAGCAGTGTATTTCCTGCAAACAGTGATATCTCTTTTCCTGTAGTTTGAATCCATTGCTCCATGTCCTAGTCTCTGGAGCAGCAGAAAACAAGCTTGCTCCATCTTCAACATGACATTTCTTCCAATATTTAAACGTGGCTATCATGTCACCTCCCAAGCTCCTTTTCGTCAGGCTAAACATACCCAGCTCCCTAAGCCACTCCTCATAGAGCAAACTATGAGCATACTATAAATGCTCCTCCCTTCAGTGTAAACCCTAGGATTCCATAGGACAGTGCAGTTAGCCTGAAATCGTATTAGAGACATGGCCTCACCTCTGATTAATGCTCACGGGTTTACATCTCTTGGCCCTGGGATGCACTTGCAAGTAGAGGACGAAGAGGAGGAGGAAAATAATTTTCAGAACTCCCATTGATTGGCCTTTCTAATGCACAGTGCTGGCTGCGGGTATTTTCAGCTGGAGGCTGGTGTCATGTGTAGATTTATAGAAGCCTGGTTGCTTGGGACTCACGCTCTTCCATGCCAGAAAGGAAATGTTTTCCCATCAATCTTGCTCTGAGGGTTGGAAGCCAGGGACTTGGAGGTGGTGGGAAACCTTGCTCCGAGCCCTGGCGGCTTATTGCGAACATTCATAATGCTTGTTAGGAGGCACAAAAGCCCGGCTGAGCCAAAACTCGGCTTGGCCAGTCCTGCCCAAAGCTGATAGTTCTCTGGATCCTGACAGGGTTGTGGATTTATGGTCCACGAACACTCCTCTGGACATCAATCTGTTGGCAATGGCAGAGAATTAGCTCTGGATTTTTGTGTGAAATTGAAAGGATTTACTGAAGGAGCTGAACCCCTTTCCCTCCTAGGAGGTCTGGCCCCTTGGAAAGCAATTTTGAAGTTTAGATTAACATCCAGGGTGGATTTGGCAGCGGCCAGAAATTCTTGTGGACTGCAGTCTGCGTTCTCCGAAGTGGATTTATGGTCTATGAAAGCATCTGCTAACATCAATCAGTTTGCAGCCGGGGAGCAGTGAATCTGCTCTGGGTTTCAGTCAGAACTTTAACGGAGCTATTCAAGGGGGACTTTGTGGACAGGGGTTTACTTCCTGGGAACAAAGTCCATTATCACTAAAGCTGCTCCAGCACTTGCTGGCTTGTAGTTCCAACAAAAACCCAGTGCCCCCAAGCACGTCCAGCGACCTTTGCCCTCCCTGCCCCAAAGACCAGTTTAGGCCCAAGGGAAGCCTTTTTTGCAACCTGAAGTGACTTTGGGTCACTTCCTATTATTAAAATTAGCCTACAAAAGCCCAAGGAAACCTCAAAATGTGCTGAAAATGCCCCCCTCCCACCTAGAGCCATTTGCTGGCAAAAACTGATGCTTTTCCATGAGATTAGGTGCAGGTATGTAGGGACCTCCAAGGTCTCCTGGAGGGCTAATGCGCCCCCCAGCCTTCCATGTTTTTCTACATCTGCTCTAATTGGTTTTCTCAAAAAAAGTGGAGGGCCAACTGTATTTTCAAAGGGGAAGATGGCCTGGGATGCTTTCAAATAACCCTGAAAAAGGCCAAGGCATGTGACCACTTTGACTCGGGCCATTTCCGCACTAGACGGTTACAGCGCTATTGTTCCACATGCAACATCCTATGGAATCCTGGGGTTTGCAGTTTCGGTTTGCAGTTTCGGTTTTCACCCTCTTTCCCACTTCCCTCTGCCTACCCTGCTACCCGGAAGCCTCCTCTTTCCTCCCTCTCTTCCTTGCACCAGGTAATGGAGCTGTCAACATTTCGCCAGGTCCCCTCTGGCACCGAGGCAAGACTTCACCTGCCATGTCGCGTTACTCTGGCAGTTTATTAGGAGCAATTGGCTCATGTCACATTAGCCCGGGCTGGCTCAGAAGGAGAAGAGATTGAGAGTGAAGGAAGGAAGACAGGGGAAGGAGGGAGAAAGGCAGGCCGGTGGGAGGAAGAGGAAGAGGAAAGAGGGAGGGAGGGAAGGAAGGGAGGAAGGGCAAGATAGAATCCTTTCCCTCCCTCCCTCCCTCCCTCCCTCCCTCCCTTCCTTCCTTCCTTCCTTCCTTCCTTCCTCTCTCTTCCTTCCTCCCTCTCTTCCTTCCATCTACCACCACTTTCCTCCTTCCTTCCTTCTTTGCATTACTCTTACTGCTTTCCTCCTCTCTTCTGCCAACCATTCATCTCTTTTCCTTCCTTCTGCTCCTCCTTCCCTTTCCTTCTTTCCTTCCACTTTCCTTCCTCATGGTTTTCTTCTCTTCCTTGTTTTCTCCCAATAAATCTCTTCTTTTTCTCCTGTTTTTCCCCCTGCCTTTGTTCCCTTTCCTCTCCTTCCCCATCAACCTTTTCTTCCTTCTTTGCTTCCTTTTTTATTTTTCCTTCTACCTTTTCTCTTCCTCCTTTGCTTGCTTCCTTTCTGCTCTCCACCACCATTCCTTCCTTCCTTCCTTCCTTCCTTCCTTCCTTCCTTCCTTCCTTCCTTCCTTCCTTCCTTCCTTCCTCAGTTCCTTTTTCTCTCTCTCCCTTCTTTCTTCCTCTCACCTTCCTTCCTTCCTTCCCCTCCCTCAGATGACTCAGTCCCTTTCCAAAAGAGGTGAAAATAAGATTCAGCAGCCCCAGCTCAGGAGCTTTTTGTATTGTCTTACATCCTAATTTGCCGAGTTCAGAGGAAGATTTAATTTGCTCTGAGGCAGACAGTCTGCTTGGGAGAGCATGCTGGACGCAGGACATGCCGGCTGCATACCAATCACGGTGGTCTTGCTGCCTCCGACTGCTGGGGTGGGGCGCTGAAGAGCAATCCCCAGCGCCAGGCAAGTGGGGTCTTCCTATTCCACGATCCCATTACAAGCTATGAAAGATGAAGCCAAGCCAGAAATTCCCCACCTTCTCTTCTTGGATGCTCAGCCGGTGCTTCCACAGTCAGTGGAGCAACCAGTCTGCTTTCGTTTTCCAATGAGGTGTCCGGAGTGCACTGAACTCCACCCTCCAGAGGAGGTTCAGCAGCTTGCACAGATCCTCTGAAATTCAGATTAAAAATCCGAAACGGTTTCACCACGCCCCACACTGACATTTGAAAAACGTTGCATATTTTTTATTCTGCTAATTGGTTTTCTTAAAAAGAGCATTTGCACAGTTTCTCAAAACTCCTGCACAGTTTCCAAAAGCTGTTTATGCTGTGGCAGGGATGGAAAAGAAGTTTCTGCACAGTTTCGGGGATTTACAACATCGTGTTTTTTTCTTTGGATGCATGTTTCCAAAGGGCCAGGAACTCCAAGTTGGACCCCAGTTGGGAAATGGACTAATTCTTTTCCGTCCTGTCACCCACCCACACACATACAAGGAAATGGACTGTAGATTTCCTGGACAACAAATCAGATAGGAAGGCTGTGAGAGTCAGTGCAGGGTAGTGGAAGCCAGGGTTTGGACTGCCGCTCAACCAAGGAGACCCACTAGGTGACCTTGGGCAAGTCACGGTATCTCAGCTTCACTTTCCGTGCGGCTTGGCTGATGGAGATGCTGAATGTTCAGATGTCCCCCAGTTGTCTTGACTAATATTGTTTTTCTAGAGTACAGAGTCTTGCCGGCCCAGAATTTAGGTTGTGTGTGTTATGTGCCATAAAAATCCTTCTCTTTGTGTGTACATGTAAGTGTCTGGTGTGGATAAAAACAGATAGAAGGCTGAGTTTGTATATGAAAAAAGACTGCCGTCTGGTGGCCAACAAAATCCACAACACTGTGAATCCTATATATTCTTCCCATGGCTTCCAGTTGGTTCTATTAGGAGAATACAGTTTTTTGTGTTGCCTGTATTGCTACAGCAGTAAGAACCAACAATCGTAGGTGTGTGTGTGTGTGTGTGTGTGCGCGCGCGCGCGCGTGCGTGCGTGGAATTATTCATTTTTAATTACTCCTACATTCAGTTCTTTTTGTTTTAAAAAAAATGGGAAAATGTTCCCATTGTAACTACTAAGATGTTTGCAAATTTTGTGGAGTTTTTTATCCAAAAAGAAGAGAATCTTCCAGCCATGTTTTCCCCTTGTCCCTGTTACAGCCAGCATGTGTGCATCGAACGCAGCTCCCCGCGCGCTTGGCAATCTTTTGTGGGGCCTCCGAACACTTAAGTCAAAGGGGGAAGGAGAGAAAATTACAGGTTGCGGTGTTGCTTCAAGATGGCTGGGGGGGTGGAAAACACACACATACACGGAGAGAAGTGTGTGTATCTGCACAATGGAGGTATTACTTGCCTCCCAGTCCTTCAGCATGTGGGGAATGATCGTTGGCGAAAGCTCACGCAGGGAGAGATAATGGGGCCTATCAACAGCCAGACACTTGATTGTCTCTATTATACGTCCCCACTCTTAGAAACAATTCAGTGAAGTCTTTCTTCATTGTCTTGAGACTTCAAGGAGAAGGAGGCAAGGGAGTGGAGGGAAACGGGGGTGGAGGAAGTCCTTCTCGGTCCCAGACAGTTTCTGGAGTAGGTCAGGATGTGAAAAATCTCCCCGTTTCAATCTCATTGACTTTTCTATGCACCCCAACCCGAATTCCTTCCTACCCTCTGTTCCAGTGGAGTTGGGAGGCTTTGCGGTTCCTTCCCATGACACCCCCAATGAATGAATGAATAAAAAATTGCATGTTTCTATTCCCTGCACATTAAATGTTTCCCCAATGTATGCAACATTCCCCCATGACTAAGCTTTGTTTTGCAAGTCCATGCACGTGATGGTCAGGAGCCTAAACTGTCCAGGGCACTGTAGGAATTGCGCAGAGGGAACTGCTCCACACACCACCCCAAGGACTCGTGGTTTTGCTGCAGTAGGCACCCCGCCCCACCCCTGAATGGCCATTCTGTGGCTGGAGTCAGACACAGGGTGATGACATAGTCAGACACAGGTTGATGACATCATTTGCCGAGATCTAGCAGGGCCTTAGCGGATGACACAGTCATTTTGCACCAGTCCGCCGCATTCTCCACCGCATGGAACAGCTGTTCAGGGGGGCTATCTCAGCAAAACCATTGAGTCCTGGATGGGGGCAGGCTTTGGTCCCTGCAGAGGGAGAAAGAACATACCAACTTCCACAGTGGCCCAAAAAAGGCACACACCGGTGTAAGGGGGACTTCTGCTGGCGTATATGCCTAACAGGACGCAAGATGCTCTTGATGTTTTGTACACATGCCAAGTTGAATGGCATGTGACTCTTCATCGGCGACTTCAATGTGCCACTTAATTTATTGGGATTGTGGAAATGGCAAAGCTGTCTACAAGTAAGCAATTGGTTGCACATGGGTGGCGTAGCACAACCAAAGTGTGGCCGCGTTTTCAAAATGGCAATAAGAGCCAGTCGAAATTCATGACATGCCAGACGGACAATCAGCAAGCGGCTATTAACAAGTTTGTGTTCTACCTAAATACCAAATGAAAGTATTGATCTCAGGTAACTTAGCCATGTATTTCTCTGCGGCATTAACGTATTGTCCACATACATAAACGACGTGATGCGTGCATTTCTTTCTACATGAGGGGCCCACACCCTGGAAGAGAGCAGATTATTTTTGGCGTCTTGTTCAGCCTGTATTAAATGGGAAAATGTTTACAACTCTCAAATAGGGGACATTCTTTGTTTTGTAAGGGACACCTGACGGCCCTAGAAGGAATGATCTTTCTCGCCCTCAAATAAGGGGCATCTTTTACAATTCGTGACACCCAGCAATTCTACACAACCTATGTAAGGACGATGTAACACCTTCACTATAAGCCGTCGACATTTTTATGCTGTACAAATTGGTCTGAATCTCATAGTTAGTCCAAACTAGAAGAGGCCCGTTGAATCAAAGGAGTTTACCTTCTTGACACTGAATAATCGGTCCGGTGGGTCTGACTGTAGACTGTGCTTTGGCCAGAGTTTTCTTGGTGATTTAATGCTTGCGCACTAAAAGCTTATGCAAACGTAAGTACTTTTCATATGAAAAGTTGCGTAAAGAGATATTCATTACCTTCCCGCGCAATGAATTTTCCAATAACCAGATGGTATCCAGACAAAACTCCATCCCTGGTTGGCTGCAGGGGATGCTGGGAAAACTCTATCAATGACCATTGTTTGATTAGCAGCTGTCATACTCCTGGACCTCCATGTATTGCAGGGGAGGGCAAATGCGTGGGGACTAGGAGCCAGTGTTCCTCCTTGATTAACCCCACTCACAAGCCCCAATACCTCCATTTTCCTCTTTGGTCCCTCTCAAAATGGTGCCCTGTTGCCATTTTGAGAGGGACTGCGGAGGAAGACCAAGGCATTTGGGTTAGTATGGGGTTCTGCACACGCGAGGCCATTATTTGCTAGCTAATTGAAACAACTCCTTTCCCAGCAGACTTCCTGCCTTGCCAGCATCCTGACCTTGTTCTTCTTATCAAAGTTCATTGGAATAACACATCTTTGTTCCCAAAATACTCTTTTCTCGTTCAGTTTCCATCATGCCCTTCCGGCCCCTTTTATTCCGTCAAACAGCAAGGTATTACATGGCATCAAATTAACATAGCGTGCGATTGCACGGTGAACCACAGGGCTTTCTACGAGAGCAAACATCAAAACGCTACGTTAGAATGGCACTGGATTGGCACGGCAGGGAAAGCAAAGCTGGCCTGGCAGTATGTCACGAAGGGAACACCTCTCTCTAAACGGCAAATCTCGCCTACGTGAAAAGTCTTACGTGCTGCTCTTTGTCTTATAAAAAGATACCCTTCACCCCCCACCCCCAGTAGGGCCATAGACCAGAGAAATGAAGCCGCCTGCTATGCAAGTTCCCCGACCATCACCTGGCGGCTAGATCAAGACTGCCTTGGCAATCATCCACAGGGGACGGAGTAATATGAAAGGACTCCACCAGTTACAGCTTTGGAGCTCCTCAGAATATAGATTTGACTACAGCAGCTATTGATTCCTTCTCGGTGGAGCTGTAATTATATCGAACTGCAAACAGTCATGTTAAGACGGTTCTTGCAGAACTGCGTAGCGTCCCCCAAACCACCCCACATACGTACACCTTAGAAAGAATTGAAAAATTTCTTTCCAATAAAGGAACTGAAGGATTTCTTTCAGATTTCCTGTTATCCTCCATGCTTCATTTGCGGGATGAAAGATGCAGAGACGAGTGTTTAGGAATAAACTGGTTAAAACAACTAATTACTTCCATTAGTTCCTCCCTTCCCCCTCCAATAGCAAAGCCATAGGTAGGTCATATTAAGGCAAATAGATTTTCAAATATTTCATTTCAAAAATATGGAATAATTTCAATTTTTTTTCATTTTCAACACTGGGGTTACAATGATGTTTCTGTATTTTTTCCCCCAATGATTTACACATCTCGGTACTTGATTTGTGGGGGAAAAACCCTGTATGTGTGGAAACTCTTGTTTCAATGATTTTTTTCCCCACGCTGTGGCACATTATTTGAGGAAAAATCGTATGCAGAGATATTCTTTTATTCAATGCTTTAGTGCACTTTCACACTTCATTTCTGAAAAATTAGTATGCCAAGAAACTCTTGGTTTTGGCACAAAGCCTGTGGGTTTTTAAAAGCACAGAATGAGATGTTTTGTCCAATCAACATGGCTTTCTAAAGAAAGCAACCTCCTTTTTCGGTTGCAGAACCTCAGCACTTTTTCCTGAAAAAAAAAATTTGCAAAAAAAAAATCCCAAAATACGGGGGGAAAAAAACAACCCTCACAGTGGTTGAACATTATCTTGGCAAGGTGTTTCAGTGTGTGGAAATACCGTTTCTCTCCGAAGATGAGTATTTGTGAGTATTGCTTGCATTCTAGTCATACGGTGAGTCCTGTTTAAGGAAGGATGACGTCACGTCTTCTGCAATGTAATTGTAACTTCTTGGTTGCTTTTCTAGTTAAGATATGTGGTGTCAGCAAATGGTAGAGAAGCCCCCACTTAAGCTAAGGGCTAGATTTGTTTGATGGGAGGACTGTGTCACTGTATTCACACAAGATTTTGTGTGATGGGAAGTAAGTGGGGAGGTACGGGTGGGGGAAGGGGATGGAAATTAAATATTTTTTTTGCCATGCAAATGCTTTGATCAGAGTTCTGATTTGCAAATCTGTGTTGTTGCTTTCTCTTTCCTAAGTTTCCTTTCAAAATGTTGGTTATCTTTCTTTAAAAAGAAATTATTACTGTTATGTACCAAAAAGGTTTATTTTTGTTTGTTTTCTTTGCAAGCATCTGATGGTCATAGGGTAGGTTTTTCATTCATCTGCTGGGGTTTGGATTGAGGTACACAAATTGCTCCCAATTCTTTAAATGAATTTGAAATACAGTCTTTTTCTGCTAAGGAAGAGCAAAAATTGGAGACAGATAACTAGTTTCAAGAGAATTGAAAGCATGATTCTGCATCTGGGTTGGACTACAGCTCCCATAATCCCCAGCCATCCTGGTTAATGAGATGTTGATGAGAACTGGAACCTGCTCTGGGTTTTAATCTGAACCTGTAAAGGAGCTCTTGGAAGTTCTGAACCTATTTTGGAGGTTAGGGCTCAGCATATTCAGAGGGCACATTGACGTTCGGACTACAACCTGGAACAGATTCTCCTCCCGACAGAGTTAGAAGCCAATGGCTCCAGTCAAACAGCTTTTGAAGGTTTTGGGGAGTGAATCATTGCGAAAAAAAGATGCTAAGCCCTACCGGACCTATTAAGATGGGCTGACTGTATGAATTCCAGAATCAGCCATCTATCCTTTGAGCCCCTTTTAGTTCTCAGTGGTGAGTGGATTGCTAAGGCTGAAATGAGGCTGATGTCCTCTTAGTGTGTTCCGATGGCTTATGTCCAACTTGCTCCATTGTAACACACTTTTTTGGGGGGTTGTTGCAGCAGCAGTCAGAATTCTGGGCTGACCGTGCAATGATCAAAATGCCCACCCAACCACGCCTTCTCTTCTCTGGTGGAAGGAGAGCAGCAAAGAATTATCCAGCTATTTTCTTATGGTGGATGCACAGCAATGACATCACAGAATCTTAGAGTTTGACAAGACCCTAAAATCGATCCAGTCCAACCCCATTCTGCTAGGCAGGAAGACCCAATCAAAGCATCCCCACAAATGGTCATCCAGCCTCTGTTTAAAAAACATCTTGGCCGTGGCACTCCATCCTGCCCTTCCCCAATCAGTACCAGCAAGCTACAAAACCCATCATTTGTGAGCAGGGGCCAAGGCTGACTTGGGCTGATGGGAGCTGTAGTCCAAAATGTCTGGACCAGGCACTAGGGCTGGGGGAAGCAAAAGATCCAGGGGGGGTTTTGAGGAAGAGTGGTTGGCAGTCAATAGAAATATAAAGAGTACTAACACTGGTGAGTTTAGCCAGGTGTTTACTTTCTTCCTCCCCACAACTTTGTTGATTATGAAGGGAGACAATGACATTGGAAGGGCATTTTAGCTCCATTATGTAATATTCTATGCAGTCTAAATGTACAAACTTGGTTAATACTGGAGAAAAAATATAGAACAATTTTGCCCAATTTGACCACAAAGTTCATCTCTTTGGAAATATTTGTTGTCCTCGGATGGTATAGCCAGTCAGGAAGCCCACCCACGTAGCCACCCAGGGATTTCTGAAGTATCTCAGTTGAAGCCCTACTGACTGATAATGAGCCATGAATGTAGAATTAATCACGAATACTATTCTGCTTCCTGAGCAACTCAGCTTACATGGGGGAAGAGGGGAAGAAAAACAGAGTTCTAGTCCTCACGAATACCTTCGGTGTGTTTTTTCGCTCAGGGAGCAGGCATAACATTTTCTTTGCTGTGGTGGGAAGGGAGAGTAATTGGAAGATGCTGTCATCCGCATCGCTTTCATAGCTGTCTTCTTCTTCTCCTCCCCTCCTTCCCCCTTTCCTTTTTCTGCCCTTTGGAAAACACGCAGCGTGCAAACGTAAAGAGCAGGAGCAGCAGAAGGACAGGAACCTGCAGCCCAAGAAACAACGCCTGGTCTTCACGGACCTCCAGCGCCGCACCTTGATCGCCATCTTCAAGGAGAACAAGCGCCCGTCCAAGGAGATGCAAATGACCATTTCCCAACAGCTGGGCCTGGAACTCAACACGGTTAGCAATTTCTTCATGAACGCGCGCCGGCGGTGTATGAACCGCTGGCAGGAAGAGCCGGGCACAAACCCAGGGGTCCCTTCTTCCTCAACAAGCACTTTTTCCAAAGCATGATCTATCCCTTGCCATCTTCTCACTCCTACATCTCTGTCCCCTCAATTCCACACACAAGAGCCCATCTCCGTCTCCACGCATGAACGACGGCACACGCGCGTCACGGAACTACAATCCATGCACACCCCACCCACATCTGCAACGAATGCATCTGGCTTCTCAGCCTCTACTTAGAAATTTACAACTGGTTTTGGGGAGCATTTCCTCACCTTCCCATTTCACAAGCCACCCCTCAAAACCTTTGGTTTAACTGAGAAATGCCCCCTTCCCATAAAAAATCCAGGCCAGAGAGCTTCATATTGTCCTTATGGTCATTTTGGGTGGGGGAGGCACGAAGGCCTACAAGAAACCATTCCAGTTTCAAATGCTTTTTGAGTTAAGCCTATGTTAAAGTTGTCATTATGGAAACGATTCTTATAGCTAATGATGACCTACAGGGTTGAGTGTGTGACATATGCCTTAAAAACACCCCAGCACCTAAAATTTCAGGGGAGGAAGGCAAGAAACTGTGTGACTGTTAAACTGGACTTAATTATATCCGCCCTCTCCATCCAGCTTCCTCCCATTCTCTAGTTTAAAATATTTGCCCTCTTCACTTTTGCTGTTACGGTTCTTTGGACAGCAGCAAGACGCAAGCACGGTGTCTCTTGCATTCTGGGACATCTGTCAGGCCTAAAATATCCAGTTACTTGCCTTCCCCACCCCTTTTAAAACAAAAGCCACTCTTGTGAATCTGGTATCGGCCATTTCTGATTTGGGGAAACAGCATCCAACTGAGTTGTTTGGGAATCCTTTGCAGTTCCTTTGAGGACAAGTGATTGCAACTTACAAATGTCAACAAGAGTCAAGTTATGGTACATGTGGATGTGGCATTTCTCATACCACAAGGCAAGTTTTTTAAAAAAGCGTTCGTGCTCCAGCATTCACGATACCAATAGGGGAACAGCATGGTAGACCATTCAAAAGAGCATCATCAAAACATCGTCATACTGTCCTCATAAACATCTCCTCCACAACCTGATCTTCTTACTCACATCTCATTCTCTGAAACCCACTTAAAGAACTGCTTCCCTTTCCTGGGGATTCCCATGAAAATCTACACAAAAGTGTTGCCAAGTACATAACCAGAATCAACCAACCAACCAAACAAAAAAAAACCCCACACGGTCCCAATTTACCAAAACAAAGTTTAACCCAAGAGAAGACTTCTTGTTTGTTGATGATTCCTCTCAAAGGAATTCCAAGCCAAAGCGTGGAGGGGGTGAAAAGAAGAAACTCTTATGAAAGATACCCCCTCTTCTCCCCCTTGAATCAGTAGTGGGGGAATCCAAACCTAGTTGCACTGTGTCACCTAGAGATAAAGCGGGTCATGAAGCACATTTTAGGTACATGAATCGGGTATTTAAAAAAAAAAAAGCTTTAAAGAAATCAAAGGAAAGAAGAGTAGGAGTTTGGCATTCTTTCCTGGACACTGAACTGGCAGCTGACCTTCCATTCAACCTTGGTTTCATTCCAAAGACCAACCCAAGACTGTATTAATTCCATCCACCTCCTCCCAGAATACCAATGAACCTCACTTCCTGCCTCCTAGAAATGGTGGATATGACAGAAATCAGATTGGAAGAGCTGGGGTGTCTGGGGCAAAGTTGTGGATCTGATTGAAAAAAGATGCATTGAACTACAGACCTACGTTGAATGTGGGAGGGAGAACAATAAATGGAAAGATTCCCATCCACTTCCCAACACCCTAACCCTAGAATAACAATCTAAAGGAAAAGCTCCAAAGGATATTTGGCAACGTCCGGAAGATATCCAACTATTTTTGTGTGTGTTTGTGTGCCAAGAAATAGCCTGCCTTAAAAAAAGAGAGAAGACAGACATGCAGTGGTACTCTCACTGGTTCCTGAAGGAGCACACGTATATCAACAGTGTCTGGGCCCACCAATTGCGAGCAATTATAAGGCCTAATAACAATGAAGAAAAAATATAATTTTTTAAAAAGACATGGTTAGCCAGACAAGCCTTCTACAGGGCGAAGTTTTCACCCCACATCGCCTGGAAGAACTGGAGGAAAAGGACAATGAGAAGGCACAGAGGAAGGCAACACCTCCCTGGTAAACATGGGATTCCTTTTCGTCTGTGTGGATCTTTTAAAATGGAACAATATCACATCGATGCGGGTAAAAGAGCACCATCGGAGGGGTTGGCTTTTGTGTTCACTTTACACGGAAGACAATGTGTTGAGTGACGGATTGTTAGGAATGGAAAAAAAAGGAGGAGGAGGCAGAAAGAATACAATTGAATAGAATTGCTGAAGTCAAAAAAGAGGAAGGAAAGCAAGGAAACAAACCTCTACAAATATTTCATTAACTTCACAAAAATCTTCTTTTTTTGTTGTTTTGTTTGCCCCAATCTAGGCTATTGGGTATGGCCAATCAGGGTGTGGGATGTAATTTTGGGGTGGGGTGGGGAGAGATGGTTGGTCCAGCCAAACAGACAATAGAAAGAACCAAGCTGGAAGAGGGACTGTAGCAAATGCCAAGGTATGTTTTGCCAAAAAAAAAAAAAAGTATATTTAAAAGAAAATTAAAAAGGAAGGAGAGAAGGCTAAAAAGGGAGGAAAACTAAAAATCTAAACCAAAAAAGAAAAGAAAATTCCCCCAAATCTTCTCTCCTCTCCACCCCCCCCCCCAGTGTCCACCTCCCCATGGAGAGTCCCTCACCCCACTGTGTCTTCTTGTCTTGTTGTGATGTGTTGATGCTAATGAACGATGGAGGAGGACCATGGTGGATTCCCGTACCTGATTTTGTGAAGTATTTAAGGGCTGAGAAGCCACCAAAAAGAAAGAAGGAAAAGAAAAGAAAAGAAAGAGAAACATGGGGTCTGATTTTTGACGAGATGAACACCAAAGGGAAGAGAAAAGGAGAGTTCGAATGAACTACCGGCCCCGAACCATGCAAAGACATTTTTAGTGAGAACCAGAAAATATAGGCTACCTCACTTGAGTTTTCGAATTTTTGTGATTTGAAAATCACACCTGATACCAAAGATTTTGTTCCCCTTGCCTGGTTTGTGCTGGAAACCTCACCCCCCCACACACTACCTTTCCTTCTTCCCTTGATGCTCCATCACTAGTTATCTACCCTCTTCCTCTCCAAGTCCCCTCCGCCATTCAAACCATTTGAAGCTGAGATTGTGAGAAAGAGGGAGAGAGAGAATATGAACGTTGAGTGAGAGAAGATGAGTGCCTTGTTCTTGAACCAAAGGTGTGTTAACCATTCCTTTCCACTGTTTTTCATCCTGTATTACCTCAGTTCTCTTAATCAGATAGATTCTGGTGACTTTTGTAGCCTTTGGGTGATGGGACAGAAAATTACATTCCCTAACCCCTTTCCTCGCTCTTCTACGTTCCACTCCCCCAGTCACCTCTCCCACCTAGGAACTAATCTTGTCACCCTCTAATGCCCTCCAGTAATTCACATTTATCCAGAAGCATGTGTAGAACACAGCTAGCCAAAGAAAACAAGATCAGCTCGCAGCCATATGCACTTCTGGTCTTAAGAGGCAGAGTGCAACCATGGTAATGCTAACAGTAAAGCTAAGTTGGAATGGGAGAGGCAGGGTTCACACAGCTCCCTTCCCACCCACATGAAATGCACACATGAGGAACATGTGAAATGGGATAAAAACTCTTTTGAGTGAAAGCAGAAAGATTTATTTGTCCATATCCAAGTCTGGCTTTGTGTTATCCAGATTTTACCATTGTTGATTAGCTAGCCAGTGCTGGCTACAGGATCCCTGATTGGCTGGAACAGGAAAAAGAAGGCCCACCCACTACCACTGTTGTGCTAAACTGATTGGCTTATCGAACCATGAAATGTCCCTGTAGACAGCATTAGCACCACCCTCTTGTGCCTCTAAAGTGTTTTCGTACCTTGGAAGAGCCTCAGATGGAGTCTGGGGTTGGTACATGGGTGCAGTGGAGGAGGTGGAAAAAGTATTTTTGTTTGTTTGGAACAATTTGTACATCCTTTTTGTATAAGAAGGAATACTCCAGGCCTTGCCGATTATTGCAGGTTCCTTAGATACTTAGCTAATGGTATCTCTGCAAAGTCTCTGGGGAGAGGAGTGTAGTATGCTACGAGTTTTCTACAATTCTGATACCAGGTTGTACAAATACTGAGTTTTGCTCTAACCACAAGGGACCAGAAACCTCCTATCTAATCTGTCCCCCTTCCCTGTATTTTTCTGACCCAACACCCAAACGGCTAGTTTGATACCAAAGATGTTCTCCACTCAGGAGAGAGAGAGAATAAAAAACCCACAACCAAACGAAGCTATCCTCACCCCGCTTCTTTCTCCAGCGCACACCAGGCAAGTCTTTGACAATGCTCTCTGAAATACCTCAAAAATATTTAATGTATAGTTTATGTGACAAAAAAAAATTGATGATGATAATAATAATGATAATTACTTAGCTAGTTTTTGGAATTTGCAACTTGAAGCTTTATACTGTTAAATTATAATTTTGCAGAAGATGGCATGTTGGTATTAAGTTGACATGCTCAAATGGGAGACGTATTGAATGTCTGGGAAGGAGAAGAAGTTAAAACTGGTTAGTTTCATGATTTTTTTCTAAAAAAAAAGAGAGAGAGAATGAGAAAGAGAGAGAGAGAATGAAGGTTCTTTGGAGTTTACAGATTTCATATTTAAACAATTACTTTCAAAAAGAAAAATTCACAAATAATACTTAATGCCCTTTCGCTTTGGGGATGTGTTCTTGTTCTTTTCATGCTTAGTCACGTCTTATCGAGAGTATTTATTATATGTGTTTACGTGTTCAAATGTAATTTAAGAAGGAAAAAAAAAAGACCAAAAAAAAAGACAAAATGAAAATTTGATTTATGCATGAAAATGAAAAAAATATATATATACTCTTTCTTGAAGTAATGTAATAATTATCGGGCGGGGGTGGGTTGAGCGGGAGGAGAGTTTTGACGTGTTGTTCGTCCGACGAGATTTCCTTTCGGCTTGGAGGTCTATGTATGGACCAATTAGTTTCACGTGATTGTGGGCATTTCTTTGTCTTGTTTATTTATTTATTTTACATTTTTCTCTTCTTCTTCGGCCATCTTCTCTCCATTGTTATGTCAGCGTGTTGTTTTAAGAAGAGAAAATGAAGCAGCCATGGCTGTTGGGAGATCTTTACGGAAAAGCTGAGACGAGGCAGCGGTAACGGTGGAGGACTGAGGTTAGCTTGGGCATATTTAGGTGTTGGGGACCAAAACAAGGACATTTGCTCCTCCCCTATAAGAATTCTGCCCGCCCCAGTGAAATTTTACTTTAGTCCCCAAATCTCTAGCCTTGCAAAGCATGAGACCTTGAAAACCATTCACAGCTAGAATGCTTCTCAGTTGTGTTCGCCTTCCCTTTGCCTGTCTCTTTCCTCTGGAGGCCTAAACTCCCATTTCAAAAGGCTCAACAGAAAGTCTTAAGTTATTGCAATTTGGAAGTGAGGGGTAGAGTTCTTACCTGGTAGGAAAATGCCCTCACTTCGCCCTCCCCGTTGCCACACCCCTGGCACCTTTGAGTGGCATCGTCGACCTCCAGAGAAGCTTCTCAAAGGTTGGTGCTCCAGATATTTTGGACTCCAGTTCCCAGCGGTCCCAGCCAGTATGGCCAACAGTCAGGAATTCTGGGGGATGCAGGAAAAGAGGATGATAAGGCCAGGAATACACCAGCTGTGAAGGAATTACAGAGGTGCAAGAATAGACAGCTTGGAACTATCACATGTTGGCCAAAATTCTACAGGGATAGAAAGAACATCTCTTCTTATTCATTCCCAGGTTGGGCAACACTCTTTGACAAGAGAAATAGACCAGTTAGAACCTTATGCAATGTTCTCCCAGTTTTTTAAATGTCCCAAAATACTGCACAGGGATGATTCTGTGTAGGAAAAAAAGACTTCTTTTTCCCCTCCTTAAAATCTGCTTTTCTGCTCCAAAAAAACATGTCAGCAGGATTGTGGCCTTGGTTTGTTTTCCCTTCGCACCATGCAACCTGGTAAATCTGTGCTTGTTGGCGTAGGGCACCCTCCGGATTCTGATTTACGCCTTGTCCTAAGCTAACCCCAATCCTAACCTGCACCTTTTTGTCTTTCCAACAAACCCAACGAGTCATCACTGGCATCTTGGTCCAGCTCAACAGGTTGGCTTTTAGCATCCACTCACAAGTGTCTTTATACTGAAGAGAGAAAAGAGAGACAATCATTTGCATATATGTGTGTATATCTACAATTAACCCAGTTTCTTCTCCAGGGTAGCCTTCTCCTCACATGACCTTTGCGACAAAGGGAAACGGTACATTCGTTGGTTGGGATTGGCTCTGACTGTGGCAGCTTCTTCGGAGGAGCAGATAGGCAGGGGTTCGTCCAGCCAAAAAAAGATCCTAATCTGGAACATTCCCTAACCGGTTTCAGCTGGTTTGGAAGGTCCCAATCTAGTGGAGGCGCCTTAGGTTCAGAGAACATTTTCTGATCGGAGGCCGGCTGTGCTTCCACAACCTCTTCTGCCTCCAAAGGTCGGTGCTGGTCAACTGCAAATGAAAATGAATGGCCAAGAGATGGAAATCCAGAGTGCATATTTTGCATGCCAAAGGTCCAACGTTCAGTCTCTAAGATCCCCAACTAGAATTAGGAAAGAACTTTGCTTCTGGGCTCCTGCCTGATGATTTTCTGGAATGCAGATTCCTACGTTGAGCCTTTTAACTAGAACTATGAGGACTGGAATCTTACTTTATTCTTAGGTTTCCAAGTAGGAGTGCGGCACAGGAGCCTTGGAGAGCAGCCGGCTGTCGGAGCAGATAATACAGGATGGGTGAGCTAGTTGTTCGCCAATAGCAGCTCCCTGTGGTCCTCTTTCAACCAGTTCTTTTATGCAGAAAGATGAGGAGTGGTATCTTACAATAGTTGGGATCCTCTGTCACGTAACTTTATGCATACTTAGCTACGTAGCAGAGGCATTAAGGAACCCTGTTAGCGAGTTATGAAGATGCATAAACCAGGGCATCCGTCACTTTGCTTGTTACACAGTATTATAACAGCAGCCCTCAACTGAAAGGGGACATTAAAGGACTGTCCAGTTCTAATTCTCTAACGCCTTAAGTCCCCCACCAGATTTAGCTAGTGTAGCTAGTTTGTAATGGTGAAATGGGGAAAAGTTAACCATGTTGAAAGAGGAGACAGAGAGGATTTAATTTGCTCCACTCAGCTCCCTTTAGGCTCTTCTTCTGTGAACTCAATGTGGTGTCTGTGGCTCTCTGCTTCCTCACATTATCTTCACAACACCCCTGTGAAGTAGGTCAGGCTGAGAATGGTGCCCAGAATCCCCCCGTGAGTTTCATGGCTGAAATGGCGGACTTGGTCCTGGCCTCACATCCGCTGGACTGGAGAGGAGCTGTCCGCGGTGCTCAAACTCTCCATCGCGCTAGACTGGGCCCCTTGGGCATCTCCTTCAAAGCTGCCCCTCGGTTCGGCGCTCTGAATAGCTCCCAAATCCCAGAGCAGATTTGCCCCTTCACCAGGACACTTCAGCTCTATCCTGCCACGGCTCTCCAGATGAAATGAGACATTTCCCAAAGTTTGGGCGTCTGGTCAACTTTCGGATGTGCTGGATTGGTTTTGAGTGACTCTGAGAAGGAATAGATTACTGTTTGATTACTCCACAAAAGAACTTTGAAAGAACAACAGCAAGCAAACAAACAAACAAACAATCACAGAATGAATGTCCTTTGTTTTCTCCTTCTTTTGCTCTGTGGCTGTTTTCCAATCGTCCATACAGGGCTTAGGTAGTGTCAGGAACGAAGCTGAGTGCCGTGCCCCTCAGACTCTGGTCTTCTTGATCTTTGGGACTTTGAGCCCCAGAATTCCTGAGCGTTGGACATCCTGGCTAGGAATGGTGGGCATTAAAGCCCAAAACATCAAGTGGGCCAACGCGTGAGAGGTACTGCTTTGGTGTATACCTGTTCTTCTTCCTGCCTTCCCTCCTTCCTCTCCGGTAGAGCTACCAGTCTAAGCTTTAGTCATGAAGACAATCTTCTCAGCCCCAAGAAAGGCTGAGCAAATTCTCCAGTATAAATGCTCGGCATTGTGAAGAAGATGGGAGAAGCCTTGGATTTTGTCCTCTTCAGCCCTTGTGGAGGGCAGTGTGAGGCACCCCATCGTAACACAAGAAACACAAAGAGGAAGATTGCCAAAACAATGTGCGTGTTTCTATCCGTCCTTTCCTTTTGGAGGGAAGAACCAGGATATCTTGAGATAAGCCGGCTCTCACTCAGAAATTCCAACGACAGGGTTTTGCTCCTGTCCAAAGCTTGTCCAAGAGGAGTGTCGCCTGTTCCCAAGAAGCCATAGGGCCGCTATAAGCCAGAAACAGCTTGAAGGCACATGGCAACAACTGTGTTCTGGGTAATGTAAGCAGGAAACCCAAAAAGGAAGGAAGGAAGGAAGGAAGGAAGGAAGGAAGGAAGGAAGGAAAGAGATGCTTCATTTTGAGTAGGAGAAAAGCTAAGGGAGAAATGGATAAGCAGAAATATTTCCACCCAAAAGGAGAGTAGCATTTTCAAGATAATGCAAAAAAGAAGAGAAGCTCAACAATTAAAACTTAGCAATAGTTAATTTCTGTTCAGGATTTTAAGCTATGGAGAGGGCAAGTTTGAGGAGAGAACCTGGAGGAGAGAAACTTCACCTGTTTAAAAGGCAAATTCCACGTCACGTCCTAAAGCCAAAGAAATAGTTCATAAGCTTTGAAACGAGCCCGATTTTGCAAATGCCTGGATTTTAAATTGTCATTCTTTCTGGGAGCAAAAGGGATCCCAGAGTGAACTATGAGACAGAGGGAAGAAACAAAAAATGCCTTACAGCAGCCCATTTGTGTGAGCTGGAATTTTGGCCCCAAAGTTGAATTCTTGTCAGCCAAACTTGTACCCGACAATTTGAATCCAGTTATTAGAAACCAAGCTAAAATCTAGCAATGGAAATGCCCAATGTTGACATTCTGAGTTTCAGCGTTTGACCCAGCTTTTTACTTCTCAGATGAGGTTTTATGTACAATTATTGTTTATCCTGTGATTTAAAAAAGTTTTATAACACACAGCTGTTTTTTTTCTCTGTGTCTTTGCAATTTTAGCCTTCAATTCTTTTCCAAATGTTAATTTCCGGGTGGTGTTTTTCTAGCTGCTAAAAAAAAAAAAAAAAGACCTGTGTATTGGGCACTTTATCAGAAAAGAAAATGCGACAACATTTATCTGTATTGTTTGGGGCCCAGTTCCAGCTTCTCGTAGCCCTGCTACCTCCTCTTGAATGATTTTCATAACGGAAACAAGCAAATCAAACCAATTTCTTTGTTCATGTTGTTCTCTGCTGTTCCATGACTGTGTTGTACGTTCTGACAGCTTTCGGGTTCTTCAATAAATTATTTTTTGTCATTCACCCGACCTGCCTACGCTTCTGTGACGTCTCAGGTTTCCTCTCAAAAGTTACTTTTTAAAAATGGAAACGTCAGGACAGTATGACATCGAAGGAACATTGGTAGTGGGTGGGTGGGTTGGAACAGAGATAAACCTACTTTGGGTTTTAGTCTGAACTTGAAAGGAGCTGACTGAGGTGCTGGCTTTATTTGGGAGGATAGGTTTGAGCACCTTGGGCACACCTTTTAAAATATGAATCAAAATCCAAGAGGGATTCACTATCCCACTACGACGACCTGGCCCCGTAGTTCCAGTTCCGGGTTCCTATCGTCCACCTTGCTCTTTCTCCACCTTCATCCCTTCCTGGGTTGTGTGCTTGGGACTCAAGGTGAGGATCCGTGGCTGGGTTGTTCTGATGAGTTTGCTCTTATAACTGGGACCAGCCCCCCCCCAAAAAACTCAGTACAAAAGGACAGAAACAGCTGTTGAAAACAAGTGGAATTTTATGAAGACACAGGAAAATAGCTGGTTGAGCTGTCCTTTCCTTTCCTTTCCTTTCCATTCTTTCTCCCTCCTTCCTTCCTCCTTCCCACCTTTCTTTGTTTCTTTCCTTCTTTCAATGGGTTCTTCCTTCTTGTCATTTCTTGGTTAAATTCTTCCTCCCCTTCGCTCCCTTCTTCCATCCGTTCTCCATCACTCCCGCACTTGGCACGGAAGGTGGAGTTTCAGCTCGGCCTTCTTTGGCATTGGGGGTCTTAGGGGCTGGGACAACAGTGCCCATCGTCCCCCTCAAAGGTGTTGTAGCACAGGGCGCCCTTCGCCACGAAATTCCCAGGACCTTTTAGCCAGCCGGGGGGAACGTGGTAGTCCGGATGGGGCTCCCGGCGCTACGGAAAAGAGCGGACTGTCTCGGCGTATTAAAACCCCTCATTCCTTATCCTGGAGCGCCCTCTGGTGGCAAAAAGCTTTATTTTTCTTATTTCTTATCCTGGAGCGCCCTCTGGTGGAACAAAGGTTTTAATACACCGATAGAAATCCTAAATGGTAAAATATATTGCCCGGCTCTTTTCTATCAAGGCGCCCTCTGGCGGTCATTCTGCAGTAGGCGCGGGAAAGCGCTCGTGCCGCGTGGGTCTCTTCTTTTCGACAGCTGAAATCCCTCCAGGAAAACTGAGTTGGGAGAGAGAGAGAGACATACAAATAGAACCATTCCTCCCCTGAATCTGAGCCGGAGAGGCCCCTGCGGGGAGCCGCAGCCGTGCGGCCTGTCGGCGACAAACGTCGCACACAGTTCAAATTCCTCGCGATCAGCTCAAACGTCAAGCTGAGACGGACTCGGCGCGGCGGAGCCTCGTTCGGATCTCTAAAGGTTCCTGCGTGGGCGTGACGTCAACGGCCACGGTGGCCTGGCGGTTAGGGGACCGTGCGAGTGATTCCGGTGTCAGGAGTTCGAATCCCGGATGGTATGATTGCTCCCATGGTTTTGGGTAGTTTTTTTTTTTGGAAGTCGGGCCCCGGGGCCCCAGAGGACTCTAAGTCCGAAGCTCGGCCTCAGGCGGCTTCCTTAAGCAGGACGCTCGGCCTCAAAGGGTCCCTGCGGCCCCTGCCGCCCGACTTTGGGGCGCTGGGCGGGAGAAGGAGACTGCAACTCCCAGCATCCCTCGGGGGAACTGACGCCTTCTGGGAGTTGAAGTCCAGGAACCTCCGGAGGGGTGAAGCCGGTGCGGGGCCCGATCCAAAGTCAAAGCACCGCGGAGGAGAAGGGCGGATCTTGGCATGGGGCGGAGGGGGATTGCATGTCCCATGGTGCTGCCCCCAGCGCTGCTGACGGGAGCGGGGTTCTCCCGGCGCAGAAGGACCGAGGCAGTTACCGGGCTCTCGGGACACCCTGGGCAGGCAGAAGCCCTTAAAGCAGCGGCGACCCTGGCGGCCCACTATATGCAGGCACATATGCATAAAACTGTGGACAACATTTCCCGTAAGGTTTTGAATCGGCGTGGCCAACACTCCCCATCGTCCTCAGTGCAGAAAGCGAGGCTTGGCGGCAGTATGGACAACACTTCCCATCGTCTCCCCACAGCAAAGAAGGGGGGTTTCAATTACGCCTCCCTCACCCCTGAGGCCCTTGCTAGACAACAGATTCCATCATCCCCACGCAGGGGTTTTATTTTTTTTAAAAAAAGGTTCAATTTCTCCACCAGAGGGCGCTCTACCTCTGGTGGCGGATCGGGAAATGGCGGATCGGGACCTTTTTAAAAATTAAATAAAACTCTTCCGTCAATTTACCACCAGAGGGCGCTCTACACGTGGCGGCGGCTGATCGGGACCGAATGGCGGATCGGGGCCTTTGTTAAATTCAATAAAAACCCCAATCCTTGTCCTGCAGCGCCATCTAGTGGCGCATCGGATGAGGCATTGTATTTAAATTTTAAAAAGGTCCCAATCCGCCATTTGGTCCGGATCCGCCACCCGATGTAGGGCGCCCTCTGGTGGCAAATTGACTGAGGAGCTTTATTTAATTTTTTAAAAGACCCCAATCCCCAGGTGGTGATTTTGTGATCCTTTCAGTAAGGAATTCGTGGCCCGAGAAGTATTTTTGTTTAAGGTGAACTCTGACTCGGAGCTTCAAAAGGAATCGCAACGGCGAGCGCCCATTGGCTGCGATGGCTCAGAGGTTAAAGTCGTGGTTCTCGAATGCTATTGGTCGCGAGTTCGAGACCCGGAAGGCATTTTTCTTACAAGTCCGATTCTAAAATGGCGTCTCCACTAGTTCCGCAGCGGGCGGCGCCCATTGGCCGGGATGTCCGAGCGGTTGAGCGGCGGCCCCCGAACCCTATCGGTGACGAGTTCGGGGCCCGGTGAGGCCCTCCCCCGGCCTGTGGGCGGGGCCCGGAGCTCCGCCGGAAGTCCGGCATCACTCCGGTTCCGCCGCCGAGGGCGAGGGTGCGCGGGGAGCGGCTCCGCCTGGGGCCGCCGCGTGGGCAAGGCCGCGGCTCTTTCCTCCGCGTCTGGGCTTTCTCTTCGGAGCGCGAAGACCCCCCGGGAGCTGCGGGCAGCGGCGGGAGGGGACGGGGCCGCCCGCCCTTCCTCAGGTAAGGGGCTCTGGGGAGGGCCCGGGTGGAGCCGGGTGGAGCCGGGCGGCCATCAGCCCCTCCGGGCGCCCTGGGCCCTCGGGCGGCCTTTCCGGGGCTTCCGCCCCCATCCGGCGTCCCGGGAGCCCGGGAACTGCCCCGGTCCTTCGGCGCCGGGAGACCCCGCTCCCTTGGCGGCACCGGGGGCGGCACCGTGGGACCCGCAGCCCCCTCCCCGCCCCCTCCCCCGTGGCGCTTCGGATCGGGGCCCCGCGGCAGCTCCCCCCTCTGGAGGTCCCTGGACTTCAGCTCCCAGGAGGCCTGGGTTCCCCGGGGGATACTGGGAGCCGCAGCCCCCCACGGTCTCTCTCCGGCTGGGGTGGGGTGGGGGGGAGGGAACTTGGAGGCCCCGAATCCGTCCCCGCGCAAAGACCCGAAACTAGAGGGGGTGGCGGGTCTTCCGGGCTTCGAGCCGTATGAGTTCTGCTGGCGTTTTCTCCCGACCTTTCGCCCGCGTCTGTGGCCGGCATGGAAGCGGGACAGAGCGCGTGTGTGTGTGCAGTCTCGGGGGCCTGTTGTGAAACGGGGTCCCCCGGGGTCGTGTTGGTAGTCGGGGGGGTGCAGAGCGGTGCATGGGGGACGGCAGCCGCCCGTCGTGTTGCTCCCTGAGAGGGACCCCCGGGGTCTGGGGGCCTGTCTTTGCAAGTGGAGTAATAGCGCCGTAACAGTCCAGTGCAGAAGCGGCCCCCGCGTAGACCTGCCCCCGGCCGCAAGGTTGGGTGTTCTCGGTCGGCCTGTGGGTTGCCCGGAGGTCCTGTTTCTTCGCCGGATTCCCTGTAGGGTCGGGGCCCCTTTGGGGTAGGGCCCAGACCCCTTCCCTCGGGTGGGCTCCTCCTCTGAATTCACTGCTGTGCTTTCTTTCCGGGTCTCGGGGCCCTTCTGATGTCTGAACCGGAGCGGCCGTTGGCCCGTAGAGCCCCGTTTAGACGGTCCGGTTCCTCTTTCAGGAGGTGGGGTTGACAGGTTCTTTTTGCAGGGTCTACCAGAGGTTTTAAGGTGCTCCTTTTTTGTCCTGGGTGATGGCTGGAGTTTTTGTGTAGGTGTCTGTCAGTGTGTGTAGGTTTTCTGTACACTGCGTAGCCCAACTGTCAGTTAGGTTGGCAGAGGAGCAAGACATCCAGAAATGGCAGTCTTGCTTTATTTTCTTTTTTCCTGGTCAATTGGATGTTTGGGTGGATGTTATTCAGACGGTCCAGAAAAATTTCAGATGGTCATCTGAACTACAGGCCACCGGTTACCCCGGGGCTGTGGGCGGGTCTACACAGGGACTGCAAAACACAGCAGTCTCTGGAGATGCCAGCCCCAGACGCAGGAGAAAAGTCAGGAGAAAATGCCAATAGAACACGGGCTCGAAGCCCGGAAAACCCACAACCACCTCTAGTTTTGGGTCTTTTCTTTAAGCAGGAGACGGATTCGGAGCCTCCAAGTTCCCTTGCCCCCCCATCCCACCCCAGCCGGCTGCCGGGGAGCAGGAGAGAGATCGTGGGGGACTGCGGCTCCAAGCATCCCCCGGGGAACCGAGGCCTTCTGGGAGTTGAAGTCCAGGGACCTCCAGAGGGGAGAAGCTGCCACGGGGGAGAGGAGCGGAGAGGGGACTGCGGGTCCCACGGTGCCGCCCCCGGTGCCGCCAAAGGGAGCGGGGTTCTCTTGGCGCCGAAGGACCGAGGCAGTTTCCGGGCTCTCGGGACGCCGGATGCGGGCGGAAGCCCTTAGAAAGGCCGCCCAAGGGCCCAGGGCGGCCCGGAGGGGCTGATGGCCGCCTGGCTCCACCCGGGCCAGCCTGGGGCTCACAGAGCACCTCTCATGTTAGCACAACACCTCTTCTTCTTTGCAAAATAAAGTTTATTTTGAACATACAGTATCCCCACACATTACATTTTCCCCAGCCCCCCTCCTATCCCCCCTCCTATCCCCCAATCCCCTCTGCCTCCCCCCTCCCATCCCTCAATCCCCCTCCCTCCCTCCTCTCCCTCCCACCCCTCAATCCCCCTCCCTCCTCTCCCTCCTCCTCCCTACTATCCCTCAGTCCCCCCTCCTCTCCCTCAGTCCCTCGACGTCTTCCTCGCACTGCTTGAGGAGCTGGTCCTTGTCGAAGTTCGGGGCGACGTGGAGGAGGATCTCGGTGAGCCCCTCGGCCACCTCCGTCTTGGAGAAGACGCACCCTGCCGGGGGAAGGGAAGAGGGACGTTAGCACAAGGGGGGAAATTCAGAGAGGAAACCAGGGATACCCCCACCCTGTGAAGAATTTCACAGAAAACAGAGAACACCTCTGCCCCACCAGAAGCAAGAATGGAGGCTTACCTGTAAAATCTGTCACTTTGTCCGTAGGCCCAGATGAGGACGTTGTCGTTTTTCTTGTACTTCATTTTCATTTCAAAGAACCCTGTGAGGGGGGAGAGGAGGAAAAATGAAAGGGCTGCATCGACTATTGCTCTGTTTAAAGCAGGAGCAACCGTGGAAGGCCGCAACCCCAACTGCCTCCCTGGGGTAGAAAATGAACAGCCACCCTGGCATTTTTGCCATGTTTTTAAGCCCCCCGAACCATTTTAGGCTCAAGAGAAGCCTTTCCTTAACAACAGGAAGTGAGGAAAATAACCTTCTGTTCCCTTCCCAGCTCTTAAAAAGGGGCTTTTCTGAGCCTACACTGGTACCAAGCGGGCCAAAAACATGGCAAAAGTGTCCCCCACTTAAGGGATATCTGTGGAGGGGAAAATCTGGACAAACAGACCTCTCAGGGGCCCTGGGGTTCACAAATGTCCCACAAGTTACACCCTTCCCACCCTGGTTTCTGGACACAAATCAAAGTGCTGGTTACGACCTATAGGGCCTGCTATGGGTCAGGGCCTGTCCCACCGAAAGCCCGTTATCCCCAGAGAGGAGCCTGCTGGGGTTTTTAAGAGCGCAAGGCTTACAGTTTCTCTGTCCTCCCAGTCTCGGCTGATGGGAAGAGGGGAGATGGGGCCTTCTCCGTGACCGCAATCCATTTGAATCTGTGGTGGGGAGGGTGCCAGCTGCCCCATTCTGCCTTCAAGGCAGTAGGGCTCCTTCCCAAGGGGGAAGGGGGCAGCTAGTGGAGCTCACTGTGTCTGCCCTATGCCATTTTTAATAGGGACTTACAAGCCTCGCTTAGCATTCGCAGTCTCCTGAGACTTGCAGAGAGACTGCAAACATGAGGCCAGACTCATAAGTCCCAGTGAGAAACCACAGAGGGCAGCAGTGGAGGCAAATAACCCACTAATGTCAAGGGCTGAGGGTGCTCTCAGGTATGACTTACTGTTGAAGACGACATCGTTGTCCTCGAACTCCTTCCACTGCTGGTACCATTTGGAGTCCTTGTGAAGCACCACACCCACGGCCTCCCTGCAGCAGGCACAAAAACCAAAAGAAGAGTTGGACAACGCTGCTCCGCTGACCCTTTCCCCTCCGCCCCCTTCCCCTGTTAGGGCAGTGGTGACTTTAGGCAGCCTGAAGGCCTCCACCCTACACACGCCGGACACAAGAGCAATGTTTCAGTACCTGCCTGAGGTGCTTTAGGGACAGGTGCCTGACGGAGGAAGACAAAAGAGCCTAATCCCTCCTTGTCTAAGGGCCTTTCTGCACTACACTGTTATAGTGCTTTTATTCCACTTTCAACACTTTTCTGTGGAACCCTGGGGTTTGCAGTTCAGGGAGGGTCCTTTGGGATTCTCACCTAGGGAGCTCTTTGGCCCCAAGAAACCGTAAACCCCAGAATTCCACAGGAGGTTGAAAGTGGAATAATACCACTGTAACAGTGTAGTGCAGAAGGGCCCTAAAATAAAATATAAAATTCCCGCTCACTCGAGGGACGAAGTAGGACACATTGTCAGCATTTGAGTCAGGCTGGACAACTGACTCCTTGGCTCCGAATACCTGCTCCTCTCTCAGCCTCTCCCTGGCAAAGTCCGTCTGCTCCCCCGGCGACACAGGCAGGGGGACAAAATCTGCCTGCGTCCCCCACAGACATCAGGAGGACCCCACATCAACAAAGGACGAGCCCAGTTTCCTATTTTGGTTTTAGTCCCTTTCAAAAAGGAAGCCTGTTTTCAAAAAGAGAGCTGAATGATATCAATATTTAGAGCAGCGTTACTCAAGTTTCCAGGCAAGGGAAACACAACAGTAGCCAATGTGCTCAAACAGGGACAGTCCCTGGCCCAGGGGGGAAATGTAGCTGCCTGAGAAACACTCACTGAGACAGGACTTTTCTGCACAGAGTGCTTTGTACGTGGGCGCACGGTACCTACAACTGGCCAGCCATGTCGGGGTACCCTGCATAATTAGTTTGGGAAAGTAGTATTGATGGGTTATGCAGTAGTAAGAAATGTAGTATATAGTCAGAGCACCTAGATAGCTTCACATGCAGCTGCTCATTTGCAGCAACATTCCTAGAAGCACCGTTATGTAAACATGCAAAGGTTCTCACCAGACAGTATCCTAGTAACAGCATCGGGCCTAGAGAAGCAAGGTCATCTGTAATTGGCTCCGTGGGAACGAAGGGGGCCATTATGGCATACTGTTTCTGTAATCTCACTCAGTTTGAATCACTAAAGTCACGTACTCTGTTCACGCTCATGAATAAACCTTGCTTCGCATGATTACTCTGTGTGTTTGAATCAGTTCCCGACAAGCCAGCTTATGGGGATCCCAGGAATTAAACGGGGCTCTCTCAGGCAAGGTGGTTTTGCCAGTTCCTTCCTCTGAAATATCCCCCGCAGCCCCTGGGATTCCTGGGTGGTCTCCCCTCCAAGGACTAACCAGGGCTGACCCTGCCTGGCTTCCAAGGGCAGAGGCAATCCGGTGCCCTGCGGAGAGGCCACTGCCTCTGGGAGGTTACAATCTCCTCCCCACCACCCCCATCGATTTCTTACCCACCTCTCTGTAAGGCTCTGGGCGGGATACAACATAAGTTTAAATAAATTAAAAGCTCACTTAGATTAAAACATACTCAAACACATAAAATCATTTAAAATACATCAGTTTAAAATTCATAATTAAACACTGACTGGGCTGGCCTGCCTGCAATCTAAACGGAGAGGATCTGGTACCTTTAGAGTATTTTATATATAGTATAAAAGGACAGGTCACTGCCTCTAAGAGTTTACAATATTATCATCATCATCATCATCATTATTTCTTACCCACCTTTCCCTAAGGCTCAAAGTGGGATACAACGTAACTTAATTACAACTTAATTACAAACACACTGTAGATTAAAATATACTCAGACAAACACGACTGAAACCCATCCCTCAGTTTAAAACGGACAACCAACATGTGACTGGGCCGGCCGGCCTCCAGTCTCAGCGGAGGGGATCCGGTGGGCAGAAGGACAGATCGCTACACTCTCAACCCAAAGGGGGGACCGTGTCGCATCCCCGCAGGTGTTGGTGGACTGCAAGTCCCAGCATCCCGCCGACCGGGGGCATTTTGGTCCCCCAATCCCGTGTTCCACCCCTGTGTGAAATCATTCAGTGGGGATCAGGACGTCCCCACATGCGCCGGGACACTGCACACGCTCAAGGGACCTGTGGGGAAAGCGCGCCCTCTGCACATGCTCAGTGGCCCCCCTCGATCCTTACGGGAACTGACCCCCCCGCTGGCCAGGCAGCGAAGCAGAGGCGCCCCTCCCGCCATCAGGGGACCCGAGGGGGAGGAGGGGGGGGGAGGCGGGCGTTCTCCACCGGACTAAAGGCCGGGGGAAACTCCGCCTCTCCTTCACCCGGACGCGCGAAACAAAACAGGGCGCGGACGGGAGGAAAGCAAGGCCGCCGCGACACGCTCCGGCCCCCGGCCCCCCGCCCCCCGCCCCCCGCCCCCCTCCTTACCGCGGCCGCCGCCATCTCCTCCTCACGGGACAAAACACCAGAGGGAAGGGGCGCGGATCGATGACGTCACACGCGCAGCTCCAGGGAGCAAGAGGAGGGCGGGGCACGGGTTGAGCCAGAGGAGGGGGCGCAGAGGGAGCGCCAGCGACCATTGTGACGTCACGAGGCCCGCCCCTCTGGTTACTAGGGCAATGGAGAAAATTCTCCACCAATGAGGAAAAGGCTCTTCATCCGGGGCTTTGTCCACAAAGTCCTGGCGAGGAAAGCAATCCTCAGCCTATCAGGGGCAGTCCCCTCATCCGGGGCCTTTCCCAGAGAAGCCTATCGGGAGGGGGGAATTAGGAGCGCCCTTTTCAAGACTGGAACGCTTAAAGGGACAGCGAGGCCTAAGGCCGTTTGCGCGCGTGGCCAACACTGCCCATCGTCCTCAGCGCGGGAAGCGAGGCTTGGCAGGAATATGGACAACACTTCCCATCGTCTCCCCACAGCAAAGAAAGGGGGTTTCAATTACGCCTTCCTCACCCCAGTGGCCCTTGCTAGACAACAGATTCCATCATCCCCAGACACGGGTTTTATTTTTTTTAAAAAGGTTCAATTTCTCCACCAGAGGGCGCTCTACCTCTGGTGGCGGATGGGGACCAAATGGCGGATCGGGACCTTTTTAAAAATTAAATAAAACTCTTCCGTCAATTTGCCACCAGAGGGCGCTCTACACGTGGTGGCGGCGGATCGGGACCGAATGGCGGATCGGGGCCTTTGTTAAATTCAATTAAAAAACCCCTTCTTTGTCCTGCAGCGCCATCTGGTGGCGCATCCGAGGAGGGACCGTATTTAATTTTTAAAAAGGTCCCAATCCGCCATTTGGTCCGGATCCGCCGCCGCCACGTGTACAGCGCCCTCTGGTGGATCAAAGGTGTTAATACACCAATAGAAATCCTAAATCCTAAAATATATTGTGCGGGGGGGGGCGATACTCTACTCTTTTCTATCAAGGCGCCCTCTGGTGGCCACTCTGAGCAAAGTCCGCCGAGGCGCCAGGCGCGGGAAAGGAGAGCTCGGACCCCCCGGCGTCCCTCTCGGCGGCCGAAGTCCCTCCGGGAAGACTGAGTTCGGACGGAGAGGCACGTGGGGGTTTCCCTTAGCCTTCCTCACCCGTGAGGCCTTGCTAGACAACAGATTCCATCATCCCCGCACAGGGGTTTTATTTTTTTTAAAAAAGGTTCAATTTCTCCACCAGAGGGCGCTCTACACCTGGTGGCGGATCGGGACCGAATGGCGGATCGGGGCCTTTGTTAAATTCAATAAAAAAACCCTTCCTTGTCCTACAGCGCCCTCTGGTGGCGCATCCGAGGAGGGACTGCATTTAATTTTTAAAAGGGTCCCGATCCGCCATTTGGTCCCGATCCGCCGCCACCGCGTGTAGAGCGCCCTCTGGTGGATCAAAGGTGTTAATACACCAATAGAAATCCTAAATCCTGAAATATATTGCGCGGGGGGGGGCGATACTCTGCTCTTTTCTATCAAGGCGCCCTCCGGTGGCCACTCTGAGCAACGCCCACCGAGGCGCCAGGCGCGGGAAAGGAGAGCTCGGCCCCCCCCGGCGTCCTTCTCGGCGGCCGAAATCCCTCCGGGAAAACTGAATTCAGACAGAGAGGCACGTGGGGGTTTCAATTACGCCCTCGTCACCCCTGAGGCCCTTGCTAGACAAGAGATTCCATCATCCCCGCACAGAGGTTTTATTTTTTTAAAAAAAGGTTCAATTTCTCCACCAGAGGGCGCTCTACTTTTGGTGGCGGATCCGGGCCAAATGGCGGATTGGGACCTTTTTAAAAATTAAATAAAACTGTTCCGTCAATTTGCCACCAGAGGGCGCTCTACAACTGGGGGCGCATCCGATGAGGCACTCTATTTAATTTTTAAAAAGGTCCCAATCCGCCATTGGGCCCGGATCCGCAGCCACCACGTGCAGAGCGCCCTCTGGTGGCAAATTGACGGAACAGTTTTATTTAAGTTTTAGAACGGTCCCAATCCGCCATTTGGTCCCGAAAACCCCTGCGCGGGGATGATGGAATCTGTTGTCTAGCAAGGCCTCAGGGGTGAGGAAGGCTAAGGGGAACCCGCACGTGCCTCTCTGTGTTCCCGGAGGGACTTCGGCCGCCGAGAAGGACTCCGGGGGGCCCGAGCTCTCCTTTCCCGCGCAGAGGCCTCGGCGGGCGTGGCTCAGAGTGGCCACCGGAGGGCGCCTTGATAGAAAAGAGCAAAGTATCGCCCGCCCCCCCCGCGCAATATATTTTAGGATTTATGATTTCTATTGGTGTATTAACACCTTTGTTCCACCAGAGGGCGCTCTAAACCTGGTGGCGGCGGCGGATCAGGACGAAATGGCGGATCGGGGCCTTTTTAAAAATTAAATACAGTCCCTCCTCGGATGCGCCACCAGATGGCGCTGCAAGACAAGGAAGGGTTTTTTTTACTGAATTTAACAAAGGCCCCGATCCGCCATTCGGTCCCGATCCGCCGCCACCACGTGTAGAGCGCCCTCTGGTGGTAAATTGAAGGAAGAGTTTTATTTAATTTTTAAAAAGGTCCCGATCCGCCATTCGGTCCCGATCCGCCACCAGAGGTAGCGCGCCCTCTGGTGGCAAATTGACAAGAGGAGTTTTATTTAAAAACGGTCCCAATCCCCTACTGGAGATTTTATGATCCTTTCGGTACGGAATTTGAAGTTCGAGAGGAATTATTAAGGCTGAATCTGACCCGGAGCCTCAAAGGAAATCGCAACGAGGAGAGCCCATTGGCTGGAATGGCCCAGCAGTTAAGGTGCGATTTTTTTATAACTCCGATTCTGAAACAGAACCTCAAGTACCTCAAGAGAACCTCAATGGCTGACGCTGATTGGCCGCGGCGGTTCAGAAGTTAAGCTAGTTCTCGAGTTCTATTGGTCGCGAATGCGAGGCCCGGGAGGCGTTTCTTTTCCATCAGGCCGATTCTGAACGAGAGTCTCAAGTATTCTGCCAACGGGCGGCGCCCATTGGCCGGGGTGGCTCAGCGGTTAAGCCGCCGGTCTCGGGTCCTATTCGTCGCGAGTTCGAGGCCCCTCCCCCTGGCCTTGGGCGGGGCCTCCGGAGCTCCGGCGGGAAATCCAGTTTCATTTTCGCTTCGCCGCCGCCGCCGGGGGAGTTTCCGCCTTGGAGCGGCGAGCGAGAAGCGGGGCCGGGAGGGCGGCTGCCTGGCGGCTTCGGGCGCTCTTTTGGGGCCGGCCTCGATTTCCCTGCCTGCCTTGAAGTGGCAGGTGAGGCCCCTTCCCCCGCGCTTGGGGGGCGTTCTCTTTCGATCGGGGGCCTCGATCGGGGGCCCCTTCCTCGCCAGCGTTTTCCCGGCTGCTCCGGCGCCGGGGGCCCGTTCCGCTCCCATCGGGTGTGGACGATGGGCACTGCTATCCCCGCCCCCCGGGCCGGAGACCGCCACCCTTGGAGCACGTGGGCTCCTGTGGTGTTTCTCTTCCCAGGAAGCTTCTGGGGAATCTGGTCGAAGTACTGATGTTGTTCGGTCCTTTTAAAAACAGGCTTCCTGTTCGAAAGGGACTAAAAGCGGGAAACCGGGCTCCTCCTTTGTTGATGGGGGGTCCTCCGGCAGCCGGGGGGGGGGCGCGGGCGGGCTTGTGCCCCTGGCTGGGCCGCCGGGGGAGCGGAGATTCGGAGCCAAGCCCGAGTCAGAAGCTGAGAACGCGTCCTGCCGGGCCTTCGTCCCCGGGGGCAGCGCGAAGCTTGCCTTGTATTTTAGGGCCTTTCTGCACTACACTGTTACAGTGGTATTATTCCGCTTTCAACCTCCCGTGGCATTCCGGGGTTTGTAGTTTCCTGGGGCCAAAAAGCTCCTGGCTGAGACTCCTAAAGGCCCTTCCCTGAACTGCAAACCCCAGGGTTCCGTAAGATGTCGAAAGTGGAATAATAGCACTATGACAGCGCGGTGTAGAAAGGCCCTCGGACAGGGAGGGCCTGGGCTCTTTGGCTTCCTCCGTCCGCCCCGTCCCCAAAGCCCGTCAGGCAGGGACGGAAACATCGCTCTTGCCTCTGGCACGCGTAGGGTGGAGGCCGTCAGGAGACCCCCCGGCTGCCCAAAGCCCCCACTGCCCTAACGGGGGGAGGGGGCGGAGGGGGGAGGGCCGGCGGAGCAGCGTCGTCCAACCCTTCTTTTGGTTTCTGGGCCCCCTTTTAAAAACAGAAGTCAAGAGAAGACCGTTTTCCTCCTTCCTGTTGTTAAGACAAGGCTTCTCTTGAGCCTACAATGGCTCACGGGGCTTAAAAAACGTGGCGGAAATGCCGGGGTGGCCGTTCGTTTTCTGCCCCAGGGAGGCAGTTGGGGTTGTGGCCCTTCCCTTGCCTTCCACAGTTGCTCGCTCCTGCTTTAAACAGACCGGTAGCCGGTGCAGCCCCTTAATTTTCTCCCCCTCTCCCTCCTCACAGGGTTCTCTGAAATGAAAATGAAGTACGACGAGAGTGACGATGGCATCATCCAGTGACCGATTTTGTAGGTGAGCCATTTTATAGGTGAGCCTCCGTTCTCGCCTCCTGATTCCAGAGGTGGGCCGGGGGACCGTGTTCTGAGTTTTGCCAGTCAAATTCTTCAGAGGGTGAGGGTATCCTTAGTTTCCTCTCTTAATCCCCCCCCTTGTGCTGACGTCCCTCTTCCCTTCTCCCCCTGGCAGGGGGCCTCTTCTCCAAGACAAAGGTGGCCGAGGGGCTCACCGAGATCCTCTCGTCGCCCCAAACTTCAACAAGGACCAGCTCCTCAAGCAGCGCGAGGAAGATGTCCCCCTCCCCTTTAAGCCATCGATACAGATTGAGGGAGAGGACTGGGAAAAATGTGTAAAAATGAAATTGTAACTGGCAGTCGTAATCTGCAATAGGTAATGTGTGGTAATACCATATATGTTGAAAATTTGAAAAATTTAAAATAAAAAACATTACTTTGCAAAAAGAAAAGAAAAGGCGCTGTGCTAATATGGGAGGCGCTGTGCCAACACCAGGCTGACCTGGGTGGGCACCTGGCTGATGCGAGTGGAGCTGGACAGACCCCAAGCTGACCCAGGTAGACCTGGGCTGATCCCAAGCTGACCCGGGCGGACCCACAGACCTGCAATTATAAAATTACAGTTACAATACAAAAGATGTGACGCTTTCCCTTGATAAGATCCAACTGTCTTAGTTACTACAAACAATAAATTTAATTGCAAATCATGTGTTATTTGTTATGCATTCCATCACCAGTCAGATTTCTAAGTGAGATTCTTTTTTCCTTCACTGTCATGATGGCATACTGTGGGCGTGTCTGCCCTCCTTCATATCCACACAGAGTCCTGCTCGAAGAACATGTATTTGTCAGCAGGCACTGTCAAACAAAAGATGAGGAAGGCCTCCAAGCCCTCGAACTCAGTGCAAAGTCTCCAGGATTTGAACCCCGCACTGCACGGCAGGAGCAGGAACACAGCCCAGAGTGGGCTCCTGTGTAGGCCTCAGGTCTACAAAATCCCCTTTAGATGTCAAAAGGAAATAAAGATACCCACCATCAGTTCCTTGAAGAAATGGGACATCTTTAGGATAAATACTGAGAGCACGGCCTGCTTTCCATCAACAAAACTGGACCTTGTGCTCTGAATGCATCTCCTGAGGTGAGGGATTGGTTCTGGTTGGCATGGGGTTCTCTTCTGGGGGCGAGGGGGAGCCGGGGAAACCGTTCACAGGCTTTTGGGGCTGGGGGCCCTTGACGCGCAGACTGGCACCTCGGGAGATGAGGTCAGCGTAACCTTCCTTGTGAGAGAAGGCGTAACTGGAGCGCCCGCGGGTGGTGTTCCTCCGGAAGTGGGAGGTCAGCTCAACTGGCTTTTCCTTGAGATAGATGTCTCGGGTTTCAAACATCTGGAAAGAAGAAAGAAGGAAGGGGAAGAAAGGAAATGGAGAAAAGAGAAACACAGGGTGTAATTTTCACATCCAAAGAGTGTATCAGTTTATATTTGACATAGAAAACCCTCCCCAATCCAGCACTTTCTGGATGTGTTGGACTACAACTCCAGTAATCCCCCTGCCAGCATGGGCCTTGACAGGTAGCCATGGGAAGCTCCCACACTGATGGGGCAGGATCATGAATCTGCTCTGAGTTTTGGTCTGAACTTTAAAGGAGCCCTCCCAAGGCTCTGAGCCTACAGGGGAAGGGGCGACAGCATTCGGCAGGCTGGACATCTTCCTTTAGTTCAGACTAAAACCCCAATCAAATTGACTGGCGCCACGCTGACCACATTTCCCCATTCGCCCACAGCCCACGAGAACGCAGGTGAAGTTGACCCCAATGCTGAGACGGTCTGAACACCCCTCACCTCTGACATGTTGGTGGGACCAATGAGGCTGCTCACAAAGCGGACGGTGAGGGAGGGGATGACATTCACCACGACACACAGCAAGACCACCAGCAGGCTTGTCGGGTCTGTGAGGGCATTCTTGGTGGCATCTGGAGAAGGAAAGAGGACGCTGTTAAGAGTGCAGCCATGGCAAGAGGGAGCGGGGTACGTGGGGGAACACAACTTAGTATCTGTAACCGTGAGACAAAGGAGGAGAACACCTCTGTCCACGACCAAACTCCCCCGCAACAGAGGAAACCCAAGCTCTGGATCCTGTGGGTTTGTCCCAACTTTTGGACCTCCGACTGGAGGAGATCTCACCTCCTTTCGTAAGGGACTGAAGACCCTTCCTCTTTGATTTGCCAGATTCAGCTAATGAGTTGGGCCAGAGATCGCCAAGGTGGGCAGTGACTGGTGGGGTTTGGGAGATTTTGTTTTATGTATGTCTACAGTGTTTGTTTTATTGCCTTTGTTTTGGGCTGCATATGTTGATATTCTACCCTTTGGTGAAAAGGACATTATAAATAAATATTGTTGTTATTGTTTTCTTCTAGGGTAAGTTCAGCCAATCAACAGTCAGATGGTGAATCAATGCATAGGTAAATACCCTTGATATAATCGGTGTACTCAAGTCAGGACTAGGATGTGAAGGCCAAGAAATTATTATTAGTATTATTATAATTATTAAGGCTTGCAAGGTTTCACAACTGGGAGGGGGAAACTGTGTGGAAGGATGGGCAGTGGAACTAGATCCTGTTAGCTAGCCCCAACTAGAGCAGACCCGCTGGTGAATGGCTAAGATATTTGGTGAAAAGGGCATTATAAATCACCCATCATCATCATCATCATCATCCCATTGATACAATGGGTCTACTCAAGTCAGGACTAGAGATGTGAAGGCCTAGAAAAATTCAAGGGGGAAAGAAACCTTTTTCTGTTTGTTTTCGAAAGCCTCCCCTCCAGAAATAGATAGATAGATAGATAGATAGATAGATAGATAGATAGATAGATAGATAGATTAAAAAAAGGGTTACTTCTTTCCCAGGGAAGCCTTCTGTCGGCAGGGAAAGACTTTTTTTTTTTTATTCTGACAGTGGTTTAAAACAGAAAGTTTTAAAAGAATGGGCTGTGGGTGTCCTATTGTTTTTGACTAAGCTGGGTTTTTTAAAAAGACTCTTTTAACAGTATTTAATCTTTTTAAGTGCAGCTTTAAATCATTTCAGTATTGTTAAAAGTTTAACCCAGTTTTGATGTGGGAAGCCTTCACGCTCAAGCTTTCAGTCAAACCGCTAGTCCCAGCTAGAGCAGACCCATGGAAGGAATGGAAATTGCATAAATCTTGGCTCAGAAAACAGACAGGGTAAAGAGCATTGCAGGCCAACAGTTTGTAGCACATAGGCCATTTCCGCACTAGACTGTTATAGTGCTATTATTCCACTTTCAACATCCTATGGAATCCCTCGAGGCCCCTCCCTAAACTGCAAACCCCAGAATTCCATAGGATGTTGAAAGTGGAATAATAGCGCTATAACAGTCTAGTACAGAAATGGCCATAGTCCTGGATCCTGCATCTGTTTCCAAATGCTACAGGACATGAGCCTACAGCAGTTATTGCTGGAAATGAGTCTTCTACCATCTCAGAGGCTTGGGAGCAAAGCAAAAGCCCATCCTCTAAGGCCTGGCCTTGTCCGCAACTTGCATTTGCTTTCGCAAAAGGGATCTTACCAGGGTATGCGAACGCAATGGAAGACATCCTGTAGGCGTCGAAACTTTGAGTGAGGTAGGAGAACAAGCAGTAGAGAGCAAGGCTAAGCAGGATGGCCACCACCGAGAAGACGGTCCAGAATTTGATCTCCATCATCATCTGTCCAGAGACAAGGAGAACAAGGTTGTATGAAGCAAAGCCTGAGAAGTTACCTTTTTTCCCCAAAAAGGTATCCGTTGGCCTCAGTCTTGTAGGTGACCCCATTCCCATGTATGTAGTTTTTACTGTGTGCTGCAGAAGGAGATATCTTGTACCTCCTTGGACAACATCACTGGACACAAGGACATTGCAGAAGAGCTGCCTTGTACGTCCTTGCGCAGTGTCTTTCCACTGGCTGCCAGAGAGCAGATGGACATAGCTTTTCCTTCTCAGCCACTGATTGGCCACAGGAACTGTCCATCACCATCTCCCAAGACCTCCCCAAAACTCACCTCGGCAATGACAGTCAATATGGCTGAAGTGGCTACTATCATGCCGAAGGACTGATAATCACCGACGACCCGGACGCCAGCTCGGTCCCCCATGGCCCAAAGAGTGATGTAAAAGTTGGCCAAAGAGACAAAGGAGCCGTGGACGAACGAAAAGCAGAAAGTCCGGAAGTTGAAAAGCCGATTCTTCTGGCCCACCTTGTAGAGTTCGGGGAACTGTAGGCTCTTCTTGGCACTCACATCCTGACGGGTGGAGGAGAGACAGAAAGGGAAGGGAGGTCAGCATTGGGGCGATAGCAGTGAACTTTATCTCTGCCTGGAGAGTGGAATTTAAGGAATACTCACACTTTCTCTTGTGAACAAGAAGAAAGTGTGTCTCGATACATCAACTTTCATGAGATTTTCTTAACTGTTCACAAAAAGAAATAGTGCAAAGACATATTCTTTTGTATAAGAACTTTGCACAAAAGCCAATGTTTTTCTGTGCAAAACCTTTTTTTTGGGGGGGGGGGTGGCACAAACAAGATTTAAACCAAAAAAAGGGGAGGGAGGGTGAAAAACATGCTCACCCAGCAAAGAGTGGACTTCTGACATTTTCCATTCTTCCACATGAGAATGGAATAAGCCAATGAAACAATGCTACAGTCCTACAGAAAAAGGGATCCTCTTGCTTTCCCGGCTGCTGCTGAATAGTAAACGAACAAGTAATCTTTTTCCCTCTCATCCTAAAGTATGTGAACCAACACATGCAATGGGGATCCTGTGATTTCTAGTCCTTCAAAAAAATATTGTAAAAAGTAAGGCTTCCAACCTCTTTGTTGTTGTGTGCCTTCAAGTCATTTGTGACTTACAGCAACACTGAACTGACCCTATCATGGTTTTTTTGGGAGTGTGTGACACGTGAGTCTCCCCCTTCCCTGTAGACTTAGGCAAAAGCAAACTGCTGTACCTCTCCTAGTTTATCTGTTCTTCCTCATGAATAACTTTTGCTGTCTTGACCACATTCAGGTGTTGCGTGGCCACACGCCTCCCGCTTTGTGAAATGTTGGGAGGGCATGACCTCCACAGATCCCCTACAGCTCTGGGATTTTATTAAGCAGTGGAGGTCCATCCAGTCTGAGCGAGGGAAAAGGGAAGAGGGGAGAAGTTTGCCTCTGTGTGGGAGGTGTCTTCAGGAAGCCTACCTGTTCAAAAAGCCCCAGGCACAGGACAGGATACGACGTGTAGAAGACATTATACAGGGCAAGGAACCAGCCTTCCAGGAGCGGCTAAGGTACAAAAGCAAAACAGGAGAAGGTTAGAGGGTTCCTTCTTCTTCACAGCCCCAGGTCCATAGCTTCTCCATTCTGGGGGCGCTTAGACCCCAGAACCTCCTGGCTCTGAGGGGATCTTCAGTACCTCTCTCTACTGCCTTTCATGTTTGGACTAAAACCCAGAAGTGATTTGCCACACCCATGGACATAGAATCTACTGAAATTTTAACACCTACCTGTGCTGTGAACCCCGTATAGAAAGCGAACCAGATCTGCACCATCATCCCAGCAAAGGTCTTGTAGAAGAAGTAGCGAAGGAATTTGCAGATCCGGAGGTAGGACCAGCGGCCGTGGACAAAAAGGAGTCTCTGCAGGTAGCGGAACTGGGCCAAGGCATAGTCGCTGCACTGGACTGCCTGCATCCCTTCCTGCCCGCTGATACCCACCCCAATGTCAGCCGCTAAAGGGAAAGAGACAACAAAATGGAAGCTGGCTGATTTCCTGTGCTGTTTCAGCAGTATCCCAATTATAATTCTCATGGCCTAAAAGGCTTCATGACTGGGGAGGGAAAACTAACAGCGAAGGAGGAGCTATCAAACTAAATCCTATTGGTTAGCCCCAGCGAGAGAAGACCCATTGTTGAATGGCTGAGCCAAGATATAAATCCCACTGATTCAGTGTGTCTACTCTAGTAGAGGATACCCAACTGAGTTCCCATGGAAAAGCATGTTGCTTAGTGCCATAGCAGCTGGTTTGCAAGCAAACATTCCTGGGTTCAAACCCCAAATGGGACCAGAAAAGGGTGTGAAGTCCTAGACTGAGCTAGATGAAAGAGGTCTGACTTATTCTTGGGCAATTTCCCACATTCACATTTAAGTTAGCTCTTTATTCTACAGGCATGAGAACCAGAATCCTTAATTTTTCTGTGGTGGTGAAACACCTGATTTGCACACACAAGGTCCAAAGTGACACACACACACACACACACACACACACACACACACACGGATCTTCTGTCTAAAACCCTGGAGGACTTGTAGCAGTTAGTGTATAAAATAGATCTCTCCAAGGTGCTACAGCTGTTTAGTGGACAGCGTTCAGGACCCTGGACAGATCCTTTAAAATTTATGCTGAAAGATGCAGCATATTGACTGTGCCACTAATATGGGAGCCATCACCAGCTGCGTACCAGCTGTGCAACATTTGGCCCTGGGCACAGTCAGCCCCAAACTTTCTCCCTAGATGTACCCAGCCCCAGAGGGACAAGGGGACAGTCTCACTTTTGATCATGTTGACATCGTTGGCCCCATCTCCGATGGCCAAGGAGACGGAGTTCTTGTGTCTTTTCACCATCTCGACGATGAGGGCTTTCTGCTTGGGAGTCACTCGACAGCAGATCACAGCCTGGCATTCGGTGGCCAGGTCCGCAAAGGCCTTCTCCACCAAGCTCCTGTGGTCCTTCTCGATGTCTTCCTTACGGCATCTCAAATGCTCCAAAAGGCCTCTTTTTCTCTTTGCCTTCTTCTCCCCCTCCACGTGGAAGACTTTGTCCTGGGAAAAGAAGAGGCAACAACATGCAATTGCACAGCCCCCTGTAATTTTCCAATCTGGCAAAGAGAGTGCTGGGTAATCCTCCGACATCCCCCTTTTCCAGCTGCTTTTAGAATGTCCCAGTTTCTTTCTGAAATGCAGCATGGTGTAGTGGTTTGAGGGTTAGACAATGACTCTAGAAGAACTTCTTGACTATGGAAGAGAATCCACCATCCTGCAATGGACCCTGTTTTACTGCCAGACACATCTTAACTTCATAAAGTTCCTCCTAATGTTTAGTCAGACTCTTTTCTTGTAATTTGAACCCACTGGTTCAAGTCCTATTGCCTGGAGAAGCAGAAAACCAGCTTCCTCCATCGTCTACCTGGTGGTCCTTCAAAGGTCTGAAGATGGCCAAGAACCAAGCTTCCACCTGCGTGTCTGTGGAAGGGGAGGGAACAGCCTTGCATTTCAGGAGCAGATGTTCTTCTGAGCAACCCCAAATCATCTCTCTTACCAGGAAGTCCCCCGTGACCACCAGGGCTTTCTTGTCGTGGATGGACGACGCCTGAAAGGGCTGGAAAGAGCCTTTGCAAAGGGATTCCCGGCTGGTGGCGAGGCTGCTGGTGCTGTGCCAAGATGGTTCAAGGATCTCACTGTGAAAGAAGAGGAAGGAGATTTCTTGAGCCACAAACACACACAAATCACACTGTAACCAGAAAGGACTCAGAAAGCACTGCCTGTCGCTTTTCCTATTCTGCAACACCCCAATGATTTTATAAAGAACTAAAGTCTCAATTTCTACACCTTTCCAATATCTACGTAGGGCTGCGAAACTAGGACAGTAAAGAAAGACCATCTTTTACCATCTTTTTCAAACAAGGTGTCTCTCGTCCTATATTTGTGCTTTTCATAGGATCCAAAGCTCCTGAAATTGCCCTTCCAGAAAGTAACTTCTCCAAGGTTTCCACATTCCTCGTATACCCCCTTACCTGAGCATATCCTCCTCGAGGATAGTCATGTCATCAGAAAGGAGCTGGCAGGCAAAGCCAATGTTGACTGCCGTCTCTGCAAACACAGAGAAGACCATGAATGAAATCTGGGAGCCTAGCAGAGATGTGATGACAATTTTCATTCCCTCAGTCTAAACCAGTAGTTGCCAAGCTTTGGTACTCCTGATGTCCCAGCTGTCTTGTCCGGGATTCTGGGAACTCCAGTCAGAAACATCTGGAGGCCCAAATTACCACTGGCCTAAACTCAATTGCTAGTCCCAAATAGAGGGGACTCATTCAATCAATGAGGTTTGAAGCTTGTGTGCCTTCAAGTCATTTCTAAGGGTAAGCCTTATTGTAAATACCTCTCCCTCAATTCACAAGATATCTTGGGATGCAGCCATGGCAGTTAAAGTGGAATTATGGCGGTATAACTGTGTGGTGTGAACAGGCCCCAAGACAAGAGCCAAAGCACCTGGTTCATCCCCAGTAGGATGGCAAAGTGGTGAAGCCACTGTATCTGAACTGAATCCTTCTAACCCACACCGTCCCCGTACCTTGCTTGTCTCCGGTTAGTACCCATACTTTCATGCCTCCTCTTCTGAGGAGGTGGATGGTCTCTGGGACCCCATCTTGCAACTTGTCTTCAATGGCTGTGGCACCCAGGAGCTGAAAGAGTTAGGGGGGAAAAAAAGATGAGATGGTTGGCACTTCTCATACCGGGCTTGCAAGATAGGCCGTTTGTCAATGTTAGAATCCCAGAATCATAGAGTGCCCTAAAAGTAGTTATCCCCACATTCCAAAGACCATGATTAATTAATTAATTTCATTTATCATCCACCCTTCCCTCAGAGTGACACCCAAAGCAACTTCCAAAATCCTAAACAATTAATTTTTTAAAAATGTCATTGTGGCGTGCCTTCCAGCCATTTCAGACTTAATGGTGACCCTAAAGTGAATCTATCACAGCATTCTTTCTTGGCAGGATTTGTTCAGGGGAATGGGGCTGCCCTTGCCTTCCTCTCAGGCTGAGAGAGTGTGACTTGCCCAGAGTCACCCAGTGGGTTTCCATGCCAAGTGGAGATTCAAACCCTGGATTTCAAAAGCCCTAGTCCAGCACTCAAACTCCAGGCTAGCTCTCAATTTGGACAAAAAAAACCTTGTAAGAAAAAAATAGAATCCTGGAAGAGACCACCAGGGGCCTTAAAGTCTGACCCCATTTTGCCATGCACCCACGAAAGATGCCCATCCAGCCCCCAAAGAATGGGCCAGAAATATGGATAAACTGCCCTCTGTGTCCCTAGAGGAGGCAAAAATATCAGCCTCAAAAAATGGCCTTGGGAAGGCAATGGGGGGCCACCAGTCCACCATGTCCCATGCTTTTGTAACACTTGTGGACTTAACAGTCAGCTTGGGGCTGGATCAGATTCCTACCTGAAGGTCCCGCTCCATCTCCTCATACACCTTGTCCAGTTGCTGGGCCCGGCCTTGCAACAAGACGCTGGCATCCTGGTGTTTCTTGCTCCAGACGGCAAACTCATGCTTGCTCACCTCTTTGGTCGCGAGGCACAGAGTCCGCAAGGTCTCTTTAGCAAAACTCTGGGAGAGCGGAGAAAGGGGGAAAAGGACAAGTGTGGGCGGCTCTGGAGATGACAATGGGATCAGTTTAAAGGGAGAGGCACTATTGGGAACGACCACAGACACACGTGTCCTGGTTACCATCTGTGAAATGTCAGAGGAGAGAAAGAGCCACAGACGCCAGGTGGAGCTCAACGAAAGAAAAATGAAATATGGCACTAACTAATAAATGCTGTGTTTCCTTCAAACCTATTTGCATCCTCCCTCCATCATATAGTACCCAAGCAAGTCTAATCACAGTCTCTTCCTCTCTCTGAAGCTTCTCCACACCTTCTACCCATTTCCTTAATTTGGTGCAAAACTTACATCCAGTGCCTGGATGGTGTAACCTTCAGTAACCCGGTCGCTACGGAGTCTCTCCAGGATCACGGTGTCTGCTCCTTTTGTGTAAAGTTTGATGCAGCCTTCAGGGTCTTGCACTGGTAGAAAGAGGCCAGCACTTTTAAGGAGACTTATATCAAGGCATCACTGTGGTCACCTATGGCGACCACACGACTGCAGGCAGGCATACCCAAAATACTGTTGCTTTTTTGTAAGATTTCTTGCATTACCAGCCTCTGAATATTTGGGCTGCCTGTTTGCTTGCTTGCTTGCCTGCTTGCTTGCTTATTTATTTAATATTGTTGCTTTTGTAAGTGTTTCATTTGGGTTGCCTAATTTTAACTATAAAAATATTTATATCCCATTCTACATATGAGGATCCTTTTGAACACAGTTTCTCAACAAGATTACAAGGCAGACTGGAGCAAGTGCACCAAAAGCCATGGGCTGTTTCTCTCTCTCTCTCTCTCCCAGACACACACATACACAGAAGGAAAAGCCCACAAACACTCACCCAGGACAGACATCCGTTTGCGTACGCTGTTGAAGTCCAGGATGGCCAAAACCTTATAGGTTCGCTCAACACCCAACTCTTGGATGGTGATGGTATCTTGCGTCCGGGACAGAAAAACATACCCGAGGTCCTGAGCTGCTGAAACGAGGGCTTCTTCATCTGGAGAAGCTGCTTGGTAAACCAGCTGACCTAGAACAGCAGGAAAATTTCATGAGTAAAAGTCATTCAGAACTTGGTAGGTAAGAACATCCATTTGGGATTTTGGGCTGTTTGGCATTCTTTTGGAATTCTGCAACATTCCTCATCTTTCTATAAAATAGATAGGCCTACTTCCCATAGTTATGCTGGACTCCTGTGAGGGTCATTAACAGGGGTAAATCTGTTAACAAGGGCTGGATAAAGTGAGCACACAACCTGTATTGTGTTAGTGTTGTATCTGTAGAGAGCCACCATGGTGTAGTGGTTTGAGCATTAGGCTAAGACCCTGGAGATCAGGGTCTGAACCTCCACTCAGCCATGGAAACCCACTGGGTGACACACTCTCAGCCCCAGAAAAACCCATGATAGGTTCACCTTACGGTCGTCATAAGTCAGAAGCTGGTAGGCCAACACTCACTGAGTTCTGCCAATTCAGTGAGTCAGCTACAGTTGGGACTAACCACTAAATTTACACCAGAATATTTCCTTAAAACAGAAATGTTAATAATACAATACAGAAGCGGATAGCCAAGTATTGTCAAGGCACAGCTGCATTAGGTTTTCAGGTCCTGAGACAAAGAAAAACCTTTTCCATCATGAGGTGCTGGTGATGCCAAGTCTTCTATAAGCCAACTAAGGTCACCAGCTCCACCTGAAATTGCATGTGCACCTACCTGACGAGATCTGGCAATGTGGTGAGTTTAAAATAAATAAACAGGTGAGGGCTGGCCAGCTATTAACACAACGTGACATCTTGCTGACTGACACCCACAGCCAAAAGGATTAACCTCCCTGTAACCTCAATTTGGGCTTCACCAGTTTATTTCAAACCACGCCAACAAGGGCAGACACGTTCCTTGGCAAAAAGCACCCACCCCTCCTCCATAGGCCAGTAAATCCACTCGATTCCAGTCCGAGCTTGTACGTTGCTGGCTAAAGTGCTCAGCCCCAAAGGTTTGGCAACTTGGATTGTTCTTTTCAAGGCTCAAGGCAGTGGAGCTAGGCAGGGAAAGGTCATGCTTTGAAGTTCAGACTAAAACCCAAGCCAAGTTTAGCACTCCACTGACATGGAAGCAATCTGCTTCCACTCGTTGTGTGTCAAATTAGAGGGACACCCTTTTTAAATTTATTACCTGAGTTGTAGTCTCCCTTTCTGGGGATGTGTGAATACCCATCTGTCTGTCTGTCAGTCTATCTATCTGTTTATTAAAGGCTTTCCATATCCTATAGTTTTCCTGATTTGTCAGCAACAACACAGATTAATCTGCTGTCCTCCCATTTTTTTTTCAGCTGCTCTTGAAATGTCCCAGCTTCTCTATCCTCTTTCCCAGTTTCCTCCTTTTGTCGTCAGCTTCCATTGCTGAGTTCAAAAGTAGTTTTGCATCTGCGGTACTGTGTCCAATTCTGGGTACAACAATTCAGGAAGGAGACTGGCAAACTGGAATGTGTCCAGAGGAGGGCGACCAAAAGGGTCAAAGTCCTGGAAACCATGAAGCCCTAGGAGGAGCGGCTTAGGGATCTGAGGATGTTTGGCTTGGAGAAAAGAGAGTGAAGAGGTGACACGATAGCTACATTTAAATATTTGAGGGGATGTCACATGGAGGATGGATGCAGCTTGTTTGCTGCTGCTCCAGGAATTAGGACATGGAGCAATGGCTTCAAACTACAGGAAAAGAGGTTCCATCTAAACATTAGGAAGAACTTCCTGAGGGTATGAGCAGTTCGACAGTTCGACTGCCTGGGAGTGTGGTGGAGTCTCCTCTTTGGAGGTTTCTAAAGAGAGGCCAGATGCCCATCTGTCAGGAATGCCTTGATGGTGAATTCCTGCACGACAAAATGGGGTAGGATTGGATGGCCCCTGGGGTCCCTTCCACCTCTGATTCTATGATTCTAGGAGGGGGAAGCAGAATCTTGCCCACCCCAGTCACTGTTGTAGTTGTTGTGTGCCTTCAAGTCATTTCCGATTCACAATGACTCTAACATGAACCTATCACAGGGGTTCCACGGCAAGATTTGTTCAAAGAGGGGCTGCCATGGCCTTCCTCTGAGGCTGAGAGAGTGTGACTTTCTTAAGGGTTTCCATGGCCAAGCGAAGCGTTACTCCAATGCTCCAACCAGCACAGGCAAAAGCAAACTCTGCTGTAGCCATTTACTGTAGCCATGTGTCCCTTCCTGAAACAGGGAAGGCAAACAGCAGCTGCCCCCAGAATCCCTTACTGAGCGTGCATGAAGAGCAATACAGAGGGGAAGGGCGAGAAGAGATAAGACAGCCTTATCAGCTCCCCCGAGCATATTAAAAAAAAAAAATCTATAGAGCTAGAAGTTTGCCTACTGTGATGGAAATCATAAGAAAAGTGGAGACTGGTCAAAGAAGAAAAGATATTCCTGGAATTCATTTTAGAAGAACTCTTCAAGCTGTGTTTAGAAGGCTCAAAATGTTCTGCATTCCTATGGTAGGCTTACCTGAACTACTGGTTTCATATCACATGTGCAGATTATTAATTTTGGATTTTTTTAAAAAAAAATGACTGAAACCTGTTGGCTTCCCTTTTTTTGAAGAGGGTGGGGTGTAGGGACTTTTCCCTATTCTCCCATGTTACTTCTATTTCTGCTCCCAAATTTCCTGTTAACGAAGTCATGCCAGGAACACTTCAACTTTGTCAACTGAGACATCACAGTAGTCCTCTCTGAATACCTTTCTAGAAGACAGGTGGGCAGAGCAGGTTATCACTGAAAAAGGTCCAGAAATGTGAACACCTCACCAAAAATGCAGGGAGAAAGCTCTTACTGCCTGCCCAGAAGGGAGAGAATTTTTGAACATTTTCATCCTGGTTCACAAGAAAGGGAGAAGCCAAGATTTACATATCTGCTTGAAAGATCTCTGCTTCTCTTGATGCTGGTTGCTTGAGTTTCTCCAATATGTGAGCTGTGGTGCTGCTTTCAGCTGGCTATGTCCACACCCTTCGTTGCTGGCTAGAGGCCAGGTTGGCCTGATACTTGAACCAGCAGGAGACTGAAAAACCTTTTTGGACTTGGACTGAGCCCAAGGAAAACTAATCTTTCTCTTCTCATACTAATCCAGTTGCGTGCACAATTAAGCTATGACAAAAAAGAGGGGGGGAAAATGCCAGGCGTCTCCCCAGTGTGAGGACATGCCTGGATTTAGAATGATGCCACACTGCTTATGTTAAGACACCAGCCATTATGTTCCGGATGAAGGAAATGTAAGCGCCCATAACTAAAAGTGGGAGGCCTTTTTTTATGTTCAATAGATCTTGGTAAAAACAGGTCATTTGCTGGCTCTGTCATCAACTCCTTTGCTTTTCTAACATCTGGTGCAAAGTTCAGCAGAAGCCAAAAGTGCATTCTCTCCTTTCATACTCTTAAAGGCAACCAAAAATGTGACTGTGAAGGACGTCGGCCTTAGCATTGTCATGGCAAGTAGGAATTGAAAATACAGGAAAGAATATATTTGCTCCCATGGCTGTTTAATCAAGGGATGCAGGTTGTCCAGAAAGCATAGGAAAAATTAGAAAGAAATGAGACTTTGTGCTGAACAGGTACAAGTAGGAAGCATGCAGCCCTCCCAGTGTTAATGAACTACAATTCCCAGCATTCCACACCAGTGTCTAAAGGGTGATAGGACTTGCATTCCAATAACACCTGGAGGGCCACATGATTTTCACCCCTAATTTAAATCTAATTTATAGGCTCAACTACAGTAGGCCCACTGAATCAACAGGAATGTGGTGAGTCAACAGTTATGTGAGTTCCACTAATTTCAATGAGTCTGCTCTAATTGAGGGTAAACATGTGTTTCAATCATTACTTGGCTGCAGAAAAGAACCAGAGATATAATTTTGGGACATCAAAGGGAAACACTGTTGGCCTCATGGACAACGGCGTGGGAGCAAATGCAGTTTCTGTGTGGGTTTGGGGCACACCATGGCAAGATTCTACCACCCTTGTGTCGCCCCCTTGAAGGTCCTTGATGGATTCAATGTGTTCCCTTCTTTCTGATGCCAGAGAAATGAAACAAGTTTTACAAGGTGGCAGCTGCACAGGAAACCCATACAGAGTTTGGTTTTGCTTTTTAACTCACACAGTTTAAAATAAAAACAAAATCCACCCACCCAAATCTGAACTCTTGAATTGCAAACCATCCCAGCTCCAGCTTTGGTGAGCTGATGACCATTCCATTGGCTCTTTCTCAAGTCCCTAAAAAGAGATGTTTATTGCTAACATGGAAGCCCTGGCATGCCGGTCTGATCTCAAACTGGTCTGGAATTTTGGCACAATTTGGGAAGCGGAAAGTTGCCATTCCATCCGTCTCCTTGACTAGTCAAGCTTTATTAAGCCGACCAGAACATACCAGGTTCCTTTCTCCACAAAGTTCATGGCACTGTGAAGTTTACAAGCTTGATTTCCAAACAACAATGAAATGAGAAAGGTTTCCATTTGGCTGTGTGCATGGGGATTCTAGAAATATATCCTTGCTGCCAAATGATAGCAGTTTGCCACAGTTCTAAGTTATGGAATCCTGGGATTTGTAGTTTGGTGAAGGTACTTAAGACTTCTCTGCTAGAGGGCTCTGGTGAACTCTCAGAACTACAGTTCCCAAGGCACTCTATGAAGAGAGACTGATGAGCACATTTGGGCATCTTGGGCAATGTTAACTCAGGGGAGTTCACCAGAACCTCCAGTAGAAATTCACCAACAGGTGCTGGGCCATACCTTCCCCACCTGTAACTTAAATGTTCTAGCTTCATTCTCAATCAGCTCCAGGGATGCCATATAAGGAAGCAGAAGAGAGAGAGCACTTGAGAGAGTGACAGAAAGAGAGAGGTTTCCACACTCACCTTCCTTCTCTTCCACCATCACCGTGTGGCAGAGGGCAAGCAAGCGCATGAATTCCCGCACCACAGGGTCAGAGTCTTGCTGGATGGTCTCCAAGAGGAAACGGTCGTGAAACTCCACTTTCCTTTCCAGGCACTGGTTCTGCATCTTAGGACAAAAGGCGGATGGGGATTAGGGCTTGTGGTTTCAAAAAGTCAGTAATCTCATGGCATTTCCCCCTGACAAACACAAACACACACACACACACACACACACACACATTCAAAAATGTAACATAAGCTACATATTTGTGAACCATTAGGGGTTCTTTTATTGCAAAGTTAGGGAACTCTGGAGCCAAAATCCACACCCTCCAACTGTCCCAATTGGCAAGTCCCAATTAATCCTCTGACATCTCACTTTTCCCCCACCAGGCCACGAAAACCCACTGGACGCTTGGGAAAGTCCTGTTCTCTCAGCCGCACAGGAAGTCAACAGCAAAGCACGACCTGTAGAAATCTGGCCATTAAAACACTACCATTAGGATGCTGGGACACAAAGGTTTGTACCCCTGCTTGGCCCGGGAAGCCCACATGCCACACGGTGCCCGTGGGTTCTCCCTCAGCCTTCGAGGAAGGCCAAGGTGCAAACCATTCAGAAGAATCCTTGCCAGGAAATACCTAGGAGCAGGTGGCCATAAGTCAGCGCCAACCTGAAGGCCCAGAACAAAAAACAATAATGCCTTAAAGAACCCACACAATCCACAGGTGAGATATCTCACCTACCATTGTTTTGTCTTTCTTTCTGGTGTCTGAACCTGCAAACATGTTCGAGGAAAGAAAAAAATGCTGTTAAGTTCACAATCCTGGGAAATCAGGCAGAGCAACATCCCTGTGAGAACAAGAAGGAATTAACAACTTTGCATTTCCACCCTTCTCCACCGAGGGTTGGCTTGGTTATGATACTTCCACAAATCACAGAAGGCTAAAAACTGAGCACCTTGGAAGAAAGGGCAAGTACAAATAGAGGCAGTAAAGGCCCTGTCACACTTTGCCATCATAGTGCTATCATTAACTGCCATGGGAACATTCTATGGAATCCTGATATTTGTAGTTTGGAGGGGGCCTTTCCCATGCAACAGTTATAGCACTATAATTCCACTTCAACTGTCATGCCGATGTCCTATGCAATACTGGGATTTATAGTTTGAGGCGTCCGCTTAGAAGCCTCAGCCAGAAAGCTATATTGCTTCAACCAAACTACAGATCCAGAATTCCACAGAATGCAACTATGGCAGCTTAGGTAGTATTGTAATGCTATAATGATGGAATGTGGAAAGGCAATTGAGCAATAATTGAACAAAGCTTGACTAAAGACCCATCATCGCCCAAATTAATAGAAGTCCTGACATCCTAATATGTCCTGGTGAGCCTGCCAAAAACATCAGCTCAGAGTTTTTACAGGAAAAAAGTCTCATCACTGAATGCCAAGCTGCCTAAGGTCCAACATTACCATATATCTTTCCATTGATGCAACACTTCTTGAAAGTCATGATGTTTTGTGTCAGGGTGCCTGTCTTATCTGAGAAGACGTATTCAATCTGGCCCAGCTGGTCATTCAGACTCGTGCTCCGAGCTCTGGCGGGTGTATCTTTCTCCGCGTAATACATCTCCACATCCCAGTTAATGAAGCAACTGTTGACCAGGTAGATGAACTCAAACCTAGAGGAAGCCCAAGGATGACAGATCTTCTCTTGAGTCAGATAAGGTAACGTCAGAAACTCCTTTTGCCAGATCAAATCATACTGTCCAACTACCCCAGTTTGGCAAGGACCATCTCGACTAATCCTCTGATGTCCCACTTTGTCATCTGATTTTAACATGCCCTGTCTTCTCTCTCCTCTACCCACTTTCACGTTTCATCTTCAGCTTACTTCAGTTGCTGCAAGCTGAGTTCAAAGTGAAAAAGTAGTTTGCTTGCCATTAAGTCAGCTGGGAAAGGAAGGGACAGAATCAGTCCCTTCCCAGTAGGCTCAAGCAAAAGCCAACAGTTGCAGCCTCTCCTAGCTTATCCATTTGGGACTTCAGCTCCCAGAATCCTTGGCCATTGGTAAAAATGACTGGGGCTTCTGGGAGTTGGACCAGAGAACTCAAAGGAGCAAAATATGAAGAACACTGCTCTTAAAAGGTGCTGTCCAACGTCTTAAACCCTTTCCGCTCCTTCAGATTCAGCACATTAGAGAGCTTCTGAACATAATTAAAGCCCTGGTGCTAGATGAGACCAAAGCCTATCTGTTCCAGGAATCTGGCTAAGCCATTGACCCCAGTGAGAAGCCTGCCAGCAGGACATGAGACCAGCAGCCATGTTCTCTGATTCTTGGACAACCAGGAGGAAGAAGGGTTGGTTGACTTACGTGATGAGCATGGACATCGGGATGACCAAGCTGAGGAGGATGAGGAATCCGAAGAAGGCGAAAAAGGCATACTGGACAGCGCTGGTTTCATCGTAGAAAACAAAGAGGTAACTGTGCTCCTGGCGGAATTTGGAAGCCCAGACGCTGGAGCCCACGGCAAGGCCGAAGGAGACGAAGAAGAGAGCCACAGCAATCTAGGGAGAGAGAGAGGGAGGAGAAACAGGAAAAGGCTGAGGACTCAGTCTGAGGAGTCTGGTTTGGCTGAAGGGGGTACCTCTGTGTGATAGACCCCTGAAGGTGCAAAGTTTCGGTTCCCAGCATCTCCTAATAAGGATAGACTGAACTCCTTGATAACTTCTACTACTCCCAGTCAGTTATACAGCAGTTATAGTTTAACAGTAGTTAACTATATAATTAACTGTATTACATACTGGGGCATGCATGAGTTCTGTTTTCACTGTCACAGACTACAGCTGCAGACAATGAGGACCAGAAACTATAGTGTCGTTTTGGAACAGTTAAGTATGAAATGTTGGCAACCAGTTCTTTCCTAGCCCAGAAACTTGAAGAATGAACTCAACTCTACCAGCAACACAAGGCGGTCCATCAGTTGGTTGAGTTTGGTCTTCTTCACTTTGATCTTCCCACAGTTTTTCATGATCTTGGAATCGAAACCTGTGCAGGAGACAATTGAGGCTGCAATTAAAAGAAGCAAGCCACTCAAGATTTCTCTGGTTGGAAAGCTGGTACAATCGTTGTTGCATGCCTTCAAGTTGTTGCTGACTTATGGTGATCCTAGGGCAAACTAATCACCAATGGAGAATACACGACAGCAATCTTCAGTTACCTGAAGAAGATGGAGGAGACTTGTTACCTCGGAACTCCAGAGGCTGGGCTAGAACCCAGGTAGATTTTGGGTAAAGGTTAGGGGAAATCTCCTAATGGTAAGGGCTGCTTGGCAGTGGAGTGGACAATGCCTCAGACGATGGGAGGTTCTCCGCTGCTTGCAGGTATTCAAGCAAAGACTGGACAATCAGTTGGCGGTGCAACAACTCTCTGAGTGGAGACCCCTTCTTAAGCACAGGGTGGAAACAGATGACCTCCAATGTACCCTTCAAGCATGGCGGCCAGTGGGGCAATGAAGCCGCTCCAAGTTTTACTAGTTTTCAATGAGCTGTCCATGGTTCTGGATGTACTGAGCAATAGGGTTCAGTACCTTGGGGAGCTCTTTTGAAGCCTAGATGGAACCTCTCATTGTTCCCCAAGTCTACCCTTCTACCAAATGCAGATCCTGATGGTTACCTGCATAGATAACAAGGCCATAGCAGACCTCTGTGTTGCGTATCCGGCATCCACGCAGCAAGACCTTCTCGCTGTCGAGAGAGTATTTCTCACCCTGCCACTCCAGGGTGCCAATGAAACTGTGCATCCGGCTGTTTGGCTCTTCACAGGTCACTATCCCTGGAGGGGTCAGGAAGAGAAAAAGAGAGAGGGTGTCTATATGAGAGAGGTCCATTTACCTGCAAGAGGTAAATGTTCTGCCTCAGCTACCCCAACACACCCTGCCCATCACACATCTTGTACTCTCCCAAAAACAAAGGAATTCCAGGATTCCCAGTCTACAGCCCTCCGGGCATCCCAATCTACCTGCCGGCTCTGTACGCGTGAATGCAGTGGGGAATCTCATCCAATCATAAGAAAAAAGGGGGCGGTTGACCTACATCAATGGTGTCACCTGGTGCTGTTCACACACCCCACTCCCCCAAAAGTGAAGCCATTCAATAAAAAGGTAAGTGAAGGCAAGGGAGGGGACTCACCATCAAAGGCGGCCATATTCTCCTCGCAAGACAACTGTTCATGTGTCACTAGGAGAGCCTGCCTGTACTTCAGGTTCGTCTCTCTGAAAACAGGATTTAAAAAAAAAACAATTTAGAAGCAAGGGAACAAATACAACAGTAGAACTGGGGATCTGTCTCCTTTCTTTAGCTTCTTCTATGATTTGACTCCTCCTCAATGCAGTCTGACTAAATTTATATATTCACTGGCTCCATTTCTGTCATGCCTCCCCACTAATAAGCTCACAGCGGGTATATGTGGCTCTCCTCCTTCCCACTTTAGCTGTTACAACAACCCTGTCAGGTAGGTCAGGCTGAGAGAGAGAGACAGAAACAGAGAGAGAATTGCCAAATAAGCAAAATAACTTTACCCATCTATATCCATCGTCTCCACATAGCAGAGGCTGTTGGGCTCTGAACTTGAGAGTAAGAGCAGGTCAGCCTTAAGGGGGGAAGAAAACAAGAGGAGACTACCTAAGACAGCTTTGTCTGACCTCACAGGGGTCAGCAACTGCCTACAAACATATCACAGCTGGTCGGTTGGCCCAAGAGAAAGTTTGGCACTTATATGGCCCACAAAGAGAATGGGAAGAGCTATAACACCTGGTCAAGGCTGAGCTGGGCCCCCAGTTTCTACAAGAACTTGGGCTAAAAGAGGGAAAAACTTACTGGCACAAAGCTGTCCTTGTAAAGGCGAACAATATCACCCACATGTATGTCACACCATTTCTTCTGGCTGAAACTAATGGAAGGAGAAAAATAAAGATATGGCAGAGAACTGGTCTCAGTCTAGGCAGCTATGGTATTCATACACACCTACCTCTTGCCATTGTGATTTGTGGTCACTCACATGCTCTTGTGATTATGATTGGTGATCACAATCACAAGCCATTTTAGAGCAAGGGCTGGCACTTTCTGACCTCGCTCTGGATTGGCTTTGTGACAATACTATGCAGCCAGTTGGATCTGGCTGTGGGATGGCATCACTAAGCCAGGTCAAAGGGTAGCAAGAAACCTTGAAAATGGCTCACAGGAAGAGTGTTTTTGCAGAAGGATGAGCATGTCTGTGTAATCACCTTTTATTCTGACTCTTTTTTCTCCCCTCACCTTTTTCCAGTCAAGATGTCACAGGGCCGGCTATTGATTTCCCAGTCACTCCAATGTCGTGCCTGAGAACCAGAAAAAAAGAGCAAATACATTAAATGTGGGAAATTCGTACACTGGGATCGCTGATCCCAACCAATCATGGATCACACAGTGGAAACAATTAGAACTCCCAAGCTTAATCTAAATTGTCATCCTGAAACAATAATAATTTAAGAACCAACACCCTCTTCTGTTTGACATGTTTTTCCCCCACCCTATAATAGGAACGAGCAGGCCTGACCACACAAGTTTCAGTGTTGCTTCCTCCCACTGCCTTCCTTGTCTCACCCCAACCAATCTTTTTTTATACTACCCTCTATATCCAAAAATCTCGGTGTCAACTGTGTTAATGCTGTCTTAAAACACTGCACACAGTGTAAACTGAAGTAGAAATTAAGTAAAAATTGCACATGTAATGTTTAGATTCTACCTAAACATTAGGAAAAACTTCTTCACTATAAGAACTGTTCAACAGCGGAACAGAATGCCTTGGAGAAGGAGTTTCTTTCCTTCTTTGGATGTCTTTAAACACAACTTGGATGGGCATTTTTCAGGAGTGCTGAAGAGCCACATTTTAACTTCATAAAGGAATGTGGTCCTTCAGATCTCCAGAAGGAAGTTTTTCCACAGCCCAGATGACAATGCAAAGAAGGCCCTGTTCTACCTGCAGTGTATTGTTCCCACTAGTGAGACAATAAAGACTTTGGGCTCCAGCATCTTGTTTTATTCTTTCGAGATAAAATAATGGACAAGTATGACACAGAATGAAGCCCATTCCAACCTGACGGAGTTATAACTATTCATCAACAAATAAATCACCCTTCTGCAGATAATGTGATTTTTTTTTCCAAAAAAAACCCAAACAAACATCTACTCACAATGTCATCAATCAAATCCCGGATACCCCTGATGCCAAGAAGGATGAGGAGAGGAAAGATAAGGGCAAACCAAGGAAGTGTAGAAATCTGTGGGATGGTCTGGAATTGGGGAAAAAAAGCTATTCAGACATTTGTTGTGATTAAGACAGAGCCTAAAAGGGGGCCGCTTTCCACTAACTTTTTTGTGGGAGGGGGCTGCATCAAAAGTGAGCTTCAGAATAGGAGAATCTGTGAACTGATTGGCTAGGATCCCCATGTGGCTGAGCTCAAGGAGGATCACACAGTTGGTTTCCTCTGCTCTCCGTGATGCCAACACTTAGCCAAATCTGATAGGTTATCTAGCTCCAATCTCTCATGCCATCGTATTCATGCTGTGGAACCCTGGCTAGCTGGGAGCACTCTGGGAAATCAAAAGGAAATTTGAGAGGGAGCCTTCCCTTAAGGTTCTAAAAACTCAGGCAAGCTTGTAGAGGGATATGTCTTTCAGACAATCTGGGCCTAAGTCATATAGGCTAGAGGGCTGGTGAGTTTGCCTTCCAAACACACCTACAGAACTGCATGCCTCCCCCATCTACCACAACACTCCCCTGTCTTACCTGCAACAAAATCATGAAGAGGAAGTACAAGTTAGCCATCCGGTGGAACTGCTCATAGAGGTTGAGTGGGAGAAAAGTGAGAATGTTGTACTTAGCTGTCTTGATGGCATTGTCCTATGAGAGAGGGATAAGAACGTGAGAACGTAAGGACAGCCACACCAGACCAGACCAAAGGCTCATCAGTGTGCCTTAGTGGTTCCAGGACAAGGACTCTGGGAGACCATCCCTACTCATCCATGGAAACCCAGTGGGGCCTCAGAGGAAAGCAAGGGCACATCTCCTCTGAAGAAATCGTGCCAAGAAAAAAACTAGGATAGCTGATGCACTGGTTTGCACATTAGGCTATGACCCTGGAAGACCAGGGTTGAAATCCCTGCTCAGCTGTGGAAACCCACTGGCTGACTTTGGGTACATCACACACTTGCAGTCCCACAAAACCCCATGATAGGGTCACGTTAGAATTACCATAAGTCAGAAACGACTTGCAAGCACACAAGAACAAGACTTTTCTGTATGCTGCCAGTATAGGATAAATGGTATGAATTAAGCAGGATGGAGAAATAAAGAAATACATAAATACATAAAAGAATCATCTCTTGGGGGTGCAGTAGTTGCATTTTCCTGGATGGCAGCGGGTTGGACTAGACGGCCCTTTGAGGTCCCTCCTGATGCTATGAATCTGTGGTTCAACTTGGGAAATTCTGGTGGTTCTGTGAGGGTCCAAAGGTCTGAGCAAGTGGCAGGCATCTTGTGCAGGGCCCGGTTTCCCCACCTGCCTTACCGCACACTTCTTCCTCTTCAGACACCAGGCGTATCTTTTCTTAAACTGGTCGTGGTATGCTCGGTTGTTGGCCTTCACCACCCAAGAGAAATCTGAGGGAGAAAAGAGGACAGAAGCATCATGGGGGGAAGGGAGAGCAGCTGAATCCCCTCCCAAAATATCAAGTAGTAACAGCCAGGAAAATCCTGCTTCCATTCATCAAACATGCCTGATTAATAGGTGCAAGATTTATTTTAACCATATACAGTAGGGGTGGTGGAAGTGTGGTTTGTGGCCCTCAGGAACTACTTTCTTGGCCTCTGAGGCTATCCCTCCCAGTTCCACAAATTGCCCGTGCCCCCTATATTTGAAAAATAATGTGCAACTTTCAGGTGATTTCCACCCAAAAGCTGCACAGAAAGTCCCCTTAACACATGAAAACTACGTTTCTCAAAGTCTCCTGAGACAAGCATATAACTTCCTTGTTAAAACAGCTTCGTCGGCTACCTCTAACTTTCTGGGCATAATTCAAAATGCTAGCCATGACCTACAAAGCCCTACATGGATTAGGTCCAGACTATCTGAAAGGCTGTATCTCCCCATATGAACCTGCCTGAGTTTTAAGGCCTGCACGAGGAGGCTTCCTCTTAGTCCTCCTACCACCACAGGCTCACTTGATAAGGATTCGGGAGAGAGAGATGGGGATTTATGGAAGGATGCCTTAGGAAGTACACCCCAAGGGAGTTCACTAGAGCTCCCTAGGGGAGAATTGTGAGCCCCTCTCCAAACTACTGATCCCAGGATTTCACAAAGTAGAGCTTGGTCAGTTAAAAACAGGATCAAAGTGGCACAGGGGGGTGGTGCAAATACATCCTCAGAAACTGATGACTCACAGACTTCACTTACCTTGCTGTGTCTTGGTCTCATCCTCTGGAGACTCCTGGCTGGCCATTTTGGAATCTGAAAAGCAAAGAGACAGGAGGGAGTTTTTCTATGCCTTCCATGATCTGCTCCAGCCAGGCCCCTCTTGGTGAGATCCGACTGTCCATGACCCCACAGGACAATTTGAGGTTGTCAGCCTAGGCCCTCTTGTGTGTCCACAAGGCTAAGCTGGTGTGTACACATTACAGGGACTTCTTTGCAGCAGCAACTCAAACAAGGTGCTCCCTTGCATAGGAAGTCACCCTGGCTCCATCCCTTTTGAGTTTCAGTCAGGTAACTAAGATAGCGCTGTCCTCCATAGCCTTGAAACTGCTCTGGCTTTCTTAATTGCCCAGTTTTAAATTGTTTTTAAGTAGTATTTTTAGTCTTTTTTTTTTTAAAGCCTGGTAACCATACCCTATGAGAGGCAACTTAGGGGGCTGGATTTGTTTAGCCTGGAGAAGAGATGCCTAAGAGGTGACATGATAGCCATGTTTAAATATAATGAAAAGGTGTCAGAGAGAAGATGGGGCAAGCTTATTCTCTGCTGCTCCAGAGACTAGAACATGGAACAATGGCTTCAAACTGCAGGGAAAGAGATTCTACCTAACCATTAGGAAGAACTTCCTGGGACTAAGAGCAGTTCGACAGTGGAATACGCTGCCTGGGAGTGTAGTGGAATCTCCTCCTTTGGGGGATTTTAAAAAGAGGTTGGATGGCCATCTCTTGGGAGTGGTTTGATTGGGTATTGCTGCATGGCAGAATGGGTTTGCACTGGACAGCCCTTGGGGTCTCATCCAGCTCTACGATTCTATGATTCACTGCCTCAGGGGACCTGGGGCCTGAGAAGTGATACATACATGCTTTAAATAAACGAATAAACCCAAGAAATCAAAGAGTTTTTGCATACCAGCTCAGAAGAAAAAGGCAGACACAGGAGTACAGTAACCACTAACAGCACATTTTTTAGCTATTTATAGTAAGCCTTCTGCACAGGGTCTGAAGACAGGGTTGAGTAACACTTTGGGGTGGAGAAACAGGAAAGCACTCAGGTCACCTGGGCACGGCAGCTCTCCAAAGTGCTGACGATTGTCCCCAATATAAAGGACTTGTTCAAAGTGTGGAACCTCCTTGAGAGAAAGAATTCACCACCTTGGACAGCACCTTTAAAGTCTAGAATAAAACTAGAGTACATGCATCATTCCCCCTGCCCTAGAAGCCCCTGGGAATATACATCTGCATTAATACTTTTTTTTCCTAGGGAAGAACAAATAAGTTAACCAATTTTATTCCCAGAGCAAGAAAATCCTCAGAAACTGTTCAGGACTTATTCTGCAACATGCTTATTTTTGCAGAAAACATGGGCTGGTCTTCTCTTAGGCCATTTCTGCATTAGACTGTTACAGCACAATTATTCCACTTTCAACATCCTATGGAATCCTGGGGTTTGTCAGCCGGCCCCTCCCTAAACTGCAAACCCCAGGATTCCATAGGATGTTGAAAGTGGAATAATCGCACTGTAACAGTTTAGTGAGGAAATGGCTTTAGTTATGATGCTGTAAGATAGATACATAGATACACAGACTCAAGGATGGATGGACAGACAGACAGACAGATAGATAGATCGAGGTAGACAGACAGAAAACAAGAATGGATGGAAGGATAGACAGACAGACAATCAAGGATGGATGAGTAAGTAAGTGGGTAGGCAGACAGACAAACAGAAACAAGGATGGATGAACAGACAGACAGACAGACAATCAAGGCAAGAGGGAAATATTTTCCCACCAGTGGCAAAGTATCCTGTACTGCAATGGCCTCCTTTGAGACCCAAGCTTCCCTTCCTGGATGTTCTTCAACATGCAGACTTTTTTCAGTTCATGATCTACAGCAGCAAGTTCCACTTCAAGTAGGAATGGGCAGACAACTGCAGTGAGTGAGAATCCTTCCTATGTTTGGGCAATAAAGCTAAGTGGTTACTTGGACCAGGGAGGAGCTGCAGAAAAGAAAATATTTATCATCAAAATATCCTGCATGCGGGGAGTCAAACTGTTGTGGGAAACAACAGAACCTTAAGCTGCAGGGATGGGAGGAGGAAGGAAAAGAGATTTTGTGATGTGCACCATCATTACGTTGAGTTTAGCCTTCAGTAAATAAACTAAAGCACATCAGTAACAAAATAAGAATGAATTATGGAGAATCAAACTAAACATAAGAGTGTAGGCATATAGAATAGGTGTGATTTGTGCACCTTCTCACCTAGGGTGAGAAGGAAAGAAAGAAAAAGAGATGGGAAAACAGAGAAACGGAGAGGCATGAATGAACCAAACAGGGAGGGAGGGAGGGAGGAAGGAAAAAAAACAACCCAAGAAAGAACCACTAAATGAACAAAATAGCCATTTATCCTCTTCATTTCAGGTTAAGTACTGGCGCTTCCCTGCACAGCCGTCCCTCATCAGCCAAATAATTACGAAAAGGGAGACGATTACACCTGAAACACACTACTGGCACAGGTCTCACTCAGCTGGCAAAAAGAGGTTGACCGGCTATGGTGAAGATCAGGCCTCCGGTGGCGAAGCTGGAGCTGGCCTGTCTGCACGGGCTCCCCAAACAAGTGCTTTCACGCTGTTGGAAAAGGCCAGTGGAGCAACATGGAAGAACAGCAGCTTGTCAAAGTAGCAGAATCAAGCAACTGAATCCTGAATCTCTCATTGGCTGAGCCAAAGGGATATCACTGCTCCAGAACGAAAGAAAAAAACTTTTCCCAGAAGTGAACGATGTGTTCTTTCCTCATAACAGAAAGGGAAAAAATCCCTGCATACAGAAAGGTAGCTTTGAGGAATCTGGCATACTAGATTTCTGTCTTTTAGCATAGTGGGTTGCAACATTTTTTGAAGGGCCAAAAGCCGTTCTGAAAGTCTACGGAAGCTATGAACCCCACTTGGCAGATGAGAAGACTGTTCTTAAAATAACAGGAAGAAAACAGAAGGAAAAAAATCCTTATTTTGGTGGATTTACAGATCCCCAAAAACTTTTAGGGGTCCTTGTACTAGAGGTTTAAAACCCATTTTGAACATCTTGAGGAAAAATCTCATCATAAGGAGAAAGAGGCCAATACAGGATAGAATATAGGATACCTCCGTGAGGACTAGCTTCATTGCCAAAGGAACAAACCCCACTCCCTAACAAGGAACAGTGAAACAGTGGCAGGCAGAACAAAGCTGCTTTGAAGATAGATTTACGGATTCTGGGGGAAATCTAAGAGCTGTGCTCCAAGAAATAAATCCCCCAATATTAGGTAGTACCATCACAGTGCCAATTACCACTAAGAGTTGTGTAATCACAGTGACCATCACAACAGGGACAATAACAATTACCCTTAGAGAATTGTTCAGTCACGGTACAGTGACAACAATAATTATCTGCAGAGAATTGTATAATCAGAGGATTTTCTTTTAATGGAGAGAAAACATGGTTTTCAAATGCATCCAGATGCTTGAAAACTAGTTTGGAGTGTTTCTTTTTTAAAGCAAAGCACAGAGAGGTCCTTTTTTTTTTTAAAGCCACCCACCCAGTACCTGGCATGGACATCAACTTCCATCGTCCCAGCATTCTGCAATCTGTGCCAAGGGAGCACTGAAATATCCCTATTCAAAGCACTGGACAGACTTCAAAGTACAGGATTATACACAAGAAAGCAATAATAATAAACTCTATGCCTTCCCACCCTACCTGCATATTCCAAGTATTTTGTTTTCTTTTTATACAAAAAGGTGCACCTTAAATTAATAGAAAGAAGGTAGAAAAACTACAAATTCATCCCCCTCACAAGTTTTAATGGCCTTCTTTCTCAGAAATCTAGCTTTGCACCACTATGCATTCCCGGTATGGCATTACAATCTGGTTGGCACTAAAGTTGTCCCCCGTTTTTTCCCCAAGAGGCTCCTTATCTTTAAAAGCTGCAAGGTACAGCAAAGTCCTCTTTGTGCCTGAAACGTTTTGTGCCCATTGAAATCCGGCTACAGAGGGTTGAGGATTTCATTGAGTTCACTGTCAATCAGAATAAATCATGATGTGCCCGTTTCTTCCTAAAGAGGGTAGAAAGAACTCCCAATATTTTTATATTATTATTATCATAATTATTATTAATGTAGGATAAAGTTAAATGGACAAATTCGTCCTTTCTTCATGTAGGAGGCCTTGGAGAAGCTATCCAGAAAAAACCTTTTGCTTTGTCTTCTGAACCATCATTGAGTCACACACACAAGCCCCTTTCTAAGCTCCGGTTCCTCCACAGCACTGGTCAGAAGCGAACAACTGTGGTGAGTTTGGGGGGCCAGTTTCCTAGGTGGGAACCCACCCCTAGGACCACACAGATTACCAAAAGATAGGGGGAATCAATACACACATACACACATCCCTGCAAAGTGGTCAGAAGTTTTCTTCAGGCTTTTGGGGGAGACGGGTAAATTTTCATGTTAAGCATTATTTCAAATGTGAACTGCAATTCCTGGAGATTTTCAGATAACTCACTCTCTCTTTGAAGGGGAGGGGACAGGCAGTGGCCTGGAGAATCAAGAGGGATCTATAAAAAAACACAAAACACACTCTGGCCACATATGGCCCGGGGCCACAAGCGGCCCACCTTTGTCCTAAGTAATTTGGGCTACTTTGGCTCCCTCGCGCTCCCTCGCTGTAGTTCTCTCTCCTGCCCATTTAAAAAGCCTTGAGCCGTCAGAACAGAGACCTTCCCACCCTCTTGCTTATTAGGGGTCACTCTGTCCACCGCTTCCCATCCCCAATAGCCTCCCTGGCCCAATGTCTGTCTGTACCTCCAGGAGTCCCCACCAAAGAGGGCTTCTTCACAGAACCCCTCCCTCCCTCCCTCCCTCCCTTCAAAGCACAATCCCGTCCCACCAAGGAGACAGAGCTGGGCTCTCCCTCCCGTCCCCGCTAAGGACCCCAGGGGCTTGTTAGGAATGGAGGCGGCAAGCAGTGGGACCTGCCTCATGACTCCCTAGCAACCAAGGTCTGGTAGCATCTCACCTGCCAAGTCAGGTACCCTTTTTCCTCCCGGTCTCTGGAGCGACAGATAGGAATGCCGGCACTGCCAAGGCAAGGGCGGCTCTTAAAAACAAACCAAGGGGACCAGGGAGTGCCACACCAACACTCCTCCCAGCCTCTCTCAATTTCTCTCCCTCTCTTTCTCTGCTGGAACTTGTCCCACGATAATACCTGCATGATTTGTACACCGGCTCCTCGTAAGAGAAGAAAGCCTTTCCGCTTCCCCGCAGGGCTAAAGGGGCATGCCTTCCCGCTTTGTCCTCGCCCACCCGGCACTTTGCCACAAGCTGTCCAAACTGCCCTGGCACTCTCCCAAAAAGCCACCTAACAATAATGTTTTTCAAGGCCATCCCAAGTACTATCCATCCTAGGGACTCCTGGGATTTGTAGTTTGGGGTGGGAATTAAAATTCTCTGCGCACAAACAGTAGGGTTCTCGTGAAGAGCAACCTTGGTGCCTCCATAAACTACAAATCCCAGGGTACAGTAGTGTGAAGTCAGAGCAGTTCAAAGGGACTCATGGTGCTATAATAGCATAGTGTGAAAGTGTCCCAGCCTTTCCAAACTATAAATCCCAGCATTCCTCTAGATGGGCCCATGGCAAAGTGGTTTGTTGTTACTGTGCAACTTCAAGTTTTTTCTGACTTATGGCAACTCTAAGATGAACTTATTGTGGGGTTTTCTTTGTCAGAGTTGTTCAGAGTGGGTTTCCTCAGCTGAGTGGGGATTTGAACTCTGGGCCATTTCCACATTAGACTGTTATAAACCGCAAACCCCAGGATTCCATAGGATGTTGAAAGTGGAATAATAGCACTATAACAGTCTAGTGCGGAAATGACCCTGGTCTCCCAGAGTCATTGTCCAACACTCAAACCATTCCACCATGCTGGTTCACAAGTGGGACCAAACTGATGTACCTGTGTAATGCAGATGTACCCTAAAAATCAATTGCTCTTTCAGGATTTGCAAAATCCAACATCTCAGGCAGAGTCCAACTCCTCCCTGAATCCTAGCACCTTCCTGAAGCACTTAATTTATGTAACTCAGTTTTATGCATTTTTTTAAAAAGTGTTTTCTGACTTCAGGCATTCTGGAGAGGCCAGTTTTGAAAACCGATACAAGCCTTTGAGAACCGAGACAAAGAAAAGCTTTCCTGCCTGGCCTCTGCAAAACATAACTAGCGTGCTCAAGTTCTCCGTGGACTGCGGGAGCAGAACGAAAGAGCTTGTCGGTGACGTCAGGGTGTCTGGCTCCTTTCTCTGCTCCGTCAGTCGTTGTGGGAGAGAGTCACATTCCGTTCTTTTGTGAGCCAAAGAAGCCGTCCCAGCCTGGTCCAGACTGTGTGTCCACCTAGAGCAGGACTGGCTACTCATGTAATTCCATTTATTTACAATGTCTATCGATCACCTCTCATGAAGTCACAGAACTGTAGAGCAGGGGGGTGACCCCTAGGAGTCATCTAGACTACAAGGTGAACATGAGTCAATACTGTGATATGGCAGCTAAAAAAGCTGATGAAATTCCAGGTTGCATCAGTGTAGTGTACAGCATCTAGGTCGAGGGAAGTGATAGTACCACCCTATTCTGCTTTGGTCAGACCTCACCTGGAACCCTGGGTTCAGTTCTGGATACCAAATTTCAAGAAGGATATTGACAAGCTGGAAAGTGTCCAGAGGAGAGCGACCAAAATGGTCAAAGGCCTGGAAACCACAAAGCCCTATGAGGCTTAGGCAATCAGGTATGTATAGCCTGGAGAAGAAAAGGTCAAGCGGTGGCATGATAGCCATGTTTATATTTGGAGGGATGTCATCTGGAAGATGGACCAAGTTTGTTTTCTGCTGCTCCAGAGACTAGGGCATGGAGCAATGGATTCAAACAACAGGAAAAGAGATTCCACCTAAGCATTATGAAGAACTTCCTGATGGTAAGAGCAGTTTGACTCTGGAATATACTGCCTGGGAGTGTGGTGGAGCTTTAATTAAGAACAAATTTTTTAGGAGAAGCAGGCTTTGTATAGATAGCCAGCATAGAATAGTAGTCTAAATGTTGGACTATGATCCTGGAGGCCAGAGTCTGATTCCCCTCTTGGCCATGGAAACCCACTGTGTGACCTTGGGCACATCATACACTCTCAGACCCAGAAAATCCTGTGATAGGGTCACATTCAGGTTGCCATAAGTCACAGATGCCATGAAGGCACACAGAAATAACAAAGCAGCAGCCAAGAGACCCAATTCCTTGGTGTAAAGTGCCTTCTTGTGGAAAGAAAAGGATATGCACTTTCATGTGAGTTTAACTCCCACCCATCAGATTGGAGGTGATGCAGAAAGATTTTAGATAACTGGAATTCAGTCTAGAAGTAAGAACTGGATTTTGAGAGGTCACATAGAAAATTTACCCACCTCCAAGAAATCCTCACCTGAGAGTAACGAATTTAAATAACACAAAGCAACAATTGTTACTCAACCCACAATTTAAGTTTTGGATTTCAATAATGATTTTTTTTAAATTTCAGGACTTAACCACTTTTAAAATCACTGTCAAAAATGTTAAGGGAGCAAAGCTAACACATTAATTATAAGAAATTATTCCCAGTCATCGTGAAGCTCTCACAGATTAAAAACAAATTCCATTCTGGAGTTAACAGATTGACTTTGTTGTTGGATTGTAGTTGGTCTTGCTTTTTAATGATTTATGTTTCTAACCAGTTTTCATTTTTTGAAAGTTGAATTGCTTTTTATCCTTTATATAACATGAATTTTTCACGATGTCTGTTGTCTTTGTCATAAGCTGCCTTGAAAAGCAGGACATAAATAAGCATAATGGTGGTAATATTAATATTACTACTACTACTACTAACAACAATAATAATAGAAGATAGGATTTACCTCCTGGACTAGCAAGTTTCTCATTCGATGCTTCCAAATTTTTTGAGGGTTCTCTCTGCCTCTAACCCTCTGGGAAGCCAGGAGAGATCTGAAAGCAGTAAGTTATTGAAGATCTTCGCTGCCCCTTTAAACCAAGTTATGTTCTTCTTCTCAGAGATCTCAGAGAAAGGGACCTCTTGAGCCCTTCCAATGTGGCAGGGAAAAAAACCAATCACAGGCACAATGCTCTCAAGCAAATGACCCCTTTCCTTCAAGAGCAGCTCCTGATAACCAAATGCTGGCCCTAAAAGCATCAGGGTACAATTATAGAATGAACCGCCCTGTCTTGGGTGCTCCAATTCTTTGGCAACCAGTGGACAACTGGAAGATCAGGATGTGTTTCCTCCTGACCTTGCCAAGTTACGAGGCCTCAGGATGAGTCCTGCCTTAGTGAACCCAGAAATTTGCATGATGTTCCACCTACAGCGTTACCCAAAGTTTGGATGACTCGTGCCTAGGATGCTTCCCAATTTCTGCTCTTCCACATTTCTCCTTGGATTAGAGAGGACTGAACTAGCTAGTGAGGAACGGAAGGACCTCCCGATGTTGCTTCGTTTTTTTCTCTGATTCTTGTTCCTCCAAGTTTTGGTTCAGTTCATTCCAGGGATGTAATTCTTCACCAAGTTTCCTGTTATAAGTAATTTCACCATGGCAGTTAAAGTGGAATCATAGTGCTATAATTGTGTAGTATGAACTGTTACATTCCAAAAGGGGTGACATTTCTTGTTATGCTGCAATTATGAGATAACTAATTCCCTCATTCACCTCAGAGCTGGGAAACAACTCACACCATTACTTGAAAAAAAAAATCCTTTTGAGAGTGATCAGAATGGAACAAAGTTTCTAAAGTAACATAACAAATAGAAGTAACAGTAATTTTTGTCACATGCTGTTTATTTATGTGAATTATACCCCACCTTTCCCAAAACAGGGAATGAGGAGAATACACAGCAAAGTTACAAAATTTGCACCAAGAAAATCCACAGTCCATTACAATGTTAAAACGCGGTTTGAGACACTATATTAAAACACAAGGCAATTCAAAGCCATTTTTAAAGTATGTGGATTTAAACTGCATACTACACATACCATTAAATGATCCCTGCCCTACAAAGAATACAAAAGATGATGTGACAAGTAACTTTTTCAACACTGTAAAGGAATAACCACTACTACTTATTAAGCCCTGTTTCTAGTTATGGGTAAAAATTACTTTTTTCTTGAAAAAAAGGTAACACTCCAAGATTAGTTATTGCAAAAAAAGGGGGTGTTAATTACAAGTAACTCATCCAGCCCCAGTCCAAGTTCTGGTCCCAACCAGAATAGACTCATTGACAGACCATTAATCAATGGGCAAACATATAAACTGACACTTATGTAAATCCCATTAGGTTAATAGGTCTACATAAGTTAGGACTCACAATTTGGAAATGGAGTGCCTTCCAAACTCTAGCTGGATCACCTTTAGAAGGCAGACTATCAGGTCAGTGGGTTAATGGATCCACTTTGACTGCTAGTCAGAACTTTAAAAAACTGTCCAAGGTGCAGAAGCCCATCTCTCTTTTCTACACGGCAGGTACACTGGATGGATGGTCCTTGTGGTCTTTCTCAACTCTATGATTCTATGAGTTTTCACTCGCCCATCTGCCAAAAATAGGTTCAGCACCTTGGGCAACTTTCTTTAAAGTTCAGACTCCAACTCAGAGGGGATTCCAACAGCTACCACTGCCAGAAGCTGAAATGTTTTCTAGCTAAGCGCCCAGATGATACAGTGACCAGGGCAACATGGACCCACAGCCCATTCCCAGATCCTTTCTCCTTTGGACGACCTTCCCTGGAAATGGGTTGGCATCCAGAGGGCAAGCTAGGAGATGCTGCAGGAAGGATCCTGGGCTGTCCTTCATTAGAGAAACCAGAAACTGGGTCCTTCTTAGGATGCTACTGCTTTTTGATCCGGGCCAGATCCGGGGCTCTTGTAAGTGGTGTCCTTCCACTGCACTTCCTCCTTCTCCTCCGCCTCGTTTTCCTTCCCCAAATGCACCACGGATCTTTGCTCGGTGCAGTTTTTCCAGCAGCTGGCCCTTGCGGAATTTGGCACGTCGGTTTTTGAACCACACCTGCAGCAAATGAGGAGAGAAGTGTGAGGAAGCAACGGGTGTGGGACACACCCTTGCAGAATGATAGAGCAAGACTTCAGCACTATCCTGTAGCAGGCAATCACAGCACAAACTTTGGAAAGCTCCTTTCTTTTATGGCCTGCAGATCTTTTACCCCTGCTTTGCTTCAATGTTTTGCCATCACAGAATCATACAGCTGGAACAGATAATAAGTGCCACCAAAACCAACTCCCTGCCATGCTGGAAGACACAATCAAAGCACTCCTGACAGATGGCCATCCAGCCTCTATTTAAAAAGCTCCAAAGGAGGCCCCAGGCAGCATATTCCTCTGTCAAACTGCTCTTACTGTAAAGAAGTTCTTCGTAACATACAGATGTAATCTCTTTCCTTAAGTTTGAAGTCATTGCTCTGCCTCCTAGTCTCTGGAGCAGCAGAAATCAAGCTTGCTCTGTCCTCCATATATAACATCCTTTCAAATATTTAAACATAGCTATCACGTCACCTCTTAACCTTCTCTTCCCCAACTCAGTCAGACGAGAGATGCTTACAAATTCCTTACGCACGACATATCTGCCTCGCCACTCAGGCATGGTTGAAACTGCTGCTTGTACTCCATTCTACTCTCTGTGTTATCCGAACATTTGCTACCAATTTGTAGATCCAATTCTGGAAAAGTTCCCAGAGACACATGACAGCTTTTACATTTTCCTTCTTCTTTCAGACTTTTCTAAAGACTCTGTTTTGAAGATTAGAATCTGAAGAGTTGGAAGAGGCCACAAGGGCCATTTAATTCAACCCCGGCCATGGAGGAATACACAGCTAAAGCACTCCTCAGAGACTCCCATCCAACCTCTTTTAAAGACCTGCAAAGACTTCAACACTCTCTGAAGCAATCCATTCCACTGTCAAACAGATCTTGCAGTCAAGGCGTTCTGCCTAACATTTAGGTGGAATCTCCCTCCTTGTAACTGGAATCATTCATGTTCTAACCTCTAGAGCACCAGAAAACAAGCCCGCTCCATCTTCTACGTGGCATTCCTTCAGATATTTAAAGACAGCTATCCTGTCACTTCTTAGTCTTTTCTTCTCCAAGCTAAGCATACTCCGCTCCCTCAGCCATTCCTCACAAGGCTTGGTTTCCGAGGCCTTTCATCGTCTTGTTTGGCCTTCTCTGGACACGTTCCAGCTTGTCAGTATTCTTCCTGAACTGTGATGCTCCTAGGTTGGCTTTGCTTTCCCTGCCATGGCATGCTAACACCATCGTAATGACGTGTAGCGTTCTAAGATTTGCTTTCTTATAACACCTTGTGATTCATCATGCACTCTCCTACCAGGTTATTTGCTGTTTGCTGCCATGTAATACGTACAGTGTGAGAGCCAGAGTGTATGGTGATTTGAGTGTTGGACTATGGACAAGAAATTACCTGGAGGAAAACAGAACTGTGGCACTCCCTGCGACAAGGGAATGACTGTGTCGCAGAGCTCAGCGGCTTCCAAGGCAGGATTTGGAGATTAAAAGAAAATTGAGGAAAAGGGAATGGGGGAACTTCCTGCTACAAGGAAATAGCTAAGGCCCAGAGTTTTGCTGTTTCCAAAACAAGTTTTGGAAATCAGCAGAAAATTATCTTAAGGAAAACTGAACAGTGGAGCTCCTTGCTGCAGGGAAATGATGATTTCACAGAGTTTAGCTGTTTCCAAAGCAGGGTTTAGAGGTCAGTAGAAAATAACAGAATCACAGAATCAAAGAATCTTAGAGTTGGACAGGTCCACAAGGACCATCTAGCTCAACACCTGACATGTAAGAATTATTGTTGTCGTTGTTATTGTTATTGCTTTCACAATTCACTACATATTACTTTCTGGTACTTTGGACAATCAAATATTCAGATTCTACCCAAGAATCCAGAAATCAGGAAGATATCAGTGAGATTAATATTATTGTTACTGCTGTTGTTACCGATTTCACAGTCTACCAAGTGTAGTGACCTTCTTGAGCTTTGGGTCACCAAAGATGTAGATTCCAATCAATGATTCAGATTCCAATTCTGTTCATTACTATTCTGTTAATTTATATCTTGAGGAGAACTGGCTGGTAGACTGTCCTAACACCAGGAAATCACAGTGAGCCAGAATGTAGACATTTCCAAAATGTCAGTATAACATTTTCCTGGGGAAAGCTGACCTGTGTGCAATTGCTCTCTCCGTTTTTGAGGAGGGGGGCAGAGAAGGGGCAGAGACTCTGGAAAAGCCAAGGGCTGTCAAACACCCTGGGTGGGTGCACATGTGTTGCTCTGCCCTTGCCCACCTGTGAGACAGACTGCACAGTGTCACCTCAATTGCCTCTCCTAGTGTATAAACACTAATTACTTTTACTGCCTTCTTTTTGCATTGCACTGCAAAAAAGAGCAACCCAATCTGCGGGGAAGATTAAGCATTCTTTGGCACAAGGGGAAAGGAGAAACCAGTAACGCAAGTTGGTAAACACCCCTCACCCCAGCTGCAGGGGGAAAAAAATCAAGAATTCGACCCTGAAGCCAGTCAGAGTATGTGGGCTTCTGTATAGCCCGAGTGGTACCTAGATATAACCCAGAGATGTCCCTATAATAAACTGGGAGATACTGGAAGGCATAGTGGGCCTTTTCCATTTGAAAGCAGATCTCATATCTATGGAACTCCTCCCCACTAATCCCACACAACCTCTGGCATCGCAGGAAACAGGTTGGGCTACTCACAACTATCCAAGACTGACTCGCTGGTGGGTTGGTTATTAATTCCTTTTCTGTCTCACCTGCCTGACATGAGTCCCACAAAGGGTGGTATTTGGGGCTCTCCTCTTCTTCACTTCATCCTCACAACAACCCTGGGAATTTTAAGATCTTTGTGGGAGAGACTTCTCTCAGACCTATTCAGTTACCATAGTTGAGCAGGGATTCGAACTCTGTTCTCCAGAGTTGTAGTTGAATGCTCAACCCACTATACCACAGAAGCTGAGTTGAGTCTTTCATTCCCTTATTTCTTCTCTTTCTTATAGACTACAGAGCATGACATGAAGGACTGCCAATTACAAATGGTGACCCTGCCCAGAACATGCCACGTTATCCAATGAGATCTCACTGAGGACTAGGATCTTGGAGAGAATCCAAACAATGGCTGGTCCAAAACTCTCTGAAGAGTGTTTGGAAACTCCAGCAGGTCCAAAGAACTATTAACTGGGGCAGGTCATAGAGACCACACTAAGCCCTTGCTGAAACAGCTCCACTGACTGCCAGTTTGGGTAGAATACCATTCTACATTTTAAAAATAATATCTTTCTAACAGGCCTCTCTACCTGCAAGTAACGGCAACAATAATAGGCTGCTACTTCTCTTTCCATTTCTTGTCTTTTCAAAATGTTTTTCTAAATGACTACTATACAGCTACCTGCACATTAAATCTACCCTAGAGGGAGGTTTGAAAAAATATACCAAGCTACGTGACAATAGCAGGTTGAAGCAAGCAAAGCAGATTCCTTATTTCACGACCTCAGGGAATGTGGGAGAATCTGGGTGTGAGTGGATTCTCCCTAGAGCCAAGCTAGATTTTCATGGGAAAAAGTCTAACATCCCCAAGAGAAAATAGCTGCTATTCTCCTTGAGACTTGCGTGTGTGTGTGTGTGGCCCTTCTAGTCACCCATCAACCTCCATAAGGATTTCCTAGGTCTTCTTAGGTCACACTCAGAGGTGGTTTTGGCAGTTCTTTCCCTTAAAATACAGCCCACTGCACCTAGTTTTTTTAGCAGTTCCCCATCCAAGGCCTAAAAGGGCTGACTCTCCTTAGCTTCTAAGATCAAACGGGATCTGATGTCTTTGGGCTATTTAGGCCCTGTATTACATTGTGTGTATATATGTGCCTTCAAGTCACTTGTTGACTTATTGTGACCCCATGAACGTTCTAGGGTTTTCCTTAGGCAAAGAACACTTAGAGGTGGTTTTTCCAGTTCCTTTTCTGAAATATACCCTTTTAATCAGATCTGGAAAAGTCTACCTGAATCTTCCAAGTATTTTGTCTTCTTTCTTTTTTACAAAAAGGTGCATTTTTCTCCCAACAATGGGGCTTGAGGTGGCTTACAACATGTTTTAAAACAATACAAATCAAAAGACTAGACAGAAACTTCAATAAATATAGGCGTTATGCAAAATACAATTAAGCAATGTATAAAGGGTCATCCTGAGCTCTCTAGGGAGAGAGTTCCAAAGTTTGGGAGCAGCTACCAAGAAGGCCTCGTCTCTCTTGTTCCCACCAGACAATCCTCAAAAGATGGTGGTACAGACAGAAGTGGCTCTTCAGGAAAGATCACAGAGCTCTAATGGACTCAGAAAGGGGGATACAGTCCTTCAAATAGTCTGGACCTAAGTCTAATCTAGCTGGGCCTAACCCACAGATTTAGGCTATTAATTTTGCATTGAGTTTGTCTATAAAATGAATCTTTCTTGGCTAAATGTAAATAAATCCTCTCTTCCCTTCTATCTCTTTTTCTGTTCACAAAAAAAAGGTGAGAATTTTAGATAAAGTCATTCATGAGCACAAACCTGATCCCACCCACTTCCTGCAAGGAATTGTAGGTCACTGAGCTTACCTGAACTCGGGCCTCTGGGAGATTGACAAACACAGCAAGGCGCTCCCTGGTTCCCACATCCGGGTAATGGGTCCGCTCGAAGGTGCTCTCCAGAGCTTCCAGCTGTTGTTGGGTGAACGCTGTTCGGCTTCTCCTCTGTTTTGGGGGGAGTCCGTACTGCAGATCCAACAAAATTTCTACGCATTGTGGTGAGTTTGGAGGGAATGGGTGATAAAGATAGACAGACAGAAGCAAAAAAAGGCACAGACAGAAGAATCAATGCTGTAGATTTCATCCATTAGCAGGAAGTTGGACTAGATGGCCCTTTCCACTCTATGATTCCATAATTTTACCTAGAAGCTTTTGGATTTCCTTCAGTGGAGGCTTATAAACAGCAGTTGGATGGCCCACCTCTTAGGAATGGTTTTACCTACAGATTCCTGCACACAGGTGGTTGGACTAGATGGCCATCTGAGTACCTTCTAGCTCTAGGATTCTATGTGTTCTCATGTTTCTCAAAAATCTCAGTGAAGTCTTCCTGCACTGAATTCCGGGATGTCCTCCCGTTATGCAGCATGAAGCTATCATTTATTACTTTATTGAATTTAACTGAATTTAATAAAAAGCCTTAAGGCTGAAATGGTCCCAATGTTAGTGCCAGTAGGGAATTCCACAACCGGGGTGCCACCACAGAAAAGACCCTCTCCTGGGTAGTTCACCAGATCCAGGGATTGCCTATTTTATGGAAGCTGCAACAGAGGAAAGGCCAACCTCAGCACTGTTGGCGCAGTCAAGCCATTCTTACCTGCCAAGTGACCCGCTGCAGGGATGTTGCCAAAAGCTGAGGCCTGGGCTCGAGTGGTGGACAGCAAGGGGTAACACTCAGTCATCAGTTGAGGAGGCTGCATGGTGTAGACCAGTGGTGGTGAGGCGATAAGGGGATAAGCAATGCCTCCACTGAGTTGGTACATGATGCCGACTTCCCTTCTCTGTAAGAGAGGAAAGTATCATAGAATCATAACATCTTAGAGTTGGAAGTGACCACATCCAGTCAAACTCATTCTGCCATATACAATAACAGTAGGACAGCAAGGATATAGCCATCCTGGCTTCCCTAGAGCCTGGGAGCAGGCACCAAGAAGGCCCTGGCTCCCTTGTTACCACCAAATGAGTCTGGGAAAGTAGTGGGACAAAGAGAAGGATCTTTTCCAAAGCTCTGAGCTGGAACAGGCTTACAGAGGGAGGTGTATGTGTGTGAGGCAGGCTTCAAGTCACCTGTTGACTCATGGCAACCCCACAAATTTCATAGGGTTTTCTTAGGCAGGGAATCCTCAGAGGTGGTTTGGCCATTTCTTTCCTCTGAAGGAAAAGGATTCCTTAGTGGTCTCTTATCACATAGCCCAGAGATGAGCCTTATAGGAAATCTCTTTCCTTTCTTAACAAATTGTTTCCTCACCCTCAGCCTCCCAGTTTTTCCAAGCTGACTCCCTGGCCTTTCTTCCAAAAATTCACTCACCATCTCCATGAGGGAAAGAAAAAACTCTCCTCTTCTTCCAACACCCAGCTTTGCAAATGGACCCTTTCCTGCTATTTAAAGGCTCAGGGGCAGCCTGCATCTGAGGAGGGGGGGCCCAAGTTAATCCCCTCTCGTCTCACCCACCCCCAACCTCTCCAGACCACATCCAGGGGGCTTTTAGCCCAAGCTCGTGTTGGATTAAGTAGAAACTCTTTCCGCTCCAGAGGGAATTGAGAAGGCTTGAAAGAGGCTCATTCCCCCTCTCTGTTCAGAACATGGATTATGCTTTGGAAGGGTAAAAGAATGCTAAAGTGGAAAGGGTGTCCCTCTGGACACACCCTGTCCCATCTGACACCATCAGCACTGACCCCCACTTTCCTCTTTTCCCTAAATTGTGCTTGGATTGGGTCTGAGAGAAAATGTGGTACTATGGCCCAAGGGTCTCCATGGCTCAGAAGGGCTTTGAACTTTGGTCTAAAGAGATTCCGGTCCAACACTCAAACCATGGTGGCTCTCACCAGGCATTACTCACTAGAATTTTGGACCATTCCCATTCTAATCAAAGAAGTAGGAAAGAATGATGGAGTGCCAAAAAATGTGTTATGGGTCAACTGTTTTGCTATTGGTAGTACTAGTTTCACAGTCTACCATGGGTTACCAATGAAAATTTTGGATCATCAATGATGCAGGCTCTCTCAACAATCTAGTGATTTAAGGAATTAATTAATTTAAATATTTGATCTTGATTTCGCAGTACAGATTGCTCTCTGTTGGTCTCTTCTCCTAGTTTGAGAATCCCCCTTTTCAAACTAATCTTCTTGGGAAGAGGACAAAACCACAGGGGCCCCCTAATCCATCCTCCCCTTTCGCCAAGGGGATTTGGCATCGGTGGCGGGGAACCGAGAGAGATGACTTATTTTCTGGGGACATTAAAAGGATGTGACAAGCATACCAGAGGACTGGGGAGCAGACATCTTCTGGAATGATCTGACAGCAAACCCATCGGGATGGGTAGTCACTTGTGGGAGGGATTCAAATAAGACTCCCCTACTCTGGTTATGCTGGACTTTAAATGCAACTTTTGAAATACTCTGATTTGAGTCTATGTGCTTTAAAAAAAAATTCCACTATTTATTCTGGTCCAAAACAGTGTCGCAAAAAAAAAGTAGAAAGGTGCAGAGAGAAAGAACCACTGTGCAGGGAGGAAAAGCAAGACAGATAGACAGGCTTACAGACAGACGAAAGCAAGGATGAATCGACAGATGGTTGGTTGGATGGATGGACAGATGGACGGATGGAGAGGGGGCAGGCAGGCAGGCACCTAGGACACAACAAATTTTACTCTGTAAGAATGCGTAAATGATGATAAGGTGGAGATAAAAGAACCACCAGGGTGTAATGGTTGCACCCTTGCACTAGGAAACCAGCAGACCTTCAGATCCTTTCTAAGCCATGGCAACCCAGTGGGCAACCTTGGGCAAACTATACTCTCTTATCGAGAGGATCCCCATATTGGAGCCAGTGTGGTGTAGTGGTCATACAAGCACTCTGGGAAACTAGGCTTCAAATCCCTGTTCAGCTGTTGAAACTCACTGAGTGACCATGGGCAAGTCACATTCTCTCAGTCTTGGAGGAAAGTAATGGCAAACCTCATTGGAATAAATCTTTAGAGCCAATGTGGTGTAGCCGCTGGAGTGTTGGGCTCCACTTGCACAGCAAAAATGAAACGCAGATATAAGGTGGGTGACACCTGGCTTGACCACAGTATGTGTGAAAGAGATCTAGGAGTCTTAATAGACCACAAGCTGAACATGAGTCAGAAGTTAAAAAAGCCAATGCAATTATAGGCTGCATGCAAAGGTCTACAGCGTCTAGGTCAGTGGAAGTATCAGTACCACTCTGCTTTCCTTTGGTCAGACCCCACCTAAAATACTGTGTCCAGTTCAGTCCAAGAGGGATATTGAGAAGCTGAAGCATGTCCAGAGGAGGGCAACCAAAACGTTAGAAAGCCTGGAAACCATGAAACCCTACGAGGAGTGGCTTAGGGAGCTGGGTATGTTTAGCATGGAGAAAAGAAGGTTAGCAGGGGACATGAAAGCCATGTTTAAATATTTAAAGAAGTATCATATGGAGGGTGGAGCAAGCCTGTTTTCCGCTGGTCCAGAGACTAGGACTTGGAGCTATGGCTTCAGACTTTAGGAAAAGAGACTCCACCTAAACACGAGGAAGAACTTCCTGACACTAAGATCAGTTTGACACTGGAATACACTGCTGCCAGCAAGTGTGGTAAGTCTCCTTCTTTGGAGATTTTTAAAGAGAGGCTGGGTGGCCATCTGTGAAGAGTGCTTTGATTGTGCATGGCAGAATGAAATTGGACTGGATGCCCGTTGGAAGTTCCTTCCAGATCTATTATTCTATGATTCTATTACTAGAACTCCACCAGAGCGGGATTTGAATCCCCAACTAGCCCTGGAAACCCACTGTATTACCTTGGACAAATCCCACTGTGTCTTCCTCAGAGGAAGGTCGTGGCAAACCAGCTCTCCACCATCCAGGGCTGAGAGGGTGATGGGACAGAGAGAAAGGTCTCCCCAGGAGATCTCAAGATAGAATGAAATTATTACTCTTTCCAAACGAGCTCCTTTAAAGTTTGGACTAACACCAAGGGTGGATTTCACGTACATGTACGCAACAGAGCTATTTGTGTTTGTTGTGGAAGTTCATCACGCCCCAATTCACGTACTTAAACAAGTCAACACACACCATCCCTTCTTGTTCCTGTAAAATTAGACAGCGGACAAGCACACGGTGTCAAAACAGCTCAAGGGGGAGAAGAGTGGCAGGAAGAGGGAACAACACGTCCTTTCTCATCCCTGTTCCCTGCTTTCCTCCTCCTCCTCGAGGCAAGTGCCACCGCAGCGTGCATCCGAGATCCCCTGCCGTGCAGCATTCATGGGGCGTCTGTGCCTCTTACCTTTCCTCCACCGAGCCACAAAGCTCTCGGGGTCAGGGGGTGATTGCCGGTGATCGATCCACCCTTCTGAAAGGCCCGTTCCGTCCTGACCTTTCAAAGACCCACCAAAGAAGAAAGAAGAGAGTCAAAGGCAGGCGGGGAGGACGGGCACGGGCCAGGGGGCTTTAACAGCCGAAGTATTGATCAGGAATCGGGGAGCATCTCGCAGGATGAAGCTAAGCTCTTTAGTGTCCAACTGACACAGCGGCATTCTTCGGACATTGATCGGAAGCATCGTGACACAGCTGCTATCTACTGTCTTTGAGCAAACCAACCTGGGCAATGCGCTGTCGCACGTCAGTGTCCTTTTTCTGCACGCTTTGTTGGAAGCAACACCCTCTCATTGCCACCTTATTGGGAGGACCAGGCCGGAGACATTCACCACTCATTCTAGGTTCTCTATTTCACGTAGAAAATTTATACTACACCCTTCGACCAAAAGAAGGCTCCAAGCACAGCTGACAGCTAGTTCGCTCACTATTTCCCAACTGACCGGCATATAATAAACTCACAAAAAGTGGAGAGTGAGGGAGGAATTAATTTCAGTGGTTTCCAGCTCTTCTCCTTCCCTTTCAGAGGCCGCAGCAATGGAAGGAGAGCCCCCGCCCCAAGCCAGAGGGCCCCAGGAGTGATGGAGATGGCCTTGCTCATCTTTCCCTCAGAAACCATAGAAATGGCAGTTGGAACTTGGAGGGAGAGGGCTCCCCAAGCCACAGGGCCCCCAAAAGTCGCTAGGCCCCCGGCATAATGGAGCTGGGCCTTGTTCATCTCTCCCTCAGAAGCCACCAAAACAGCAGCTGGAACTTGGTGGGACGCGTCCTCAAAAGTCACCAGGCCCGAGGCATGATGGGAACTGGGCCTTGCCCTCTCCACCCCAGAAGCCACCAAAATGGCAGCTGCAACTTGGTGGGAGGAGCCCTCAAGGGTCACCAGGCCCGAGGCATGATGGGAGCTGGGCCTAGCTGCCTCCCTCCCCCTCAGAAGCCACCAAAATGGCAGCTGAAATTTGGTAGGAGGAGCCCTCAAGGGTCACCAGGCCCGAGGCACGATGGGAGCTGGGCCTAGCTGCCTCCCTCTCCCCCAGAAGCCACCAAAATGGCAGCTGAAATTTGGTGGGAGGAGCCCTCAAGGGTCACCAGGCCCGAGGCACGATGGGAGCTGGGCCTAGCTGCCTCCCTCTCCCCCAGAAGCCACCAAAATGGCAGCTGAAATTTGGTGGGAGGAGCCCTCAAGGGTCACCAGGCCCGAGGCACGATGGGAGCTGGGCCTAGCTGCCTCCTTCTCCCCCAGAAGCCACACCAGGGGCGGTTAGAAGTTGGGGCGAGGGGCTCTCGCCAGCCAGGCACAACCTCGGTTCTTTGCTGCCCGTCCAAAGGCTGCTTGTGCCTGTTTTGAGCTAAAACCCGCAAATACTCTGGGCCTCCTGAAGAATGGCTTAACAGAGGCAAACACAAAACCTGAACTGTCAAAAGGCCTGCCTGGATGTTTGTAAACAGGCTTTTAAATGGTTTTCTAAATAAACAGAATATACTACTTCCCGTGCCAAAACAGCTACGGCTGATCCCAGTTATTATGCCCGTGGGGCCATCATTAGCAAAAGTTATACTCTTAACACTGTCAGATGGGCAGGCTGATAATGAGCAGATTTAACTTCTCCAGCGCTGACGCAGCCTACACTTTTTTTAAAAAAATAATTTTTAAAAAAGAATTTAAATGTAAAAATAATTTGAGTAGCGGTTGCTTGCTCCATGCCAGTCCCAGCTTTCTGCAACAGCACCGGGGGGACATTAGAAGCTTCCCATTATTAGCAGAATCTCAAAGCAGGTTATCTGTTCAACAGTCAGTTTCAATTTGGGGACATCTTGCTTTTTAGAAAAAGGAAACTCAAGCACATTAAAAGGTGCAAATTGGTTCTGACAGGTTTGTCAATATCACAGTTGGACGCAATGTAAGCCACCCACCCACCCATGCTCCTGCTGGGACCCCGTCTCCTGACTTTGCTGGTAAAGAGCTTACTCCGGGATATTAACTCGAGAAGGGTATTTAATGAGGACTGGTACCCTGATCAATAACGGAGACAATGAGAGGCTTTAGAGAGGATCAGTAGCTGGCTCTCACTGACCCCATCATGGGGAGGGGGCATTTAAAATGTGTGTGTGTGCCCAAGTACCCACAGCCACACAAATGGAAAGACACAGCTTCCCCACTCAGAAAGTCAGGTCAGCCCAGATGCACCCTTGGCTTTTCTGAAAATGTGTGATGCTTCCTACGGTTCATGGATGCAACTGCTGTGGCAGAACTGATGCCATGTCCCTGCATAATACGGAAGCACAGAATCCAGTCCAACCCCCTGCCATGCAAGAATATTGTTGTTCCTGCTGTCGTTACCATCGTTAGGTTTCACAGCCAATTACTTTTTGGAGCTTGTGACCATCAATGATGTGCACTCTAATCAACAGTTCAGATTCTAGTACTGGTGAGGATATTATTAATACCATAATCTGTACAATTGTTATTGGTGAGCATATTATTAGAGCCAGCATTAGACTACAACTTGGAGACCTGGGCAAACCACTGGGTGACCTTGGGTGCATCACACACTTTCATCCTCAGAAAACTCCATGATATCTTCACTTTAGGGTCACTGTAAGTTGAAGGCACAAAACAAGAACGAGCACATTATTATAATAATAATATTTCACTGGTGTACTTCATGTATACTCCTTCCACATAAGAAGAATCCAACAAGGACTGCAGAATATATTTTCTGTAACCATTGCACTCAGTAACACAGTTAAGATTTTTTAATTTTTTTAAAAAAAAATTTACAAAATAGTGTTAACCTGGTATACAGTTGGGCAAGTACAAAGTCCACTGCTTTGTTACCGTACAATGTTACAAATCAAGAAGGGAATCACAGCCAGGAGCAAGTAGGGCAACTACAGAGGAGGAAACTAGTGGTTGCAAATGTTGAATTGTTTATTTTAAAGGGAGGACAGATAGCTTGCTTCAAACCGTGCCCTTGTGTGAAGGAAGCAAATGCAGAAACAAGAAGCTGCTCCAAGTTGGTAGCCAGCAAAGACCAAAACTGGAACAGAGACTTATAGGGCATAGATATAATGCTTGTTCTCCCATCCTGGGGCAGTTTCATTCTTGGGGAGGAGAGCTCTCTCCCTAAACTACAATTCCCAAGATTCTTTGTGGGAGGGGAAGTTAATAGATATGAACAGGTATGAGCCTGTGACAAACAGCAGCTTCAGTTTTACAAGCAAACCACCACCTAAAGTCTTCCGTGTTCTACTTCTAATCAATATAAATGCATTTATGCTTGTACCAAGTAAGGGTGAATTTGAAGACAAGATAAATGAAAGACCAGCACTCTCTTATTTTGCAGTATCGAGGCAAGGATACTGTTTAGTGCTCCTCTTCGCCTTGATCCCCACACTGTGGGTAAATTTCTGCTCTGTTTCTCTGGTAGATTTTTGCAGCACAAATGGCACGAAGAAAGCCAGTGATATAAGGAATTATTATTGTTAACTCCTAGTGTTTTAGAATGCCAGCCAGTGTAGAGATTGGAAAAGATATGTTCCGAGGAGAAGGAAGAAAAATCACACAGCTGAGAAAATGGAAAGTGCGGGTCTTGTTCTTCCCCAACCAAGAGGGTAACTGCCATCAAAAGTGGGGTGAAAGCTTCACTTGCTCTGTCTTCTTGTCAAGAGAGGATTTCAAATGTCACCAATTCCAGGGTGAAAAGGAATGGGCAGCACACAGGTTTTGTGGATGCTTCCCTCAGCGGACCCAGCCAATTATTGCCCCCCAAATCATACAGAAAGCCCTCCCCAAGACAAAAACACACAAAAAATACTGCCACCCCACCTCCCACAACCACTCCAGAACCCAGACTAACCCCAAATAGCTCCTCTGGGGTGCTTCTCTAAGTGGCAACAAGAAATGACACAGTACTGCTTCCTGTCACCATTTTGAGAGTGACGGCAGGAAAAAAAAGAAAGAAAGGTATTGGGGTTTGCTATGTGGTGGGGTGAGGCTGCAGGGGAAGTTAGGAGGAGACTGGCCCCTGATCCCCACACAGTCCCTCACTCCAAATCTAGGATGAAATGATTATGTATTTTCTCCCCTCTCCACGCCATGGCAGGAGGGGCAGTGCCCTATTTATCTCACAGGGGCTTACCCGCCTTTCACACTGGCCACGTGCCTTGACAGCGGAGGTGCTCCTCACCTTTCCCCCCTCGAAGCCCTGGGCCCCCAACTCGTCATGACTTACAGATGTTCTAACAACATCTACAGATGATGAGGGGCACACAAGAGAAGGTGAATAATCACTGAAAAGAAGGGAACACCATCAAATTGAGCACTGGTTTGTCTCCTGGGAAAAGACACAGCAGATGGAGGGAAGTGCAAAGTTGGCCTTTCCTGGGGGGGAGGGTGAGTGTCAACATGGGGGAAGCACTGCTTGATGAAAAAAAAAACGCACTAGGAAGGACTTTCCATCTCATCTGAATGTGGACAGAGAAGAATCTCTCCTTAATAAGCTGGAAGAAACCCCTGATCAGTGATGCAGTTGAAACTACAACACACTCAAGTTTCCCGACAAATGGGAGGGATGAAGAGAAGAACCAGCTACAGCCATTCCCCTGTCATCCCAGCTTATCCATCTTCCCCCTGTTCCCTCTTTCTGCAAGAGCAATTTTTTAAAAACACAAGTTTAATGCTGGCCACAAACCCCACGTGCCCCTCTCAGCTGGATTAAACAGAAAATGTCTGGACTCAAACACAAGACTCCTGGCCTCTGCCTCATCGGAGGAGGCAACAAAATTGTAGACTCCACTTTTTCCTAGTTGGATTGATACTGTGGTTTGGGAGTGCCCATACTCCCAGGCCAGAGACACAAAAGGAAAGTTCCAGCCTAAAATGTGAAATTCTTCCCCTTCTGGAGTTTATCACTCCACAAAGGGCCTATGGTTTCCCCACAGCTTTCCAGATGAAGGCATCAGGTTATGGGCTCCGGCCCATCCTAACTTACAAGCCCTCTCCCCGCCTTACTTCATTCGTTCAGAGCTCACAAGAATCCCTCCTGCCCCACTGACTGCCACCATACCATAGCTCCCTTCTGTCTACTGCCCCTGCAGGATGCCACAACCCCCAGTTAAATTAAGAACCTAAACCAGATGCTACTGTTTAAAAACTCATAAATAGGATGGGGTGGGAAAAAGGAAGAAAGTGGAGTTCAGTGCCTCTGGGGTTTATTCCGGTTTTCTCGGACAGGCCTGCCTCCAAGTACTCCGTTTTCCACAACTTGCTAGGAAGGGCAGCATCCTGGCCTACCTCGCAGGGAGTCATATGCATTCCACCCTGGCTGAATGCCTGAGGAGCAAAGGTGCCCTGTTGCTACAGCAGCCAAAAGAAGTAGCAGCAGCTTCCACCCAATTCCTGATGAGAAGGGAAAAGTCTAGGAGGTCCCTTTCCTCCTTGCCTCCTTCCAGAAACTTCTCTTATTGCACTGTGCCAACAGAAGGGGGGAAATGAGCACACCGGTGGAGCACCTGTCACCGTTTCACTTTGGCATCTTCCTTAATCTTCCAGATCATCAGCTCCATACAGGCCCGGGCGTCCTCGCTGGAGTCATGGCCTTCCACTGCCGATAACAGAAAAAATGATAGGTATAAAATTTACTCTGGAGAAGACACTGTGAGAGAGCACAATAAACCACCTTTAAATATGGAAGCTCGGTTGGCACCAGTATTGGTCTCTTTTATGTGCCAAGTGAAAACATGGTTTTCTATCAATGCCTTTGGTCCTCAATCAAGACTTTTCTGCTGTTTTAATCTGCTGGTTTATTTACCTTAATTGTAATATGCCTATTTAACTTTAATGGGCCTATTTAAATTATGTCTGTAATTTTATCTGGAATTGTTTTGCACTGTTTACACTGTTTTAACTGTATGCCACCCTGAGATTTCACAATAAGTGGGTGGGACAGAAATATTGGCCAAGATCCTGTATCAGAAGCTATGACATGTAAGTTTAGGATATTAGACGTCTTGTTTTCTGCAAAGCCAGAAATGCAGGAATTGAAGGAAAATTTCTCAGAAAGCAGAATTCTTATCGAGCAGGGGAAATGCCCTTATCTTCCCCCCACTTCATCCCATAGCTCCATGCTTGGTCTTCTGCCTCCAAGTCTTACCACTGTCCTGGATGATGCGTTTGAGGTAGTCCGCCATCAAGGTGCGCAGGGCCCGCTTGTAAGGCAACCCCAGGCGGTGAGGAAAGACGACAGCCGTGTCCACCACCGTGGAGTGAATGAGCTGGGTGGAAAGAGGGGAAGATTAGCTCACTTCTCCCTCCCCTGTTGCCCAGGCTTGAAATTCCTCATCAATTGTCTTTGCGAAGGAAGCAATGAGTAATTTCAACCATTTTCTTGCAGCCGTGAGAAAGCTTTCAAAAAACACACCGTTTTCAAAGCCTACTAATAAACCAAAACCTAGTCTACACAAACTTTGAATATTATTTTCTGCATACACACCCCCCACACACACATACACACACACACATATACATATACATACATACATACATACATACATACATACATACATATAGAGAGAGAGAGTCTGTGCTGAAAATACTATTTTCTGCATGGAAAATGCTGCTTACTTTGCATTTTCTGTGGAAAAAATCACAATGTACAATTATCATCATCATCCCCCCTCCTTTTTCTCAAAATTGGGACTTGATAAGCAGCAGACAGAAAACCTATATATTCTTTCCTACCAAGGGGGGTGGGTGGGCACAAAGGACACCCCTCCCCAGCCATGTCATCATTTCTCAGATGCCCCCATACAGAACTGCTCCACCCCTGCAACTAAAGCAGCTCAATGTTTTGTTCACCTTCAGTGCAAACAAATCACTTTCCAAGCTGTGCCCAATTAGGATTGTGTCCGCGCTGAACATGCTCAGGAGGACTGCCTGGACGTCCCGGAGGGTGATGGAGGTGTTCTCCAGGTCTGCTTCCGTCACACCTGAAAACCTGCGAAAGTCAAGATGAGGGTTGGCTGTAGGATCAGAAAATGTTCCCCTGACCTGTTTCTAGTGCCTGTTTCTCCTTCTTCTACACCCATAGCTACAGCTAACCTCAGAGAGAAAAGGGGAACCTGAAGGCAAGGCAAGATGAAGTCTTTGCCCTCCTAACTGAAAATGCCAGGTACTCTGACCCTGTCAGCCCAGGTTCCATGCCACTGCTAATAGTGGTTATGCTGCCCTATGTAGACGATGACAAAGACAGGGCCCTTACCTGGTGTTGTAATCCACCACCTTGTGGTCCGGCTTGACAAACGTATCATAGACCACCTTCAAGTCTGAGTCGATCACGGTGACTCGCGTCAGCTCCAGACCTTGCTTGGTGTAACACTGTGGAAGCAGAGGGACAAAGAGAAGACAAGGCAGGGTGCCCTTTAGATGGCAGTCCTTGTCTGGCCACTGTCCTTATTCCGCCCATTTCTCTGCAACTGAAAGACTGCGGAAATGGATTTGTGGGGGAGAGGGTCAAGATGTGAAGGTGGAGGGGGTGTGAGGTTTTGGTGCTGAAGGAGGAAAGTAAGAAAGTGATCATAAGGCCTACATACTTTAGAGAACAGTTTGCTTAAACCTAGAGATTGTTGTTAAGCCTAGTGATTTCAAGTTAAACATTCTGAACCAAGTTCCGAAATGCCTTCTCTGTTGATAAGATAACTGCCAGAAAACTGGAATTAGCTGCAAAGAACAAGGCTGACATACCCATTTTAGAGGACCAACTGGGTTGCTTGAACACAAGAGAGGCTTCTTTTTTTCCCCCTCTCTTAAATACACACACCCCTGGTTAAATGGCCACCCTCACACTCATCTCGTTCTGTGGCTTCCACTCACCATTTCACAGTCTAATGCGTAGATGCCTGGATGGCCGTCTGCGCTGGGCAGCTTCTCAAAGGTCTTGACAAAACCCTCCAGGTTTTCCTTCCGGCCATCATGGACATGTTGCTTGAGGAAAAAAGCAGGGAGTTATTAAAGAAGGAGAAGCAGCACCAAGATCAGCAAAACTGTACAGAGGGTTTTCGTTACAGTGGATGTGTGGGGAGAACTAAGCCTCAGAGGGTAGAACTAGGTTGAATGGCTTTACGTAACAGGAGGGCAGATTTTGATGGAACATTAGAAGAAACTACTTGACACTATGATTCTATGGCCTCGCTGTTTCAGTGCAGTTTGAGCCACAGACCAGCAGCTTGTTAACATTCTGACATTTTTTTAAAGCAACTATTTTAGATAACAGTGACAACAATATTCAAAGTTATGTGCCTTCAAGTTGACTCCAACTAATGGTGACCCTCTCACCATAGGATTTTCTGGGCAAGATCTCTTGAGAAGATGTTTACCACTGCTTTCCTCTGAGACCAAGAGTGTGTGACTTGTTCGAGGACACACACTGGGTTTTCTGGAGTCTTAGTCCAGCACTCAAATCTCTACTTCACACTGTTCTTAAAATTTACTGTTAAGTGCCAGAGAGCCATCTGGTCCTCCCCTCCTGCCAACACAACCTGCTTCATCTGGCAGCAGGTTGCCATCTTGGTCTCTTACCCTGCATCCAGAGAGCCCCTGAATTTGGGCTGGGGGCATTTGGCCCTCTCTGTTGCTGCATGCCTGATTCCATGCCATGTCACTTACTTTTGCGACTTGGCAGCCGGGTGAGCCCACCGCTCCAGAACAGCAGTTATAATGCGTTTCCCAGCCTCCTGGAACTGAGAAAAATAACAGAAACACAGGGATCTCCCCTTATCTGCGGTTTCATTTACCTGAAGTCAACCGTGGTCTGAAAATATTAAATGGAAAATTCTGACATCTGGGCAACAGTACCCACATACCCGCACCTTGTTGGCCTGCCCGCCCACCCACCCACTTTAACCACCCCTCCACAAACACTACCACAGGAAACAGCTCTGGGAAAGACAATTGGGAGGGCAGAGGAAAGTAAGCACAATGGAAGTATCTCTTCCATTGTAACAAAGCTCCATCTAGACTTGGAAACATTTGAGCCTCACAACAATCAACCTGGCTGGCAGTTTAGCAGCTGCAAACACCAGCCATCAAGAGCTGAGCATGGACTGGAATTCAGGTCACCTCAGCCCAACTCCAGTCATCTTCCCAGCCACGATGGCTTTCAAATATGACAAGAATAAGCTAAACGAAAGGCTAACTTTGCATAACCTCTTGTGGTTTGCAATGAGGACAAACATTCAAAGGGATGCAAAACAGAATCATGTGCATCAGGCAATAATATGAGCTAGAAAATATTCTGTAGAATTTTCTACTATTTAATTTTCTTTGTTTCCTTGTTTCCTGGATGAATCTCCCTTACATCTGCTGGGAATGATGAGGTCAGAACTCACAAAACAACTTTCAAGTCTAATGTAGTGATTCTCAGTCGGTGCTCACGCATAACTGTGGTTCTTCTAGTGGTCACCCATGAACTCACACAAATAGGTCACCTGTGCCTACACAGTGCATTTGTGTGAATTACAAAGACCACAAAGAAGGCAGACAGGTTCCTTACCTGTTAACTAGTTCCTTGAGTGATCATCTGTGAACTGACAGACACAGATGACCCATTTGTGTGAGTCACAGAGACCACAAAGAAGAATAAAGCAACCACAAGTGTGCAACATTGTTGTAAAGAAGCCATGAAAGAAGTCAGTAGCAGTACTGCAGGAAGCTGGATAATTGAATATGCTCTGTTTAGAGCACTGGAAATATTTCTAGGGAATTAAAAAAAAAATCACTGATGTTAAAATGGAGAATAGCTCTGTGGACCTAACCAGGTCTGAAGAGGATCCAAATATGGAGTATACTGAAGAAAGCCTGGATTTTTAACAGATATTACAATTCATTACCTCTCTGCTTGCGTAACCTCCCCCAGTGGTGGACGCATTCTTCCTTACGGACGCAGTTCCCAGATGGCGTCACCATGTATTCAGTTCCACAACGGCAGCAAATTCGGCAAGAACCTTGAAGTATCCAAAAAAAAAAAAAGAAGAAGCGGGGGGGGAGATGGGTTATGTATGCAAATAGATTTTTTTGCTCTGTGAAGCTTTCTGTGCCTCTATTTTTTAAATTTTCTCTTCAGAAAAATGTGTGTGTGTGTGGGTATGCCTCAGTTAATTAAGTAGATGTGTTCCTGGGCATCACTCCTTTAATAGAAAATTTGGTACTAAGAGGCAGAAGTATAACACAGAAGAGACAGGGGCCACCTGGGGGAGTGGGAGAGCAGCTCAACATGTTTCAGCAAACTTATTATTCCAAAATTAACAATACACACATGTGAGAATAAACAGCCAGGTCAAGGAGGATTTGCATGAGTTAAAAAAATGTCCAGACCTTCTAGACACAAACCCACAGAACTCACTGTCACTGGTTTTCTTCTCCTCTGCAGTGAAGACAACAGCACGGCCCGGCTTCTTGGGGCACGGCAAGGGGTAGCCATGCAATTTGAGATCATCCTCCGTCATGAGGTACTCCTTGAGCCTTCGGTATAAGGTGGGCCCTGAGGACAAGAAAGGCTAAGAGATACTTCTTTGTTCAAATCAAACCAAAGCAAAGGACTACAACTTCTCCCATTGCTTTAAATGATGATGGGGAATCTTTGGGTATCTCCTCTCTTCTTTCAGCCCACCTTCCTTAACTGAGGAAATCTACACACTTGACCCAAAGAGGGACATACCTCTCAGGTCTTCCATCCTCAAAGGCACAGAGCGGTTGAAGGAGAAGCTCGTCTTGGCTGCCAGCTTTCCCCCCAGCATGGCTTCATGGGAAACGACTTTTCGGTTGCTAGTCTCTGGAGGGGAAAGAGGAACAGAAAAACGAGAATGTTAACAAATGTGCTACCAAGCTGTCAGAAAATAACAGGTTTGTACTTGAGCATTATGAGACCAATGCGGGGAGTCTCAACATCTAAGAGAGCTTTAAAGGTGATTGCATCCCAAGACAGGCCGGAGACCCTGTGGTTTAGCTGGTTTCAGACTGGTGAGAGAAAAGTGATGCTCCATGCCACAAAGATTAAAAGAGGGAGAAACACCTGGCAGAGCAACAGGCTGGTGTGAAAAGGCATTACATGATTCATCCAGTAGTTTTCAAAGCAGCTGCTATGTTGGTCTCATGCAGCAGAAAAAGAAGGAAGAGAGGAGAGAAGAAAAGGAACATGGTAGCGCCTTTAAGACTAATTGGTTTTTATTTTAGTTTGGACTCTTGAGGATATAAAACAACTTCTTTAGATGCAATGGAGGGGGATATTAAAGCCTCATGTTATAAAGCATATTTGTGGGACAGAATGCACCAGGATCCAGAAAGATGTCCAGCCCTTTGAAAATCTAGGGCAAGGGACACAAAATGCTTCTCTCTGGACCCTATGATGTTCTGTCCCACTCCCACAACTGAATAAATGCACTTTACAACCTTAGTTATAAGGCTAGAATCTTAGGCCTTAGTATCACTCTGGTTATATCCACAAAGGCTCATGCTAAAACAATAACCAGTTACTCTTAAAAGTGCTGACACATTCCGTTTTTCTTTCTCTCCTTTCCCTCCTTTTTACAATTCATCCCATGCACTCATTTTAAAAGGCCTGAAAATGTCCTCACCAGATGGGCCTCAGTGACATCCCCCTGAGATCTCCAGATCTTAGGACTCTGGGAGATTTGTATGGGGAGATACGATCTTTCAGGCCAGGCAAATTTTGTTACCTGCATACTCAAAGGGTCTGAGAACCCAGCTTTGGGGATAACAAGCAGGACTACAGTACACATTCCGCATTTTAAGAATCAAAATGGCAGTACATACTGTGAGCATCTTGCGAGGGGCTCGGCACCAGGCTCCTCAGCTTCTTCAAGGTGTTCACAGCCACATTCAGGTAGATGTTTCGACTGGTGCTCCGCTCGTACGCCATTTTCTCCTCCAACAGAGCCTACAAACAGCATCACAGTCAGCACTTTGTGGAGTATAATGGACAGATGCATTTGCCTCTGGGCCATGTTGTTGCTATTGTTGTGTGTGCCTTCAGGTCATTTCCAACTTACAGTCACCCTAGGGTGAACTTATCACAGGGGTGTGACATGCCCAAGGTCACCCAGTGGGTTTTCAGGGCTGAGTGAGGAACTGAACTCTGGTCTCCAGGGTCGTAGTCCAGCGTTCAAATCACTACACCAGCCTGGCTCTTCTCTAGGTCATAGCAACCAACTGAAATAGAATGCTTGATGTCAGCCCAATTCAGAATGGAGGATCTCTGAAACAGCAGAAAGCTACAGCAGCGTATGCCTACATATCACCATAGTACTTGGCATGCAGCAAAACCAAGATTTCCTTTTGGTATTTTTCAAGCCATGCTTGGTTGAATCCATGGATGTACAACCTGTGGATACGGAGGGCAAGCTGTACTTTTTTTTAAAAAAGCAATTTTCTGGCTTATGCGCATTTCTCTCCCAGTTTGAAATCCCCACCTCCACTCACCCCAAAAACATCTCCCACCTCCTTGAGACGCAAACCTTGTCAAATGCTTCCTGCTGGGAGGAGCATGACTTCAGGCACTCGTCAATGAAGAGGTTGAGGTACCGCTGCCGGATGTTGGTGGGAACCTTTGCTCCAAACTCAGTGGGAATGACCGGCCTTTTTAAAGTTGTACTCTGGAAACAAAAGAGGGAGAGAAATGGACAGTGTGAGAAACTGAATCACTGCAGAGACTCCCCCATTTTGGACAAGCTGCTCCATTGGGTCTGGTCATTCCCTTCCCCCTGGGCCCAAAGTAACACTTTCACAGCTCCAAGACTAATGGTAGTGAAACACACACTTTGCCTCAAGTTTTTGCACCTCTACAAGGCTTCTCAGGCTCATCTGAAAAATCAAGATGCTGGAAGAGGGGGGATATGGGGGAAAAAAAACCCTATCCCACTTGGATAGAACATCAAGTGCACTTAAGTATAAAATACAAATATAAAATGATATATTTATCATGTGCTGATATCTGATGTATTTATCACATTTTAAGCTTTTCTTCTGAAGATGAAGTCAGAAACAGTACACTTCTACCAAGGTTGTTTCAGATGCCATGAATCAGACGCCACAGCTGTGGTTTCAAATTGGTTTCAATCCTGTTGGACACTGGTTTCAAACCTGTTCCTCTCCACTCCCCACCTCTAATTGATTTATGTATATTTTCGAAGAATCTATTTGATGTGCATTGCTTTTAGACTCTGCTGGGCAGTAAAAGTGGTAATACTTTAAATATTAAACAATATACCTGCAACGTTGGGGCATGAGCAATCCTTTTGGGGACATTTGGGGACGTTGTCTTGGATGCCATCCCAGTGAGCGTACGAGCTTTCAGGGACACAGTGTTGGCACTACTGGAAGCTACGGCGCTCCCAGGTGGAATGGGTGTCTTGTGGCTTTCCTGGGCTGAAGGAACACAGGAGCAGAACAGAACAAAGAACTGAGAATGGAGCCTGGAGTTTGATTTTTTCAGAACTATCTAAATCTAGACTAGGGAGGCAGCTGACCTTGGACAATTCTGGGTAGACCAACCAGAGATATTTAGTGATCCAGGTAGGCCTTAATTAGATCCAGCCAGTCCATGGGCAAATACAAATAATAATACAGTAGTTCCCCCTACCCCTGTTATCCACGGAGAATACATACCAAGATCCGCCTTGGGTGCAGTTGCCCAGATGCCAGGGGACAGATCGGGAAAGACCAGCCACATCAAGCACACCCTCTCACACAAAAAAACCAAAACAAACAAACAAACAAACACACAAACAAACAAACAGAAAAGCCCTATCGTCTGGTCATGACTAGCGTCCAAATCCAACACACTTAAGACTGTTTCAGGTTGACTTACCACACTTTGCGGTAGTTGTGTTAGGCACATGGGCAATCCGTTTCTTTTCCCCTTTGTGCATCCCGAGAGCAGGGCTTCTCTGGGCAGTTGGGGGCAACTGTCGGGGGCTCACTTGCTGCTGCTGCTGAGCTAGCTTCATGGCCTGCTTCTGAGCCTCTTGGATCCTCTGATAGCAGATCTCCTGAGCCGTGGGAGGCCGGTACGGGCGGACCACCGGCTTACTTGGGGCTTCAGCCTATGCCAGGAAAGCAACGGACAGGTTGGTACTGACAAAGCAGTATTGGATCAGGGGGAGCTGGAATTTGGCACACGAAAAATGATAGCCACAGAGGCAAAGGGCTCTTTTAAGAAAGACCAAACCATCCAACTCTCCCCTTATGCACGTCACCCACTTCGTTCTCAAACTGTCTTATGGGAGAACCCCAAAGCAACTCAGAGGGAGGGGTACCCTACGCCCTCATCTTGCATGACAGGAAAAAGCTAAAGCCATTACTTCCCTTGCTAGAGATGTAAGATTTCTGGAAATTGTGGGGGCAGTTTTTTTTTCCAATTTCTTTTCTTGGATGTGGAGGGAGGCATCATGAGAGGGTTTGTGATGCTGAGAAATCAGGCTGTGAGCCGTCCTTAGCTGGCCAGGCAGTGGCTGGTGGAGGAGGAAAAGGACCAGAGGTGGGGTTTTAAAGGACTGCGTAGCCTGATCAGAGCTGTTGACAGGAGCGGTTCCCCAAGAAAAGAAGCACTTGCAAAGGTGGGGGAGGCAGGAGCTGGAGAAACTTGCAGATAATCAACTCCATGAAAGTCTAACCCGCAAATTTGTAGGGCTGACTGCAGCAACTAAGATACATTTGCTATTTATGAAGGAGTCTGGACAGAAGAGCTGGAGTCAGACTCAAAGGTTTGTATACCAACTCTGCAGCCCTCTTTCCAAGGGAAATAAGGTTTCAGAAATAAAACATTTTTTAAAAAAATGTTCTTTTTTCCTGGCCTTTAAATCTCTACCTATCCAAACTCCTCCAACAAAGCAACTCAGCATCACGGTTAAAAACCTGCAAATATTTGAGTTGCAGCCTTTTTCCGAATCACTTCACCTAAGCCCCTTATCTCACTCCGGGCTGTGGTGCGCAGGGGCTTTTAATGGACCAGCAGCTGGAGGACACGCAGGGGGCGGAAGGCACAATGTGCTGACTGCAGGCCTTGCTTGTTGAAACAATGAGTGCACAAGAGAGATGAAGCAAGCTAATGTGTCTATAGACACCTTGTGAAAACATGAAGCCATTAAAACTTTTAGTACATGTTTCCTTCAACCATTTTGTTTTCTGTACATTCAAGGCATTTAGGACTTAAGCCAATCCTAGAGTGAACTTTTTGTGAGTTTTTCTTGGCAAGATTTGTTCATAGAGGATTTGCTGTGGCTTCCATATAGAGTCAGAAGAAACCCACACACACTCTCAGCCCCCAGAAAATCCCATGATAATCCCATGAAAATCCCGCTTTAGCATCCCCATAAGTCAGAAACAACCTGAAGGCACACATCGGTAACAATTTGTGGAGTCCTTGTCCAAGATAATGGTAAATGGAAAAGAAAAATATCAATGGGCGGGAAGATGCAGTGGTAAGGGCTTCTTTACAAACTGTTTATGCCATTTCTCAAAAGCATAGAACATTCTTTGCAGGCTGCCAGCTTTTAAGTTACTGTGGCAGAAGGATCTTTTTCAGTGTTGTTTAACAGTTACAATTTAATGCTTTTTGACTGTTTCTTCCATTAAAAAGAAACACTTGTATCAAATAGGTTTTTACTGTACTTGGTTTTTGGTGCAAGCCACTTTGGGTCCCCTAAAAGAAATAGCTGAGATATAAATAAAGGAAATTAATATGTAAACAGGAATTCTCCAAAATCTGGCAAACACCAGCATTCATAGACCAATACTGCTGATCCTGGGATTTCCACTTAAATTGGTACATAATTTGGAAGGTGAAACTGGTTTGGGGCATTCAGAAGTGCTCCACCACAGAAGTAGAGAAACCCAAACCTATACATTTTATTTTATGCTTAGTTCTCTCCGCATTAAGCTGGGTCTATTTCTCTCTTTAAGAGAATTCCAATTCAGTTTTTCGGTTTCATACACACACTTTGAAAGCCACTTACATTTCCTTGCTTCGCGACGTGAGAGATTCTTCTTTTCTGGCCAGGAAAGAGTGTGGTTAACCGGTCTTCTGTTGTCTTTTCCTCAACCCCTTCCTCTTTTGACAGCTGAAGAGGGAATGGGGGGAGAGAAAGAAGAACACGTCTGCAAAAAGAGCAATGTGGCTTTTGGTTTACCCGAAGGTGTATTTTCTAAGAAACGTATTCCACAATAATCAAGTTGCAAAAGGGCAACTTTTTGAAACAGCAGGGGAAAACCAACGTGCACATAGGTGCTTAGTCAAAAGACAACCAGCACTTGTCTGAGGCAAGGATGGGAAGCTGTTTCAGGATGGTCAGCAACTGCACACAGACTTGTACCCTCCTGCCTCAGTTACAGTTAGTCACATCTCTAATCTACATTTCAGAGTGGTTAACATGCAGCCCAAGGGCCCCAGGAGGCCCCCAGGTTTGCCTTGGCCCCAAAGTCTCCTTACAATTTTTTTTAAAACAAAACAGTCACTTTCCACAGTCAATTTTTTTTTAAAAAATAAAAGAGTCAATTTCCACTGTTTGCATACAGGCATCGTCCCACTTTCAGTGATCTGCTATTTCGACATTTTTCAGTTACACTTGGTCATCATATTCACTAGGGTTATGGATGCAGGATCACTGAAAAGGTGGGGAAATTGCAAATATCAAAGGGTGTGTGTGTGTGTCTTTGGGAATGGGACTGAGGTATGGCTGGGAAGAATGGGTCCCCAGGGTCCAAACCAGGTCATGGAAAGGGAGTGGGTCAGCAAGGTGGGCTGCAACCTGTTTGAAAGATGAACTCTTGCTCCATGAGCCTTCACGGTGGGCAAATTCACCCTTTGTTTTGGCCAGAAAAAGGATGGTTTAGTGAGGCGAGGACCGCAAAAACTGTATCGAGGGCCCCATGTGCTTTGAATGAACCAGCACACTTGGGGTTGGGTTCTACAGCTAGGAATTCCCCACACCACACAGGTTTATTCAAACACACACACACCCCTTCACCTGTTTGCCAAGCCGGCCTTTGTCTTCCGTTTTGACATCGGTAGACTCGTTAAAAATCCGAAGGCACTCCTCCATTGGGTCAGACTCAAAGTCCAGGTCCCTCTCGAGGACGGCGTAATCAACCTCATCAGATGAAGAGGAGCAGGAGGACGGGGAGGAAGGTGTCTTTGAGAGCTTGGGACGCTTGGCGCTCGTCACCCCATTATCTCGGGGCAAAGGGGAACAGCCAGCATCCCCATCTGAGTCCGAACTCGCATCGGAGAACACAATGGGAAGGGGCTGAGCATCCTGCCCTTCGTCTCCGCTCTCATCCCCAAAGAGGTCGACATGGCTCAGAGCCCGCTGCTTGCCCTTGGATTTGGCCACTGGGATCCCCTTGGGTTTCTCTAAAGAGGATCGCTTCCCCTTCCCATCTTTCTGCTCCACCCTAGACACCTCCATTTTCCTTTTTGGATCAGCCGGCTGGGGCTTGCCATCCTTTTTACCACCTTCTGCTTTCTCAACACCTGAACCCTTGCCTGTTTTTTTGTTCTTGACCTGGTTCTCCTGCTTAGCCTTGATTGCTCCCGGAGATTTCAGCTTGCCGTGCTCCTTGTTCTGCAAGTCAGCATGGTGCCTGCTGTGCTTTTCCTTCACCCTCTCCCCATTTCTGTGCTGGGCCCTCACCTCCACTTTCTCCTTGTGGGTGACTTTGCCACAGTCTTTCTTCTCCTCCATTTTGTGGCTCTTGGCCATTTTCTTCTTCAGCTTGTCCTTCGGAACACCTTTGCTCTTCTCTTCTTCTTTTCCACTCTCACCAGAAGGTGCTTTGGGCATCTTAGGACTATCCCCCAAGGTTTCTCCAATGGGAACACCGGGAGGGTTTTCAATGTCCCCCATATCGTATTGCACAGCCGTCTCTTTCATCTCCCGAGAACCCAGATCCGTCTGCTGGGTGCCTTTCTCTTTGCTTCCCAAGTGGCTGGCTGGCTTGCTTTCCGCACCACAGTTTGATTTCAAAGGGGAGATGCAGGCTGCTTCACGTTCTTCTTCTGAGTCTGAGAACCTGGCCACTGGCTCACGGTCATTTGCCGAGTCACAGAGTTTCTTGAGCGAGGGGGAATAGGCCTCGCTGTGGCCAGCTCCTCTTTTCTGCTTGGTCCCCTTCTGCTCTTTGGCTTTGCTCAAGAGCCTGGCGGAGTAATTGGAAAGGGGGTCATACTCCAAATCCGTTGAAGGCTTGGAGTTGTCAATGACGTATTTGCTGTTCCCAGCGGGGGTAGTGTACTTCTTGGGCTGGGTGACCACAGTGGGCACGTATTCCAGCGAGCTGCCTTTAGATCTGGCAGGACCGAAAGAATCCAAAGTGTATTTGCTAGATGTACTGGCAGCAACCCCAGTAAGAGGGGTAGGGTTATAGTTGGTGCTAAGACACGCATCGTAGTTCCCTGGGGTATATTCCAGAGAAGGGAATGGGTCGGGCACAGCTAACCCATCAGTCTCTGAGGCAAGTGAGGGGGTCTCGGATAAGCTGTACTCTTTCGCCGTCTCCAACAGCTCCTCATATTTTTTCTTATCACGCTCATATTCGTCCTTGGCCGCTTCAATGGCTCTATTGACCAGCTCAAGCTCCAGAATGCCAGCTGATGGTTCAGGGATCTCCTCCAAGACTCCATTGCTGCTCTGTGCCACAGGCTTCGGAAGATCTGGATTGTAAGGGTCATAGCCGCACCCTGAGGAAGGAAGAGAAAAAGGAAATGTTGGTTTCAGGCTTAGTAGAACTGGCATCCAATCCTTGCAGATAAAACTCCACCAAAACTGTACAACTGTACAACCCCTGCCCACAATCACCCAGGCTGGGGCCGACTGAAGTTTAGCTCCTCGGCTTTTGGGATGCCCTCACACACACCCTAACCATTAGAAGAGACACAGCTAGATTCCTTTTTGTTTAATTCAATTCATTAAACTGCAAAGTTTAACGCCAAACAAAAATTACAATATCCCCTTCCCCAGCATTCCTCCCCCACAGCAATTAATTCTACAACAAAGAAATGAATGGCGCAAAATAAGTTCTTGTTCAGATCTCACACTGCTTATCATATAAATTGTAACACTGCAATAACAGAGTCTATACCAAGACAGAACAGTCTAAATTGCCCCCACTCCCTTCAAACGGCACTTATTTTTGTCATTTTTGTATTTATTTGGAAGGCTAGTATCTGTGTTTCCACCATTAGTACACTGGATAAACGGGTACCAATTTAAAGGAAACACATTTAAATATAATATCTTACTAAGCAAAAAGTCATTTAAATACAGTTTAGCTGTTATTGTGTGCCTTCAAGTCACTCCTGACTTCAGTGACCATAAGGTGAACCTACCATTGGGAGGGACAGAATTTGTTCAGAGGGGGATTGTCACTGCCTTCCTTGGAGGCTGAGAGAGTGTGACTTGCCCAAGATCACCCAGTGGGTTTCCATGGCAGGATTTCAACCCTGGTCTTCAAAGTCACAGTCCAACACTCAAACCACTAAACTCTGATGGCTTACAGAGACAGTTTTTCTACAGCTAGATGCCAAAGACAACTTCCGGGGTCTTCAAGAAGACTGAGAGGGGCTTTTTCTCTTTTATCAGTTTGGTAGGTCTGTCACAGAGATAAGACCACAAGGTCTTGAAAAAAGGGCTCACTTGCCTCTGTCATCATACATAGTAACTTGCCTTCCACCTAGACTGCTTTTCTGCTCTTCTTCCACCTTACCCAAGAATACTCCATCTGCCAACTGAAGTTTCTTTTAAATGGAAGCTAACTTTTTTTGAAAAAGAAAATACATTCACATCCCAAGTTCCACAGCATAAAAACAGATGTCCACGGATGGGGAGGGAAATTTGTAGTTTCACATCTTAGGCTGGCAGAGCTCAGCAAGATGTTACTGAAAACACAACCCCAAAGCAGATTTAGAAACTCCTGTAAGTTTCAGTCACTTAATTTTTTTTTAGTGAGTCAGAGACAATTTTCTTCTGAACACCTGCAGTCCAAATTGTAACCTACCATCTATAATTAGCAAGAAAAGACCTTCACAAGCAGATTGCCTGAACATTTGTCAAACCTGTCCCCCTCCTTCATAGGCACACCTCACACAAGGTTTATTTCAATAACATATTTAGAAAAATTAGAGACTTCACTCTAACAAGAGAAGCAGAGAACTTCGCCAGCAACCAGATCTGGGGGCAGGGGGAGAGGAAAGAGAGTTCTAATTGCTACAGTTATTAACTTTCCCACTCTTCTGCTACAGGGATATTCCAGGCAACCTACAGCAGATGTTAAAAGAGGATGCAAATAACAGAAATACAAATTTTCCAGAAGAGTACCCACACTGAACTCCACAGTAGTCAGATCCATGTGAAGCAGTGAAAAAAACCATGAGTCTTCTAGCATCTGAAAGGCTGATAAATGTATTATTAATGCAAGTAGCCTAACAAATATAAACAATGGGCCCTAACTTATCTGCTGGGGTTTGGTTCCAGGACCTCTCACAGATACCAAAATTTGTGGATGCTCAAGTCCCACTATATAAAATGGTGAACGACTCAAACGAGTGCTGGAGAGAGCCCTGCTGATCTGGAAAATGGGGGGACACTACAGCAGGGTGTGTCTACACAACAGGGCTTGGCGCACTGCAAAATCGGGGTTTGCTTTTTGGAATTTTTTTTTTCCTGAATATTTTCAAACTGTGGTTAGATGATCTATGGATGCAGAAGCTATGCATACGGTGGGCCAACTCTAGAGTCTCTTACAGTCCAAGACATCTTGGTCTTTGCTATCAGAATATGAAGCCACAGAGATTTTTACACTTAAACTGATGAAAGACTGTAACTTGGTGGGCAGATTAGATACTTTCTATGCAGGAAGTCCTGGGTTCAATGCCTGGCATTCTCCTCTTAGAAAAGAGGCACAGCTCTCCAAATTCTGTTGGAGTTCAATTGCTAGCAACACAGCCAAGAGTTGAGGCCGAAGGGAAATAGAGTCCAACAACGTCTGATGAAACGCGCTCCATTAGACACCCTCCTATCATTTCATGCTCAAAACAGTGTGTTTTTTTATGCACAACACACACACACACACACAAACACACACAGACTATTCTTTTCCCTGTCAATTTGTCTCAGCTTCTGCAAGACTTCCACCCCACTTGGTCTAATTTTTATGGCTTAGGCACCAACTAAAGTGAGAAAAGAGGAGCGTTCCTCATAGGTTTTAGAAGACCCGCAGAGAAAGGAAAACTTGCATTTAATGCCAAAACTGCCATGTTGATACAGCCATTAAGAGTAAATAATGCTTACTATTCAGTACTGTCAAAACAAATGATATCTTCAGGACGTTCTTTTCCAAATCCCTTTCTTATACAGTCACAACCTTTTTGCAGGATGGCTTACAAGGCAGACCAAGAAAGATCCTTGCTTGGAGGGGGGCTTTCCAGTTCACTCCAAGCGAGCATCTTTCCAAAATCTTATTTATCCCCAAATGAAATCTCCACTTTCCAACCCCACATAGAAAAGAATATACATATATGCAGATGGGATTTCTTTTTTTACCTGAGCTGTCATGCATCAGCAAGCAATGGAGGTACTTGTTCATGCTTCCACCCAAAAGACTCCTAACCCACTTTTCTTTTCCCTTTTTTCCCCCTTCTTTTCTTAGTATCTCCTTTGCTGCCTCCGGCCATCCAGACATAGAAAGATGTCATAATACCCAGCCATGACTGCCTGTTTCTGGACAGCAAAGATAACTCAGAACTAGAAAGAGGGACAGGCAAAAAAAACCTCGTCAAGTTCCCACCTTTGCATGCAAATGACTCTTAAAGTGACACTTCCCTTATAAGCAAAGGACTAGTTATTTCCCAATAATGGGGTTTTCCGAAGCTTAACTCCACTCTCCCCTAAACCTCAGGTAGATCAGCAGAAAGATGGCACACTTTAGATCAAGGTGAGGGTCACTGTGCCCCCCAGGACAAATAACTCTGGAGCAGCACCATCTAAATTCTGGAATAACCAGAAAAAGGGAAAGGATCCACATACCCAGCCCATGGCTACAGCTTCTGAGTACATACACAGTCTGTCACAGATGCCTCAGTGCCTTCATCCTTGTCACTAAGAAAACTTCTGAACATATACAAAGCTCCTGCTACACATCTGTATCACACAGAGGAGGGAAAAAAGGGAAGCGAGAGGAGGCTGCATCTTTCCTACCTCCATTCTGCAGCCTCTGAGCATGTACAAAGTGCACACCCACTCTCAAGGAGGCACGCTCTATTCCCAAGGAACCCTCTTTCCTCACCATACTAAAGGCAGAAAGGCAGACCGGGAGTGTACTCAAGGATGTGCAGACTGTCTCTGTCACTAGTGAAACAACGCAGGGAGGATGCCCTCCTTCTCACCTCTCCCCAAATCAGAAGCACTTCTAAGCATATGCAGAGTGCACTCTCTACTTTCCGCATGGGTGAGCTTTGCTCCAAAAAGAGAGAGGATCCTCTTCCACACTGCAAGAGGAAGAAATCAGGAGAGCACCTGAGGATGCGCAGAGTACCTTTATCAGAGCTCTCTCCTCAATCACCTTCTTCCCCAGCTCATCAAACCTCTGAGCATGAGCAGAATGCCTCCAGCATGCCAACAAGGAAAATATGTTCCCTCTCCAATACATCCTTTCCCATCCTTTCCCATCTCTAGAGGACATCTGGACACGTGCAGAAGATCACATTTAAGCATAATCATAAAACACCACAATACACTTAAATTTCTGCATATTGCTTAAAGCTTATGAATCCCAATATGCTATCTAGCAGAAGAAATTTCTGGAGCTGAAAATCTTCCATTTACTGGACCAATAATAAACTAAAACACCAGGCTCAAGGGGTCTTTGGGGTGTTTTTAGCAGGTGGTCAGAAAAAAGAGAGAGTGAGACAGCTTTCAAGGATGTATCACACAACTGGGCTAGAAAATGACGTTTTATGTAGATAGCACGGTATGACTGTGTGTTTTCCCTTGGATTTTTAACCTGACATTTCTATTTGTATTTGGTTTTTATGTAGCCTCTGAAAAAAACACAGACACATTAAAACATATACTTAGGCCAAACGTGTGGGGCTTGTTCCTAAATTAAAAAATTAACACATTGAGCACTTGGAGACACATCTCCCCTTTTTTCAAGGATTCCGTTGGGTGCCCCTCGGTATTTGGCTCTTCTGAGGCCTGTCGTGCCTCGTCTCCGTGCCCACCCCACCCTTGAAACGCCTCTGGGCATGTGCAGAGTTCCTTGGACCGCAACAGAGGCCTTTCTCCGACCCCTCGCTTTCCACAGTCCCAGCTCCGGAGTGCCTCTGAGCATGTGCAGAGTGCTAGCCCTATCACCGAGACGAGCCCCCTCCCCGGCTGCGGGGGGAACGGACCCAGTTACCTGCTGCCACGCCGGCGGGGCGGCCACTGCGCCGAGGGAGAGGCGGCGGAGCCCCAGCGAGGGCGTGGAGGGGCCCCGGAGGGTGTCGGAAGTGACAGTAAGGCCTCCCGCACTCCTGCCCGAAGGGGCAGTCGACGCCGCGGAAGAAGCCGCTGGAGCGGAGCATCCTGGCTGGCAGGGCATGAGGGGAGAGGCCGCAGAAGGCGAGCCCAGCCCCGCGCGCCCCCGACGCCCCTCAACCGCCGCCCCGCCGCCTCAGCGGGTTCAGAGCCTTCCCCTCCTGTCAGGCCGCCACCATGTTGACTACGGGCACGGGCAAGACGGTGGCAGGGACAACGACGCATGCGCTACGGAGGGTGGCATGGACAAAATTCTTGCTGTGACCATATCCACTAAGGGCAGAGAGGGGGGGGTTAAAAAGTGCGCTTGCGCACGCGTTAAAAAACCTTTCCAGCTCAGCACGTGCGCGGGACAGGCTAACAGCTTGACTGAAGGGCGCCGGGATGCAAGAGCGCATGCTCCTTAGGGTGAAATGGGCGGGAACGTGAAATCGGGACTTTGCAGATATAGGATTGGTGGCGGAAGAGCCGTTGCCACCATTTTCTCAAACGGCAAAAAGAAGAGGAAGGACCGAAGGCGCTTAAGGCGCATGCGCCTCCAGGCGAGGTCCTTTTTTGTTTACACTGTCGAAGTTAGTAGGTGTCCGGGCAGAATGCCTGATCGTGTTGGAATATGAGGACGCCTTAATTCGCATCAGTAGTAAATAAAATCAGTACTGAAGCAAAAAAAAGGGGAGCATATTTGAGTGCTGCCGAAAGGATTTTAAATTGAAGGAGGAAAAATACGGATGAAACGTAATGAATTTCCGAGGTTGCCAACTTCTTTATCAGGCTCAGCTCCTCTGCATTTAAAAAAAAAAAGCTGTGTGGCAAGCTTTATTGAAAGACATATAGCTTCCCTCCTGTACCTGCAATGGTTGTGTGGAAGCAGGAATTCTGGCAGATGTTGCTGGTCACACAACCAAATAACATTCCCGCTTCTACACAACCATTAAAGGTAGGGGAGCTGTCTCCAGTTTTCAGTGGATCTGGTCCAAGCCTCTAACTACTACACCACACCACCGCAGGCCGAGCACCCCTCTGCACATATTTTATAGCATCACCAACTGGAACGGGGCTGCTGCATGTTGGCTCCTAATTCAACTGGTGTGGCTCACCCTTCACTCCACCCCTACTGAATTTCTGCCTTCTGCATGGCCGTCCGAAGCACAGGAGGTCTGTTGTCCTCTTGTTGCTGTTGTGTGCCTTCAAATTCTTTTCAGATTGTAGAGACCCACAGTCCAACTGCTCCTAATGTCAGGAAGTTCTTCCTAATGTTTATATGGAATCTGCCATTGCTCCGTGCCCTGGTCTCTGGAGGAGCAGAAAACAGGCTTGCTCCATCCTCCATACAACTATCCCTTCAAATAGTCAAACAAACACGTCTATCACGTCCCTTCTCTTTTCCAGCTAAACACACATAGCTCCCTAAGCTGCTCCTCAGAGGGCTTCGTGGTTTCCAGGCCTTCTACCATTCTGGTTATCCTGCTCTGGATCCACACCAGTTTGTCAATATCCATCCTGAACTGTGGTACCCAGAACTGGACACAGGATCCCAAGTGGAGTCTGAACAAAGTGGTCCTATTGTTACCCTTGACCTAGATGCTATATTTCTACAGATGCAGCCTGGAATCGCATTGGCATTTTTAGCTGCTGCATCACACTGTTGACTCATCCTCAGCTTGTAGTCTAGATTATTCTTGGGCCAACTCTATAATTTTGAAGAATAGTTAGTTTCAAAGAAAAAGTTTGCTGAAACATGCTTTACAGCTTTTCTTTGTGTGTGTGTGTGTTGGTATAGGAACCTATCCTTGTGCCTCCCATGTTAATTTTGTATCCGGTACCAGAGTTTCTGCTAAAGAATTAAAGGAACACATCAACTTTGTGCAGGAACACATCAACTTTGTTAACTGAGGTATACTTGTATTTGAAGAGCTGCATCTTTCTTTGGTAAATTTAGGTCTGTAAACCTGACAAGAGGTTTTAAAAAATGGATTGAGAGGGGTAACATCGTCCATCATCCAGAGTACCGTGGTTTGGACACTCAAGACATTTAGGTGTATGCAAAAAAAAATCTGAATAACAGCAGAAAAAGGCGCATACCTCAACAAAGTAAGACAAGGTACAAGTCAAAAGACGTGAAATTAATTGACTGTTATGATGAGTGACAGAGTGGGTTTCCTTTGTCCTTTAACCTTGAGAAAAGCCCCCTTCCCTTGTTTTGTCATTTTGGCAAATTCATTGGATCTTCTGAGTTCTGAATTTAAATATATACGTACCATCTGTTCATTTTATTTTTCCATTGGTTTTCAATCCCATTTTTGGGCTGTTCATTTACAGTTGCAACATACAAGTTTGAAATAACAGCAACTACATTAATTACAAACATTTTGCTAATATGAAGGGTACAATTCATGAAAATGATCCCCCAAGGGGTACACAAGAGAGAAAAGTTTGGAAACCACTGACTAACATCCATAAAACTGCCCTGCAGAAATATCTCTTTACAACACAGTGCACAGAGGCAGGAATTTAAAATGGAACTTAAAAAAAAAAAATTGAACACCACAATTTGGGTGGACGCTCACATACGTGCACACAAACGCCAAACTTCAGTGCTTTTTGAATCACCTATGTAGTAAGAGTCACCTGACTTTGCTTTTAAATAACATGGACTCAAATAATAATAATAATAAAAATAAAAATAATACAGAACCTGCAGACGTGAGGAAATTTACCACTTTTTCAGCTCACACATGGCACTCCACAACACGCAAAAATATGCTATTCAAGGCAGAGAATTGCTGGATTCCTGGACAAGAGTATAAATTAAGACATCGCTATTGATATATTATTATCTCATCTAAAAGAAAAGCATTGTTTCGACAAGGGTGAGAATCTAGTGACTGTAAGGGAGGCCCTGAGGTCATAATCGCTCTTTTTAAAAAATGCCTGATTTTATAAAAGAAAGGCTTAATTATTCATTATTTATAATTGATTGATTGATTAATGGTTAATATTTACAATCTTTTCCTCGTCACGTAGGCCATTTCCGCACTACCCTGTTATAGGGCTATTATTCCACTTTCAGCATCCTCCTGTGGAATTCTGGGCTTTGTAGTTTTCTGAGGCCAAAGAGCTCTCTGGCTGAGAACTCTACATTCCTCTCCCAGTTGCACGATGTAGAGAAAATGTACCTACTAAAGATAGGATATAAAGATGTAGGCCATTTCTGCACTACACTGTTATAGTGCTATTATTCCACTTTCAACATCCTGTGGAATTCTGGGGTTTGTAGTTTACGGAGGCCAAAGAGGCCCCTCTCTAAACTGCAAACCCCAGGATTCCACTGGATGTGGAAAGTGGAATAATAGCACTATGACAGTGTAGTGTGGAAATGGCTTTAGACTTCTCGTTTGAAGATCCACTTGGATTATAGGGGGAGAAATGCACAAGTCACTCTGTGTTTATAGGAAGCCACACAAAAGGGCACAAGATCAACTCACAGAGTTGGAAGGGACCCCCTAACGACATCTAGACCAGCCCCCGGCCAATGCAGGAGAACACTGACCTCCCACATAGCCTGTGCTCCGGATACAACCAGCTTTACTGTCCCATGGGAGGAGTAGAGGTATCAAGGGGGATTTGGGTCGTCATAAAAATATAGCACTTCCACCAATATTTAAAAAAAAAAAGAAAATACAGAATTCTTCTCCATAGCTTGCAACACAGTCTATTCCCTCATTACAAAAGTAGCCATTGCATCATCAATGCTACTATTTTTACACCAAAATAAGAACCCCTACTTGCCTTTGCTAAAATATCTCTGTCTTTGATTACTTTACTATAGAACGGGAAAATATATTCTCAAGACAATGAAAGGAAAGTGCCTTGTTCCTACATAAATCCCTGAGATTATGGGGAAGGGAAGGCAATCTTAAAACTTTTGAAACAATTCTTTCATTCCACTGAGCTTCCTGTTCCTTTGAGCTTTTGGAAGCGGCTGACCTTTCCAGTCTATATTCCGACCTCTACGGTCCTGGGTTCAAATCCAAGGTATGGTAATCCCATTGAAGGAAGGTGGAACAGAGAGATTTTTAAGGGGTCTTTGAATGCCTTTGGTTTGGAATCGAAAAGCTGAACACTCCTCAGCAGGTTGTTAAAGCTATACATCCCTCTCACAACTCACCAATCCAAATTTCTTAGCCACTGGGACTGCAGAAAAAAAAATAATGCATAGAAAGAGCAATCTGCAAACACTATAACCCCAATCTTGCAAGCAGAGTGGCCATTTTAGCTACCTCTTCAATCAGCTGTCGGGATATAATGCCATATCAATCGTGCAGGAGAGTGTTGTATCCCCCTTGTGCGATAGCATGGTATCACTACAAAGCTATTGTGCATTCTCAGCATGGTGTGGTTGTCCCCATGATGCTGTCACACACTATCGCTACCACACCTTGTTGTTCTTGTGCCCTATCGGCATCATGCTATCAGGGCATTCCATTATTTTGGATTTGTCTGGGTTTTAGAACACAGTACCTCTCTGGAATAGCTTTGGCTATCATGTGACCGTGCAGTATCGCCATGCAATGACTGCCAAATGTCATGATCGCTGTTGTCCTGTACCACCATCATGCTACCACAAAATATCACCATCACAATGTACCACTGGCATTGCTATTTTGCTGTCATGCACAATTGCAGAATTGCAAACCAGTTGGCAGCCGCAATTGCACAATTGCAAGCCAGTTGACAGCTGTCTGACAACACCCCATTCTCCAGTGATTATTTTACTGTTCTTCTGGTATTATTCTACCATTCTCCTGGTATTATTTTGCCATCACGGACACCCTGAGAGCCGTTTCAAGACACCTTCTGAAAGTGCACGCTTGCCCACCAAATGGAGCCACACTTCCAAAAAATTAAAAGTGCAAGAGGGAACTCAAGGAAGGAAGGGGGTTTTAGCCCTATCCCACGAAACCACCAAGGCACCCAAATTCACTCTTGGAAACAGTAACAAAGAAACACAGCCCCACATGTCTTTAGGACGCCTTGCGAACACGCAGACATACTTAAGGAAGCGGCCACAGACGCAGGGGGGAAAGTGCTTGCTTGTAAACTGGCATAAAACCTTCCACTCAGATTGGCCCAGCCACACACGTACCGTCACAACACTGCGGCAACAGGGAGAACACTGGCTAGAGTCCAACGACACAAGGGCGACATCCCATTTTGGGGTCGCCGAGCCCCAACGATGCTGATGTTGCACGTGTCCCACAAGTACCTCTCTTGGTGCATGCAGGGAGACAGATGGATTATTTCATTGTGAGAAAGTACGCAGCCATCCTGTTCATCGCCTGAGCGATGGTGCAAAAGTGCCACCCAGCATTGCAGCGTAGCTGCATCGGTGTGATTTTTATGCCAGGCAAACCAATAAACGGGAAACTTCTCGTTGCGTGACTTCAAGCCATTTCCAACTTATGCAAACTTGTCACAGGGTCTTCTTGGCAGCATTTGTTCAGAGAGAGTTTGCCTCTGAGGCTGAGAGAGTGTGACTCGCCCAAGTCCACCAGTAGGTTTCCATAGCCAAGCCGGGATTCGAACCCTAAACTCCCAGCGTCATACCCCAACAATCAGATGAATATACTACGTTGTCTCTCACTGCATAGGATACAAGCCACGCTATTCAATGTGTCCTCTCCCAACACTATCAAAATTCTACACAAAAATAAATAGGTTTTTGAAATATATATATAGATATGTATGCATATATCAAAATGGCTTGTTTTTATGTGCCGTCAAGTCATTTCAGACTTCAGGCAAACCTATCATGGGGTTTTCCTTGCAAGGTTTGTTCCGACTGAAGCGAAGTGTCCACCAAGTGACCACGATCCCAGAAAGGGATGCTTCCAGAAGCCATCAAAACTGGGCTGGTTTGAAAGGACGTCCGTCCCAAAGGAGAAAGTCCAGTATTTTAATTAAAAGGAAAAACATCCTTGAAGAGAAGCACATGGAACACAAACAGGAAATGTAACTTCTGGGACTCTGAAAAGCAGTCGTTTGGAGTCAGACTGAATTGCGTGCTGAAAGCCACAGTCTGGAGTTTAGGCATGTTACTTTTCTTCAACTACAACTCCCAGTATCCCTCAGACCACTGTGGGTCAGCCCTAGAATTCAGACATTACTTTTTGGGAACTCCTGTATTCCCCACACTGATTCGATTCAGGCCTGGGATTCAAATGCGCTTCTTTTTTGGACAGCAGTTCCCAGTATCCCCCAGCCTACTTTGGGTCAACTTCGAGGGCCAGACATATTTCTTTCTCTTTTTTGGATGACAATTCCCAGCATCCCCCAGGCAATGCAAGCCAGGAGACAGTGGGAGTTGTAGGATTTGGGTATTTTTTTAAGAAAAAGGCAGCGTTCCCCAGGCTGACGCAGTCCAGAGGCAGAAACCAAGCACCGAGAGTCCTGCTGGCGCGCCCATTCTACAGCCGCTCAGTGAGGCCTCAGAGGGACAGGGCTGTCAGAGGCGGGACTCCCCGGGGTGGGGCTTCCCGCCAGGCTGCTGGCGGCCGAGTCGCTGGGGGAGGCGCTGCGGCAGTCGGGCTTCCGGACCATGCCGGGGCGGAAGGCCGGGTGCCGGCGGGCGTGCTTGGTGAGGTGGTCGCTGCGCATGAAGCGTTTCTCGCAGAGCGGGCAGGCAAAGTGCTTCTCGCCGGTGTGGGTCCGGAAGTGGCGAGCCAGCTCGTCCGAGCGGGCAAATCTCTTCTGGCAGCCAGGCCAGCTGCAGGGAAACGGGCGTTCGCCTGGAAAGAGGAGAAGGAGACGGAATACGGGTCAGGCTCAGAGCCAACACTACGCTCCCAAAGCTCGGCGTTCGCAGAGCCTCCACGGGGAGGAGAATTTGATACATACCCTTCCCTTCCTCATAGGAGCCTGCTGGCTAAAAAAAAAAAATCTATATAAAACCAGACACTTAAAAACACAAGCTGCAAAGAACGAAGACTGCAAATGGCAATTATTTAAAATCATACATGGCACGCATCTGAGAAGGCACAGCAAAATCAACATCCCATAAAGAATAGAAATGCTCACTGGCACTTTGAAAGGTATGCGCCTTAACGTTTTTAATTGAGCTCTGAGCGATGAAGGCGTGGAAGGAGGGGGCCAGGCCTCTATAGGAAGGGAATTCTGTTCCACGGCTACGGCGCCACCACCAAAAACGCACCCCAGTTTGCACGGATTACTGTCTAGGGTTTTTCTTACCCGCTGAAGTGGAACCTCTGTGTTCAGCAGAGCAGGAAACAGCAAGGAAGGGGTTCCCGATTTATTTCACCTCTATTCCACGGGCCTATGTATACTGTATTATTTCAGTCTTCATCTCCATTACGGTTGATGCTAACATCTTTTGTTTATAGCAGACATAGCTATGTGTTTTGTTTAAGGCAAAAAAAAAATTGTGCCAGGGAAAAGTCACGCGGCATTGCAGGACAATTGCTGTATATTATGTAGAGAAAAATAAAAAAATATCGCTAGGGAAACAAACAAAAACGAAAGGCACTCCAGAGGAAAGCCGCGAAACAGATCCTCCCATGGGCCACATTTGGCCAAGTAACGTCAGAGCATAGCCAAGAGGGCAAAAGTTATTAATGGGAAACAACGGATGAGCTAGGAGGGCTGCAGCCATTTGCTTTTGCCCAAACCTACCGGGAAGGACAACATCCAGCCCCTTCCTCTCCTCTCCCTCTTGCTCACTTAACCTCCTTTTGCAGTTTGATCTCCGTTTGCAGCAAAGGAAGGAAGCTGAGGACAAAGGGGAAAAATGGGAAGCAGGAAAAAAAAAACCCAGGCAGCTGAAAAACTGGGCTGACAGAGGGCAAACTGGAACTACCGCCGGGCCAAAACGGCAGTCGGAGGGTACGGGTGTTTGTGTTTAGAAACAGGCAAACACAGCGTTCCTCCTCGCGCTCCCCTCCTCCCTTTCTCCTGCCGCCTGACGCCACTGACTCGCCCTGGCACGGACGCCAGGCGTGCCGGCTGTCAAGCCGGCGGTTTACTCACGGCTTAAGGGGCGTGCGGGAGGGGGCGAGGAGCGGTGATTCAGGGATCAGCCACCTCCTGCCGTACTTGGGAGAAACGGAAAATCTAGTCCGCGGGTGCTGTGCCAGGCGGAGAAAGGAACCGGTTTCACGGGGTGGCTCTGGACCCCAACGGATTCATTCGCAAGCAAAGAGATTCTCCCGTCTCCGCTGAACGTTGTGCAGCACCGACGCGCACGAGCAAGCTTGCCCGGTGTGACGTGTCGTGGGCTCCAAGCAAAAGAAGGACTTACAAAAATTAAAGATCTGGCCAACCGCTATTCGAAACGCGAGATTAGACGGCCGCCATCTGTTCAGAAAGCCTTAGCCGTACGCACACCGATCTCTGCACAAGCTTGCCTTGGATGCCGGGGGACTGGGCAGGATCGGGTCCCTTTAAAGCCCCACGTACCAATTCCAGAAACACGGGAAGAAAAGAATTAAGTTTTAAGAAAGAGCTGGGGCGGCTGAAGCCGAGGGGGCGGGAGAGCCAGGGAGACCAGCTTTACGGCTTTTACCCGGGCACCGCCCGCGTGATTTAGTTTTCCGCCCCCGCGGGGATTAAAAGGGCGCGGGCCGCCGCTCGGCATACGCCAGGCCGCCAAGAATCGGCTCCCCTCGTGGCACGCTCGCGGGAACGGTGCCAGAGGGATGGGCGTCTTGGCTCTCCCTCCGCCGGCACCCGATAATCCGCCCCGTCTCCCGCCCGCTGATTTCAGAGGAAAAACCCTGCCCGCGTTAGCAGCCCTACACACACCCTCTCAGCCTCGGAGGAAGGCCACTCTTCACCCATTTTGACAAAAAAAAAAAAAAGGTTTGCGCCAAGTTCGCCTCAGAGTCACCACGGGCCAGAAGTGACTTGAAGGCAGGCAACCGCAAATCAATCCTTAACTTTAAGGTCGGAAATGGTGAGACGGACAAAACAAAACACATTCCGGCTGCCCTGTCGACAGGCGCAAACGCACCTGTCCCTCTCCCTCCATGAGCCTGTACCAGCAATAAGGCTTTCAGGACAGACCCTTTCCTGTTGCCCCGCTATTCCCCAGACCCATTTATTGGGAATGAGGAAGACGGGGCCTTCTTGGTACCTGCTCCCAGACCCCCTGGAATCCCATCCCTTGGTTGGCCAGGACGGCTCCTTCCTTGCTCTCCTTCTGCCGTCGTCGTCATTGTCGTCGCGTGCCTTCAAGCTGTTTCCGACTCTTGTCTTGTGGCAAACCTATCACGGGGTTTTTTTTGGGGGGGGGCCGACAGCGTGTGATGCCCCCAGGGTCCCCCAGCAGCTTCCCGTGACTGAGTGGGGATTCGAACCGTGGTCTCCTGGCGTCCTGGACCAACGCTATGTCTTGCCGGCTCCCATCACCTCAGATTCTGGGGCGGACCTATAGCCAAGATGGCTAGAGCTGTATCCTCCGTAAATGTAACCGACCTGCCTTGAAACGCTGCAAGATCACAGCAGCCATAGACACCATGGGGCAGTGAGTTCCACAGTTTCAATCTGCACCATGTGAACTTCTGTTTGGCGAAGAGAGAAGCTTTACTGATCGTGCAAAGACAGACACAGGTTGTTATGGCTCAAAAACCTCAGATCTCGGGATACTCTTTCTTCAAAAAGCAATGCTCTGTCGTTGCTCGGCGTGTGTTTAAAGCGTAAAAAGGTGCCATTGCTGCTGTTCTTTGCAACATTTTCTGAAATTCCTTGTTATTTTTCTTTTTTATTTCTTTTAAACTGTTTAATTTTTTTCTACTAAACCTTTGAAAAGAGTCTCAAATATGGGAGAAAAGCGGCTTAGAAATACAACGAAATAAATAAATAAATACAGAACACCCTCCCTCCAATCAAGGGAGATCAAATCAGAGAATTAACTGGGCTTTTTCCCCCTTGCTCCTTTTCTTGTACAACAGTGGTAAAAAAATGACGGGTGAAGGAAATATGACATACAGAATATTCATTTGCTTGGTGACTATATTTTTTAGCGCAACCATCGCACTGCTGTGGTGTGTCTTTCTAGTCGTCGTCGGGACCCTACGGCAACCCTCTCCCAGGGGTTTCTTGGCCAGACTTCTTCAGAGGAGCCTTCCCCTGAGGCTGAGAGAATGTGACTCGCCCAAGGCCACTCAGTGCATTTCCACGGCTGAGCTGAGATTCGAACCCCGGTCTCGCAGAGTCCCAGTCCGACATTCAAACTCCTACAGTAAGCTGGCTCTCCCGGACACGGCGATCCAGAGAGAACGTCTCCGCAGCACGGCCAGGCCTCACTGTTCCGTCCCGCCGCCAAATTTCTGCAAAGTCGCATTTTCCATGAGCAACGAGTTTTCTGGAAAGTCGCATTCCGCAGAGCGCATGGCGGTTTCGTCCCCGACAGACGCTGCAGGGCCGCGTCCGACTCCCTGCGGTCACTCTCTCGTCCCCAGGGACCTTTGCAAAAACCTTTTCCGCGCCCTCTGTCTTTGGAGCGGAGGGGAAACGGAGGCGATCGGTTGTGTGTGCGTGTGGGGGGGGGAGCAACCCCGTACCCTCCCTGCAACCTCCATGGCCCCCTAACCAACACAGCCTGGGTGTTGTCGGACTACAACTCCTATCTTCCGCCAGCCAGCACAGCTCATGATGAAACAGGCTTGGATTTCCAGCGCCATCAGGTCTAAGCTCCCAGCTGTAATCTTCCATTTTTTTTTTTAAGGTAAGGAAAAGCAGGACAAAGTAAATTAGCACCCCCAAAGCTCTCTGGGTCCAGCCGCTCCCCCTTAAAAGCGAGGGGCTTCTGTCCTTCCCCACAAGGAAAGATCCCACCCGTACACTCGGGAGCCACAGGCCGCGCCCAGAAAGGGAGGCTCCACGCATCGCTCACGAGCAGGACCTATAAATATATATGTTTATATTTGGTCGGATGTGGTTATATATTTATATTTTTTTTATATATATATATATATTTATAGCTCCACTTGCACAGGGCCTGACTGCCTCGGGAAAGGGAGGCTCTGCGGCGAACGGACGCCGCCGGCCGGGGAGCGCCCTCCTCCTCCTCCTCCCGGGGCGGCCTCGGGCTCCTGGAGGGGGGCCCCGGAAAGGCGAGGGCGCCACCTCCCCCCGCCCCTCTTCCCCGCGCCTGCGCCCTCCCCCGCCCTCCCCCTTTGCTTTCGCTTTCGCTTTCGCGCCGCTCGCCGGGGCCACGTGGGTGGCACGATCGCGCGTGGGAGGCGAAACTGGGGGGGCGGAGGGAGAAAAGGGCGGGGGGGGCAACGAAAAGGCCCCGATCCCGAGTGGAAAGACTCGTGCCGTTTCCGCTCTAGCCTGCTATAGCCGTATGACTCCGCTTTCAACACCCTATGGACTCCTGAGGTTCGCATTTTCGGGAGGGGCCTTTGAGCGGCCCCAAACCTCGAAGGGAGGGGCGGCGTTCGCCGCCCCTTTGGGACTACCACTCCCATAATCCCCGTGGCTGGCGAGGGGGATTCTGGGAGCTGTAGTCCAAGGGGAACCCACCCGCCCCATGACTAACTTCCCCTCCCCTGCTGGGCCGAGCAGCGAGGCAGCGGGAGCGCCGTCCGCACGTGGGTGGGGGGAGGAGCGCGAAAGCGAAGCAAGGCAAGCGGGGGAGGGGGGCCGGGGGGGAGGCGGGCTGCTGCGCCCCATCCTTACCCGTGTGGGTCCGGAGATGCGCCTTGAGATGCGAGGACTTGCCGTAGACCTTGGCGCAGCCCGCGAAGGGGCAGCGGTGCTTCCTGGCCGCGGGGGCGGCGGCGGCGGCGGCGGCGGCGGGGAGGCCGCCCGAGGCACGTGGGGGCGCCCCGGGCAGCAGCAGCAGCCGCGGCCGCGGGGAGCCGCCGTCGGGATCGGCCCCGGTCCCCGCCGGCGAGGAGGAGGAGGAGGAGGAGGAGGAGGAGGAGGAGGGGGGCGACCCCGAGCCCCGGCGCCCGTCGGGGGGCGCCGCGAGGGGCCGGCCTCCCGCGCCCGCTCCCAGCGGGTGGATCAGGGCCCCGTTGGAGATGGAGACCAGGCACTCGGCGGCCAGGTAGTCCAAGCCCGACATCCTCCGCTCGGGATCGCGCCCAGAGGGGGCGAGCGGCCGGTGCTGGATCGCCCTGGCGACTGCCGGGAAGCCGGGGCTGCCTCGCCCTGGCGCAACGTGGAGGACGCCGGGGGCGCGCCGGGCGAGGAGGGCGGCGGACGGAGGGCGCGGCGCCCTCCCGCGCCCCCGCCCAGTCTCCGCCCCCCGGGAGGGGAGGGGAGGAGGGCGGCGCCGCCCCCGCCCGGCCCGGCCGCGAGACCCCCGGGGCGCGCTCGGGGCCGCGATCCTGTGCGGCGGCCGGGGCGGGGCGTCTGCTTCGGCGCACGCCCTTGCGCGCCCCCCTGGCGTGGAAAGGGGGGCCTCGGCTCTCCCCCACCAACGCGTGGGCATGGGGGGGTGACGCTTGACCTCACCCCGAAAGGAAGGGGAGGCGCGCCTCATCCAAAACCGCAGCCCCCCTTGCGCCCCGGAGGGCAGGCCTTGCGCCCCCGGACGCGGAGGCGGGAGGGGGCTGTTTTAAAAGCGGGCGTCGCAGGGCCGGCTGGGGGAGGAAGAGGCTTACGAGGCGGCTTGTTGTTCGGCGCAGGGGCCACGTCCGAAAGGATTTTTTCAGAAAAATACAGAATATAGTAGAGTTGCAAAGGCGGCTGATTCGTGGGCCCAAATGCAAAGCCTGAAATGACCGCGTAACCGCGGGTTTTGGAGGGTGGCGTAAAAGTGCAAAGCCTAATTGGTCTGTGACACGGGAATTTTATCATCATCATCATCATCATCATTTGCAAAGAAGAGGAAGGTGACACCTGTGGCGCTGCCAATGTGTTGGAGGTGGTTTTTTTAAAATTATTTACATTCTCTGTGGACTGAGCTTTTTTATTTACACGCTCAGTGGATCAATGCAGTGGGCCCTCCACCCGGCATCTTAACGGAGCATAATCACAGGATCGTAGAGTTGGAAGAGACCCCAGGGGCCACCCAGTCCAACCCTGTTCTGCCATGCAGAAACACCCACCAAAGCATTTCCAACAGACGGCCATCCAGCCTCTGTTTAAAAACCTCCAAGGAAGAGGGAGACGCCACCACACTCCGCTGAGGCAGCAGATTCCACTGCCGGACAGCTCTGACCGTCAGGATGTTAGGTGGAATCTCCTTTCCTGTAGTTTGAAGCCATTGCTCCGTGTCCTAGTCTCTGGAGCGGCAGAAAACAAGCTTGCTCCATTTTCAACATCACTTCAAATATTTAAACGTGGCAGTCACATCCCCTCTTAACCTTCTCTTTTGCAGACAACATCCCCAGCTCCCTCAGCTGCTCCTCAGAGGGCTTCATGGTTTCCAGACCCTTCACCATTTTGGTCACCCTCCTCTGGACACGCTCCAGCTTGTCAATATCCTTCTTGAATTACGGAAAAACAAAGCGCAGTCTGGGTCAGTTAAGGCTGTCCTCTTGTTCTCACCTACCTGGAACTAAACCCCATTAGATCCAGTTGGAGTTGCTTTTGAGTAAAGCACCTTTCGGCTTGTACAGCTTTGTTACACACACCTTTCTATATCATCACGTTGGCCAGAGAACATCCGTAAAAAGAGACCCTTGCTTTTATGAGTCACCAAAAGAGTATACCAAAGTAAGAGGAAATTCAATATCATTTCTTACATTCCCCTTTGTCTCAAATGGCTCTGAGTTCCGAGTATCTCCCTTCTCCTCCGTAACACAAGCTCTCAGACGCTACAATCTTTAAGACGTTTCTCAGCCCAAGACACAGAACATTGGAAGGCTTCCTCACCAACTGCGGCTAAAAATTCAACCACTTGGTGGCTGTAGCTTTCCGCTAGATTTTTTCTTTTTTTAAATGAGGTTGCTAGATATTTTTTTAAAAAAATCATGCCGCTAGTCCTTAGGAAACACATTGGAAAAAACACATTGGAAACACAGCGGGCAGATGGCTGCCAAGCTCTTGAAAACTGGCCGCTGGTGACTCGGATGTGACCAGTTTCTGAACGTCAGCCCAAGGAAAGGTGTGATGGGTCTCCCTCGCAGGGGCGGCGTTCTCCCCCTTTCTTCCTGCTCCAGTCGGGCCCGTAGCCCCGTGGGCTTCTCTTTATCGTCCCAGCCTCCAAGAATCGCCCAGGCATAGGATGACAAAGGGAAAGCCACAGCGCCAAGGGGAAGACTTTGCTCGCGGGGGTGCCAAGTTCCTTCCTTCACCAGAGGCAAAGCAGAGAAGGGTCTGGAGGTTTTCAAAGCAACAGGGCAGCGGGGGGGAAGGATCGGGGCAAAAGAGGAGGCCAGAGAGGGGGAAAAGAAAATGTTTGTGAGAGATCAGTGGAGGGCACATGAGGGACTGCCCCCTCAGCCTGTCGGCATCCTATGGAAAAGGGGAAAAGAACAGAGGAATTAATGAGAACTACAAACTTGAAAATGTTTACAAGAGCCACTCTTTCCCGAATGCAACTCATATCATTTTTTTTCCTTAATGTGTGGATTACATACCATCTAACTGTCCTGAATTAATGAAGAGTACAAACAGGGCCTAAGCACCCTAAAGGCACCAGATCCCATCTGATCTTGGAAATTAATCAGGGTCAAGGCTGGTTGGTACTTGGATGGGAGACCACGAACAAATATTGGGTGCTGTTGGGTGTATTTCAGAGGAAGGAACTGGCAAACCCACCTCTAGGGAGTCCTTGCCTAAGGAAACCCACTGAATGTATAGAGTTGCCATACTTAGAACCCCCTCCAACAAACTTGCTTTACATGATGCTTGTAGTGGTATGATTCCACTTCACCTGAGGCTGAGAGAGTGTTCAGCCACCTAAGGGCTGAGGGAGGAGAACTCTAAAGTTCACACTCAAACCCAAAGCGGATTCATCCCCCCAGCTGCCACTGAGCACAAGATGCATGCTGTCCCCTATGTAGCCAAACACCAGATAGCAGATGGTTCATGGGTGTTTTTGTTCGCAGTAAACCATCTTTGGATCTTAGTACAATTCCCTTATTATAAGCAGTGTCCCCACTTTTGGTTTGAAAAGCACGTCGCTTATGGGGCTAGCAAGTGTCCATTTTTATAAGGGACGTCCCCTCTCCTTGAGGGCTGGAAAGACTTCCTTTTTTTCACAGATTGAACAGAATGCCCAAAAAAGAAGTCTATCATTTGGAGATGTGGGCCCTGCACCAAGACGAAAATGTCATGCCCTCCAGCATGCCACAGGTAATAAGCAGGATGTCCGTGGCCAAGCAATATCGGAGTGCGGTCAAGACAGCAAAAGTTAAAACACAGACACGGCAAGAGCTTAGAGCGGCTTGGTTTTGCCAAACCAACAAGCAAGAGCAAAATTTCCCCCTTTCCTCTCCTCCCTTCCCATCTCCCCCCAGGGGGTGACTAGAAAGAAAACTCCTTTTGCTCTTTTGGCTCCGTTTGCCGCAGCGGGACTGAGATGAGGACAACGGGGGCAAGCAGGAGGAAGGGAAACCAGACCATTCCAAAAGCAGCTGGAAAAAAGTGGGAAGGCAGAGTATTAATGGAGATTGTCTTTCCCAAAATGGGACAGTTGGAAAGCATGTTAGCCCCCCAACAACCCCGGACGTGAGTCCTTTTCGAGGAACCAGGAGATTTTAAAAGCAGCAGAGGGGAGACGATGCCTCACAACTGTACCTGCCAAACTGGAACGTATGAACCCATGTGCTTCATGTAAAGTATTTCAAGTGGACAATATGTTAATTTTGCAGAAAAACACATGGGTTAGGTAACTAAAATCAATATTTCCATTTGGTATTTAGGCAGAACACAAATTTATTGCTAGCTACTTCCTATCAACCCCACGAATTTCGACTGTTTACTTCTCGCCATTTGGTCGCCCTGGCAATGTTACTTTCTTCCCACCAACCTCCAAAACGGGGCAAATCTTTCATCTGGACTGCCTTACTGTTCCCGGTTCATCTCCAGGTTCAACGGAGGAGGCGTCCTTTGGGTGGGATCTTCTCCCCCGGGGCCCGACAGAGAAGGTCGGACCGAGCTCCTTCTTTCTTCTTTCCAGTCAGTGGAACGTGGGCCTTTCTGCGCTCCTTATATACCGTCCCCGTTCATATGACAAGCACGTGAAAATCCCAAGTGGTGGAAAGAGTGGGGTTTGCAAGGGAGGGAGGCTGGGGCAGGAATTTAAAACCGACTTAAGAGGACTTAATTGGGTTCCGGTGGGGTGGGGTTGTTTTCCTCTCCCCCGATCCCATGACCAGCCTGAAAGGGGTCCAGGATGCCAGGCCCAAAAATTCAAAGAGCCCTTTATTCTTTGCCACGACCTCCAATCCCTCCGCCCGGTTCTTTACCCATAGGGTGAGGAAGGGCTGTTGTATCCCACCCCCGGTCTAGCACGAGGGTTCTTATCCAACCACCCCAAGACCAGAGGCAAACGTTAGCCGGGCCAGCTGAGCCCCAGGTTTGATCCGTTTAGGACGTCCTTCATAAGCGCCGCGCCCACGTTCTCCCTGCTGCAGAGCTCAGAAGGACGTCCCCTCCGGCACTTCGCAGACGAAAACCGGGACGCGTACGGCCCAGCGTTACGGGAGTGTGGTCAAGATGGCAAGAGTTATGAACGAAGAAGGACAGACAAGCTAGGAGAGACCGCAGCAGTGGGCTTTTGCCTGCGCTGGCTGGGAAGGGCAAAATTCTGCCCCCCTCATTTCCCTCTTGCTTCGTAAATTCGAGCGCAAACTACTTTTTCACTTTGATCTCGCTTTGCAGCAGCTGAAGGAAGCTGAGGACAAAGAGGGAAAGTGGGAGGAGGAAAAAAAGAAACCGGAGCATTTTAAAAAGAGCTGAGAAAGTGGGCCGAGAAAGAATTAATCAGGGTTGTCCCTGACAAGTCAGGGGAGCTGGATGGCATGGAAGTAACTTGTTGCTGTTGACTGCCACCAAGTTGTTTTAGGCGTACGGCAACCCTATAAATGAGGAGCCTCCAATCCACCCGCTCATCCACAGGCCTGCTCAGGTTTTGCAAACTCAGGACGGCCGGGGCTTCCTTGTTGGAGTCGACCCACTGGTAACGTGGCCTCTCTCTTTTCCCACGGCCTCCCCATTTCACCCCATTTCACTATTGTCTTTTCCAACGAGTCGTGTCTTCTCATGAGACGGCTAAAGTACGACAGCCGCCATTTGGGTTTCTGGTAAGAGCTGAGGTTGATTTGCTCTGGGATCCATCCATTTGTCTTTTTAGCTGTCCGTGGTACCCGTTGATTTTCCCTCTGGTCAGCTTGCTTTGCTGTCAAACTTCCACAACCGTACACAGAAACGAGAAACAAGATGGCACAGAAGTAACTCGTTCCAAGCAACTGGGTTACTTGCAGTGAATTTCTTTTCTGAGTAACTGTGCCCCCCTCCATCATACTGTGCTGTTGTAGTGCTATATTCCACTTTAACTGCCATGGCCACCTCCTATGGGATCCTGGGATTTGCAGTTTAGGGAAAAGGGCACTTAGGATTCTCATCCAGAGAGCTTTTGGGACTCACAAAACTACAACGCCCAGAATTCCCCAGGAGGTTGCCATGGCAGTTAAAGTAGTATATTCTGTAGCACTATAAGAGTGTAATGTGATGAATGTGTAAGTTGAGATGGGCAAAGTAAGGCTCACAGTCTTGCTCCCCACCATTTTCTGGGACCTCTATGGAACTGGGAAAAAAATGATTTTTCTCCCACTCTTGGAAGGCCCCAAGATTTTAGATTTGGAGTCAAAAGATAAGAAATGAGATTCCACTTTAACATGAGGAAGAATTTCTTGACTGTAGGCTGTCTGACAGTGGAACAGCTGTCCTCACAGGGTGGCGGAGTCTCCAAATTTGGAGATTTTTAAACAGAAGTCGGAGGGGCATCTCTTAGGAGTGCTTTGACTGTGTCTGCATGGCGGGGGCTGGACTAGATGGTCCTCGTGGCCCCTTCCAACTCTATGATTCCATAATTCTGCAAAATTTCAAGTGGTTTATCTTGCCATGAAATCCTGAGATTTAGGGCAGGAGGTACATATTTTACATGAACGTGAGTCATTTTTGTTGTCACAAATGCCACCGTTAATTCTCAGCTTGTGCATTTTGAGCATTTGGGGGATGAAGGTCTTTCCGTTCCTTGCTCTGTTTCCTCCCTTAGATTTAACGCCTTCCCCCATTTCTCCCATTTCCTGGGGAGCTCCAGCTCACGCCAAGCAATCTTGCTGCTCCTTCTTTCTGACAGGAAGTGGATTGCGCCTAAGAGGATAAAAATACATATTTTTTTTCCTCTCTTTCTCTTTCTGGCACAAACACACTGGCTTTCTCTCACAGGATTAAGGTCGCTCCAGGCTGTCCCAGCCGCTTTGCTAATCGGAGGCCATTGGGGACAACCGGAGAGACGCAAGGATAAAAAAGGCCGGAGATGGAGGGTGGAGGCAGGAGAGAAAGCGTTTGTGTGACTTCTCTTCCTTCTTCGGTTTTTGGGGGTATAGGAACTTCTCCTTACTCTTCCCATGATATTTCTGCCTGCGGTACCCAATTTCCCATTAAAAGCAGTAAGGCCTAGGAACACATTGACTTCGTTAAGTGAGGGATATACCCTGAGTTAATGAACATTCTTCCCATACTTTCCCAGGACAGACAGAAATTGCCCACCGGACTGAGTGGAGATGAAAACACCTTTAGGCAAGTAGACACCACAGAAATCTTTCGAGCAACATCAATGCCGGCTCTTTCAAGCTCTGAGACACTTGGCTAATATTTCCCAGAAAAAAACAGAAATCCAGATCTTTCAAAGTTTTATTTCTCTTATCTTACCCCCCCCCGCAAAAAAAAAAAATGAGCATAAGAGAGGGAGGAATCTTTCCCCTAATTCCTTCCACTCAAAAATGCCTGTACCCCTGGAATTAAGCCTCAATGTATGGTGAACATCTGGACGGATGGGGGCACAGCCAGCAGTGGTGGATCTGTCCCAGGGTGTCAGTCTGAACTTTAAAAGCACCGTCCATGGGGCTGAATTCCTGTCTCTCCAAATTGGTCTGGCTCCTTGGGTAGCTCCCTTAAATTTCAGACTAAAACACAGAGTGGATTTGTTGTTCCTGCTGCCACATTGGGAGCGGGACAAGAGGCTGTTCTCTTAAAAATAACCAGAGAATCTAAGAGGTTGTGGACGGAGGAAACCAGACCCACCTCCCCTTAAACAGCAAGCTGCATAGGTCGATTGTGTTGCATTCCATAATCTCAGTCCTCCCATGCGTTTGCCCAGCAGGAATATTATCCAAGTCCTCCTGCCTCCAGAGGACGCTGTGGGTCTGGCAGCAGGGATGGCGCACTCTGGCTTCTCATGCAAGATGCTCTTGTTTCCCCTGGAATGGCGTTAGATGTTTGCATCCCGCCTGCTCCCACCTCGCTCGTGGCTTATTGCTTTCACTGGGAGACATGGAGAGGTTAAGGAAAACGGGATCTGTCCATGGGGTGATAAGGTGGAGTCCAAAAGAAAGAGAGAGACAGCGCAGTCCCGATGGAGGTATTAACGTTAAAAAAATAATAATCTGCGACGCTCAAGTTTTCCATCGGTTTAGGACGAGGGACGGGTGAGGAGTTCTGCCCTTGGCGCGGCACCGTGGAAAGCTGAGGATGTTGTTCAAGATGCCTGCAGCTATGACGAGGCTGTCTGGGCCTCTGCAACGGAGAAAGAGGAACCCCTGCAGTCCTCCGGGGGTCATGTCCACCAACAGAGATTGGGGAAACTCCCCTTCGAGCGGAGGGTACGGAGTTTGCCATTTCGGCCACATTCACTTCCTCTTCTTCCTCCATTTCCTGTCCCCCCGCAACCTGACGGAGATGCCCACGGGGCTGGAAGGAGAAGGAAACGAGAGACGGAGGCCTTTCAGTTGTGCTGCCCGGCCAGGTCTTGCGAGATGAACTTGCGCAGTCGCTCCAGATACTGGCTGTAGAGTTCGATGTCGTTGTGACCGGCCCCCTCGACCCAGAGGGGCTCAACGGCCTTGGGGCAGCGCTCGTAAAGGGCCAAGCCGTGGGAGAAATCGATCACCTCGTCCTCGGTGCCATGGATGAAAAGGACCGGGGAGGTAATCCGGGACACTTTGTCAATGCTGCAGAAGATGGGAAGAAAAGAAAATGGAAAGCCATTGTAAAAAAGTGGTCTGATGTCAAGCAACAAGAACTAATTACAATCAATCAACGTTATCAATTAAGTTAGACATTTTCTAGAAACACTTTAAATCTATGTGAAGGAAAGAACACCCCCTGGGGTCTTTCCTTGACATGAGTTTCAAGAGCGTCCAGCGTTTCTATTCCTTTGATTCCTTTATTGCTCACTTTGGGAACGCATCGAAGCAATAGGTCTTCTTGGTTTCTGGAAAGGCGACGCGCATGCCCGAGGTGAGCGGCGAGTGCAAGATGACAGCAGCACACTCGTAACGGGAGGCCAGATCCACCGTGGGCACGGTGCCAATGCTCTGCCCATACAGGATAATATTTTCGGGACTGATCCCATACCTGGACAGAAAGAAAATGAAGAGAACACAAAGGCATCGTGACGACTCGGACATTTTTCAGGAGCTGATGTCTTGCGGTTCAAAGAAATGCTTCCACAGAATTGTTGAGCTGGAAGGGAACCCAGGAGAAGTGATGGTACGACTCTATTCTGCTTTGGTCAGACCCCACCTAGAATACTGGGTCAAGTTCTGGGCACCCTTTCCAGGGTCACAGCCCAACACTCAAACCACTAAACCATGTTGGCTTTCAAGCAGCCATCTTAGCTTGGGTTTAAGAACTTCCATCAAAGGGCAGCCTATTCCCGTTTGAATCAATCAAGCAAACAAACAAGCTTTTACTGTTTGGAGCTTCTTTCTAATATCAAGTAAGAACCTCCTTCTCCCCCCAAACCAAAATCTAAGTTCAATGTGTTAAACAGCTGACTGAAAGTTCAGACCAACGCCTGGACAGGATTTGCTGCACGGTATCCGTCAGCCATGGTTGCAAACTCCCATCTCCACCTGGGTCCTCACCGGGTGCGTAGCGCCTGCCAGGCCGCATCGACGTCAGCATAGAGATTCTTCTCCGAGGGCTTCCCCGTGCTGACCCCGTAGCCCGAGTAGTCGTACGAGAAGATGTTGCAGTTGATCCGGGTCCCCAGGCTGATGTAGAAGCTGCACATCTGGCCCAAGTCCACAGCGTTTCCATGCGAAAACAGCACCGTGAACCTGAGGAGGGAGAGACAACAGTGGGATTATACATATGCCCAGTCTGGTAGCCCTACAACAAATCCATTCTGGACTTTAGACTGAACTTTAAAGGAGCCACCTGAGCTGCTGAAGCTGTTGGGTGGAAGTGAGCTCAGGAAATTTTGGTCATGACTTTAAATTTGAGATTAAAACCCAACAGTGAAGTTCCTACACCTTTTCCCTGTCCTCATTATATTTCTGATTTACGGAGACCCCAAGGTAAGCCTACCACAGCATTTTCTTGACAAGGTTTGCTCAGAGGAGGCCTTCCTCTGAGGCTGAGAGAGTGTGACTTGCCAAAGGTCACCCAGTGGGTTTCCATGGCCAAGCGGGGATTTAAACTCTGGTCTATGGAGTCCTAGCCTGATGCTCAAACTCCCACACCTCACTGGCTCTCCTGTATAAAATTATTTCTGGCTATGTGTATTTGGTGTATATGAAACATCAATGAATTTCATGTTTAGATTTGGGTCTCACCTCCAAGGTATATCATTATGTACATATACACAAACACAGGTATTCCGGAATCCAAAAAAAAAAATAAAATCAGAAATCCAAAATACTTCTGGTCCCAAGCATTCTGGCTAAGGGATATTCAGCCTGTATGTTCTGGGATGTCCTCTTCATTCTTTCACAAAGAACACTAGAGCCCTCCAGCAGAGAATTCAAGCCTGTCTCTCAAACTATAAATCCCAGGCTTCCCTAGAGTGGAGCCACCACAGTTAAAGTGGGATCGGGCTTGGCAGCCACATTTTAGGATTGAGACGACAGTTGGGGAGGAAGGCAGGAAATGCAAGCCAGGGAATGTCTCCCGGACTCTCCGACTCCCGGACTCTCCGGAGCCGCCAAGCGATCCATCAAGTTCAGGAAGCAGCTGTGGGGTCAAGGCCTCTGTTTCCCTTGTGGGCTTCCTCTGGTCATCAGAGTCGCTGTTCCCACACTTCTCCACCCCACTCCCAGCCAGACGTCTCTTCTTTCTTGGGGCCAACCTGCACTGGCTGTCGTTCCCTGATCTCCCCAGCAGAGCGACAGAGATGCCAACCTCGGGTTTGTTTCTTCGATTTGCAAACAAATCCTGCCCACACAAAGACACACACGCGCACACACACACACGGACTCATCTTTCTCCATCTGGCACCTGCCTTGGTGGAGCTGACAAACCAGGTGATTGCTCTGGATTAACGGATTTAAGCAGGTTTTAGGCCAATGAGAGCCAGAGTGACGTTTCTACTCTGTTCAGACTAAACTCAGCCAAAAACGTGCATAGTTTTACAGTCAGCTCTCCGCATTCGCTAGGACGAGGGGCGCAGGACCCCTGAAAAAGAGGTAAGGAAGGGTGGGTCGGCATGGCAGGCCCTACACTTCCTTTCTCTCTCACCCATCTCCTTTCTTGGGTGCGTGGGAGTTTGTGGTGCTGAGAAATGGGGCTGCAGAGAACGAGGAGAACCAAAGGCAGGTTTTTAGAGGACTGTGCAGCCCGATTGGAGCTGCCAAGGACGGTTCCCCTGGAAAAGAGGCACCTGAGGTGGGGAGCCAGAGAGAAACTCGCAAATAATTAAATCTATGAAAGTCAAGCAAATGGGAAGGTCCAACTGCATTTCGCTTTCCCCCCTTCCTTTCAAATGATAGTAGCTGTGGTCTCACTCGGAGCTGGAATCGTACCCCGAAGGTCATATAATTCAACCCACTGTTCGTGTGAGAATAATATTGGTCATACAGGTAACAAGATGGGCAATATTTATTAAGAAATACCTTGTGAACCCTCTTCAGGGCCTTCAAGGGCCTGGATCTTATTGCCAGTTCCCAACTAGAATTGTTGTTCCGTGCCAGCCAACCAACTCTGATTTATGACACCCTCTGCTAGACTTTTCCTGGTGAGAAGAGGCTTGCTGTGGCTTTCCTCTGAGGCTGAGAGAGTGGGACTTGCCCAAGGTCCCCTAATGGCGAGTGCGGATTCACACCACCGGTCTCCCCTAGTCAAACACTCAAACCACAATGCAACGTCGGCTTGCTACCATCTAGAGTAGCCTTATTGGATCGAGAGGAGTTACTTATGTACGTTGATTCACCATTCAGTAATCTGTAGCTGGAACTAATTGGGTTGACTGCTGAATGATCCTCACTGTGAAACTCCGAAGCTGGACAAGAGGCCAACGGGCTTCCTCTCTCCCTCTCCCCAGGGCCATCCACACCACACCTCCCTCTTGGGTCTCAGCTCCCCTTTTGGAGCTCACTCACCTGGCGCCAGGTACGCAGCGGACGTACATGCACCCGACCCGGTTCCCTCGGCTACTTTTGGTCAGAAAGACTTCGATGGTGTCCAGCTCCCGCTGGGTGTACTGGAAATCGGCCCGATCTGTCAAGTGGAGCTTCCAGCGGGTTATGGCCCCGCTCCGGGGGGATGTGCCACCGCTCGAACTCCCGGCGGGCTCCGGCTCGGGGACGATGGTATAGGTTGGCTCCGGGGGCAAGAAGGCCAGCTTGGCGGCAATGCGTCCGGGGCATGGCGGGCAGCAGAAGAGGCAGCAAAGTTCGCTTACGGAGAGGCCGTTCATGGCAGCAAGTGAGCCAAAACGGAGAAGACGGGGGGTCACCGCGGGGGAGCGGGGTGTCTGAGGAAGCGGGTTGGGGCTAGAAGAAGCCCCAAATAGAAGCAGCAAAACCAGGCAGTCAAAGAAACGTGGCAGGCTGGAGCAGGACCCACAACATCTTTATGACATCTCCGGTCGGAACATGCTTGTGCGAGGTTTCCCACATTCCGGTGTCAGGGTTAAGAATCTCGACGGGTCTGCGGCTGTGGGCACAGGCTTCTTCTGCTTCCACGCAGAGTCCCAAAGACCAAAACAAAGGAGAGAAAGCAGGTAAACATGAAGAAAAGCTCAATTTAAAAGGTCAAAGGCTTTCACAACAATTTTGCAAAAAATATTCTGCAACCTGGAAGGGGCCTGGATGCAGGTTTCGCCCTGCTTAGAGGCCAGACCCTGAAATCCTTGTCTCGGCCCTGTTACCTTTAAGTGTACAGATGGTGAGAACACTAGACAGGGCCCTCTCGGTGGCTGCCCCTCAACTTTGAATATCTCTCCCTGTCCTTCTGTCGGAGGGCAAAGACTTATTTATTCAGAGAGGCTTTTAGACCAGAAGGTTTTTATAAGAAAGGGCGTTAAGAGGGTGCAGCGTTCTTTTAATTGTACTGTTTTTAACTACTTCTCTTTTAACTACTTTACTTTTAAAGTTGATTTAATATTGTCCCATTATTGGGGGAAAGGTTAGATATAATAACAACAACAACAATATAATTGCATTTTATTTTTTGTATGCATTTAACCATATTGCAATGATTTCTATAAAAACCACACACACACACACACACACACACACAGGGGTGTGTGTGTGTATCAAACATATATGTATGTATGTGGTGTAACCAAGTCATGTTAGACTTATGATGGCCCTAAAGTGAACTTATCATGAGGTTTTCCTTGCGAGACTTCTTCAGTCAGGGTTTGCCTTTGCCTTCCTCTGAGCCTCTGTGTGTGTGTGTGTGTGTGTGTGTGGTTGTTATTCTGTGCCTTCAAGTCATTTCCAACTTATAGCAAGAATTGTGTATATATTTTTTTCCCTTGGGCCGGGGGTTACTAAGAAAGGACCAGATTTCTGCGCCCTGCAGATCATGAAAACAAAAAGCTGAGCTGGTCGGAGTGGTCCCAATTGATCACAATTTTCTTTATCAAATTAAACAGACGAGAAACAGGGCTAATCTGTAGGTCAGAAGGAAAAGGGAGAACAGGAAGAAGATGAGCTCATTGCCTCTTGTCATTTAAAAGAAACAACGACAATTTACGACATCCGACCCCGCTTAAAAAGAGACAGGGGCCCACTAAGTTTCATGGGAATTACTTCTGAGTAAACAGGCAGCGAGGCCCGGCTGGGGAACACTCCCCGATCAAGATCCTCCATCCCTTCATCATAGCATGAATGTCTACCAGTGGAATTATATTACACAATCCCTTGTCTCTTTAGTCTAGCACACCACAATACCATACCAACTCTCAACTGACTCCAACTCACGGCATCCCAGTCTTACAGCATTGCTGGCAAGATTTTTTTTTCCAGAGGAGGACTGTCATTATCTCCTTCTGAGGCTGAGAAAGTGTGTCAGGCCAAAGGTCACCCAGCTGAGCAGGGATTTGAACTCTGGTCTGCCAGTCTGTCCTGTTCCAGCTCTCAAACCGCAACACCGCCCGCCGGCTCTCGGTTGGGATTAACTTAAATTGGATTTGGGCTACCGCTGAGGCCATCTAGAGTTCAGGAAGGCTCCTGCTGTGATAAATTTTGTTAGCCCTGAAAGTGTCATGGGACTCCGGGTGGCTGATGTAGAGTCAGGCTGGTCCCATCACTCAATGCTTGGCCAAGGTGGGAGAAGAGAGCAGGTGGGAACACCAGAGAGGGCCTTCTCAGCGGCTTGGAGAAGCGAGGTGAGAATAATCTTTAAATATCTGAAGGGATGTCCCATAAAGGATGGAGCGAGCCCGTTTTCTACTGCTCCAGAGACTAGGACATGAACCAATGGCTTAAGGTTACAAGAAAAGAGACCCCACCTAAACTTTAGGAAGAACCTCTTCACTGCAAGAGCCGACGGACAGTGGCACAGATCGCCTCAGAGGGGTCCGACTCTCCACCTTTGAAGGTCTTAAAGCAGAGGTTAGATGGGCATCTTGTGAAAGAGCTCCTCCGTGGAACGGGATCGGAGTAGATAGGCTTTGTGGTTCTCAACTTGTGGCCTGACACTCATAACGCTGATTTCAGACAGCAGGGGTCTTTTGCCAGCGACAGCCACCATTTGTACAAAGTTTCACTACAGGAACCCCCTGCCTTTCGATGCCCCACTATCTGAGGACTCGCTCTTTTGACGCTTCCGAATTAAGGACAGGCTCCGTCAATCTGGCAGGGCTTCCGCTCTTCCATCGGCTCTTCTTGCTTACAGAGGGTGGCTTCGGACCGCTCGCCGGCGCAGGCTGCTCGCAAAGCAAGCGGAAGAGGGCACCGAGCCAGCAGAGAGACTCTGCAAGCAGCCTGCGCAGACAGGCCATTTCTGCACTAGACTGTTGCAGCACTGTTATTCCACGTTCAGCGTCAACGGCCCCTCCCCAAACTGCAAACCCGGGACTCCGGAGGATGTTGAAAGGGGAATAATAGCGCTGTAACAGTCTAGGGCGGAACGGCCGCAGTCCAGGGCGTTCGCAGAACTCTCCCCCAGCCCCGCATTTCGATCGAGATGGTTTTCCTCCTCTCAGCGTTCTTCACTGTCCAGCTTTCGCAGCCCTACACAGAACGGGGAAACCCAGGCCGGTGCCCCCCCCCCCCCAATTATTCCATCTTTTTCCGACCGGGCTGACGCCGTCCTGCGCCTTCAAGCCGTTTCTGGCCTGGGGCGACCTCACGGCCAAGATACCGCGGCGCTTTCTCAGCGGGGATGCCTCGGAGGGGACCCGGCCCCCGCCCGCCTCTGGGGCTGAGAGAGCGTGCAGAACGCGCCGCCCGCATTTGGCTGGAAGGCGCCCAGGGCTCCCCCGGCAGCGCGGGACCCGCGTCGCGGCGGGGCGGTCTGCCCAGGCTCTCCCGCGGGGGCCGCAAGGCCAGCCGGACGCCCGCCCAGGCGGCCCAGGCGCCGGCCGCGGAGAAGGGCCGCCGCGGGCTCGGTCCCCGGCCCCGGCGCGCCAGCGGGCGCAGCCGGAGCGCTTCAGCCGAGGGCGCGGCGTCCGGACGCCCCAGGGTCGGCCGAGCGCGGGGAGAGCGGCGCGGGCCGGGGCCCCGCCAGGCGATGCCCGCGCCCCCCGGGGCCCCCCGGGAACGGCGCCCCCCCCCCGCCCCGGAAAGGAGCCGCAGCGACTCACCCGGGCGCGCGGCGGGGCGGCGGACGGCAACGGCGCAGCGAGGCGCCGCTCTCGGGCGCTCCGGCTCCTCGCTCGGCTTCCCCTCCGAGGCTCCAGCGCGGGGACGGGCCCGGCCCGCCGCCCTTCAGCCGCCCAGCCCCTCGCCGGCCCCGGCCAGGAAGCCCGCGCCCCGCGCGCCCCGCATTCCGCGCTCCCGGCTGCGCCTCCCGCTCCGGCGGCGCCGCCTCCCCCCCCCCCCGAGGAGGCGGATGTGGCCGCGGCGACGCCCGCGCTGGAAGTGACGACGGCGGGAGGAGCCCGGCGGGGCTTCTCCTCCTCCGCCTCCTCCTGACACGGGAAGGGACGTTCCCACGAGACGCGCCGGGGCAAGAGAGAGGCAGAGCGCGCCGGGCGGGTGAAACCAAAAACCCGCGCGTAAAAAGCGCCCGCCGCGCCCCTGCGCGAAGGCCGCCGGGGGTCGCCGGCGAAGCCGCGGGGGCATTTGGGGCGGGGTCGCGAGAGCAGGGGAACGACGAGGGAGGCGCGCGGGAGCCCCCGAGAGCCGCGGGCCCGGGGCGGCGACCCCGGAGGCCGGGATCCGACCCCCCGCCTGGCCAGGGAGCGGCGCCCGGGGCGCATCGCGCGCTCGCAGCCCCGGAGGGTCCCCGGAGGCTGCCGTGAAGGACCCGAAGGGGGCGCCGGGTGCCGGGCCCATCGGGGAGGAGGGGCTGCGGCCACCTCGGAGAGCTCCCGTCAGGCGCGGACCGCGCCCCCCCCCGCCCGCCCGCCCGCCCCTCTTCTGCCCCGCGGGCGGGCGCCCGGCTCTACCCCGCCCCGCGCCGCCTCCTCGAAAAGGCCCCTCCCGGGGTAAAAGCCCCGCGGGGCGCGCCCGCGGAGGGGAGGGGCCGGGGCCGGGGGCGGCCGCCGAGAAGCCCCCTGCGGCCTCCCCGCCGACTGCCGCCGCCGCCTCCGGGGCGGGACGGAGAGAAGGGCCTCGCCCGAGAGTCCCGCGCGGCGAGGATCCCCTTTTCTGCAGGGACGGGACGACGATTTCGTTCACGGACTTTTCAATGCCAAAAATTAAACCAGTGCAAGATCTCCTCCTTGGTTGGGTGGAAAGAAAATCAAGCTACTGCAAGGTGTCCTCCTCGGTTGGATGGACAGAACTTGGCAATTAAAAAAAAAAAAGGGAGCAGGCCTGTATCGGACTCTAAAAAATCCATCCCTCGGGGCCGAGGGACGCGGTTACTTAACGGAGGTCTGGCTCTGAATCCACAGGTTCGCCGCAAACGTCTTGTGAGGTGGTGGGATTTGTTACCGTAATTCTGAAGAGGTTTTTAAACCATCCGAACAAAGTTTCTGGTGTTCCCGACTCATTCCGGGGCGCCGGTTGCAACGTTTTATTCCTACTCTCAAGTGGGTTTCTTGATTCTGAGATTTATTGGAACGAAAAGGTGTCCGACTCTTCTCTCTATTTACATTTCTTCTTTTGGTTACAATGGCTCAGTGAAGGGCAACTTTTGTGCTTTAACTTTCCACATATAGGGAAACAACCAATTTTTGGTCGGTAACTTCTGGCCATCTTGAGCCCCGTGCCAATACTCTGTAATGCCCCGCATCCACTGCAACCATTAGAAGAACGTGGCCAGCTCAAATTTTATGCCCATAGACTTTCTGGGGAGGGTAGTCTTTAGTGAGCCCGCTCCCCTGCTAATGGAGTGAAACTTGGCAGCAAACCTACCCTTCTTCGGCTGCCTGAACTTCTGTATCTTGGGCTGATCCAGATCCCCTGGAGAAATTGCTTTTTTCTGGCCAAAACAGAGAAGGATGAATGACCTCTCTTGAAGGGCCTAGCCTTCCCAACTAGAGGGTGCTGGGAAATGTAGACACCAAAGTCACCTTCCCAAGCTCTGGACTCCTTCAATCAAGCACTGAAAGGATATCATATGGAGGATGGGGCAAGTTTGTTTTCGCTACTTCAGAGAGTAGGACACGGAGCAATGGATTCCAACTACAGGAAGAGAGATTCCACCTAAACATGAGGAAGAACTTCTGAAGTTAAGAGCATTTTGACAGTGGAATACACTGTTGCCTGGGAGTCTCCTTCTTTGGAGGTTTTTCAACAGATTGTGTTGTGGCTGGATTGTGTCTTCCTGCATGGCAGAAGATGGTTGGACTGGATGGCCGGCTTTATGAATCTATGATTCCTCCAGGGATGAGGACAACCAGAAATATCTTAATGCCATGGACTAATCATACTGGCAAGTTAACTTGCAAAGCACCCAAATAATGGGAGATTTTAACCACTGCAACCTGTTAAAACAAAAATAAAATAAAATTACAGGCTGCGATATGGAAGCAAATTGACAGCCGTCAAGATATTTTGGAATGGATCCAGGAAATGGTAGTCAGGTAAGGCTTTGAGGTGACACAGAAGCCAAATTAAAAACAGATTTTGTTTTAATTATTATTCGAGAAACAAAAAGAGCCAACGTCTCCACGGACGCTTCCAAGGAACAACTAAATTCCGATGTCAGCAGCGATGGCCCTATTTGTACGAATTAGCCTTGTGCTTCGGTAGGAAAGTGAAGTTGTTGGGGACGGGACCCAGCAGCATCTCACTGCACCAAGAAAAAGACAGAGAAGGCAAGAGAGAAAGGATTAGATCCAGACCAGTTTTGATCAAGCTGAGAAGTGCAAGGCTGCTGGGAGTTGCAGTCCAGCAATGTGTGGAGGGCCTCATGATTCCCAACCCCTGGTTTAGGTCCTTTTGTTACCAAATCTTGGCATGGAACATGGAATCAAGAGTCTGGTGGTGTCTTTAAAGAAATGGAAAGTAAATATGGACAGTTTCTTTGGTATATGATAACAGCTACAAGAACATCACTTGCTCACATCTGACTGAAGCACCGACGGCGGAAGACTGGATCATGCAGGTTGCTGAGATAACCCAAATGGCCAAACTAACAAGGGTTTTAAAGACAACTGAAGGGTTTTATTTATTAATTTTTTTAAAAGATTGGGAACTGGACATTTTGAAAAAATAAATTTAATGATGCAATAATTTGTGGCTATGGTAAAATGTGTCAGCAGATGGTGCTAGATGAAATTCAAAGATACTTCGATGTAACTGAGCTGAAAGAAAGGAGACCATCAAAAAACTCAGAATGTTAAGAGAGGCATGCAGGTCCAGAAATTTCTGCAGTGCATTTTCAAATTGGTACACGCAGGCCTGCTGGCCTAAATACCCTCAAGGCACCAAATCCTGTCTGACCTTGGAAGTTAAGGAGGGTCAGCCCTGGTTAGTACTTGGATGGGAGACTGTCAATGAATACCAGGGGCTGTAGGCTCTATTTCAGAGGGAGGAACTGACAAAACCACCTCTAAGAAAACCCTAGGGTTGGCTTAAGCTGAGAGGCACATGCACAGACAATAATGATGATAATTCACCATCTGTCATTCAAGGGTGAAAAGAATCCTGTTGATAGCTTATGTAAGCTTATATGCATCAGTTTAACAGTTGGACATTTCCTCTGATGCAAAGGTTGCCTGTTGCTGCTATTTGCCAGCAAGCCAAGTGCAACTTCTGGTGACTGTATCAGTGAGAGACTTCCAAGAGCTCCAGTTATCCACTGCTCTGCTCACATCTTGCAAACTTAAGGCAGCCTTGGCTTCCTCGATTAAATCTATCCACCTGTAATGCGGTCTTCCCTCCTTTCCTACTGCCTTCCACCTCCGCAAGCATGGTCGTCTTTTCCAGTGAGTCAAGTCACCTCTTTGGAAAAGTTGATTGTGCTCGGCCGAGGGGAGGGCAGTAGGAAAAGAGAGAGATTGCATTACAGGGGGATGGATTCAATCAAGGAAGAGGAAGGAATTGGCAAAACCACCTCTGACTATTCCTGGACTGAAAAAAAAAAGCCCTATGAAATTCATGGGGTCACCATAAGTTGAGTCACAATCACACATACATACAGGCTTATAAAGCACCTCTACAGCACAGCTCTCCCGTTTCTTCTGTGCTGGCCAAAACAGTGCCGTTCAGGACTGCGAGCAAGTCAGAAAGGTGTTGACTCTTTTGAAAAGGAAAAATAAAACCCTAGAATCAAGGCCTTTTACCTGATCTTTATCCAGTCACCAACATTCTGGCTTGCCATGAGGGTCTCCATGTAGTCTCGGCCCATGTAGTACGGGGGTCTTTCGTTGATCCTCTGAGGCAGGCGCTCCAGTAAGCCAGCTGGAATGTACCTGACCAAGGTCAAAAAAGGGAGCCAAATGATAACAGTACTGCAGCAATTCAAGTAACAACGCTCTCTGTCAATCATTCACTTCCTTCCCACATCCTGCCTCTTCCCCTGCAAGGGTGGAAAGTCAGGTATCCCAGATCATAAGAAGAAACGTGTAAAACCACCTACAGTTATAAAAAACATACAAACCATAAAGATTAAAATAATATTTAGCTGTCTATAACAGTGGTTCTTAATCTAGAGTCAGCAGATATCTTCACAGGGGTTCTTCAAAGGCTTGAAGAAATGTTATGAGCTTTTATAGTTAAAATAGGAAGGAAGGAAGGGAGAGAAGAAGGAAGGCAGTCAGTCAGTCAGTCACTCATACCTTGATCTCAAAGAGCAAGAGTCTTTTGCTGGCGACAAATGCCATTTGTACAAAATTGCTTTACAATATCTCAAATCATTCAAAAGTTAGGAAACTGTTTGATAGCAAAAAAATATACTCAGCACTTGCTGCTTCTGCATGTGGTAAAAACATGCAAGAGAATGTTTACTGAAAAATGCTGGGGTGTTTCCCCCTCTTTTTTTTGAGGAGTGGAAACCCGCCCCTGTTCTGTGTTATTTCAGTCTCTGGTATTCAACCTTCTGTTAAGAAAGATACTCCCAGGGACAGAACAACTTTGTTAATACAGCTGAACCTTCACCTTGCATTTGGTCTGAGAGGTAACGTGCAGTTTCTCTGACTAGGAGCCAGCACAACTCTATCACTCTGGTTTTAGACAGGTTGTCACACACAAAGGCTTCTGCAAGAACCCAAGGCCAGCTGGTTGCTACCACCCGGCGGAAAAAAGACAAAACCCAGAGGTTTAGCGAGAGCTCCTACCTGCAGAGAAACGAGAGCCATTCCAGCAGGAACTTCCGGGTCTTCTCCACGCCCTGCGTGTCCGACCCCCAGTGCTCCAGGCCGTAGTTCGTGTAGTCCTTAAGGATCTCAAACCGCTGAGAGGATGAGATGTCCCAGTGGCGCCGCTCTTTGATTTCGGTGAAGATCCAGGGCTTGATCAGTGCCCCCCTGTACCCAGGAGGAACAACTGCAAATAAATACCCTCAAGGCACCAGATCCTATCTGATCTTGGAAGCTAAGCAGGATCAGCCCTGGTTAGTATTTGGATGGGAGACCACCAAGGAAAACCAGGCACTGTAGGCTCTGTTTCAGAGGAGAACAGACTTGTAAAACCACCTCTGAGTATTCGTTGCCTGAAAAACCCCCTATGAAATTCATAGGATTGCCACAAGCCAACACAGATGACTTGGAAGTATGCACGGGCACCCCCACAACTTATGGTATGCTGTTAATTTTTAACTATATTTGCTTTAAATGTTGTAAGCTGCCCTGAGTTCCCAAACTAGGGAAAAGGTGTGATATAAACAAATATATAATAGTAGTAACAATTTCCTGCTTGTTCCTGTTTAAAGGATAGCTGCCCATTTTGACAACAGGTTGAAAGAAAGAGGAGATACTCGCCTAGCAATCATAATCCCCGAAACACCCGTCTCCATGGCTCTATCGGCATCTTCAAACGAGAAGATATCCCCATTTCCTGGGTGGGAAGGAAAGGAAGGATGTGTCAGAAGGGAAATTTTAGCACAGTTTTGCAGCCCTAAGCAAACCTTGATACAAAACAAAATTGACATCCAAGTTCAAAACAACCATCTTTCACTGCTTCACTTGGGCACAAACAGCAAGAGGCAAAAGCCAAGAGACCAAAACTGGCAAAGAGAAACCAAGAAAAGCCAACCACGCAAACAACCTACCGAAAAGAGGCATCGGACTGGCGATTTTGGCACACTCCGCGATGTATTCCCAGTCCGCCACCTTTGTGTACCTCTGCTCTCTTGACCGGCCATGAAGCTGATGGAGTCAGAAAATTATGGGATTATGGGATCCTGCGTCAGAGATCTGTACAACGAACTATGATTCTGCTTCCCCCTCCAAACGTGGACCAAGCAAGGGGGTTTACCGTGACCAAACTAGCCCCCCATTCTCGGAGGTTGGGGATGAGCTTGTGAGCCAAGTTGGTCTTCTCTTGCACGCCAGTTCGGATCTTGACAGTCAAGGGCACATCCAGCACCTGCCACAAAGAGACGATAAGACTGTAAGAGAGGGGACAAGACTATATTCTTATTCAGAGAGATTTGTGTGTTGGACTAGGACTCTGGGAGATCAGGGTTCAAACCCCTTCTCAGTCATGGAAACCCGCTTGGGCAAGTCACACCCTCTCAGCCTCAGAGGAAGGGATGCCCCTTGTAGTCCCCGCGAACTCTACAGTCCTCAGTCCCTCCTGCCCAAACTTACGTAGTCCATGCCTCGAACTATCTGTTCAAACTTGTTCGTGCGGGTCATTAAGGCACAGCCCCCACCCTAGAAAGAGAAAGTTACACGGATAACCCACTCTGCTAGGCGGAAAGAGGGAGGAAAGGGGTGCTGGTATTCTTGGCACCTCTCTTTTGCCTCTGGTCCCACCCATCAAGGAATCTTGCTCTTCCCCCAGAGTCTCCCCTACAAATTTATCCCTCGTGATGGGAAAACTGTTCCCTATCCCTACCCTTGGCCTAGATCTCAGATTTGGAAATGACTTCTGTAGACTACAAAACAGAATCCCTCTGTTTTGTACCAGAACAAACTACCTGAACCTTGGTGCAAAAAGAAAAAGTTATTTCCCCCCCCATGTTTCTGGCCTAGACACATGTACAGCTGGCCCTCCACATTTCCAGGTTTAACTTTCATGGATTTTACTATTTGTGAGTTTCTCCAACCTCTGTCCCCCCGTACCTCAGGTGCTTCTTCTTTTGGGGTGGCCTTCCCCCTGTGCAGCTCCGATCTGGCCACACAGTCCTTTAAAAACCTGCCTCTGGTTGTCCTCCTCCTCCACCAGCTGCTGCCTGGCCAACTAAGGATGGATCGCGGCCCAGTTTCTCAGCACCACAAACCCTCTCCCAATACCTCCCATGCACAACAAAAGAGATGGGTAAAAGAGAGGAAGTACAGGGCTAGCATGCCAATCCACTCCCCGTTCCCTGGCATGGTTTGGACCCTTGGCTCCCTTCCCACACACACATTCTGATATTTGCAATTTTTCCACTTTTCCAGGGTCCCTGAACCCCTAACACTATAGCAAAGGTGGAGGGCTGACTTTTATTTCTATTCTATACAAGATTTTATTTTGTTTGTTTTGCTTTTACACAGTAAACATTCCTAGCCAAAAGTAAAATACAGAATTTTAAATAATAAGAAACAGCTTTCCCCCTTCCTCCACCCCGTTTTATCCCAATTTCTGTATCCTTCCCCCTTGTGTCTGTTGGTAGACTGGATGCACCTAGGGGCAGGGACTTGCGCTCTTCTCATTCTTTATATGTGGGTGGCATTCAATAAATAGAATCTTTCTACAGACCAGATGGCTTTACGTGCATGAGGAAGTGGCTACCTTGTTATATATGAGGTCAATGGGGCAGCCGACATTAATGTCTACGAAATCCACTTCAATGGTCCGATTGAGAAGCTCTGCACACTTGGTCATGGTGTCCGGAAATGCTCCTTCCAGCTGTAGACAAACATCACCATCATGTTATATAGCAGTACCAACGTACATGGCACTTTACCGTTGGAGTTTGCAAGCTTTGCATGCCTATACTCGCTGGTAGTTAGATTGCATGTAATTCTCTAGGAATTTAGGCAGAGGATGCTTATGGTAACTTCCTGTTTGTGTGTTCGTTCACGGTCACTTTCCTTCCTGCATCACATAGCTTTTCCTTTGTTCTATTGAAGCTCATCAGCTCTCACACCTCTCCCTCTCCCTGCCTGCCCTCCATGAAGCAAACATGATAAGAGCTCTCTGTAGTTGAGATGCTCCAGCTCTCCTGAGACCATGCAGTCCTCCTCCTTTTCTTACCTTCCTCAAGAAGACAACCCTGTATTGATTATGCACAGGTACTTGTGAGTAAAACTGCTTTCATATACCTTACAAAGGAAACTAGGTTTGGTTTCTTTCTCTGCTGGATCTCCTGTGTGGGGTGGAACGGCTGGTGGGCTGTACAACTTCTGCCTAGCGCATCAGATGCTCTGCTTTGAGAGAGCCACTACAATCTCTCATAGCTTCGAACACTTACAAGTTAAACAACAACAATGAAAAACAGCTAGCCCTGCCAAAAGTGTACAATCTAACACACACAAATGCACACACATACAGGGGAAGAAAGGAGTGATAGATAAAACTATGCCCCCAGACCCAATGAGGTTGCCCACCCTTGTCTTACCTGGACGCCAAAGAGATCCTCAGTGTGATGCCGCTTCAGCAAGGCCCACTCAGACGACTGTCCCTGAAGCAAGTTCGTGCACACTGCCATCTCCCCACAGGTGACGTCCGCGCCGTAGCGCTTGCAGATTCTCCGAAAAGGGAGGTTGCCACACTGAATGTCACAAAAAAAGAAGGGGAGAAAGGCAGCGTGTGGAAAAGTCGGACTATTTAGAGGTACCATTTTGCCTGTTCCCAGCTCCCCAGATTTGGGAGAGAGGGAGAGACAGCTGCTGGCCTCAAAGCATCTGCAAATTTGTACTAAGGGCCATTTGTTTGCTTTTAAGTCACCTGTATGGATATAGGAACACCAGCACACTGGACATCTTGAGTTCCCCAGCCTGCTTTTGGGTATCTCCAAAACATACAGTACATCCAATTATTGTTACTGTGTGCCTTCAAACTTACGGCAACTTATGGCAATCCTATCACACGGGCTTTTTGGCAAGATGTGTTCAAAGAAGGTTTGCCTTTGCTATTCTCCGAGGCTGAGAAACCCTGCAGAGGGTTTTGGCAGCTACGTGGGATTCAAACCCTGATTTCCAGAGTCTTAATCCAACACTCACACTAGTACACCGCGCGGGCTCTCTTGCATCTACTTACCGTCGTTAAAGGGGCCAAATAAAGCTTGCCGTTGAGATCCAGCTGAAAGAGAAAAACAGAAACAAAAGAGAGAGGAGAAAAGAGCAAGGGCTAAAAGAGTCAGTAGAGACTAATTTATTTCTATATTTATTACTATATATTTCAAATTTATTTCTATTTATTTCTGTATGTCAGACTCTAGCATGAAACAGCCAGAGTGGTAGGAATGAAGGATTGTGACTTAGGAGACGGTACGCATGGGTTGAAAATGTCTGTCTGACGCTAAAACGCACTGTGTGCTTGGCCATGGGGATACAGGGAGTTCAAATGCCCACGCTTATTGCTAACTCACCCCTGAATTATATTCAGTACCTTTTGCTTCTCACACAGTCTCAGCTTCACAACATCCTCGTCCGTCACAGTGCCAGATGTTTTGAGAACTGGCTGTTCTAGGACTGCCCGGTGATCCAAATTCTCCGTGGTCAACGACACAGTGTTTTCATTCTGCGACGAAAGGGCAACGTCCACCACTTCTACCCCAACAGGTTTGAGGTCCGCGTTTTTTTCAGGTGCAGTACAATTTGGCGTCCCTGTCTCTCCCGCAGAGACTTGGGTCCCGGATCCCTCCATGCGGTTGGCTTTGCCGAGGCGGCGAAGGTACTCGTGGGATCTGTCAAATGGAAATTTCTTCTTCCGGAGCTGTTGTTGAAGCTCTTTGCCCAGGCTGTTCTTCACCACTGCCTTCCCCTCCCATTCCTTCAAGAGGTCCACATCAACCATGTTCTTGAAGTCCTCCCCAAAATGAGAGCCGGCAAACCGGCAAGTTGCCCCATAAATGCACTTGCCAAAGGTTTTGAAGAGAACGCAGCTGTCCCCAAGGTCTGGGGGCTTGGTGGCCATGTATTCTTTGATGTCGTGGAGGAAACGGCACCGTGAACCAAAGAAACACTTGTCTGTGCGTTCCTTCAACAGGAGAGAAAGATGCTGCTGTAGGCCAGAAGGGGGCACAGTGATGCCCCTGGAGCCTACTTTAGTGGCCCCTGAAGTCCCCCAAACTAATTTCATTTTTATAAAATGTTTCAGCATGATTTTTGGCCAGTTTCTGCCCCCAGATCATGCAGAAAGCCCCTCAAATGCGCAAAACATCCCAAAACGCCACCAGCTCAGTCCCACAGGAACCCCAGAACCCTGTACTGTCTCCCAACCCCTCAGTCTTCTTCTGCAGTTCCTCTCAAAAATGGCAAAAGGATGGGACAACTTTCAGTTGCCATTTTGAGAAGGAACACAGAGGAAAACAGAAAACCTTGTGCTTGATGTGTGGAGGTTGGGAGAGGACGAAGCCTCCCCAAAGGAGCCAACTGGCCCCTGGCGCCCATGTCCTGCAGCAAAGCATGAAGGAGGCAACTTCCATGGAAACCTGGAGTGCCCACCCATGTACCATCATGCACAGAACCCCATGACATCATGTTTTATTGCACAGTGAACACAGCACACCAAAAGTGGACCCCAACGTTTTTGCAGGGGGGGTGTTGATGGGCCGCAACAATTACCATGCAACCCACAGGTCACCCTTTCATCACCTTCTGTTTTACCTGGACTATTGAGGGACACAGGCGGTTCTTCTCATAGTGCATGGGCTTCATGCACGGGCGGCTCTTGTTCTGCCCACGGGCCCTCTTCCGCTCTTGCTTGTTTTCATTTTCATTGCCCGCTTCTGGCAGATCCTTGTCTTGGTTTCCAGCTTCCTCCAGCTTCTGAAGCTTGGCAGGAGGTTCACTCAGGTCACCGCTGGCCTTCTCCTCTGGCCCACCCTTCTCAGCATCTTCGTTCCTCTTCAGGTTTCCTTCCACGGCAAGGTAGGCATGAAACTGTTCTTTCGTGGAAAGATATCTAGAAGAAGAAGAAAGTTTAACTGTTCGTTCAGCTTTCTGGGGGAAAACAAAGAGGGTTTAAGGAGCACACGTATCACTACAATTTCCATACTGCATCCATCTTTTATAAAAAGCCAGTGTAGTTCTAGTGTTAGACTAGAACATCAGGGTCTGAATGCCTGCTCATTGCTGAAAACCCAGGGGGTGATCTGGGGCCAACTCTCCATCTCTCAGTCTGAGAGGAAGGTAATGGCAAATCTCCTCCAAACAAACCTGCCAAAAACACCGCATTAAAGGGTCCTCTTAAACTGGAAATAACTTGTGGGCACACAACCACAATCTGAGGTGATAAGACCTGTCTCGGTTGCTGGGCAGCCTGAGATGGAGGGTGCAGTCGTATCCCTCGTTTGAAGAAAATCTCAAAAAAGCCAGCACGCTGTAGTGGTTTAAGCGCTGGACCGGAACTCTCAGACAAGAGTTCGAATCTTGACTCAGCCCTGGAAAGCTACTGGGTGGCCTTACAGCAAGTCACCCATTCATGCTGTGACACACTCACTGTGGACAGTTCTTCAGCAGGAAAATCCTAGGAAAGATTCACCCCAGTTACTGTAAATCAGAAACGATTTGAAGGCACACAACAATATCTGTCTTTTCACTGGTTACTGCTACATCAAGGAGAATCAGTGCAATAACATTCTCACTTTCTGTTTATTCAAAATATTCACCTCCCGCTGTTCAGAAATATATCCTCAGAATGCAGCTTTGTGTGAGTGAATACTGTTATAGGCTGGGTGCTACATTTTTGGATACATCTTGCAAATTTGAAGCTTTGAAATGAGTAAAGATGGTATATTGTGATGCAGAAACCAAAGGTGGCAAAGTGTCTAAAGCCAAATATCTGCTTCTATGATAATCCAATCAATCATCTTGAACCCCAAAACCTTTCTCTTCTCCAATACAGTTCAGGGTTGCTAACATAGCTTGTGTGTACATGTACTTGCCTTCAAACTACCTGTTGACTTATAGCAACCCCATTAATTTCATAGGTTTTTCTTAGGCAAGGAATACTCAGCGGTGGTTCTGCCAGTTCCTTTCTGGTACCTGGTACCTGGTATGCCTTAGTGGTCCCACATCTGAGTACTATCCAGGGCTGACTCTGCTTAGCAGAGCGTCGGAAGAGAAAGAACAGAGAAACTGGAGCGTTTCAAAAGCAACCAAAAATTGGGGTGACAGAGGATTAACCAGGACCATCCCTGACAAATTGGGACAGTTGTAGGGTTATCTGTTAAGAGGGACAAGCCACTGATTTAGCCCACAGCAGGTATTTTCTTGAGAGCCAGCCATGGTGTGGTGCTTTGAGTGTTGGACTATGGGTGGAGATTAGGGTTGAAATCCACCCTCGGCCATGGAAGCCCACTGGGTGACCTTGGGCAAGTCACACTCTCTCAGCCTCAGAAGGCAATGGTAGCAGACCCTTCTCTGGACAAATCTTGCCAAGAAAACCCTGTGACAGGTTCCCTTTAGGGTGGCCATAAGTCGGAAACGACTTGAAGTGTTCTCACTCTCTCTAGTTGACTTTATTCCTTCCTTTTTAAAATGGTCGTGTTAGCCAATCCCACTCCTGGGATTAGAACCAGGACATCTATTAAAAATAAAAATTAAATCCAAAATATTCTCGTCGGAGGAGGAGGGGAACCTGCCAGTGTGGGGATACGAGACAGGAGGGGTGTTTGAATGACGGGGGGGCAAAGCCTTTATGGGGCAAGTGAGAAACTGGGGTGCGCCTCAAAACAGAAAGAGAGGTCTTCCATTTTGGGGGGTTATAAAAGTGGGAGGGCAGGAAGGGCAGGCTTGGGGGGGAAAGGATTGGAAGAAGCAAGTGGGGGGCTCCCCAATACTCACTGGTCTCTGATGGGGGCCACCCCACTGGCCTCCATTGCAGGCTTTGTTTCGGGGGGAGGCTGAGATTCTGCCCACTTTCCTCTCCCCACACTTCAGGGAAGGGCACGTGGGCATAGACGCCGGCATCCTAGAGCGACGCAACGTGGGCGAAAGGACCTCTTTCCTCCTCAGCCGTCGCACTTCCGGCGTACGAGGGCGCCGCTCTTGCCGCTTGCTCTCTTGCCTCAGCTCCTCCGTCCTACGTAACTAAACATACGGGCATAAGAGTTGGAGGGCTAGAGCGTCCACGGGGGGAGGGAGAGCTCCTCTCTATTTAGTTCTACGGGGAAGCCGAAGGAGGAGTGGGCGGGGCCACGATGGGTGGAGCTTTCGAAAAGGGCGGGGTTTAAAAAAGGGTGGGAAGGGCAAAATTCGCTTAATAGTATAAGCAGATACTTATGTATACTGTACACACCATGTATGTGTCTCTCTCTATATATATTTGTATATATTGCATATCTCTATACTATGTATATGTGCGAATGTACGTATATATGTACTGTGTATAGGAAGATTATATATATATACTGTATATGGGAAGATGTATGTATACGTACTGTATATAGGGAGCCAGCCTGGTGTGATTTAAGGATTGGGCTACAACTCTGGAGAGCAGGGGTTTGAATCTCCACAGAAACCCGCTGGGTGACCATGAGCAAGTCACACTCTCTCAGCCTCAGAGGGCAGCAAAGGCAAACCCCCTCTGAACAAACCTTGGCAGGAAAATCCTGTGACAGGTTCCCCTTAGGGCCAGCCTAAATCAGATAGGACTTGAAGGCACAGAATAAATACGAATATATCTACGCTATGTAGGTGACTAGATATGTTGCATGTACATAGGTGTATATATAATATGTAGCATAGCAGGGTTTTACCTGATAGTGTGGATTAACTATTGTTTTGGCAGTACATGGTATTGACAGAACTCTCCTCCAGCACCACGTCTCAAATGACCTCACTCTCTTTCCATCAGCTTCCTTCACTGTACTGCTGTCACAACCATACACCGAAATCAGAGATATTACGGCATGGAGAATCCTGACCGTCGTATTCAATGATATACACATATACCCTCCCCCCAAACACTTACTTGGAGCTGGCACATTCGGGTACAGTATAAATAATTTTGCTGCCCATTTTTAAATGTGCTCTGTAATGTGCATCTCCAAGTTGCCTATAGACTTATGGTGACCCCATGAATTTCAATGGGTTTTCTTAGGCAAGGAATCCTCAGAGATGGTTTTGCAAGTTCCTTCCCCTGAAATACAGACTGCAGCACCTGGTATTCGTTGGCAGTTTCCCATCCAAGTACTAACCAGGGCTGACTTTGCTTGGCTTCCAAGGTCAGATAGGACCTGGTACTTTAAGTGCAATTAGGACCTCTGTATACGTGCTATACTGTGTCATTTAATTTTTTTCTTTTTAACAGAAAACTCCTGCCCAACAAGAGACTTAAATTTGGGAGTAGCCAAGAACACAAACACATACACACACACATACATAAAGATACACATTTTTAATTACTGGAACCAAAAGAACCACAACATGTACATTATCTCAAATGGAAGCAGCACTCGTATCTTGCTCCACTATAACAGCCCTAGATAGGAATCCATATTGAGGACTGGATTGAACTTGAAATTTTCAGGGGCCGGACCCAAAAACATCTCACTGGAAGACCAAAAAAAAAAGGGAAAGACAAAAATATTAGGGTACAGATCATGTTCTTCCAGTACCACATATTTGTAATAATAATGAGTATGTGCAGAAAGCAGGAAAAAAAATCACTGTCTATAACCTGTGCTCTACTGTTTTGTTCTAGGGCAGGAAAGCTATTTTCTTCAAACATGTCTGCCCACTCCATCATCCAGAGACGGAGAGCAGTGTTTCCCAGAGGCTGACGCTACAGAAACAAAGTGTTCCGTTGTCTCAGCTTGGAAAGAGCATGGTTGGACCTCACTTTAAGGTGCTTTGTTTCAGAGCACTTCACTAACACAGCGCTATTCAACTGTACAGGTCACCTTCATTTCGTTACTCATGCTCTGTCTGTTTACTGCTTTTGTGTGCTTCCTTTCTCAATGTCACATTCTGGCAAATCCTTTTACAGCTGGCCCTCCACAATCGCAGTTTGACATTCACAGATTTCACTATTTGCGAGTCTCTCAGGCACTTTCATTCCTTATATCCCTTATGGTTGCAAGACCCTCATAAAAGTGGAAAAATTGCAAATATCAAAATATCTGTGTGTGTGTCGGTGGGGTTGAGGTATGGTGGGGAAAGCCAACAGCCAGGGTCCAAACTAGGTCAGAGAAAGGAGAGAGAAGAGGCTGGGTTGGCATGGTGGGTCTATACTTTCTCTCTCTTGACCACCTCCTTCCTCGGGTGTAGGGGGCATCAGGAGAGGGCTTGGGGTACTGAGAAATCCACCTGTGAGCTGTCCTTAGCTAGCCAAGCAGCGGCTGGTGGAAGAGGAGGAGGACCAGAGGTGGGTTTTCAAAAGGTTCCTCCAAAAAAGAAGCTCCTGAGATGGAGGGGCAGGGGTTGGAGAAACTTACAATCGAATCCGTGAAAGTTAAACCCACAAATGTGGAGGACCAAGTGTATACGCATGTATTTTAGATTGTATGTCTTTGGCAAGACCCACTGGTTCTTGTTGCTTTACTTTTAAAATGCTGTATATGTCGATGGCACTCTGCCCTACAGAGACAAGTAAGGCAATTCCTTGTTTAACACACCAACATTGAAGGGATGGCTGAGAAGCCGGGCCCCTTTTTACCTGATCTTTATCCAGTCTCTGACCTCTTCGCTCGACATTAAGCTTTCCAAGTAGTCTCCATAGAACAAGTTAGGGGGTTTGTCACTGATTTTTGGAGGGAGGTGTTCCAGCAACCCGACTGGAATGTACCTGCCCAAAAGAAGTGAGAGGTGGAAAAAAAGAAGGAAGGAAAACATATGTCCAGTGCTACTGTGATTTTTAGTTGTTTAAAACCTCAGATCTTGGGACATTATTTTTCTAAAACGAATTCTTTGCTATTGCTTATAGTGTGTGCTTAAAGCATAAAAGGGTTGCTGTTTTTGCTTGTTACAATGTTTTCTGAAAGTAATTTGTTGAATTCCTTGTTTTTCTTCTTTGTTTCTTTTGAACTGTTTAATCTATTTTTCCTTATTAAACATTTGAACAGAATGCAAATGAAACATTAGACCCCTTGAGATACATATGTTGCTGTTGCATCCTTTCAAGTTATTTCCAACTTAAGGCAACCCCAAGGCAAACCTATCATAGTGATAGATTCATATTACTTTACTATGATCACAGACTAGCATAAGAACAATAAAATCCAAATACGTATACAAAAAGGATACAAATACAAATAGGCATTAATCTGTCAGATAACAGAACCCAACTAGTCCTAACAGTGCCCATCTAGTCAATCATTATACTAATCTATGGACCAAAGTGATCACCCAATGAATTTTAAGTGCTGCTGCATAATATTTAGCCACTTTGTAAGTTGTAACACTACACTGTTGTAGTGCCATTATTCCACTTTCACAGCCATGACAATATTGCATGGACTCATGCATGGATTTGCAGCTTAGGGAGCGGCATTTAGAATTCTCAGGCAGACAGCTCCACTGCCTCACCAAACTACAAACCCCAGAATTCCAAAGGGTGCAGCCAGGGCAGTTAAAGTGGAATAATAGTGCTATAATAGTGTAGTGTGATAGGGACCTATGGCATCTATGGTTCTCACAGGCAATAAAGGAAGTGGACCTAGTTAAATCCATTTGACACAAACCTATCACAGGTTTTGCTTGGCAAGATGTGTTCAGAGAGGGCTTGCCTCTGCCCTCGTCTGAGGCTGAGATAGCGTGACTTGCCCAAGGTCACCCAGTGGGTTTCCATGGCTGAGCAGGGATTCAAACCCTGGTCTCCAGAGCCACAGTCAACACTTGAAGCACTACAGCAAAGACATACATGTTCATCTGTTTAATGAATGTATTTGGTTTTCGACAAACAAGGCGTATCGTCATGATGATACCCCATAACTTCAAGGAGCACATTTCTTTTTCTTCCTGAAACAAATTACTCTAATGCTTCATAGTGTTATTATTGTGCGCCTTCAAGTTGCTTCTGACTTTATGGTGACGTAAGGTAAGTCAGGATGGTGTAGCGTTGGAGACCAGGGTTTGATTCCTCGCTCAGCCATGGAAACCTACAGGTGGAAGGCATGAGCTGAAATGTAGCGACCCTGGATGGACAAGACACTGAGGCTTTATTTAACCAACACAAAGCAAGACCAGCCTTCAATACTGCATGGCAGAGTTTAGTTGGAGCCCAAGATGAGCCACTACCTGCAGAGAAACGAAAGCCACTCCAACATGGCAATCCTGGTCTTCTCCACACCTTTGGTGTCCGGTCCCCAGTACTCCAGGCCGTAGTTCGTAAAATCTTTGAGCATGTTGAGCCTTTCATGTCCTGAAATGTCCCAGTGCCGCAGCTCTTTGATTTCGGTGAAGATCCAAGGCTTGATCAGAGCTGCCCTGTTGTCAGAAAGAAGAACGGCTAGGACATAAGGAAAAGGAAGGTGCACGTGCAGACTTCAGAAGTATTTAGTGCCACAGGGTTTACCAAACGGTATTTGAAAGTTTCTCCAATCCTTGCAACTGCATCTCAAGCGCTTCTTCTTTTGCAGGGTAACCTTTCCTCTTCACAGCTCCAATCAGGCCATGCAGCCCTTTTAAAAACCTACCTCTGCTCCTTTTCTTCCCCCACCAGCCACTGCCTGGCCATCTAAGGACAATTTGCACTCCAATTTCCCAGCACCAAAAACCCTCTCTCACACCCAAGGAAAGAGTGAGAGGCATGGCAACCCACCCCCTTTCCCTGACCTGGTTTGGACCTTGGGTGCCTGCTCTCCCCACCATGCCTCGTCTCCTTTCCCACACATTTTGATATCTGCGATTTTTCCACTTTTGTAGGGGTCATACACCTTAGAGAATGTACAGGGTTGACTGTACTTTCTTCTTCAGACATCGCAGAAGAGGAAAAAGTTCTTACCTAGCGATCATAAGCCCCGAAACGCCCCTCTGCTTGGCTTCAACGGCATCTTTGAAAGAGAAGATATCCCCGTTTCCTGGGTCAGAAGGAAAGGAAGAAGGCAGGGCTCAGTAGAAAATGTTCATGTCTGCAGTTGTGAAAAGTCTGCTCAAGCAGCATAAAATGGACTCTTCCTCCCTGATGTTAGGATCCATTCTGATCCTGCTGATCCTTCCTCTTGCATGTTACTGGCAATCCTGTTAGTCTAATTTTCCTTTGGGATCTCAGCCTCTTCTACAGACAGGACTCCTTGTTTTTAAGTGTGTTTGTTTAACAGGTATACAGTCATCCCTCTATGTCTGCCAGGGTTAGGGGTGCAAGACCCTCGTAAAAATAGAAAAAATACAATTACTAAAATGTGTGTGTGTGTGTGTCTGTGGGAAGGGGGCCAAGGCACAGGGGGGAGAGCAGGCACGCAGGGTCCAAACAGGTCAGGGGATGGGAGTGGGTGAGCATAGTGGGTCAGTCCTATACGTCTTCCTTTTTGCCCATCTCCTTCCTTGGGTGTGTGTGTGGAACATCGGGAGAGGGTTTGTGGGGCTGAGAAATTGGGCTGTTAGGATATCTTTAGCTGGCCAGGCAGCGGCTGGTGAAGCAGGAGGAGAACCAGAGGAGGTTTTTTGAAGGGCTGCGTAGCCTGATTGGAGCCGCTGAGAAGGAAGGTTACTCCGGAAAAGAAGTGCTTGAGATGCGTGTCGGAGGGTGTTGGGGAAACGTGCACATAATCAAATCCACAAAAATTATACCTGCAAATGTGGAGGGCTGACTGTAATTTTAACCTAGGATATTTGAGACAGCTGTCAGGTGGGAGCTGTAATGAAACTCTTGACCCCCTCCCTCCTAAAACCAGGAACTAGAGTCAAAGCTGCAGCAGAAAAATCAGAGCGTAGGACTGCTGGAGACATCAAGCAGGAGTTAAGAAGAAAGTCACAGACAAACTCACTTCTGTCCAGAGAGGTGACACAGCCCATAAGAGACAGAACAGCAGCACGGGAAAGCTTGGGGGCTGTATGACAACAGAGGTAGGAAGCTTCTGAGCAGAGACACCAACCGCCCTGCCACAGACTAAAGAGAGCTATTTAAAACCTATGTGTTTACTGCTTGGCTTTAGGAACGAGAGAAACACTAGGACCACATGGCCTACAAGCAGGAAATATCATATTCAAGAGCTGCAAGATCTAGCAAAATGAGAAAGAGGCAAGCAACTAAGAAACTGGACCCCTTGTAATTGGAAGGGTCCACTGGTCAATATGGTTGCTAACAGCTCAGCTGGGCACAGTTTCATCTGGACTTGGGCTTAGTGGCTGTTGAGAGGTTCCTTCCTCCTTCTTCCAACTGCCATCGCTGTGTCCTCCGAGCGAAAGAAGAGGAGCCAGCTCCATCCTGCCTTGGCCCAAGCAACACAGAGAAACGAAGAAAAGGCAATACAAGGACTACCTACCGAAAAGAGGCATTGGTGGAGCGATTTTGGCACACTGTCCTATGTACCTCCAGTCTGCCGGGCTTGTGTATAGGTCGTCTTTTGATCGGCCATGAAGCTATGAGGGTTAGAAGAGTCAAATGATGACCATACAGTAGATCATTACAAGAACCTGCACTTGAACTATCAACATTTCTTACTGAACTGAGGCTTTTATACTTTGGATACGTCATGAGACAACAGGGCCTTTTGGAAAAGATGACAATGCAGCAGGAAAAAAAAATAAGGACAGCCCCATTTGACAGCAACAGAAAGAATAATAACAGTAATAATAATAATAATAACATTAATGAGAATTAAAAATTTACTTCTTACCCACCTCTCCCCAAGGCTCAAGGCAGGGTACAACACAAATTAAAATACAATTAAAAACACATTGCAGATTAAAATACACTAAAAAGGTATTAAATATTATCAGTTTAAAATTCATAATTAAAAAGTGACTGGGTAGGCCTGCTGGAAGGGATAGGTCTTTAGAACTTTTTTAAAAACCAGATAGCTTATTTTGCTGCCGAGTCTCTTTCAGCAGGTCCTTCCACAGTCTAGAGGCAGCTGATGAAAAGGTCCATTGCCAGTCTGGTCCTGGCTGGTTTAAGTAAATGCCCTCAGAGGATTGAGTGTATGGGGCGGACTGTATGGGAGGCGGCAATCCTTGGGCCCAAACCGTGCAGGGCTTGAAAGGTAATAACCAACACTTTGTACTTTGCCCAGAAGCTAACTGGCAGCCGGTGGAGTGATTTTAATATTGGTGAGATATGCTCATTCCTTGAGGTACCTGTAACCAATCTGGCTGGCATATTTTGGATCAGCTGGAGTTTCTAACTTGGTACGAAGGTAGCGCATTGTAGAAGTCCAAACTTGAGGTTATCAGTGCATGCGCCACCACCTTCAGGTCTTTCAATTCTAGGAAGGGGCAGAGTTGGGAGTATCAGAAAGAAAGCGACTGGAGGGCTACTATACCGTGACCATAGAGACTCCCCAGTCCCGGAGTTTAGGAATTAGTGTGTGAGCTAGCCTCAGTGTCTTGTCTACACCAATTTTGAGCTTCACAGTCAGAGGAACATCCAACACCTGAGATGGAAAGAGAGAAAAACGAAGCAACGTGATGTGCCAGGCACGAAGCAGGTCACCCCGGCAGAAAAGACCTGAGCCAATTCTCATCCCTGGGCTTCTTCAGCAGCTATAAAATAAAAATGAACCTTCTTTTAAGGGATCCCTGGCTTAATGTGAAAGTAGGAGGCAAGGGTCAATGTGGTGCAGCATTCCCTTAGCTCTCCCCTTGGCCTTGTGCATTTTCACTGAAATTTATTTTATTCCTTAGAATACTTAAATACTGCCCTGTGTTGGGCAGCCTGACAATGGAATATGCTGCCTGGGAGTGTGGTGGGGTCTCCTTCTTTGGAGGTTTTTAAACAGAGGCTGGATGGCCATCTGTCAAAGGGAATGCTTGGATGGTGTCTTCTTGCATGGCAGAAAAGGGTTGGACTGCATGACCTTCATGGGTCTCTTCCAACTCTGGGATTCTGCAATCTGAGAGGGAAAGTTCCCCTGGAAAAGAAGTACCTGTCAGCGGACAGGGGCTGGAAAATAACCAAATCAAATAATCAAATTCGTGGAAGTTAAACCCACAGATGCAGAGGGCTGACTGTAAAAGCCAGTTAAAATAACTTTAAAACCCTTTGAATCCTATGCATGGGTGTGGACCTGTATAAAACCAGTTAGGCCCTGAAAGCTTCTATTAAAAAAAAAACATATTTTCACTTGGTGCTGGACTGACAACAATGTAGGCACCAAGTGGACTCCCAAGAGGAGAGTATTCTGCAACTGGTGTGCCACAGCCAAAGAGGCTCTGCTCCTACCTCCTGAGAGCATATTGCCCTGACTGAGGGGACACAGAAGCAGAAATCAGTGCAGACAACATCAGTGTGGACAAAAAACACAAAGCCAGCCAGCTCACAGAACTCCTCCTAACTTACGTAGTTCATGCCGCGGACGATCTGCTCAAGCTTAACGGGGCAGCTCATTAAGGCACATCCTGCCCCCTGGAAGACAGAAAAAAAAAAGGGAGAAACAGCTGAAGTGTGCTTTGAAAGAACATGAGTACCTTCTCACCACTGTCTGAAGAAGTTTCTCTATCCCACCCCTGTATTACCGCCAAGATTTACACACAGGACTTCCCCCAAAACCAATTTTGACTCAATGCTCCTCACTCACACCAAACCCCAAAGGCATGAATTTCCTTTGCACTGTAACCTCCTGGGGCAGAGACCTATTCTGTCTTCATTCTTTGTAGAAGGATGGTGCTTTATAAATCGTGGGTGGAGAATGTGCAGCATTCCTATGACCTCCAGATCCCTCCTAATTTTCTTGCCCCCCTAAATAACCGTAAGGGTTATGGGGTCAATTCTGGCACATTCTTTCTTGCTTTGGACTGCCTTGGGGCGCAGTGGGAGGAGGCAGGCTTCCAAGTCTGCCTGTTAACACCTGATGGTTTTCTACCCAGAATTGAGGCCATAAAATAAACAGTTGCACATTCTCAAGAAGTTTTAGGGATAAAGCTGGCTACCTTGGAAACCACAGGCAAGTTGGCACATTCGGCATTAATGTCCACAAAATCCACCTGGATAAGTTCTTTGATGAACTCTGCGCATTTGACCATTTCTTCGGGAGAGGATCCTTCCACCTGCAGGGTAAGAACAGCAGGGTGTGAGAGGCCGCAACAGCAGCAAGGGTACCGTAGAAGCACAGAGTTGGAAGAGACCACAATGCTCTTTCAGCAGCATGGGCACGGAGTGGGTGGTAAGGGCAGGCTGGTGGAACACAGACATTTGGTCTCAGGTTGGACTGGCACGTCCGCAGCAAACAATGCAATAAACAAAGCCTGAGCTGGGAAACAGCAGGATTCTACTCTGGCTGATCCTACTGTAGCTTTGTGTGTCTGCCTACAACAGGCACGGTTAAACACAGCCGCCTCCAGGATCCAGCATGCCAAAAAAAAAAAAAAAAAGGTAAAGTATGGCTCATGGGAAACATGTGGCTCCTGAAATCCCCACAGCATCCAAAGTCCTGCATCTCTTTTTTAATTTTCAGCCTGATTTTCAGCCATACCCGAACAACAATGAAATTTCCCTCCAAATGTGAAAACATGTACAAGTATCCCTGTCCTACCCCACGTGCCTTCCAGATACCTCTGTCTCCCTCTGCAAAGGAAAACAGAGGTATTTAGAGGCTTGGCTGTGGGGCGACTGCAGCCTCTCAAGCTACCTGGAGGCCAAAGATGTCTTCTGTTTCATGGCGGTGCAAACACGGTGCGCTCCACAGACTCTTCCTGCTTATCAGCCCCTGAGCGGACACGATCTCCCCGCAGGTGATGTCTGCTCCGAATTTCTTGCATATCCTCCGGAATGGGAGGGTGCCATACTGAAATCCAAAAGAAGCAAGATTGGGAGTGCTACTGTGACCTGTGTGGATCCCACCACCAGCGCTATATGACAGGTCTCTCTGCTGCTCTCTCTTTCCCACATTGTGACTTCCAACATTCGCACCCCATCTGCTTCTTTTCTAGAACAGCTGGATTCAAGTTCTGAGATTCTGTTGTTGTCAGACAGGAAGCTTTGCTTTTACTTGGGAGCAAACAGAACACCGACTTACCTTTGATAAAGGGGACAAATAAAGCTTGCCTTTGAAAACTAGCTGTGGAAGACAAGGAGAAAAAAGAGGAAAGAAATGAGGGCTGAAAGAGGCATGAGAGACAAACCCAACCCGTCTCTAAAGCAGGACCACACTTTTTGACCTAAGATTTCAAGAGGGATTAATTTCTCACCTTCCAGAATATGCCTGTCTGGCACAGCTTCCTTCCCATCTAAAATAGATTTTGGCTGGGTTGAGCACACCCACCATATCAGGAATGGGCAACTGAAACGAAGCAGGGAAGGCAGACGTTCCCAAACGGCTCTGGCAGGATTCCCAGCAGCAAAGCCTGAAACGGAATCCCTCCTCTCTCTGGTGATAAGGGGACAATCATAAATCTCATTGACTCAGGAACATATCCTCATGTACTTCCCAACATTTCTCATGGGACATGTGGCCAAGCAAAGTCAGTATGTGGTCAAGACAGCAAATGTTATCAATGAAGTAGAACATAGAAGCTAGGAGACCAGATGCTTTCCTGGGGATTTCAGGTATGTTTATAGTGTAATGTTTTATTGTCTTTGCCTTTCATTGCGTATGTTTGACGCTCTGTCCTTTGGTGGAAAGGGTGTTACAAACTACTACTGTGTTTAAACATTTGAAAGGATATCACAGGGAAGATGGAGCAAGCTTGTTTTTACTAGGATGCAGAGTAATGGCTTCATACTACAGGAAAGCAGATTCCATCTAAATATTAAGAAAACTTCCCTGATGGTCAGGGCAGTTTGACAACTGAATATGCTGCTTCGGAGCATGGTGGAGTTTCCCTCTTTGGAGGTTTTTAAACAGAGGTCGGATGGCCACCTGCCAGGAGCGCTTAGACTGTGTGTATTCCCGCATGGCAAAATGGGGTTGGACTCGATGGCCCCTGTGGTCTCTTCCAGCTCTATGATTCCACTACCACTCCTAATTCCTCTTCCTGTAATTATAATTAGCGAGGTACCACCAGTAAAGGAAAGAATTGGGCCAGTCTCTTCTGTGCCTGAGATCAGCTCCCAGACAGAGGAGACAGTAGTGAATGAAAGGCAAACTGTCCATCTCAGAATAAAATGGCTTGTTCTGTTTTCCATTCCACGTACCTTTTTTTTCTCGCACGGCCTCAGTCTTATGAGGTCCTCATCCGTCAGGACACCAACTGTTTTGAGAGCTGCTGGGTGACTTGGGCTCTCGGTGGCCACCGACAGGGACCCTTGGGTTTGTGATAAACAGGCAGCGCCTGACACCTCCGCGCTAGCGGCTTTAAGGTCCATGCTTTTAGGGGAGGCAGGAGGCCCTGAGGACATCCCTCTCCCTCCTGCAGAGGCAGCTGCTGCTTGGCTTTTGGCTCCGGCTGCCCCAGCAACCTTGGTGAGGCAGTGAAGGTACTCCATGGACTTCTTATAGGGAAACCACTTCATGTTCACGGAATTGGTTCCCTTTTCCATAAAACTGTTCTTCACTGTCGACTTCCCATCCCACTTTTTCCATAGCTCTTCGTTGACCAAGTTCTGGAAGTCCTCTCCCAAGTGGGCTCTAGCGAACCGGCAGCAGGCTCCAGCCCAGCATTTGCCAAAGAGCGAGAAGAGGACGCAGCTGTCTCCGAGGTCTGGAGGCTTCCTGGCCATATATTGGTTGATATCGTGCTCGTAAAGGCATTTAGTGCCTAATCTACACCACTCACCCTTAAGGAGAGAAAAGCGCTGCTGTGAAAAGAGGGCAGTGGCATGAGGGATCATCCACTTAGCCCACCAAATGTGAGGACCTCCTCCCATCCCACTGCCATGGCACCCAACGTGGGGACCATCTATATGCCTTCATAGCTCCCGTTGAGATTTTATTTGTCTCACCCCAGCACTCGACACAGCCGCCCTTGAGTAATAGCTGCCACCAAAGGCACCATACAGCTGCGCTCGAGCATTCCAGTGACTTTCTAAGAGCCAAAAGGGTATTATTGGAAAATCACCACAGGTTCAACATAAAGTTTAAATTGACTTGTTTAACACACCTAAATTCTGACCAACCTTAACAACTTCCCATCTCTCACTCATACTCCCATCATCTCTCACTCCTAATCCTAACTGAACTAACTAACCTCCACTTCTGACCCTGACTAAATCTCCTCATATCCTTCATTCATCTTCCTAAGTCCCTTCTATCACTCTGAATCTAACCAGAGTCCTCTCTGCCTCTGACCCTAATTCTCCTCACATCTCTAACTCCTATTCCTTACTGTCCAAATGCCACACACAACTTCTAAAAATCCCATTCAAACACTTGCCAGTCACTGCATGCTTTGACTCCTTCACTTAATTTATTTCATCATCTGCTGTATTTCACCTCGTGGTTGTTGTTATCGTATTATTTCCAACTTATGGCAATACTAAGACAAACCTATCATGGGGTTTTCTTGGCAGAATTTGTTCGGAGGAGGTTTGCTTCCTCTGAGGCTGAGAGAGTGGGATTTGCCCAAGGTCACACTCCCAGGGGTTTCCACGGCTGAGCGGGGATGGGAAACCTGGTCTCTAGAGTTGTAGTCCAACACTCAAACCACTACTCTATGCTGGTTATATTTTACTGCTTAATTGCTCTAGTAAACACAACAATCTTTCCTACAAAAGTTCTGATCATCACAGGTCAGAATTGCTTATTTGTTTCTAAATCCTGCCTAGCTCAGGTAGAGTCCCCGTTTCCTGTCCTCATACCCTTGAGGCCTTCTGGGCACTTCAGAGGTCTGTTTTGTCCCCTCTGCTTTCCAACATCTACATCACAGGTGGGCAAAGTGTCGCCCACAGGCAGCCCCAAACATTATTATTTTCTTCATCTATATCCCACCTGTGCCATTTCACCCCCCGCCCCACCACAGTGAGATTTGAACCCTGCTCTCCTGAGGTCCAACACTCAAATCCCTACACCGTGGCTCAACAGTTGACAACAGGATAATGTTCTACGCCTTTGGAGTTTTGTTACTCTATCTGTTCCTTTTTTAGCTACTTTGGGGTACTTCTCAGAGGAAAAAGGAAATGGTTGAAGATGGCGTTGGTGACTTATCCGTGCAAACCTTACCCTGACCAATGATCCGCACAGGGCTTCGTGCTTCTTTTTCTTCTTCCTGGGCAGTTCTGTTTTTGTTTTCTGCAGGTTTCCTTTCTTGCTGTCTCCTTCCAACTTCAACAGCTTGGTCAGAGGTTCGCTCAGCTCCAGGTCAACCTCTGTACTGCTTTGGCCGCCATCTTTGATCTCGCTCGACACTCTGTCCGGATCAACCTCTGCACTGCTTTGGACGCCATCTTTGATCTCGCTCGACACTCTGTCCGGATCAACCTCTGCACTGCTTTGGCCGCCATCTTTGATCTTGCTCGATGCTCTGTCCGGATCAACCTCTGTACTGCTTTGGACGCCATCTTTGATCTCGTTCGACACTCTGTCCGGATCAACCTCTGTACTGCTTTGGCAGCCATCTTTGATCTCGCTTGACTCTCCGCCCGGATCAACCTCTGTACTGCTTTGGCCGCCATCTTTGATCTCGCTCGACGCTCTGTCCGGATCAACCTCTGTACTGCTTTGGCCGCCATCTTTGATCTCGCTCGACGCTCTGTCCGGATCAACCTCTGTACTGCTTTGGCCGCCATCTTTGATCTCGCTCGAAGATCTGTCCGGATCAACCTCTGTACTGCTTTGGCCACCATCTTTGATCTCGCTCGACGCTCTGTCCGGATCAATGCGGAAACTAAACAATGCCGCAGTAGGGAACTGCCTGGAAGAGAGAAAGATTACTCATTGTTGTTGCTGCTACATCATCATCATCTGGCTTTCTTCCAAAACTGGGATTCAAAGCAGCTCAGAATTTAAAAGCACAATACCATTAAAAACATACAAAAAGTGAATATCAATACAGAATCATACTATTTACAAGATTAAAACAATTACACAATTAGAATTGTAACACTCTGTGGATATACAACATTGTCTGTAAGGGTGGAAATTACGCAAATCCCAATTAAAAAACAAAACAGCAAAACAAGCACTTTGGGGAGTGAAAATAGCACAAGGTGCACTGCTCTAGAGTGGAATTTCCAAACTTTTCATATTGGTGACACGCTTTTTTAGACCTGCATCATTTTGCGACACAATGGCTCATTTTTATTAGCAAACCGGAGGTTAACCTAACCTCTTATAAGAGATACAGACACATAACATAAATTGTAATAACAAGATGGATGGAGACACAACATATCTCATGAAATCCTTTTATATATTTTTAAACATATATGATTTATCAATAATAACATACATTTCCAAGATTGTAGGTGACGTACCTACACACTTCAGGCGACACACTAATGTGTTGTGACACACCAGTTGAAAAGCCCTGCTCTAGAGGATAACATGTGGGGGACTGATTTTTTTTCTTTTTACAGGGGGCTCATAATGTGTCGGGGCCACTACTGTACTTGTGTCCACTAACTACAACTTGTTTTTTTCTTTCCTGGAAACTCTCAGCATCTGGCAGCCAACAGCTTGCAGACCAACACAAGCCTGCCATTTTCAGGGTTACTGCTGTAGGCTTCCCTCGCTGTTTATCTGTGAACCACCCAGCCCCAAAGCACGCTCAAAAGTAGTCAGAAGAGAATTCCAGTCATCACAAGTGTCACTTCCAGATGCTGAAAAGAGGAAGACCTCATTCTTGGTGGATAGATTTCAGGATAGAAGGACAGATCCCACCAAGGAAGCCACAGCTGCCTTGAACTTCCAAGACCAGAACGGGGCTGTTGCTAACAGGATGTCCTGGAAGTCTCACATACACAAGGTTGCCATAAGCTGAAGTCCATGTGATAGCAATTAACAATGACTACTCTGGTGCAGAATAGTGAGTTAACACATAGGTGAATCTCATGGATTCAAAGCGGCTAAACCAGTTAGGACTAACCACAGGATTCAGGCCAAGGAACCCTAAAGACCTCAGTAGCTGGTTTTCAGTACTGGGAGGGCAAAAGAAAATGGCAATTCTACTGGAGTTGAATACCGGAGTACACCCACTGGATCTTGGCCACACTCTTGTTATTGTCTGCTCCCAAAAAATATCTCTTCACAAATCACAAAAAGAAGATATATGTTAGGTTTATACCTGAATTCTTTGGTAGTCTTTGGCTGGTTTCCTTTGCCCTCATCTTCTTCCAATTTGGCAGCTGGTTTACTCAGCTCCTGACCTCCACTCACTGCAGCATCTTCACCATCTTTCTTCTTTCTCGGTTCTTGGTCAAGACGGAAGCTAAACTCTTTTAGCAGAGAGGACGACCTCAAAGAGAAAAAGTCAGCTTGTTAAGCTTTGTGAATGTAGCATCCAGTACAGTGGTTGTCAATCTTTGGTCCTCTAGATGTTTGGGGCTTGAGTGACTACCATCTCTGACCATCCGCCACGCTGGCAGAGCGTTCTGCGAGATAAAGTCCAAAACATCTGGGGGTCCAATCAGTCAGTAGAACTGATGTACAAATACAGTGGCACCTCCACTTTTGAAGGTTCACCCAGTGGGGGATCATCGGTCAAGAGGGATTTGACCCCTAGCCTCCCAAACCACTATGCCACTTCATGGTTATAATTCTTTTAACAAAATATGCTGTTGCATCTTGGCCACAACCTCTTGGTACTGGCCGCTCCTACAAAAATGCCTGTGCTACTGAATGAAAACACACACACACACACTTTAGGCTGATACCAGCACTCCTTGGTAGTCCCTGGCAGGCTTCCTGTTTTCCCATCTTCTTTTTGCTCAGCAGGAGGTCCACTGGGTTCCAGATTGTTGCTCGTTCCTTTTTCTTTGTTGTCTCCATTTTTATTTGGTTGCTCTTTCTCTTCAGGGGGGACACTAAGCTCTGTTGCTGTAGAGGAGGACCTTAAGGAGAGAAACTTTCAGTGCCATTTCACAGCAGTGACAACTGGATTTACTGCCTCTCAGTTTGTCTGCTCAACTACAACAACAAAAGACCTTTTCTATTAACTTGCAATTGGGCATCACTTCTTTGAACTGTGTATTGAATAAGAAGGACCAAAGCCTGCCTTGATACGAACGGCCACATGGTGTAAAGGTAACATTAAAGAACGTTTGGCTTTCACTTCTTCTCTTGCCCATCGATATCCATAGTTGCCTATTTTATTTAATCAATTTTCCACACCCACACACAGCTCTTCCCCGCTTACAATGGTTCCCCTCCCAGATCTTTAGAATTCATTAAGCAAAACAAACCTTGTCTGACTTAATAAATCTTGTTTTAAAAGCAGGAAGAGGGAACAACTGTGGGAAGTGCAGAAAGAAGGAATTCACATTTGCTCTGCTCTGACCAGCCAGAAACCTATTGACTGGCACTAACTTAAATAATAATCTTGATGAACTTGAACTGTTATTCAAATAACTTTTTATATATAAAAAATTGTCTTGCTTTTATTATATATAAATATATTATGCATATATATATATGCATAATAAAAGCAAAACAATTTATATAATTATATTTATCTTGCTTGTTGCAGAACACTTTGGAATCAAGATATGAATTTTACTCCAACATTTGGAAAAGTTTTTTTGTTTTTTTTTGGACGACAACTCTACCTCCCCCAAAGTCTTCCAGCCATTCTGGGTGTTTCCCTTCCAAATTTATTATCCTTTTCCCCCACCCAAGTTCCCTTCAAGGGGGTTTGAACTCTACTCCTCGGTCCACAGCTCCCAGAATCCCCTAGAGAGCTTGGCTACGGACCATGGGAGTTGTAGAGCAAAGAGTAACTGTCTCAGCTGTGAAGGGGGGAGTCTGAAAACGGGGTGGAGAATTTGGGGCCATTCCCCAGTGGGAGGACCAGGGGCCCTTCGTGGGGTGCAGTTCTCCCCAGCACTTACTGGGCTTCCTCGGGGATTCCATCAGAAGCCTCCATTTTCGGAAAAGAGGCGCCTTACCGCCGCCCCCCAAAACCCCTTCCTCACTTCGCCTTCTAATCGGGACCGGATATAACTATGCACTCCACCCGGCTAGAGCGACTCCCTCACACCCACTTCCGGCACACACTAAAACTACTTCCTTCCGTTTATACTTCGGCACCCCCAGAGGGCACAGAGATGGTAAGGCTAGAGCGCCGCTTTGCACCCTTCTCGCCACTGCAGCCGCGTATCTGTGGTCGGAGGGTTGGGCGGGGGTAAGAGAAGGGGCGGAGCTTCGGTGGGCGGAGCTTAGGAAGCGGCTACTTTTTGAATAAAAGGCGGGAAGGCGCTTTGGCTGTCAGTTTTGACCTGGCTGGGCCGAGGGAAAGATGGGGGAAGGGGAAAAGTGTTTGCAGCGACTCCGCTCACGTGGGACGAAACTGCGAAGTCAAAAAAACACAGAGAGGAAAACAGTTTGTCAGGCGAAAGGCTGGAAAGGTGGCTGGAAAGTAATGATGAGTGTGAGGGTATGGAAAGGAAGGAAGCAATAGTAATTGTCGTGAGGTAAAAGGAAAAATTCACATGTTGGAAATAATTACTAATATTAGTCACAAAATAGTAGTAGGAAAATGGGAGGCTGACAGCTGTTTGCCTGCTGCGAGGTGGGAACAATGAGGATTTTAAAGCTTTAGTTAATAATACTGTGAATTACTCTCCCATTTATCAAGTTGCTACTTATTCCAGCCATAGAAAGAAGCCTGAAATTTCTGGAACAGTCCATTCTGCAGCTGCTATTTGCTTTTTTTTCTCATTTCACCTTTATTGCAGACATTCCAAGTGTTGGTCCAGACCTCGGAACAGTTGCTTTTGGTGACTACAACTCCCAAAATCCCCCTGCCAGGAGGGACATGAGTTTCTGCAGAAAGCCACATTTCCAAGCCCTGCTTTTGTTAAAGGCCAAGGCGGGTAGTTTCCAGCATCAGTTTTTAACACGGGTATTTAAAAAGGCCCCAGATCTTGTCTTATTTGGGAAGCTAAGCAAGATCAGCCCTGTTAGTACTCGGATGAGAGACCACAAATGAAATACCAGGCTCTATTGGCTCACCCCTGAGCTGCTTTGGCTAGTAACAATAATAATGAGGTTAACAATAATACTGTGCTGTCAGTATACATGATGGTTTACATAGTAAAACAACAAGAAAAACATCCAGTCCTATTAAAGATAAACAGTTTAAAATATGTATATACACACACAGATAGAGCAAAGGAAGAGTAATGCAAATACAAAATGAATGCAAAACAATTACAGAATTATCTAGATACAAATAGAAACAACAGTGCAACAGAATACAAAGCAACTGGAAAAGACATGTATTCTAAGTATTCAAGATAATAAAACAATATTAAACAAAAATTCCAAAAACTTTTGAAAACAAGTTTTAAACAGATTAAAAAAAAAACTATGAAGAGAGGAACTGTTCAGAAATCTAATTTTAGTCCTAACTAGAATAAAACAGTTACAGTCAAGTCGACTTACATCAATAGTGCCCAACAATTTTCATTCTTTACAATGAACCTACTCTAATTAGGACTAACATTGGGCTTCCTCCATTGTGTTAATGACACTGGCTACCTAAATACCCTCAAGGCACCAGATCCCATCTGATCTTGGAAGCTAAGAAGGGTCAGCCATGGTTAGTACTTGAATGGGAGACCACCAAGGAATGCTAGGAGGCTCTGGAAGAAACTGGCAAAACCTCCTCTGAGTGTTCCTTGTCTAAGAAAACCCTGGGAAATTCATGGGGTCACCGTATGCCAACAGGCAACTTGAAAGCACATGCCGTCCATACACAATTGTATTTTCATGTTCAAAAATCTCTTCTTTGCAGTTTAATGTCTTCGGCTGAAGAGGGCAGCAGATGGTCTTATGTCCGGATACTTTGATTCCTTTTGGAAAACAGTTTCAGGCATGTACTTGACTGGTCACATTGCCATGTGCAAAGGAAGCAAGCCGGAGGAAAAATTCTGGGGTGAGCTTCAATGTTCTCCTGTATTCTATCACATTTCTCTGAACACCATTTCCATTGCTGGGAAACTACAGGTTGTTTCCAACTTATGGCAACCCTAAGGCGACCCTCTTGGGATTTTCTTGGCAAGATGAGTTCAGAGGGAATTATGGCACTATAATATTCTCCCCAGGGCAATGCAGGTCCTTCAGGAAAATGTCCATCAAATGCATTCAACTTCTCGCTCATCCACTGTTGTTCTTGTGTGCCTTTAAGTTGTTTTGGACTTACAGCGACCCTAAGGTGGATCTATCATGGGTTTTTCTGGGGCTGAGAGTTTGTGATGTGCCCAAGGTCACCCAGGGGGTTTCCATGGCTGAGTGGGGAAGTGAACCTTGCTCTGCACAGTCTAGCACTCAAACCACCATGCAATGCTTTTCTCAACCTGTTACCCTCCAACACTTCACAGATGAAAACTGGCCAAGCAACACCAGAGTGTGGTCAAGATGGCAAAAGTTATTAATGATGGAGAACACACAAGCTAGGCGAGAGTGCAGGGAAAGATTCCAGCCCTTCCTCTCCCCCCCGCTAAATTAATTGAGTGTTAACTATTTTTGCATTTTGAACTCGGTTTGCAGCAATTTAATTAAGCTGGCAACGAAAAGGGAAATGGAAGGAGGAGAGAGAAACTGGGACATTTTGAAAGCAGCTCCCAACAGTGGAATGATAGAAGATTGCTTGAGGCTGTCCCTGCTAAATCAGGGTAGGCAGAGAGTATGTTCATCCAAAGTTAGGATTGTTTTGCCACAATTTGGGGGGGAAAGGCCACTTCGACACCTGGTAAATTTGGAGAACCAAAGCAGTTATACTAGAAAACCAAGGAAAGACAGAGTCTTTCTTTTCAAACAGACAAAAAATAATTTACCTGATAATTTAAAATAACAAACATTCCTACACCTTTGTTTTTGGTGTTGTTGTTTTTTTGCCTATTCTATATGGGTTTTGATTTCTGTACAATGAAAGACAGGAATGCTATGCATGTGAATTCCAGACTGGATTTAAGTTACAAATATTGATTACTCTCTTGTCTGTCTTCAGGGGCCCAGGACTTCTGAAGTGAGTTGGCTCATCCAGGACCACCGGTCTCTGCCACCCTGCTTGCTAGCTGGATATCATTTCAAGGATCAGGAGAAAAAAGGAATGATTGCACTCATTAGAGGTGGTGTTTTTCCCCTGTCTTTTTCTTTCCCCTGTGCTCTTGAAAAACCAACAACTTTGCACCGTTTTACTTACTGATTACTGGGTCTCTTTCGTTTATTTTAACAAATTCCCCTCTAGTCCCTGCCTGTCAGGGGAAAAAAATGATAATTGACATGCAAGTCACCTTATGGCCAAGGCTATTGAAGCAAAGATTACATTTAATGAAGTAAAAATGGTTCCATAGAATCAGATGGGATCTCTGGTTAAAGAAACATATACCACATTGTGTCTGGGGGCTCCTCCAGTCTGGCTGAAAACCTTGGGATCTGGTAGGAGGTAAACTTATTCGGATTTTTAAAAAATATCCATGCAATGTTCCTCTGCTGTTGCTGTTGTGTGTCTTTAAGTAATTCCTGAGTTACAGTCACCCTAACATGAACCCATCATGGGGTTTTATCAGCAAAACTTGTTTGGAGGGGTTTTTTCATTGCCTTCTTCTGAGACTGAGAGAGTGAGGCTCGCCCAGTGAGTTTCGATGGCCAAATGAGAAATCGGGCTCTTGTCTTTGGAGTCCAGTCTGGTGCTCTAACTACTACATCATACTGCCAATGTGCCTGTTGTTGTGATCTATTTCCTGTACATTTCTGGGACTAGGGCACATGTGGGGAACCAGCACAGGTCGCAAGTGACAGCAGGACAGATATTCCCCGATTCTGGTTTGGGAAGTAATTCTATGTTCTCTCTTACCAATTTCTTCCTCCAACAAATCTACTTGATCAGGTTGGAAGGAAAAAGTGTGGGATGGCAATGAAAAAGAAAGCAATACCAAGAGGGAAATGTGCTCCACATGCCAGTATATATTTATTAAAATTTGGGATGTGAGTTTAATCGATTTATGCTAGCCCTTCGAGAACCATATTTTTTCTCTCACTATTGTTAATGCCCTTAAAGTGCCACAAGACACGTTTTTGCTTCAACATGCACGGACCTCATTACACCTCTGGGAGATGTTATTTGCCTGGCCTGTCAGTGCTTTTGTCAGATCTACTCCTAGCCAGGCCTGGCTCTTCCTTTCCCGCTTTCCTACAAATGGTCTGGAGGACTTTTCCCCTCTCCTTGGCTGGCTTTAATCTCCTTTGTGTTGGTTCATTGTCAGCTCCAGCCCCTTTTAACTTGCCTTTTGCCTGTTTTTCCACGCACGGCTTGGTCCACTGCCACCAAGTGTTTACAGCTTTTTAAAGCCCGTTTCTGTTCACTGCTTCCTCTCGCTTTAACAGGCTTGGCTTCCATTCTACTCTATTCTGCTTTGGGTTAGACCTCCCCTGGAATCCTGTGTCCAGTTCTGGGTACCACAATTCAAGGAGGATATTGACAAGCTGGAGTATGTCCGGAAGAGGCTGACCAAAATGGTGAAGGGTCTTGAAACCACGCTGTATGAGGAGCGACTTAGGGAGCTGGGTATGTTTAGCCTGATGAAAAGAAGGTGAAGAGGTGATGATGGGCATGTTTAAATATTTGAAGGAATGTCATGTTGAATATGGGCATGCTTGTTTTCTGCTGCTCCAGAGATCAGGACACAGAGCAATGGATTCAAACTACAGGAAAAGAGATTTCACCTAAACATTAAGAAGAACTTCCTGACTGTAAGAGCCGTGGGTTTCCACAGCCAAGCAAGGAATCGAACTCAGGTCTCCAGGATCCTAGTCCAATACTCAAACCACTACTCTCAAAAACTCCTCTTGGCTTAGGAACTCAGTTTGCAGCAATTGAACTAAACGGAGGAGAAAGGACGAAAGTGGAAGGAAGAGAGAGAAACTGGGACATTTTAAACACAGCCAAAAAAGTGGGATGACAGTGAATTACTTGGGAGAGCCTGGACCATGGAACAGGGTGGCTGCTAGACAAGGCTGTTAGATTTGCCAGGCCCAGGTGAACTGGCTGGAAAAGTTGCCCTCCTCTGTCACACAGGACACACTTTTACTTTTCTTGTTTTTGAAAGGGATGTGAGCACGACGAAAAGAAACCAAACAGTTAACTACGGCTGGCCCACCGAGAGGGGCTGTTTGTGACAGGCATCCCTGATTAGGAAGTACTTTAAAAGCTAACAACACCTACTTGGCTCCTACATGCTCTCCGACCATCCACCATTACTTTTCTCCCTCCCTCCCTCCCTCCTCACATGGAGAGATAACATCCTCAAATGATGGATTTAAGCTGGTCAGGGCAGGAGTGATATCTTGCTTCTCTCTTGGCCTCCCGTGCCTGCTCTAGTTATTCGGCCTATCATTCCAGCACCTTGTAAATGTCATCGGCTCGCTTGTCCAGGATTCATGTGTGCTTTCACTGTTTGGTTGGTGATCTCTCTCTCTCTCTCCCGCTCTCTCTTTCTCTCCCTCTGTGTTTTAACTTCCCAAAATAGGCCTTGCAGTTTCAACGGTCGAGATAGATGTGCCCAATTTCAATATATGTAGGAATGCAAGAAAGGAATCAACCTCGGCTGCTTGCCAATTGCACTGTGAAGATTGTGCGCGCACACAGACCAAATTTGTGGCATCCTTCTCCATCCAGTGCCCTTGAGAGGTGATGGGTAACAACTCCCATCATCCTAGCTTGTCTGGATTTGGCAGAGACACTCCTGATTAATCCTCTGTTGTCCCACTTTTCCAGCCACTTTTAAAGTGTCCTGTTTCCTCTCTCTTCTTTCCCCTTTCCCTTTTTGTATTAATCAGGACTGAGAAATTTCAAACTGGGACGGTTGGAGGGTGGATGATGCTGCTCAGCATACTGATGGTCCCAAGTTCTGTTGGGACCAAGTTCTGTTGACCAAGTTCTGTGGTCCTTCTCCTAAAAATAACATGATTCTAGTCCTCAAGGCTCTGAATAAAGGGCTGACTTAAACCAGAACATGCAAAGAAGCTGCCTTGCACCCTGGGGAGCTGCCACCAATCAATATCGAGTGAGCTGGACCAGTGGCCTGACTCAGCAGAGTTTATGCTTTCATATTATGGGTTGGCAAGATTTACAGTCCCAGCATTTTCTCCCGGGAGGAAAATCGGACCTCTGACCCTTCCGCTGGCCTGGAGCAGTTGCTCCTTGGCAAGCCAAGCAAGAAAGCTTGGCTCAATGAGCATCCTCTTTGCCTGGTTAATGGATCCTTGGTCTCAAGGTTGAGATTAGAGTCCTCTTTCTGGATTAGAAAAGCAATGGGAAAAGCCTTTTAGTGCACAGAAGGCCCACATCAGTTTTGACTTGGGGGTCACTGGTGGCTGGGAAAAGCTGCTTTATCTTGTCCCGGTCTTTTTATGGCTTGGAGGAACAGAAAAACAGACGGGACACTTGAGAATCAAAGGCAGTTCATTCATCTGCAGTTATCTCCCTTGGAGCAGGGAGGGGGAAACAGGGAAGATGCCAAGTGACCCATAAACAGGCTGTGGGGGTTGGGGGTCAAAGATTTCCATTAGGTACTCTGAGATGGTTTTATCTCAGACTCCATGTCTCTCTCCATCCGGAGTCAGGACAGCTGGTGAATGGAAAAATCTCAGTTTGGGGCAGGGAGCTTTTCTCCTTGAACACCTTCCGAGGACTTAACAGTGTCAAGGTGGTGACTGAAAAGTCCAGATTAGGAGGAGAGAGAGGAAAGCATTGGCCCCACTTCATCAAAGTGTCTCTCTGTGTGGTCTCCAGACGGACACACACACCTCTCCAGCACCCACGTTTGACAAAAGGGGACTAATTAGAAGATGTCTGCAGAACAGCAGGGAAGCGATACCTGTTGAACTGCCGACAACAACGGCAGAGCAGGGAAGAGGTCAGATGTGAAGGATGAAGATTGAGGAAGTGGTTTGTTTGGATAAAGAAGGGCAGACAATTTAGAAAGCACTGGGGAGGAGGGAGAAAGGCGCCTCTAAGCCATTGACGCAGCCCTCGGGTACCACAGTAACTTGCTGAGAGAGGGGGACACCTGGTTATTTGTTGTTGTTGTTTTTTAAAATAGGGCCTCATTTTTTCCAAAAGGATCAAACTAGCCACAGGAATACCTGTACCAGAAGGCTTTTGTCTTAGTAGCCAGGAACCATTTTAGGCATAAGGCATCAGGGATTGTTGTTACTTTCCCCAGCACGTTGTGGGTTCCAAGCACTCTTTAAATGTCATTGGTTTCTTCTAAGTTTGTAACTTTCTTGGCCTGGAGAAAGATGTCCTGAGATGTGTCGTTCTTGTGTGCCTTCAAGTCGTTTCTGACTTTTGGCAACCCTAAGGCTGGGTTTTCTCAGCAAAATTTGTTCAGATGGGGCTTGCCTTTGCCCTTCTGTCAGGCTGAGAGAGTGTGACTTGCCCAAGGTCACCTGATGGTTTTCCGTGGCTGAGCAAGGAGTTGAATCCTGGTCTCCAGAGCCCTTGTCCAACAGTCAAACCACAATGGTTCTCCTTTTGGGGAGGGGAGAAGGATTATTTTATAAGTACTTCAATAAATGTACAATTTATTGCATTCCTGCCTACCAAGCTCTGACAAAACTGTGTGAGATAAGTTGTATTCAAGTTGTGCTTCAAAGTCGCCATTGGCTAGGGGAATCTAGGAGCTGTACTCTTTAAAAGAACTTTTCCAAGCTTTGCCCAAACAGGTAATATTTGCCTCAAATGAGGAGTGGGGTGCAGACCAAGTAATTTTGATTGTGACTGAGGTCTTTACCAAGTAGTAGGTTTATGGCATGATGGCACACTGGCTCAGTTGCATGTTCAATCTTTCCTTATCCCACGACATTGTGACTCTTCTGTTGCTGTTTTGCGTTTCCGTCGTTATTGGAGTTGATCTTTTCCTTGGTAGGAAAAAGCCGTTGATGTCTCCAATATAGCTGATCTTCAACTTCCTTGCAAGTGTTTCATTCCGCTATAGTTCTGATAGTCCGGCAGAGACCCAGACAGGACCCTTCCCAACAAGCACAACACAGGGACGTGAACAGACAATACTTACTGCATAGCCGGAAAAAGGGGGAGTGCAGGAGACTCGGAGTATTTATATAGTGAGGACGCATCAATTAGGCAAACAGCTGGGGGAGGCTGCCAACCTATACAAAGAGGGAAAGAGTCTTATCTGTGGAAGCAACAGGCCTCACGTTCAGATCCCTTGCTCATGTTCTTGGAAACCTTGACCCTTGCCTTGTGTGCAGACTTTGCTATTGGACTGCCGCTCTGGATTTACTACGGACTCAAAAACAGCAACTGGTAACTGGCTAACAAACTGTTATAAACTTCACTATAAAAGACTTCAACTGGAGAGCTGTGAACCTTGGCTGACTGCCGGCACAGGCCCATAATTAGTTTCACAGGAAGGAGCGAAACTGAGCAATTGCACAACTCCGGGGGGGGGGGGGACGGAAAAAATAAACAGCACATATGTGCTACTTAGGGCAGACACAGGTAGGATCAGCAAGGTGGTGTGGAAGAGTGGCTGCAGCAACGTGCATCACTAAAGCAGCACTGTAGTGCTATTGCTGAGAGAGTTGTTGAAAGTTATTGTTTCTATACTGCTATGTTTCCATTTGCTTAAACAACGCAGTTACTGCGAGAAAACCGGCTGGTGTGATAGAGCCCTGGAAAACGACTGATGAAAAACAGGCACTTTGGCAATTATTTTTAAGGTAAGATGCAAAGAGAAGAAATAGCAGCAAAGGCAGATTTTGGTTAAACCTGAGGAGAAGTTTCCTCATCGTAAGAGCTCTCTGGAAGTGAAACTGGCTTCCTCATGAAGCGAGGATTTATCATTCCCCAGGGGTGCTTCACGGGAGTTTGGATAGCCGTCCCTCAGGGATGTGGCAGAAGTAAAAGTCCTGCTCTGAGGTCTGGACTAGATGACCTCTGAAGCCCCTCTAATGCTACAATTCTACAGATTGTTTTAAAAAAGCCCTGAAGGCATACATTCCTATCTTTTTCATGCTGAAAAAACAACTCAGCCTTTTAAAAAAAATGTTTGCAGTGGCCTAGAGAATGATGTATAAGTGCATGGCGTCACAGTGTCTGCCTGGCACTCTCTACCAGCAGCGTAGGTGATACACTCTTTGGAAATTAAGTCTGTGCAGTTCTAGATCTGCTCTGGCTGCCATTTTGCTGGGGGTGGAGGGAGAGAACATGACATCATGTACGAGAGAGTTAATGAGACAGGTTTGCAAACATTTCCACTTGGTCGTGGTAAGAGGTGGGACTCTCTACTCTGGTTATTTCATAATGGATAGCAAAATAATTTGAGGTGTTGATGGCAGGGCGTGGAGAGAAAAATCTCTGACATCAGCGGGTTTTTTGGGGTGGGGAGCGGGATAGCATCTGTCTCTAGTGAGGACCAAACTGATTATTTATGATCTGATCTTGTGATGTTTAAAACTGCAATTTAAGGGCGGTTGTCAATTCTCCCCATTTGGATACGTTCATCCTCTCGTTGTGATGCAGTGGTTAAAGAGCTGGAAACTGTAGGGAGGAGCCTCACCCACCCTATCTCTCCCACTCATGTGGTACCTTAAAAACTTCACACACCATTCACCCCAGCTCTCTTTCTTGGAAATGAGCAGGCAGATTTGATGTTAAAAGAACTGTGCCATTTTGAATCTGGAAACAGGCAAGTCGCCTCATCTCCAGACCTTGGTACAGTTCGTTCGTTCCTTCTCACTACATCCCCAGAGTGCTCCATCTGGCATGGCCACTGCTCAAAATCAACTGTATCCCTCCCACTTTCCCACGACAGTACTGATGTTCACCTTGGCGGCATCCCTGGAAAGACCGAGCAGCTGGAAAATGAACAGCAGGAGAAGCCAAACTTCCTCATCGCCTCCTCTGTGTTGTCCCACACAAGACCTTCCGCAGATGCTCTGTTGTCGGAACGCAAATACGGAGGGCCGACTGTAGTTTGGGGAACGAACTACATGGAAGGGTGATCGCGTCAGCTCTGCCCATTATAGCTGATGGTCAGGAAACCTGGGTGTTGTAAACCTAAACGTTTGACAGACCGCAGACTGGCAGAGGGTATATTGGGCCTTTTCGTGCCACAGAGCAAGAGGGAGACTCAAGGATGACGTGGCAAAGTGGGTGAAGCTCGCCCGTCGCAAACTCCTGACATCTGTGGTGCACATGGGCTGGGTGGGGAGGGGGAAGCCCAAACCAAGCTGACGTTTGGGCAGCGTGTGGACGGATCACAGCCTTTGGGAGTAGAAGCCGCGATGTCACTGTAGCCCCTGGCACGCTAACAACTGCAGCAAGTCTGCGATCGCAGCTGAAGAAACTGTGAAAACTGGACAGTCAGCTGCTATCCACAAGAAGCGTAGCCCCTGGGGGGCCCGACAGAGATGGTGATGGAGCCGGAGGTTCACACAGCCTGTCCTGCTCCCACTGAGATGAATACCACAAAGGTCTGGAGGAGGCACTTACAAAGTCTGTTAGTTTAGGAGGCAGCAGGTTTGGCATTTGTTTTTTCAGTCTCCTTATGTACCAGTGTATTGCAGTGGTTTGAGTGACCCTGGGGACCAGAGTTTGATTATCCACTCAGCCACGGAAGCCCACTGGGGGACCTTGGGTGTGTCACATACTCTCAGCCCCCAGAAAACCATGAGATAGGTGTGTCTTAGGGTCGCCATAAGTCAAAAATGACTCGAAGGCACACAACAACGACAGCTTCAACAAGATTGGAAACAGGCTGCCAATCAAGCCAAGTTAAAAACAGTTCACGTCTCCCCCAAAGGCAACTAGAAAGCTGAGATCTAGGGGTGCCCACTAGTGATGTCATTAAGTGTTACGGATTAGGCACCTCATTCATAACTTTTGGCCCACTTGACCCCTCTCTGATGTTGCTTGAACACACACTTGTCCCGGTTGTCATCTGTAAAATACTGGAGGGCATAGTGTTGTATTGCTCTTGCCTAATTTTTCCCCAGTTGGCTGGGTTGGAAGAGAACCCAAGTTGCGCGGTGGTCATCACTGCGCAGAAGCTGGAGAGAGGAAGGCCCCCTGGTCCCGAGATTCTTGCTTTCTCCCCAACTTCTCCACCCATTCTTCTCCAGAAATGGCTGCTCTGTTCTGGTTTCTCTCTACCCGTCTGCAAATTCAGCCTATTATGAAAAAATAAACACACCATGATAGCTACTCCATGGCCCCGTTGCTGGCAGCTGGCTTTCATCTGTGGAATCTAAACAGCCGCTGGGGAGTCAACGCATGAATGTACCAGGGCTTATTTTGAGAATCTGCGTCCTGTGCCAGGGATCAGACCTACAGTGTCTGTGTCCAAATCAAGGCGCTGACTTACAAAATTGCTAGATGTTCTGGTTAGGGTGGCTTCCTCCTTAGAGATTCTCCTTGTATGTTTGAGGCCTGAATGATCTGCTGCTGATTCTTTGTGGGGTGCAGGTGAATATTACACCCTCCAACATTTCACAGGTGAAAAATGGCACCCGTGTGGCCAAGCAACAACCCAGTGTGGTCCCCGGATGACTGACGCACATGCGTGCCTTGATAAAACACTACAAGAAAGCACTCTTGTGCTGTTCCTACACAGTTGCATCCAGGTTCTTTTGATGCAGTGTTTTACTTCCGCATAATTTTGCTGCTGTTGTTGTTGTGTGGCTTCAAGTAACTTCTGACTTAGAATGTGCCCAAGATGGGTAAAAAGGTGCTAATGAGGAAGAACACAAGCTAGGAGAGTCTACCGAAGTTTGCTTTTCCTGAGACTATAAGGAAGAGCCCAGTTCTCTCCTCTGCTGATTAATTTTGCATTTTCAACTCAGTTTGTAGCAATGGTGTACGCTGAGGGCAAAGGAGGAAAAGTGGAAGGGAGAGAGAGAAACTGGGGCATTTTAAAAGCAGCTGAAATAAAAGGAGGTTAGCAGATGATTAATTGGAACCGTCCCTGCCAAACTGGGACAGTTGGTGTGCGATTCACAGCCATCAAAGGCTGTGAGGATTTCACCTTAGTATCTTGTTCCCAAAAGCCCTTTCGCCACGGTCTGCCAGTAGAGAGGAAGAATGAAAAGAAAATACAAATGAAATTGAAGGAATGAAAAAACAGCAGTAGACTTTCCCCTCTCCAATCCTGGAATTATTTTTAAAGTGGAATTCAGGACAGGATGTGAAGAAGAAAGGAATAGACGAGGAGGAATGGTGACACATATCCCGATTTTCATCTGTGAAGTGCTGGGGGGTTGGGGAGTACCTTTCTTTCCCACATCCACCTGTCACACATTGCTCAGGAATTTAAAGCCTGCTTTTTCCAATCCACTGAAATGCATCTTTTCTAGTCGGTTACGGAACTCCTTTCCTTGTTTTTCTTTAAAAACAACAGCAACAGGGAAGTACTGGAGTCCTTAAAGTCTTCCTCTATTTTTGTCGCAGCTGATGTGCTCTGCGGCTTCTTGCGAGCAGCTGTTGCAAAGAGGAACAAACAACAACCAGGACCTTTTGGAACATTCCATCGAGATTTCCCCGGAAAAAAAAAAAAAAGCCATTTTCATCACTTGCCATAAACCGCAGTTTGGAGAAGCTCTCTTGCCATGTCAAAACCATGAGAAATCAGACATGAATGAGGAGGAGGAGGCTAAAAGTGGAAGATCAAGATACAGGAAGGAGGCCAAGGCAGGATTCTTACCAATTGCACAATTGTATTCCAGAGTCTTGATGTTCCCCCAGGATGGTGCAGCTACTGGGAACAGGCGTTGCCCCCTCCCTAAGATTTCTACCTCCAAAGAAATTTTACTTTGCTGTCCAGATTTCTAGTGTTACAATCAACTGAGCTCGTAGAAATACAGTTTAGGTATCTGAAGAAAAGGGGCAGCCAGTATGGTGAGCATGGATGATGACTCTGGAAACCAGGGTTTGAAAACCAGGGGAGACCACTGAGTGACCTTGGGCAAATCACACGCTCTCAGCCTCAAAGGGAAAACCCCTCTGAAAACCCCTCATGGGGCTTTCTTGGCAAGATTTGTTCAGAGGGGATTTTGCCTTTGCCTTCCTCTGAGGCTGAGAGAGTGGGACTTGCCCAGGGTCACTCAGTGAGTCTCCATGGCTGAACGGTAATAACAAATCCTGGTCTCCAGAGTTATGTCACGCAGTGCTCAGACCACTACATGCTGGCCTCTTATTGGGCTCATTTTGCCACCTCCCCCAAAGCTACATGTCCAGCAGACACAGGCATCCCCCACTTTTGGATGACCTGTTTTTCTTATATTCCACTTTTTCAACTATTGCAAGTTATAGATGTGCACGGTTCTTTCGAGGGGGTCAGCTCTTCCATCAGTTCTTCTCCTCTTGCCTTTTTCCTGTAGGGAATTATGGAGGCTCATTTAATGAGAGGAGAAGAACTGATGAAAGACTGGGTTCTGCTTTTCAACCAATTTCGCTTGAAACATTGGTGCTCTGCTCCCTAAGCAGGGGATGCCTGTACTCCTTGTTTTGCTTGGGTCTCTTGGACCAACCAAGCAGATGACTTTAGAAGTGAGTTATAGGCCTCCAAAGTAACTTTTCCAAGCTCTATGCTAGCTTTAGTCTTCACTTAGTGCCACCAATAAATTCAAGTAGGTTTTTCTCCTAGCTGACTTCTCTTGGGGAGCAAATCCTCTGGCCCAGAAGCAAAAAACGTTGGTGCTCCACTTTCTCCACTTTCCTTGGTTTACATCCTGAACATAAACAGAGGAGTGGCGGTACGACCCCCTTCCAGTCGCTTTTGGCAAGTGCACGTGTGTGTTTGAGTGAGGCCAGGAGCCTAGCTGAGTGTTTCTTTACATAATTATATCTTATTACTGCTATGCAAATAAACTCTCCAGATTTGCGGTGAGCTACAATGACAAATGGTGGTGGTGGGGATTCCTTGGATTTGGTTTTTGTGGGGAAAGGGAGTAGGACGGTTTCTGGCAATAAAACTGTCCCAGAGGATGATCCAACATGGAACAGAAGCGAGACACTTTGCCTGTTGCAACGGATGCCAGATCTAATGGTTTTTAAAGGGCTTTCCACATTTGCTAGGGGTGCCGGACCCTTGCAAAAGTGGAAAAACTGTAAATATCAAAATGTGTGTCTGTGGGAAGGGGGCCGAGGGAGATTGGGCACCCAGGGTCCAAACTGGATTAGAGAAAAGAGAGCAGAAAGGCGTGAGTGAGCATGGTGGCCATATACATTCTCTCTCTCACCCATCTCCTTCCTCGGGTGTGTGGGATGTATTGGGAGAGGGTTTGTGGTGCTTAGAAATTAGGGTGTGAGCTATCCTTAGGGGGCCAGGCAGTTACTGGTGGAGGAGGCTGAGGACCAGACGCAGGTTTTTAAAGGACTGCATGGCCTGATCAGAGCCACTGAGAGAGAGACTTCCCCGGGAAAACAGGTATCACTGGGCTGAAGAAACTTGAAAATCAAATGCATGAAAGTTGAACCCACAAATGTGCAGAGCTGACTGTAGATAGACATGTGGAGAATGACCAGCCTGTTTGTGGCTGGTAAACGAAACCTCCTTTGTAAAAACCTAAGAAGAGCCTTGATTGTCATAATACACACTGCAAAAGACACCCTCCAGCTGTCCGGATTTGGCAGGGACAGTACCAGTGAATCCTCTGCCATCCTGCCTTTTCAGCTGCTGTTACAATGTCCTGGTTTCTCTCTCCTCCTGCTCCACTTTCCTCCTTTGTCCTCAGCTTGCTTCAGTTGCTGCAAACTGAGTACAAAGTACAAAAGTAGTTTGCACTCCACTAAATTCAGAGGGGAAGAGGAGAGGAACTGTGAAGTGTTGCCCTTTCCAGTAAGCTCAGGCACAAGCCAAATGCTAAATTCTCTCCTACCTTGTCTTCATTAATGACCTTTGCCATCTTGACCACACACTAATGTTGCTTGGTCACACATGTCCTGATTTTGATCTTGTGAATTGTTGGTGGGTCAAGCCAACAAAGATCCATTGACCCATTGTCAAGTTTTTCCGGGTAGACCCCCACAATTTGGCTAGTTTCTCAGCCGGTGGCTGCCTGAGGCATCTTAAATCCTAATAACCCAGAATTAGGGATGTGAAGAAACAATGCTTCCAGATGGCATGGTTTCCACAGCGCTGCTAAATCCTTTGCAGTCTTAAGCTGAAAGGGAGGAGAACTGTTAATTAAGACAACCCTATTCTCTGTGGATTGTGGGCCATAAAGTCAATCTACCTGCAAAATAGGCAGATGAGTGAGAGGACCAGAGGTGAGAGAGAAAGGAAAGAAGAGGGGCTTTTTGTGGAAGTAATTGAGTGCAAATAGGATTAAATCTGACAGGAAGAAATTAAGCATTGTTTGATTGCCAAGCAGTCTTTAAAAAGTGTTTCCTGAAAACTTTTTGGCTCGCCATGAATGCTTTGCGGTATCTGGAAGCGTCACCAGAGAGGGTTGAAGCTGAAGGCACAGAGACCCAAGGCACCTTAAAGTTCCAACAAGTATAGACAGATTGTTTTAAAGGTGGAAGGAACAATGCTTCCCTTCCCCTGCCTCTGAGGCTGAGAGAGTACGATGTGCCCAAAGTCCCTAGGGGGACCTGGGCTCCTGGAGTCCTAGTGCAACTCTCACCATGCTGTCTCTAATTTTTGGCCACCTTTCTTCAGAGGACATTTTCCAATCTTTCCTCTGAGGCTGAGAGAGTACGACTTGCTCAAATTCACCCCTTGGGTTTGTGTGGGATTTGAACCTTGATCTCTCAGACTGCTATTGCAACATTCAGATCACTACGCCATGTTCGCTCTCTTTCTCACTGCCCCACCAAAAATAACTGTCCAAGGCATCTTAAGTCCTAAATAAACCCAGTTTTCATGATGGTGGGAGGGGGTACATCTGTTCCGAGAGCCAGAGTGATGTAGCAGTTTGAGGACTGGACTAGGGTTCGATTGCCCACACGGCACCACACTCTCAGCCCCAGAAAACCATGATTCATGGTTCACTTTAGGGTTGCCATAAGTCAGAAACAATTTGAAGGCACACTACAATGTCTCTTCCAGGTTTTGGTTTGAACTTTCTAGGAGATATCAAAAGGTGCTGAATTTACTGGTGGGTGGAAGAGTGGAATACAGTTCAGCACCTTGGAAAGTTCCTTTACAGTTTGGATTTGGAAAAACAAGCAGGTTTTTTTTCCTTATTTTTTTATAGAAAGAAAAGACTTCCTCAGCTGTATTGGAGAACTGAGACAAATGATCTTTTGGGATTACAGCTCCCATAATCCCCAGACAGCATGGCCATTTTGGCCATGGTCCCAGGGAATTGTCACCCCAAAATAGACTTGCCCAAAATTTGGTTGTGCCTCTTTGGAGTGCGAACTGAGGCTTATCTAATGAACTGTGCTTTCCTCTTGAAACGGTTCAGCCTCATCCTTGCAAGATGAGTCTTAGCATGCTCAGGAGAAAACACAACAGCAAACCCCGAGAGATGGGATTTCTACACGGAAGGATGTGCGGAGAAAGAGAAGGCACAGTCCTGATGGGTAGTTTTTGTCTTCATCGGGTGAAGTTTTGAATCCTGTGCCAGCTCGCCTCTCTCTTCCACACGCTCACATACACACAGAAACAATTTAGCTTATTATGGCTTAAACAAGCAAAGCACTTCTCCCCGCTCCCCTTTTCACCTCGGGGCTTAAGCATGGTTTAGCCTATTAAAGCAGAAAATGTCTCTGAACGGCAGCTGGTTTGTAGCCTTCACACGCAACGCAGGCCTTAAAAGAGTTTTCTCCCTCAGATCTGCTTTGCCAGGGTGGCGTCTAGGGGCCTTTTACCGCTGTTCTGAACTGAGTTAGGGGCAAGGTCACTGAGAAGGAGTCTTACACACACACACACACACTCTCTCTCTCTCTCTCTCTCTCTCTCTCTCTCTCACACACGCTCTCTCACACACGCTCTCTCACACACGCTCTCTCACACTCGCTCTCTCACACACACACAGCCTCCCTGAGACTCATGGAAACTCGTGCAGAGCATGGCTTCTCCGATAAATGAATCAGAGGAGAAAACTGGGATCAGCCCGCGCACCAAAAGCAAAGTATTAAGGAAGCCAGAACCTCATATATGTTTATATTACAGGTGGGCAAGCCTGTTCTTGTGCCCCTTGGGGTCTCCAGATTCCTTTTCTGCTCCCCCAGAGGATGAATGGATGAGTGGTAATCCAACTTTGAATTGGTTTGTCATAAAGTTTTCATGGAAAGTGGCACCCAAATCTGGTTTACCAGGACATGACCCATTGCACCAACCAATGGCCTAGAGAGGCGGTGGTGGGATCTCCTTCTCCAGAAAGAGGCTGGACAGTTACCAGCTGGGGATACTTTAGCTGCCTTTCCTGGACTAAGTGGGGCCTCTTCCAACTCTGTGATTCAATAAAAATGGCAGTGGAGGTAGATTTCGGCTCAACATCAGGAGGAATCTCTCCTTCATCAGAGGTCTATACGCAAAAGCTGGGCAGACGTCCATCAGGGTGGCTGAAGTTCCCACCTGAGCAGAGAGCGTGCTATTCGGTGCTTCTCATGCTCTCCAATGTGAAACTCCGGCATTTATTTTCTTCCCAATGTACTAAGGTATCACGTTTGTACCTACTGGTGACAGTTTTCCTTCTTTCCTGGAAACTGTGTGTGGACCAGCAGCCAATGGTTCACCGGCCAACACTGGTCTACTGACCTCTTCTTTGAGTAGCGTGCGAAGATAGGGCTGCCAGGCGCCCCTTATTGTCAGAGATGTCCCCTCTTGGAGGGTCGGAAAGCTTGTCCCTTATATTGCTGTCAGGTGCCCTTTATTATAAGGGATGTCTCCTGTTAGAGGGTTGGAAAGTTTTCCTCTTATACGGCCTGAATGAGATGCCAGGAAGTTTCATATTTTGGGGTGTGGGACCTTCACAAGAGAACTGAGTACATCATGTTATTTATGAACCTGGACAATATAGGGGGGCCTTCCTTATCCCATGGTCTCCGGATATGTGATCTGAAGAGACCGTGTCACATCTTATACCTTATGACATGCTGGAGCATCTGCGTGCATCTTGCTGCCGTTAGTTATTATGGGATGCAAGTATTTGCTTTTTTCCGCTTTTAGGTGGGGGTTCCTGGAATAGAGCCCCTCCATATATACAGGGGCCCACTGTAACTTACTTTTGCAAAAAAAAAAAAAAAAAATAGCTGGGTAAGTTAACTGAAACCAATACTTTCATTTGGTGTTTAAGGAGAATCGAAACTTCTCAATAGCCACGTCCGGATTGTTAATCCTGTTTGACTGACCTTTATTGCTATTTTGAAAACCTGGCAATGGGACTCCAAGATGACCCCCAAGAACCCTTGCCGTTCTGCAGACCATTCCACCGTGATTCTGTTTTCCAGGCGAATCGGGTAGCTGGGAACGAATAAGAAATCTCACGACAGCACCACGTGGCAGCCTTGCTGTGAAATTCTCCACGAGAAGAGCTTCACAACTTCCACTGAGGAGCCACCTCCTCCCGGCTCCTTCTTTTGCCCTCTGGGCCGCCCGTTCCATCCTTCCATCCGATACTTCCATCCTCTTTAGGGCGTATTTTATATGGCTTGATGATGTTCTCTCATCCAAGAATTTTTATTGCTCCTCCAGTGTGTACATAAGTGTGCTGTCCTGGAATGGGCAGAGATTAATCATGGCTCCGTTGTTTTGGGTGGGGGGGAACGTTGTTTTTATCCTTGGAATTTTTCTAATGCCTTTGCTTTGATTCATCTGTCCTTGTGGCAAAACATGGTGGCGGAGTCCGTGGGATGCTGGCCGGGCATTCCAGAGGACTTAATTGTTTTGTCACCCCTTCTTCTCAACCTTTATTTTATGGGACACTTGTTTCCCCGTTTGAATTTTAGCCAGGCGTGATGTCTCTCCCAAAGTTTCCTTGGTTCTGAGAAGAACAGAAAAAGAGCCCTGGGGCTTCACGGCACGCAGCAGCCAAAGTGGAGTGTGGAAAAGTTACTTCTGAGGGACTGCAGCTCCCAGATCCTCCCGTTGGTTGTAGGGATCCCAAAAAAAAATCGCAGGGGCAGCTGGTGGATCCCATGTCAGCCCGGAGGGTGATAAATCCGTTCTGGGTTTAGTTTGAACTTTCAAGGCCCCATTGCTGAAACTGGTAGATCTAGCAGAAATGGACAAACTGTCTGGTTTGATTAGAGAAAGGTCACTGGTGGCATTTCTTGAGGACTAGAAACCCATTATAGACTTTTTGCAAAAAAAAAACCAAAAAAACAAAGCCTACTTCTTAACTTTTGGTTTTGATGATGGGAAAGAATAGACTATCGAAAGAAGGGAATATGTTGTAACTTCAGAGAGAGAGATATGAATAACTACAGTTGATTTCCAGGCCTTGTTTATCCATTCTTTTTGGGGATAGCTAAGGCACAGCTCAATTACATGATGATTGTAAGTGCTGAGAGGGGTCGCTTCTCTTCTTTTGTAACTCTGTTTCTTGCTTTATTACAGTATGTGAGTTCACTTCTCAATGGAGGAGGAAGATCACATGGTTCCAGGACTGGCTCATACAGCTGTCCTGTGCTCCTGTCCTGTACAGGCTTTGTGGATTACTATCTTCAAAAAAAAAAAAGAAGGTAAGAACAACAACAAAAACCCTATTTAAGTAACTTTTGAGAAATGATTACATGTTCTTACAGCTATTTTGGTAGTGATAGGGACTTTGAAGAAAGCCAGTGGTTTGAGCGTTGGACACCACAGTCCGGAGACCAGGGTTTGATCCCTGCTGGGCCATGGAAACCCCCTGGATGACCTTGGACACATCACACACTCTCAGCTCCAGAAAAAAACCATCATAGGTTCGCCTCAGGGTCACCATAAGTCGGAAGCGACTTGGAGGCACACAACAACAACGACAAAAGTCATTTTAATAGTCGTTTAAAAGGTACTTTTTTAAAAAGTTAAGTATTCCAAACTTGGGTTGGCTTCAGATTTTGACAGGCAGGTATGATCTTTTGGGGGCTAGCCAGGTCAGGTCTAAACCTTCAGAGCAGAGCTTGGAGGGAGAAAAAAAAATCTGCTGTTGGACGACAATTCCCAGAAACTTCTAGCCAGCAGGATGCCCGGGGATTCTAGGAGTTGTAGTCAAGAAGGATAACTTGTCCAAACCTCACTCTGAAGCCTGTTCCCCCGCTGCCCTGACTTGTTCAGCAAAGAAGATAGATTTTCCTGTACAATATTCCTCCCCACACAACATCACAACCTCTATGAAAATGTTTGGACAACAGGATCTACTCTTTCCCTTGAGAGAGGGCTGAAGTGCCCCCCCATCCCAGTCTCTCTCTGCCAAGACTTCAGTTAATTTGTGCTCATGTTCCATTTAACAAGACAGCCTAAATATTTAAAATAGATTTGTGAGCGTGGGGGCCCGAGAGATCTGAGCAAAAGTGTGCTTTGCGAGGTGGCCCCTCCACCGCCGCCGATCGGGTTACAGAGAGCCACAGATGGAAATTATTATGGCTCTTTGAGGAAAACTGGGCTGAGGGGAGGAAGACGAGGAGGAGGAGGAGGAGGAGGAGAAGGCACGTCGGTTTTTATGTGCGGGTGCGACAACATCAACAACAACAAGGGCGTCAAACCATGGCAGCTGTTTTAATCCTGATAATTCAATTCCGCCTGTAGAACAAAAGTAATCACGAACAGGTGGGTTGGCCAGAGAGTCTTATCTCCACTAGCAAATGACAGGGCCGGATGCTGACGACACAGAGAAGGTGGTGAACTGAGGAAGAGGAAGAAAAGCAGCATCTAGAAATTTACTCAACCAAAGTAGCAACGACAGAACTTTTCCCCTTCAGATGTATTCTTCCTCCTCCTCCATTTATATCCCACCCTTCTCCCAGTAATGGGACTCAAGGCATTTAAGAACAATATACATTGAAAACTCTATAAAACTTTCAGAAAAGTTGTTGTGTGTCTTCAAGGAATTATGGGGACCCCAAGGCATGTTAGCTGTGTTTAAATGTTTGAAGGGATGTCATATGGAGGATGGAGAAAGCCTATTTTCTGTTGCTCCAGAAGGGAGGGCCGGCCCCTCCCGAAACTGCAAACCCCAGGATTCCAGAGCAGGTTGAAAGTGGAATCGTAGAGCTATAACAGGCTAGTGCGGAAATGGCCTAGGATTCTTGATATCCCACACACTCACTCTACCGACAGCGTCTAACCATCTCTGCAGGCTTGGGGCTGTAGCAGAAGTTGGACATTTTCCTTTTTTGTGAGGAAAAACTCCCAGAATTCCCCCACCCTGTTAGGTGACTGGGGGATTCTGGGAGCTGTTTCCCTGCAAAGCAACTTTTCTTTCTTTTGGACAGATGTCTGGCTCTTTCTGGCCGGAGGCAAGTGAATGTTTGAAAGAAAGAGGAAGCACAGGGCAATGCAAACAGCATCCCCTTCGCTCTGCTCACACCCATTTCTCTTTGTTCCCCTGTCCAACTCTGGCGCAACGGGTTTTGGAAGCACGACTTAAACGCTTGGCCAAGGTGGTTCACCAGAGGCCGTGTTTGGTTAGGGTCATGTGTGCGTGTGTATGTTGTGTGTACATGCCACAATATGTCTCTGTCATCAAGCCCCTGTCAGCACCTGGAATAAATCCATCATCTCTCTCCAGCCAAAGGAAAAAGAAGTGGAGAAGAGAAACCTGTCACTCACACATCCGCACGCTCTCTGTCTTTTGGGGAACCCCACCCACCTGCACCAGGGTCGGTTCCCATGCTGAGCTCCCTCCCGCAATCCGCACCCACAGCCCCCTCCCCGTACCAATAACTCAGAGGAAATGCCAAACACTTTCATGTTGCAGTTGCTATGGGCGACTGTTTTTATTGGTATATCCCACATGTTGGGCACATGTGTGTGAATCCACCACACGGCTCAGTCTCAGCAAGGGGCCTCGTTTCTCTCCAGCAAGAGAACTCCAGGATTGGAGAGCTCAAAAGTACGTGAGGGGCTTCTAGTTCACCCCTCCGCCCTCGTTTGGCACAGGACTCACGAAACCCCAGCATCCCTGACAAAGGACTGTCCGGTCTCTGCTAATTGGAATGTTGGCCTTCACAAAAGCAGAATGCAGCTGAGCTCGTGTCTACTGAAAGAAGTAAAGATTCGGGGAACTGATAGTTAGGGAAAATTAAGGAAATGTGCACTTGGAGCTCCGGAAGGAATGAGTTATATGTAACACTGTTAACTGTAATTGGCTGATTTAGGAGTAGCGAGGGATGGGCAAAGTTGCATTTTGAAAGTAACGTAGAAAAGTTCTACCCATGTTGGAAAGATGAAGGCAGCAGACAGGAACAAATTAGTTAATTTGAAAGCGGGCACTGGAAGAGAGTTCTGTGAATACCTTGGAGTGCCGCAAAGACCAACAAACGGGTCTTCTCGCTCAAGCTTGAACCTTTCCCAGAAGCCAAAATGACCAAACCAAGGCTATTGTGCTTTGTAGGTGTCCTGAAATGATGCTACTCGTTATAAAAGAGAATCATACGAGGGAGGCAATAGGAAAAGAGGAAGAGCACATTGCAAGTGGATTCAGTTCCGTCGAGGAAGCTGCCCTGAGTTTGGAAGAACAGAACAGGGCTTTGGATGGCCGGGAGTCCTGGAGCATTCTTCCTCACATGGCTGCCACACATGGAAGCCAATCTGAGAACAACTGGCAACCACAAAAGAAAAAAAATTATTGGTGTTAGAAGTAACAGTTTCTACTTATTTCCAATAACTTATAACAAGAAGAGAAAGTTTATTAGTGTGACAAGTAACAGTTTCTAGTTACTTCCAAGGCTGGTAACAAGAAGAGAAAGTAACAGTTTCTAATTATTTCCAACAATTGATAACAAGAAGAGAAAGTTTATTGGTGCGACCAGTAACAGTTTCTAGTTATTTTCTACAGTTACTTTTAAGGGCAGCTTGCCAAGAGGTTTCCAAGTTTCATGCCATTCTCTCATCAGTCATATGGATGCTTTTCCCTCTGAAAAAAAGTAGCAAAATTTTATCCATCTCCTTCTTTTATTAATTATATTCTACCTGCGAACGTAGAGGGCCGACTGTATCAACATTCCCCCTGCCTGCAAGGACTGCTAGGGACAGCTTCCCCTTTAAACAATGCAGTGGTAACTATAATTAAAATTCCATTTGAAAAGTCGCTTCCGGAGCCTTGCTTACTCCTGCTTGTTTCTGGAAATCCATTTAAGGAAAGCTTAGGAGGAGAAGGGAAAAAAAGGTCTGAAGTGAAGTTTGCAGATGCCCCTAGGGCTGGTTTCAGTGACCAAGAACCTACATGGGGGTTTTGTAGAGCACATTTCCACACTCCGACTTATGCACTGATTGCATGGCTTGAGGACTCTTACCGCGTTGTGGCAGGTCACACAGCAGCATTGCTCAACAATAACAAAAACAGCAATGTGAGGAAGGGTTATATCTTGATCTCTCCCTCTGAACCTCAAAAACTGTTGACTTTCTCTGTCTCACAAACCTGGAACCCCTTTATCATGCTGTTACGTAAAGGTGAGTGCCTTCTGCTGGTGGTAATAACTGCATCCTGCATTTCAATGCACCTTGTTGCTGTACAGTTAACTCTAGTTCACTTCAGGACAAAGAAGGAGGAGATGGAGATAGAGACATGAAGATATATGGATGCCTTCGTCAGGATGGGTTGGAGAATAAATGAGAGGACGTTCTTCAAAGCAATAAAGCTGCTATGCTGGTGCATACAGAAAAAGTCTCAAGATTTTTAACTGGAGGAGTGATAAAAATGCCAATTTCAACAAGGAGCAGTTTGTTCAGGAGAAGGAGCTTGGGAACACTAGTTCCCTTCCAGCCCATGTGGGGAAGCACCATTCTACCTTGCTTGCAGCCAAGTTGGGTGGGGTAAGTTCAGTGTCACCGTGACTTCGGCCTCTTTATTCCCAAAGCGTGCCATTTTGCATTCAGGCTGTGCGAATCAGCTTCCACATCAGTGGTGCATTGAATCTGCTCCGGGTTTTCATCTGAACTTTAAAGGCACTACCCAAAGTATGAGCAGCGGGGAGAAAACAGAGGCTGAAACCTGTGATAACTCCTTTAAAATTCAGACTAAATCTTGGGTGGGTGTGTTTGAGTGGATGGGGATTCCTGTGAGATCCTTCCACACAGAAAACAAAAATGTCAGGGAGAAGAATCCTGGAATCTTAGGGCTGGAAACAGGAAACAAGGTGTCTCCGTCGACTCCATGTCATTCCTTCTGATATTTAAAGATTACGGTATCATGTCACTTCTCTATCGTCTCTTCTCAATATTCCCGTCTGCCAGGCCTGAAAGTTCTGCCTTGATTTGCTGCTCACTCTCCATCTTGGAAGGAATGTTCCACCTGGAGTCAGATGTGGTTCCTTTATCCTATTGCATGTGATTTCGACTCCTTTTTAAATGTCCGTTTTTCTATAGCCTGTGGGAGAAGGGGAAAAAACCCACAATATCTTACAGGTGGCCACCAGCCACTTCTCCCTGCTCTTCCACATCTGGAAGTCACTGGGGACAGCTGGAAAGGCTTAACAGCCCGACATCTGGACTAGTGTAGATGGCAGAGAAAAGGGGGGTGTTGCTCACGCCGCTTCTTCCCCCCACTCGGAATGAGGGGATGAGCTGATGCAAAAGACATCCGTGGAAGTCACACAGCAGCGTTGCTCAGTAACAGCAAGAGCAGCCATGTGTTAATGGATGGTGGCGAGATTTCGTCTTGAGATCTCCTCCTCTCCAAACACCAAAACTATTAACATTGTCTGTCCCAGAAACCTGAACATCTTTCACCAGGCTAATAGAGGGTGCTTCCTGCTGGTGGGAAATAGAAATAACAGCACGGTGCATCTAAATGTCCTAAATTAACTAAGACAACACCCATCTGCATTATTTTCCCTCTCTTCCTTCATCCTCTTTCTTCCCTGACATGTGCCTTTAGACTTCCTCTGGAGATTCCATCTCTAATTGCCATCGTTAGAGCTCCTCGGACAGAGAATGGCCCTACCGTGAGGCAAAGTGAGGCAGTGGCCTCAAGAGATATCTGCATGTCCCGTACAACCTACCAATATCCTGTGGCCCCAAGGCTACCCTGTCACCTTCGTGGGTGCCAGAAGAAAAACTCTGCCCCATTGCCAGAATTATAGGAAGATTCAATTGCTAGTATATTTGAAGGAAATTCTTTGCCCCGGCCAGCAAAAAATGATGGGTCATACCGCTCTTTCTCCCCCTCTGCCACATGTCCCATCCAATTGATTTGTCCAGGCCTCTGTTAAAGTTACCTAAAGATGGTGACATTTCCATGTCTTGTGGCAGGGAGTTCCACAGGCATTTCTTGCTCTCCTCCAATCAGAAAAGGTATATGTGTGTGTATGTGTATAGAACTGGGTGCCTGTCCAAAGATATTGAAACAACTACCAAAGCTCAGAAAAGTTACTTTTTAAGACTACAATTCCCAGATTCCCCTCCCGCTATACTGGCGTCAGAATTCTGGGAATTGTAGCCCCAAAAGTGGTTGCATTCCCTGAGCAATAACTTAAAAGGCAAAGAGCGTGTGTGTGTATGTGTGTGTGTGTGTGTGAGAGAGAGAGAAGAATTCTTAAAATCAAATCCATGTATTTTCTGTTTGCAGATTCACCTTCCCCAGTATGCACACATGAAAAAAAAAATCCACCTTGGAGAAAGTGTGTGTGGGAAAGAGAGGAAAATCCCATATTTTATTTATTTATTGATTTATTGCCTTCTTCTTTTCCCCTTCCAGAACGAGAAGACACTTTAAATGGGCAAAACCATCTTTGCTGGGAGAAAACGGCTATACTAATCATAATAATCCTAAATCCGGGTCAGCTATATAAAGTCTGATGTCAAGGAATTTTAAACCCCATGAAAAATACACACACAGTCAAGGGGCTGATCACCAAAAAAGCTTTGAGGGTTTTCTTCGTCTTTTAAATGGCCCCCCTCAGATTTACAGAGGCCAAGTGGCCCTGTGTCTATTTTGGGGGGCGTTTCTTGGCTTAAATCCAAGGAGAACCTTTTCAGGGGCTGGGAAAAATCATAACCCTTTCACTCATCCACCCACATATTGGTCTCTCTGGGCACATCCACCCTGATGGAAAATCCCCTTCAAAGTCCCAGACTTTGTTCCTATCCTTTCTGATTTTATTTTGCAGATCCGTGCAACATTTTGTTGATCTCAGAATATTTCCTATCACATCCTGGTATGATCAGAGACATTTCAAACCATCTCCTAGGGTTGGTTTCTTTTAAGCCAGTATTTTAAGCCATGAAAGACATTGGTTTAGGGGCTATGTGCTTCTGTTGTCTGTCTCCCCTTCTCCCCACGAAGTATTTATGGATAGATATCCACACTGCAGAATTATAGCAGTCTGATACCACTTTAGTTGTTGTGGCTCTCTGCTGCAAAATTCTGGACTTGGTAGTTTGAAAAATTTCAGCTGAAGAAGTCTTGCTTTTCATTTCAAGATCCTTCACAAAAGTACTGTTCCTCTCCTCTTCCTCTTCTGTCTTAAAATTGTACTTATGGCAACCCCCGCAAAATAGGATTCTTCCATTTTTCCCCCTTTTCCACTGGTTACTCAGTCTTTTTTCCTTACCAAAAGAAAAACAGTGGATAAATGCAAGAAATTCAGAGCACACAGTCACACACTTTCAGTCTCAGACGAAGGAATCTTGCCCAAAATAAAACCCCTTGCCCAAAATAAGTCCAAATGTCCAGGGTTCAAGTCCTGCTCAGCCGAAGAAATCTCTTGTGTGACCTCAGACAAGTCACTCTCTCTCATCCTCAGAGGACAGTGATGGTAAACCTCTTCTAAATAAATCTGACTGAGAAAATCTCATGACAGGTCCCCCTTAGGCTCTCCGTGAGTCGGAAGTGACTTGAGGGCACACACCCCACCAACGACAACTCCCATGCGCCCCAGTCATCCATTGACTTGTTGATAGAGTCCTGGCCCCAAGCCATTTGTTGCTCAAAACCAGCACCTTACATTGGCTTGGAAGCAAACTGGAAGTCAGGGCAGCTCTTGTTAAGCTGGTGTTAGACGGTCCCTGTAATGCACGCCCCAAATCCACTCTTACAGCTGCATTTGTACTTAGTGTTGCTTCTGAAAACTTTTCAAGGGAATCATCACATCGAACCCATTAGGGTAGTCTAATGCACTTTAAACCACATGGGAAAATGTAAAACCCCAAATTTAGGGCCTGCTGTCCCTCCCTTTCTAAGCCTGCTTGGCTCTCTGTAGCTGAGTGAGTCTGGAAGGGCTTTTCTACCTCATCCCTGTTTTAGTGCATTCCCCTGCTCCTCCGCCCGGCCCTGCCACTCTTCCTCCCTCCTTGCAGCACCTCTGGGCTCGTGCAGAATGCATTTGCCACAGCTGGCCTTTGCAGATCCTAGCGCAGGGATGCACAGAGCACTCCACCCAAAACAGGCAGGTCTGTGGAAAACTGTGGCAAAAAATGCAGAGAAACCATTTGCACAACTGGCGTGCCTTTCCCAGGTGTGGGCATGGGTGGGTCACACCCTAGGGTGCTCTCTTTCCCTCTCGCTCTTCCTTGCCCTCTTCCCACCCCGGTCCCAGGTCTCCACCTTGGCCTCAGGGTCTGGCAGGCAGCCTATTCCACCCCCCCAAAACACACACACACTCACACACACACATATACACACTTCCTCTCCCCTCCTGACATCTGTTCTCTCGGCAGGCTGGAATCTGTTTTACAGCTGATGGTGGTGATGACTCAAGGCCAGGAGGAAAAACAGCTAGGACACATCCCAGAGGCGATGTGGAGGTATTAAAGGGGGCCTTAAGTGGAAGCCGAGGAAAAGCTGGGATGATTCGAAGCCCTCCTCAGGAGGAACGGCTCACAGGATACGGGGAAGGGGGAGGGAGACAGCCAGACACGGCTGGCTGATGTGGAATCCACGACCCTGGGGGTTATTTAATATTTTTCATCCTTCCTGCTTTACAGCAAGGAAGGTGTCTTTGCATGTGGAAAACGTATAAAGGCTGCTCGGCTTTGCTCCTGATGCTCAGGACTCACAGAGCGCTTGGCGGGCAACCGTTTCACAACAGCCAGTTAAGGTAGGCTGATGCTATTCGAATGCCGGGATTCACAACAGCCAGTTCAAGTAGGCTCATGAGGATGTTCTGTGCCTTCAAGTTGACTCCAATTTTTGGCAACTCTATCCTAGGGTTCATTATTTGGAGCAGGGCGGTTGCAACAATTGCCTTCCTTTGAGTCTGGGGGATTAAGTCAGCCAGTGGATTTCCCTCAATGAACAGTCTGCTAGAAGAGTCATCCTGCACTCCAGTCAGGACGCTGTTCTGGGTCTTTGCTGCAAGGCACCAGAAAGAAAACCCCCCAAAAATCCGAGTTTGCTCTGTGAAATGAAAAGATGGTGATGATGCAGCAGGGAAAGACAGACACCTAGCCGACGTTCTTCCCCAAAGGATTTGGAATCCACATCCTCACCTGGTATCCAAAAGTGAAACAACCGCTCCCAGCCAGCATGTAAATTCCTTTCTTTCCATCTCCTCATCATTCTCTTCCCGTGGTAGTGTTTTTTCCCCCCTAACTTTTTGAGAAGCAGCTTCAGCTGCTCTTCTTCATAAATACACTCCTGAATCTTTTGGGTTTTCTTTTCTTCTTTTTTTTTTTCCAGGGAGGGGGAAAGCAATCTGATACCTTCCATCTTGGCAGAGGAGGTGGGGCTTGTACCAGTCCCACCCCACCCCATCTTCCCCTCAGTGGCTTGATTCTTCTCTACTACACCACATATCTCCCCAACACCCCCCCCCCACACACACACACTTACTGAAGCTAGAAGGCAAGGAAGAGAGCCGCAAAATACCCTCACCTCCAGTACCGTTCTGGATTTTTTCCTTTTTAATTTTTTTTTCTTCAGTTTCCTATGCACAATTTAGAAAGGGCCAGAGTTAATGCAAGGGGGGAAAGGAAAATCACAGTCAGTGACAGTTGCAAAGGAAGAACAGAGGAGGAGAGGAATCTACTAAGGAGCTTCTTTGAAAGGGACCAAACCAAAAAAGAGCAACTTTCAACCTCGAGGAATCAGTATTTTGCAAAATAGTTTTTTTTAAAAAGAAAATTCAATTTTTCTCTTCCCTGCAACCCTGCTTTGGCTTTCTTCCTTCCCTTTCTCCTCCTCTCCCTGAAGTTTCACTGAGTTGAAGCTGGCAGCTGGGGGTTATGTGAAGAGCAGGAATAGTCAGTCGTGTGCGAGAGAAGCATACGCTCAGAAGACACAGCAGCGGTGAAAACCTCCAGATGCATTTTGCTGAAAAGGCAGGCTTCTGGGGTGAGTTTTCTAACAGAGGGAAGATGAGTTTCGTCGAGCCTCTCTGAGCCTGTGGATCTTGGGGCTTTTTTTCTTCTCTCCTTGGAAGGAAGGGAGCAAAGAAATAAAGGAAAGAAGAAGAAAAAGAGAGAGAACGAGAGGAAGAAGAGAGAAAAAGATAAGTCAAGTTTATTCTTCATTAACCGGGCTTTTACGTCCAACGATAACCACAAACCAATCTCATATTCCCACATAACTAAGACAAAATAGTTGAACTGGGAATAAGAGAGAGAAAGGAAGGAAGATTAACTGAAGGAATTCTGTTCTTTTAGATCAACCAAGGTGGCCCAGGAAAATACAGAGTGCCAAGGAGAAGGGCAGCCTGCAAAAAAGGACCACCCTACACCAAGGTGAAGTTGCCAGGTGGCGCCAAACCTGTCCGAGCATCCGCCCAAAGCAAAGAGGCCACCTGCTTGATCGACCAAGGTGGCCTCTGACCTCCGGCCAGTGGGGAAAGGGGGAAAGAGAAGAAAGAAGAAGCTGTCTTTGGTAATGCTGTGATGGTCAAATCAATCTGGAGCTTCTGTCTCGGTGGCACCGAGAGACTTGTTGGCGTCTGTTCTTTATAAAATCACTCCCCCTGGGAGGAATTGTACCCAGGAGTTTTCGAGATGGATCACGAGAGGGAAGCTGTTTTGGACGGGCCAGAGAGGAGACCAGAAGCGGGAAGGAGATTTCACCAGCATGGTGAGCCGAAGGAGGATTAAACAGAATCCAGTGGCATTTTCTGGGCTACTTAGACAAGTTGCTTTATTTTATTTTTCTAAATTCTGTGATACTTTTGGTTCTTGCTTCCTGGGAGAACATGGATGGTCCTTCAAGGTGACTTCTCTTTCCCCACCACTCCACCGGGCCTCGTTGGTTTTCCTCCTCGGATTTGGATCCTTTCAGGTTTTGCAGCGTGGTTGGTTTTGCAATTCCTCATGGCTCTGGATCTGGGCGTCCGCAAGAGGGCTTGTTGACAGATGACTTTGGAGGGACAGGACTGAAGGAGAGAGAGAGGTAAGAAGTCTTCTTCTGGTCAGATTCCAAGCAGGAGGAAAGGCGAGGTTGGGAGGAAGGGGAGGTGTGTGAAATGGGGAAAAATAGGAGAAAAAGATATTGCCGTGCACTTGTGCATTCTTCTTTGCCTGTCTAAGGATATACAGTTTAACTTTTTAAAAAAAAATTGCTTCTCAGTAGAAGCACTTAATTCTACAAAAAGGGTGGACAGAGATGAGGGGAGGAGAAACAAGTCCATCTCCCAAATTTTTCATTGTCTGATCAAACCAGATCTATCGATGCTGCAGAATGAGGAGGCCAGACAGAGGAAAGGCACAGAGAAAATCAATTGTACCCATGCTGGCTTCAAGTATCTGTGTGAGAGCGTGTGAAATCATATGTTTTGAATTTATCTGTTAAACAAAGTAACAACAGCAAAAAACAAAACTGCACCCTGCAAGTAGAAATCTAGCATGGTGATTCCCCCCCCATGATGCTAGTTATCTTCTGGCAAGGAGTTTGTTTTCTTTATGCGCATGGGAGGGAGGCTAGTCAATATATTCCCCCGTCTACCGTCTGTGAAAGTCAAACTGGAAGGCTGACTGTACAGCTAAAACCTATTGGTATGAACGTTTTTTTAAAAAATCTTAAACAATTCTGTTCATTGTGATGGTGTTGTGCACCTTCTAATTGTTTCTGACTTATGGAGATCCAAAGGCCACCCTCTTGTGGAGTTTTCTTAGCCAGGTTTCTTCAGAAGAAATTTGCCAATGCCTTCCTCTGAGGCTGAGAGAGTGTGACTTGCCCACTGTCAGCCAGTGGGTTTCCGGGGCCAAGTGGGATTCAAACTCTGGTCTCCCAAAGTCCTGTTCCAAACACTCAGCCCGTTGCAGCCCACACACAACCCTGTTCATAAAGTGTCAATAATTGAAAAGGCTTTAAAATATTGCTAAAAGGTTCTAAGTGGATGAAAAAGACACTCCCAGTAAAAGATCCTTGTGCCACAATAAGTTCAGAGCCAAAGACCTGCTGCTGCAACAACAACAGCAACATCTTTAATGACACAATCCATTGTTTAACTTTGTAAAGATCCAGGTAGGGTATCGTATAACAAATAGTGGAGACCAGTATGGCTTTCTGCTTGGTAGCCTGTAAAAGGACATATTCCTCCAAGCAAATGAGTCCAGAAATACTGTATATCAACTCCTTCTCTTTTCTCAAGGTTCTTTGGAAACTATGTATCTTCCAGGTTTGGGATCAAAATTGCATGGCTGATACCCTTTCTATCCAAAAAGGAAAACATTGTTAAAATTAGCAGTTTGCAAACTTGCAAAAGCTTTGGAAATCAAAAAGTGGTTTGTTTTTTAAGTGACACTTTGGTTTGAAGTTTGCAATTCAGATGAACCACCGTTTTGTTCCTGGGCTGGAAAGCCATTGCCTTGTTTTGCCCTGAGCTATTACACAAAATCCACGCGCCGAAACATATTTCTGTCACAAGTGAAGGGGTTCCACGTGCCATAGCTGTCCCGTTATCTCTCCAAGGATGGGTTTTGGAAGAGAGGCACATATGTGGGAAGAATTCAGTGCTCCCCAAGCTGGCACCCTCCAGATGTGTTCAACTACCAGTCCCATCATCCCCAGCCAACATGGAATATAGTGACAAGGGCATAAGGCATGACAACATGATTGTTGCATGTTGTTGTGTGCCTTCAAGTCTGTTTAATTTATGGAGACCTGAAGGTGAACCCATCATGGGGGCTGAGAGTGTGTGACCTGCCCAAGGTCACCCCGCAGGGAACTGAACCCTGGTCTGAAACCACCTTGGCTCTCTTGATAGCTGTCTTTAAATATCTGGAGGGGTTTCATGTAGAAGACGGAGCAAGCTGGTATTCAGAGAATGGAACAAGAGTTAATGGATTCCAATTAGAAAGCAAGAGATTCCACCTAAAGATTAGGAAGAACTTTCCGATTGTAAGAGCTGTTTGGCTCAGGGATAGACTGTCTCCATATTTGGGAACCTTTAAACAGAAGTTGGGCGGGCATCCCTCATAGGTGCTTTAGCCGTGCCTTCCCCCATGTCAGAGGGTTGGACTGGATTGCCATCGGGGTCCCTTCCGGCTTGAAGATTCTGTGATTCCGTGTCATTTGGGGGAGAGAAGACGGAAGATTTGGAGACATGGGTGGGGTGACCATAGTTACAGGCGGATCTGTTGTGCTACATTCAATAAAATTTTGAGAAAAGAAGGGGAAAAGGTTACCTCTAGGTGGGGCCTCCACCTTCCAGCCTCCTGAGAAAAGACCTGCATCAATTCTGGATTTAGGCGTTGGCAGGGGGCTTAGACAAGATCGGGTCCTTTCCCGGTCTATAAGTCTATGAACCTTGGGCTCCATTGGAGGTCTCGAAACAGAAGCTGGACGACCTCCCGTCAAGGGTGCTTTAGCTGTGGATTTCTGCCATGGCAGAAGAAGGTTAGTCTAGATAACCTCTGGTGGTCCCTTCCCACTCTTCAGCTCTCTGATTCATGCAGGATGGTTATTACTGGCTTCCACACTCGTTCACGTTGGGGTTTGGCTAAGTTCTGCCACCGTCCGACTGAGCTCCCGCCCAAAGGATCTAACCAGAGATTCACTCTGAATGAAAAAGGAAATACAGAAGCCAAAGTTCAAACTTCAAACTTCAAAGTTCAGAAATGCAGCGGGATTCGCCCCACTTTCAGGGTTACATCTCTCTCTTTGCGGAGAAGCTGGGAGCGAGGAGGGCGTGAGGGAGTTTGCGTATAAATATCCCCACTGGCTTGGTCTTTGAAGAAACCATCAGGTGCTCCTGAGTGGATTTGTCATATAAAGTTTTTACTGTACTGCAGTTTCAAGTGCTTTCTGGAAAGACAACAGAGCGCCGCCGAGCTGCCTCCGCAGAAAAAGGCCTGTTTCGGGAAAGCGTGTTTGTTTCCCAGTGTCCATTCCATCCCTTCCCTGCCTGCTTCTCTCAACCTTGAGGCTGAGAGAGTGGGATTTGCCTGGGGTCACCCAGGGGGTTTCCAGGGCTGAGCAGGAATTCGAACCCTGGGCTCCAGGAGTCCCAGTCCAACACTTGAACCTATGGTTTTCTTGGCAGGCTTCACGCTGAGCATGTTTGCTGTTGCCTTTCTCTGAAGCTGAGAGAGTGTGGCTTCCTCAAGCTTACCAGGAGTTACCCAGGGATGTTGATGTCGTGGGCAAGGTGTGTGTGTGTCAGAAACATGGCGGACTGGATCAGACCAATCTCTGTTGCTTCTACGCTTCGTTCGTTAGAACTGATAGTGAGATGCCTGAAGGAAGTTCATGAAACAGGGCCTGAAAGAGTTCACCTTCCTTGCAAAATGTCTCTTGGCCAACTGCCCGTCTGCTTGAGCCCCTGAGGTATGTTGATTGTCACAGGTGGCAAAATCAGGTTATATTCTCCTCATATTAATGCCTGAACAGTGTTTCTAAATCTGCAAAGGACATTTAACGTTACTGCAGGACTCAGCCCGTTGCTGCGCTGAATGCAACCTCCCTTGGCTCTTCAAACTCAGTTTGCGGCGCAGGAAGTAGGCTGAGGACAAAGGAGGAAGGTGGGAGGAGGAGAGAGGAAAACCGAAGCATTTTAAAGGTCGCTGAAAAAGTGGGACAGCGGAGGGTGAAGTGGGACCGTGCCTGCCGAATGTTGTGCCGTCCGGGTTTAAGAACTGGGCTCAAGGATGTCTTCTGGCTGGGGGGCAACCCCAGTGTCATGGGACCGTCTGTCTAAACCATTTCTGCCCCTGCATCAAAACATACCAGGGCTGTGTGCCTCTCTCTGAGCTCAATGGATTAATATTCGAACTCAACGCCAAGGAAACATCCTGGATCCATTATGCAAATAGAAGGATACAGCCCACACATCTTCTTTCATTTTGCATTATTCCGGGTCTGCCAATCAGGAGAGGCCGGGAGCAAGGCTCCCTCCAGAAAGAGAGACACCCATCACCCATCTATTTCACACACATACACGCACATGTTCCTGGAAAAGCTCTTGGGCAGATTCCAGATTTGCTGCTCGATCTTCTTCTTAGGTCTGGTTGCTCCTGTTCGAAAGGCACAGCTGAACCGGTGGTGAACGGAGAATCCACTCCAGGATTTAGTCTGAATTAGTCTGGGCTAGTGCCGAACCTATTTCAGAGCAATAGTGTCCAGGTCAAGGGGTATAATAGTCCCTTCCAACGATGATTATTAATATGTCAGTTGAACAGTGCAATGTGCTGCTGCCGGGGACTGTGGTGGAGTCACCTCTGTTGGAGGTTTTTCAACGGAGGCTGGAGGGCCGTGCTTTGACGGTGTCTTCCTGCCTGGCAGAAGGGGGTTGGACTGGATGGCCCTTGGGGGTCTCTTCCAGCTCTTAAACAAACCAAATTTTACAGGAAGCTGAATCTTGAGCCTGAGGTTGCCTCTTGTGATTTTTACAGCACTCTTAGAGAATCACAACATTAAAAAGCAATCCTAATTTGGGCTTTTTTTTCCCACTGAGTTTGGAGGCTGGTGTTAAAAATGGTCAGGATTCTTTTTCTTCTCTTTCTCTTCCTTTCGCTGTTGTAGAAATAAACCACTTCCTTTGGGCTCTCTCCTGTACTTCCATTTTATCATCCACTGGGCGGTCGTAAAGACTTCATGGTACTTTATCTTTTTATAAGTTGGAAGAGAATTTTGGAGAGGAACTCATGCGAGCTTTGGAATTTTTCCCTCCCTTTCTTCTAGGAATACAGGCATACCTCAGTTAACAAAGCCTCTGACAGTGAAGGTCTTTTTAATAAATTCCCTTTAAATCCTGCCATCCCCTTTCCCCTCCCCTTCCTTTGTCTATCCGAAAGGTTTTAGCAGCATCAGCTTTGGGGGCGATGATGAAGGAGGGCTGGATAAACCCAAGCTTTTTGGTGTAGAGTTCCAGCAGCATGCAGTAAACAATGCCACATAGTTTGAGCTGAGAACCAATGTGGTGGTTTGTCCATTGGACTACGAACCTGGAACTAGAGGTTGATTCCCTGCTTTCCCATGGAAACCCACTGTCAACTCCAGAAAACCCAACAATAGGGTCGCCTTAGGGCCACAAGTTGGAAACATCTTGAAAAAATGGGATTCCACTCCAGTTGTGTGCCTTGCCACAACCGGCAAGGTAAACAGCAGCTGTCTCCAGAATCCCGATTCTGCCTTCATGAAAAGCAAAATGGAAAGAAAATGGGAGCGCAGAAAAGGCTGCCACATCAGCTCTCCCCAGCATGCTAAAAAGCACAGATCTGTAAGTTTGGCTATCCAAATGGGGATCATATGAAAAACTGCAGCTGGTGAAAGAAAAACCCATCCCTGAAGGCAATTTTAGAAGAAGCTTTCAAGTTTTTCTGTAGAAGCTTTAACGTGTTTTTGTCTACTTATTCAGGGCTTATCAGACCTACCTGTTTTATTCCACATGTGGATGTTGTTAGTTTTGAATAAAATGTTAGCTGAAATATGTCAAACTGCTCTTTTTTTGTAACTGTAGGAAAAAGTGATGCTCAGGAACACATCTCATTTGTTAACTGAGGTATACTCGTTCTTTCTTCCTTCTTGTAATTTTCCCACCTGCACCTCCCCAAATCCATTTTTAACTATGCAAAGGTAAAAATGTTCCTCCCCTAAGGAAACAATTCTAGACTTTATTAACACAGAAGTAAATTCCAATGAGCCCAGATAAATCATTCCCTACTACAGACTACCAGCACAAAAAAGCTGGTATCTTCCAGCGTTTTGACTACATATCCCATCAGCATGACTAGGGATGGTGGGTGCTGTAGTCCAAACAGTGCCAGGGAGAGAATACCAGTCCTGTTAGGGGCAGTTAGGTTTGCCAGCTAAGGCTCTTTTGGCCAGTTTCTTATTAAGATAATCATTTTAAGAAAAGACCAACTGCTTTTCAGATTTCTTAAAAAATATTTTAATCTTCAACAAAATTACTAAAAAAAACCAAACCCTAAAACAAAAGCAGAAGCAGAAAAGTAAGCAATCTAAAATAAATTAACAATATAACATTGAACTTAATCACAAGATCTGTGCATCCACTCAATATCATCAGGTCAAAAACTAATTATATGTCTGTTTTCTAGTTATAACTGGTTAAAGTGGGTTAATCCAAAAGTTCAAATGTTGTTCTGCACGTTTGAATGACTTGGTTTCAAATCTTGTACATATGAAAAATGGATACCAGATGGAAGCAAATTTGTCTCCATGTATTTGTTCCTTTTTACCTGGATTTTAAATACCCTAAAGCACCCTATCCTACCTGATTTGGGAAGGTAATCAGGGTTAGCTCTGGTTAGTAATTGGATGGGAGACTGACAACAAATACTAGATGCTCTAGCCTGTATTTCAGAGGAAGGAACTGGCAAAACCACCTCTGTGGATTCCTTGCCTAAGAAAACCCTCCGGAATTCATAGGGTTGCCATAAGTGAACACACATACTTAGGGGCTTTTCTCCTCAGTGCCGGTGAGATTAAGCCAAACCTCAGGCATGCTTTGGAGATTTCTTTGACACTATCTGCCTTTTCAGTGCAGCTGGAGGAAAGGAGGAAAGATCTAATTCAGAGATTATTACCCTGAACCAAGATGATGCTGTGCTGATTTAGGAAGAGTATGGGAGAAATGCATTTCTTCCCATAAAGCTGGATCTTTGATTCACCAGCACAGCCTTCTCATTTTTCCTGGGGTTACCAGGGAAAGAAAGTCAAGAATCCTGCCCCCAAATCTTGGAGCTGACTCTACTGAGTTAAACAGAACAAGGATCTGACTCAACACCCATTAAGGGAGCTTCCTCTGAGTAATGTGGCAGGTTGACAGAAAGCAAGACCTGACGCCTTGAGTCCGATCCCCAAGGAAGCCCCGATTGAAATCCATGGGAGCTATTTAAGAGCACCAGCACTGCCAATCCGATTCCTGGCGTTCTTTGCTTCGAAACGGATTGGTACAAGGCCACCCATGTTTGGCGTTAGAGGGAAAAAAGGGAGATGATGGTGAAGATGGAATTGCAGTGATGTTATGCTACGAGTCGTGCCAGATGAAGAAGCTGGGATTAGTTTCTCTCTCTCTCTCTCTGCTTGAGAATTGAGCCATTCCAGAGCAGACTCCCTGAGCTCTGACTCAGGAAAAGGCAACATCATCTGTTCAGTATCTAATTCTTCTCTCATGGAATGCTTTCTTCGTTTTCCGAGTGGTTCCATATGTGTTTTCCCAGCGCGGCTGCGATCTGACTCTGTCTAGAAGCCATTTCCTGTGCTCCTATTTAAACCACCCCTTTCTCCACAGCCATGAGGACTGGAGCCTTGCTTCGTTTTGTGGAGAGGAAAGGCCTGCGCTTGATAGGCGGACGGCGTGCCTCTCACACCTTCCAGCTGTCGCAGTTTGGCTGGGGCAGCCCCAATTCGTCCTCTGTCCTCCCACTTTTTCCATGCCTGTGTGACTCAGTGGTGCGTGCCTCGTGGCATTTCCTTCCCATTTCCTTTGCGCCGGCTGTGCATCCCGCCTTCCTGCGCTGAATCTGCCGGGTGCAAAGCTGGGCGCCGTCCCAGGCGAAGGGAGGTGATGCTGTCTCGTCTTGACGTGTTTGGACATGGATCACGAGGGATGACGGGGACGGTTTGCCCGTTGGGTGACATCACCGCTGTGCCTTTGGGTGTTTGCGTGTCGGGTATGTGCATTGAGCACTAATTGTTTCTGGCAACCGAGGGCCCGTCCTGGAGAAAGCAGAATAATTTACCGCATTTGTGACTCAAAGGAATGGGTTTCCACACGATACCTGCTGGCACTGGATTTGTATGAGAAAGGGAAGCACGTCAGGAGGTAAATAAATGCACACACTTTTCTAAAAAGAGAGAATTCAGAAAGGGGAGAAGTGTCCTGATTGCAAGGAATCCTTTTTTCCAACTCTCAGTTCCCACTTCACATTGAGGCCTGAATGAAAAGTACTCTGCACGTGCTCAGTTTCATCTTTCTTTATATTCTCTTCTGTCTCCCCTTTTCACCCTCAGAGACTCCTAATATTCAAGCCAGCTTTGAACCACTCTGTACATGCCAGAGATCCAGTCTTCTTTCAGATCGTCCTCCTTCTCCACTTTCAGACCTCAAAGCCCTCTTGTATTTCAGGATGAATGAAAGCCATTCCATACGTGCTCAAAGGTCCATCTTTCTGTAGCATTCTCTTCCTCTTTTTCCCTGTGGTTGTTGCTAATTGCTGTCAGGAGTCGACTTCAACTTATGGTGACCTTAAGAAGGAGAGACTTCTGAGTCACCCTGTTAGGAGCAGCCCGGCTCTAGTCTCGCAGACTCCGGGCAGGCCAGCCTTCGCGATCCCCTGGAGCCCATGGATAAAAACTGTTGGCATAGCTCGTTCTGAAAGCCTACTTCCCTCCTAAGCAATCAGCCCTCAAAGTCCTCAAACGAAAAAGTCTTCACTTGCCCATGACAGAATAACAAGGAGGAGCCGGTCTGGCCTCTCTAGAAAGGAAGTTTCAGAGATTGGGGGCAGCCACCAAAAACACACTGTCTCCCGTGTCCATACCAACCTTACCTGTGATGGTGGTACTACAGGATTTCACCTCCTAGTCTGCAAAAAAATGTAATCTTTCCAAGCTGCAATAAACAGGGTGAAAGAGAAAGAACTGGGAGTCAGCCATTCCAGGCCAAGGTAAACCCCAGCACCTTTCTGGAGAGTTTTGCAAGGGAAAAAACAGCTCCTCAGCAAAAGCAGTGGCCCTCTTGTTGCCATTTTGACAGTGTTGTTCTTGGCCAGGGATCTGGGAGGCCTTTTGGGCTATTTATTGCCGGCTCTTGTTGACTCCTGACCCGACCCCTGTCACTGAGGGAGGGAAGCCATCCCAGACAGACATGCCGTGGAACTGGCATCCCATCTGTGTTCTTGCTACGTCTTTCGAAGCTTTCCAGAAAAAACAAAAAAGGCAATCGCTTTGTGGGGGAGATGGAAACCTGGTCTTGGTGTGTTTGTGTTTAAATCAGACTGTGTTTTTTTCTCTCCCTGTTAAATAGATGTAGTTGTTATTATGCGCCTTTGTGTCGACTCCCAACTTCTGTCAACCTTATCACAGCATTTCTTGGCAAGAGATATTCCAAGGCAGTTTGTTGTAGCCTTCCTCTGAGATTGAGTGTGTGACCTGCCCAAGGTCACCCAGTGCGTTTGCATGGCTGAGTAGGGATTCGAACCCAGGTTTCCTAGAGTCTCTAACAACAACACCATCCTGGGTCTAATATTGTCATTTTTATGTGCCTTCAAGTCTTGAAAAGATTTGCTCAGTGCAGGGTTCCCCTTTGCCGCCGCCTTCTTTTCCCGAGAGAGGGTGATTTGTCACAAGTCACTCAGTGGCTTTCTAAGGCTGACCGAAGATATGAAAGCTGGTCTTCTACCTGTCCTTTTGCAACACTCAGGCTTCTATACTATGCTGGATTTCTGTGGCAACCCTTCTCCAGGGTTTTCTTGGCAAGATTTCTACAGAGGGGGTGACCCATGGCCTTCCTCTGAGGCTGAGAGAGTGTGACAGGCACAAGGTCACCCAGTAAGTTTCCATGGCTGAGTAGGGATTTGAACTTCTCCCCCAGCCCCTGTGTCAGTGAGTACGGTTAAAAATCAAGCTGGAAGCAACTGGGGCTAGTACTTAATGCCTGACGCTTAAGAATGTTACCAGGGGTTGTCCCCAACTCTCCAGTTTAAGGGCTTGGGACAATCCTGGGCTGGAAACTCGAAATCAGATCTTGAAGTGTCTTGGCTTCGCTCTCCATGAGGCCCCAAAGAACCACTTTGGTTTGGGGGCCCCCCGCCCCCTGCCCCAGTCCGAGAGCTCATTTTGTCCTGCTGCGTTCAAGGTGCCTGACGCTCGAAAAGGATTTGCCAATCCGGTTGTATAATTTCTGGCGGGGGGGGGGAGAGCACCCCATCCCGGGCTTGTGCGTGCAAGTTTCGTCTAGTGCATTTCTCTGACACATTCCATGTGCCCCCAGGCACTCCTCGCCAGAGAGTTAATGGATTAGTGTTAATTAAGAGGAGCTGGCAGCCTTTTAATGTCTTCATCAACCCCCCAGAAGACAGAATCACATTACCAAGGCCTCCGGGCTGCCAAACCAGCACATGGGAAAGCTACTCGCTTTTCGGACTCTGTGTGTGTTGTGTTGCGTGCCTCCAAATTGTTTCTGACGCTACCGTGACCCTATCTTGAGGTTTTCTTGCCAAGATTTGGCTGTGCCCTTGCCTTCCCCTGAGGCTGAGAGAGTATGACTTGCCCAAGGTCACCCAGTGGGTTTCTTCGGCCGAGCAGGGATTCAGAGTCGCGGTTCAAGACTCAAACCTGATATAGAAAGAAAGAAAACCTGATATAGGTTCAGCTTAGGGTCAGCCTAAGTCAGAAAGAACTTGAAGGCACACAGCAATAGCTTAGGCTGTATTTCAGCGGAAGGAACTGACAAAACCACCTCTAAGTATTCCTTGCCTTTAAAAAAACATCCTGTGAAATTCATGGGATTGCCCTAAGTCGACAAGGAACTTGAAGGCACGTTCACCAGTCAGCGTGATGTAGTGATTTATGTATTAGGCTAGGGATTTATGTGTTAGACTTTCTAGGGACCTCTGGTCTGATTCATTTTCTTACAATCTCTCCCTTGAGTCCTGGCCTCTGAATAACCATTGCCAAGTGAGATGCAAAAGTCTTGTTTGCTGTAAAGTTCTCAGAAATGTTCAATTGGCCAACGCGGAGCGCAGAACACAAAGATCCCTGGTTTTGTCTAGCTTCTTTCTGGGGAAGCTGGTTTATCTTCTTACAATCTCTCCCTCAGGTTTCAGCCTCTAGAAGGGAGAATTTAAATGCATTTTTTGGACAGCCTAAGCCCGGTTTCTCCGTGGAAAACTAAGCGATAATTATCGTTCCACCACCTAATGTTTTGCGGTACCCAAAGCATGTTGATACCCTCTCTCGGCTGATTTAAATGAGGTGGCTGAATGGGAAGGACGTGGATTTTACTTCCATTCCCACCAAAAAAAGAAAAAGAAAGAACACCACCACAACCCAAACCCCAAACCCAAATATACACGTTTCTGCTGGGCTCGTCATTTGCCAGACTTCAACTACTTGTCCCCGTAGGCATAAAAGTGTTGAAACAGACGTCATTCTAGTTTTAATTCTGGCACGGCAGTTGTACTTTCAATGGGCTTGATTGGATTTTATTTGCTCCTTCAGAAAACCATTTTCTTCCCAGACATGAGAGATGCTCATACTTGTAGCCCACTGTGGACCCCTGGAACCACTTAGAATGCACGTTCGAAACTGACCACTCGATTTATGCGTCACACTTTAAAGAGTTTCTCCCCACATCTTGTGTGGCTGGCAAACACTTTGCTTGAACAACTGGCACTCTTTTCCCATTTCTGTTTTGTAGGCAACAGGGAGAAAATGTCTCTTAGACTGCACAGTCTATGCATGCATCTAAGACTCTGTCCACTTTCTTTCTAAATCACTGATTTTTCAAAACACTTCCGTCTTCATAAAATCATAGAGCTGGAAGAGACCTGCAGGGCCAGCCCCCTGGCATGCAGGAATACCCAGCTACAGCCCTCCTGAAAAATGGTCACCTAACCTCTCTTTAAAAATTTGCAAAGAAGGAGCATTCAACACCCTGTTCATTCTACTGTTGAGCAGCTCCCACGCTCACAAAAGTTCTTCTGAACGTTTAGATGGAATCTCTTTTCTTGTGATATGAATCTGCTGGTTCCTCCTCCAGTCTCTGGAGCAGGAGAAAACGCACTCACTCCATCTTCTATATGATATCCCTTCAGATAAAGATGGCTGTTGTATCACCTCTCCATCTTCTCTTCACCAAGCTAAATCCTTAGATCATTCTTTGTAGGCCTTGGCGGTGTGCAGACTTTTGACCGTCCTGGTCGTCCTTCTCTGGACACATTCATGTTGTCAACCAGCTTCTGGAAATGTGATGCCCAGAACTGGAGACGGGTGAGGTCTAGTCAAAGCAGAATAGAGTGGTACTATGAGGCCTATTCACACTGCAGAAGAAGTCTTTGCCTGTTAATGCAGCGATGGATGCCAGCCGGTGTTGGCGTTGGGGTGCGCCTTCACATTATTTCTGACTTATGCTAACCCTAGTATCTTTGAACACCAGCATTGGGTAACGGTCTGAGTGTTGGACTAAGTCCCCAGGGGACCAGGGTATGAATCTCTGCCCAGCCACAGAAAACACTACTGGGTGACCTTGGCCACATCACATTTTCTCAGCCTCAGAGGAAAGCCATGGCAAACCTCTTCTGAGCTGATCTGAGTTGACCTGAAGGCACAGAGCAATGGCAAATCTTACGGCAAGATCTCTCTATCAAAGAAGACGCTCATTCAGTCAGAACAAGGGAAATTTGTGGGCAAAAGTCACACTTTGCTTTAAAAAACAAAGATAATCCACATGGAACTGTTTGCTTTCTTGGGGTATATCTGATCCCTTTGCTAGAAGATATGTTAACAGACTATGCTCTTCCTTGGCCAAGGGAATCCACGTGACTTTGGTCCTCCAAACATGTAAATGGCGGCCTCCGCTAATTCCCAGCACATGTACAATCTCGCGGCCACATCACAGTCTTACCCTCATTAGCTGAGTTTCCCTCAGTGGCTTTTCCATCCTACTTGGAACGCCAAATATTCACTCACATAGTTGTGGTTCCCTCCCTCCATCCCAGCATGTCAGGAAGATGACAGCCTTGCTGTCCAGAGAGGCAGAGCAACGTAACCGGCCGGTGCCTTCTCCCTTTGGAACGGAGCACCTTTGCCTTGTGGGACAGCCGTGCCTTCCTCCCAGCAGCCCTTTCGTCCCCACAGGTCAGGTCTCGGTTATTTGAAGCACCGTATTCTCCCATAAGAACCTGCTGTGTTTTGGGGTCTTTTGGGAAGGCCTTTCCCTCCGTCCCACTCCTCTCACAGGTATGTTTGGTGGGAACACAAGAGACAGGGCCTTTTTGGCTGCTCCCAAATTCTGGAACTCACTTTCCAGAAAGGTTTTTCACTTTTTGCCCGCAAATGAAACCTTTTTTGTACCAGTAGAGCTTTGGGAATTTTATTAATCATCATCATTATTGTTATTCTTTAGGAGAAACCAGCCTTGTATAATGTGCTGGACTTTTATTTGTTCCTGCGGTTTATGTTTTCAACCAGTTTTAATTTTATGATGGCTTAATTGCTTTTTAGCTTTGTCTGCGGTGAATTCTTAACTATGACTTTTAATGGTTTAAACAGTTTTAATTGTAAATTTTAACAGTTAAAACCATCGTTTTCACTGTAGTAAGACTCCTTAGAGAGCCAGTGTGGTGTAGTTAGTGGTTTGACTGTTGGATTACAACTTTGGAGACCAGAGGGTTCAATTCCCCGCTCGGCCGTGGAAAACCACCGGGTGACCTTGGGTGAGTCACACACTCTCAGCCCCAGAAAACCCCATGCTAGGTTCACCTTAGGGCAGCCATAAGTCAGAAATGGCTTGAAGGCACGTAACAATGAGCCGCCTTTAGTTCCAAACAGGGAAAAGGTGGGATAATAACAAAACAACAGCAATGGCAACAACACCCTCTCCAAACTAATTCCTGTTTTCCTCCTTAAAATGGCATGTGGTGTTCCAAGACAATTGACAACACTTAGCCCTTCTTGAGCTGTTTTATGAGTTCTTGCTTGCTTGCTTGCTTGCTTGCTTGCTTTCCTCTGCCCCCGTAAGTTTTAAAATATTTTTGGAATCACTTCTGTAAACCTTGTGGTTTCCCTAAATGTAATGAGGCCTCGCTCTGTGTTTCTCAGCGGTCTTGTTTTAGCTCCGCGGCTGTCAGCACTCACCAAATGACTTCCCTGTTAGCAAGAGGGGAGGCGTTTTCTGCCAGGGGGAGAAGCACAACACGGTGCGTGAGTGTTTGGTGCGGTGCTTCTCTGCACAACTGAACTTTGAGGAAGAAAAGAGAGGTCAAGAGTTAAGTCGGGGGCTCCATTTTGGTTGTTGTGTGCCTCCAAGGCCATTTCCGCACTAGGCTGTTATAGCGCTATGATTCCGCTTTCAACATCCTCTGGAATCCTGGGGTTTGCAGTTTCGGGAGGGGCGCCTGGCCCGTCCCGAAACTGCAAACCCCGGGATTCCAGAGGATGTTGAAAGTGGAATCATAGCGCTATAACAGCCTAGTGCGGAAATGGCCCAAGTCTTTTCTGACTTATGGTGAACCTATCAAAGGGGTTTTTCTGGAGGCTGAGACTGCGTGACTTCCTCCAGGTGGTTTTCCAGTGGGTTTCCATGGCCCAGTGGGGAATTGAACCCTCTAGGGTCGTAGTTCAGGCCCCAAACCATGGTGCCACACTGGCAGTGGGACTGCACTCCAACATTTCACAGATGAAAACTGGGGCAAGTGTGGCCGAGACATTTCAAAATGTGGTCAAGATGCAGGAAGGTATGAACGAGGGAGAACACACAAACCAGGAGAGAGGCAGTTTGCTTTCACCTGAAGAAGAGCAAAATTCCACCTTTTCCCCCTCCTCTGCCTCTCGCTGAGCTAACCGAGTGCAAACCAGACAGCGTGTCTTGCTAACCGAGTGCAAGCTCAAAATAGAGGATTTCAGCAAGGTTCCTTATTGTGCAACCAGGCAACAAGGGGCACCTGCTGAAATCTTCTCTTCTATACGACCATTAAAAGTACCGGAGCCCTCTCCAGTTTTCAGTCTGGCAAAACCATAAACAAACATCCTTGGATTTTTGGCCTTTAGTCTTGTGGTAACAAAACCACTGCTCATAATAACAATAATGAAAATATGTTTTTTTTTAAAGGAGGAGAAACAGAAGGTTATTTTGGCACGGCCGCCATCCACATTTCTTTGCAAGGACGACCAAGAAAACTTCACCAACTCCTGGCCAACTGATCTGAAGATAAATCTTCATTTCCCAGTAGCTTTAATCTTCTAGATGTTGCCAAGACAAACGTGGAGACTGGGGGTCTTTCTCTCCTTCTTCTTCTCTGCATGTCAAAGCCTCTCCCTCTCCCCCCCAAAACAACCCAGATTAAGCTTGCCTCTTTCATGTTGGGGAACTCGCGATCCAAAGTTGTTGCTCAAGAAGAAGGGAGGCCCGATTATCTACTGCCCAAACAACTGGGGCTTTCTCATTTTTTTCTCTGGATAGCTGGATGAGATTCAGAGTCTAACCGGAAAACAAACAGTAACTATCTCCACATTGGGATGAAAAGGAATGTGGGGGTTTTACCCCCACTCTGACAAAGACTTGAGTGTCTTCTTTTATTCTTGGCTGAATGTGAGGCAAGTTCATGACAGGTCCAGGCCTGGCATAGAAATGCTACTGGCTTTGCAACACACACCTCACAAATGGCAGCAATTAATCCATTAACCTTAGCGCCCTGATTCCGTCTATGAAATTATCTGAAGGGCTGTATTCTCCTTGCATGAGCCTGCCTGTGTTTTGAGATCTTCCGGAGAGGGTTTCTTGGCTGTATTTCTTCAGAGATATTGCCCTTGCCTTCCTCTGAGGCTGTGAGAGTGTGACTTGCCCAAGGTCACCCGGTGGGTTTCCATGTCAGAGCTCAGATTCAAACTCTGGTTTGCTGGCGTTCCAGTCCAACATTCAAACTGTTGCACCTCGCTGGCTCTTAAAGCCTCATAGAATCCTAGAGCTTGAAAGGATGGCAATAATTATCCACTTCTACCCCATTCTGCCATGCAGGAGTATACAAAGCATTCCTGATAGATGGCTCTCCAATCTCTGTTTAAGAACCTCCAAAGGAGACTCCACCACACTCCCAGCAGTGTATTCCACTGTCGAAGTGCTCTTACTGTCAAGAAGTTCTTCCTAAAGTTTAGGTGGAATCTCTTTTCCTGAAATGTGAAGCCATTGCCCCATGTCCTAGTTTCTGGAGCAGCAGAAAACAGGCTTGCTCCATCTTCCATATGACATCCCTCCAAATATTTAAACATGGCTATCCTGCCACCACTTGACCTTTTCTTCTCCAGGCTATACATACCCAACTCCTTAAGCCCTGCAGGGCTTCGCGGTTTCCAAACCTTCTACTATTTTGGTCCCCCTCCTCTGGACATGTCCTAGCTTGTCAATATCCTTCTTGAAATTTGGTGCCCAGAACTGGACCCAGGTTTCCGGGTGGAGTCTCACCAAAGCACAATAGACATATATTGGTGAAAAAAAGGGAAGAAATATATTTGTGAAAGCTGCGTGTGTGTTTCAGCGAGCGCAAATTTCCATCCTGTTTTCTGCAAAAATTGCCAAAGGTTGTAGCAATCAGGGCAGAGCGGGACGTGGGAGCCGTTCCGACCCTGATAGGGAATGGGTGACTTGACCACTCCTCATTTGTCTTTCAGAGAGAAGTGACGATGTGATCCATCACCCCCACACACCGTGAGGGTCACCCCAAGTTCCTGAAAGTCTTTGCAGGGGCTCTGCATTCCCTGAGAGAACAACTGTTTTCATTTATAAGCTAAGAAGAAAAGAGAGAGAGAGAGATGGAAAATGAGTAGGCCTGGTTTACTTTTATATTAGAGATATTTCTCCCCCCTCCCTTTCTGCGTAACTTTCTCTAAGCTTCCTAATCCGGCCCTTTCCTAAACATCTTGACAATGTCTCTTTAACAGACAGGCGGGAACACTCTAGGCCTTTTTAGTGCCGAGTTCGGGGGGGGGGGGTTAAATTGAAAAAACAGACCCGTCCACCCTGGCTCTCCCCCTTCCCTTCCGCCAGCCGCCAAATCCAGGCTGCTGTTTGGCTGATTTCCTCCCTCCTTGAGTTTTATTGGTTTTAAATAAAACAAAAATGTGTGTGTAATCAGGGCCGCTAGTGGTGGTATCGCTCAGTGGTTGGAGCAGGTCTTTTCGTAGCTCATATTCTGCCATGGATTCAGCAGAACTGGGGGGAAAGGTTCTCCCCCCCCTTCTCCCTTTCTCTCTCTTGGGTTCCTTCCTTTGGCTGGAATAATTTTGGGTTGTACTGTCCGGGTAATCGCGTAAGGAGGTGTGCAATGCCTCCTTAGGCAATCTGATTCCCCATTTCCATAGTTTCGCTCCTCCTTACCCCATGATTGGAGTGTTCTCCGGAATGGTATCCGGAACGGTTGGGCAGCCGTCAATCCCATCCTCTCATTACCAGAAAACATGGTTGAGGGCAGCGATAGGACACATTACTTTTTTAGAACTATAACTTCATCTGCTCCGATGCGAAAATGGGACAAAACGTGCAGCCAAAAACTTCTTTGGTTCTCAGGGTGAAGGAGAGAAATCTCACCATGATAGGTGTGTGACACAGATATATTTTTCTCATTGGTTTGACTTGGTCCACTTGATTGCCTTTCAGTTGGCTTTTGCAGAACCGATAGCCCAAATTGAAAATTTCTTCCCCCTAGAAAATAATAACCCTTTATAACAAGCATCACATACTAGAGGAAGCAAAGCTCTGTCTGTCTATCTGGGACTGGATTTACTTGCTCTGTTGCTGCTATCTCATTTCCGATGGCTTTTTTGGGGGGGTGGCAGAAGGAGTTGGGACAGGGGGTACCAGTTCTCCTTTGGCTCTCCATTAGAAGTCACTAAGCCCACAAAGAAGAGGACGTTGTCCTTTGCTTGGCCTGCTTGGCCCAAATGGGTCACACTTATCACCTTGTGAATCTTGTCACAAAAACAGCCAACTCCTTCTTTAAAAAAAAAAAAGATAATGAGAGAGGAGTCCATATTTGGCTTTTTGCTCTGTCCCTGAATTGCTGTCGCCTCTCCGGGGAGTTTTAAACAAATAACCAGCTCAGTTTGGTCTCGGTTTTGGCTTTGTTAACAGTCACGGTGTCTTGTTCTGATGTTCAGTGATCTGTATGACAAATAGTGGTAAAATGGCTTCTTCTCCACCTATCTTCCTTCCTTCTTCCCTTCCTTTGCTTTCCTTTCATCCATCTTCTCTTCTCTTCTCTTCTCTTTCATTCCTCCCTTCCTCTTTTCTTTCCTTTTCTTTCATTATTTCCATCTTTCTCTTTTTTTTCCTTTTCTCTTTCCTTGCCCTTCCTTCCTTCTGTCCTTTTCCTTCCTTCCTTCCTTCCTTCCCTCCTTCCCTCCCTCCTTCCTTCCTTCCTCTTATCTCTTCTCTGGCTCTCTTGCTTGCTTCCTTTCTTTTTCTTTTTAGTGAATAAAGACCCTATCACACTACACAATTACAGCACTATGATTCCACTTTAACTGCCATGGCAACCTCCTATGGAACCCTGGGATTTCCACTTCGGGGGTACACTAGAGCTCCTTGGGTAAGAATCCTCAGTACTCCTTCCTAAACTTCAAATCCCGGGAATCCTAGGAATCCTGCCATGGGAGTTAAAGTGGAATTGTTGTGATGTAACTGTGTAGTGTGGAAGGGCCCTGAGAAGGAGAGAAAGATGGCAGTGGGGCTTTTTAAAAAGTGGGCAGCCAGGCTCTCCCAAAAAAGTAGTGTGGGGACATTGGAGAAAGGAGTTCAAAAAAGAACATTTGGGTAGTGCAAAAGTTCAAGTCATGCAGCATCTGTATTTTCCCATTATCCCCTTTTCTTACGTTGATATTCTTGAGGGCTTCCAAAAAAGATCAGATTAAGAATGACGAGGTAAATTAATTTCCTACATCGAGTGCTGGCAATGTTTCAGCACTTTGTTTTCATTTCAAATGATGGTGGTGATGATGAGGAAGAATATTGAGACATCAGAATTGAGATTCTGTGCCTTTGAGGAAAGAAACCAACTGTGGTTCCGGTGCTGAGAAGCACTCTGGGACCAATTCCAAACCGACTGATAAAACATCTGTATGAAATTGCTATAGATAGGATCAGAATAACACAATTACAAAAAGCGGCTCTACTTGGAACGAGCCACAGTGTCGGAAGAGACCTCGACGATTCCTAGATCCGTGGACAGAATGGGAAACAGTGATGTTCCAAAACTCCAGCCAGTAACATCAGATAGACCAAGAAACTGAGAATAATATCATCCGTGCTCCTAATTCTGATAACAGTGCCGCTGCTCGTGACGGTGATGTAGCCGACTGACAAAAGGCCAGTGCTGATTGTGTTCAAATACGGGTGGAGGGACCTCTTCTGCCCTCCCTGAGAGACTGAATTTGATTGTGGAGAAGTTCTCAGCTTCTGCATTCGGAGAGAAAGGGGGAGAACAGATGTAAATCTACACGAGCAAGGTGGAGAGGGTTTGAATGTTGGATTAGGATTCTGAGAGATTAGGGTTCAGATCCCCACTTGGCCATGGAAACCAACTGGATGATTTTAGGCAAGTCACACTCTCTCAATGTGAGAGAAAGATCATGGAAAATCTGGCTGAGAAAACTGAGCCAGGGTGGGGTAGCGGTTTGAGTTCTCTTTTTGTGAGCCATCCTCAGCGCTCGGGCTTCAGGCCTGTGGAGGAATAGCAGTAAATAAAACGGACGGACACATGCGGTGGTAGCTTTAGCTCCTCTCGTAGGCCGAAGGAGACACTCGTACCCCTAAACCCCAGCAAAGTGAGAAGCAGAATCAGTGTAATTTTGGACTGTCAGCTTACAAGCTTATGGGAGTGGAAGCAATTTTTTCCTTGTGGGCTTGTCTCTGCTTCCTCTGCCCAGAAGTCTTTGAGATGGAATCACTTCACACCCCAATTCCTTGGTGGCCAGACGCAGACTAAATAACCAGGCTGCCGAAAAGTGTGAAGTCACAGGCGGAGGACAGCAGCGAGGAGAGGCCAAAGCTTCTTGTAAGCGTGAGAGCACCAAAAGTTGCAAGGAAAGAAACCCAGCCTGGGAAATCCACCAGTCTTACTGGTGTTCTGAGGTCCTCAGTGGAAGAGAATTTCCATCATGTGTACTATTCCTCTGAATTTCCCCTCCAGTTTTGGAATTACCCAGGCAACAGCTATACTCGTGAAGCTGATGTGTTCCTGGGTGTTAATGTCCTTGACAGACGATTTGGGAGCAGAGGCAGGGATAACATGGAAAGGATAGGTGGAGGTTCCTACAGCACAGTGGGATAAAGAGAAGGAAACTGGTACATTTTAAAAGCAGCTGAAAAAGTGGATTAATCAGAAATATCCCTGCCAAGTTGGAACATTTGGAGGGTTTGCTGCATTTCTCCGAACTGTCTCGCCTCTCATTTCTCGGCCTGTTTTCAAAGAGACTCCCGCCACATTGCACCCCAGATCTGGAGAGGGAAGTCTCGTTGTCTCTCATCCTTAAACAATTACACACTTTGCCCTCCTTCTTCCTGACTTCTAACCCCTTGGATTCCAAACTGGCTCTGTGTACAACCCTTTGGAAATACTCAGATGCTGGCTGTGATCCTACTAGGCCACGCCGACCTGCGAGGAACTTCAAAAGCCTTGGTAAGCTGCCACGTACGAAACTGGGACCCGAGTGAAGTTGGCTGGAAAGGGACGCCCTTCCTCCTTAGCAAACCCCAAGGTCGTGGCCGTCTCCCGCAGCCAGAAGAGAATCTTTCCAAGTCTTGGTTCGGAAGGAAGCGTTCCCTTTCCGTGGTCTTTTTTACCTTTGGCAGGATATTTATTTTCGAGCCTGTGTTCCTTGAATCAGAGGATGCTTTTGGCTCCACCACCACCTTCTCCACAACCGCCTCCGGAATGACTTATACGAGGTACAGCTAATAGGTTTGAACTATGGGCCTCTTGACCTCAGCCGGCTACAGAAATCTCAGCCTGACTCAGTGGTTGAAACTGGAGAGGCTTGAAGCGTGAGACCTTTGAAGACCTTCGGTACGAGCGTGGATCTGATCCATACCTCTCAGGCATTAGGAAGACCGGAAGACCAGGATGTAGGGCAAGGAGAGCCAGGGGAAGGATTCCAGCCCAGAAGTGGATAAATCCACTTACCTTGGGTTGTTTATTTATATATTTATTATCATTCTGAGAGAGCCAGCATGGAATGGTGGTTTGCGTGTCGGACATTTGCTCTAGGAGACCAACATTTGAGTCTCCGCTCAGGCAAAGAAACCCACTGGGTGACCTTGGGCAAGTCACACCTTCTTGGCCGCAGAGGAAGGAGATAGCAAACCTCCTGTAAAGACAGAAAAAGTGGGAAGATCACACTCTCTCTAACTCAGCAGAGGTGGTGAGAGGAAAGAAGGCAGGCAGCAACTTACCCTCCCCAGTTGGCTCGGGCAAAAGCAAACCGCCACAGCCCGTCCTCCCTTCTGGGTTCTCCCTGGTTAATAAAGTTTGCCATCTTGATCACATTCAGATGTGGCTTGGCCCCATTCGTCCCAGTCTTCACGAGGATCCCACTGCTGGGCACAGGCTGGGCAACCCATGTGAGAAAGCCAGTGGCAGGTGATGGGCGGAGAGGGCCGAGGGTGGCCAGGAGATAATTCCAGGACTGGTTTCGTATGTGTGAAGAATGCCACATCTTTTCTGCTTTCACCCACTCTCTCCAAAATGCCGCTTTGTCTCCTTTCCTCCTCTTCTTCCGAAACAGCCTGGCTCCTCTCTGGGCCAGAAGTGAGTCACCAGAATAATTGCTGTTTATCTCTCGGTGTTGATGGGAGAGATCGGCAGACCTTGGAGAGCTAGGGCAAGAGGGGGGCAAGGGAAATAGTTCTTTCCCAGTGGGAAGAGCACTTCTGGCACTTTGCTGTGGAGCGATGCTAGCTTCTCTTTGACACCCAAGCAAGGTTGCTTTCAGAATCTAAAGCAAACGGAAAGCAAAGTAAACCCTGCCATCTTTCTGCTCTGCGTCCCACACACCGTTTAGAGGGCATTTAGGAGCAAAAAGTGTGTTCCCAGTAGAGACCTCTGTTCAAAATCAGAAGTTGTGAGAAGTCACTTCTAGGTTCGCCCAGGCTTTTTTAAAGCTTTCCAGAACAAAAACGCTCAGAGCAAAGAACCTGATAGAATTACTCCCCACATCCCCTAGAGGGCAGAAGGGTCTATTTTCAGCTTCAAAGCACAGTAGAGAGGCGAGCGCTGCATGAGCCACCCATGGCCCAATCCCTGATTTGGAGCTTTGTTCTTTTAACTGAGTAAAAATCCTGAGTTTGGGGATGAGCTTCACGGCACTCTCCTTTAAACTGCACTTCCCAAGGCAATCTGAGAAGAGAGGAGTGGGGTGCCTTGGGAACTCCAGTTCCATATTCCCCAATGCTCCCGAGCACAAAATTCTAACCCTCTCTCCCCAAACTGCAAATCCCAGGATTCCTTCAGAAAAAAGCCTGGCAGTTAAAGTGGGATCAAACTGCTATAACTTTACGGTGTGGATGAATCCTTTGAGCAGAGTGTAGGAGCCTATCTTTGCATCACTTTTTGTCTTTTTTTAAAAAAATGCCCAGACAAAGGGAAATCACAAGGTGGGGGGGGGCAAGCTGAGGTTCGCGTAATCGAGATTGTCATCCCTTCCCCGCCCTCCCTCCCTGTTTTGCAGAGTTTCAATGTTCTGACCCGTTCTACGATGAAGGTATGGAAGTTTGCAGCCATAGCCTCGATGCTCTTCAGTTCCATGCTCTCCGTTTTGGTTTGTAGAGACCTCTTCCGTGGGAGCTCCACACCGGCCTTCTTGCCCTCATCACTGTCCTTCATCTCCTCCTCCTCTTCCTCCCGGTCCGAAGAACAAAGGCGACACCCACGGGACCTGGGACGCCGGGCCTCACTGATCTCCCAGTGTAAGTTACCGTAACCTTGCCTCTTTCTTCCTCCGACACTCCCCGATGCCTAGGAAAGGGCAGCCAGATTCCATGCAGTGGTGTCCGCTCTAGGTTTTATTCAAGACTTTATCAGAGCCGCCAAGGCGCTGGACACCACTGGTGAAATAAGTTCAGCCCCTCGGAGAGCTTCTTTGCTGTGAATCCACCCTGGGTTTTACCCCAGACTTTTAAAAAGCTGCTATCCATGGTGCTGAATCCACAGTAGAGTCGGCGCAGTGGCGTGCTTTCTTAAAGTAAACCCACTGTGGGTTTTAGTCCAGATTTTAAAAGACTTGCTGTCCAGGGTGAAGCCCAGCATTTAGGCGAGCTTTAGAGCCAACCTGCAGTGGGCCTTATTGCAGACTTTAAAGGAGTTCTCTGGTTTACTGAAGTCCATCCTTTGAAAAAGAGATTCAGCATCCTGGAGAGTTCTCTTACAGCAACTCCACTCTGGGTTTCATTCCAGAGTTTAAAGGGGCTTTCCAAAGGACAGAACCCAATCCCCTCTGAAATAGCACTTTGGAGAGTGTCTTTAAACTCCAGTATAGAACTCAGAGAAGATCCGTCACACCTCAGAAACCACCAAGCAGCCCTGAGTCTGTCTTGCAGGGTTTCTTGACCAGGGTTCCACGGGATGCCACGAAGGCCCCAAGAGAGACCTCAGCTGAAAAGAAAAAGCAAACACAGCCATGAGATGCGTTGCTCACTGTTGACAGATGGGATCATTTTGTGAAACAGAGGTACAAATGAATGGCTAAACCAACACAGGCATACGCATACACACAGGCACAAAAGGGCTGGTGTCATTAAACATACAACTCCAGCCCAATCAACTTTACTTAGCAGAGCAATAATCCCCACGCAATGTGCCAAAGAAATCCAGATCTTCTCTGCTTAAGCCACCAAGGGGGAGCGGGGAAACTCTGGACGGATTTGGGATTCTTTTGATGGAAACAAAACACCCCCAAGCTGGTTGCTTGCTTGGAAGTGGGCTACTTTTGGCAGAGTTTCTCCCCCGCCCTCCGACAGAGCCGTCGGGCTTTACTTAACTGTAATTGTGTGTTTATATGAAATAGGATGATATCGAAGGCCGTTGATTAGAGTGGATCTGGGCATGTAATGTGATTAAGAAGGATGCCTCTGAAATACCATTTACTGCTAGGAGGTCAAGTAAGACAGGCGGGGGAGCTTGTAAAAGTTACTTTTTTGGATTGCAGCTCCCATCCTAGGGGATTCTGGGAGCTGTAGTCTGAAAAAAACTCTGTGGGTTTACCATTGGAACATCAGGCTGATTTCCACTGGAAACTGGATCCTGGATTAGACCGCTAAGTGTTTGTTGGGTTCTTCTTGTTGGAAGAAAGGCTATTCACCATAGCTGCCAGTGACTGCAGTGTAGCCTAGTGGTTTTAGTGCTAGATTAGGACTCCTCCTGGAGACCAGGGTTTGAATCCCTGCTCAGCCAGGGAAATCGTGGGCAACCTTGGGCAAGTCCCACTCTCTCAGCCTCAGAAGAAGACAGGGGCTAACTTTGCCTGAAAAATATCTTTCCAAGAAAGCCCCATGTTAGGTTTACCTGAGAGTTGCCATAAATCAGAAGCATCTTGAAGGCAGACGGCAGCAATAACAACAACACAACACAGTTCAAGCCTGAATTCTCACTGGAAGGAAGGATAACTAAACTGAGCCATCGTACATTGGACATATCATGAGACAATGAGACAAGATGGCAAAAATTATGAATGAGGATTTGTCCCAGTTTGAAAGGGAGACTTCCAGTTAGTCCTCTGCCACCTCACTTTTTCAGCTGATTTTAAAATGTCCTGGCTTCTCTCTCCTCCTCCCGCTTTGTCCTCAACCGACGTCCATTGCTGCTAACTGAGTTCAAAGTCCAAACATTGTTTGCATCCCATTAACCCTGCAGGGGACAGAGGAGATGAGAGCAGGGGGCAGAATCTTGCTCCTTCCCAGTGGGCTGCTTCAGCTTCCCCTAGTCATGCATTTTTCTTCATTCATAGTTTTTGCCATCTTGACTGTGCTCTGAACTTGCTTGGCCACACGCATCCCAGTTTTCTTCCGTGAGATGTTGGAGGTTACGACTCCTCTGCCGCATCACCTCTCTCGACACGCGTACTAGCCTGACTCTTTGGAATGAGAGGGGCAATACAACGAATGCCAACAAGAATAATAATGTTAAACTCAGCATTCTGGGCCCGCTACCAAATTGGCTGTATTGGCTGTAGATTGCTGGAGGTCATTGGAATCAGATGTGGTCTCCTTTGTTCTTTCTCCCAGAGCTGAGAAGGGAAGAAAAGCCCCTCCGGCCATCGGATTTCTTAAAAGCGCTTGGAGGTTTGAAGCGTCTTGTTAAATCCAGTCTGGAAACCAGGGCCAGGGCAGGTTCCCTTCATGAAAAACAGCAGATGTGGATTGCTCAATGCACGTTGCCCGGCTTTGGGCTGTGTGCGACAATGGTGGCATTTTAAAGCCCTGAACCCCATCGCTGTGGGGCACGGGGAGCCACTGTGTGTAGGGAGAAAAGGGGGACACTGCTCCCACCAAACAAGAATTCTGCAAATGAAATTTTCCTTCAGCCCTCAAATTTGTAGCATTGCAGCCCCTTAAAACTTCAGCTCAGCGTTTAGAAACAGGAGCTTGGGCGTCCAAAGAAGCAACGTCATTGGTCACAAATCCAGAAAGGAGACTATGGGAATTACAGGGTACCCTGTGCCACACTGGAAAAATGTCTCCACGTTTCACAGTGCCCTGTTGTGTGATGGGAGGAGCTGCTGTTAGGGAACAATGGTCTAATTTAATACTCCCCCACATAGCTAGACCCCTGGGTTAGAAGCATGTTGAGGTGGCCAGCAGCACCGCAAGCTGTGTGTGGCAGTCATCCAAGCGACCGGGGGAACACAAACCCCTAAACTCAAGGGACTTTTCAACAGTTTAGATACAGCTAAAAATTAACATACTACTTTTGTACTTTTTAAAAATTCTATTCTGTTTTTGAAAGGCTCTATAATCCCATATTAAAAAAAACAGATGTTAACTACCCCTTAACCTTTGTATCCCCCACCCTCAACATATATATTTTTTTTAACAAAAACTCCAGACAGCACTTTGTTTGAGAGCTACACGGAGGGAGAAATCCACCAGCTCATCTCCACCCTCATTGAAAGGTACAGCCAGTCCATGAACTCCGGAGGGCACGAGCTGCCCCTCTTTGCCAAAGCCGGCAACCGGATGAAGCGCGCCAAGGCCCGCCACAAACCGTGCTCCCTCAAGGAGCTCGAAGTGACCGTCAGCGAGCTGGGCTTGGGCTACAAGTCCGACGAGACCGTCCTCTTCCGCTACTGCAGCGGCACCTGCGACACGGCCGTGAGGAACTACGACCTTTCCTTGAAGAACATCCGGAGCATGCGGAAGATCAAGAAGGAGAAAGTGCGGGCGCGGCCGTGCTGCCGGCCCCTGGCGTACGACGATGACGTCTCCTTCCTGGACATGAGCAACCGGTACCATACGGTGAACGAGGTCTCGGCCAAAGAATGCGGCTGCGTGTGAGGGATGAGAGGAAGGAGCGAGGGAAATGAGGAGCGTCCTGTTCTCCGTCAAGCCAGAGGTGCCCGAGGGGTCAGCTGACGTGAGGGCGGTCACCCGAAGGTGAGCAAGAGAGAGAAAATCCCAAGGCAACAACGGTGAGACTTTTGGACTCAGAACAGCCAAGGGGATGACTAGTTTCTAAGGCTACCTCAGTGCTTCAGGTGGACACACAAAAGCCAAGGGGGAACTTTGGACCACCTGTGATGTTCGGAGCACTGCCTATCCTGTGGAATAGGAAAAGGAGTCCAGGAGGGATGATGGTTTCCGCTTCTCCCTGTCATCTACTCCATTATAGTTTTTCACAGGGGGCCACCATGCAATGCAACATCAGAAAAAAAAAATCCCTCCTGATCTCTTGTGACACGTTCCCAGTTCCACCACGATTAAGAATGAGGCATTTTCCTGATAGCAGAAGGATGTCAGGAGGAGAACAAGCATCCACAGCAAGTTCATTCCAAGCTTTATATACTTATTTTAAAAAAAAAACCAAGAAGGAGATCTCAGTCCTGATCCCTTTGGAGATGTTATCTGTTCATTTCTAGGAACAGCCATTTATAGACCATTTTCATCAAGTTGGAGGCTTTTCTTTCAGTGATTCCTTTGGGGAGCTTTGAAGCACGGGTTCATTGAACTTGGCGCACGGTGAACTTTTTGGAGGCGTGCAGAAGAGAGAACTGACAGATTCAAGGAACTTGCCCCTGGGACCGTAAGACCATTATCCTACCCTTATCTTAATGTACAGTTATAACAGCACTGTGTAAAAATATTTATATTTATATTTATATATATATATATATATATGAGGAATGTAGACATAGTTTTAAAATATCAACAAATATATACCAAATTTTTCCATGCGTTATCAGGTATTGCATCAACTTAATGGCATTTAGTTTATGGCATTTCTAAGCTTCTAAAAGCTGAAGGGCCCAAATATTCTGACTTTTAACACTACAGGAACATTGGGATAAAGATATAACAGAAAAATGGTTTTTTTTGCTTTGCTTGCAGAAGGGCTCAGGTTCACTTCCTGGGAATCTCAAGGCAGTCCACTGGGAAAAGTTGCCCATCTGCAACTCAAAGGCCTGACTGTGATTTGGCTGTAGATGACCTGAAGGTAGATTTACCAGGGATTTGATTTGGTAAAAAGCAACTGCCCTATGCTCTGATTTGAACCAGCCCTTTAAACAGAACTGTGAAGGGTAGAGCTTTAGTTTACATTTTGAGGGAGCACCTTATCTGCACACACTAGGCCCAGGGCTCAACCCCTGGGCATCTCCAGAAAGAACTGGAGAAATGATTCCCATCAAAAACCCCAGAGAGCTGATGCCAAGCAGTGTCGACAAATCAGAAATGACAACAGTCGGTCTCGCCCTGGATGGTGGGGCAGCCCTCCTCTTCTGCCCCAGCCTCACTCGCATCCCTCTTTCCTTCCTCCTCCTCCTTCTCCTGCTTCGCCCGTGATGGATGGGCAGCCATTCTTTTTACGGCCCGTCCTTCTGTTTAGCATTTTCCCAGCCCTGGGAAAGCAGCCAGGAACAAAGGGTTGGAAAGAAGAGGAGGAGGAAGAGAGGCAACGAAAGCTTCCAGCCAGAGAGAAATTAGTTCGGCTCATCCCGGCCAAGGCAGCGCAAGGCCGAGGGCTTGCTTCTTTCCTAATGGAGTAAACAGGAGTGACATCGATGGGAAAGGCAGCCTGTGCTGCCTCCACAGAGACCCCGCGCTTGCCCAGCAGACTCGCAGCAAGAGGCCTTCTCCACCTGGCTCTTGGGGTGCAGGAAGGAAGGGAACGATCCCCTAGTTAAATTCACTCAGCCAAGGAGTCATAAGGGAAGCATGTAGGCATCCCAGAACCAACTGCTAGTTTCCATGGTGTGTATGTGTGTGTGTAGCTCCTTGGGGTTTTAGTCTGAAATTTAAAGGAGCTGCTCACAGTGCTCAGCTGGTTTCATGACTGCTCAGGAAGGTTTCCTTGAGTTCCCTGTGTGCGTGTGTGTGTGTGAATCCACTCTATATTTTACTGTGAAGTTTAAATGAGCTGAAGTTGGTGTTAAACCTCTTTGGAGGAAAGATAACTTCAGCACCTTGGATAGCTGCTTTTAAGTTCAAGGTGGGCCTTCAGCTCCTGACCCATCAGCCCCTCTCTTCTTTTAAAAAAAGAAAAGCAAGCTTCTAGTCCTCAGAACTAGCTTCTAGTTCTGAAAATAAAAGGCTGGTTTAAATAAGAACAAAGGAAGCAACTGGCTGATATAAATAAAGGTGGCTTTCAATAAGAGTGGCCATTGATTAAGACCGCTAGCCCAGAACTGTTGGCTCTGATGGGCAACTGAGGCTCTTTGAGGTTTCAGAGACCAGACTAAACTCCCAGACTGTTCCTGTTTGACATCCCATTTTCTGAGCTGCTTTTAAAATGTCCCGGTTTCTGTCTCACCCTCCTTTCTCCCTTTGTCCTCAGCTGTCTTCCGTTGCTGCAAAGGGTGTTCAACGTGCAAAAGTAGTTTGCACTCAAGTTAATTCAGCAGGAGGGAAACGAGAAGAGAGTCTTGCCTTTCCCAGGAGGCTCAGGCAAAAGGAAATGCAGCCTCTTGTCTGTTCTTCCTCATGAATAACTTTTGACTTCTTGACCACGCTCCGAGCGTCCTGGTTTTTATCTGTGAAAAGGCTGGACAGTGTCTGACTGGCCGTGTCATCAGCAAAGGGGAGGCTTCTCTGATTGTTTATACAGTCAATAAAGTCCAGTCTCTTTATCTCTGAAATGTTGGACGGTCTGCCAGGCTCTTTCCCAGCCCTGTTCAGAGATGCTATGAATTGAACCCAGGACCTTCTTCCTGCAAAGCAAGGGGCCTCTTCCAGAGAGTATGAGCGCTTCTTGTGAGTCCCAGGGGGTTCTCCCCTCTCAACAGGCATCCATTTTTCCTTCCCTGGCCCAAATTTGGCTTGGAAGGCCTCTCTCAATCTCTCCCTCTTTTTTCTCTAATTTGTTCAATCTGCCAGTACATTTCTCAATCAAGAGCAGCCTGTTTTGAAGATGCTCTTTTGCCGCAAAGTTTTCCAGCACAGTCCTGCTCCCACCCCTCCCCACATGGCTTCCCCAGTTCACGCTCTTCCATTAAATTGGCAGTTTTATTAACGACATGTTTTCTCAAAGAGTAGAAAGAAAAAGAGAGAGAGAGAGAGAGAGAGAGATGCAGGATGGATGTAAACAGCTGGCAGGCAAGATGTTCCCTCTTGCCATCTTTGTCCTAGTTGGCCCGTCACACGTTTGAGATACCCGTCCCTTGCTCCCAAGCACTACACGAAAGGGGTTCTCAGCCTTCAGGGTTTGCAAGAATGATGCACGAGCGGCCAAGCTCCAGTTACAAGAGTATGTGACCATGTCACAGAAGGGCCCTTCCCAGGGATCTGTTCTTTTCTTTGGCGCAACCTTTCCGGGATGCGTCCAGATAACGTCAGCCCACAAAAGCTCTCTCGTTGCTGGTAAAAACGTGGTTTCCCAAGACAGGAGAGGTCCGAACCAGAGGCCTCTTCTGGCCTCCGTGAGTTGTGTGACCCAGATGGGTCGTGATTTTATGGCCTGGCAAAAGGTCCTGGGGGAAGGCCAATTTGGAGAGCAAAGATACGAGGGAGAAAGGGTAGGAGTGCTTCATATTTCCCCCACCATCAGATTCCGCCACACACACACCCCAATACAACACTCTCTGCTCAAATTTGGACCCCTAGTGCAGTCAGAAAGGAAAAATCAGAGTTTCAGAGAAAAGTTCACCATCACCCCTCCTTCCAGATGCACACACCAGTTGCATCTCCACAGAAGATCTTTCTTCTCCTCAAGACACCTCTCTATCTCTAGCTACTTTCTAGTTCCCAAACTGTTTTCTCTTTGGTCCCACTCTGGTACCTGTAGCTAGCAACCATCGTCCCTCACATGCTGTCTAGGGGCCAACTGGAGCCATTAGTGGCTATGGGGAAAAAATCCCTGTCTGTCTGTCTGTCTGTCTGTCTGTCTGTCCGTCCGTCCGTCCACCCATCCATGCTGCCATTCTTGAGTCTGTCTGTTTATCTATATAGCTCCCTAGCTAACCATCCACCCATCCTTAATTCTGTCTTCTTGTCTGTTTCTCTATCGTCTATCTATTTATCCACCCATCCTTGCTTCTTTCTATCTGTCTGTCTATCTATCTAGCTAGCTAGCTAGCTAGCTAGCTATCTATCTTCCTACCTACCTATTCATCGATTCATCTAAAAATGGGCAGTGATCCATCCTTAGCTGCCCAGGCAGATGCTGGTAGAGCAGGAGGAGGACCAGAGGCAGGTTTTTAAATGGCTTCCCGCCTGATTGAAGCCCCTGAGAGGGAAGGCTCCCCAGAAAGGAGGCATTTGAGATGTGGGAGGTGGGGCAGAGGTCGCAAATAATCAAATCCGTGAATATTAAGCCCACGAATGCGGAAAGCCAGCTGTACAAGTTTCAATCCAACCCACTGATACATTTTTTCCCCTTGTAGCCTTACATTTCCCTGTCATCCAGTCATCAAAAATTATCTCGTTTCTTTAGGGGTCTCTCAGGGACTCAGCAACATGGACTACAAAATTGCTTGGTTTACAAGAAGTTGATGCAATACCTTTTGGAGCTGGGGAAAGTTATGGGATTTTTGGCTCCCCAGATCCTCCATCCAACCTTGTCACTAGAAAATTCTGGGAGTCCAAAAAGATGGCAATTTTCCCCAAATCCTTTTTTTTTTCTGTATATTATTATAGATTGCCTCTATTTATTCAAAGTAAATTATGATATTTATTTAGGTACCGTTCTGTGCATTCTACCTAACACATCAGGGGCTCTGCTACTTTTTTTCATTTTGTTGAACCCTACCTTTTCCCTTAATTTATTTCACAAAAAGGGTGCCAGCATTCATGTGATTTTGTGCTACATTTTTTTAAAAAAAAAATCCTCTTGTATTCCAAACAAAAAGCATTAAGAAATAAGACTTTAAAAAAAAAAAGAAAGAAAGAAAGAAATGAAATAAAGAATAAAAACTCAATGCCTTAAAAAGCCACCAAGTGCAATGCTGCCGTGAACCCAAACTGTGAGGGACATGATTAAAAGAGAAGTAACAACTTAAGGAAATCGAGTAGTGTTGTGTGTGTTGATTCTTTGTTGGTAGGTTAAATGTGACTGGTTAAATGTTTCTGGTGACTGCTATTCATTAAGATTGGGGACAAAAAGAATACAAGTCTGGAATGGGAGGGGAAGTCCATCCAGTCCAGTCCAACCTCTGGCCAAGGCAAAGAGCTAAAAGTTAGAGCAACAGAGAGGACTACCTGGTCCTGAAAACTGAAGGACACTCTATAGTGGGGGTGATGGGGAAAATCCCTCTGGCCTTGCACGTGTAGAATTATAGAATCACAGAGCTCGGAAGAGAGCCCAAGGGCCATCCAGTCCAACCCTATTCTGCCATGCAGGAAGATACCATCAAAGCATTCCGGACAGATGGACATCCGGACAGTGTTTAAAGACCTTCAAAGAAAGAGACTCCAACACACTCCTAGGCAGCAGCGTATTCAACCGGGGAACAGCTCTTACCACCAGGAGGTTCTTCATAATGTGTAGGTAGGATGTCTTTTCCAACCCATTGCTCCGTGTCCTAGTCTCTGGAGCAGGAGAAAACAAGGTTGCCCCGTCGTCCCCATGACATCCCTTCAAATATTTAAACTTGACTCTCATGTCACTTCTTAACCTTCTCTTCTCCAGGCTAAACATACCAGCTCCTTAAGCTTCTCCTCAGCGAACTGGATTAGACCGCCTTCAATACTTGGTAGGTCTGGTGGGAGTTGTAGGTCCAAATAATTACGGGACCAAAGGTTACTTAACACAAAATTGTTCTGAAAGTCTTGGGTAGTTGGGTGTCGTGCTTTACAGAGGAGAGTCTGCTGAATTCAGGGCAGTCTGAAAATATCTGGAACACCATGTTTGAAACAGTCCTATGGTTGTTGGTGGTCGGGTATTTGCACCAAGGTACATGCCAAATTATTGCCCCATGTCCCCCGTGGGCAGAACCAACACATTCCAAACAACAGGGCACCTTTATTTTTGGCCATTTGGGAGCAGCCTAAATGGCAGCAGCAAAATGCAGCAGTACACAGTATGTCCCATTTAGATTATTCCCTGTGCCTCCAGATTTGCATTTATGAATATCAAGGAGCATATCCAAATGTGATGCAGAGATTGGCGGCCTCTCCCCTCCTTTTGGGGGGTAATGTGTATGTAGCCACCCTAAATACAGGAAGCCCCTGTATTTTGATATCCGGTATCTGATGAGTTGCTCTTTTGATGCTTTCCACTGAAGGACAAGTTCCATTAAGTTGGCGGGGGACCCACCCTTTCATCAGTTCTTCTTGCCTACGGAGACTCACTTTGAACCACTTGCACGCACATGCTGCTTGCAAAGCGAGCTGAGAGGGGGGGAAAGGGTGCCGGGCTGGCTGACTTTGCAAGCAGCACACGCTCAATCGGTCCCAAGTCAGCCTCTGTAAGTCCTTCATGCTGCCTCCAGTACAGCACACGAGTTTTACTTTTCAACCAATTCCAGTTTCTGATAGTGTACCAGTCTCTAACCTGTCAGATCAGTGGGGGAAGCCCCTAGTGGTGCTCGTTCTAATTCTGGATGCTGTATCTTTGAAAATCAGTGGGCATATAAGCCTTTCCACTGGTGTTCCCTAATTTAAAAAAATATAATGTACCTCTGTGTGTGTGTGTATGACTGCATAATAGGGAGGTTAATTACCTGCAAGTTTTCTTTCCCTTTACATCCCTAGTGAAAAATGCTTATTTTAGTTACTTTTGCATAATGAGAAAATAAGGAGTTGGTTAAGTGAAAATGGTAACAAAAAAGAACAGGTAAGTAAGTACCTGAAGCAGGAAGGGGTGCTTTGGAAGTGTAACCAATACCTGTAAAAAAGTGAGTTCCCAAGCTTTGAAAGTGAAAACAACTGAGCCAACTCCAGAACCTTTGTATCCTCCACTGACTATAGAGGTAAGATACAGAAATTGCTTTTAAGTGTGAATGAGGTGAAAATGGGGGTGGGAGGGAGGCTGCTTTGGTTATGGAGGGCTTCAAGTTTTCTAGACTACAAATATTACAAGGATGTTCAAAACAGAGGAGTAGAAGCTTGGGTTTCGTATCAGCCATGAAGTATCAGACCCCTGAAAAAGTTTGGAAGGTTTTTCTCTCCTCCTCTCTTCCCCACTTTTGTTTCTTGACGGAAAGCATGGGGAAAGAAAAGAGCTTTCGAAAGCCCTGAAGATTTATATCGTTTTGGGGAATGGAAATATGCTCCGTTTACATTTCTGTTCATGCCACCCAGATTTCTGACAGCGGCAGAAGCGGGGAGGGGGCCTGGGGAAGATGGGCGGCCGGAGCCAGCCTCTCACATCCAAAGCCACACTCTGTAAATATTTTATTAAACATCTTTTGAGTCCCATAAATCTTATTTTCTTGAAAAAGGGGGAAGGGACTGCCAAGCTAGTCGCAGTAGGAACAACAGATGGGTTCATTTTGGGGGTGGGTTGGTGTGTGGTGGAGTACAGGGAAAAGAGCGGAAGAGAGGGATGGGGGATGCAGTTATGATGAAACATTTTGGATGGAAAGATCCTAAAATGTTTGCCTGGCAGAAGACACTTAAGATGGACAGAAATTCTTAACAAAGGAGACGTCCAAAGAAGAGATCTGGGAAAGGTGCCCTAAAAGGAGATCCACGTGATGAAGGGTTTTGAGCACTTGAGGGTAAAAATAGAGGTGGAATCATTCAGCCCTCCTGGACTGTTGGACTGCAACTCCCAGCATTGCCTAGGCTGGCTGTGGGCTCCCAAAACAACTTCTCCAGTGATTCCCAACCTTAGACTGAAGCATTTATGGGCATTTGCTGTTGAATTAATAAGAAAGACTGGGAGGAAAGGAAGTCAGAGGCTGGAGGAGAAAGTCTGGAGTCTTAGTTTTGAGGGAAATGCAGAATATAGAGGAGAAGGAGGAAAAGAGATATTTTTCCTTCACTTGTTGTGGTAGCAGAGGGTTTTCCATGTTGCTGGGACAGAGAGTCTGCCCTGTTTTAGTCTGAATGTTAGAGGTGTAATTCAAGGTGTAGCACTTATCAGAAGCTCTGCATATAGGAAGCAATTTTTAAAAATCAAAATATGCACATATAAGTGCAAGCACACACACACATTTTTCCCATGGGGACAAAGCAATGTGTGTTTCCGTCCTACTAACCTGTAAAACAACTTTTGAACAAAGAAAACCCTTGATATGCATAATTATGACCCAGAGTGTGCATGTTTCCACTCCTGTTGTTTGTCAACACCCCTAAAACAACATATGGTGAAACCCCTAAGAGGCAGGAGAGGAGAATGTAATAGACGGCATAAAATCTGTGAGCAAAACTTTCTTCCAAGCTGGAGTAGGGTGTTTCTCACAAAGTTGTTGAAAGCTGGAGGCGGGGGTAGAACTCCCAATGCAGTGTGTTGTGAAGTGAAGCCGAGATTGTGATGCTTGTGGGCATTTTTATAAAGTGACAGGAGAAATCTTTTCAATTATCGCCTGGTTGTCTTGCACGAGGTCACCCCTGCTCCAGCTGATCCGCCTTACTCCAGTGAGATTTCTCCAGCTGTGAGAGATGTTGGGGCACAGACGCTGGGTCAGGCCCTCCAGCGTTGTTTGACCTGGAGCATTTGGACCCCCGAAACGATGCAGCAAATGAAATTGAAAGCCGGTAGGACTACGCCAAGAAAAACAACAAATGTGAACACTATAGCGCGTGAAAAGCCCTTTCCTTCTTGAGCAGCCAGTCCTCAAAAGCCTGTTGGAACAAAAAGCTCTTCACCTTTCTGCAGAATGAGAGCAGGGAGGGTGCCAGTCTAACCTCTCTGGGAAAGGAGTTCCAGAACCTGGGGGCAGCCACTGAGAAGACCCCATCTCCCATATTCCCACCAGAGGTACGTGCGAGGGTGGAGAGATGGAGAGAAGGGCCTCCCCTGAAAATCTCTATAACACAGACAGGCTCATATAGGGACATGGAGTCCTTCGGATAACCTGGACCTGAGCCATATAGGATCTTATAATTGTGACCAGAATTGGACTTGCAGCCAGTGGAGATGTGGCGAGAAAGGAATGGCGTGTCCCTGCAGCCCCCTCGGTTAACAACCTCTCTCATTGTTGCTCTTTGGGTTTGATCTGCACTGCCTCCTTTCCACCCTGAATTTCAGGAAAATTAGAAAAAGGTTTCAAATTAATTCCAGAGTTGGAGCATCGGTCTTTTGTTTCTCCCAGTTTCTTCCTGCCGTCTTCTCTCTTCGTGCCAGCTCTTCACAGGCCCATTGATGAAAAGAAAAAAGAAAAGTAGAAAGAGGACTTGAGAAGGAATGATCACATCCTATTGTGATTTCTTTCTCACATGTGGAGCCTTTCGTGGGTATGCTCTTGTGCAATCAGCACATAGCCCATGAATTTGAGGTGTGGGGAAGTCCCATGCTGAGGCATTGAGTCTCCTTGAGATGGTTTCTCTAAGCAGCCAAGGGAAATATCACTCCAACAAGAGGAAAAGAAATCTCAACAAAGTTGTGCATATGATTGCACTGACAGCAATTCTTGCTTTCTTGCCTCTTTTTCCATCTACAAGCACAGAGCTAGGAGGGGACCCAAGGGCCATCTAGCCCAACCCCTTCTTCTAGTGCTGGAATGCACAAATTAAAGCAGTCCCAACTGACAGCCATCCAACTTCAGTTTAAAGATTTCCAAAGCAGGGGAGCCCAACAAGAAGATGGTGGTTTCTCCTCCTTGAAAGTCTTTAAACAGGACATTGGACTAGATGATCCCTGCAGTCATTATCAACTCCAAGATCCCATGATTCTGACACACTTTTACAAGGTTTTTGATTACCACAAGAAGGCCAGCTTGTTCTGTTTTCCCTTAAATAATATTTTTTGCCATTTTGATCACAATCAGATGTTGGCTGTCCACATATTCCCTGGTCCTCATCTGTAAAAAGTGGAAGGACAAGTTCATGAGCATTTTTTTTAAAAAGCTTGTGTTCTTTCTGCACTGTTTATGAAAAAATTTGAAGGTTTTGGTGTGTTGTCTTCAAATGAACCAAACAAGCTGGAACTGCAGGAGTAAACAAATAAGCTATATGAAATTCTTTCCTACCTGCATCAGGCGAACAGAAAGAAGAGCAGAGATTCCCAGCACAGAAAGAACCACATTGTACCTGCTGGAGCTGTTAAAGTCAAGGAGCATAGCATTAAAGGGCAGCGGAAGAAGGCACCCAAATTCAAAACTAACATCCGTAACAAAACAGAATGGTTCAAAGCTAGACTTTTAATAGCTAAGGACTCAAACACATTTGCTCCTTACCAAGCAGAAAAAAAGAGAGAGAAAAAAAGGGGAAGACAAACTCAAATGTGCTTCTGAACAGTGCCTTCTTGTATTGTCTTTTGTATTAGTCTGCTCCAAATCCAGTTAAATATTTGGGACATTGTGGCCCTACCAAAGGGCCAGTCCCAGAAAGGAATGCTGGTCAAACAGTGTAGTTCCCTGCCTCATACAGAGAGGTTTTCCCTCTCACTTGAACCACTTGCTCAGTTCTGGAATGCTCTGGTAGTGAATTGGCTTCTTCTGCAAGGCCTGGCAAGCTTTGCAGAAGTCAAGGGCCCAGCAGAGGCCTACAACTGGCTTCAGCCTTGAGCGCCAGCGGAAGTAACTCTGGTATTGCGTCGTGTTCCTGTCTAACTTGTGTAAGAACTTGGCTAACTTCTCTGCAGACGGGAAGTCATCGACATGAATGAATGAATCTGAGGGCATATAACGTTCATAGTTCTTTCTGGCGGGACCAAGAACGACAGGCACCGCCCAAGAGAGGAAGGCATTCCGCCAGATCTTCTCTGTGATGTAGTCCTCATGAATGGAGTTCTCAAAGGCCAGGTAGAATTTGTATTGGGATAATGTGGGCAGACGTTTATGCCCACGTAGAGGTAAGTGATGGTGTCCATAGATGTCTACCTGGAGGTACTTCTTCAATTTCTTATAGTATTTCACCCGATGAGAGCCTGGTGTCCAGCTGCTCACCACCCAGGCCACCAGCTTAGACTTGAGTGGAATGGTGACATTTTGAGGCTGAGGGAAGACTTCCATCCACCCATAAGGAGTGAAGATGTCTGAGTCTCTCCGGTAACTCATGGTGAGGTTGAAGTTGTTGTCCAAGAAGCTTTGCACAGGGTGGGTGGTGGGAGATTCCAGGCTGAACCAGATCCAGCGTTGGGATGGTGGCCTTGGCTCTTGAGGAAGCCTCTGGGGATCACCATAGAGATCGTAATGGTGGATGAGAACTGCATCCGCCTTTGGGTACCAGCTGCGGTTGACCGTGATGTGGCAATCAGGGATGCCCAGCAGCTTGGAACAGCTTTCAATGCGGCAGCGCACCCCAAAAGGCCAGGTCCACAGAAGGATGGTGAGATTCAAAGAGCCCTTGTCAACATGAAGGCTATTTATCAGTTGTTCGGGTTCTTCCTGCATGACAGGAAAGGGGTCCCCACAGTCTGGTTTCATAGACATTCGGACGTAGGCAAAGAATATTGCAGCGAACCCAAGCTGTAAAGCTGTGAAGGTCAAAACTTTCTTCCAAGCTGTGGTTAGCATTTGTCTGTTGGAATCCATGAAGAAGCCCTGGAAGGAAAGACACAGTGTAAAGCAATGGGAGTGGGCACAACTCCTTTGTTAATCAAGAATAGGGAATGCCTGAATCTATAAGACGCTTGGATTGTCAGATGCCCCTTAGTATAATGGATGCCAGAAAGCTTGTCCTGTGTGGGACTAGCAGTGCTCCCTTGTTATGAGGGATGTCCCCTATTTGAGGGCTGGAAAGCTTGTCCCCTTATTGGATTGGCAGATCTCCTGTATTATAAGAGGCGTCCCTTATCTGAGGACTGGAAAAGTTGTCCCTTAGAAGACGGGCAGGTCTCCCTTCTTATATAATGAAGGATCCCCTTTATTTGCATGCTGGTGCATAAGTTTGTCTTTTATAGGGCTGGCAGGTGTCCTTTATTTGGGACCAGAGAGTTTTTTCATTTTATATAGACTGAACAAGATGACCTAAATAAATAAATCAATCCTGTGTTTTTGAGCACGGGCCCTTCATAAAGACAACAGCGTTTGCATCATGTAATTTATGAATCCGGGCAACATTTTAATTTTATAGAGAAATACACATCTAGGGAGGTTAACTGAAATCAAAACTTTCATTTGATATTTAGGTAGCAGACAAGACCTGTTACCAGCGGCTTCCTAATTGTCAGTCCTGCGTGCCATAAATTTTGACTGTCCCTTATTGTTATTTCTTTTAAGAGTTTTAAAAGTTTTAAACATAGTCACAAAGCATAAACACAAAAAACACCAAACACCAATTGAAACGATATGTCCAAAAAAGAAAGAAACATAGTTAATCTAAACATTACAGACAATTACACACAACTTTACAGTTATTCAACAAAGAACAAGAGATATTTAAACTAAACTAACAAAATTGCCTAGATTAAATGAAACAATTTATTGTTATTTTGAAAGCTTGGCAACACTAATCAGAGGACCCTTCTATCTGAGCGTGATAAGGAAAGTGAATTTCCATCTCTTACAGTTCTTAGCAATACATGGCAAATATAGATATGCAAAACCGTGTGCGGCTCTCTCTTTATCTCTCTTTATCTCTCACACACACAAACGCATGGCTGCTCCTCGCCTCCTGCCTGGCTCTCTGCCCTGGCCTCCCTTTTTCTAGTTGTACAGCCATCCTTTGCCAGAAAATAGGCAGGCAGCTGGGAAAAGATCACCCCCAGCTCACATTTGCTGGAGCTGGGCCCCCAAAAGACCCCCACACTGGGGCTCTCCCTCAAGACAGACTAGGTTTTTCTTGGGGGGCCACCCCACTGGAGCAGCATCCAGTCGCCTGAATGCTGGGGTAGGGGGCGGCCCGAACCCGCGCTGGCATTCTGCGTTTGCAGATCTCCCTGGGAGAAGGCAGTCTACCGGGATCCCTCTAGATTCCCTGGAACGTTCCACCATTTTGGTTGACGGCACCCTGAGACACAGAGCTGCACGAAGGCTACAACTCTCTGAGCCCTAAGCTCCGTGGGGGCCTCCAATTGTAATCCCTCAGCTCCCCGAGACCTACAACTCCCTGAGGCCTAAACTCCCGGAGGCCTACAGATTCTTCAGGCCAACAGCTCCGTAAGCCCCAGGCCTATAATTCTGTGAGGCCTACGTTCCTTTAGGCCGCTACACCCCGAGGCCTGAGCCCCACGAGGCCGACAGATTCTTCACACCGCAGCACTATAAGGCCTATGACCTTCAGGCCTATCATTCTGTGAGGCCTACGTTCCTTCAGGCCCACGATACCCTGAGGCCTAAGCTCCCTGAGTTTCAGCCTGCAGTTGCATAAGGCACATAAGGTCCTCAGGCCTCGGCTCAGTGATGCCTACGTTTCCCTGAAGCCTAAGCTCTCTGAGGCCTACTACTCCATGGGGTTGTGGACCCCTGAGAGCTACAGCTGTCCCCTGACTAAGCTCCGCAGGCCCTACAAATCCCAACTTGTGAAGCCTAGAAAGGCTGCAGCTCCCTGAAAGCTACACCTCTATGAAGCCGACAAGTCCTTCGGTCCTACAGTTCCACGAGGCCTGCACCTCAACGAGACTCACGGCCATTTTTAGAGCTGGTTGCCCACACCTTGTGACAGGGGTTTCGCTGCAATTTTACATTAGGAGCAAGAGGGCATCCAACAAAGGCTTCCTTTTCTGGGTGGAGGAGTTGGGCCTGTTGGTTTACCCGCTTGGGATGTGGCGGCTTGCCCAGGGAGGAGGGCATGCGGGGAAATTTTCCTTAACGCCCCTCATCCCAAAATGAAGATGGTGCAACGCTAAGACAAGTGAAAAACAGAAAGTAGACAGCCTTCATGACAGATGAAGAGCAAGAGGGGAGGCATTCCCTACAGGGGAAGAGGTGTCCTGTATGTTTCGTTATCTGTGAAACTGAACTTTGAGAGAAAAAAGCGAAGCCAGGACTTAGTGGGGGAATTAGGCTCCAGCATTTCATAGATAAAAGTTGGGACACGTGCGGCCAAGCAACATCAAAGTGTGGCCAAGATGCCAGAAGGTGTTAATGAAGAAGGACACGCAAGCCAGGAGCGTCTGCAGCAGTTCTGGCTTTCTGGGAAAAGCAATTCTCAGACCCCTCCTCTCTGTTCCCTGCTTCTGAGTTAATTGACCAGAAGCTACTTTTGCATTTTGAACTCATGTCTGGAGTAATGGAAGTAAGCCAAAGACAAAAGGGGAAAAGCGGGAAGAAGAGAGAAAAACCAGGGCATTTTAAAAGCAGCTGGAAAGTGGGACGGCTGAAGATTATTCTGCACTCCCCCTGCCAAATTTGGACAGTTAGAGAGTATGCCCACGCGCAACACCTATTTGCACAAGGAACACAACTCCGTACCCACCGCAGTCACACATGTGCACCTCTGTTTCCACAGCTTTAAACTCAAGGATGTTCTGCGTTGCACATGAATGCCCAGCTACTTCTTTAGGGGAACTTATACGTCTGTGAGACCCCAACAGGCTTGCAGTCACAGTATTTATGCTTTGCATGAAAAGCCAGCGTTTGGTGGTCTGAGAGTTTCAACTAGGACTCTGGGAGTTTCAAATCCCTGACCGGTCATGGAAACACACTGGGTGACATTATGCAGGTTCCACACTGCGCAACTAAGAGGAAGGCTACGGTACACCTCCTCTGAAGAAATCTGGCCATGAAAATGCTATGATGCGGGAGCCGCGGTGTGTCCGAGATGATCTGAAGGCAGAGAACAGCAACGAAGGAAAAGCTGGGTTGCAGAAGAGAGGCTTGGAAAATACAGGTAATGATATAAGTTGCTGGAACCTGTTGAATTCCAGAGGGAAGTGGGTTCCCCATAAAGGGTGCCACTGTAAGCAGTAAAAGAGCTTAGATAAAATACACAGTTCTTCCCCAGCTTTTGTCTTCTCTGCAGGACTGCTAGAGATTCAGCAACCTGGACAGTTCAATTCACAGCGGAGGATTGCCTGCTTAAATGTCCAAGCTAAAGGATCTCTCTCTTTCTCTATCTGCATTTGCTTAACTCAAGTTCCTGCATTTTGAATTCTAGCCAACTTTAAAAGATTGTTCCTGTTGTCAGCCCCTTGCCCTGCTTAAACGTATCCTGACATTAATTGGCAAAATCAATGCCTGGGTTCTGAGCATCGGTTTCCAGCGCTCTCTGCAACAATATTTCTTCACTGCTGAGTGAATACATGTGTGATTTAGGGTTGATTGTTGATTGTTAACCATAAGTTACTTTACTAGCAACCACGTATCAGAATTTTAGTCCTGGGAAAGCAGACATTCTTGCACGTGCATGAATGCTTTATGAGTTCATTGTCACCCTAACTTATAAAAAGCCCTCCTTTAACAAGAGACGGTTCTTCTCTTTGCTCAGGTAAGAAGAGATTTTGACTGCATTCTTCTGGGTGTGGGGGGAGTCCTTTTGGCCGAAGCTGGGGACCTTTCAATGCTGATTCAATGCTCACCCACAATCACGTACACTACTGCAGTCCATGCAGACCTAATATTTTAGGTGTGGCCCCACATTTTTTGTTTTTCTTAGGGGCCACGGGTAACCCTACCAATTTGGAGGGCCTGTCCAGGATCTAAATTATGTGGGACCCTGAGATTTACTTCCCTATGCCCACTCTTCTGGAGGCTGGCCAGTGTGCGTGGGGTGCCAAGACTGGGGTAAATTTTCTTACTGCCTCCCTTCAGGAAGGTCTCAGGGTAATCTGTTCCAAGTCCAAATAAGTCCTAGTGATGTCTTGACCTTGCAGAAAGATCAGTTCCACGCAGGCGAGCTGGTCAAATAAGGTAGATCACCCTCTTATACAAAAAAAAATTTTTTTTCCTCTTTTCACTTGGACCATCTGTTTAGCTCTGGGACACTTCGGTGTTGAACAGGATCTTTCTGCAAGCCCCAGCATACTTTGTAGAATTCAGAATTCTTTTCTTTTCTGCAGCCACCTTTTGGGAGGGGTTCGATAGCTCCTCCAGGCCATAAAAAAAATGAACATCGACAGTAAGTGCCAACCCCTCATTCTCTGGATGACATAGAGGAACAACCCACAAAATGTTGGAATGTACCCATTCCGCCCTCCATTTATTGGGCAGGTGTGGGACTTATATGACTGACTGCAGGGCAATTTGCCCAAAAACTTCCTGCATTGACTTAATTTGTCTGTTTTATTATACCTTATAAATGTGGATGGCTCCTTCCACCCCCACCATATTGCAGATGTCCTCTAGCAATGCTGAAACCACATATGCAGTAATGGTTTGTTTGCTTGTTTGCTTAGAGTCTTTATACTCCACTCTTTGGCCACAAAGTCTGTCAGAGCTGCTTACAAATTGTAAATTTTACAGTTTCTTGCCCTCAGACTCACAATCTAAATATGACGCAACACACAAGGAAAAGGGAATGGTGGTGTTGGAGGGGATAGTGCCAGTTCTTCTGTCCCTCCAAGACCAGGGCAGTGGCATTTGGGATGAAGGAAGGACCTTTCATCTGCTTCTGGGCACAGGCATGATGGAGCTGTGCCTGCCTCTCCTTCTCTCTCTCTGAGGCCAGGGCAGTTGGAAGGACGGAGAGGCCTTTATCTGCTCCCGGGCCCAGGCACAATGGACCTGTGCCTCCTTCTTCTTCTCTTTTTGGATTCTTCTGATATAACAGGTTTATAAAACCTGAAACTTAGAGACAGTCCCTAAATGTAATGTGTCTGGGGGATTGAACTTGGAGCCACCTAATCAATGAGAAGCCAAGTTAAATTGCAGCTGCACCTCTCATACCCCCCAACCTTTCACAGATGAAAATGGGGACATGTGGCCAAGCAACATCAGAGCATGCTCAGGATAGCCAAAGTTATTAATGAGAATGAAGACGCAAGGCTAGAGAGGCTGCAGCAAGATTTTGCCAGCGCCTCCTGGGAAAGGCAAGATTTTGCTCCTCCTCTTCTCTTCTTCCTGCTGAGTTGAGCGCAGACTACTTTTGCATTTTGAACTCAAGTTCGCAGCAACTGACGTAAACTGAGGACAAAGGGGGAAAGTAGGAACTTTCGGGTGTCTCTCACGCAGAGTCAGAATGCCGAGAGAAACAGGACATTTTAAAAACAGCTGAAAAGGTGGGGTGACTGAGAATTAATTGGACTGTCAGTGCCAAATCAGGACAGCTGGACAGCATGCCCTCTGCTACTTCTCTTGGCAATAAACTGAGCCAGACTAAAGAAGAATAAGAGACACTTATCTCCAGCTTTATCCTGAGACCGGTGTGGCATTTAGTTGGCAAGGGGAAACTGAACGCTTTTTCTAGAGGTAGCGTTCTCTAACAGGTGGAGGATACAAAGGTGTGTCACCTGCGGCTTTGAAAGTTTTGTTTCAGGGTTTTTTTTTTCCTTCTGAGGTATATGGGTTCTGTCCTTTTCAAAATAACATCTGTGCTGTATTGCCAACCTGAACAATCAGACCCTGTTTGGAACTGAGCACAAATGGGTATAACCTGAAAGGAAGGGATAATTCGGCCAGCTTTTGCTAGGGAGGGGTATCTTGCTTTCATTGGTTTCTAATACAAATGTACCAAACTTTGCAAATTACTTCATTTTCCATACTTCCTTCTTTAAAAATCAAATGTGTGAAAAGTTATCATGGACTGACTCACAGAATCACAGTCATTAGGGACCACAAGGGGCACTCCATCCATCTCTCTGCTGTGCAGGAAGACACAATACAGCACTCCTGAAAATGCATAATGCCTTGGGATACAAATATTGAAAATTTAGTCAGCCTTCCACATTTGCAGGTTTCAAGTGCTTCTGCTCTGCAGGAACCTTTCCTCTCGGCGACTCCGATCAGGCTGTGCAGCCCTTTAAGAGCTTGCCGCTGGTCCTCCTCCACCAGCTGCTCCCTGACCAGCCTATTTCTTAGCCCCACAAACCCTCTCCTGATGTCTCCACAGGCCCAAGGAAGGAGATGGGAGAGAGAGAGAAAGTACGGGGCTACTACGCGAACCCATCCCCTCTCCTTTCCTTGACCTGCTTGGGACCCTGGATGCCCACTCTCCCCACCGTGCCTTGCCCCCCTTCCCACAGACACCTACACAGATTTTGATATTTGCCATTTTTCCAATTTTGCAAGAGTCCTGCACCCCTAACGCTAGCAAATATGGAGGGATGACTATTGTGAAGCAAGAGCAGGTAAAAACACAGAAAAAAACTGACCCGCAGAAGTTTTTCTTAAGCAGGAAGATCTGTGGAAACTTCCAAAAGTGCCTTTGTAACAGAAGGTAATTCAAGCTTAGAGGAAGCCATTCAAGTTCCATGCAGTATCTATGTATCTATGGCAGTTTAATTAATGAATATTTACAAACCACTTACTTATATTCACAGCTATGGTTGGCAGTTCAGGATTATCTCAGGTTCTGAGGTTTCCAGGATCCCAGCCCCTGATAATGCTGTTAAGTATTATGCATAAAGTACAACCTACAATTACTCACAGGTTGTCATTCAAACACACACACACACAACCTATTTTTATTTTTGGAAATGAAGGCAGATCTTAGCTAAAGGAGCTGCTCCCAAGGCAAGGTGAAATGAGGGCATAATTCCTTCTCACTTACTTGGGGAGATGGAATAAGGAACATTTGATCTAGCCTCCTAGCTCCTAGACCGAAGGTGGATACAGAGTAGAGTAGAAGGTGAGCCCTGGAATTACAACAAGGAAGGAAGGAAGGAGATAACAAAGCATATAACCAAGACCCTAAGAAGAGTCTTCGCAAGTTGTATCAACAAATCAATTAACCTTTGCAAATTGTAGCGAGCTGCTGCCTTAATCGTTGAGCTGGAGATTTACTCTTGTTTGGACACGAGCCCATCTGAAGAGGAGAATTAGCACCCTGGAAGATGACCCATGAAAACTGGGGGCTCAAGCGCAGGCCCTGAGATCTGGCAAGGCTATTCAAAATTACAGCAAACCATGCAATATAAATAAGACACCAAATGAAAATAGGCTATGTATGTTTTACAGATGACTGGGAGTAGGCTTGTGGGGAAAAAAACTTTTTTTCACATTTGTCTAAAGATATAAATTTCATGAGTTGGACAGGAACGAAACACAGTGTCAGAGTTAGTTGTGACAAATCTTTCCTCTGTTGCTTGCATACTGTCTTCTTCCTGGAAAATATGGACTCAAATTTTCAATATTTTCTTTGTTTTAAAAAAATCAGCACTGAAAAGGTAGGTTTTCCGTCTGTTTGAACAGACGGGAATACAAAAGGTGGGATGAGTTTTCTATGAGATTAGCCTGAAATGAGGGGCAATCTTGTTGAAGTTCTCTCTTTTCCACCCTCTTGCCTTACTCTTGCATTGGCTTCTCTGTTCCTCTCCAAGTCCTATTAAGTCTTTTGGGACATTTTGACCTTGCCAGCTGATCAGTCCCAGAGAGGCCAGCTGATCAAACAATACAGTTCACTGCCTCATACAATGGGTTTTTTCCACCTCATTTGAACCACTTGCTCAGCTCTGGGACAGTCTGGTATTGAGCTGGCTTCTTCTGTAAGGCTGCACATGCTTTGCAGAGATGAAGGGCCCAATAAGTATTCCCAATAGGCTTCAGCCATGAGCGCCAATTGAAGTAACTCTGATATTGTGTTGTGTTCCTGTCCAACTCGTGTAAGAACTTGGCCAAGTCCTGCGCAGACAGGAAGTCATCAATGTGAATGAAGGAATCTGGGGGCATGTGGCGTTCATAGTTGTTTCTTGGAGGTCCGAGGACAACGGGCACGGCCGAAGAGAGGAAGGCATTCCGCCAGACCTTCTCTGTGATGTAGTCCTCATGAATGGAGTTCTCAAAGGCCAGGTAGAATTTGTACTGGGATAATGTGGACAGATGTTCATTCCTAGGCAGAGGCAAGTGATGGTGTCCATAGATGTCTACCTGGAGGTACTTTTGCAGTTCCTGATAATATTTCACCCGGCGGGAGCCTGGATTCCAGTTACTTATGACCCAGGCCACCAGCTTAGACTTGGGTGGAATGGTGACATTTTGGGGCTGAGGGAGGACTTCCACCCACCCATAAGGCGTGAAGATGTCCGAGTCTCTCCGATAGGACATAGTGAGATTGAAGTGGTTGTCCATAAACCTAAGGTTAGGAGAGTGGCTGGGAGACTCCAAGTTGAACCAGATCCAGCGTTGAGATGGTGGCCTTGGCTCTTGAGGGAGTCTGTTAGGGCTACTGCACACATCCCGATGGTGTACAATAATTGCATCAGCCTTTTGGTACCAGCTGCGGTTGGCCGTGATGTAGCAATCGGGGAGTCCCAGCACCTGGGAACAGTTTATGATGGAAAAATGGGCTCCAAAAGGCCAGGTCCACAGGAGGATGGTAGGGATAGAGGACTGTTTCTCAACTGGATGTCTGTTTTCCCATGGTTCTCGTGAGTCAAGCGTGAGAGGAGGAGGGTTCTCTTCATCTGGTTTCACAGATATCCGGATGTAGGTGAAGAGGATTGCACTGAGGCTAAGCTGGAAGAATATGAAAGTCAAGACTTTCCGGCAAGTTGCCTTTGGAGGTTGTCCAGTGGAATCCATGGAGCAGCCCTGGAAGAGAAGAGAGACAGTGCAAAGTAGAACCAGAGAGTTTGGAAGGAGCCCCGTGGGCTGTCACGTCCATTCTCTTACTCAATGCAGGATCTCGACCTAGAGCATCCCCAGCAGACAACTGTCCAACAGAGAGAGAGACCTCATCCCCTCTCAGGGATCTGGTTCCATTGCTAAACTTCTCCCACTGTGAAGAAGCTCCTTCTAATGTCCAACTGAAAGCTGCCCTCCTGTAACACAAAGCCATTATGCCTAGTTCTACCCTCCGGGGCAGCAGAGAACAAGTATACACCCTCCTCTTTCTGGCAGACCTTGAGCCATTTAAAGAGCGTCATCATGTCACCCTCCAGTCTTCTCCTCACCAAGCTGAACACGACCCGCTTCTTCAACTATTCCTCCCATGTTTTTCTTCTTCATGGCTTCCTTGGTTCATCAGTAGTGGGGAATCCCTGAACCTAAAAGACTGGAGTTGCGTCTAGGTGAGACATGAATGTGTAGATTTAAAATGCCTATCAGACTTGGTTAGATCAATTCCACCCACCGATTTTTCCTTCCTCTTTGGAAAGTTGGAAATTTGGGTAAATAAGAAGAGGAAGGACTGCGTGCAGCAGCATGAATTACAGTTCTTGCTCACCCAGAATAGAGAATGTGAGGAGAAAAAGGATACAGAAAACTGAGAAGTGGATTGGTGAAAGGAGGTGCGCAAAGACAAAATCTCTTGCCTTGACAATCACCCTTCCTACTTTTGCAAATCCATTGATGTACAGGTCACATTAAAAGTGGTTACCTTTTGTGCAATTTCTTTAAAACTAATGAGACAAGCTGTGAATGATCTTAGTGAATCTTGTTTCTGCTTATGTGTTTTATTTGTACGCACCAAGTGAATTCCATGTTCTAGGCATGTTTTGAGTACTTTTCAGTGGGGAGAGTATCTTTTAATGCTGTTTTAAACTTGTTTTTAATGCTGTTTTTTAACTGGTTTACCCTGCTGTTTGCATAAAAAATTAGTTTGTGTTTTAACCTTTTTGTGTTGTGCCTGAAGGCAGGAGCGTTCACAATGTTGCTGGAAGATGGAAGATTTGCTTTATTTGCTCAGCATGAAAGTTTCCTTTAAAAGATTCTCCCTTTATATTTCCTTTCCTCTTGTGCCTGCCCTCAGTGTATGTAGGGGAGGATAGCATTCCCATCTCCCTTGAGGGGAGGGAAAGAGAGTCTCTCCAGAATCAGAGGTAGACAAACAGGCAAGACAAAAGCCGCAGGCACTTCCCACTCAGCCACCGAACCTTGGAGCATTGGCAACTAATAGAAATTTGGGGTCTGTCTCTCCTGCTGAAGAGCAGGAAGCAAATCCCAAATAACATCCCTTCCAGTGGTGCAGATAATAATGGGTGTCATTGTTGATCAACAGGTAGATAAACTGGTTGAGGAACGCACCACACGCAAGATTTAAAGTGTCCATCATTGTCATCATTCTGAAACTGCCTCAAAATTGCAGATGGCATTTTAAGAGCATGACCTTCCAATGCCCTTCCTTCTCTACTCTTTCACCTCCCAAACTCTCAGCTTCCATCCCAGCATTTCCAATCTCCCCCCTTCACTCCTCTGCCCACCTTGCTTGCCAGAGTCCAGTGCCCTCCAACTGGCCCCTTTGAGAGGGAACAGCCCCAGTTCATCCTCTGCCATCCCACTTCCCCATCTGCTTGGACAATGTCCTGGTTTCTCTTCTCGCCTCCCACCTTTGTCCTCAGCTTACTTCAGCTGCTGCAAACTGACTTTAAAGTACAGAAGCAGTTTGCATTCAGGTAACTGAGTGGATAAGAATATTGTCCATGCTAACCCCGGTACGTACAAGGTTTTTCTGCTTGAAATATTAGTTTTGGTATTGTTCCTTATTAATAACATTTGCCCTCTTGATGCTTGGCCATGCCTTTTTGACCTGATTTGGCTTGGTGACACATCTACCAGTTGTCATCTCCTTATCTGTTGTAAGAATTAAGAGGCCTCTCGTCTCCTCTAATTTTGCACCACTATTAATTGTAACACCCCATTGCAGTGCATCAATCTGCTTTCAAAGAATCACCCCCCTTCAGTGTTCTCCCTTTGACAGTCTCCTGTCCATTTTTCTCTCTCTCCATACACTAAGGGCTGATGCTGGTTACCTCTCCATCACTCATTCTATTCTTTTGGGGAGCTCTTTGTAGTGATTTCCTAGATCTGCACTCTTGGGCTCTCCTAAAGATTTTATTTTCTTAAAATGGTGCATTGTTTGCTGGAGTGGTTTTATAGTTTGAAGGGCAAATTTTCTCTTACCAAGAAGTCAGACTTTTTCTCATAATCCTTCCTTCCTTCCCTCAGATCCAAATATTGTCCCCACCTCTCCTCACACACCTGAGCTGAATCCCTCTCCCACAATTCCTTCTTTTGGGCCCATCAAGTGGTCTTTGGCAATGGAATTTGGTAGGAGTTTCTCTATCCAGAAGCCAACAGTATCTCTCTTCTCTGCCCCTTGACTTGAAAACCAACCAAGCCAAAAAGCAAAATAAGGAGGACTCACCTCAAGCTTTAGGACACTGTGTGTTCCCAGGGACGATGTTTGGCAGGTAGCTGTCAGTGAACCAATGTCGCATTTGATAGAGAGCAGTGGAGAGAAGCAATAGATTTGAAAGATAACTGGTCACTTTCTCTAACCAAAGGATATACCCAAAAGAGTGTCCGTTGGCTTGGTTACAAGTCCAGGCGTCTGGATTTGTCCCTTTTCAAATTGTCATTCAAGACTCCTCCCTAAATATCAGGTGGATCAGATACCAGGTGGAACAGGCCGCGAGTCATGAGGTGTAACCTGCAGGCAAAGGACTACCTGGCCAGTTTTAGCGAGGGTGGAGTGAGAATTTCATTGCAGTTGGTTTTTAACAGTATTGGAAAGGCAGCCATGAAGGAGCTAGATAAGACCTTCCAGTATAAAGATATATCCTTGAACACCAAAGTCAGAACTATAGCATCGCAATAAAGAAGAATCTTCAAGAAAATCACGGTGCATGGACCACTGTGTGTGTGTTTTAATGAGACTTTTTGCAAGATTTAAGTGGGATGCAGTAGAATGCCGCTAAATACCAAATGTGAACATTAAGATGCAAGGATGCTATTCATACTGTTAAAGCGGAAACTTCTTTAAAACAGATATAGAAACACAGACAGTTAAAATACCCAGGTTTTAAGGAACAAAGGCCAGGCAAAATAGTAAAATACATATGAGTTCCAGTTACCTGTATTCAGCTGCAGTAATGCAAAAGCCTGCAGGTAGTAAGTTATAAATACAAAGAGTTTCACTGAGTCAGAATTTTGTCAAAATTTGCTGATGTTCAGACAAGAATTTGCGGAATCCCTCAGCTAGCATGGGCACTGGCTGTAATCAGAAAAGTAACTTTTCTGAGGAGCTACTTGTAATCATCCCTTTCTTCCTGAAACTCAGGCACAACTAAGGTACTTAATGCTTGTATCATAACAAGGCATATCTTCATTCCTTCATCATTTTCAGTTACTTTTATGGTTACAAGGGGAGACCTCACTGTGTTTGATCAACAGATTGTAGCATTCTGGCATTTTTTTAAAAAAGTAATTAATAAAATATATTATCCTAATTATTGTGGAATAGAGAGGAAGCCAATTGTTCCTTTTCAAATAACCATGGTAACTAATTACTTTTTCCAAGTGACTGCCCCCAAAGCCAACCCCCGAACGAGAGACGTAGATGCCCCTATGTTAGAAGGAACCTGCTGGTGAATCTACTTTCGGTTTCAGTCTGAAATCAAGGAGTTGAACCTATTTGAAAGTTGATTTCAGCACCTTCGAGAAGAGCTCCTTGAAAATTCAGGCTAAAACCCAGAACAGATTTACTGGTCTGCTAGCCTCCCACCCCTAACTAATTTTCACCAGCCAGATTTTAACCAGTTATTGACCAACCTTGAATTTGTCCTAAACAAAGAAGTGGGTGACTGACAACAATGCCACAGAAGATGTGGGGTGTTTTCCTGTGTCCAAGTTTGCACCATTAATACACCAAGCCTAATATTATTTCTATTATTTCGCCTGAGTTAATCTTCTCTTCTCTTCTCTTCTCTTCTCTTCTCTTCTCTTCTCTTCTCTTTCCCCAAATCTTTTAAGACCATGGATATCCAAGAGGAAGAGAAGGAAAAAAACTAGACTAAGTTACAGAACCCCCTAAAACTGGCTTTCATCTGTTCAAGTCTTGCAATGGAATCCATTCTGAGACACTATTTGCTGCCTGCCGCTCTCTAACTGGGAGAAGAAATTTTTCTGTGATTTTGAAGCTTTCTTTCATGCAATGCTGAAGGCCTCACCTGCAGAGTTATGGCGCATGTCCTCCCTGATCGTTCTTTTCCAACCTGGCTGAGCCCTGAGGCGGAACAACGGTAAGGACCTACGTCCAGCTTTGATTGCTCTTTGTGTTCCCAGGATGTTGGCTTTGGCAGAGATGGCCTGGATGATTCATGTAGCTAGCAGGTGAGGGAAAACTGCAGGGAAATGTTAGCAAGGGCATGCCAGACTTTGGACCAGTGAGGAATGTGGACTCAGGTACGTCCCTCCCTTTGTCTTCACTTAGACTAGCTTCCCTAAATCCAATCAAGCAATCCACCATGTGGCGTTGCATATGTCCCAAGGGGGAAACAGATCAAATTTTGCAAAACTTGAAGGGCGCAGTGAAACAGCTCAAGTCCACTCCGTCTCAAGGACAGTATCTCCTCCTATAAGCCTGCCTGAGCTCTAAGATCTTTGGAGGAGACCCCTCACTCAATTCACATCCTTCACAGGAATCTTTGGAGGGAGCATTGAAAACAGAGCTTTCCTTGGTGGCAGCTCACAGACTTTGGAACTTATTCCCTAGGGAGGCTAGGATGGCTCCTTTTTGCTCTCGGTTTTTGGCAGCAGGGGAAGACATTTTGATTCTGGCAAACCTTTGGGAATGGATTGTGAACAAGAGAATGGCTTTCAGTGGTTTTAAAGTAAGATGTTAATTCTGTTGTTTGTTTTAATGTCATAAAAGTTAGCTTTTAACTTTTAATGTTGTAAAAATTGACAGCATGTACACTTTACATATTTTTATTCTGATTTTCTGTCTTTTGTGAGCTGCTTTAAGTGCCAGTTTGGAGGAAAGGTGGGACCTAAAAAAAGAGATTGATAAATTGAAGGATGGGTGGATAGATGGATAGATGGATGGATGGACGGACGGAAGGACGGACAGACAAATAGATAATCTACAACCATAGACAAACTTAATCACAGATGTTGCAAAAGGAACCCTTGCTAAGAGTGGAAAGCATATGTCAAAATATTTTTAAAATAATTGCTCAGTATATATTGAGTATTGGGAAACCCTGGGGAAGAAAATCCCAAACTGGTGAGACTCTGTAAAGTTTGGGAGTTGTTCCTTGCAAAATTCCTGTTTCTGCAAAGGAAACAGTAACTTCTGCACAGAAAGCAAAAACAGTATTTTCTACACAGAAAAATCCATATAGAAAATGCTGTTTCCCTTCCAAGCAAGCTACATGTGAACTTTGCACGAAACAAGTCCCAAGGCGTGAATAGTCTTCAAACACTGCACAAAAAGCGAATAGCTACAATTACTCTTTCCTTTTTTCCAGAATAAAATTAGTGAAGATTTACATCCCCAGTCCTTGACAGTGAATGAAAAGCTACTCTCTCTCTCTCACATACACACATATATAGAATTTCATTCCTTTATTGTTCCGCATTTTTTCCCTTAGAGAAAATAGAATTCGAACTTTGAGGCTGTGCTCACTGGCAAATCTTTTCCACTTCTTTCGGCCAATTATTAGTATCAGCAATAGCAGCTTTGCTTATATCCTGCCTCTCCCCTCTAAAAATTGGGACTCTTAAGTAGCACAGCTAAAAAAATAATATGCAACAGCTTAACATTAAAATGGAAACCACCTGTCGGAAGCATTGAGAACCAGGTAAGGCATTAACTAAAAAGCACGGTTTGACAAACAGTACAATTGGAAGGAATATAGTACCCTCTTAAAGCCTTGGATTTCAAAACAGTTGGTTCTCTGAATCCTCGTGGAGTTGTTTCCTGGTGGGACAATATGTGTTTCTCCCCCTTTTTTTGCTCTGTGATCATAGAATTAGAGAGCTGGAACAAATCTTATGCCATACAGAAGCATACAACGACAAGACTCCCGAAAGATAGCTATCTTTCCTCTGTTTCAAGATCTACAAAGACAGAGAATTCACACATGTCCCCAAGGGTGGAGGTTGTCTAACGTTTCTTACAGCCAAGAAGTTCTTCCTGATGTTTAGGTGGAATCTCTTGCCATCCTGGTTCGTGCACAGCTCTCTGGAGCAGCAGAAAACAAGCTGGCTGTATCTTCTATGAATTGGTCAGTGGGCATGAGAGAAATCTTTTCTCCCTCCCCACCAAAGTACACATCTTATAATAGTGGTGTTGTGGTACCAGCCATTGTATAAAGCACAGCTGCCACAACCATTTGTGGTCATGCTCTGCTGGTTGTTGTCATATCGAGGCATGAAAAGAGCTTCTAATGTAGTCGGAGATAAGCAAAAAACACATGAGACCTGCTGGTTGAGGGATTTGAGTATGTCAGTCCTGGGGCAGAAGACAATTAAATGATGAAGCATAGTTGTCCTCTTCAAATATTTTATGAGCCGTCCATCACATAGACAAGGAAGCAAAAGTTGCTTCAAAGGGTAGGGCTTGGATGCGGATTACTATGAAATGGCGAAGCAAATTTCCTGGTGGCATAAGCTATTTCTCATAATAGGAAGGAACTCTCCCCTATGTTTGAGGTTTCTGAGCCAAGGGATGGCAGCATTGTGTATTTCCCGCATAGATGAAATTAGAATCGTAGAAACATAGGAAAAATTCATCACATCACAGAATCATTTCTTCTTCCAGCTAGGGCAAGGCAAACCAGTCCTGCAGCCTCTGAATGGATTTCCTAGCAAGGCTGGAACACATGAAACCCATCTTTAGGGATTTTGCAACCAAGTGTATTTTTTTCCTTCCTGCTCTATTCTGAACTCCCTTGAAGAATATCATATTTTCTGCACAGAAGTAATACTTGCACATAGAATTTTTTTTTCTGCACAGAAAATACCTTTTCCTGTGTAGAACAACCGTGAATATTCCTGCATAGAAATGTTATTTTCTGTGCAGAAAAATGCTGTTTTCTGCATCAAACAACCATGTTGAAATTTTACACAGAATAAGTCCCAAACAGCTAAGATTCTTGTTAGGCAAGGATTCCTCTCACCAGGGTTTCTCAAAATGTGAGAAACATGTTTTTAATTGTTTTAAAAATATTTTCAACTATTCTTCCCATCCTTAAATGAGATGGCATTCTGGCAAGCTTAGAAAAGCTACTTCTTGGGGCTGCAGCTCTCAGAATCCCCCATTCACCATGGCAAAAATCAGGAAACTTTCTTTTTGAGATTACGACTCCTAGACTCCACCCTACCCACTGCAAGAGCTCAGGAAAGTCACATTTTAGGATTACTTTTTCAGAATCCCATAACCAGCCACCCTCCCTACTTCCTGATTGTTAAGCTATTTAGAACCTGCCACCATCTCCCAACCTGGCCTGAATGCGTCTCCTTTGCAGTGCAAAATACCCTGATTTTTACAGTAGCGTTTTCTGTGAAGAAACAGGCTGAGTATTCCACACAGAAAAATGCTGTTTTCTGCACAGTAAATAAAATTATTGCGCCAAAGTATGTTTTCCTGCAAAGAAAATAATATTTATCTGGAGAAATATGTTTTTCTACACAGAAAACAATATTTCTCCACAGATATACAATTTCCTGCACAGAAAATTTTTTTTTTCCCCACAGAAATGTGATTGAAAACAACATTGCTCTGCAGAAAGAGAAAAATGCTGTTTTCTGTGGGAAAACAAGAATGTGAGAATTTTGCATAGAATAAATCTCAACCCGTGAAAATTCTCATCAGTCCCGGATTTTTCTTACCAGGGCTTTCCTGATGCATACTCTTGGAATAATTTGGGAATATTTTCCATCCGCAGTGGAATTTAAAAATTTCTCCACCTGCTGCGTAACCTAGAGGAGAAAGACTCTGGGAATTTAAAATCAGAGGAAGAAGCATGGTTATCTTGGAAGCCAATGCAAAAGACACATTAGAATTTGACACGCAGAAGGGAGAGGTTGTAAGGAAGAGTCGATCAAAAGGTGGGGCAGCCTTCCTTCTGCCAGTCCCCTCACTCCGTCTTGCCACGAAAAGATGACACACTGTTCACACGAACTCTCTTGACTCCAGATTGCCAGGCCAGTGGTCAGATGTCCATACTGCACGTTTTGCAATACCTAGAAGCATGGCAGAATTGAAACAAATTCCCCCTGCAAAGTTTGGGGTTGTCTGGGAAAGGATTTTCCTCCTCCTCCTCCTCCTTCACCAGTGGCTGTCTGGCCAGCTAAGAAAGGACTGGAGCCCAATTTCTCCCGGTGTCCCCACACACCCCAAGAAGGAGATGGGCGAGAGAGAGAAAGTATAGGGCCACCATGCTGAGCCACCACCTTTTCTTTTCCTTTCCCTGTCCCCGTTTGGACCCTGGGTGTCCGCTCTCCCCACCACGCCTTATCGCCTTTCCCATAGACACATTTTGATATTTGTGTTTTTTCCACTTTTGCAGAGATCCTGCACCTCTAACACTAGTGAATGCAGAGGGCCAACTGTATATCAGTCCACCTGGCCTCTAATTGTTCACCCTCAACTAGAGGAGACCTACTGAATCTTGTTGGGAGTGGCAACCTTTGCATGCTTAATTAACTGGCTAGTTTGTTTGCATGTTTATTGTAGTCATAGAGAGATAGCCTAGAGAAAACTTCCTGTTTGTTTTGGTCAATACTCTTCCTCCAGCACATACACATTCTTTGGTCTTAAGAAGGTTCTCTTGCCATTTACTCCTTCCTTTTGTCTTCGCCTTTTGTCCTGAAAGCATGCCCTGAGATCTCCTACCAGGGATTATTTTCAGCAAGCACGTGAGTGCTTAATTTTCTTCCTACCTTCTTCAAGAATTGAACCTGTGGAGACTATGCACAAGATTTTGTGAGTAAATTCTTTTATATTTTTAACCAAATTGTTTTTTGTGTTTATTTTGAGCTAGGTTAAGTGTGTTTGAGGTGGAGTGATAGAAGTGGGACTGGTAATCTGTTCAACTTCCGTTTTTGTGCAATTACTAAGATACTCTGCTGATTGAGAGTCTCATTACCAAAAATCTCTCAATTTCCCAGCAAATCTGTGGGAAGCCCCTCCTGTGGCAAAGTGATTGTTATTTCCCATTGTGCATTGCAGGACGCCATAGTGATTGACTCCAGAGACGATACACTCTTTTCTGACCCAGACTCTGAAGGGAGGAAACATTAAGACTGATTTAACCAGCTGTAACACCCAGATGTCATTGGGTCCCACTCCTCTCTGGCTTCTCTGTTTCCTCAGAGCTTAGTGGAAGTCCTCCCAGTAACTGGGTAGCATCCTGCAAATGAAATACTATAAGGTAAGTCCAACTTAACACAACTGTAACCTCCTTGTTTGGTTATTGCAGAAGCTGGAATCTGTTACAAAACCAAAACCGTGCCAAAACCAAAGTCTTCCCCCAAGCCCATCTTTTAATCAATGTGGCCTTTCCCTCAATGTGGCCATTTCCGTTTCAAGAAATCATAACATCTTAGAGTTGGAAGGGACCCCCAAGGGCCATCTAGTCTAACCTCCTGCTATTGGGGAATACACAATTAGAGAATTCCCCCAAAATGTCCATCCAACCTCTGTTGAGAGACCTACAAAGAACTGAAGATGACATCGCCCAGTACCCCTGTCTGCAGCATCTTAAAAACCCTTTGGTTGAGGCACTGCTCAGCTGAAAATGTAGATTTTGAGGGGTCACATGTGGTCTTTAATGACCACAGACATGAATCCCAAAACTTACAAAATCGTAAGTCTGGCTTACAATCTTGTGTCTGCTGAACAGGATGTCAGCCTGTGGTTTTAATCAAAATACCAAAATAAACTTACGTGTCTTCCTGCACAGAACAATTTGCCATAATTTCTCGGGACATGTGGATACCTTACCAAAACTATGTGGATATGTCCATTCTCTCTCAAAGCAGGGAGCAAACTGAGGCCACTGGTCATCCTTGAAAATGAGGATGAATAACTGCAAGATCTCCATCTTTTCTCCTCGCACAAGTCTGGCCTCCCATCTCATTTGTCTCAAGGAAATTCATAAATTCACATGAAAAGTATTAGCGAGGAGAATCCCTTTTTTCTCCACCACACTGTTGACATTTTTGTTTCCTATATATTTTTGGCAAGCCGCCCCCATTGCGCCACATTCAGGGTGCATGCCAACACAACCTCCATAATAACCCCCAAAACAAAACAAAACAAAACAAAACTGCAGTGCAGCACCGGAGCAGAAGGCAAGTGCTACTTGAGAGAAATGGAATCTATTTTAGTTTCTGCACTGGGTATACAGTATTAATAGCATGTATTAGAAGCATATATATTAGCTTATATGTATAACACATATTCTAGATATATTTACACATACATTTCAGTATATTTTATTTTTTAGCCTCTGTATACATTAAGTCTAAAAAAACAGCTTGCTAAACTTGGCCACAGAACAGAAGGCATCTTGGCCTTGAATCTCCAGGTGTAGAACCAGACTGATAACATAGACTGATAAGACAGTAAACTGATTGATAGGAACACACCAGAACACGAAGGGATACTTTGAAACTGCTGCTAAGACACCTTGAACGTAACATGAGAAACAAGGATGCAAGAGGGAAATGCATGATCAGTGCGTGATCACTCATACTGTAAATATGGGGAAGAGGAAATGTAACTTAGGCGATGCAGATAGGCTGTAACCTTTGGAGTCCTATCCAATGGGATCCCAGGGGACGGAAAACCTGCTACGGGGACAGGGGATAAAACATGAGGTACACAATAGTAGGGTGTGTCCTTCTCTCTGGGGAGCACCCGTTTCTGCAGAAACATACTTTTAAATAAACATTAATGCTTCAGCCGATCCTGTGCTAAATTGTTTTATGAGCATTTTCAGCTATTTCTCACGCTACTGCATGCCACAAAAACAGGCCTGCAGCATATGTTGCAAAATCCCACTGGTGTGTATCTGTGTTGGCCTTCTGTTTGGCGCTAAGTCCGGTCCGTAATTCTGGGTAGAAAAACCATAGAGTCTAGTATGATATTGACTGGCTAGAGGCAGTGAGGGGTAGCGATTTGAGTCTGGGATGAGGTCACCTCTGGGAGAGCAGGGTTAAAATCCTACTCAGCCAGGTTACGGGCTGCTGAATGGAGTGTTATGCAAAAGGGCACGTCTAGCTGGCTGGCCAGAATTCTGAAAGAAAAGTTATGTGTCATATACCAGCGTTTTGTCTCTGCTCCCACTTGTTTACGCTCTGGAGTGTGAGAAGAGAAATCCCACTGAGAGAGGTCAAGGATTTCCTGGACCATACATCAGAGATGCTTGTTGTTCCCCCAGATCTGTGGAAAATGCCCCAGATTCCAGTCTCACCCCTTACAGAGCCTGGCTAGGCCAAAGCATTAGGCACAACTCACAACGCTCCTGGCGACGACCCCACAAGATGTGCTAATTGGCATTTCCTCGCTGACAGCTGAAAAGGGCCGTAACAAAGATCATGAAATTCCACTTAGACATTAGGAAGAATTTCCCGATGGTAAGAGCTGCTTGACAGTGGAATATACACTGCTGAGGCAGGTAAGGATTCTCCATCTTTGGAGGTCTTTAAACAGAGGCTGGATGGGCATCTTTCAGGAGTGCTTTAATTGTACATTTCTGCATGGCAAGAGGGTTGGACTAGACAGCCTCTGGGATCCCCTTCGAGCTCTAAGAAGCTGCAATCCTCTCTGGGTGTCCCCAGAAAAATTGGCTACAGTTTGGCCTAAATCTGTGAGATCTCAGCTTGGTTTTAAGAGTTTGGCTTTGAAGAGGGTTATCATTTTAAAAAATTAATGGGTTTTTGGATTGCCCCATCCATTTCTGCTTCTCTTGGGTCACCTCCAATCCTAGCTTTCCAGAACAATTTGTAAAGACCCTATTTCAGCCGGGGAAAACATACAGAAATGCACACAATCATTAAGGACAGTGAAGCCCACTGTAGTGTTTGTGTGGCCAAATTTCCATCCCATAAAAAGCAAAAAGCAATGCGATAACTGGTTATATTATATCCGTTCTTGGATGCTTTGCCCTTCGCAAATTGAAAAAGAATTCCCATTTGCTGGCAGTATTTTAAAGGCAGAAAAACAGCCCAAGATGGGGAGGTGGGTGATCTAATTGACCAAAAACAGATATCACTTTTCAGTCCCATGCGAGTCGTAAACCACAATCCTTGATTGTAACTTTTTGGCAAAGTAGTGGTAATATTTCACTTAGTGGTAAGTAGTGATAATATTTCAATTTGCTGACCTTTCTCACATTTTTATGCCTTCTTCAGAACTTCTAAGAGCTGATGCAGAGAGTCATAAAAATTAAGCATCACAGTAGAATGTTACCCAGAGCTTGGCGACATTACTTTTTTTTGCAGCCACAACACCCAGAATCCCCAGCCCTTCCTTCCTTCCTTCCTTCCTGCCTTCCTTCCTGCCTTCCTTCCTTAATTACTTAGAGGAAATCCCCTTTTCAAAGAAATTCACTGCCACCCCGTTTCTTTTTTCAGATGACAAATACTTCTCTCCTTCCCCTTTCTGAGCAGAAATATTAGAAAAGATTAGCGTTATCATTCAAGTTTTATTGCCAAGGCAGGACCATCTGTGTTCACCGGGCTCAGGATAGGATGAGATCAGATATAAGGTCTCGGCTGCTCCCTAGCATCCATCAGGGACCGCCACCCAAGCAAAACTGGAAAAAGCCAAAGTTTAACTCGTTGTTTCTCCTTAACTTGTTAATTGTGTGTTTAGGAAGTAACTCACTGAGCCACCGATGACCCATTTGCAGCCTTCTGGTTTGCAAGACAGGCAAGGGAAAATGGGTGGGGAAAGAGAAGGAAAAAAGCAGACAATACTAATCGTGCGTAAGAATAAAAGACAAGCACACTTAAACTGGGGGACTCTGGTCACAGAGACACTGAGTGATTTTGAACGAGAAAACAGGATGGAGGTGGGGAGCAAGATGGATTAAAGTTACAGCTTGCAGATTGTAGATTATCAGTTATGGATCATGGAATACAAATTACAGTCCTCTAGCTGCTCTTAGTTTAAGGTAAAAATAACAGGCTTGTTTTTAAGGAGAGAAAAGAAAAACCATGGGATGGGGTTGTGATCCCTTCCAGCTCTAAGATTCCACAATATTAAACAAACCATTGAAATTCTATATTTTTTTCCAAGCACACTTCTCATAATGCATGGTTGGGCTCACAGTTTTCTCGCCCAGGTGGGAACGGTCAAAGGTTTTGCGGCTACTCAAGGTCTTCTAAGATCTTGTGAGAACTCAAACTGTCGAAATGTTTTGACCTTTCAGTGATGTTTTGGTGGAATCCTATCTGCCTACAAAGCTGGGTGCAATCAGGTGGACATGCTGGACAGGAATCCATAAACAGGCACACCTACGTTGTAAAAACACACATCCACATCTCTTTGATGTGTTTATCTTCCTGTGTTCTGTGGCATTTGACTATTGCAATGACCCCAGATGCTGAAGAATAAAGACATCTGGCCACAAGCTTTCTACATGGAGCCAACAAATGTACTATAAATTACAGAGGCATATTTAAGGGGAAAAAACCCAGCTTTTCCATTGTAGAGGCTTTTATAGACTCGCTCCGGCCTCAGCTGGAAACGGGTTTGATTTTTTCTTTCTTCAAGCAATATATGAAAGAGAGAGAGAGAGACCATAAACTGATTGCTGGATACTGTATTAAACTTTGCAATTGCTGCATTAGTTGCTGATACAGAGATAGAATCCTCATTGTCCATCCCCACTAAAAACCCATTTCTAAGTCTGTCCGGTCTCTAGGTCTCTTTAAATTACTCCATTCTCACCCAAGCTCTTCCTAACAATCATTTTTAAGTCCTCAAAATCAACCCTGAAGCAACTGGAGTGAGGTGATGGGGAGACAGCTTTAGAAGAGGAGCTGGTCCTCCCCAAGCCGCTTCATTGGAGGGTTCAATAGGCATGGTGGCAGGAATCCATTACTGAAGGTAGTATCTATACATTTGCTTGGGTAACGGAGGCAGTATATTGGAGAACATGATCAGGAGGGGGCTATTCTACTCAGATGTGACCTGGAGAGCTTCTCAATGCGTATTAGTGCCGGCTCATGGCAAATCAATCATTCCACTGGCTACCATTTCACAACAGACAAATAGAAGCCTAGAGTTGGAAGAGACCCCAAGGGCCATGCAGTCTGACCCCATCCTACCATGTAGAAAGACCCAGTCAAGCACTCCCAGCATATAGCCATCCAGCTTCGGTTTAAAAACCTCCAAAGAAGGAGGCTTCACCGCACTCCAAGGCAGCAGTGCATTCCACAATCGAGCTGCTCTCATCGTCAGGTTCTTCCTAATGTTTAAGTGGAATCTCTTTTCCTGGAGTTTGAAGCCATTGCTCCGTGTTCTAGTTGCTGGAGCAGCAGAAAACAGGCTTGCTCCATCTTCTATATGTCATCCCTTCAAATATTTAAATACAGATCTCCTGTTGCTCCTTAACCTTCTCTTCTCCAGCTAAACATCCTAAGCCGCTCCTCATAGGGCTTCATAGTTTCCAGACCTTTTGCCATTTTGGTTGCCCTTCTCTGGGCTTTGATTCACACTAAGAACTCTTCTATTTGCTCTGTTCACATGCCCTTGGTCACTTTGCCAGCTTCCCATTGGTAGGGTTTTGGACTAGATGACCCTTCCGCATCCCTTCCAAATCTTTACCTTGGAAAGGGGTGGGTTTCTAAAGAGTCATGGGATGATGACCTCTCAGGGGTTTTAAGTCCTCAAAAGCAGATGGCTCAATCTGGCTGAGACAGTTAATCCTCTGATGTCCCACTTTCTCAACAGTCTTTAAAATGCCCTAGTTTCTTCTCTGCTCTTCCCACTTACCCTCTTTATCCTCAAGTTACTTCGTTTGCTGCAAATTGACTGCAAAATGCAAAAAGGAGTTTGCAGGAGGAAGAGAAGAGGAGGAGAGGGAAACTGGGCCTTTCCAGTAAGCTCGGGCAAAAGGAAACTCTGCGGCCTCTCCTGGTTTGTCTCCTCTTCCTCAGACATAGCTTTTGCAGTCTTCACCACACTCTGATGTAGCTTGGCCACATGTATCCCAATTTTAATCTCAGAAATGTTGAGGGGGAGGTATGAGGCTGCGGAAACCACCACCCTCTCAAGAAATGGCGCAGACCGGCGTCCCCGGCGCACCTCCCTGCATCCCACGGCCCTTGCTGAATCTCCCCCCAGGACCCACTCCGGCAGGGAAACAGGATGACGAAGGAACCGTAAAAGTGTGTGGGAAACCTTTGGGGGGATGCCTCTTCCTGAGCACGTCTTTCATGGCCTACTCTGGAGCAGGGATGGGAGAGAGCTTCCCCATGATTCCTTCACAGCCGCCACAGATGCGAGGGGCCCAACCATTGTTAATAATAGTATTGTCATACGTATTTAGTGCCAGCTTACAGGGCAGCTTCAGAGGTGGTGGTTGTGCTAGTTGTTGTTTTTCCTGCATCTCCCAAACAATCAGGGAAGCTGGCCAGCTGCTGCGGGTAAAATAAAATATTTAGAAATAACCATTAATTCCAGCGGCCCACCCACGGCGTTCCCAACCGTAACTCACAAGTAAAACTTCAAAAACTTGTTCCCACTTGTTTCCACTTGCCCTTTGGCTCCCTTCTGCCGTGACGAACCGTAAAAAGAGACCCATGAAGTTTGAAAAATTCATTTTGATTGGCATCGAGGCATGGAAAAAAAACGGGCTCCATAAATAACCAGCCAGGGTCTAGCGCGTTTGGAAAGGGGAAAAGATCTGTGGCAAATTGGCTGCCATGTTTTGACAAATCCCCCTCTAATGAGACAAGAGGAGAAAGTTATGGGTTTTCCCATTTTTTGTTTTTTTCCAGAAAGGGTTTCTTGGAATCCCACACAGAATTTTTTTATTAGCATTATTATGAGTATTAATAGGGGAAATCAAATCAGATTTGCTTTCTAGGCAGAAAAGGGGAGAGCCAAAAGGCATCAGAATCCATGCGAGGGCGAAACTTCAAAACACGGGCTCGGGTGAAGCTGGCCAAGCAAAATCGAGAGATCTCTACCCACCTCCTGCTTCCCAGGGTTGCGTTTGTACGGTCTGGATCAGATTTGATTTCTAAAATGCAGAGAAGTGGGAACTGGGAATGGAAAGGTGCCCTGCAAGTTCTCAGGAATGTGTCCTCCTACTCCGCTGTCACTAATGGCATAGCCCATAAATGTACTATCTAGCACAGGACTAGGCAACTACCGTTGTTGTTAACTACTGTCAGAGTCACTTGGACTTACGGCGACCCTATGGATAAGAGACTTCCGAGCCACTCTCTCCCCAGCGGCCCCGCTCAGGTCTTGCAAATTCAGGAACGTCTTCCTCGATGGAGTCTCTCCATCTGTGATGCAGTCTTCCTCTTTCCCTACTGCCTCCTACCTTCCCAAGCATTGTTGTCTTTTCTAGTGAGCCGTCTCTTCTCGTGATATGACAGAGTGCCACAATCTAATTTGGGGGGTTCAGAACCCTCTGGGGTTACTTTGAGCCGGGATATAACCCTTTGCTAATTTTTGTCTTGAAGGAAGCACTGAATAATTTTAGCAATGTTCTTCCTGCTGTGAGAATTCTTTCAGCTTTTGAAGACAATTTGCAGTTCAGGATTTATTTGGTGCAAAATTCATATGTAGTGTGTTTGTGCGTGCGTGCGTGTGTGTGTGTAGAAAACAGCATTCCTTGTGCAACATTTTAGTGAGTAACCCAAAAAAAGGAACTTTCCAAGCTCTGATCAAGGGATAAGATCAGCCCTGTTTACTCATTATAGCAAGCAGTTTTGATGTGCCGGTTGTAAGCACAACAAACACACTGACGAGTCCCAGGAACAAATTTACTCCCCCGTCCATTGCCAAAAAAATAAGGTTTCTTTCCTGATCTAGGAATAAGGTTTATTCCCCCTCCCAACGAGAGATGGCCCACAGACTGTGAATCATAATTTAATCTGTCGACTCCAAATAAAATCCACAATAATCCCTGGATTTCTGTATCCCTCATGGACTGAGGACTTGGCAGAGAATTCGAGGGGTTTCTTCTCAATCTCAGGACCTTGCTGTTGGTGGAGTTGGGTAGCGGAATTGAGAAGAACAAAAACGCTGAACAATTTGGAGATTCAGAGTCCATAATGATATCCAGATTTTTCCTTCCTTCCTTCCTTCCTACCTTCTTTCTTTCTTTCTTTCTTTCTTTCTTTCTTTCTTTCTTTCTTTCTTTCTTTTTCTTCCCCCCCCCTTTTTTTTTGGGTGGGTGGGGGCTGAAATCATCAGCTGGTTTGCATTAGCCATAAGCCCCCCACTCCCCATGGGAATGGGGGAAATTATGCGTCTGCTGAAGGCAAAGAGAGAAGGAAACAGGGGCTCATTACGCAAGACTCCAAGCGGTGGTCCCCGTGGATGCCTTACAGGTTTTGTTCCCAAATTTTTTAACAACCCCCCTTCGCCTCCCCTCGAGGGTATCTCCTTTCCCAGTTTTAAAGTACCAAACAATTAAACTAAGTCTCTTCCCTAAGCCGGACAGCAGAACCGCTATAGATTTACGAGCTGGAGACTTGTCACGGAGGAGGGAGACTTTTTTTTCAGCTTTGAATGTGATGATTATTAACACTCACCCACTCCCGTTTCACACACACACAGAAAATCCCTGGGTAACCAGAGAAGTTGTGTATAAATTCACAAGCCGAAGATGGGAAACTCGATGCCTTGACAGAAGTCGCGCTCATCCTCGTCAAGCCATGGCGAATGCCAGATTGTCATGGAGCCAGACCAGCCCTTGGAAAAGTTACTTTGAGGTGAACGTGACTCCCAGATGATCTCAGGAACTAGGCCCTGGGAACTGCAGTGAATGCTTATTATGGAATCCCTGGGACTATGGGAATGGTATTTCCTATGAGTCCTGGTTTGGGTAAAGAAGCAAGGTAGAAGACAAACGGCTCTAGTGCCTTTAGGGTGTTTAGGAAGATTGGATCAGGAGAGACGTTCCCTCAGGCTGTTCCCAGACACTTCTGAATGCTGCCAGGTGAAAGTGGAACTGTCTAGAAAGGCCTTGTGAACAGCCTGCCCTCAAGATGACTTCAACTTATGGCCACCCTATGGATGAGGAACCTCCAGATCACACTATCCTCAACTGTCCTACTCAAGTCTTGCAGATTCAGGGACGTGCCTTCCTTGATTGACTCCATCTTCTTTTCCTTCTGCCTTCTACCTTCCCAAGCATCATTATCTTTTCTAGGGAGTCAGGTCTCCTCGTGATATGGCCAAGTACGACAGCCTCCGTTGAGTTGTCTTGGCTTCTAGGGAGAGTTTAGGCTTGATTTGCTCTCAGACCCCTTTGTTTGTCTCTTTAGCAGTCCAGGGTATCCATAAAACTCTCCTCCAGCACCACATTTCAAAGGAATTGATTTTAATTCTTACCGCCTTTCTCCACTGTCCACTGACAATGCATAGAAATGGGAGATTCAACGTCTTAGACAATCCTAACGTTAGCATTCGGTGATATATCTTGACACTTCAGGATCTCTCCTTCATAGCTGCCTTTACAAATCTTAGTCTTCTTTCGATTTCTTGACAGAAGTCTCCATTCTGATTAAGGACTGAGCCAGGGTAGGGAAAATCTTGAACTATTTCGATATCTTCATTGCCTGCTTTGAGGTTCTATCTGTGGTCATACTCAGCACAAAATAGCCCTTCCGGTCCCACTGAGACACCGAGGAAAGCTGAGAAGAAGAAGATCAGTTCTTTTAAAAGGTGGTGCCGGATGGAGGGTAGATGACGTAGACTGCTAAAAAGACAGCTGACTGGATCTTAGAGCAAGCCAAGCCTGAGCTCTCCCTAGAAGCCAAGCTGACTAAGCCGAGGCTGTTGTACTTTAAACATATCCTGAGATGATGCGACACGCTGGCAAAGATGGTCGTGCTGGGGAAAGTGGAAAGGAGTAGGAAAAGAGAAAGACTCCAGGCAGATGGATTGCAGGACCTGAGTCAGGCCGTCAATAACTGGGTGACTTGTACGTTTCTCATTCCTAGGGTCGCCAGAAGTCAAAGTTGGCACCAAATAACCGCAACGAGAATCCCTCTGGAGAGATGTTAAGTATGGCTATTTTACTGACAAGGACTCTAAAACCCGTGCGCCTGGTGTCAGGGGGTTGCAACACACGACAGTCAAAAATATATAGGATTTTGGGTCATGGAGCGATCAGAAGAGGAAAGGAAACTGGTGACTGGTGTTCCCTTATTCCCTTGCACATGGAAAAATACAGGAAGTGTGTGTGTAGGTGTGTGCATGTATGCGTGTGTGTGTGTGTGTGTGTGTGTGTGTGTGTGTGTATGGACAAGGGTGATAAGCTACCGATGATAGAGTACTTTGTCTTCATTTTAACCAAGTGTGGATGTCAATTCCCTATGGTGGGGTCACACTGAAAGGCAGGCAGGGTGAATCTTGTTCTTCTAAATTATAGCAGGAGGCAAAACCAGATGCTTGAATAGAAAAAGAGAGAGAGAGAGAGAGATAAATGAGGGAGAGCGAGGGGTCAACTTGTCTCCATTGGAGACATCCCTTCACCCCCTCCCCACTTCTTTCTCCACGAGAGAAATTCTCTCATCTGCTCTATCTGGCGGAGATCTGGTTTCCTCCGAGCAATGGCGGGGGGTTTTGTGGTCAACAGATTTGACGTTGCTGTGGCAATGGTTCCATGCGGTCCCCTCTTCCGCCTTCCTCTCCCCGCCCCCCCCCCGGGATCCCATTGTCCGCAGATCTTTCCGGAAGCCGTTCCCACGCTGGAGGAGGAAGCCGTGCTGGGGTTCTCCCTCAACCAGACGACGGGTTTTACGGCCCTTGGCGAGAGTACAGTCGTCTTTGCCCAGGCCTGGTGCGGGTTTCAGTTACAGCCCCGGCTAAACGGTTTTCATGAGAGAAGGAAATAGGCAAGGGGAGGGAAGAAGAGCACGAGGGGTAAAAGTAGGCCAAAAGCCTCGCATGGATTAAAACTGCATCAGCAGCACCAAATGACATATTTTTATCAGGGTGAGTGAACATTAATAAGAGCGTGCCCCCCAACTGTCCCCCAACGTGGCAGGGACAGTCTCGAGTAACCCTTTGTCTTCCTACTTTTTCAGCTGCTTTTAAAACGTCCTGGTGTCTCTCTCCTCTCCCGGGAGCTCTTGGAGGGAAAAGGGTCCCCTCACCTCACCAGTTGCCCACCCCTGAATTAAGGCATATATTTATTGCATCTTGAGCCACGAGGACCCACAAGGTGATGTACAATAAGTCAGTGGTCAGACCAAATGTGTGCAAAGGAGAGGAACGGATGGAGTAGATCTCTTTATTTGATCAAAGCTCAGGAGACAAAGACAAAGTTGATTGTGAAAGCTTGATTTTTGATTTGGGGTATCCGTTCTGGAGAATCGTCATCTGCAAGGACAACGCTGCTGTTTTGTCCACTGATTCCCGCCTGGGTTCCTGAGCCGTGGCGCTCAGTGTTCCGTTATTGGACGCTCATGGCTCAGAGCCTCCCCAAATGACCGTTTCTTGGGCCGGAAGTCAGTGGAGGAGCCCACGAAATCGGCCTCGTCAGAAACGAGGGCTTCACGCTTGTGCAAAATGTCGTATTGAGTCAAGTCACGTTTGTCCAGAGAAGAGTGAATAGGTGTTTTGCCTTCATTCATAGAGCTGTGGAGAGGAGAGAGAAAGAGAGAAAAAAACAAAGAAAGTGTTGTGTTTTTCTACCGGGTAATATGTTTATTAGTTTAAAGCAGAAGAGGGGAAAGTTTGGCCCCCAGATTCCACTTTTGTGTCCTTGAACCTAGCAATGCCTAGAAGAGTGTTCTCTCTAGGAATCTCTAGATCCTCCAGCACAACTCTATGGTGCGCTTCTGATGGAAGTGGACCATAGAATTGCAATGGAGGACGTAGAAATTCCTAGAAAGAACATATTTTTTCCCATGGCAGGGGCAAATCAAGTAAGAATTTTCTCAATAAATAAAATAATCCACGAATAATCAAATCCACGAATGCTGAACCCACGAAAGTGTAAGGCCTGCTGTATTAGCTAAATATTACTTCTAGCTCACTGTGCTACTGAACTGGAGAGGACTTGTATATATTATAAACTTGATTTAAATTCTTTTCCCCAAGATTGGGACTCAAAGCAGCTACCAACTTAAAATGGTCACAATAGATGTAAAAACAGACAAAATGTTAAGAGTAATAAAGTCTTTAACATTAATAAACCCTTTAAGGTTAACACCATTTTGAGCAGGAAATTAGAGTCCAACATTCTCTCTAGATTTGCCTTGACTTGGAAGCACACAAAAATAGCAAGCCTCATTGGATCCCATTTTGGGAAAAAGGCAGGGTATAAATTTGATAAATCAATCAATAAAGGTAGGGTCAAACTGTTATAATTCTGCCTTGTTGATACATTTGCAAGGCTGACTGTAAATCAAGAGGCAATACTAGTCTTCCAAACCCAAATCCCATCCCCTCACCATTGTACTGCAGGCAGAAGGGTACACGTTATCCACAGAGCAAGCAGCAACCCAAGGGGGGGTCTTTGGAACAAAATCATCATGACCAACCTGGATAGGAGAAAAAAAGAAGGTGGATTTGGGAACCCTCTTTGTGATTCTCTTGAGAACTTAGACACGCCGGAAAAATTGAGCCTCTCCTTTGGGATGTGAAACATGAGTGCGGGAAAGGTTGTTCTTGGGGAGCGAGAGTGACAGAATCCTCCTTTGGCCATGCTGGGTGGGGGGTATTCTGGGAGTCAGGATTTGCAAAAGTACCTTTCCCGAGTATTGGTCGTAGGGCACCTCCCAAAGACTTTAAAAACCAATATTTGGGAAAGTTGTTTTTGCAGATCCTAGCTGTCAGAGGTACATTTGATGAAGACAGAAGAGAAGATCTTCTTGGTAGCTGCTCCTAAGTTGTCCGGAGATGACTAGTGAGCCCACAAATGGGTTTCAATCTGAACTTTATGGAGATCCTCAAGGTGCTGAACCTCTTTTGGCTGGATGATAGGGTTTCAGCACCTAGGACAGTGCCTTTAAATTCCCCATTAAAATCCAGTACCTTAGAAATCTCCTTTAAAGTTGAGACTAGAAACTGGAGCATGTTGACCACAACTCCATGGATACAGAAACACCAGCTGCCACTAAGAGGTAACAAAAAGTTACAGCCAGCCCTCCACATTGCAGGTTTGACTTTGACGGGTTTGATTATTTGCTAGTTTCTCCAAACTCTGCCCCTCCACCTCGAGCACTTCTTTTCTGGGGGAACTTTCTTTCTCAGTGACTCTGTCAGGCCATAAAGCCCTTTAAAAATGCATCTCTGGTCCCCCTTCTCCTCCTCCAGCCACTGCCTGGCCAGCTAAGGAAAGCTTGCAGCCCAATTTCTGAGCACCACAAACCTTCTCTCTGTGCTCCCCACACACCCAAGGAAGGAGATGGGCAGGAGATAGGAAGTATAGGGTCACTATGCCCACCCTCTTTTCCTGTCCCCTCCCTAACCTGGTTTGGACCTTGAGTGCACACAGACAGACACACACATATTGATATTTGCATTTTTTCTCTTTTTGCAAGGCTCCTGCACCCCTAACCCTAGGGAATGTGGAGGGCCACCTGTGGTCTTGGTTAAGAGAGCCTTTCTTCCTCCCATGGAGGTACCAAACTGGAGAAAAACATCTCCCTCGATTAAAAGAAGGAAGGAAGGAAGGAAGGAAGGAAGGAAGGAAGGAAGGAAGGAAGGAAGGAAGGAAGGAAGGAAGGAAAACATACCACTTTTCAGTGATGGATCAGAGGTCAAAGATTCTTTGATCCTTAGAGATTCTTGTGGCAAGTATCTGCTCAGTTGCCCCGTGGCTTGGAGTTTGACTCTTGCGAGCTCCTTTTATCACCCTTCTGAGACTGAGGTGGAGCCACTGGGAGAAGATCATGGGGCACAGCAAATCATATTTTGCCACAATGATTTGGGGAGGGGAGGGAAAGAGACCTCCATGCTTTATTAAAGAGACTGATAGAACTGCCCTTCAGATTCCCCAAGACCCCACTGTCCTAAAACAACGGCAGGAGTTTTGGTAGGCTGCACGTGGCCCCAGGCCACATGGGGCCCACCAGAGAAACATTTTCGGCTCCTCCTGTGTGGTTTCAGTAGCCTTCCCAGGTTTGCAAAAGTAGCAGTAAGGAACAGTTGAAATTCGTGACATGCGGGGCTGGTGATTAGAAAGTCTATTAACAAGTTTGCATTCTACCTAAGCACCAAATGAAAGTATTGATTTCCATTAACTTAGCTATGGATTTCTCTGTAAAATTAACCTATTTTCCACATCCATAAATTGCACAATGCACAAACTTCTGTCTTTATAAAGGACCCACCCCTGAATATATGAGTTTTTGGTGTGTGTGTGTGTGTGTGTGTGTGTGTTTCACAACTGATTCCTTGTTTGAATACAAGGAAAAATCTTTCCAACCCTCAAATAAAGGGCATTTCTTATAATAATGGAAACTTGCTAGTCTTAAAAGAGACAAGCTTTCCAGCCCCTCAGATAGGGGTATAAAGCTCAGTCCCCAAACTGGTGCCTTCTACACCCAAGAGGGACTTACCAGTCAATGGGATTTTGAATCTCAAAGTTTGGTGGAAGTATAAATTAGGATTAAAATTAGGCAGAAAACCCCACATAATGAGTTCTAAAATGCTTTACATGCTCTACTAAGACAAGCCCAAAAAGAAGCCATAATTCAAAGAATCCTTCCCCAATGCTAATAAAATCAGGGTCATTTGGTTCCAGGAAAGTACAAGGTAACCTACCATGTCCAACCGCTGTTCCATATGAAAAGGTTTGATTTCTGCTTGTTTTCGTGAGACCGAGCCCCCGGCTTGTCCCCCCTTCCCCAGAGCCACCTCTCCTCCCTTTTTTCCCAACCCATGCTTCCTCTCCCACTCAGGAAATATTACTTCAGTTTGGAGACAGATGCCTGGGGCTTTTTAGACTATCTAAAGGAACCACTTCCGTCTCCAATGAGAACAGAGACTGGGCAAAAGCGCTCCTCCTGGGGCAGTCTAAATGCCCATCTAGTTTTGGGGGAACCAAAGAGAAGCTGAGAGAATGGGACTCGCTCAAGTTCACCCACTGGGTTTCCGTGACTAAGACAGGATTCGAACCCTGGTCTCTCAGAGACCTGATCTTACTTCACTGGGCTGATTCTCCATCAAATTACCTGACCCTAATTTACCTTACATCATACATGACTGGCCAGGGTAATATTTGATATATTAATCTGTTCTTGGTGTCACAGTCTCGCAGGAGGCACCATGGATAATATGGAATATGTCGTACAGTGAGCCTCTGCATTTTTCACGGATTCCATTGTTTCTCCAACCCCTGCTCCCCGCCAACCTTGGGGGCGTCTTTTCCCAGGGAACCTTCCCTCTGAGCCAGCCGTGCGGCCCTTTAAAAGCCCACCGGCGTCCTCTCCTTCCTCCTCTACCACCACGGCCTGGCTTGCTGAGGACGGATCACGGCCTGAGTTCTCAGCACCACAGCCCTCCCGGCGCGCCCCCGACACACCCCCAAGGAAGGGGATGGCACGGAGAGCTCTGTCTTTCCTCCGCTTAGCTCAAGCACGCAGCCATAGAACTCTGTGTCTTGCTCTTATTTTCACAACAAACCCTTTCGGGTAGATCAGGCTGAGGGAAAATGATGAGCCCACAGTCACCGAGTGAGTTTCATGGCTGAAAGTTACACTCAAACCAGGATCTCTCCCATTGTTGTCCAGCACTTTAACCACAGTTGCCCCACTGCCGGCCTGTAGAGCCAAAACAGATAAATCTTTACGGTACGTGCTCAAACGACGGCACACCCATTAGGCGTATCAGGGTGATAAATTGTGTTGATCTGTACTGTACTGTATACTCATAATAAATCATCTGTACAGAACAGTACATTTCTAATAAAGTAGATTATTATAGAAATGTTTTTCCTTGTCCTCTCAAAATGTCCCCTCCCTGCCCAGGTAAGAAGAAATATTTAACAATGCCGTTTTTCCGTGGTTGTGGTATCCTCTTTATTCTTGGTACACACACAAAAATATCATTTTAAGGTAGAGGAAGAACAGGTTTAACAAAGGATTCAGTCAGTCTACACATTTGGAAAGAACAACGTGGCAGAGCTGGAATTGTACCACTTCAGAAAGCAGGTTTCACAAGGATCACACATTGGTACACTCCTTCATGAAAGGGGGGGAAATAATATACCCCCATGCCCCGTATGTAGAAAATTAGCACATCAGGGGAAGGGCATGAATTTCTCACGCTAGTTTTCCAACAAGAGAAGTTTTTCTTCAATCCTGACGTAAAGGAGCATTTGAAACATGGATCGGACAGAAATCAGCTCGCGTTCTTGTGTGGCACCATGCACCATGTGCTTTTTTGGAATGTGGCAGGGGGCCATAAAACTAGAAACAAAATTAAACTGCGCCAAATCTTAGAGGAACTGAAGAGGCAGCTTTTGAGTTGCTGCAGCTGATGAGGACTGGTAACTTTAAGGAACATGAAAAAGGGACTCAGAGAGTCAGTGTGAACCCATTTTTCTACGCTAACCCTCCCATTTTTAAATTTGCACAAGGCTGCAAGACGGCTGTGACCTGGATGCTGACACGCACCCTTCCCAGACCTTGGAAAAGTTCCTTTTTTGGTCTATAGCTCCCAGAATACTCCCTCAGCCATTCTAGGGTATTCTGGGGGCTGGAGGCCCCCAAAAGTAACTTTGCCAAGTGCTGGCTTGTTCCACACAGTCTGCCCCATTGCCACCAACTTTTCCCTTGTATTGGGGATCGCTCTCCTTGAAAAAAAAAGTGCTGTACCTGAACTCTGCATTTTTCTGGATTATATTAAATTTGTAAAGAAATAGTTTGAGACAAGTGAGGAAATGAACATTCTTATTGCCAAAAACAGGGGAATCACTTTAAATAAACTTCTGGGATATTCCAAACAAAGGAGGGAAGGGAAGCACACTCACACGCATGTGTATGTGTGTGTTTGCAAATCAGTGATTCTTTTCCCCCCATACCAACCAAAGAGCAAAAACTGAATACATTTCTGTTTTGCTGAATTCATGAAAAAAATCAGACTTCTAAGGCAACCTCAGTGAAATTTTGCCTAAAAGTTCTGATTAGCCTAAATATCCATCTCTATGTAACTATAACTATATATGGTTATAGTTAAAGTTACATCTATACATATAAAACTGAGAAGCAAACCACAAACAGAATACATTGCATTCTATATTGAACAACTCATGAATAAAAACAGACTTATAATGCAAATGGAGTGAAATTTTGCCTAAAAGTTCTGATTAGCTCAAATTTCCATATCCCTAATCCTATACAACTATAATTATAACTATATATGGTTATAGTTGTAGTTACAGTTATACATTTAAAAGATTTCAGCAGGCAAGCCACAAACAGAACATGTTGAACTCTATTGAACTACTTGTTTTAAGAATATTACTGCTCTCCGCAGGCGGCCACCTAGAAACAAAGCAACAGGAATCCTCCCCAAAAGAGAACGTGGGAGTATTTGAAACAAAACGTTCAACATCAGGGGATAGGACGTCAGCCATCCTATCTACCTCTTCAGTGATTCATTTATATTAAAGAACAATGTAAAACAATTCTCCTTTTTCCCCCTGGAAGTCATGAATACGTCAGACTTACGGAAGAAAACTAAATTTTCTTAAGGTTTTTTAAAATTGTTTTTATATATATATTAGAGAGAGAGAGAGAGAGAGAGAGAGAGAGAGGAAGAGAGATTTTATATATCTATAGATTTATAGATCTATAGATCTTATAAGAGAGAGAGAGAGAGAGAGAGAGAGAGAGAGAGAGAGATGCGTGTGTGTGTGTGTGTGTGTTCTCTGTCTATATATATAGATATATAGATGCAAAATCCGTGGGAAAAAAATTAAGAAACCTTTATACATGCATAGAATGTTTTGTGCAATTGGCCAGAATCCTGTATGTTATTTACATATGCATGAGTGCCGGCTGCGCAGTGATTTCCACCCTAACCTCCCCGGTCTCCATTTACTGCAAAGCAGCTAATGCAAGCAACAGGAGTCTGTTACTCTACCACTCAAGAAGTAGCTGGCCGATGTTTCCTCCCATGAGAAACCTCCAGTGCAACAGGCATAATTTCCTCTCACTCAGGAAATCAATCATCCATGGGGTAGGTGGGAACATCGGTCAGGGGCTTCCCGATCAATAGGGGAATGGACCCCTGTCGATCGCAGGGGCTACGTAGAGATTGTGAATATCTAACGGTCAAGAGTGTGTACCTTCATAACAGCCATAAAGGATTCCAGACATTATATAGTGATATCTACACGCTATGCGTATAACACTATATACAAAGAAAGAGAGAGCATAACTTACAAAAATAAATAAAACATTTTTAACTAGGATTCACCAACTGTGTGGGAAAAAAGGCTAAATGCTTTCTAAAACCCAACAGATGGGTCCGAATTTGGTCCCACTGAAATCAAAGACCCTTTTATCATCCCGAGTGAAGTTCTGTTTCACTGATTTTAATGGAACTCGAGTAACAATTGACGTCTGCCAGCTTCTGCCCCACATTTTTAAACTTGCATGCAAAGATTTTATACAATTGTTACAGAGAACAGTTGAAAATTAGCAGCAGCTTCTTGACACTGGGTTTTTTTAAAAAAATGGTGAATGAGAGCATAGACCTTGGACATATTTTAAAAACTGTAGCTTTAGATTTATTACTTGCCCACCATGACTAAACTAGATTCAATTTCTTTTCCCCCGATTTCCACCAACATTCCACCAACGTTGTTGACAATCTGACGTCTTCTTGGATAGGTTTCCTGAAAAGGATAAAACAAAAATTAAATTGGTAAACAGGTCCAGTTCTGGCAAAGCAGAATGGTAAAGTGTAAACTAGAAAGGAAATGATGCACAGCTTAATGCAAGCCAAGTTATCCTATCAGGAACAGTTTTACCTCAAAAAGAAGGAACAATTGAACAAAATTTAAGTTTTTTGTTTCCCCCCCATTTGTATCAGTGACACCTCGTGGCAGGAAAAATAACAGCAGAGGAGGAATGAAGAATGGTGTTTTTTTTTAAAATATAGTGCTTTTTACCAAATACGGAGAAACAGAACAAGAAAAAGCGAGGAATGTAGAGACACGCAAGAATCTCTCTCTCTCTCTCATTCTCTTTTGAAAAAAGGAAATGAAAAAGACATCAGAGAAAGCTGCCTTATCTGAAATCAAACGGTCAGCTGTTATTAATGATGAGTATGCTTTCCATCCCTATGGAGGGAGAAGCAAAAACACATTTCGGCCATCCTCCATCTCTCCCTCCCATGTTAGAAGAAATATCTGGGGAGTACTAATTGCTCCCCCAGGGAGAGATAGAATATGGGGAACCCCCCAATTCAATCAGGGAGGGAAGAATATTTGTAATAATGGACTCTGAGGCTAAAAACATGTTCTCACCATCAAAAAGAACGATAGACCAATGAAAAGTTTTTCCAACTTTCCCCTGGTATTTAAACATCTCAAAGTGCTGTGGAAGAATGGGACTGTTTGGACCCTTGTGAAACCCCGTTCTTTAACAATCTTCAGTTCTCAAAAGCCTGTTGGACTAAAGAAGTCTTTGCCGGCCCATGGAACGACAGCAAAGACGGGGCGGTTGTAGCCTCCCCGAGGAAGGGAATTCCAGAGCCGGGGCAGGCACTGTGAAGGCCCTAATTAATTTATGTTCTCCAACTTCCTGTCTCTAACCTGATTAATCCAGCCATCATTGCAATTCAGGGTCTTTTATTTCCGGCTCTGCTTCAGCGCTGCCTTGATCCGGGAGTTCCAGTTGCTCGAAGGCATCTGGTTCAACTGAGGCTTGTGCCTGTTCTGGAGCTTCTGGGTATCTGGAAACGTCTGTCTCATCTGAAAGTTCCAGGTGACCAGGAACTTCAGGCTGGTCTGGAGGTTTTGGCTGGCTAGGAACGTCCGGCTCGTCTGAAGGTTCCTGTTCCGCTGAGGACTCAGCTATGACCACTTCCACCGACGGTTTGTGCTCAGCTTCCTGCTCCTCTTCAGGAGCTTGGATGACTTCCGGTTCACGAGGGATCAGTAATACCCCCTGTTCGAACGAATCCAACCTCAGCTCCATCACGTTGCGAATTAGGGCTGAAAAAAAAATAGTTGAATTCACCATTACGGTTACAAATGTGTAACCTAGAGTTACGCATTCAGAATTGATTCATGTTTGTCAACCGTGTAGGGAGTACGCAGGGATCATAAAAGTCTCCCAATCTTGACTTACCTGGCAGCAGCCACTGTGAGCGACGGAGCTCTGTGCTCCTGTTGGTTGGGATGGAGTAAGCTGTCGTTTCCACCCCTCTCCCTCCAGCACTCTCCAGTGTGAGGAGGAATTGTGGTAGGGACCCTGCTCCTGATTGTTGTGCCGGAGATCGCTCATGATAGAGCAAGTTGAAACATTAGTCCGCTGCATCAATTGGCAGGAGAACAGACCCCCGTTGCTCACAGAAGCTGCTACCCAGAACTGGGAGGAGCAGATAAACTTATCTTGTAGGAGTGACAGTGTCGCTGCTGTAAGTCCCAGAAAGAATTGGAACAGCAGCCAACTCCAGCTCAGAACACTTTTCCATGGGGTTTCTTCTGTCCCAGTCCTGTTCCTTTGGCCCCAGAAAACACCCTCCCCTCTGAGACAGCAGGACTTTCACTTACTATCAGCCATTATTCTGCCAAGAACTTTCTTCTCCATGGTGTCTTCAACTTTCTCCATCATCCAGGGGAAGAAGCCCGTCTCAATGTCTGTGTGGTGCAAGAAGGAGCAAGCCGGTTGTTAGCAGCGGTAGCACTGACGTTATTAATCCCAACTTGGCACATTGATGGCTTATTTATTTATTAAATGGCACCCTCCAGGTGCCAGGCACCTGTGCAGAAACACTATAAAAACAGGGAGATGGCATTCCGATCCAGACTTAAGGCAACCCTGCATTAAAATACTGCAGAGCCTCCAGGAATCCTACATTCTGGAGGAAAAGGTGGGGTATAAAATCTGACAAATATTAAGTGGTCTTTACTGCTTAAATCACCATGAAGAAGGAGCCAATCTTTCCTGTCTTCAGGAGGGAGATTCACAATCAAGGTGCTGCCCAGAGGCACCAGCCTGGCCTGTCTCAATGTACTGAAATAAGGTATTGCTGTCAGGAGTTGCTAAGACCAGTGGGGCCAATGGTTGGGCATGATGGGAGTTTCAGTTAATGAGAAATGGAGTGCTCCCTCTAGTCTTTGTGAAAGTGGAACCTCAGATAAATGGAATACCGGGCAAAGGAAACTTCTTTCATTCCTATCATCTGAGCAAAAAATCCACATGCTTTTCCCCCTACACAGAGTACATCTTATACTGTCAATTGTTTTCTACAATTGCTGTTTTCTATGACTTTCTTGTAGGAAAAGAACCATGGTAAAAGGATTTCTTTTTCCTTGCAGGGATAAACTTTATGCAGATTCAGCATCCCTAGAAGACAATGATGGGGCTGCAACCTTTAAACCCGACACCCATGGACAGAAAGCCAACTGCCTCCTTCGCACACCTCTTTCCACGGGGTCGTAGAAGTATCCGCTGTCTCGAAGGCTCCCAAAGACGGAAGGAATCAGGTCTGACAGGTACCGCTGGGCAAAGGCCCGGGCAGCAATCTTTTCTGAGGTTTCCTTCTCCTTTTGTAGGACTTGCAATTGCTGCTTCTTGCGGCGTTCCTATGCAAAGAGAGAGAGAGAGAGGGAAAGAAGTGTTGGTTATGGTCTGGCTTAGATCGTCTGTTTAGTTAAAGTTTTCCTGCCCTGGACAAGGGGCCTCTCTGATTTCTTTTGGCCACCAAAAGCAAATTAAAACCTGCCACTCTGCCCCACAGCATTCTGTTTCACACACAGCAGCAGCTTTCAAAGACCACACTCCTGTTGTGAAAGCAAGGCCATTTGCTCTCCTCTCTAATGTTTTCAGGGCCTGTGATTTTAATGCCTGGGCTGGAGGGGAGGTTGATGAGAGAGAAGGGTGTGTTAGCAGAAGGAAAGAGAGAAAGGAGGTGCACCACAGTGAAGGAAGGGGGCCTGTCAGGTTAGCTTCACCTTCCTTGCCATGCCGTCCTAATGCCATCCTTATGCCAAGTAGCACTTTACAGTTTGTTGCCCTGTAATCCTTGTAGTGTCTTCTTCTTTGATGCCATGCAAAACGCCCTGTAATACCTGTAGTGCTTTGCTGACTGATGCTGTGTAAAAGTGGCTGGAAGGGGATGATGGTAATTGAATGAGAAAACAGTTTTTTGGGAACAAGGGTATGTTGTGCTAACCAACTTTGATAAGGAGGAGAACAAAGGTGAACTCAAAATCTGGACATTGGCAGATGGAAAACTAGTCTGGGAAAAGGAGTTGTTTTAATTAGCTGGCAAATAGAGACCTTGTGTGTACAAGTTTGTAATGTTTTTGCTTATAGGACACTGTGAATCACAGTGCTTATAGGACACAGACACAGTGTCCTATAAGCAAAAACATTACAAATGTTTGGCCATGACCGTTGCCAAGACTCTAAAGTTCCTGAATAAAGCTTTGTTAACTTCTAAGCCGGATCTCTGGGACTGGGGTTTTCCTGTACATGACAGGGCACAGACCCCAGGTTAAGAGTCACTGTTCTAAAGTCTCCAGTGGCTTTTATGGTCTTGCCTCCCTTACCTCGCCCCCAGCCCCTCAGCTCCCCACTGGGCCATTCATCTCCCTACTTTTTCCTCTCTGTGCCGCCTCTCTTGCTCTTCCAGGCGCTGGACTTCCGCGAGTTCGGCGCAACGCAGCTCCAGGTAGGCGTACTGATGCGCCCGCATGTTGGCCAGCTCTTCTTCTTCCATGACCTCCAGCAGGGCTTGCTCGATGGTTTTGCCCACCAAGACTTCCAGCATGGGGCGGACTTCGATGTCGAAATCGAAAAGCTGTGGGGTTGGCAGGGGGAGAACGAGAACCAGAAAATGTGAAGCTGAGTCAGAATTTCTCCTAAAAGAGTCTTGTACAATTAATGTTTTGGTGCAGTTTTGCTTATTGCACTTTTGCCACATTCTAGTAGAGCCAGTGTGATGCAGCAGTTTGATCACCGGACTAGGACTCTGGAGACCAGAGTTCAAATTCCTGCTTGGCCCCCTGGGTGACCTTGGGCAAGTCACACTCTCTCGGCCTCAGAGGAAGTCAAAGGCAAACCTCCTCTGAAGAAATTTTGCGAAGAAAACCCTGTTAAATGTTCATGTCCGAGCGACCATAAGTCATACATGACTTGAAGACGCACAGCAACACAACAAAGCCACTCTGAGTGCAGTTTGGGAGAAAAACAGCATATAAACCCAACAACCAAATAAGAAATACCTCTCCTTCCCATATCTGTGTGGCCACATCTCTGCCGGTCTTTGCGGGAACAAACAGCGGCGTGGCCGGCCTATCTAGGAATGCGTCCGTCTGACACTCTACGTCCACCTCAATGATGCGATCAGCAAGTTCTTCCAGGTACAATTCTGAAACGCAACCCAGGACATTCTGACTCTCTCTGGGCTCCCATGTTTAAATCATCAACGCAATTACATTACATCATCAACGGCAGTGTTCAGGAACAACGGAAAAGAACACCCCACACATCCAGAAGACTGAGAAGTCTGGAAAAGTTCCTCTTTGGCGCAACGACACCCAGAAATGCCTCCAGAAAGCATTGGGAGTTTCAGAAAGTCTCCCCCAGAACCTGGAAACACTACATTTTTTAACTACAACTTCCAGAATCCCACAGTAAGCGTGGCCAGTGTTTGCAGATGCTTACATAGGAATGTGTGTGTTCTTGTTGTACACAGTGCAATTTTTGTCATATTTCAGTTTTATTTTCTTTGTTTTTGATTCTGTGCTGGAGAAGAGGAGAACCCAAGGCCTCTAGGAGCTAAATATGGCCCACCGGCAGCCAAGATAAGCCATCACACCAATATTTTCAAGTTTCCCAGCTTTGTTATGGCTTCTCTGTGCATTCTAAAAGGTTTAATGCCTCTCCTAAGACACAGAGGTAGAACCTTTTTAGTAAAATCTGTTTGATATTTTGTGTCCCAACCCTTATGCCTTTGGCCATGTCCACCAGCAGAATACAGTTCTCGAGGATTTCTCTAAAATCAAATCTGGCCCTCGGAACAATAGAAGGTTTCCTACCCTTCGTATAGAGTCTGCCTAGAAGCAGAAGAAAGTGAGCCACTTCTGGATTCAACCTGATATATCTCCTTGTATTGAACATCCTCTAAGTCTGGGTGGGCAAAGTGTTGCCCCGTGCAGCCCTCGGCACTGTTTCCGTGGCTGCCATGGCCTGCAGGGGTCAAAAACTATCCCCAAATACACTCTAAATGGGTGTGGGGATTTCTGGAGGGGCTAATACAGCCTCGCAGACTTTGACAATTGCCCACCCCACTATAAGATGACAGGTCTTCTTTGAAGGCTGCTGACCTGTTTGCACATCGACATGTCGCCGTCCCTCCACGGGCTCGGGCGTCCGCGTCCGGAGCTGCTCTTTGGCTCTCTTCCTGGCCAGAGCTTTCCGGTGGGCTTCTCGTCGCCGTTGTAGCTCAAGGGGGTCAGGATCACCAGTCTGGAAAGAAAGGAAGGAAGTGGGACTGGAAAAATCTATTGGACAATGCCCTACAGTACAGAGCGCACCACATATTAAACTGATAAGAACAGACATTCAGACTCTCCACAATGTTTTGCAGGACATGCATGGCCTGATAACATCAGACTGTAGTCAAGATGCAAAGTTTATCAGTAAGGAAGGTCGCACAAGATAGAAGACGCTGTAGCGGTTTGCTTTTGCCTGAGCCTACTGGGAAGGGAAAGACTCTGCCCACTCCTGTCCTCTTCTGTCCCCTGCTGAGCTGCCTTACTTGTGCATTTTGAACTCATTTTGCAGCCACTGAAGTATGCTGGGGACAAATGGGGACGGCAGGCCAAAGAAAGAGAAGGAAGAATATTTCAAAAGCAGGTAGAAAAGCGGGGGCTTCCGGGTGAGGCCCAGTGACCGGCTGACATTCCTGTAAGGGGTCTTTCCGGCTGGCGGAAATTCTCCCCAGGGAAGGGGAGAGCCTGAGATTGCCCACAAGAAACCTGGAACTCTGCTCCTTGTGCAAAATCCACTAAAATCACTGCAGTCGGGCATGGGAAGAGAGAAGGGAGGTTTAGGATTAACAGCGGGCTCAGTTGCAAAAAATGAGCCATTTTTTTTAGGTACACTGCACCTGCTAAAATCCTCACTTTATTACCTTTCTTAATAGCAGCTGGATTATAATAAAAGAAACACTTTCCGATTGGCCGTGATATTGGAACATTGCTGAGCTTGCCTTCTTCTTATCAGTACCAGAAAGCAATTGGAGACTTTTAAAAAAGAAGACTTTACTTTGAAAGCAAAAAGCATCACAAGGTTGTGATTCAATAAAAATTGAAGTGAATAAAGAAGACAGTATTTTTTTTTAATTGCTGGAAGATTTTGCAGTTCTCTCCCCTCTCTTTTTGTCAGTGAATGTGCTTTTGAGGACTTTGAAATTAACTTGGCAAAACCAAACTGTTGTGGGAAAGTAAATGGTCTACTTCAAAGTAAAAAAAAGAAGGTCGGAGTGACCCCACAGGTGTATTTACCGATAATAGCAGTGGATTTTTTTTATGGTGCAACATTGCCATCTAGTGGACCAGGGGAAGAACTACAGAAATGTAGAAAAACTGCAAAGACTGGGATTTTTCTTTTTCAAGCCTGTAAATGCTGGATATTTATTTTGGATTTAAAAAGGCTTGGTGTTTTCCCCCTTTTTCTCTTGCCTTTAAGTAATAACTAGACCAAAGGAGAAAGCTTGGATGGAAGGAGGGGATCTGTGGATTTAGCCTTAGAAAGGGCACTCTCTCCGGTCCTTATCGCTCTACTTGTTATAGTGCTATTATTCCACTTTAACTGTGGTGACATCATTCTGTGGAATTCTGGGATTTGTAGTTTGGGGAGACGCTGGAGCTCTCTGAATGAGGATTCTAAATGCTACTCCCCAAACTGCAAATCCCAGGCTTCCACGCAATATTGCCATGGCAGTTAAAGTGAATAACAGAGCTAGAACAGGCTAGTGTGATAGGGCCCTCAGCCTCAGAAGAAAGCCAATGCAAACTGCTTCAGAACAAATCTTTTCCAAGAAAACCCTATGATAGGTTGATCTTAAGGTCTCCATAAGTCAGAAACTAGTTGAAGCCATACAGCAAGCATATATAAAGGAAATTTAACTCCTAGAATAACTTAAAATCTTACAATATATTCTAAAGAAAAGAGGGTACTTAAAGAGATAAAAATTATATTTTACTTTACTGTACTTTAACAGTACAGAACGTTTCTGATATAGGAAACTATTTAGGAATTTATCATGGTTTCCTTATGCTTGATATTAACGGCTGAGAACTGATGAAACTTCACGGTGAGGATGAGGGTGAGGTGTTCTGCTTCTTGTATAAGAGTGGAAAGAGTATTCCAAAAGATTTGGGAAATGGCCAAAATATTGGTTTTTCAACTGGGGCCCCCTCCCTAAACTGCAAACCCCAGGATTCCATGGGATGTGGGAAGTGGAATAATAGCGCTATAACAGTCCAGTGCTGAAATGGTCTCGGATGGAGCTTAATCCTTTAGTGCTTTATATCAATCCCGCTTCATACGTTGAGGCCAGTAGTCCGATTGCTTTATTTTGCCTCCTGTAAACTTACATCCAGTCATGCAAAGCACCCAAGTTTTCAGCACAGATGTTTCACAAGGCTTTATGGGAGAACAACCAACCCACCCAAGGCAAGACGTGAAGGGCGTACGTGTTCCCTCGGACGACTCTCCTCTCGTACATGAGGTTGGCATAGCGAATCGGTTCCTCCTCCCTGTGTGACATGCAAAATTAAGGTTTGCGTGGGGATGCAAGAGGGGGAAATAGGATTAAATATTGTGTTTAGGTTGGATTATTACACAGGCCCAATGTTGGCAAAAATTATTATTATTATCGTCATTTATTTATACAGTGCCATTTATGTACGTGGTACTTTACAAGTAGCCAAAAGACAATGGGTCCTGCCAAAGGCTTACGATCTAAAATATACGTATATGCACACAAACGTGAAGGGCAGGAAGGAAGAATAAAACCACAGCATATAATTCTAAAGCAAATTGTCCAGATAAAATACACCCCCACACACAATATAGTATAAAGCAAACTGACAAGTATGTGTAATGAAAACTATACAATACTAAACTAAAATTCCAAAAGCTTTTGAAAATGAGGGGGCTTTAAATTGAGAAGGGGCCATGCCAGCCACGCTGGCTTAAGGGATTATGGGATCTGCAATCCCCCCTTTTTTGAAAAAAGAAGTTTCTAGTTCTACAGGTTTGGACTGTTATGCGGGGGGGGGGGGATTTAAAGCACTCACTGCGGCTCATTGGGGTCCAAAGCGGTCCGGTACTTGCGCCGGACGGGCAGGGCCCGGGGCCGGCTATAATAGGAGTAGGTCGCCGAGGATCCCGCGGCGGCATCCTCCCGGGAGAGGATCACCGAGGTGGAGGCCATGCCAGACCTGAGCTGCCCGTGGGTCGGCCAGAAGGGCCTCGGTGGCTCGGCTTGGCAGCAGTAGCCGGGCAGAACAATCCCCCTTGGCGACCGTTGCCGTGCGACGCGGAGCGGGCTCCTGGGCAACCGTCGCCACGGTAAACGGATCCCGGGGCCTACTCGATTTTCCGGTTGGGCGCAGCCTGCCTTTGCTTGCCCGCGAGCAAAGGGGCCTCCGTGCACCTGTCAGGTTTCCCAATTCCAAATCCTGAATTTGGAAACCTGTGGCTATATAATTATTTGGTGGTTGGTTTGTTTTTAATTTGTGGGAGAGGCCGATCAGGATGGATGAAACGATGAGTTTTTGCAAGCGCTGTTGTCACGTGTAACATAGCAGCCTGGGGACACATAGATTTCTCTTGGAGACAAAGCCAGAAGAAAATCACATTTAGAAGTAACTAGGGACGTGATTTCATTTGATTAGTATCTATTTGTTATTTGTTGTACTTATGTTACAGTTCTGCAGGAAACTCTGACTTTTGAGGGAGGCGGCCAATGTGTGTGCCCCCAGGGCTTCAGGGGCCCTCGGGGGTTAAGAAAAATCGCCCCCGATTTCCTGCTAGCGGGGCATTTTTGCCACCTTTGGGTGGGACCCTCGTCTTTTGTAAACCCGGAAATGACTTCTAGCATTTTCTGTTTTGAAAAAAAGGCCTCTTCTAGACCTAAAAATGTGATGGGCCTATAAACATGGTGAAAAGACCCCCACGGCCCCTGCCCATAACACTGGGGAGTACAGTGCACCCTTTTGGGGTGCAACCTCAGCATACGTGAATCTGAGGTTGCACGAAGCCTTGCGTCCGTTATCATCAGTGGATGCAATGGGCACACACTCATTGCGTCCATCAAAGGTAATGGGAAGCGAGCATTCATTTTTTTGTTTTATTTGGGGGTTCTGCAATGGAAAGCTCACCTATATGGAGGGTATGCTGTATTTGGGGCAAAAAATATGAGGTTTTTCTCAATGGGGTTGTGATTGGGTGTCTTCCCCCTTCCAATAATCTCCTAGGGAGCTTATGCAGCCCCCTTAGCTTCCCAGAGTTAAAGCAAATCTGTCACCTTCTGTCTCCTCTTGGGCTGCAGCTCCCATCATCCACCCATCCGAGATGCTTTAGCTGTGGATTCTTGCACAGGCAGATGGGTTGGAAGAGACGATCCATGGAAACTCTACAGTTCCATGATTCCACGATTCCCTTACCGTTGGCCACGTTAGGCTGGGGATGATGGGAGCTGAAGTCCAACCAAAATCAGAGAGCCCTGTGTTCCTCCACCCCAGCTGGAAGGAAAACATTGAAATGTTTTTGGACTTTTGTTTCTGCCAGTAATCCTTCCCTGACCTCCAAAATAAATTTTCCATCTTGTGAGAACAATCACCTGCATTGCATCTTGCAATACATGTGCCTTCCCCTCTTTAAAAATCAGAATCGTTCACCTAAGAGAATTCTTCATCCAGCCAGTGCGGTGACACATACAGCTGCCTTCTGGCTGCACTTTTCTATCATGGAGGAAAGGGCATATCTGTGCGCACGCACACACGCATGCACATAAACACATTGGTGGCAGAGAATGAGAAAAAGGATGAAATCTTTGCAAAGGGATTGGATGAGCAGTGCGGTTAGATTTCAGCAAAAACGGTGCCCTAAATATCATCGCCCTCCGATGCGCCATCCGTCCTCGAAACATTTCCTGGGCCGGATGCTGCCGGTGGCGCACTGAGAGCATCTCTCTCGTTACAAACGCACAGCTCTGAACACCTCCCACCGCTCCCCCTCCTTCCCTCACAGCCGCCTCCCTTTTTTCCCCCGGCACACAAAAGGAGAGCAATTAAACAGCTTTTAAGTGGATCGAAGCTTTGGTGGGCTTGTGCATCGCCGAGGAGAAGAAGAGCAGAAACGTTGGAAGAGACGTATTTCTGAGGCAACGCTGGAAGCAAAACAATGCGCCACGAAGAATAACCAGACGCCAGTTCACCCAGAACGTCGGGAAAGACAAGGTGTACGGTTGTGTCTAGAGATTTTCAAATGGAGGCCAGGTCACACACGGCATCAACCAGAGCCCAGCTTTGACAGATTAAGGAACCCAGGATGGAAATCAAATCAGACTGTGCTGCTGGAATTTAGCTGCAGTCCACCCGAGAGAGCCCCACAGATGTGGTGAGTCGTAAGGCGTTAACAGCGACACGTTCTGGGAAGAGCAGCATGGCTGTGTGTCATCTGCGTGCGGTCTGGGGTTGTGTTGTTTCAGCGTAAGGCTGACAGAACAGTGTGGGATTAAGACGTTCCACTGTTGTGGGAACGTTTCCCTTGTTTGGGCAGGTACATGCCGGAGGCAGATGAGAATTTCTAGGTGATGTGGGATTTTAGGATACGTACGAGAATGGCAGAAGGTGTACACCGAAGACGAAAGGCAGCACAGTGGCAGTTTTCGGGCCTAACTGCGGCATGATGCTCTAGTAACTCGCTGTTATAAATTAAATCAGCTCAGCTTTTGTGCTGGGAGAAGCATCAAAAGGGGGAAATCTTGCTCCATAGAAGCATCAAGGCTTTATTGTGTTGAGAAAGAGAGTGAGGCCATGTTTATGCAAGGATACCACTGTGTGGCATTAGATGCTGCCCATTCAAGCTTCATCCTCACCGTGGAGTCAAGCTCCTATGCTCAGCATTGTCTAAAGAGCCGCTGGATCTCAGGGCCCAATCCTGAGCCTCCAGTGTTGTGAGTCACCTTTCGGGAGGAGAGAAGGGTACGAATTCTCCAGTATTGGAGGGCTCAGTTTTAGGCGAGAGGAAGGGACTGTATACAAAGCTGCAGCATAGCTAGGAGAGCAGCTGCTTGCTACAGTTTGCAAGGATTAATTTGTTGATTGCAGAAACATACTTTATTGGTTGCTACAGCTTGCAGAGTCTCTCCAGTAAATATATAGACCCTGTAACTCTATGGAACAGTTGGCTTCCTCTTTAGCTCTTAGCTGTTGTAGCACCAGGTCTCACCCTCCATTCTGCTCAGCGTCTACTTTCTGGCTAGAAGCATGGACCCCTGGTGGAGGAGGATGTTCTCATGAGGGTCTGTGAAGGCCTGAAGAAATGTTATGAGCTTTTACAATTAAAAAGGAGAAGTGGGGGAAGGAAGCAAGGAAGGAAGGAAGGAAGGAAGATGAGCAACTTTAAATAAACATTTGATCTACATTAGAGTTTTAAATGTTGTTCATTTGTCTCCACCACTGTCATGTGCCAGTTCGGGATTTAAACCCAGCTTTAAAGAAGCTCTCTGAGGTCCAGAACCATATTCCTAAATAGATTCAGCACTTTGGACAGTTCCTTCCAGGCTAGCCAAAACCTGAGGTGGATTCCTATTCTGCCAACAGTAGGTGCCCCAGAAGCCAGGAGTGGGTCTCCATTTGAACACGTGGCTCTTCCTTTACAAATGCGTTGGCTTCTTCCCACGTTTTCCACTTTGGTCTCAAATCACGCCAAGCCTTTCCAAACACAGTGGTCTCAGTCAACATCCCCTTAGCGTAGCAAAAATATCCGCACCCAGAGATATGTTACAGGAGGACTAGGCAATCCCAGTGCAAAAGAGCAACACTGCGCAACACCTGTCAATGACCAGGTGTCATTTCACAATACACAATGCACAATGACTTTCAAAAGTAGGGTTCAGATCCTTGCTCGGCCATGGGAACCCACTGCGAGAGCTTGGGCGAGTCACACTCTCTTAGCCTCAGCCTCAAGTGCCTAATTGATAAGGCAGCCCTGGGTATATTGGATATTGTGGACCACTCTGAGCCCCACTTGGGAGACAGGGTGGAATATAAACGAGACAAACAAATAAATAATAATGCGATGGTGTCTTCTGTGGCAGACCAAGCTCAACAGCGACGTAAGCTTTTCTGGGCTGAGCCGATCCGTTCCTTACACACGGCGCAATGGGGACTACCGAAGCCACGCTGCGGATGGAAAATGTGGACGTGAAGGAAGAGTGGCAGGATGAGGATTTCCCCAGGTTGGTGCTTCTCTCATTGAGGGGGAATGGGATTGAATCAATCCATTTGTAATGCGGTCTTCCTCTTTTCCTGCTGCCTTCCCTCCTCAACATGACATCCCTTCAAATATTTAAACATGATAACCATGTTTAAATATTTGAAGGGATGTCATGTTGAGGGGGGGAGCAGGCTTGTTCTCTACTGCTCCAGAGACCAGGACAAGGAGCAACGGATTCAAGCTGCAGGAAAGGAGATTCCACTTGAACCTCAGGAAGAACTTCCTGGTGGTCAGAGCTGTCCGGCAGTAGAATCTGCTACCTCGGAGTGTGGTTGAGTCTCCTTCTTTGGAGGTTTTTAAGCACAGGCTGGATGGTCATCTGCTGGGAATGCGTTGATGGGTGTTCCTGCATGGCAGGGGGTTGGACTCGATGGCCCCTGGGGTCTCTGCCAACTCTAGGATTCTGTGATTCTACCTTACCAAGCATTACTGTCTTTTCTGGGAGGTATGTCTTCTCCTGATACAGCCAAAGTATGACAGCCTCAGTTTAGTCATCTTGGCTTCTAGGGAGAGCTCAGGCTTGGTTTGTTCTAGGACCTATTTGTTTGTCTTTTTAGCCATCCAGGGTATCTGTAGAACTCTCCTTTAGTGCCACATTTCAAATCAGTTGATTTTCTTCCTATCTGTTTTCTTCATCATCCAGCTTTCATAATCATACATAGAAACTGGAAATACAATGGCATGGACAACCCTAATTTTAGTGTTCGATGATATACCTTGACACTTCAGGATCTTGTCTCGTTCCTTCATAGCTGCCCTTCCAAGTCCTGGCCGTCTTCTGATTTCTTGACTGCAGTCTCCATACTAATTAATAACTGAGCCAAGTTAGGGAAAATCATGAACAATTTCAGTGTCTTCATCATCTACTTTAGGGTGTAGCAATACCACTAAATGAGCATAAAGGCCTTCTTTTTAAAAAATGAAATTCTGCTCTAAAACCAGAACTTTTCTGCATGCAAAACACAAACTTGATTTCCATGTGAAAAATACTTCTTTTAAAAAAAGCTTCTGGTCCTTATGGTTAAAAAGCTGATGGGAATAGAAACATGGAGAAATTCTGGATATAGAATCAGAATGGAGATCCAATTAAGCTCAGTATTTTCCTACACCAGTAGTGGCCAACTGTGGCAGATCTGGAGGCCAATTTTATGCCCAGAACCCTTTAGATTACTAAACTACCAAAAAAAAATAAATCCCAAAGTGATTGGAAATCTCTTTCTGGTTCTCAGAAATGGGTATTTTATTTTTTGTTATGTTAAAAAGGGATGTATTGCAACTTACTGAAAAGTTAAACTGTGGCATCTTGAGGCTTCTAGAAATAACAATTCACCCTTTTGTTTTGACCAGAAAAATGTCAGCCTGTGGATTCTAGAGCTGTTGAGGGCCACAAAAACATCCTCCATGGCCTCTGTCCCTGGTCCATACTGTTGCAGTAACAGCTCTCCAGGCTTTTGAGCAAAGGGATTTCAATACTTTGAGATGGCAGGAATCGAACCCAGGTCCTTCTGCATGTCAGCCAGGCTCTCCCTTTCCCTCCCGAGAGGCAAAAGAAAGACTTTCTTATTAGATTCCTCGCTGCAGATGTGGATTTTATAGACAAGAGTCCTCAGCTAATAATCTAGCAGAGAGGAAGAAGGGAGACGGTTTTGGTCGGGTGGATCCATCTGCTCCGGCGCCTTTTGCTCCGGCAGCTGGGGAAAGACAGAGAGCCCATTGTCCTGGGAACACAGGGGCTGTGTAGTCCTCTGGAGGATGGTCTGTGATGGCTGAGAAGGGAGTCCTTTTGTGCGGTTGACACAGCCAATGGTACTCCCGTGCCACTCTGAAGTCACACCAGTTTTCTCCTTTTAATGTGTGAAATTTCTCGAGAAGTTTGCTGTTATTTTCAAAGGTCCAACGCGCTGAATTTTGCAATTAAATTTTCCCAAATAAACAAACACATGTACGATGGTACAGACAATCTACCAGAAGTGGACCATGGTGTCACACTGGAGGATCTAGAGATTCCTAGAGAGAAAACTTCTCTAGGCACTGCTAGGTCCTCCAAAGTGACTCTCTTTTGCTGTCGGGTGATGTAAATTTCTGAGGGGTGTGTTTTTGTGTGTGTGAAGAAAGGCCGCCAGTTTCAGTCTCTGCTCCCCCATGATAGCTAAAAGAATTAAACAACGGATTTCCCCTCAACCAAGACTGAACCTGCCTCCTTAAAATTAAGGACTCCTTTGAGTAAATAAGCTGTGATTAAACTGGCAAGATGCCCCTGGGGCCTCAAGATTATGTAATAAGTGAAAAGAAGGTTTTCCTTAAAAGAAAAAAAAAAGAATTAAAGCAAAGCAGAAAATAGAGACAATTGTGTGTCCTGTCAACGGTCTCCCGGACAGGAGATTTGGGGATATTAATTATTAGCAGATAAGAATCCGCCCGGATGCAAAAGGCCCCATTGTACAAAGGAAGTGAGCAGCTGTCTGAGCCTGCCAAAGAAGGAAGAAATTAAGCATGTCCCAAAGCTGGGAGATATCACATTTCCCCTCTTTACAGCTGCAGAGTGAGCTGAGGGAGGTCTTATTGGAAGAGATGCATTTAAGCTCTCGGGAGCCTTAGGAAGAAAGAACGGATGAGAAAGATTCCGCCTTCCTGGGGAGAAACGGAAGTCTTCTTTCTGTCTCCGAGTTTATCCCAGCAGCCGCTTGGTAGACTTTGGCCCTGCCGGGATGTTCTCTCGGTCCCTGCTGGCGACCGGGGAGCGACGCTCAGAGGGTGGGATGCAGGGAGCATGCTCAGTAACGCTCTCACCGACAAGGGGAGACGGATAACCGAAAAGCCATCACACGACCAGCCTCGTCTAAAATGGTGCCACACGAGGAGCTGGACTGATGTAGAAAACTCCAGAGGAGAGGACAGGGAAGAAGGTGGCTGGTTAAAGAAGCAGGGAAGGAGAGTTGTATAATATGCTCTCGCATACATAGGGGGAAAAAATAAAGAATGGAGAATGTTGAGGATTCTCAGACCAGGAATTAGAAGTTAGCGCAGCCCAAAGCATCTCTCCCCGGGCCCAGAAACTGAGGTAAGGATAAAGCCTCTTCTCTCCGTTTGTTTTTTCACTTGTTTTAAAGAAAGATAGATAGGAAACAGGTAGGTTTTGCCAGCTGTAATCTCGTTTCGTGGAATGACGACAGCCCTGAGCCAAGGATGTCAGTGCGATAGCTGGGTGCTACAGACAGAGTTTTTGGTTTGAATGTGAATTTTAACTTCCAAATTTTGAAAATGTAGAGGGTAGACACACACACACCCCATTCAGAACCTGTAAAGGGACAAGAGAGCTGAACGTGCCTTCTGTTCCATTCACATTTCCCTTCCCCTAGATTGCAGGAGGGGCAAACCTGGCTGTTCTCTACACCGGATGTGCCTCTGAGAGGAGCAGGCGTATCTCATAATGCAGGAGCCGCTGGCTCCTGAAAAGGCAGGGGATTATCTGGTAATCCGAGTAATTATTTATGCAGTTTTATTTCAACATCTAGTGACGCTGGTGTCGAAGCAGGGCGAAAGACAGATAGGGGATAACCTCTGAATCTCACTAAGGGCACACTGCGTGGTCTCCTTCCTGCTTGCAGGGCCCCCCAGGATTGTTTTTAAGGCAGAGGGGAATCAACATTTGCAGGTGGTCATTAATTTTGCCTCCTGGCAGGTAATTGCAGGAGGGGGAATCACTTTCTCCATCCATTACCACTTAAAACATTGTTCAGCATGAAGAGTCTACCAAGCACAGTGTGTGCTTAGAAGTGTCCTCCATGTCTTCAGTGGAAGTCACTCCCAAGCAAGTGCCAAGAGGGAAAGTTCCCCTGGAAAAAAAAGTGCTTGAGGTAGAGTGGGCAGGGGTTGAAGAAACTCACAGGCCATCAAAATCCATGACAGTTAAACCCTCAGTTGTGGAGGGGCAGCCATGGGCTATCTCTCCTGAATAAATCGTTTAGGCAGACAACGTGTGGAATGGCCTGAGCGTGGGGCTGCGATTCTGGAGATCAGGGTTGAATTCCCTGTGTGGCCGTGGAAACTCACTGGGTGCCATAGGCGAGTCACGCTCTCTCGCACTCAGACCCCTTTCTGAACAAATCTAGCCAAGAAAGTCTCATGGTGGCTTTGCTTCTGTTGGGCTTGACCTGGAAGCCCATAACAACAAATAGGCATGTGAAGAAGAAAAATAAAGGGATATATATGTTTATGTGGCACATTCAATTCTTGATATTTAAAGAGTTTTCAAGGCTTTTTGCGGGGGGGATTGTTTTAATTGTACGTTTCTCTGTCCCTCTCTTCTTCCCCATGTCAAATCTACAGGCCCCTCCCTGAAGAAGCAGGAATGGATGCTTTAGGAAGCCCAAACGAGAACGCATTATGTGAGTAGTGGGGTAAAAAAATGTTTGCTGCTGTCAGCAATTTGTTGCTGTCATTTGCTCTCAAGTTTGCTTTGATTTACAGCAAGCCTATAAAAGAGAAACCTCCAGGGCCCCCCATCATCCACTGCCCTGCTCACTCAGTCCACTGGTGGTCTCCCTCTTTTTCTCTTTTCTCTTTTTTTTCCCTCCAAGCATTATTATTTTTTTCCATTGAGTCCTGTCTTCTCATGATATGTCCTGGGAACTCTGCTTTGGAGTTTTTTGGAATATACTTATATCTAACAGTATGTAACATACTGACTAAGTGCCTTGACTTTAATCAGCAAAACACCAGCAAAAGGGATGGGATAGTGAGGCAATCAGCTCACCACCTTTCTTCTGCCTATGCAGCATTTTTAAGCCAGTCAGTCACAGAAAAGCTGTCCTTGTTTGTACTTGTGGAACATATCTGACACAGCACAGTAGCCACTAGCCAGGAATGCTCATTGAAGAAACCCAACCTTTCCCACACCAGACACTTCGGGCCTGGCTCATTTGCTCTTTCTGAATACCTGTGTGCTTTCCCCACCCACAGCTCCTCCAAACACGTTAAATTTTAGTAACGGGGCGCATCACAAGCGGAAGACGCTGGTTGCTCCAGAAATCAACATATCTTTGGACCAGAGTGAAGGTTCACTCTTGTCAGATGATTTCCTAGACACGCCTGACGACCTGGACATCAACGTGGATGATATTGAAACTCCAGATGAGACTGACTCCCTTGAGTTCCTTGGGAATGGAAACGAACTGGAATGGGAGGGTAAGCAAAAGTGGACAAATAACTGCCCCTTCCATATTTCAGCTATTTTGAGAATCCTGCTATAGAGTCTGGTTCAAAGCTCAGCTAAGTTCTAACAATCATAGAATCATAGACTCATACCGCTGGATATAGTGGGCCCGTGGTTTCCACTAGGGTTTGGTTCCAGGAGCTTCCCTTCCACGAGTTCTGTGCCCCAAACCCTCACAAAAGTGGAGGTGCCACTGTATACGTCCCTTTTATTTCCTCTTTTGCTTTCTTTACTTAATTTCTGTAATTGTAATGTAATGAAAAAATTCTAATAAAAAGATTTTTAAAAAAATTAAAATACTTTGTTGACTGAAAGTACCAGGGATGGTCCTTCCTCCCCCCCCCTCCCCTGTTCTCAGATGACACTCCTGTGGCTACTGCCAAAAATATGCCTGGAGACAGCGCAGACTTGTTTGGAGATGGAGCCACGGAAGATGGCAGCACCACCAACGGACGCCTCTGGCGGACGGTCATCATCGGTGAGCAGGAGCACCGCATCGATCTACAGATGATCAAGCCGTACATGAAAGTGGTGACTCACGGAGGTGAGGAAAGAGATCAGGGTGGGTTCTCAGATGGCCGGGAACAGTCAGCGGTGGGTGGCTGAACTAGGAATGTAATTCTTTGCTAATTTCCTTATCAAGTAATTCCAGCAATTTTCTTCTCCCTGTGAGAACTGCGCAGATTTCGAAGACTATTTCCAGTCTCAAACTTATTCTGTGCGAAAGAAAAGGAAAGGAAACTCTCAGACATGGTTGTTTCACACAGAAAACAATATTTTCTGCACAGAACGGAACGCATAGAAAAACTTGTTTTGCACAGAATTCACACATGGGCTTTTTTGTTCAGAAAACAGAATTTCCAAGCTGAAAAAAAAAATCTTTTTCAATGTAGGACTCAGAGTTTCTCAACACTCATGAAACACATATTTTTAACCATTGATTTTTTACTATTCTCCCCATCTCTGGAGTCAACACATCCATTTGTATCTTTTCTGTGTTGCTCAGGTTATTATGGTGAAGGCCTCAACGCCATCATTGTCTTTGCTGCTTGCTACCTGCCGGACAGCAGCCTTCCTGACTACCATTACATCATGGAGAATCTCTTCCTGTGAGTAACCTTTTTCCCATCATCCACAATGTGGGAAGTAGCTGGAGGGAAAAACTCCATACTGTGTGCTCCATTCAGATGGCTTTCCTTTGCAACTTTCGGTTAGCAAAAACCAGGCCAGATAAGAGGGGAAATTTCAAAGCACCACAGTACATCTGTTCTGCAGCACTTGGCTCAAGAGGTTTTCCTTGTTATGTCAAAGGAACCAGTCAGATTTGGGGTATTTTGCAAAGTCTTGTGAAGGTTTGTCAGTCTCTGAAACACATCTGCTGTTTCACAATTGAACTGATCCATATTGAGCACCAAATTTCTTACCCTCTCTCACATTCTTGGGGTTGTTCTCCTCTTGTTGTGTCACACGATTTTGGTCTTTGTGCTAATACATTCAGCTCTGATTCCAGAGAGTGTTAATGAAGCTTCAGTTGCCGACAAAGCAAACCCAACTGCTTTTAACACTCTCTTTCAGAGTTTGGTAACAGCCATTGACAGCACTTTCATTTCTGTTAATGGGACCCACTGGAGAATAATGGATGATTTAGGCTGTATTTTTTACAACCCCAAAGCAATTATGCCATGGGCAATGTACATATCAGATTTTAATTTTATGTGTTATATTTACTGTACATGTTTTTATTATTGTTGCATTCCATCGTGAAATTTTCAGACCTACAAGGTTTATAATATTTTTGGATAGGTAAATGGGAACTGTGATCCTTTCAGAATAAGAACATTTTATATACCATGCCATGGTTTAGCATTTACAAGAAGCCCTCACCTTTCAAAGCCCTGCTATCTGATGCCTTGCTCTTTTGATGTTTCCAAATTAAGGACAAGTTCCATGAGAAAATCACAAGACCTTCTAATGGCATTATATTTTTGGTATTCTCTTCTCGGCTGCACAAGCAGTGAGTCATCGGCTTAGCAGGGTGCTAAAATTCATGTTGAAAGGTGCCGCATATCCAATACACTTTGTTTTTTTAATGGATGTTTTCCTCACCCTGTTTTCTGCTGTTCTCTCAACAGGTATGTGATCAGTAGCTTGGAGCTGCTAGTGGCTGAAGACTACATGATTGTGTACTTGAATGGTGCCACCCCACGCCGAAGAATGCCAGGCATTGGCTGGTTGAAAAAATGCTACCAGATGATCGACAGGAGGTGAGAAATGGATCCATCCCATAACTAGTGGCTAAATTCCATTCCAACTCCCACTGCTGTGGCCTCTGAGATAGAGAAGAGCAGCCGTGCACAGCTTTGTTGTGCTTTGGTCCGAGAGGCCTCCCACTGTGGGAGAGAAGAGCAAATCCAAATCCAAATCCAAATGAAAGGGCAGGCAGGAATGTCCCTGATTTAAATCTTGTCCCTGCCACAAACAACCCTGACCTGCTCTTGGATCCATGTTGTCTTGCCTTTTTTTCTCACAGATTACGGAAAAACCTGAAAGCGTTGATCATAGTTCATCCATCCTGGTTCATCCGGACAGTCTTGGCAATATCGAGACCGTTCATCAGGTAAAAGGAGAATAGCTGAGAAGATCTTTCCATCCGTCTGATTGGTGTATCTTCTCTGGTATATGCTACTTCTCTTTGTTCTCCTCGCTTTTCTATACATTTTACATGAAATTTATCCCTTTCTGCATTTTCAAAGATGTCTGATCAAAGCCTCATTGCCAGAATCTTCAGCGCAAGAGGCGTGTCTTGAATTGCCAGCTGCACACTTCTGAAAACCTCCTTCAAGCAAGGAGGAAAAAGGTGAAATTATTCCTCCTTGCCTGAGAGAAGGAAATTTATGAAAATCTACATCCCCAGTACAGTATCAGAGTTCGAACTCTGAGTTCAAATCCCCCGGAGGGCATCTGACTTAAAATGGAGATGTTGCAGCACGATTCCCTGTCACAAGATTTTGAGAGGAAGAGCTGGATACAAGTGTACATTAATAGCAGAAACAACGTCAATAAGGAAACATGGGGAAATTTCAGGCTTTTCTTCCTTCACAAAAGGTTTACCACTTTTTTCTCTTTCCACCAAACATATGTTGAGCCAGTTTTGAGTACTGTGTCAAGAAATAGTGCCTTCATGAAAGCAATTTAATCCCCCTTGGCTTTAGAGAAGGTCGGGAATAATTGTAACATCCTAGAAAGAGTCACACCGTAACAATGCTAGAAGATTTTAACAGATGTACATTTGTGTCAATTACACGTTTCATCTCTTCTACTCCCTAGTGTGAAATTCATCAATAAAATCCAGTATGTTCACACCTTGGAGGAACTAGCCCACAATATCCCCATGGAGCATGTCCAGATTCCAGACTGCATTCTCCAGTGAGTGTCCCCTCCTTCTCCACTTACTGCTTCTCTGCAACATTAAAAGGGGAACACTTTGTAAAAGGGAGGAAGGTCTACTAATATTTTTATCATTATTATTATTATTCAACAGAGGGAAAGGTAAGGTCCTACACTTAGGCAGAAAAAAATAGAATGCACAAATATAGGATTGGGGGACATGTGGCTGGATAGCAGTACATGTGAAAGGGATCTAGGAGTCTTGGTAGATCACAAGCTGAACATGAGCCAGCAGTGTGATGCAGCAGCCAAGAAAGCCAATGCAATTCTTGGTTGCATCAATAGGAGTATGGTATATAGATCGAGGGAGGTAATGGTCCCACTCTATTCTGCTTTAGTTAGACCTCATCTGGAACACTGTGTCCAGTTCTGGGCACCTCAATTCAAGAAGGATATCAACAAGCTGGAGCATGTCCAGAGGAGGGCGACCAAAACAGTGAAGGGTCTGGAAGGCTATCAAGGCCTATGAGGAGCAGCTGAGGATGCTGAGGATGTTTAGTCTGCAGAAGAGAAGGTTAAGAGGGGACGTGAGATCCATGTTTAAATATCTGAAGGGATGTCATGTCGAGGAGGGAGTGGGCTTGTTTTCCGCTGCTCCAGAGACTAGGACAAGGAGCCATGGATTCAAGCTGCAGGAAAGGAGATTCCACCTGAACCTCAGGAGGAACTTCCTGATGGTCAGAGCTGTCTGGCAGTGGAACTGGCAGCTGCCTCAATGGTGGAGTCTCCTCCTTCTTTGGAGGTTTTTAAGCAGAGGCTGGATGTCTGTCTGTCAAAGGGAGTGCTTTGGTGTGGGTTCCTACATAGCAGGGGGTTGGACTGGAGGGTCCCGGGTCTAGGATTCTATGATTCTATGATTTATTTGTTGTTGTGTGCCTTTAAGTCATCTCTGACTTATGGTGAGCCTAAGGCAAACCTATCACAGGGTTTTCCGGGGCTGGGAGTATGTGATGCCATCACATACACCTGACTGAACAGATTCATATCAAGAGACTGTTACTGGTATCCTGTTACGGACCTTCACAATTCACTGACAGGGCTTCCGAGTGCCTCTTTTGCGCAGCAAAGTACACATAAAGTTATGTCAACTTAGGCTGCCATGGAGAATCCCAGCCATTATCCTTCTGGTTAGGGGACGTGGCTTTGTTGAGCTACACAGTCTCATCCTCACATTTCCCCAATATGTAGGTTTGAAGAGGAGCGGAACAGAGCAAGAAAAGAAAGGTAAGAGAAACAGTTTAAATAGTGGGTTGACAAGAGGATCGATCAGGACTCTTCCTGGCGAATCAGGACCGTTCGAGGACGTGCTACTTCAGAAACAGAATGTTTCAGCAGGCCATTTGTTCTTACAGGGCAGAAGAGAAACAGGACATGGCTGAGAGAGAGAGGTAAATCCTTTCCCTGTTTTGTTCTCTCAGGGACAGCATGCCGTTTCTGAAGTGAATACGCAGAAGGCTGGCACACGCGAGAGCCCGTGTTCAAAGCCGTCATTGTACGACTGCAAGGTCGATTGCCCCATGCATAACACAGCAAGACCAAATATGTCAGTTTTTTCTCTGGTGTCTCTCTCTCTCAGGCAGTGACATGGGGTGGCTTCCTCTTGCCATTTTGAGAGGGGCTCAGAGGAAAACCGCATTTATACTTGAGGATAATACAGGGTGCAAGGTGCTTGTGGGGCATTTCTGCATGTTTTCAGCATGATTTGGGGTGGGAAATTGCCCCTCAATTGTGCCAAATCTTTTTCATCGGGAGGGGCGGAATTCTTATTTGTGGGGCAAGGCCTTCATTTTGCCCCTCCCTTGTAGCTGCGCCCCTGCTGAGGGGAGAGAGCATTCGGTGCTCCATCCTCAGGAAGCAAAATATCATCAGCCAGGCATGGTATTTATAAGCAAATAACAACCATAAAGCTGTTTATTTTTTTGTCTAATCTTCCTAAACAGGCCTGTACTGCCAGCAGAGGAGCATGAAACAAGGTCTGGTTTTTTTAAATATATATCTAAAATAAATTAAAGCACTTTCAGAATTTAAAGTGGGGCAGATCACCAAATTGTGGTGTGATGGGACAGTAGATGTGGCTGTCTGGGAAACCCCAGCAGGCCAAATTTTACGCCAGGGTCTGAGGTTTTCCACCCCACTCTGTCTTGGTTGTCCAACAGAAGAAGGTAAAGCCATTTGCTGTCCAGAGGGCAGGATCAGATCTCAAGAGCTGAAGCTAGAGGAGGGTAGATATGAGTCTAGCGGTGGGTCAGTGATGAAAATGAAAGCTCGACAATGGAACAGATGACTTGGCACCGGAAGCCTGCATTTCAGTATGCCTCCTTCAACATCCTCCGAACACTGATGCTGCTTGAACAACAACTAAAATGACCTTCCAGCTGAACACAGGACAAATACAAAAGGGGGGTGAGGCTGAGCAGGCAGGAGAAAAAAAAGAACTTCTAAAAAGGAGCTTCTTTGGACTTTGTTAACTGAGCTGTATCTGTGCAGTTCACCTATTGCATCAATGGAACTTAGATACACCTATCCCAACTCCCATTGCTTGAGTGGGTCTGTTCTAGATGGGGTTAACTAGTGTCTCAGTTTCATCCAGAGGGAACTCCAATTCTGCAACCAGAAAAAAAATGATTCTGCAATTGAGGTAAATTTGCGATTCTCCATGTTGTTAATAAAAACGCCCAGCTAGGCAGAGGATGAGGAAAACAGGTGTGGGCAGAGGTAAAAAGATGTTGTAAACGGAGCTTCTTTGACAGAGGTATGCCAGAACCAGAGACCTTCTGCTAAGGATAACAGCTTGGGGGAATTTAAATAATTGCAACCTGCCATCTTCAGGTATTAATTCTGCCCTGCCTTTGTTTTGTCTCTCTTCCACCAGCATGTCATGAAGAGAGACCCATGGACGGATACATAAATCTAAAGAACGCCCTGGTCCCATCCATCACCACCCACTGTAAATGCCCTTGCTGGTGTATTAAGACCTCCTATGACCATCTCATCCTCACCCCGCAACTAAACAAGGAGCTGTGTCCACTTCCAAGGCACAAAGTCACCACAATGATCTCCCTCTGAGCAACAGATCCAGCGAACCAACAGTCGTTTCCAGGAGCTTTGGAGAAACGGCTCTCTCTCGCAGAGATACGTTTTGGGGTGCAAACTTTGACAGTGTCGAAAAAGAGAGGACAACGGGGAATATTGACAGCACCCAGTCCAGGAATGGAGATTTCAGTTTTCGCATTGCAAAGCTCTTTCTTTGTTGCTGTGGAGCAACAGGGCGATACGGGATTGCGAAGCAGATGTCCATTCTCAATTCCATACCAGATGGATTATAAAGGAAATTATTGCCTTTTGTGGGGTTTGTGGGGTGAGGGATAATTGGAAGGACAAAGCTTCTTCTTTCAGATGAAATTTGGGATGGGACTTTCTCAACAGAGACAGAGCATCAGCCCACTTTTTGCCTCATTGCCTCTCCAAATACAGTCTTGTCAATCTTTGCATCATGGAGTTTGTACTGAAGGACGATGGGACAAACGGTATGAAAGATTTAGCTTTCCTAATTATGGGTTCTCTCTCCAACTGCTGGCTGCCCCAAGTTTCTGAAGGATCCTAACAAAGCCCTTCCACACAATCATCTGTGGGCAGGTACAAATATCTTCCAGGAAGGAGGAACAATCATTCCCTAATATTTACACTCCAAACCTACAACTCAAGCTGCTAACACTTGAAAACTATCCGTGTCTCCTCCAGCAAGCAAAAAAAGAAAGGAGGGGAGCAAATGCAAGAAGATATTTGTTGGAAAGTACACATATTTACAATAGCAAGATAAGAAATATAATATGGGCTTTTTTTTTTAAATCACCCTTATGTTCTTTTTTCCAAAGAGCTCAGACTAAGAAACATGCCTGTTATCACAAAAGGAGACCTTGGCATTTTTGAGCTGGGAGACAGAAGTCCAGCTTTAAAGAACTTCGAGGGAATGTAATGGCTGAGAGGGGATTTAACCTTCCAGGATTACACTCTGCCCCACTAACTTTGCAGGCATAGAGAATACTGGCTGAGTCATGAAAAGCCATTTTCAAACTAGGACTTGGAGATGGAAGCTAACTTCACATCCAAGCACCCCTCTCGGAGTCACCCGGGTACCAAAACATGGCCAGAAACAATTTCCATCCAACAACATCAGAGACAAAATCAAAGTTTCAAGCGCCCTTCGCTAGATTCTTGAACGCACGTAGGCAGAAAATTCCACAAGAGGGCACAATTGCCCAAATTGCGTGTGCGGCCGGGATCTCCTTGTGCCTCTCCAAGGTGCCAGCCACACAACAGGGGGCCACTGCAGAAGGCTGGGGGAACACACAGCAGTTGGTTTGCTCATTCATCTCCTCTGAAATGTTATACCAGTTGGTTGAGAAGCAGGTGAAAGTGTGAGCGATATAAGGCTTTTTTTTTGCAGGGGAAGACAGTAAATATCCTAAAGGCACCACATCCTGCCTGATCTTGGAAGCTCAGCCAGGGTCAGCGCTGGTTAGTATTTGGATGGGAGGCTGCCAAGGAAGATCAGGTGCCATAGGCTCTATTTCAGAGGAAGGAACTGGCAAAACCACCTCTGTGGATTCTTAGCCTACGAAAACTTAGGAAAATTTGCTGTAAGTTGGCAAGTGACTTGAAGGTACATAACACACACACGTCTTCAGCAATGGCTTTAGGGGTTGTATATGCGCAAAGATGATCCAGTGTGGTATGGACTAGGACTCTGGGGGACAGGGGTTCAATCCCCCCACTCAGCCCTGGAAACCCACTGGGGACCTTGGGCAGGTCTTATTCTCTCCGTCTCAGAGGAAAGCAAGGGCAAACCTCCTCCGAATAATAAACCTTTGCCGAGATGACCCTGAGCAGAGTGTCATCATAAGTCAACTAGCAGGCACAGAAGACCAACAACAACCTGCAAAGTAAGGAAGCTACTTTGGCCTGAGCTATGGGAGCAATTAAATTAGTAAATTAAAAAATGCTTTTGGGGCACCATCTCTTTTACATGATCTAAAGTGTACAAACAACATTTCATGACTCCAGACCTTCAGGTCTTAGCCATGTACTCCCATACCAGCAGTGGAAGTAGAACTCATATCCCACAAGACGGGGGCAGACAAGACTTTTGGATTACTGGATAGACTTTCTCTTTTTTAGCAAGAACACAGAGTTCCTCCAGTTGGAGTCAGGTGCAAAAGAAGCAGGATATGAGATTGCAGGATATGGTACCCCAAGAACACACTGCTGTCCCAGGACGTCGCTTCAGTTGCAGAGCTCAAAATCACACAGTCATCTGCTCCAATTTTTCCATCATCATCCTCCTTTCTTGGTTTCACCTTCTTAAATTAGGCTTGAAGGTGGTTTTTTTTTTCTTTTTTTCTGGCTCTGTTGTTAAACCACTGGGAACTGAAGGCCCTTGTTGATCTCCTAATGATCACCCAGAGTTCAGCCAGTAAATCTCAGCCTCGCTTCTCTGCCCAGCCATGGCACAAGATGATGAGGTAACCTTGAGGTACAGAAGCATTCGGACATAATTGCTGAACTTCTTGAAAATGTGCAGCTCATAATTGAATGCTTCTTCCCCCCCCCTTTTTTCCTTCTCTTATGTGTGGAATGTACAGAAATACGAAAGGATTTGCAGTCTGAGTGATAATCGTTTTGAAAACTTACGTGAGCATCTAAAGTTGTATTCCGAATGAATAGCCCAACAGGAGATAACCTGACTGGCACCAGATTTGGGGGATGTTGGGCAGAGATGGAAGTGGGTGGGGGAATTTCTTAGTCATGCTGGCCAAGATGTACGGAAAAGGAAAAGCTGGACATCCCGTGGCCCATGGGAAGCGTCTGCTCTGCCACGCAGTTATGAGAAGCTGCAGCATGTTCTCCAAAATGAACTGGCAGATCCATAACACAAGAAGGATTGGCGATTTGCACATTTGTCTCCACGAATGACAGGGGTCACAAGTTGTTTTCTTGTATATATGAGAGCATAACTCATCATAACCTCAGTTTCTCCTTGCCTGCTTCTCGGTGGACATGGTGTGCTACGCGTTTTCTTTCACACAAGAATGGAATGGGCTCCTCTTTTGAGAGACATATTAGGGACATATAATTGGTTAAAGCAAGGGCAGAGAAACTATGGCTTTCCTGATGTCATTGGACTGTGGCTCCCATCATCCCTGATCACTAGCATGGCTGGCTGGGATTTGTGGGAAATGGATTCCATCCATGTCTGGAGGGCTATCATGCCCCCACTTGTGGATTAAAAACTGGACAGTTATCTATCTTGTCCCACATGAGGTGCGAAAGAACTGGGAACACAGGCCTCTTTCACACCACATAATTATAGTGCTACAATTCCACTTAAACAGGTTCCATCCTGGGATTTGCAGTTTAGGGAGGGGCACTGAGAAGCTCTAGTGCAGTGGTTGCCCAAACTGTGGTCCTCCAGGTTTTTAGGACTTCCTCTCGCAGAAACCACAGCCAGCTTGGCCAGCAGTCAGGAATTCTGGGAGCCGAAGTCCAAAAACATCTGGAGGATTAAAGCTTGGGAAATGCTGCTCTCGTGCCTTCCCAAACTGCAGGCCCCAGGATCTCATAGGATGCAGCTCTGGCTCTTAAAGCAAATTCATAGCGCTGTGAGGGTGTAGTGTGAAAGGCACCCCCCCCCCAATATTAGTGCCGTCTTGTAACAACTCTTTTTGTGTTAAATACGAAGGCGTCCTGCTCCCCTAAGAGGGCAAAATCAATCTCACCACCGTTGGCATTCATTCTGTGGAAAGAGACTCTTAACCTGTCTGGGGACCCCGAGGGAATCCAATGGAAGGCTTTTACGGGGGTCCAGTGAACCAGCGCAGAAATGATTTCTTTCCCCTTGCATTGCTTTCCTGCTACTTTGAAAAGTGTGATTAAAAAGTGGATTTTCTGGGGAGGACATCCCTAGGTTTCATTGGATTTTCAGTGGAATCTGCGACCCCCAAAAAGGGTTAAGAACCAATGATTTAGAAGACATCCACACAAGCATGGTCTTCCTGTTCCATTTAAAATGGCTTTTTTTCCCACAGAGTCCCAGGTTTTTATACATTTTCATTAGCAAAATGTGGAATTTGTGCAGTTGCAGCCCACACCCATACCTGCCCCAATTGTGAAACCCTTTTTCAAAGATGGGACAACAAGCAAGGTGGGTTAAGCAGAGAAACTGTGGCAAACGTTATGGCAAGTGAAGTTTATGGTCTGGGTCTCTTCTCCAGTCCTAGTTCAATACTCCATGCCCTCCAACTGTCCCAGTTTGGCAGGGACAGTCTCAACTAATCCTTCGTCATCCCACTTTTTTAGCTGCTTTTGAAATGTCCCAGTTTTCTCTCTCTCCTCTTCTCAGCTTTTCCACTTCGTCCTCAGCTTACTTCCATTGCTGCAAAGTGCAAAAGGAATTTGCACGGCACTAACTCGGCAGGAGGAAAAAGAGAGGAGAGGGCAAAATTTTGCCCTTCCCTGGGAGTGTCAGACAAAAGCAAATTACTGCAACCTCTCCCAGCTTCTGCATTCTTCCTCATTAATAATTTTTCCGCCCATTTTGATCACACTTGCATGTTGCTTGGCTCCATGCAACCTGGTTTTCACCTGCAAAATGTTAGAGGGTATGAGGTTCTGGCTACTTCACTTCAGTGACAACACCTGCTGTCTTGTAAAAACAGGACATTCTGTAACGGCTTGAAGCATAATTCCACCATCACCACATCAGTGCTCCTTCCTCTTGTCTCAGAGACTTTTGCTTGCGGATGTAGTATATATGCCAGAGAAGGGATTTTCGAAAGCCCTGTGTTCTCCGTGAACAAATGTACATACCTGTGCTTCTTTTGTATCTCTCTCTTTGTTGACAATATAGCATGCCGCTCTCTCCAAGTGAATCTTCCCGTCACCAAAAGAAGGCACAAAAACCACACCCACGCACCCATTTTCCCTGTGCTAAAGTGGAGTCCCTCCGACCGAAACATAACTTGTGAAACGATGGGGAACCATAATTCTTCTGCAACCCCCTGTGTTTGTATTTTAGATCGTTTAACTCTAGGAAGATACTGTTAACTATGTATGATGATCCTCATCTTTTTTCTTGCTTTGTTTGAAGCCAAGAAACTCTGTGGACATTTAATTAAAAATACTGGAAGTTCAGTGTGTCTGTTCTTCTTAAAGTTCATGAAATAACTGGCATTAGAACTTGATTATAAACGCATTGTGTTCTTGAGTCCATGTTTCCTGAGGTTTGGGGAGTATTGTTTTCGTAAAAAGCATTTTGCTACAAAATAAATGTGAATTTTGTGTTTTCTTTCACGGCAGATAATTTAACCCAATAATTTAAGACATCAGATTGTTCAAGCATGAGAAACAGATTATGCAGGAGAATGCAGCCAACAGTCAGATGAATTAAGACACTACATGGGTCAAGCTTCTAAATTACCAGAAATGAGGTAGAATAAAATCCAATACGCTCAGTATGAAGGCAGTCGTCTCATGATATGTCCAAAGTATGACAAGCCTCAGTTTTACTTCTAGTCAGAGTTCAGGCTTGATTTGCTCTTGGATCCATTCATTTGTCTTTTCGGCAGTCCTTGGCATCCATAGAACTTTCCTCCAGCGCCACATGTTAAAGGAATTGATTTTCTTCCATCAGCTTTCTTCACTGTCCAGCTTTCACCACTGTGCATAGAAACTGGAAATTCAATGGCCTGGATGATTCTGACCTACCAGTACTCGGTATGTTTTATTTCCACGGGCTTGCATCCAAGCCACGTGATGATCTAAGACAAGGCTTGAAAGTTTGGTGAATTCTGAAATAGCTAAGGGGTTCTCCATACCCTATAGTGGATTGGTTGGCATAGAAAGGACATGTGGCACCATTCTTTCTCCCTGGAAGAATGGTCAATTGATTATCGATGAAGAATAACTCGACCTCTGTTGAAGCTCTACGGGAGATCAAAAGCCGTCAGGACTAACAAAGTGTTATCTGTGAAGTTTTGTTCCCTCTGGGGTCTTTCCACCTCAGATGTACTTACCCAAAATGCTCTTTCTAACTGTTTTGACAAGAACAAGACCCAGCTTTAACGATTCAGGTAAATGCTTAATCCAATCTAGTTTCTGTCACAGGGACGGTGATCCACACTTTAAGCGGGGAGGATGTCAGTATTCTTGGCTCCAAATCGCTTGCGCATACCACTTAACTGCGAGGAACGTGACCGCTGAGTGCGTGCTTCGATACATCCCGTGTCATAGTTATGACTTGCAAGTGTACGGAACAACTGACGGATTAAGTGCTGCTTTATGAGAAACACAAAACGTGCAACCAGGAAACGGCAGACGTGTCTTTTGTGAAGTGGACACACTCGTGCAGTCAGTTGCTGTATTTTTCCACAAGCTATACATATGACGTTTGTCCCTTGAGTTTTCTTTTTGGCATCTCTGTTTTACGTACATATGAGAAAGCACCAGTAGTATTTTCTAAGAACTAGAAAAGAACTAGTGGCATGTGATTCAGAAAGGGAAGACACCTTCCATTCAAACCATGTTGACAATTCCTTTCTTAAGCCCAGCATGGTTGTTCATATTTCTTATGCTGAGGATTGAACTTTAAATGATAATTATATTGAAGAAAAACAGCATATGCTACGAAGAAGTAGAAGGGTCACTCCAACAATTATTAGCACTAGGCAATAAACTGATTAAACAAATGGAGGTAAGAAAAGTGGGCATTCTCCATCTTGGGTCTGATTATAATAAGGAAAAGCTAACTTTAAATTGAAATGACCTATATAAGTGTGTGGCCTTGATAAGGTTGGAGTCTCATAAGCTTCTAAAAGGCTCTAGAATTCTCTTCACTACTGGGAGGCCTTTTCCATACCACACAACGATAAAGTGCTATGATTCCACTTTAATTGCCATGGCTGTGTCCAATTAAATCTTGGGATTTGCAATTGAGGGAGGAGTACTTAGAATGTTCCACCATGCTTTTACCATTTATTTTAGAATATATATGTTTTTTTAAATAAAAAGGTTCGTCAGGGCATTTCAATTACTTCAGCCACTTTGAAAGCCAATAAAAGAAGCATAAAAATAGAGGATAACATGAAATGGGACAAGATCACCGGCTTTCTTTTGAAAGAAACATAGGTATGCACATAATTTGTAGTGTGTGTGTGTGGGGGGGGGAGAGACTGCATAATTCTTTTTGAAGAAATTTAGGAGAAAGCAAAAAGCTGCTTTTATTATTTTCTGGAAGATGTACTTCCAGGGAAAAGAAGAAGAAAGAATTGTGTTGCAGCGTTCCGAAAGTGTGAAAAAGGGGGTGACATTTTCTACCTCCCCATGACTAATTTAGGCAAAGGGAAGCCGGCCGAAAAAGCTATTTATAACCCACGCTGCCCAGACGAGTGGGGAGAAAGGCTGTGCGAAAAGGGCTTAACAGGTGCAGCAGGACTGCGCATGCCTCGTGCGCACGGCCCGGCTCAGATGTGCCCCTTGTGCTCTTGAGAGCTTTTCCAGCCCACCGCCCGTGGGGCGGGGAGGAGGAGGGAAGGGGGAGAGGCCTGGGCCCCACGGGGGTATAAAGGAGAGGCACACACACCCTTTTCCTGAATGAAATAGCTGAGCGAAGGAGAGGGCTTAGGGAGGAAGGAGAAAATCTCCATTCTTTCCCAGCGTTTCCATTTTTTCCCCCTCTCCATCCCTGCGTTAAAACCCCCCAAAAAAGGCACAGGAAGATGAAGTTCATCATAGGCATAGGAGGGTAAGTGAGCAGCATTCAAATCTTCCTTTTTCTCTCTCCAGCTGCATGCTCTTCTGTTCTCTTTAGAGTCGTGTGCTCCGAGACTTGTGGAATGCGTTTGCCTGTCAATTCCAGAAGAAAGGAAGCAAGGTCGATAGGATGCAAAAGTCCATCCTTGTCGGAAATTTAGATGCGCGGCAAAAACAAAATGCCGTTCCATGCTTGAAAGCAGAGGAAATGGTTCTTTTGAACAAGCCGGCCTGTGCAAGCTTGTGTCAAAGCAATTGCCAGGCCGGCAGAAATGCACAATTTTGTTTTAGAGGGGTGATCTGGCCTGGAACAAAGGTTATTGCTGTCAGGGGAGACCAAATCTTGATAGCCATTTAAAATGTCTGATTTTCTTCTAGTATTTCAAATACCATGCATGCATAAGAGTGATAGGAATATGTTATAATCCTTAATAAGACACTTACAGGGAAAGTATGGTTGCTTAAAAAGAATTAAAAAAAAAAACCTCTTGCAAGGATTCTTATCTCAATATAGAAAATAAAATATTAGGGAACATCTGCTCAGGTCCTTCTCTGGATTCCTGCCCTCTCTTTTTTTTACAAGAGCACTCTGGATCTTATCCCAGACAGTGCAATATAAATTTTTCCATCAAGTTGTAGAAACTGTGTGAAACTGCATGGGGGAAGCAGAGAGAACAATGCCTGCCTGCGTGCCTGCATTGATGCATGTAATTTAAGCAATGTTATATTTTTTTTGCATCGAGTCTTTTAATGCTTTAATCCATTCCTTGCACAATGGTTGCCATTTCAGCCAAATAAAGTGCCCAAGACACTTTATTTAAAAGTTAAAAGACAGCCACGTGCTGCTGGCAAGCATGTGGCGTAAAAGTTAAAACACAAAAAAGGACAGAGCAAATGGGAGCTGGGATTAAAAAATAATAGAACTCAAGCATTAAATACAGACTTTTTTAAATGAAAGGAACTGGAATTAATAGTCTGAAGACAAGAGACAAAAGTTGGTGTGTCTCCTTGCTGAGTTGTACACTTAAAAAGGGGAAAAAAGGGGGTCTCTGACCCCAAGGAATATGCAGTTAGGAATATTGAAAAGAGATTATAATGTTTGGGAACTGACTCCCCCCCCCCTTTTTCCGAACAAAATCTCTTGAATGTGCAAGGATGCTTTTTGTTACTTCGAACTATTTTTGTTTAGTGCAAGTTTGTTTCTCTATCTGTATCTCTCAAGTACAGAGAGATCTCACATACACAACCCAGAAAGGTTCAGTTGTTGATGCAAAAGGGTTAAAATATGACTATTTTCTATCTACAGTAGTTCCCTTTCCCTTTGCACACCCAGTTAGTTTGCAAAGTGCCACACAGCGTGAGAAATTCCTTTTCTTCCTTGAGAAAGAATCCTAATTTCTTTAGTTTTTTTTTAATAGCTTAAAGTCTGTAACACAAAAAGGCGGAGGTATTAACATAAATCTAGCAGCGCTTTTAAGATTGATTTATATTGCAGCATCAGCTTCGCAGAAGTGGATTGATTGGATTCCCTAAAAAAGTCAGACTTTTTTATAAACCAGAAATATAAACCAGTCAGCTTCAAGGTGCTGCTATTCTCATCTCCCTTTTCCTTTTCCTTCTTCAATTTAAAAAAAAGAAACTAAGCTTTGGTAAACTAAATTGGGCGCCTTAACTGCAAAAAAAAATAAATCCACGCAGAATCTTTGTCTTTTATTAATTTATTATTTTTCCCACAGCGCCCCCTCCCCTCGCTCCCCCCGCCCTCCCCCTTCTCCCGCGCCCGCCAAAGCCGAGGCGCCCGTTTAACCGACGACGTTCCCAGCCCCGTCTATTTATAACCTTCCCGCGCGCGCGCCTTTACGCGCCCTCGCCCGAATCGCCACTCCGTTGGAGAACAGCGCGAGGCGGAGCGCGGCAGCCAATCACAGCCGCGCGCGAGGCGGGCAATTTAAAAAAAAAACAAATCCCCGCTTTTTTTCCCTTTCATATTCCTTTTTTGGGAACGGCGGTTTCTCTGAGGGAGAAGGGAGGGGGGAAGCACGCAACAGTATTGTGTGAAGGATTTACACGGGTATAGGCCCCATTCGAGTTTTCGTGGGGCTTAGCCACCCCGGGGAGGGCGGGCGTGGGATGGCTGGGAGGCCGCGTGCGGTGTTTACTCGCAAGGAAGCCCCGCGGAGGGCAGCCCACAGCTTGAAAAGCTGTATTTTGCTCTCATTTCCCACACCTAGTAATTTCTGGCAATAGCTGCGTAGGGAAATTATATTTCGAAAGCCGTGTCGAAGGTAATAGCGAAGTTACTTTTATGGGTGCATGGAGAAGTTACTCCTAGTTGCTTGAAAATTGCTTTTAAGGGGCATTTTGGGGCCTCAGTGCCCTCAGGGTACCAGATCCGAAGACGGGAGGGAAAAATAAAAATCAGAAGGGAAAAATATAATGGATAGATAAATAGGTACCCTAAAGGCACTAGACCTTGGAAGCCAAGCAGGGTCAGCACAGGTTAGTCCTTGGATGAGAGCCCACCCATGAATCCCAGGTGCTGTGAGCTCTATTTCAGAAAAAAATAACTGGCAAAACCACCTCCTGGTACTTGTTGCCCAATAAAGCCCTATGAAATCCATGAGGTTGCCATAAGTCAGCAGGAAATTTGAAGGCAAATGCACACAGACCAAAGGCTTTTGATATGAAGTTGTCAAAATGTATCCTATTGTTCCTGAAGTTTCTCCCTTCCATAAATAAGGAGAAAATAACAATCGGGGCCACAAGTTACAGAGTAGATTTATTTTTCCACCAGCACAATTACAGGGAAGGGTTATGTTTTACACACTGTAGGTTACTTTGGAAAACATCTTACAGAGATACAACCTAAACATTCCCAACATTTGAATGTAAGCAGTAGACATTTGAGGTATCCACCTTATATTACGGTATTTAGCTTTTTCACATTTAAGATGGAATCTTTAGTTGACGAAGCTGGAAGGAAGAAGGGGAAGAGCAGGTATCCCACCTATTTCATTATTGTTTGTGTGCGAGCATGAGTTTTATTATGAGCTACTTCTTTTCATGCTGTAACAGCTCTTTCACTTAAGGAATTGCTAAATGTTCAAGACAGCTTAACCTTATTTCCAGTGAATATAATAACACAAATAACCCAAAGGCTGAGGTGGTGTCCGTGCAAAGGTGACATGATGCTCTTCCAAAGTTTGCTGATCCGTCATCCTTCTAACATTGTCTCCTGCCATTCTGCTTTGCATTTTCTTATCTAGCGTGACCAATGGTGGCAAAACCACTTTGACCAATAGACTTATCAAAGCCCTTCCAAACTGTTGTGTTGTCCATCAAGATGACTTCTTCAAGGTAAGTATCTTTATTTTTCGTCCTCTTGAGTTTAATTATACATTGAGACTGTGCACATAGTTCTTGCTAAGATTTCATTATGCACTCTAGCATTTAAGAAGGAGCTGGTGAGCATCTTTTCATTAGAACAAACTAAGGATGCATGTTCAGGGTGGACAATAACACAGAGGTGCATTGGAACACTTTTTTTCTTTTTGTCCAGTATAAAAAGTGACTGTTCAGGGATATATACGTATACAGATGCTAACCTGGAAAGCTGCTACAATTAATTTTGGGATAATTGCCAAAACTGATCAAAACTTCACTTCTCCATAAACATCAGAACTGTTCTAATTGCAATAACCTGCTTTGAACCTGGGTTGTTGTTTTGCCTTGTTTAGAAAAAGGCATACAATAAGTTCGACAGCAACCGTTTTATTTGTTTATTTAATTTATATGCCACCTTTCTCCCAGGACAGGGTCCAGTATAGTAGTAGTAATAGTAGGACTAATCATAATATTTAAAGATTGCAACTCCCAGCAGCAGAGTCAGTGGCTATAGTGACTGTGGGTTTCTGGTAGTTGTAGTCAAAAAGGAACCTTTTCAAGCTGTGGTTCACACATGGAGATAAGCCGTGTTTGATATCAATCGTGGCTTGTTGCTTAGGCCATGGTTTATATTGATTGTGGTTTGTTGCTTAAGCCATGATTTGCATGGTGGACAAGCAAACAAAACATCTCTCATCTTTCTGATTTATTGCCAAACCCACTATCAGCTTTAAACAGAAGGAGTCCCTGCTGTCCGTGGGAAATGGCATTTAATGCAGTAGTTCCAGGGTCTTCCACTTCTTGATAGGATTTCCCCAAGAAACTCCATGTCATTGCAGAAGATTTGGAGGCATGTCCTAAGATATATGTTCAGTACATGAGCATTCTTTGAGCAAGATAAGCCAACGTGCCTATCTTGACACATGACAAAGATCCAATTGGTGGCAATAGACCCGATAGATTTTATTTATGATCTTTAAATGAATGTTTTAATGACCGTTTAAAGCGTTGCTTTAAAACAAATTAATTTTTTTTACAATTTTCATTTATGCATTTATTTGATTTTTTTAAAATATAGTCTAACATGTAGATTCTCTTACCCCCTTGCAAAGTTACTGCCACTCCTTACTTCATTATTTTTTCTAGCTATAGTGCCATTTCCAGTTTTTGAAAACCAGCAATCCCACAAGCTGTGCAGGTCACAAACTGATAGGTAATGGATACGACATTGCTATGTCCGTGTGTGCACATGGAATATTCCTGCCAGTGCGCATATGTGCCTGATTTCTGCAGTCCTTTCACCTCAGAAACAGATTACAGAAATAAGAATGCGTATGCCCTGATAGACAGGGGTAATATTGTGTTGCAAATGATAGAAAAGGGAAGGAAGTTTTAGCAAGTTGTCCCTAGCATTGGTGAACTGTCCTCATCTTTCTGAATTATGTCCTACGTGTTTTGCCATCTTGTAAACTGGAGTCTATTTGACACTACACGACAATAGCGGTATGATTCCACTTTCACTGTCATAGCTCCGTCCGGTGGAATCCTGCAGTTTGTAGTTTGTTGATGCGCTAGAGATCTTTGGCAGGAAAGTTGAAGCGCGTCTCCTTAAACTACAAATCCCAGGATTTTGTGAGATGCAGCCAGTTAAAGTGGAATCATGGCGCTATATTTGTCGAGAGCGAAAGGGATCCGTGAGTTAGCGTAATTCCAAGAAGGCCAACAGCAGCCTTGTCAGCTCCGTGGAACAAGCTGAGCCCTGCTTTAACCCTGCTGAAATTAGTGTGACAGTTTGGCTGTCAGTTTCATAGAGGTCAGTGGGACTAAAGCAGCTTGTGTATAAAACAGGCATTTCAGGGCTTTCTCCTCAAACTTCATTACTAATGATAACCCTGCTCCCCTTCATTGGGACGGGAGAGAATTCTGCACGACTCCTTAAGGCCCAGTGTCCCTGCTGCTCCTCACGGCAACATATCAGATGTCCTTAGCCAAGGAATTCTGCTTCTGTTGGACTGAATTTCTATACTAAACCATAAAGGCAGTTGAGATAAAAATGGTAATAGCCAGGTTAGCAGACAACATTCATTTATTTATTAAAATGCTAGATATTCTTTTATTTAATAAAAGCTAACGTTCAGTACACTTCAGGACATTGAAATTTACAACTAACTCAGTACACTTGTAGAGGAAATGTAGTTTCTAGGTGTGTTTAGGTTTCTTCAGATCATTCTGTAGAATATACAGTGAAGAACATAGACTGATATCATCCAGGGGAGAACAAAATGAGACGATTTCCCCTCTACATAAAAGTTCTTCTCCCCACCCCCGTGGAATTTTCCTTCTCCCAAATTCCTAGCGTTGAAGACAGTGAAACACTGAAAATTGTTCACATCATGAACTCTTCTCTTGGCTGTGTTCCCAGGGTTACCTGGTATCCTTTTCTTTGGATACCTAAATTGTTATTTTTAAATGTTCAGCTGAAGATTTAACTTTACTGCAATGCTAGAAATGTGGGGGCTGAAGGGGAATTTCATTAGGGGAAGAATTCTTATTTGGGGAGCCATGTCCTCATCCTTCCTCCCACCCAATGCCAACACACCAGGCCGTAATTTAATTTGGAAGATGTAACTTAAAACTGGCTTCTACAAGGAATGTCCTAAAACTGCAGCTGTGACCCAGCCTAGTAAAGCCATGAGTTCATAGCTATTGCAGGCCCCAAGAGTCAGTGCTGGCTCTGGCATATGGAATTGATACAAGCGGATCAGTGGAGAATAGAGAACCAAACCTAATATTCTGGAGGAGCTCTTGGGACTGGGTTGGGTAATGGGGCTGGGGAAAGGCAATCTGAACTGTCATTCTGCACCAGAGCTGTTTTGCTAAGTGAGCCCTTGCCTCCATTTTGTATGTGTATGTGTATATTTTACAGTAGTGTCCAGGTTGTGATCGGATCGTAGGTAAACTGATCACCCTGCGTTTGCAGCAATGTTTTATTGATCACTATATTTCAGCCACAAGATCAAATACAAGTCGGGGAAGACGGCTTTAAGCAATGGGATGGTAAGAACGGTGTTCGCTATAGGATGCAGTAATGTATATTTTCCTAAGTATATTTTTTATCACTATCATTTTATTAAATAAAGACTTAATTGTAAAATTTATATAATTCTATAAACACACGTTTATAATTTAATATACTTTCACACCGAATTTTTCACATATTTTTAATTGACCTTTTTCTATACGTATATGTATATATTTCCTTTCTTCTCACTAGTGCTGGATTCCTTGGATATGGAAGCGATGGTGAACACCGTGCGGGCATGGATTGAGAATCCAGTGAAATTTGCCCGATCCCACGGAGTGAATGTTTCACGCAGCTCAAAGTTGCAAAGTTCTGATGATGATATCCACATCCTGGTTGTTGAAGGCTTCCTACTTTACAACTACCGGTAGCAATATCTTTACCTTTCTTGTTCACTTTAAATAATTATTATCTGGTTGCCCCCTTTTTCAATTGACCTGTGGTCCTTGGGATGTAATCTCTGCCTGTCTTTCTACAGATGCATTACACGCACAAGAGTGAGGAGGAATCTTTGTTAACTCCTTGCTCTTGGTCCAAAACTACATGTGACATTTAATTACTTAAATTTTTATTTTATTTATTACATAGTCACAAGTATTCCCAAATCTGATCCTCTTATATAGTGCAGTAAAGGTTAACAATGAGAGGCTTTCTCTTTGTAAGCCATTTATACAAGATTCATGGATTGTACTGTACAGGAGGACCTTTGGTTGTGTTTTTAAAGAAGATCTGGTGAAGAAGGCTGTTGTATCCAAGCTCTTTATAAGTTAAAAGTGTCACCTCTAATTTTGGCTCGAAAGCAAAAGGAAGGAGTTACAGACCTTGGAGCACAGCTGTAATAATAAGCTTCACCATTCCAACACTGTGCGGATGTGAGAGCTTACAGAATATTCTGTGGCCTCCAAAACATTTCACAAACAGTCTTGTGTGGAGCCTTGTGTCAGAGACCACCGAGATTAGGAGAGGCCCATAGATCATCAGGGAAATTGGGCAGTAGGGTTCCAGTTGAAGAAGATCTTTGCATCCAGTTCTTAGTTTAATTCCGGAAGGTCACTGTGAGCAGGGATTACATATGCAGGCTTGTCCACACTTTGAAAAACAGAATGATGAACTCCAGTCCTCCTCAGTAGTAAATCATTTATCTCATGCACTGTAGGCATATCAGAAGTGGCTTGGCAAATAGCCTTAGGATCTGTAGATGTTCAGAAGGAACTGGGACACGTTCCTGTTCCCACCCCAAAAAGGCTATGTAACTTACAAACTAAGTTTTAATCTGGGGAATCTTTCAGAGCTCAGACTCTAGAACTGGAGTTAAAATTAACAAGGCACTTTTCCTACCACTGCAAATGCTGGGGAAGTCGACACCTTTCTGAACCTGTGATGGAGTCTCTTTGGTATGGCCATGTCTTTGTACAAACCCCACCTGTTATTTTCACCTCTGGGGAAAATGTGCAACTTGTAGGCCTCCAGATGATGTTAAACTGCAACTTCCCTCCATCCTAGTCATCCCAGCCAGTGGTAAAGGATTTAGGCACAGTGTAGTGGTTTGGATGTTGGGCTGGGACTCCAGGAGACCAGGTTCACATCTCCACTCAGCTGTGGGAACCGTGAATGGGTCACTCTCTCGCAGTTATAGAGAAAGGAAATGGCAAGGCGAGGTCTGAACAAATCTTGCCAAGAAAACCCCAGCTGAGGGGTGTCTATACTGGAGCCAGCACGGTGGATCACTGGATTAGGACCAGGATTTGAATCCTTCCTTAGCCATGGAAATCTCATGGTGACCTTGGGCAAGCTCCACTCTCTTAGCCCCAGGCAAAGGCTTTGGCAAACCTCCTCTGAATAAATTTTGCCAAAAAAAAAAAAGCTTAGGATAGGATTGGCAGAAGCTAGAGTTGACTTGAAAGTGCGTAACATTAACAAACAACAGCTGGGCAACCCCTGGCCTCTTGGATAGTCTTTATCACCTACTTCCAAGGCTCCGTCGAGTCTACCCCTGCATCTTCCATTAACCACTTGTAACTTCATACTTGCTATAATCAGAAATCAAAAATTATATGAACTAAATATTTCCCCCACTCTAAGAAATTGATTGAGACTGTGCTGCTCCCTCAGTGAATGAATCAATAATCAGATTTATTCATTCTAAAGCTGATCAGGAATTTTGCACCAAATTTGCTCCTCAGTGGAGCTAAAATGCCGTCAGGGCAGCCATCTCCAAACTGCAGCCTGTCAGACAAGCTGGGAGTTCAGCTTCCATTAACCCAGAGCAAGCACAGTTAATGGTATGGAATCTGAAACCTAAAACTACTGGAAGACACTGAACTGGGGAAGACGGCATCAAGGCCTTCAATGGAATGTGATACACATTTACATTTTAGGAACTGGAAACCATAGCTGAGTTCTAAGAAAGCTAAGAAAGTAAAATGTATGCCTTCATGTCACCGGTTGACTTATGATGGCTCCAAGAATTTCGGAGGGTTTTCTTAGGCAAGGAATGCTCAAAGGTAGTTTGCCATTTTCTTCCTTGGAAATAGAGCCCATGGCAGCTGATAGTCCTTGGCAGTCCCCCAAGTGCTAAGAAGGGCTGACCATGCTTAATTTCCAAGATCAGCAGGATCTGGTGCATTTACAGTATTAGGCAATTCCATACTGTAAATCTACAACCATGTAATTCAGTGGTGGTTTTGTCACACACACTCCCTGCGGAATACCTGCACTGTGCAACCAGTTATTTATCTGTGAATGTGCCTCTGCTTTCCCCGATCGCAGTGAATCAAGTGGTACACTGAAGGCACTGAGAAGGAGTTACACATCACCCAAGAATGTGCAACTCCATGTGCAACAGTTACATAGCTAGAATCCCACTTATTCACCTGTGAACTGAATACAAATGTTGTGCTACAGCCCACAAATGTAGTGCACGCATAAAGGAACTTAAGTGCGCATAAAAGCTTAGCAGTTTTCCGGCCTCTATCTCACCTCCCTCATCTTATAGTAGAACTAAAGGCTAAAGTTAGAGTCCATTTTTCTGTGTGTGTTAGCAGAATAGAGAGGAAGAAGCGTTTCTGAAAATTTGGCACCTGTATCAGGCCTTTGGAACTGGCAATACGGAAGCCATGGTTTTTGTACTTGATTTTATATCTCTTAGCCTCTTCAGTAAAGAACCAGCCTGCCTCTAACCCTGTCCTTCCTTTCCCTCAGGCCACTGGTGGACTTGCTGGATAAACGGTACTACTTGGCCGTTCCATACGATGAATGCAAACAAAGGAGGAGGTAAGGGCAGAAGCTTGGCCCACATTTTCAATCCATCTTATTCCCGTGACACTGCTGCATTCAGGAAACATCCCTTCCTGTTAATGGTCCAGTCCCAACACATCCTTTGGAGGAACTTAATACCTCTGGTCCTATACAGTTATAGAGAACCAGCTCCCTGTAAGAATGGGAAGCTACAATGGTACATAGAATAGCTGTGTTAGTGGCATGATTCATCTTCATGCTGACAGTGGCAGCTGATGGCAGAACTGCCCTGAGCCAAGTTGCTGTCTTCTCTTGAAGGACACAACCAACTAGGGCGTCAGCCTGATACCAGGGACCATGACGTGGCCCTGAAATCAATGCGTTTTTGCATTCTGTGGATACCACCTGCAAAGGTTTTAGGTGCATGAGATCCAGCTTAATTTAAAAAGCCCTTTACATTAATGAATGACCATTCAGTTTGAGGGGCAGTGGAGAGGATGGACGGAGCCTGCAACATCCTCCCAGTGCGGCATAAACGTCCGCAGGGCACATGTTGATGGCGGGTAATTGTGGCTAGAAACATGGTTTATGGTCTCAACCACATTGCAAAGCTATTAAACTGAAATGGCTCAATTCTCTACCAGTGTAAAACACTTCTTCTCTTGTTTCTTCCCCAGTACACGTAAATATACAGTACCTGACCCTCCAGGTCTGTTTGACGGCCACGTCTGGCCCATGTATCTTAAGCACCGGAAGGAAATGGAGGCCAGTGGAGTTGATGTTGGTAAGGGCCAAAGACTTGACTTTGGCTAAGAGGGAATTAGAGCATTTTATAGGGGTGCAGGGTATTTGTCTAATATAAATATTTGTTGTTGTTACATGCCTTCAACTCTTACCTGTGGTGACACTATCCTAGAGTTTTCTTGGCTAGAGAAGGTTTGTTGTCACCTTCCTCTTTGGTGGAGAGTGTAACTTGCCCAAGGTCACCCAGCGGGATTCCATGGCTGAGTGGATTCTCACCCAGGTCTTCTGGAATGATAGTCCAGTACTCAGACCGCCATACCATTCTTCCTCTGAAGGAAATGAGAATTTATTCAGATGAGGTTTACCACCATTCCCTTCCTCTAAGGCTCAGAGAGTGAGACATGCCCAAGCAAGTTTCCAGAGCCGAGTGTGGATTTGAACCCTGGACTCCCAGAGTTCCAGTCCAAAACTCAAGCCACTATGCCATGCTCATATAGCCAAGAGATATTTGTTAAAAATTTCATAAAGCAACAGTAGGCTGCCTGAATTTCCCACACAATATGACTGCACACAGTGATATCATCTTCTGTAACACTTATGGAAGAGCCACCTGTTCCTAAACATTTAAAGCATATTTAGAAAACATGCTTAACACTGCAGTGTTGTAAAACTTTAAAAGTGTGCTAAGTCTCCAGATCAATTTTAATTCTGCAGTTTTAAATTAATTCAGCTGCTAACATCCTTCCTTTCAGAATTCATAACTCCCTGTTGTTATTTTCAGTTTATCTGGATGGCCTGAAGTCCAGAGACGACCTTTATAAGCAAGTCTTTGAAGATATACAGAACAACCTTTTAAATTGTTCATAGGTGAATATATTCCTAATAGATGTGGTGGGGAGGGAATAAAGAGGGCTTTCCTTTCCTGAAATAAAAATTGCCAGTTTTATTTCCATAATTTGAATATTAATTTCTTCCTTTTGCTTTTCAGGATCTGTGGACAATGGACAGATCTGTGTACAAATCTGATGTAAATATTACTTTGAATATTAATAGAAACTTGTTTCCATAAAGCCAATCTCTCACTGTCCTTTGGAAAACAACTTTATGTATATAATTGAATGTTAACCTAATTTATTTACAACGCAAGAATGGGCAGGTTTTTTTATTTCCTCCTTTTATATTCCAGTGGTTTAAATGTGTATGTCGTAAAGCTGCATTTTTATAACGCAACACCAAGTGCCAGTTTGTAAAATAGCACCATCGATGCCCGTATCTTTATGTCTGTGTCTTTAAGCCTTTGTTCAATTGCTTGTACGACATCACATTGTACACACCGTAAAAACGACAAAACAAAACCCAAAAAAATTAAACGTTTTGATCTCTTTGTTTCATTGCAGTCAACAATTTTGAGGAGCACACCTACCTCTGTGGAAGGCCCCACGGTTAGTCCCCAGTTTCTGTGAAAGAGAATCCCCACTTGAAACCCTGGAGAGCAAGTGGGACCAGTCAGTGTGGGCACCCCTGAGTTAGATAGACCAAGGGCCTGACTCAGTATACAGGGCAGCTTGCCACGTTCCTATCTGGTTGGCTAGTGCCACAAATCCAGAGACTTGTGGGAGTCACATGCAATAATGTTGATAACACGTTGTTGATAATAAGAGGCACCGAGAACAAAACATAAGAGGAAAAGCTGAAGTTGGGCAAGTTCAGCCTGGTGATGAGAAGACTGAGGGGTGACATGACTGTTCGAGGGCCTCAGTAAAAAACGTCTCAAGGGGCAGCTGTTTTTCCACAGTGTTGGCCAAACAAAGAAAACTCATCAGGCAAGAAGTATGATTTACTTAGTGGGGAAAAGACATAAAAATCAGTTAACAAAAGGGGGAAAAAAATTCCCCCAAAGGGTTTTTTAAAAAAAAAAAAACCAGGCGAACAGGAGGTCCACCTCTGTTTTTGAAAAACTGGCATTAATGTTAGTTGAGTGTGTGTGACCTATTTAAAAAGTGAATCACCACTTTGAAGGCTTATGGGAAAGGCTATTTACTTTCTTTTTTTCATTTAACTACTTTTTAATTATTGCATTTAGGGAGTTTTTAACAATTAAAAAAAAATATTGTAAGCTGCCTTGAGTCCCAGACAGGGGAAAAGGTGGGATATAAATATCACCACCAACATGCCTCCAAAGAGGAAATTCTATTCCAGAGCATGAATATTTCTTTGTTTAATGTTGGCAGCTGGTTCCCATGTCAGTAGTGAAAGGAATCCATTCCAGGTTTTGAGCAGCTTGGAAAGAGCTGTCCAAGGTGCCAAACCTTTTCAGGAAGAACATTCAGCATCTTGGAGAGCTACTTGAAAGTCTGGATTAAAACCTGGAGTGGATAAATTGTCACACTGATATGGAAGCCACTGGCCACCACTAAGGTGACGAAAACAGAGTTAGCAAGTAGCAGTTTGGGGAACAGGATAGAAATAAGGTCAGTTTCAAAATGGTTTGGCAGGAGATCTTGCAGGACTTGGCATTCAAACATTCCTGTACGATATGATAACATAGGCATATTTCTCTACCTAGATCACACGCCAAATCGAGAGATCCCTCCCAGAATCTACAAGCTCTCAGGCGTGTATAAGCTCGTGTGGCCAGGTTTTCCTAACAGGCATAAGGGACAGTTGGAACTCATGACATGCAGGCTTGATGTTCAGGAAGCAGCTAGTGAGAAATTTGTGTTCTGCCTAAACACCAAGTGAAAGTATTCGTTGCAGGTAACCTAGCCATATGTTTCTCTCTAAAATTAAGATACTGTCTACATAAACTACACAAAGCACAAGTTTCTGTCTTTAGGAAGGCCCACAACCCAGACTACAGGATTTGGGAGCACCTTGTTCACTGTATACAAAAAGAAAGCTTTCCAACCCTGAAATAGGGAGACATCCCTTACAATAAAGGACAAGCTTTCTGGATCTCAAATAAGGGGCCTATAAGGGGCCTATAAGGGGCAAGCTTTCTGTCCCACAAATAGAGATTATTCCTTAGAATAAGAGACACCTGCCAGCTCTATAAAGGACAAGTTTTCCAGCTCTCAAATAAGGGAAAATTATCCTGTAAAGGACAAGTTTTCCAGCGGTCAAACAGGGGACATCACTTATAACTCGGGACATCTGGTGATTCCAGTATAAACTTAGCATTCTGACATTTTCTGTCACTTATTTAGATGTTTGGGCTCTTTGATGATTTAGTACCAACACTGATTTTTCTTAATTCATTACCATATGAGTGACATGGGGTAAAGTATTGTTACTGCTCCAGAAGAAAAAGTGTTAAAAATCAACATTTCTCAGATTCTGGACTCCTGCAGACAGACCAAATGTGTCAGAAGAGTCGGCCCAATTATTATTCTTTTTTCCCCCTATAATTCTCACAATTGTTTTTCTTTCTTTTTTTAACTCCAAATATTTCTGTTGTATCAGACTATTTTCTGGCAGTTTCCAGAACCATCTGGCACAATTTATCCTCACTCTTGAATGAGTTTCCTTTTAATTTCAATACATACTAGATTAGCAAAGTCTCCTTTGAAGAAGGAGGAAAGACAAAGAGAAGGAAAAGGGGAAAAGAGAACAAGGAGAAGAAGATGAAAGGGAAGAGGAGAAGGAGGTGGATTAATGACATTTCATAGGGCTGTAGCTTTGGTCAAAGGGCTAAATAGACTTAAAAGGCAAATAGAGAAACGCAAAGCTCCGTTTGAACAGAAGCTTCTTTGCTCCCCTTTTCATCTTGCAAGCTTCTACTGTTGCTTTTTTCTCTTCAGCAAATGAGCAACTGCAGCTGGAATGGAAGAAACCAGTTGGCCCCCAATGCCTGGGATGTTTTGCATTCTTAGTGCATTGTTAATACCGATGAGCTGGCTGCGAAGAAAAATTAACTGTTCTCTTTTATTCTGTCATGCGCCTTCTTCTGTGGTCACGTCGGATGACCAAGCACAGCTGGACGTCGACAGCACAAGCGAGCTGCGCAGCTGATGCTTTTTTTAAAATCTGGAGTTATGTGCTGAGGCATGTCCCACAGATGCCTTGCTAACAGGCAATTGGGAGCAGGGGGATTAAGGGGGCACAGACCTTGGCTTAAATTGAGGCTTATGTGTGAGCTCACGTGTGGATTCTGGCACACCTCTGTCTCTTGGCCTCAACCCTTTAAGACAGACAGATAGCATGCCCTCCAATTGTTCATTCAACAGTGGCAATTCTGATTAATCCTCTATCATCCCACTTTCTCAGCTGCTTTTAAAATGTCCCAGTTCTTCTCTCTTCCTCCCACTTTTGTCTTCAGCTCACTTCCATTGCTGCAAACTGGGTTCAAAAAGTAGTTTGTACGCAATTAATTCAAGAGAGAGGGAGGACTGGGCGCAATCATGCCTTTCCCAAACTGCTGCAACCTCTCCTGGCTCATCTGTTCCTCTTATTAGTAACTTTTGGCACTTTGATCACACTGGTGTTGCTTGGTTACAAATGTCCCAGTTTTCAGATGTGAATGTTGTAGGGTAGGAAGAGCCAGCGTTTTATTGATCAGGGTTTTCTTCTCCACAGGCTTAAAATAGTCTGTCCTGGCCAAACAGGGCCACTTCAGAAGTGCTGTTTTGTCATTCCCCAACCTTTCTTGTCCTAAGGCAAAGAGCCAAAGTCCCGTTTCTTATGGACAGCTCAGTGGCTGGCCAAGCCAGTTAGCTATGGATAGGCTGTTTGTCAAATGCTGGTGGCGGTTTTTAAATAAAGAAATAAATGCGCTGTTTCATGGATGCACTATAGTCCTAATAACTTAAAATAAAATAAAAAAGAAAGCAGGATAAGGAAACATTTTCTTCCAATGGGCTGCAGAATTAAAAGGAAATGCTCTTGAAGGTGAAAATAAAATTATCATCATTGTCACTGTATATTTATACACCGCCATCTGTGTACATGGCTCTTTACAAGTAAAACAACCAAAAACAGTGGATCCTGCCAAAGGGTATAATCTAAAATATGTGTGTAGACACACAAACACAAAGGAAAAGAATTATAAAGAAATAACGTACAATTGTAAAATAAATTTTCCAGGTAAAATACAAAAAGAAAATGCCATATAATATAAAGCAAACTGACAAGTACATGTAATCAAGCTATTCAAATTATAAAACAATTTTAAACTAAAACTCCAGAAGCTTTTGAAAACAAAAAGGGTTTCAATGGATATTGCCAGAAAATAATCAAGGACAACAGAAACGTCCTGAGATTTACAGTGACAAACCCCACAACCTTCTAACACATCTGGACAAGTCCAGTAGGAGCAGCCTGATTATGGAAGCATGACAGCCACGACAAAGTTCTCTGCTGCCTTTCTGTCAGGGGTGATCTGGCCAGGGAGGTTGGATGAGATGACCTAGAAGGCCCCCGTCCAATCCTGGGATTCCAAGAATTTCACAAGGATCAGATGGAGGGAGCAATCCAGAAGAACCCCACTGAACTTCATCTGAGCACAGACAGGAGAAACTGAGATCAGTTGAGTCACTACCCCAGAACACTTCCCTGGGCCAAAGTTAGACGTCCCTGGATAATATTTACTCTTAAATATCAACCCAGGTGGCAATTTGCAGTTTGCAGCTCCGCTAAGGCAGATCTCAGTATCACCTCTCACTCTCACTCACTCACACACCTTCCAGCGTTTCACAGATGAAAAACCTTGTGGTCAAGCAACATCAGAGTGTGGTCAAGAGGGTTTAATGTAGAAGAATGGACAAGCTATGAGACACTGCAGCAATTTGCTTTTGTCTGAGCCTAAAGGGAAGGGCGAGTTTCTTCCCCAGCTGAGTTAACAGAGTGGAAACCACTTTTGTCTTTTGACCTCTGTTTGCAAGAATGGTAGTAAGCTGAGGACAAAGGGGGAAAGTAGGAGGAGAAGAAACAAAACCTGGATATTTTAAAAGCAGTGGAAAAAATGGGACAGCAGAGAATTAATAGGGACCATCCCTGCCAAATGGGGACAGACTAAGAAAGACTAACTGAGCCTCCCACTGACATTGTCTGGCAAAACTGGATCACCAGGACCCCTGTGTCACTGCACCTCCTCAGAAATTGTCAGTCAGAAGTATCCTAAATGACCAAGCACTCAGAAATATTAGCACTGCTAATTGTCACTGAGCCTTCACAGGAATGATGAAGGCAGCCTGCAATTCATCTTGGGCACCCTTATTAGGCTGTAAGCTACACTGAAGCACAGAGGGGATTTCTCAGTCAGTGTTGTTCTTGGAAGAATCTTACTTAAGGAGATTCGAATGGTAATAGACAGGGAAAGTAATTTGCTCCTCTGCCCTTACAAAATTAAGAACAAGATGCCTGACAGTGTTTGCCTTCTCACCCAAAAACAAGGTCCCTGGGCATTTCCACTATCCACCAGCTCTTACTGGTTTCTTAATTGAGAAATCAGTTAAGAAGTACTCGAAGGTCCCACCACTGAATGGGAAAATTGGCTGCAGGAGATGCCAGCAAGCAGGTTGATTGTCTTCCAAGTTAGGAATCACATGGTTCATCTCTCCAACTGGAGGGCTGGGGCTGCCAGCCATCTCCAGGCGGGAGACAAGGGGGCAAATTTGACTGAGTTTTGCCGGGCTGAGGAAAGGTCTGGGTGTAAATATCCCCCTCAGCTACTCAAGTAGCAGTTTCCTACAATTTGCGAGGCTTGACTGCTGCAACTTGTGAAGACTCTCCAGGAGTCTATGCTCAGCCTCCTCCATTCCCTTTCCATGCCAGGACTCACCCTCTGCTCTGCAAACAGGCTAGTTTAAATGTTTCTTATCTTGTCTCTTCAAGCAGGTGAGCAGGCATTTAGGTACTTAATGCCTAAAGCTTCTTGACTTCACCAGGGGTCTTCTCTGGGTCTCAAGTGTTAGCTCTGTGGGATGATTCTTATCTACACAAGTTGCTAGGTCAGGAAAAGATTAATTCTTGAGAACCAGCTGAAGATTTTTTGGGGGGAAGAGAGAGAGGTGGGGGGAGGAGAAAGACAAGAATGAAGGGGGCTAAAATTAGTCCCAGACCTCTGTGGAATGAAATTAAACCCAGCCTCATACAACTCACGCAAGCTGGCAAACACTGATGATGTTCCCTGACGGAGGATCAGCAACAGGGATCTTTCTTGTATCTGTCAAGACCTTTTTTTTTCTTTTTTGTTTACTTTTTTTTTTTAAGCCAAAGAGGATGGGCAGTCTCACCTGGACTCTGGGAATCTTTTGAGTCTGGCCACTCACAATTCCTCCTAGAAGACAAACACTGGGTCCTGTTCAAGGCTTTTGGGAGATGTCCTTCCCCCGCCACTTTGCAAACAATGCCTTTTGACCTAGGCTGTGTTGCAACCCGGACCGGCATCCCTTCCACACTATGCAACTGTATGATTCCACCTTAAGTGCCATGGCTGCATCCCATGGAGTTTGGACTCCACGCTGAGGCATAATGGAAAGTGGTTTTGAGTCTTTGACCAGGTTTCAAATCCCCCAGTCAACCGGAAGACCAGGTTTCAAATTCCCCAATCAACCATGGAAAGTCAGTGGGCAACCTTGGCAACCTATCACAAGGTTTTCTTGGCAAGGTTTGTTCATGGGAGATCAGGCAGGTCAGTTGTGAGTTGGAGATCTCTCATCCATAGGGCTGCCATAAGTCAAAGTTGACAGCAGTTAAGAAGACGATAAATAAATTGCTACAGATCTGTCTTACCTAGGTATTCTGGGAAAGACTCCTGCCTGGAACCCTGTAGGCCAAGTGAAGCAAATCGCTTGGGAAGGGGCAGGAAAAGAGCGGTCCAGGGAGACTGGAGAAATCAAAGGCCACAAAACCGGCCTTGGGCCACATACGGCCCTCAGGGCCACATTTTGCCTACCCCCTTTCTAAGAGAAGGGACTTGAATTGCACAGGAAGGAACTGCACGGATCACAAACTCTTCCTTGATCTCACTGACTCTCGGTAACCTGCATGGATAATTTGACCCCAGCTTTGAGCCCAAGAAAGGGCAGGAAGGTCCAGTGGGAAAGGACAAAATCTGGACTATTCTTGGAACCTTCCTTCTGATACCACGCTGAACTGAAACGGTTGTCCTTGTAAACACAACACCCTCCCTTTTGACCCTTCCTTGTGCAACCTCTGGTGGCAATGGTGGGGAAATCTGGCCAAGCAAATTCTCCCCCCTCCTTCACAGTGACAATCACATTTGTACTCACCTTCTTGTTTTAAGAAACACACGGACGGTGCATGTTTTGTAACGGTGACGCATAACCATGTGAAACAGGCTCAGACAGGAGCTGGGAAAGGCCGGATGGTACAGAAGAGACACGTGGCAACTCTGCCTTTTGGAGAAGTTCAGAGTTCTCTCCTTGAGCCCCACGGAAATGCTCGGATCTCGTCTAGACACTCCTCCCAGTGCTGAATTCAGGCCTGGTGCAAATATAGCATTTTGTCCTCAGGAAAAGGCAACGTTCAAATAGAAACAAGAAGAGCTCTGGCGCTTGGCTCTTCATTTCTGCCATAAATTTCCAAGAACTGCCTATTTTTTCACCCATTCTGAGGGGCCCTTAGCTATCAGGGAATCTCTGGTCCCTGGGAAGTGTTGGGAATTTGTTTTCAAGCCATCTCAAGCCTGGTCTAACCATCTCCATTCTGTCTACACTAAATGGCAACACTTTCTGGGGCTTTTGCAACCTAGCCGTTTGGATAACTCAGTCTGGCTCTGGTTTTTCCTCTTTCAAAATGAAATAACATCCCAGTCTTCATGGTTCTGAATGCAGACTTGTTCCACTTCTCTGACAGGTTAGGGACTGGAAGACTGACAGAAAATGGAATGGGTTGAAAAGCAGGACCCACGTTCTGTACTGTGGGGAGCATGACGGGTTTACGGAGGTTCACTTGGGACAGACGGCGTGTGTGCTGCTTGCAAAGTCTCTCAGACGGCTTAGCTCCCCTTTTCCCCCTCTCAGCCCGTTTCGTAAGCAGTGGTCACGTGCAAGAGTTTCCAAGCAAGCCTTCATAGGCAAGAAGAACCGATGAACGAGCAGAACCCCTGTCAAATGGATGGAACTCATCCTTAATTTAGAAGTGTAAAAGGAGCAAATCTTCAGATAACAGGGCATCAAAACGTGGGGCTTTCCTGCCAAGGTTTAGAATAATCAGAGTTGGAAGATACCCCAAAGGTCATCTAGTCCAACCCCATTCTGCCATGCAGGGAGACAGGATCGAATCACTCCCAACAGAGGCTCTGCCTTAAAAAACTCCTGCCACATAAAAAAAATTCCGTGAGGGGGCACCCGGATTTGAACCAGGGACCTCTTGATCTGCAGTCAAATGCTCTACCACTGAGCTATGCCCCCTCTACTTAACAAAGAATCTTTCAACATTGTGATGAAACAATTTGTTTCATATAGGAAGCTATTTATACAGAGCTAGACCACTGTTTCATCTGGGTCAGTGTTGTTAATCCAGGCTCTACTTCATGGTTTAGGTTCTGACTTCTGTCTGAGTTTTTTTCCCATGCTTGATTGTGTTGTCCCTTAAAATAATAATAAAAAAGCATTGTTGGACTGCAGCTCCCATCATTCCCCCTTCCTCCAGTGGTGAGGAATGCTGGAAGCTGGAGTCCTAACAGCAGTTGGAGGGCTGTAAACGGATCACTCCTGCCGCAAGCACGTGAAAACCTCAGCGTCCTCTGCAGCCATCTGGACGTTCACACAGAGGCTTTATTGCAACCAAGGATACTCCAAATATGTGAATTCCAGGCCATCCCTGCTGGTGGGCTGATTCTGCACAGTGCTTGACTGTTATTTAAATGTCTGGTAAATCATAAAATCATCCTCGTTTGCACTCTGGTTTCAAGCAGAGAAGAGCAGAAGGCATAGATATGGACTTGCACGGCTTTCACAAGCCCTTCCCTGGATATTTTTTTCTGCCCCTGTCTTGGCTGGACGCGGTTTGTATCAGCTGTGCGAGGACAGTGAAATCCAGAGGCTATTAATAGCATGAGGGGGCCACCTCTCTCTCTCTTTCTCTCTTTCTCCCTCTCTCCCATCCGCCTCCTTCCCAACTTTGGTTAAAGGCTCAGGAGGCTGGCAAGGAGTCAAAGATTTCTGGTCTCAGCCAGCTTCGGGTGTGCTCCGGTGGGGCCTTTCAGCTGGGGTGTGTATGTGACTAATCGCCTCTTGTGTGACATTCACAGGGGAAACATTCGCAGGCCCCTCCAGACCTCAGATAACCCAACCGTGTCAGAAAAGGAGTCCAAATTTTTGGGACGAGGAGGGACAGACTGCCATCCCCCTAGAAACCCACAGTCCGGCTGCCCAGAGAGCCGTCTCCCCTTTGCGTGCTAACCATGCTGCCTGGAGATCATGCTTCCTGCACGTGGACAAATGCCCCATGTGGAAGGCGCCAGGTTTTTGACTGGTGCGCCTAGAAGACACAATTGGCTACCATCTCAAACTGCAGTAGGTCATTGTTATTGGTGTTATGAGCCTCTGAGTCAACTGCAATTGATAGCGTCCCCTGGGGTTTTCTTGGCAAGATTTGTTCAGAGGAGGTTTGTCACTGCCTTCCTCTGAGGCTGAGAGAGTGGGACTTGCCCAAGGTAACACAGGTTTCCATGGCTGAGCAGGGATTCAAACCCTGGCCTCCCAAAGGCCAGCATTCAAGCTACCACACCATGCCGGCTCAGTTTTGTTGGACAGATCTATTCGGAGAAGATTTCTCATTGCCTTCCTCCAAGGCTGAGACAGTGTGACTTGCCTAAGGTTTCTTTCTTGTCTCCCAGAGACCTAGTCTAACACCCTGATACCATGCTGCCTTTCTGAAGTGGGTCGGAACAACAGAAATATCACTACAGCATTTTTTCCTCCTAACTGGCACTTGATTTTCCTTCAATCTGTTTTTCCTCCTCCATCCTGACTACCTTTCCTTTTGCGCTGTGTGTCCTTAGGCTACCTCTATTGCAACTGCTTCATGGCATAGCAGGAAGGAAATATTTTTAAAAAATAGCCCTGGCAAATGCCCCGTTGCTGTCTCTCCACACAGATTAAGATAAACTCCCGCTCCGCTGGGCCACTTCCCCTGAGCGCCTTCCCGTGGGTTTCTGTGGCATTTCTAACCTCACATCCCAGTCCATGAGCTGAAAGGTCAGCCTGCCCCTGTGGAGAAGGGCAGAGGAGGGCCGGATTCTCCAAACCTCCCCACCCCCAGCATGCTCCGTGGGGGCAGCAATTCTGCCTCCCAGCTTCAGGTGGTAAAAGTGCACAGCTTTACCAGCACAGTCCCTACGGCAGAGCTAGAATGGCCCCTGGGCAGCCCGAGGATCCCGGACCCCATTTTGTGGTCCCCAGAGGTCTCCACTAGTCTCCCCAAAGCCCCCAACCCACCAGAACCGTTTGGCATGAACTTTTGCCCCCCAAAAGCCTCCCTTCAATCTGTGAAAAAGCATAAAATACCGGTACCCCACCTCTACAAACACCCTTGAACCATGCGCTGCCCCCCAAATACCTCTGTGTTTCCCTTTTCAGAATGGCGACAGGGAGAAACACAACGTCACTACTTGTCTCCATTTTGAGAGGGACTGCGGGGAAAATGGTGGCATTTGGGCTTGTTATCAGAGCCTTATCAGAGTGCAGCCCACGAAGGGTCTTGCAGCCGGAGTGACCCCTGGTGACCACACAGTTGCCCACATCTGTCCTTTTAAGGAAAGTGTGTGTAGTCCTCCCCCCCGCCAGCAGGCAGATGGGCTCTAGAGTCCTTGTCAGCATTGTAGCCAAACATGACATTAGCAGAAGAAAGGTTATTTTTTGGGTCAAGTAACTCTCTCAGCCTCAGAGGAAGACAACAGCAAGACCCTTTTCTGAGATTCCTGCAATGCTAAACACAAGCACACAGAAACATCAGCTGGTTATACTTGCAATATTAATTACGGCAATCTTAATTAAAAACCTCTGGCAGGACAGGATGGGTGGGACCCCATCCTCTTGGTTTTCAAGCTGCTAGTCCTTATGTTACAATCCATCACAACAGGGAGTCAGAGGAAAGCACAGACCCGACCCCAACCAGCAGAGAGCAGCAGAGACTCACTTGTATATTTAGTTAGTCTATTATTAACCCTTCTTTGTAGGCTGGCTTAACAGCAGAATTCTCCATTTGCTCATGCAAAGAAAGAAAGAAAACAATGTGAATTTCAAGAGCAACAGAACTAAAAACAATAAAAGCCATGACCCTTCATAAATATACAAGTGAGAGAAAACGAGAGGGAGAAAACAACTCGAAAGAGTTGAAAAAGTCTGAGAGAATAAAAAGATCTTTTTTTGTGATGCCAAAAAACGCCGTGAAGGAGACTACTGCAGCTGACCCACCAGATCCAGCGTGTGGAAAAGTTACTTTGCTTGGATTACAACCACCATTAGCACCCTAACCAATGTGGCAATAAAAATTGGGAGCTGTGTTCTCCAGAGTAACATTTCCAATCCCTGCCCAGGGACCTGTTCAGACAAAAGGAAAATTTGAGACCTCATATTTGGGCTGCATTGTCCTCCCTGCATAGCTACACCCCTGCTGGGAAGGCTTATGTGAGAGAACACGGCTTTTCAAATAGCAGTTGGGAAACTGTCTTACTTTGGCTTTTTGTCAAGCAAGAAGGACGGCAGGTGCAGCTTTTCTTAGCTTGGGCAGACAGGTCAGTGGCTTTTGGCAGTGATGATTATTTCAGGAATCCCACAGCCAAGGGACAAGCCAGCCTCAAAAAGGCATCTCCTGTCTGAGCCAGACTCTAGTGGGAACACACCCTACACGCCACAAAAACCTCCGACATGAAAAGCATCCACTGTCCAGGAGACAACTTCAAGAGGCACCTCGAAGAGAGAAATAGAACTTTGGTCAACAACATAGAAATGGCTCCTTGAGGACTCCCTTTGTGTGGAGAAGAGAAATCATTTTTTTTCCCCTAGCAGTCTTGTGGTTTTGCTAGACAGGTGAGCAAAAGAATTTGCTTCTCCCCTGTAGTCTCTCTTTGGTTTAAGGGCAAGATTTCTCTCTTTCTCTGCCTGAGCCCAGGTTCTTGTCAGAACATTCAGTCACTCAATGGGCCAAGATGGCTTCTGGACCCTCTCAAAGATAATGCTGCATCTTTGTCACTCAGAAAAAGGTCATGAACGCTTTCCAGTCTTTCTAGAAACCTTCAGCTGGTTTATCTTTCAAAACCCACGCTAATCTGACAATTTGGGCCCGCTCAGCAGCCATAACAATCCATCCTTCTGACGTTGGTGCTTCACTCTGCTTCCAGGTTTGAGCAAACAATAGTCTTGCCAAAGAAGGGGTGTGTATTTACTATCCAATCCTTTATTCCTAATGCCCAGCAAAAAGCATTTCTGGTGACATTACAAAAATCCACTCTTAAGGGTTTTTTTTAATTAACATGCAAATCTCAGACTGATAACTGTTCACCTTCCTTTGTTCTCATATATTCTTATGCAGGAGCCTCCCAGTTCGAGCCCCAGTGGCTTCTCCAGATGAGTTTATGGAAACAATGCTACTTCTCCCAGTCAAAGATAGTGATGCTGCTCTAAATGGACTGCCAAGGATCTGTCCCATTATAAACCAGATTCCTGCCAAACACAGGATGAAGGTAAGAGGTGTTCAGCAGTGGAACCGACACCCTGATAGGGTGATTCTCCATCTTTGGAGATCCTCAAATAGAAGTTGGATGGGCATTTGTTATGGATTCCTGCATGACAGGGGATTAGGTGAGATGGCTCTCAAGATCCCTTCCAACCCTGTGATTGTGTTGTTGTGTCCCTTCAAGTTGCTTCTGACCCGTGATGTGACCTTATTACGGGGATTTGTTCCAAGGGGGTTTGGCTCCAAGTTTTCTGTCTCCAGGCCTATGGTTTGAATTCATGGATGTATCTGGACTGTTTTCAGGGCAGTGCCTTATGTACCATGCTCCTGTCCCAGTGGCACATGGGATTTGCTGTTGCCAAAGAAGGGTGGGTGCAGTGTCAAGCTTAAATGGGAGAGAGGCTGGCATTCCCATCTTCCTTAAGAGAGACAGAAAAACCTGTGGGTCTTAAAATGGTGGATTCATACATACTGTACATATTCCCAAATATTCAGATAGTGAAATGCTGACATGAGTCATTTCCAACTTGTCAAGGGGCTTTCTTGGCAAGATTTCTTTGTGGGGGGAGTTGACTTTGCCTGCTTCAGAGGCTGATAGAGTGTCATGTACCCACCGTCTCCTAGTGGGTTTCCAAGCAGGGATGCAACAAATTTTTTTGTAAGCAGGCTTGAATTCCAAATTGGCAAACAGGAGATGATAAAAATGATGATGCAAGTAGTCAAAATTAGTAACAATTTGCCTGCCAAGGTTGAGTCTTAAAAACAGTTCCGGGGTCCCTGCATGTGTCCAGAACGCTACGCAGGTGATCTTGGACTAGATGGCCATTTCACGAGAGACAGTGGGACATGTCTCTCCATGTGCAGCTCTGTCCAGGAAGCTCACCTAAAAAGATACACAATTAGCCTCAATTCATATTTTACTTACTGCCCAAGCTCCTTTGCACGGCCAGTGCTTGAACTAAATACCTTGAACCGCTTTTCAAGAGCATCCATTAATAGAAATAACCTGTTTCTTTGACCTTACACAAAATGGCTCCAAATTTGGCTCTTGGTTAGTTCCAGACATCACTTCAAAGCCACCATCCTCCATCCCGGCCCTCCATTTTTTTTAAAAAACATCTCTCCCTGTGGCACCAAATATTAGCACAGCTAACAAAGCCGTCGGTGAGGGTCACGCTCTGGGCGAAGGAAAGCTCCCCTTCTCTTCTCTGTGACACATTCCATCCCTGCTTGGGAGAAGCAAATGGCATCTTGTGGCAAACGCCAAATATTGACCCGGTACCTTTATTTAGCAAGCCCAAAGAAACAAGCTATCCTGCCTGCCTTCCTCCACGATCTTTGCAAATATTTTTCTAGCTGAGAGAGAAAATGAGAGAGGAAATTTACCAGGAGTGACTCATTCCAAAGGCTATGACCCTCTTCTGAAGGCTGTCCCCAAAGTGCCAACCTGTGTTTCCTTCCAGCCACAACTCAGGGGGTCTTTTGGATTGCTGGGCTTAAAGCCTGCAGCACGGTTGGCCACAACAGCCCTGCAAGGTAGAGGTAGAGCGAGGAACTTGGTAAAGGGGGACTGAAAGGACTGTGGCTACACACCATGGGTGAGGGGGAAGGGGACGAAGGAAGGAGAAAACTGGGTGAGAAGAAAGGGAATTGAGATAGAAGGGAGAGAAGAAGCAGAAGGAAGAAATATGACAGATAGACAGATAAATACCCTTAAAGGTACCAGATCCCTTCTGATCATGGAGGCTAAGCAAGGCCAGCCATGGTTAGTACTTGGATGGGAGACCACCAATAAATACCAGGTGCTGTGGGCGATATTTCAGAGGAAGAAACTGGCAAAACCACCTCTGAGGATTCCTTGATTAAGAAAACCCCGGGGAAATCCATGGGGTTTGCCATAAGTTGACAAGTTACTTGAAAGCACATACAGGTACGCATAGACAAGTAAACACAAGCAGGAGATGATGGATCGGCAGGCGGATGGAAAGAGAGAGAAGCAGGAGAGAGAATCGTAGAACTGGAGAGGGTCGTCTAGTCCGAACCCCTGTTGTGTAGGACTGCACAACAAAAGCACTCGTGACAGATGCCCCCCCCCCCAAGTCCTCTTTAAACAGCTCCAAAGATGGCCTCTAAAGAAGGAGGTGACACAGCGAGAGAGAGAGAGAGAGACTGATCAATAAATAGAGACTGGGGCGGGGGGAACACGATAGGTGCAAAGCAAAGAGACGAAGAACAGAATGGACGGACAGACAGACAGGCGGATGGGTGAAGCCGGGCGCGGGGGAGAGAGGCTGGAGAGGGTGACACGGGGGGGGGGGTCAGGAGAGGGCAGAGAGCGGGGCGCGTAGACGGAGGCGAGGCAGGCGGCCGCGGAAACGCGTGGACGAGACGGGTGGGTGGACGGGATATTTTGCGAGAGAGAAACAGGCGTTGATGAGTAGAGGGGCGGAAAGAATCAGAAGGGACAGAGAGAGAAGAGATGGCAGACAGGCAGACAAGTATCACTCGCTAAGAGGGCCGCAAGAGGTGAAAGGCGGGTGCGCAGATGAAGAGACAGGGGAGGGGAAGAAACAGAAGCGGGGCAGAGGGACGCCAGATTAGGTGACTAGGTGGGTGGGTGGATGAGGGAGGCCGGCAGGCAGGCCGGCAGGGCGGGAGGTAACAGACAGAAGCTGGAGGAGACGGATGGACAGGTAGACTGAGCGACAGGCGTAGGATTTACCAGAAATGGATGGAAGCGGGAAAGAGGGAGGGAGGGCGGGAGGGAGGCGGCTGATGGAAGCGGGAGAGGGGCGGACGACGAGGGCGAAAGAGAATGCCCGGAGGGGCGGCGGGGCGGGCGGGCAGAAGCGGGCGTGGCTCGGCGGGCCGGGCGGGGCGAGACGGGGGAGTTACCTGGGCTAAGGGCGCCCACCTGGGAAAAGGAGGGAGGGCGGGGGGAGGCGGAAGGCAAGCGGGGAGGAGAGGGAGGGCCACCCCCGGCAGCCCCGGGGAGGGAGACCGAGGACGGCGGGGAGGGGGGCGGCAGGGCGCCCCCTCCCCCTCCCCCCCTCCCCCCTTCCCGCAGCGGCGCCCCTCGGACGCCCGCCTGCCCTCCTGCGGGCGCCCCTGCCTGCGACAGCGCTTTCCTCTTGGTTTGGAAAGTCCTTCTTCTCAGCTTTGCACGGGGGGGGGGGAGTAACTTTTCCCCAAGCCCTGGTGCCGCGGGGCGGGGGGAGAGGAGGGCCTGGCGGGGGCGTTCCCGCGTCTCCCCCCCCTCCTCCTCCTCCTGCCGCCGGGCGGCCTTTTCCCCGCGGCCGGGCCCGGGGGCTCCCAGTCTGGCTGCCGGCTGGCCATGTCGGGGGCGTCGCTGGCCGTGGTGCTGATGGTGCTGGCCGGGCCGGGGCCCCGGGGGAGCGGCGCCCTGCCCCCGGCCTGGCGGCAGGAGATCCGCTGGGCCAGCCACGGCCGCCTCCACAGCCTCCTCAACACCGCCGGGCGCTTCCAGCCGGCCCCCGGGGGCCTCCAGAGGCTCTACCTCCGCGTGGGCCCCCCCGGCCCCCAGTGGACCGCCGAGGCCAGGGCGCCCCCGCCGGGGGCCGGGCGGGTGGTCCTCGAGGCGGCTGACCCCCCTCTGGGAACCCCAAGCGAGGAGGCGTCCGGTATGGGGGGCCCCTCGCCGCGGGAGGAGGTCTCGGGTGGCCCCCGCTCCGCCCTTGGGGGCCCCGCGGCCAACGAGACCCACCTGGCCGGCGGAGCGGGTGGCGCCCGAGGGAGCGGGGAAACGACGTCCCCCGGGGGCCGCGACATCTCGTGGTCCGGGGCATCTCCGTCCGGAAGGGAGTCGGAGACCCCCGCGCCGGGGATGCAAAGAGGAGGCCGGCCGGAGCTGGTGGTCAACGGGATCGAGGGCTCGCCGGTCCCTTCCAGCCCGCCAAACCCCCAAAGGAGGGGTCCTTGGAACCCGGGGAGTTCAGCAACGGGGGAACCCCAAGATGCTCCCCGTAGCCGGAACAACGTCTTCTACGATGTCTCCCCCGCTTCCAGGCCACGCTCCAACCAGAGGCCTGGCTACGGGACCAGCTACTTTCACCATGGTGAGTGGGGAACTGGGATTAGGGCCCCCCCAAGCGCACTGGGAGGGCTCACGGGGAGCCTGGAAGTCGTGGGTGGCCATCACAGGTAGCGTCCGTGGATTCATCCTCTAGATTTGGCCGGTTCCCCTTTACGGCTGTCCAAGCTGGGCAGACGGTCATGACACCTTCTGCCGGGGAGTTCCACGGTGTGTTGTGTGAAGAAGTCGTTCTTCTCCTCCATCCTGAATCTACCCACATTCAGCTGTGAGCTGGCATACACTGAGCGCCCCTTATCTGGAAATCTGATATACTCCAAAATCCAAAATTGTCCACATGGGTGGCTGAGATAGAGACACCTTTGCTTCCTGATAGTTCAATGTGCACGAGCTTGGTTTCATGCACAAAATTATTTTTAAAAGATTGTGTAAAATTACCTTCTGGCTATGTGTATAGGGTGTATATGAAACATCAGTGAATCTCATGTTTCAATTGGCTCCCATCTCCAAGATATCTCCTTATGCACAAACATGCAAATACAGGCATTCCAAAATCTGAAAAAATCCGAAACATCTCTGATTCCAGCCATTCTGGATAAGAGATACTCAACCTGTATTAGGAAAGAGGGAGAAGAAATTGGACTTTTTCCTCTCGCTACGGTGATGCTTAATCGTATAAACCTCCATCATCCTTACTCACCCGTTACTATTCCAAAATAACCTTTCCCAACCCTAAAACATTCCCTCTCATTCCTCCATCTGAAAGATGCCCACCCAACCTCTGTTTAAAGACCTCCAAAGAAGGAGAATTCACCACTTACCCTATTCCACCATCAAACTGCTTTTACTCTCAAGAGTTCTTCCTAATGTGAATCTTTTCTTGCCATTAGAATCTGTTGTTTTGTGTTCCAATCTCTGTAGCAGCAGAAAACAAGACAGCTCCATCTTCTACGTGACACCCTTTCAGATATTGAAAAATGACTGTGTCATCTCTTTCCCCTCAGTCTTTTTGTGGAATTCATGAAATTAGGATATTTCCTTCCATCCCCCCAACATTATCACTATCATCATAATTCTTCATACTATAGTGATTATTAATAATTCGTGTATAGCCTGCTCCCAAAAGCTCAAGGAAGTTTACAAAAATTAGATGTTCGTGTTGTACTATTGTACTAGATTGAACCATATGTTCATATTTGGTGCCTGTGCTCTTTTTTGCTGTGTGTTTCTGCGAGAGTAAATGTGTTTACTTACAGCATTAGCCATCTTCACATTTCTTATGCTCCCATTTCCCACCTTCTTCCCTCCTAGGCCTGCCTGACTTAATCCCGGACCCATATTTCATTGAAGCGGCCACCTACATCCAGCGGGTCCAGCTGTATGCTTTGGAGTGTGCGGCAGAGGAAAACTGTCTTGCAAGGTAGGCACAGCAGAGGAAAAACTGGCATGCAAGGTAGAGGAAAAGTCGGTGTCTCCTCCTGTCCCTCTTCCAAGTGTTTTGAGAAACAGGGGAGGCAATGTGATACTAAATACAGGGATGTGTTTATTTTATTAATTAGTTCATCCAAAAAGTGACACTGGCATGGACGAAATGTGGAGCTGGGCCATATGTGGCCCACTGAAGCAGTTCTGTGGTCCTCAGACTTTCTAAATTCTCTAACATTTTTTCCTGTCCCAAAATAAAAGCGTGTATTATCCAGAGAGCCAGCTCACTTTTAAAATAGGTTGCAGGAATCCCCTGGTCTGTTTGAGGTTTTAAAAATACTCATTTTCCAAAACTGAAAGTGGATGGCTAGTCTTAGGTCAAAAAAATTAACTTTGATTCCTCTCTTGATGCATAAGTTTGTTCTGCTCTCATTGTAAAAAAAAAAAAAAAGTAACTTGTTGCACGTACCTCATTGGAGCTGGTGGCTCCCATATAAAGTAGGGTGGCAAATCCTTCCCCAGTTTTAGTCTGAACTTTAAAGAGGGAGTGATCTAAAATGATGGAACTGTTTGGGGAATAGCGTTCAGCAGGTCAAGAAACTCCATCTTTGAAGTTCATACTAAAATGTGTAGCCATCAGCCCAACATAGAAGCCACTGCTGTTACTCTCATGCTCTGGCCTCAGGCAGCAAAATGTCTTGGGTCAAGCTGGTCCAACCACCCCACCCCCTTCAATCCCAGGAGAGCCAAAAGCTGTACGTACTCCCACTTCACCTGCATGTTTTCCTGGGTCTTGATCCTTGGATTTTTTTGCATGTGGCGGTTCTGTAAGCCATTGCAAGCTGTTGGTGGATTATTTGCAAATGACTGTAAGAGTTTTCACCCAACGATGTGCTGGCTCTAACACCAGCAAGAGAGCAGCCCTGAAATCCAACATGAAGAGTTTTGACGTGGAATTTTTTTAGCAGTAGGGGTTGGACGTCCCACCCACATGCGCCCATCCCCTAAGTCACTCTAGTGCGATAAATATTGCCTTTAGTTGGTTTTAGCTTGGAAAATCCAAGATCAGGGGATGCCAGAGTCTAGGCATGAAAAAAATCTCTCCGTTTCCTGTAAACACCCTAAACAAAGCTGGCTTCTCATCCCAGGAGGAGGTCAGACCAAAAGGTCACAGCACTCCTGCCTTCTCCCTTTGCTTGTTTGCTGGTTCAATGAATGGACTCTTTTTTCCTCCCTGGTCCTCACCCTCCACACCAACACTGTCCCCAAACACAACTTTTGAAAAGCTGTCCCGACTTTTGTTATGTCAGCAAAGGAAATTGGCCCACGCTCTGTCTGCAAGTGGTGCGGAGTTCACAAAGTTTTTGTGGGGAGATACCAAAACCGACATATAAACTTTTTCCTTATGTTTTGCTTGTGTGGTTTAGTTCAGAGTTTAGAAACGTTGATTTTCGGCGACTACAAAGTCCACCTGCCAGCTACTTAATGCAAAGTTTGAAGAGGTTACCTTTCGGGAATTGCACTATCCATAATCTCCCTCATACAGAGCCATTTAACACAAAGTTTGGAAATGTTAATTTCTGAGACTGCAACTTCCAGTATCTGCCATAGCCATCCACTTAACACAGAGTTTAGAAGGCTGCTTTTTTTGACAGCTGTGTCCAGAATTGTCACTGTCAGTCACTTAATTCAGACCTTGGAAACAGTAGTTTGTGGGACCACCATTTCTGGAATCAAACTGCAACTTCCAGATTCTGGGAGACAAGCTAGTAAAGGGTGTCGTAGTTTGCTTTTGCCCGAGTCTCCTGGGAAGGACAAGCCCCTGCCCTTTCGTTGCCTTTCTTCCTACTGTGTTTTTCTATGTGTTCAAGTCATTTCTGACTTAAAGAGCAAAACTATCAGAAGGTTTTCATGGCAATACTTGTTCCAAGGAGGTTTGCCATTGCCTTCCCTCTGAGGCTGAGAGAGTGTGACTTGCCCAAGATAACGCAGTGGGAATCCATGGCTGAGCAGAGATTCGAGCCCGGGTCTCGTGGAGTCTTAATCAAGCTATGCTGGCTCTCTCCCTCCTGTGTGAACTGAATACAAACTCCTTTTGTCCTTTGAATTCAATCTGCAGCAACTGAAATAAGCTGAGGACAAACAGGGAAAGTGGGAGGAGGATTGAGGAACTGGGACATTTCAAAAGCAGAAAAAAAAGTGGGATGGCAAAAGAGTAATTAGACCGTCCCTGCCAAGCCAAGGCAGTTGGACAGTTGTGTATTTTGAGAGATTTGATCCCCAAGGAAGTGACATTTCCATGTTCACTGAAGCAGACGGGTGGTACCCCAATCCCAAGAGACTTGGGTCAAATCCTCTCCTTTCCTCTCTTTCCGTAGATCGGCCTACCGTCCTGGAGTGAGCAGAATCAGCTACCGGGTCTTGCTTCGCTTCCCCCAACGTGTGAAGAACCAGGGGACGGCCGACTTCCTCCCAGTGAAACCGCAGCATGCCTGGGAGTGGCACAGCTGCCACCAGTGAGTACTCACAGGTGCCTTTTCTCACTTGGGCCTGTGTTCAAATCCCTGGCAACTTGGGGCGTGGGGGGAAAAGGCAGGCCGTAACTCACTGGGGCTAGTTTTGCACGCAGAAAGTCTCAGGTTCAAGTCCAGACATTTCCAGGTAAGCTAGGGAAATAGTCGTATGTGAAACTCTTCTGAGCTTTGACCGATCAGGAAGGGTAGGTCCAGATTATCAGTGTTCCCATTGGTCCAATTGACCCGAGCCCCTCCTTGGTTCAAGGCCTGGTGCTGAAGATAAAAATCGTTTAATTTGATCCCTGGGTGACTGGCTGGGCATGCTCAGAAGATCCCTCCAGCTTTCCAAAGATGGAAGAAGGAGCAGGGAAGACTAGAAGTTATGATTTAGGGTTGCGAAACACATGAAAAGGCCCCTGTATCTTCCAAGTGTCCCAGTTTGGCAGGGATGGTCCAGATTAATCGTCTTCCATCCCACTTTGTCAGCTGCTTTTAAAATGTCCAGGTTTCTCTCTCTTCCTCCCACTTCCCCCCTTTGTCCTCAGCTTACTTCAATTGCTGCAAACTGATTCAAAGTGTGAAAGTAATTTTCATTCAATTTACTCAGGAGGGTAGAAAGGAGTGGAAGGGCAGAGGCTCAGGCAAAAGCAAACTGCTGACACGTCTCCCGACTGTTGTGTTCTTCCTCATTAATAATGTTTGCTCTCTTGACCACATTCTGGTGTTGCTTGGCACAGTACTTTTAATCATAGTGTAGAAGATGGAATCTGAGCAGATGTTCAACATCTTCAACATTTTACAAAAGGACTCGTCAAGAAAAATCCAGATTTTCCTCTCCACTTTCTTTCAGGCATTTCCACAGCATGGATGCCTTCAGCAACTATGATCTTCTGGATGCCGTCTCCCACAAGAAAGTAGCTGAGGGCCACAAGGCCAGTTTCTGCCTGGAGGACACAACCTGCGATGCGGGCGTCCAGAGGCGCTACGCCTGCACAGCTCACACCCAGGTGAGGCGGTGTCGGAGGCCACTGGCTTCATCATCTAGGCTTGCCAGGTAGATTAAAACTAAGGTTGCCAAGTCATTCCTTGACTTGGAAACTGAGGTTCTATTAATGCAGGCTAAAATAGTGTTTGCCTTCTTTGCCGCAGCATCGGCCTGCTGGGTCACATTCAACGTAGAGTCAGCAATAGCCATAATTAATTGTCTGATGATGAAAATAGTATGGAAGTTAAATAGTTTACATGCTAGTGGAACAAATGGTTAGAGTCAAGACTCCCCATTTAACGTTACTCAAAATCATGCAAGCCCTTCCAGCATCCTTTTGCTCTCCTTGCAGGGTCTGGGCCCCGGGTGTTATGACACATACAATGCCAACATCGACTGCCAGTGGATTGACATCACCGACGTCCCCCCTGGAAAGTATATCCTCAAGGTAACCTTGACAGTAGAGTTAGAAGTATTTGGAATGGAGGGAGGGTGAGAGAGGACACAGAATCATAGAATCCCAGAGCTGGAAGAGACCTCAGGTGGTCCAACCCTACCCTGCCAGGCAGGAAGACACAATCAAAGCACTCCCAATGAATGGCCATCCAGCCTTGTTCCAAAAGAGACTCTGCCACACTCTCAGGCAGTGTATTTCACCGTCAAACGGCTCTTACCATCAGGACGTTCTTCCTAATGTTTACGCAGAGTCTCATTTCCTGTACCTTGAATCCATTGCTCTGTGTCCTAGTCTCAGGAGCAGCAGAAAACAAGCTTGCTCCATCTTCCCTAATACATGCTTTCAAACATTTAAACATGGCTGTCATGTCCCCTTCTCTTAACCTTCCCTTCTCCAGGCTAAACAGCCACCCAGCTTCCTAAGCCGCTCCTCATGGGGTTTTATGGTTTCCAGGCCTTTGACCATTTTGGTCGCCCTGCTCTGACACCTTCCAACTTGTGTTGGGTTAAAAAAACACATATGTTTGGGCCATTTAAAAATATTTTCAAATATTCTTTCCATCTCAAGCTTTTGATAAATTCAGAGCTTGTGGCAGGTGAAGTCTGTCACTGAGACAGGGCCGGAGAGACTGGTTTTTACTTGACAGCCGTGCTTGCTTCTCCATGGCATGATTGTGTGATGGCGCTCCTCATTTTTGTACACCTTTTTTCTCCCAGTCTAAAACTCTGAAATTTCTTTCATGAGACTGGTTCCTAGGAGGACAAGCTTTGAGCTAAAACATGATGGTGCCTTTGGCTCTGCCCCTTTTGTCCTTGGCCCCAACCACCGCCAGAACGAGGCCCGCGAGAGAACGGAGTCTGGCCCTCACATTCCCCACCCCTTGATTTCAAGGGGTGGGGAAATTACCCCTTGAATTACCTCTCAAGAGGGAGAGGAAGTGATAGAGCAGAGTGTGACGGCCTTGTTCTCTTGCTCCTGAGGTGATGGTCAACCCCGACTTCCTTGTGGAAGAGTCAGACTTCACCAACAACATTGTGAGGTGTGATATTACCTACACGGGAGCGTACGTCGACACACGGAACTGCAGGATCTCGAGGTACACAGCAGGGAGGGTGGAAGGGGGCTTGTGAGTGGGAAGGATCGCTTGTCCACTTAGAGGAAAACCCACAAAACATTGCAGCACCTTGCTAGAAGTGCTCCTGCTTAGGCCTTCTGCAAGGTTTTTTAGGCTCCCTGGTTTTCCTTTGATAGTTCTGCAAAACTTGGGGCTCCTTCCTGTAGACACTGCCATCCTTTTGTATTTTAGGGGTGCTGTTTGGGGCTACAAAATCATCCCTCTTCATCAGCTGAGCTTGCTGTTGAGAAAGGGGGAAAGAAATATCCAACCAATCACAGTGTTTATTACCTTGCTGGGTGTGTGTGTGTGTGTGTGCATAGAAGGTGTCACCAAGCAGCAAATAAACTTTTATATTGCCTGACCTGAATCCAATAGTGATTCCCATTTTTAATTTTTATAAGGTGCATTGAATCCAATTTTGAGAGCAGGGCGGTGGACTATGAATGAGTGGAAAATAACAAGAACCACTACTAGAGCCAGACCCACATGGCTCCATGTCAGTGGGGTGGTGAATCCATGTAAGGCGGTTCTCCAGGCTTTCCATGAGCTCTCCAAGGTACTGAAATCTATTCCTGGGTTCTGCACCTTGGAGAGTTCCCTTAAGGCTGGTGGGAACCTGGAATGGATTCAGCGCTCCACCGAGATGGAGCAAGTCATGGCACAGCGATTCCTCCAGAGGTCCTCTTGATACAATAGGTTGGCTTGAGTTGGGATTAACAGTCAGGCTACCAAATTCTCTCTCTCTCTCTCTCTCCCCCCCTCTTTTTTTTCTCACACTGGCTGTTCAGTGAAAAATAGCATGAGATGAAGAGTGGGGGAGAGAGAATCAGGAGCTGATATAGACCAGCATCCCACGGGGGCGGGTAGGACCACACTCCATTGACTCACTAGATGAATCTTGTTGAATCAACGGGTCTCCTATAGTCAGAACTAACACTAGGAATTAGGTCATTGGGAATTAGCAGGTCTAAAATGAGGTGGGGAATTTGTGACCCTCTAGATCTTATTGGAGTTTCCATCAGCTCTACTAGCTGGGATAGCCTATTCTGAAGCAGACATGGGAATCATGGCAACCCTCCAGAAGCAGTTGTATTACAGCTCCCAGCATCCTTTGCCGCTGGCTAGGGAGACTCTCCCTACTTCATTGTCCTAACAACCCTGAGAAGTAGGCCAGACTGAGAAAAAGAAAAACTGACCCGGCTCCGAAGTCACCCAGTAAGTTTTCATGGCTCAGGGAAGACTTAGCTCTCCTTGCATCCCAATCTTGGGGAGGGGGAAGATGGGATCTAAATAAAATTGATTGATTGGATCTCCCAGTCCTTACTCTGGCGCTCTAACCCCTGAGAATCTGTCTTCCAGATTGGTTTGTCTCAGAGCTGAGAATCTTGTAGACTTTGAGATGCTGGCTAGCGACACCCAGCATGCCCCAGTCTTTGGCTAGCCTGCCAATGGGGATAAAGGAAGCTGCAATCCAGTGATACTGGGAGGGGTGTGAGTGTCCCCCATCTGGTCTGAGCAAACTTTGGAGATGTGGTTGAGTTGCACACGAGGCAAGGCATGTCAGATAATGCGCAAAGAGAGAAAAGTGGCTAGCTGAGGTTTTTACACACAGAAAACACATATGTGATTTTATATGTTAATTCCACCTGACATCCTTCAACCCTAAATGGCATTTTTCTTTATTTTCTCTGTTCTTTCACCCCTCCGGTCCCTCCGAAAAGCTTCTAAGGAGTTTGCGCGAGCCCACGGAGGCCTCCACGTCCCCCTCCCCTGACCACGGCCTGCAGTGAAGATGCGGTTTTCTGTGCGCAACAACTATGTGTGAATTCTGTAAGGAACATGTCCCAAAGTGCAAAGATTCCCATCCAGCCAGGAAGTTTCTCATCAGGTTTTCCAGACCACCACTTGCAAACATTTCTCAAATATTTTCAGATATTCTTTCCTTCCCTAGTAGGCTTTGGTGGACCTCATTCCGGACAAGACGACCTATTTTATTTTTAATTCTTTCCCCGCTCCTAGCTGGCTTAAACCCTTACCCCTGAAAAAAAATTGCCCAATTCCATTGCGTCCCATCTCGGTCTCCCTCCGCCCTACCACGTCAGCCAGCCACAACGTCTTGTTTGGTTAATGTCTGGAGCTGTGCCCCACGGCCATACGCCCACGGAGGAGTCCTCACCAGAAGGAGCGGAGCCAAAACCAGTAGGCATTTCCTGTTGCCTAGAAGCGAGAGTGCTAGCGCGCCCCACCCAGGGGCCGCCCGTGTTCCCCCGGCCGGCCGGACCAGCCCGCGTCCACCCCAACCGCCGGAGTCATTCACCGTCCGCTCTCGGAGAACCGGCTGCTGGAGCATTTCCAGCTTCTTCCGCTCCCACAGTGGCCACAGTGTTAAGCGTGTGCAAGATGCCCCATCCCACATGAAATAAATATAGTCTGCTTGGGTCAGACTGCACCCGGAATCCCGCGTCCGCCACGGCTCGGGAAGGCAATCGGCAGGCTGGAGGGCGTCCAGAGGAGGTCGAGCCGGATCTTTGGAGATCTGGAAGCCACCGAGGCCTACGGGGAAGAGTTTAGGGAGCTGGGTGTGTTTAGCTCGGGGAAGAGAAGGGCCCAGAGGAAATACGACGGGTCCCTGGAGGTTGGAGATGGGGTGAGCTTGTTTTCAGTCGCTCCGGGCCAGAAAGTGATAGATTCAACGTGGGAGGAAAGAGGGTCCGCCTAAACGTGAGGAAGACTTTTTGAATGCGAGATCTTCGACAGCAGAACGGGCTCACCGAGAAGGTGCCCGTCCCTCCCTCGCTAGAGGTTCTCAAACAGAGCCGGGGGGCCCGCTTGTCTCCCGTGCTTGAGCTGCGGATTTCTGGTCCTGGGGGGAGGGGGGACCCGGTGGCCCTTTCAGATCCCAGCTCTACAATTCGGAGAGAAAAAAGGAGTCCGGCGTGGGATCCGATCCCGTTGGGTCAGAGTCAGGTGGGAGTCTCCCCAGCCCTCCCCGTAGCGTTTGGCAGCCTGGTTCACACGCCTCCTTTGGGACTGGCCTGGAGGCGGCTCTTGACCCCCTCCTCGGCCTTCCTGCTCCCCGTGATGGGGCCCCCACGCCTTTTCCCCTGGGGGTCAGGATAAGACAAGCCCCCCGAAGGGGCTGGGCAGAGCGTATTTGCTGTATGCGAGTCCAAAGAAATAAGACACATTAAAACCATGTCCCTGCATTATTTGGGTTGCTTTATTTCCAGCTTCTGGTCTGGACTGGCTTGATTTCTTTCCCGTGTTCAGTGTGGTTCTGTAGAAGGCAATAAGAATGAGAAGGATCGGGTTGGAATCTCCTCTACCTTCTGCAGTGTCTGAGGATGATGGGATATACCCCTAATGGCCCCGGGCGGGAGGAGGCTGAGTTGAAACCCCGCTTTCTGTGCTTTAGGGGGACGATGATGGGGGCTCTTAGCCAACACCTTCATGGGCTGTAGAGCTAAGACTAAAGACTGAGCTGATATCCCACCTTCTGTCCTCGTTGGGGAATGCTGGGAGCCGTAGTCCAAGATATCTGGGCTAGAGAGTGCTGCTGTTCTGTGTTCTGTTCAGGTTTCGCCACTGGAGGGCGCGCCACATGAAAGAATCGGGCCTTTTCCAAGCTTAGCACCAGCGCCCTCTGGTGGCAAAATCTACCCTTTTCCCGTTGACGGTAGCCGTGAAAATGTCTACATCCGTCGTGTGGAGCGACCTCTGGTGGCCAAATAGGCAAAAAGGACCACTTGGCCACCAGATGGCGCTCCGCATGATCATTCGGTAGAGACTCAAAGAAGCCAGCACGGCGCCACGCCCACCTCCCAGGATAGCCCAGCGGTTGAGGCCCGGGGCCTGAAAGCTTTTGCTCCGGAGTTCGAGGCCTGGTTGCTGTTGTCTTTTAACACCAACCCTGAAAAGGAGCTTCAAAAGTTCCCACAACGAACAACGCCCCCTAGCGGGGATGGTTCAGCGGTAAAACCGCGGTGCTCGGGTCCTATTGGTCGCGAGTTCGAGGCCCCGCAGAGGCCCCGCCCAAAGGGCGAGGCCGGGAAATTCAGTTTTATTTCGGCTCGCAGGGAGGGTTTCTTTCCTAGAACTGTGAATGCAAAGCGGCGTCAGAGCGGCTGCCTGGCAGCTTCGGGCGCTCTTTTGGGGTCGGAGACCGGCTGGGAGCCCCGCTCGGCCGCCGCGCTGGCCTGGATTCCACTGCCTTGCTTGAAATGACAGATAAAGCCCCCGAGCTTTATTCACTCTCCCCTGCCTCCACTTTCCGGCCCAACCCCCGGGCTTCTCTGAGGAGAAATCAGATGCTCCGCTACCCGTCATCCTTTGCGGGAAAGGCCCAAGCTGCTCCCACTTGGCGGAGGATTCTTTGATCTCCCACCCAATAAGCTTTCGCGGGAAGCCCCCCCCATGAGGAGACTGCTCCTGATAGGCTAAGGGTGTTTCCCGCTAACCCTTTCGGGACAAAGCCCCGGATGAGGAGCCTTCTCCCTATTGGCGGAGGATTTTTTCCCCTCAGCCTTTGCAGGGAAGGCCCCGGATGAGGAGCCTGCTCCTCATTGGTAGATAATTTTTCCTGCCCCGCCTTTGAAAGCAAGGCCCCGGATAAGGAGCCTTCTCCTTATTGGCGGAAGATTTTTTCCGTTGCCCTGGTAACCAAGAGGCTGTTGCTGCTGCGCCGCCTCGTCCTCCTCAGTCGGCCCCCGCCCTCCTCCCCCCGGCGCTGCGTTCGTGGCGTCATCGGACGGCGCCCCGTCATTCCGGTTTTCCCTCTCGTCAGAAGGAAATGGCGGCTGCCGCGCTCTGGGGATGCCAGGTAAGGAATGAGACGGTGGCGGCGGGGGGAGGGGGGAGGAGGAGGAGGGTGATGGCCCCTGAGTATGTGGAGAATGCTCGCGTCGTTCTCTATTTCCCCCCCTCCCCGTTCGTGTCCTGTTTTGGTTCGCGTGTCCGCAGTGAAGGAGAGGCTGCTCCGGAGCACGTACAGAGTTTTCCCCGTCTTTCAGTCTCATCCGTGTCAGATGGTGGAGAGTGCCACTGCCCATGTGCAGAGTGCCTTTCCTCTCCTCCTCGTTTCCCGTGGGAGGTTCTGCCTTGGGTCCCCTGAGGGCGGGAGGCGGCTCCTCAGAGCCCGGGGGCGGGTCGCTTCTGCTTCGCTCTCTCTTCAGCGGGGGGGGGGGTCAGGTCCCAGGAGGGAGGCGAGGGGGCCCCTGAGCCTGTGCAGAATGCGCGCCTGTTACAGTGGTATTATTCCACTTTCAATCTGTTGTGGAATTCTGGGGCTTACAGTTTCCTGGGGCCAAACAGCTCCTGGCTGAGAATCCTAAAGGCCTTCCCCTGAACTTCAAACCCCAGAGTTCCGCAGGAAAGTGTTGAAAGTGGAATAATAGCACCATAACAATGTGGTGTGGAAAGGTCCTCAGACAGGGAGGGCTTGGGCTCTTTTGCTTCCTCCGTCCGCCCCCTGTTCCCAAAGCCCGTCAGGCAGGGACGGAAACGTCGCTCTTGCCTCTGGCAAATGTAGGGTGGCGGCCATCAGGTGACCCCCTGGCTGCCTAAAGCCCCCACTGCCCTAACGGGGGAAGGGGGCGGAGGGGAAGGGTCAGCGGAGCAGCGTTGTCCAACCCTTCTTTTGATTTCTGTGCCCGCTGCAGGGAGGCCGTGGCCGTGGGGCTTCACAAGCAAGGACTCCAGATGGGACGGGCAGTGGAAGGAGTTCGAGGACAACGACCTCGTCTTCAACCGTAAGTCGTACTGAGCGTGTGCTCAGCCCTTCACATTCGCGAGTTGTTTGCCTCCTTCGCCTCCACTGCTGCCCTCTGTGGTTTTTAATCGGGACTTACAAGTCTTGCCTCGTGTTTGCAGTCTCTCTGCGAGTCTCGGGAGACTGCGAGAGACTGTGAATGCTAAGCGAGGCTTGTAAGTCGCTATTAAAAATGGCATAGGGCAGAAGCGGTGAGCCCCCCCAGCCGCCCCCTTCTGCCTTGCAAAGGGGCCCTACTGCCTCAAAGACAGAATGGGGCAGCTGTCACCTTCCCCACCACAGATTGAAATGGATTGTGCACTGTGCATTTTAGTCTGCGCCGGGTTAAATCTGTGGATTACACTGTATTTTTTGTACTGTTGTTGCATGGCTTCAAAGTGAACCTATACCGGGATTTTCTGGGGCTGAGAGTGTGTGTGATGCGCCAGCTGGGTTTCCATGGCCAAGCAGGGAATCGAACCCTAGTTTCCAAGATTTCCAAGGTTGTAGTCCAACCTCACACCCCTCCACTGTCCTGGCTCCCTGTACTTTTAATGTGTGTTAAATATGGTTGGGAGGGGCTAGAGATTTGTGATTTTCCACTTTTGAGGGTCCTGCACTCTCAACCCCTGTGAATGTGGAGGCATGAATATAGACTCTTCCCCCTTCCGCTCTCCTTGCGGAGTCCTCTTAGGTGGGGAAGCAGGGCCCCTGCTGAATGGATGATTCCTCCTTCCGTCCTTCCCTTGGGCGACTCACCCTCTCTCAGCCTCAAGAGGGAGGCAAAGGCAGGAGACCCTCTGAGCAAATCTTTCCAAGAAAACCCATGATAGATTCCATGATAGATGGAAACAACTTGAAGGCATGCAACAAAACCCACCGGCTGTAAGAGCAGTTTGACAGGGGATTGGGCCGCCGTGAGTGCTGGAGGGCTCCTCATCTTGGGAGGGTTTTGAAGAGGGACTGGGAGCGGTCACGGAGAAGGCCCCGTCTCCCCTCTTCCCATCAGCCGAGGCTGGGAGGACAGAGAAACTGTAAGCCTCGCGCTCTTAAAAACCCCGGCAGGCTCCTCTCTCTGGGGATAACGGCCTTTCGGTGGGACAGGACCTGACCCATAGCAGGCCCTATAAGTCATAAGCAGCAGTTTGATTTGTGCCCAGAAACCAGGGTGGGAAGGGTGTAACTTGTGGGACATTTGTGAACCCCAGGGCCCCTGAGAGGTCTTTTTTGTCCCTATTTTTCCCTCCCCAGATATCCTTTAAGTGGGGGGCACTTTTACCATGTTTTTGGCCTGCCTGGTACCAATCTAGGCTCAGGAAAGCCTCCTTTTAAAAACAGAAGTCAGGAGAATACTATTTTATTCACTTCCTGTTGTTAAGACAAGGCTTCTCTTCGCCTAAAAGGGCTCATGGGGCTTAAAAACACGGCAAAAATGCCAGAGTGGCTGTTCATTTTCTACCCCAGGGAGGCTGCGCGTGTGACGTCATCGGTCCGCGCCCCTTCCCTCTGGCGTTTTGTCCCGTGAGGAGAAGATGGCGGCGGCCGCGGTCTGGAGACGCCCGGTAAGGAGGGGGACGGCGCCGGGCGAGGGGGGCCCGGAGCGTGTCGCGGCGGCCTTGCTTTCCTCCCGTCCGCGCCCTGTTTTGTTTCGCGCGTCCGGGTGAAGGAGAGGCGGAGTTTCCCCCGGCCTTTAGCCCGGTGGAGAGCGCCCGCCTTCCCCCCCTCCTCTTCCTCCTCCTCCCCCTCGGGTCCCCTGATGGCGGGAGGGGCGCCTCTGCTTCGCTACCTGGCCAGCGGGGGGGTCAGTTCCCGTAAGGACCGAGAGGGGGCCACTGAGCATGTGCAGAGGGCGCGCCTTCCCCACAGGTCCCTTGAGCGTGTGCAGAGTGTCCCCGCGCATGTGGGGATGTCCTGATCCCCACTGAATGATTTCACAGAGGAGTGGAATACGGGATTGGGGGACCAAAATGCCCCCCTCTCTTGCCCCCGATCGGCGGGATGCTGGGACTTGCAGTCCGCCAACACCTGCGGGGATGCGACACGGTTCCCCCTTTGGGTTGAGAGTGTAGCGATCTGTCCTTCTGCCCACGGGATCCCCTCCGCTGAGACTGGAGGCCGGCCGGCCCAGTCACATGTTGGTTGTCCGTTTTAAACTGAGCGATGGGTTTCAGTCGTGCTTGTCTGAGTATATTTTAATCGTGTTGGCAATTGTATTTCAAGTTATGTTGTATCCCACCTTGAGCCTTAGGGAAAGGTGGGTGAGAAATAATGATGATGATGATGATAATAATATTGTAAACTCTTAGAAGCAGTGACCTGTCCTTTTATACTATATATAAAATACTCTAAAGGTGCCAAATCCCCTCCGCTTAGACTGCAGGCAGGCCAGCCCAGTCAGTGTTTAATTATGAATTTTAAACTGATGTATTTTAAATAATTTTATGTGTTTGGGTATGTTTTAATCTAAGTGAGCTTTTAATTGTATTTAAACTTATGTTGTGTCCCGCCCGGAGCCTTACAGAGAGGTGGGTAAGAAATCGATGGGGGTGGTGGGGAGGAGATTGTAACCTCCCAGAGGCAGTGGCCTGTCCGCAGGGGACCGGATTGCCTCTGCCCTTGGAGGCCAGGCAGCATCAGCCCTGGTTAGTCCTTGGAGGGGAGACCACCCAGGAATCCCAGGGGCTGCGGGGGATATTTCAGAGGAAGGAACTGGCAAAACCACCTTGCCTGAGAGAGCCCCGTTTAATTCCTGGGATCCCCATAAGCTGGCTTGTCAGGAACTGATTCAAACACACAGAGTAATCATGCGAAGCAAGGTTTATTCAAGAGCGTGAACAGAGTACATGACTTTAGCAATTCAAACTGACTGAGATTACAGAGACAGTATATTATAATGCTCCCCTTCGTTCCCACGGAGCCAGTTACAGATGACCTTGCTTCTCTAGGCCCGATGCTGTTACTAGGATACTGTCTGGTGAGAACCTTTGCATGTTTACATAATGGTGCTTCTAGGAATGTTGCTGCAAATGAGCAGCTGCATGTGAAGCTATCTAGGTGCTTTGACTACATACTACATTTCTTACTACTGCATAACCCATCAATACTACTTTCCCAAACTAATTATGGAGGGTACCCCGACGTGGCTGGCGAGTTGTAGGTACCGTGCGCCCACGTGCAAAGCACTCTGTGCAGAAAAGTCCTGTCTGAATGAGTGTTTCTCAGGCAGCTACATTTCCCCCCTGGGCCAGGGACTGTCCCTGTTTGAGCACATTGGCTACTGTTGTGTTTCCCTTGCCTGGAAACTTGAGTAACGCTGCTCTAAATATTGATATCATTCAGCTCTCTTTTTGAAAACAGGCTTCCTTTTTGAAAGGGACTAAAACCAAAATAGGAAACTGGGCTCGTCCTTTGTTGATGTGGGGTCCTCCTGATGTCTGTGGGGGACGCAGGCAGATTTTGTCCCCCTGCCTGTGTCGCCGGGGGAGCAGACGGACTTTGCCAGGGAGAGGCTGAGAGAGGAGCAGGTATTCGGAGCCAAGGAGTCAGTTGTCCAGCCTGACTCAAATGCTGACAATGTGTCCTACTTCGTCCCTCGAGTGAGCGGGAATTTTATATTTTATTTTAGGGCCCTTCTGCACTACACTGTTACAGTGGTATTATTCCACTTTCAACCTCCTGTGGAATTCTGGGGTTTACGGTTTCTTGGGGCCAAAGAGCTCCCTGGGTGAGAATCCCAAAGGACCCTCCCTGAACTGCAAACCCCAGGGTTCCACAGAAGAGTGTTGAAAGTGGAATAAAAGCACTATAACAGTGTAGTGCAGAAAGGCCCTTAAGACAGGGAGAGATTAGGCTCTTTTGTCTTTCTCTGTCCCCAAAGCACCTCAGGCAGGTACTGAAACATTGCTCTTGTGTCCGGCGTGTGTAGGGTGGAGGCCTTCAGGCTGCCTAAAGCCACCACTGCCCTCACAGGGGAAGGGGGCGGAGGGGAAAGGGTCAGCAGAGCAGCGTTGTCCAACTCTTCTTTTGGTTTTTGTGCCTGCTGCAGGGAGGCCGTGGGTGTGGTGCTTCGCAAGGACTCCAAATGGTACCAGCAGTGGAAGGAGTTCGAGGACAACGACGTCGTCTTCAACAGTAAGTCATACCTGAGAGCAGCCTCAGCCCTTGACATTAGTGGGTTATTTGCCTCCACTGCTGCCCTCTGTGGTTTCTCACTGGGATTTATGAGTCTGGCCTCATGTTTGCAGTCTCTCTGCAAGTCTCAGGAGACTGCGAATGCTAAGCGAGGCTTGTAAGTCCCTATTAAAAATGGCATAGGGCAGACACAGTGAGCTCCACTAGCTGCCCCCTTCCCCCTTGGGAAGGAGCCCTACTGCCTTGAAGGCAGAATGGGGCAGCTGGCACCCTCCCCACCACAGATTCAAATGGATTGCGGTCACGGAGAAGGCCCCATCTCCCCTCTTCCCATCAGCCGAGACTGGGAGGACAGAGAAACTGTAAGCCTTGCGCTCTTAAAAACCCCAGCAGGCTCCTCTCTGGGGATAACGGGCTTTCGGTGGGACAGGCCCTGACCCATAGCAGGCCCTATAGGTCGTAACCAGCACTTTGATTTGTGTCCAGAAACCAGGGTGGGAAGGGTGTAACTTGTGGGACATTTGTGAACCCCAGGGCCCTGAGAGGTCTTTTTTTGTTCAAATTTTCCCCTCTCCAGATATCCCTTAAGTGGGGGGCACTTTTGCCATGTTTTTGGCCCTCCTGGTACCAGTGTAGGCTCAGAAAAGCCACTTTTTAAGAGCTGGAAGGGAACAGAAAGTTGTTTTCCTCACTTCCCGTTGTTAAGAAAAGGCTCCTCTTGAGCCTAAAATGGTTCGGGGGGCTTAAAAACATGGCAAAAGTGCCAGAGTGGCCGTTCATTTTCTACCCCAGGGAGGCAATTGGGGTTGCGGCCTTCCACGGTTGCTCCTGCTTTAAACAGAGCAGTAGTCGATGGAGCCCTTTCATTTTTCCTCCTCTCCCCCCTCACAGGGTTCTTTGAAATGAAAATGAAGTACAAGAAAAACGACAACGTCCTCATCTGGGCCTACGGACAAAGTGACAGATTTTACAGGTAAGCCCCCATTCTTGCTTCTGGTGGGGCTGAGGTGTTCTCTGCTTTCTGTGAAATTCTTCACAGGGTGGGGGTATCCCTGGTTTCCTCTCTGAATTTCCCCCGTTGTGCTAATGTCCCTCTTTCTTTCCCCCGGCAGGGTGCATCTTCTCCAAGACGGAGGTGGCCGAGGGGCTCACCGAGATCCTCCTCCACGTCGCCCCGAACTTCGACAAGGACCAGCTCCTCAAGCAGCGCGAGGAAGACGTCGAGGGACTGAGGGAGAGGAGGGGGGACTGAGGGATAGTAGGGAGGAGGAGGGAGAGGAGGGAGGGGGATTGAGGGATGGGAGGGAGGAGAGGAGGGGGAGGGAGAGGGGATTGAGGGATGGGAGGGGGGGCTGGGAAAATGTGTAAAATTGTAATGTGTGGGGATACTGTATGTTCAAAATAAACTTTATTTTGCAAAGAAGAAGAGGTGTTGTCCTAACATGAGAGGTGCTCTGTGAGCCCCAGGCTGGCCCGGGTGGAGCCGGGCGGCCATCAGCCCCTCCGGGCCGCCCTGGGCCCTTGGGCGGCCTTTCTAAGGGCTTCCGCCCGCATCCGGCGTCCCAAGAGCCCGGAAACTGCCTCGGTCCTTCGGCGCCAAGAGAACCCCACTCCCTTTGGCGGCACCGGGGGCGGCACCGTGGGACCTGCAGTCCCCTCCGCTCCTCTCGCCCGTGGCGCTTTGAATCTGGATCGGGGCCCCGTGGCAGCTTCTCCCCTCTGGAGGTCCCTGGACTTCAACTCCCAGAAGGCCTCGGTTCCCCGGGGGATGCTTGGAGCCGCAGTCCCCCACGATCTCTCTCCTGCTCCCCGGCAGCCGGCTGGGGTGGGATGGGGGGGCAAGGGAACTTGGAGGCTCCGACTCCATTTCCGGCTTAAAAAAAAGACCCAAAACTACAGGTGGTTGTGGGTTTTCCGGGCTTCGAGCACGTGTTCTATTAGCATTTTCTCCTGACTTTTCTCCTGCGTCTGTGGCTGGCATCTCCAGAGACTGCTGTGTTTTGCAGTCCCTGTGTAGACCCGCCCACAGCCCCGGGGTAACCGGTGGCCTGTAGTTCAGAGGACCATCTGAAATTTTTCTGGACCGTCTGAACAACATCCACCCAAACATCCAATTGACCAGGGAAAAAGGAAAGGAAGGAAGACTGCCATTCCTGGATGTCTTGCTCCTCCGCCAACCTAACCGACAGTTGGGCCAGACAGTGTACAGAAAACCTACACACACTGACAGACACACAAAAACTCCAGCCATCACCCAGGACAAAAAAGGAGCCCCTTAAAACCGCTGGTAGACCCCGCAAAAAGAATCTGAACCCCACCCCCTGAAAGAGGAACCGGACCGTCTAAACGGGGCTCTACGGGCCAACGGCCGCTCCGGTTCAGACATCAGAAGGGCCCCGAGACCCGGAAAGAAAGCACAGCAGTGAATTCAGAGGAGGAGCCCACCCGAGGGAAGGGGTCTGGGCCCTACCCCAAAGGGGCCCCGACCCTACAGGGAATCCGGCGAAGAAACAGGACCTCCGGGCAACCCACAGGCCGACCGAGGACACCCAACCTTGCGGCCGGGGGCACGTCTGCGCGGGGGCCGCTCCTGCACTAGACTGTTATAGCGCTATTATTCCACTTGCAAAGACATGCCCCCAGACCCCGGGGGTCCCTCTAAGGGAGCAACACGACGGGCGGCTGCCGTCCCCCATGCACCGCTCTGCACCCCCCCCCGACTACCAACACGATACCGGGGGACCCCGTTTCACAACAGGCCCCCGAGACTGCACACACACACGCGCTCTGTCCCGCTTCCATGCCGGCCACAGACGCGGGCGAAAGGTCAGGAGAAAATGCCAGCAGAACTCATACGGCTCGAAGCCCGGAAGACCCGCCACCCCCTCTAGTTTCGGGTCTTTGCGCGGGGACGGATTCGGGGCCTCCAAGTTCCCTCCCCCCCACCCCGCCCCAGCCGGAGAGAAATCGTGGGGGGCTGCGGCTCCCAGCATCCCCCGGGGAACCCAGGCCTTCTGGGAGCTGAAGTCCAGGGACCTCCAGAGGGGGGAGCCGCCGCGGGGCCCCGATCCGAAGCGCCACGGGGGAGGGGGCGGGGAGGGGGCTGCGGGTCCCACGGTGCCGCCCCCGGTGCCGCCAAGGGAGCGGGGTCTCCCGGCGCCGAAGGACCGGGGCAGTTCCCGGGCTCTCGGGACGCCGGATGCGGGCGGAAGCCCCGGAAAAGCCGCCCGAGGGCCCAGGGCGCCCGGAGGGGCTGATGGCCGCCCGGCTCCACCCGGCCCCACCCTGGGCCCCCCCCGAGCCCCTTACCTGAGGAAGGGCGGGCGGCCCCGTCCCCTACCGCCGCTGCCCGCAGCTCCCGGGGGGTCTTCGCGCTCCGAAGAGAAAGAAAGCCGCCCAGACGCGGAGGAAGGAGCCGCGGCCTTGCCCAAGCGGCGGCCCCAGGCGGAGCCGCTCCCCGCGCACCCTCGCCCTCGGCGGCGGAACCGGAGTGAGGCCGGACTTCCGGCGGAGCTCCGGGCCCCGCCCACGGGCCGGGGGAGGGCCTCACCGGGCCCCGAACTCGCCACCGATTGGATTCGGGGGCCGCCGCTCAACCGCTCGGCCGTCCCGGCCAATGGGCGCCGCTCGCTGCGGAACTAGTGGAGACGCCATTTTAGAATCGGACTTGGAAGCAAAATGCCTTCCGGGTCTCGAACTCGCGACCAATAGCATTCGAGAACCACGGCTTTAACCTCTGAGCCATCGCAGCCAATGGGCGCTGTTCGTTGCAGCAATATTTGAGGCTCTCTTTCAGAATCTGAGTTATAAAAATCACCTCGTCGGTTTCGAACTCGGGACCAACGCCATTAACCAACTGCTTCTTAACCACTAGGCCACTCCAGCGAATGGGCGCTCGCCGCTGCGATTGCTTTTGAAGCTCCGATTCAGAGTTCACTTTAAACAAAAATATTCTTCGGGCCACGAATTCCTTACCGAAAGGGGCCACAAAATCACTGGCTGGGGATTGGGACCTTTTAAAAAATTAAACAAAGCTCCTTCGTCAATTTGCCACCAGAGGGCGCTCTACACGTGGTGGCGGATCCGGACGAAATGGCGGATCGGGGCCTTTTTTAAATTCAATAAAAAAACCCTTCCTTGTCCTGCAGCGCCATCTGGTGGCACATCGGACGAGGCACTTCATTTATTTTTTTAAAAGACCCCAATCCGCCATTTGGTCCCGATCCGCCGATACCACGTGTAGAGCGCCCTCTGGTGGATCAAAGGTGTTAATACACCAATAGAAATCCTAAATCCTAAAATATATTGCGCGGGGGGGCGATAGTCTACTCTTTTCTATCAAGGCGCCCTCTGGTGGCCACTCTGAGCAACGCCCGCCGAGGCGCCAGGCGCGGGAAAGGGGAGCTCGGGCCCCCCGGCGTCCCTCTCGGCGGCCGAAGTCCCTCCGGGAAGACTGAGTTCGGACAGAGAGGCACGTGGGGGTTTCCCTTAGCCTTCCTCACCCGTGAGGCCTTGCTAGACAACAGATTCCATCATCCCCGCACAGGGGTTTTATTTTTTTAAAGAAAGGTTCAATTTCTCCACCAGAGGGCGCTCTACACCTGGTGGCGGATCGGGACCCAATGGCGGATCGGGGCCTTTGTTAAATTCAATAAAAACCCCAGTCCTTGTCCTGCAGCGCCATCTGGTGGCGCATCCGAGGAGGGACTGCGTTTAATTTTTAAAAGGGTCCCAATCCGCCATTTGGTCCGGATCCGCCGCCACCGCGTGTAGAGCGCCCTCTGGTGGATCAAAGGTGTTAATACACCAATAGAAACCCTAAATCCTAAAATATATTACGCGGGGGGGGGGCGATACTTTGCTCTTTTCTATCAAGGCGCCCTCTGGTGGCCACCCTGAGCAACGCCCGCCGAGGCGCCAGGCGCGGGAAAGGGGAGCTGGGGCCCCCCGGAGTCCCTCTCGGCGGCCGAAATCCCTCCGGGAAAACTGAGTTCAAACAAAGACGCACGTGGGGGTTTCAATTACGCCCTCGTCACCCCTGAGGCCCTTGCTAGACAACAGATTCCATCATCCCCACACGGGGTTTTATTTTTTTTAAAAAAGGTTCAATTTCTCCACCAGAGGGCGCTCTACTTCTGGTGGCGGATCCGATGAGGCACTGCATTTAATTTTTAAAAAGGCCCCAATCCGCCATTGGGTCCGGATCCGCCGCCACCATGTGTGGAGCGCCCTCTGGTGGCAAATTGACGGAAGAGTTTTATTTAATTTTTAAAACGGTCCCAATCCGCCATTTGGTCCCGAAAACCCCTGCGCGGGGATGATGGAATCCGTTGTCTAGCAAGGCCCCAGGGGTGAGGAAGGCCGAGGGGAACCCGCACGTGCCTCTCAGTCTTCCCGGAGGGACTTCGGCCGCCGAGAGGGACGCCGCGGGGCCCGAGCCCCCCTTTCCCGCGCCTGTCGCGGCCGCAGAGCCCTCGGCGTGCGTTGCTCGAAGTGGCCACCAGAGGGCGCCTTGAGAGAAAAGAGCAGAGTATCCCTCCCCCCCCGCGCAATATATTTCAGGATTTAGGATCTCTACCGGTGTATTAACACCTGTGTCCCACCAGAGGGCGCTCTACACGCGGCGGCGGCGGCGGATCCGGACCAAACGGCGGATCGGGGCCTTTTTAAAAAGTAAATAGAGCTCCTCCGTCAATTCGCCACCAGAGGGCGGCCCTTCCCTGCAGGGACCGTGGAGGCTGAGAGTCTGTTCCGGGCTAAGCGGAAGCGAAGGGACCAACGGAGGGGGCGGCCTTGGATTTCCAGCCCCCCCGCGGCTCCCGGGGGCGCGATCCCTCCCCCTCCCCCGCCCGCCTTGAACCCGGGGCCGCCCGTCCTTTGGGAGCCCCCCCCCATCCAGCCACGGCCCCCGCTGTCCTCGGGGCGCTGGGCGCCGCCGGCGCCTCTTTTGGGAGCAGGGGAGAGCCGGCGGGGACTGCAACTCCCAGCATTCCCTGGGGAACTGAGGCCTTCTGGGAGTTGAAGTCCAGGAACCTCCAGACGCTTCGTTTCATTTCAGAAAAGTCCCGACCCGCCATTTGGTCCCGATTGGCCACCAGATGGCGCTGCGGGATAAGAAATGCGCGGTTTTATTTAATTAAACGTATTCGATTAATCTAATTCATTTAATTAAAAAGGAGCTAAATTCCAAAATCGAACCCACCACTCCGGGGTCCCCAGGCGGGGTGCTGCCCCCTGCGGGGGTCGGCCGCTGGAAAGTCAGCCTCAAGACAGCCACCCCCCGCTTCTCCGGACTGAGATTTTTTTTTTTGTTGGTAAATTGGGAAAATTGAGCCAATGGCTGTCAAACCCATCATCCCCCGCTTCCAGCAGGTTCCCCCTTCCCCTGACGTAGCCTTTTCCAAGCCGTAGGTCCAACCCAGTTGGGGAGAGCAAAGTGGCGAACGGGGAGCCTGAACGGTCCGTTCCTGGGTGGAGTCAGAACTTGCACCCTCCAGTGGCAGCCCCAACACCCTGAACCATTTCTCTTGAAGAAAGACCCGAGCCCAGAAAGATGGACGGAAGGAGACTCCGGAGCGAAGTAACACACCCCGATCCCCCAGGCGTCTGGGGGTCCTCGGGGGAAGCCCTCTCCTCCTTTGGGGCCCAGGGCCCCCAGAACCAAGGAGACCACAGGGGCGTCCACCGGGGGCAGGGGGATACCTTCAGGCTTAAGTACCCAAGGGGGCATTTCGTCACCCAGAACCACACTCTCTCGGCCCACAATATCCCCTTCCCCACAGCCCTCCCCCCGCCGATCTCTTTCAACACAAGCCGCAGGTCAATGGGATCCCCTGCACCCCCCAACCCCGTTTTACCTTAAAGCGCGGCCCCCTGGCTGCTGGGCCCGCAAACCGGTCCGAAGGGGGACAATGGGGACTGGAGTGAGGAGCCCACGGCCGCAGGAAGCCCCCGAAAGCTTTGGGAGAAGGCGACCGCCATCCCCCGCTGGGTTTTTTTAGACATCCCGCACGCACAAGGAAGAATCGGTTGTGTTTCAATGCATTTATTAAATCCTTACAAAACAGAATACAAAAAATTCTGGCATCAACAAGGTGTTACAAAGGAAAAAAGTTCCATCAAGCTGTATCAGTTCACCTGGTACATAATAAAGTGCTTGGTTTTTTTTTTGTTTGCTTGCTTTTGTCTTTTTTTATAGTTTTTTATTTTTATTTTAAAGGTGTTTTTTTTTCCTTCCTCATTTTTCAACCAGTCTCCTGCCGGAAGGTTCTCCCAGATCCAGTCCCCAGCAATCCGGCGCATCGGGATTCAACTTCACGTCAAAACCTTTGGCGGTCCTTCTTATTAGCCAGAGGGGTGTGGGGACAAAAAACAAAAACCTTCTCCCTGGACTGATTTTTTTTCCAATTTTTTTTTTGTAAAAAAAAAAAAAGGAAACATTTCACAGTAAAATGTAACTAACCAGTTCTAAAGAGACTTTAAATCAAGGAAGTCGGGGTGGGGGGGACATTAAACCCAAGAGGCAGCAAGACACGGTTTCCCCAACCCTCCTCCAAATATGCAGCTAAGAAAACTCATAGGAGGTTTAAAAAAAAATCCAAGAAAGACAACATTTTTACAAAGGGAAAAAAAGCGGGGAGCAAGGGGATTAAAAGGAAGAACTTTGGCAAGGGTAAATCTTTGCACAGTTAAACAAAACAAAGGAGCCGGGAGAGAGAAATAAACCAAACCAAAGATGCAAAAGCCACGTGGAGAGAGGCTGAAGGGTTGCTACGATGCCAAAGGACCGCGTTCGAGGAGTTCCCACCCCGTCCAGGGACCAGCCACCCGAAGCTGAGTCCGACCTCCCCCGGCTTCCGAACCCAGGGGAACGACGGGGAACGAGGGCATCGCTCGCCGTTCGCCTTGTTAAACCCACATCCCGCGACCCCCTGGGAGCTTCACACATGCTCCTGGATAAGTTTAAAGGTCTAGACAATCCCTGGGTCGGGAAGATGCTCCTCCCCGAGAAAAATAAATAAATAAGGTAGGTGTCCCTGTGAGAAATCTAAGAAGCACCACTAAATTTTGGTCTCATGCACACACAAAATTGGTTTAGGGCCGGCATGAGAAGAAAAAAGGGAAAATTCCAGGACCCAACGCGAGAGACGTCCTGAACTCGTGTCCTGGGAAGAGAAACTTTTCACACACACACAGACACACACACACATGAATCAGAGAGACATATCCCTGAAGGCGACACGCTGCACACCCAGGATTTGAAAGAAAGGGGAACCCACCAACTCAAACTTAGGAAAAAGTTAAAAATTTTTGGACCACAGCTCCCAGCATTTTCTATGCTGGCCAGGGATTAATGGGACCGGGAGTGGATGTTTTAACAACAATAAATCTTTCCAGTTTTTGGCTGCGTGGGACTGTGAGGTTTGGGAAGGAGAAGCAGCCAAAATTTTAAATCCTCGTCTTCATCGAGTTACATCCCTGCTCAGTCTAAGCAAGATCACGAGACGGCCGGGCTCTCAGCTGACTCTCCCAACAAGAGCCACTACACCAGGGGTAGGAAAAGTGTTGCCTCCCCCTCCGGCCAATTTTGTGACCCTCAGGGATGTTTGAGAAAAAATGCAATTTGGTTTTTGCTTTAAAATGCCCACCAATGCCCTCTGAGACATCATGAGGGGGCATTTTTGCCACGACTCTGGGACCCCCAGACCGACTGTGGCCTTTCTTTGAAACAAGAAGTAAACACGAAAGGAATTCCACTCACAGTTCATTCCCTGTTGTTTAAAAAAATTGCACAGGCGAGCTGAAAAACACTGGCAAAAATGCCCCCATGAAGGATGGGGGGTGATTCTACGGGGGGTGTCTCCCCAAGGTCTACTGGAGAGCTTACCGTGGCCTCCTCGCCTTCCACAGTCGCCCACCCTTTTGCTACTCTGGTGGCACAAATCCAGCCCCACAGACCCAGGTCTCCGGGCCACAAACCCAGATCACCCCAAAAACAGAGCCGTACTTGGTCCCCTTAATGTCACCAAGTCACCCACGGCGTAGATTTGTTCCTGATCCACCCTTTCCAACGCAAATCAAGAAGGCAGTGATGCGCCTCTCCACATTTTTCCAAAGCCACTAAAACTGCTGGAACATCACAACGGCTCTTTCCTAAAGTCAAAACAGGGTAAAAGATGAGAAGGATCAACTTTCGGTGATCTTTCAACCATCATTCCTCGCCTCTAAAAGAGGTGAATTTGGGACCATTTCTACCTGGGATTGATTCAAGTATTTGGGGTTCTTCTCCACTCCTGAAATTTAAGTATGCCGTGTGCTTTTTTAAAACCACATCCGTCGACTTCTTTGGGCCACAATCCTGAGCCATGATTTCCGCATCCAACCAAAACACATCAGACCGTACGGAAAGAGGATATACCTGGTAAGACAAAAAAGGTGCTCTGAATGGGGAAAAGGTACGGAAAGTGACGCCCGTTCCTTTGTCCTGTTAGGCAAATTATGTACAACTCATGCAACACCTGTCTGTCTATTTATGGCCTTTTTGCTTATTTCTTTCTGTATTCAGAAAGTATGAGGGGCACAAGTAGCTGAAAAGCCACTTCGGAGCAAACCTTCATGTGCGAAAATAATCCTGAGATGAATCCTTCTTTGCGAAGGAGGACAGGAGATGAGTTAAGATCTCTTATCCATCACTGAATGCTGGCTTAAAACAAAACCATTCCAGCTGCCACTAAGTTTGCTGCACCTACAGACTCACCTGGGCGCGCTGTCATAAAAGCATCACCGCACACCTTGATTCAGGCCCTTTCAGAAGGAACCGGGAGACCCCCAGGTAGTCCTTGCTTTTCTCCAAAATTAGGATTGCAAACATAAAGTTGGAGGGGTAAGAAAATCCCACGCAGACCGTCTCCTTCTCTGACACGCTCCAGCTAAACAACCAGTGACCTTATATTATCTCTCTTCTCCCTCAAACTATCCACTGAATTTTGGTGCCGTGATGTTTTTGTCGAACAGACTCGGCAGCAAAAGGAGAACAGCTTTCCCTTTCTATCTGCAGCGGTTAAATAACCGCTTTTTTTTTTAATTGCACGGACGCCGTCCTACCCCACCCCAAAGAACGCAAGCACAAGCCAAACTCTCTTAAGAATTACTAAACCGATTTATGAACCCCTGTAATTATGCCGGGGTCCCAAAGCTCAGAATTCTGTGAGGTCCATTAATTCAGCATTCAAGTTCCATGCTTTGGGGGAAGCCAAAACAAGAGGCAGGCTTCCACCTCTTTCAAACGAACAGCACCGGCAAGACGCCCAACATGAGACTTCCGGCTTTCGGCTAGCATCGCTCTCTGCCCGACGTCAACACGGGGCGCTGGTGGCTCTCGAGGCCTTTGCTTCTCGACCCACAAGACATGTCCCCTGACGCCAAAAAACAAGTGAAAAGCTGTCACCTGCAGCCTTTTATGAGAGCTTCCCTGACAGAAAGGCATTCCCGTGCCGCGGTACGTAGTTCAAGTATTTCTTCCCGTAAGACTACAATCTATAGCTGATAATGAAATGCATTACACGTAGATTCTTTTACACACACGCACTAAGTTCTCTTACTATTAAAAAAACCTATTTATCGAAGCCGCCTGCTCCAGCCGGAGGTGCTCTGGATTCACAGACCGCTCCGCACCCACGATACCCAGTCTGCACCCCCCCCCCAAAAAGGGGGTTTTAATGGAGAAGACTGTATGGATATACAAAAGAAAGCAAGAACAGATAGACTCGGGAGGAAGCTGGCTGTTCGCTCGCTGTTGGTGGGGACGCAGAATTATCCCAAGTAGAAAAAGGTGAGTGTTAAGTCAAGTCAAACTATTTTACAATTGTCCTCACTTTTATCAGAAAATGTCATCCTCACCAGTCGACTAGATATCCAAAAAAGTTATTCAATATTCTCACCACCCCACACACCGATTGCATAGTGCTGTTAGTCTTTTCGGAGAAAAGAAGGGTTCTCAAAAATCACAAAAACCACAACGGTTCAAGACGTGCAAGGAGGTTTTAGCTCCTCGTTGCCAGGCCTGATCGGAAAAGCCCTTCTGGCTGCTATCATCTCGAAAGGACTCTGGGAATTCTTTGGAGAAGATCCAAAAGAGACTTTTACAAAAACAGGATTCGAAAAGGAGAGGTCAGTTTAAACACGTGAAGCTGATCTAGGGATTAAATCCAGTAAGTTCAACACCTCAGGCCTACACAGCAAACCACCTCAAGTTGAGCTGCCGCCCTAAACCGATTTGGGATACACTTAGCTTCCTCCTCCAAAACTACTCAGTTGCAGGTTTATGCAGAAGTAAGCCCAACAGATGCAGCCACATTCCCTCTATCTCCACGCCAGGGCACCTCTGGTCTGCCCATCAGCAAATTTGCACCAGCAATGCTACATGTACGTGCTCTGAAAGAAAGAAAAAAACAACCTACTGTAGAGTCAATATACAGAGCTATGCCCAGCTTAGTAGCTTATGTATTAAAAAGGAAGGGGGACAGCCAGCACAAGATCCCAGGGTGGTGGGAACAGCAGAAAAGGGGAGAAACAAGGTGGCAAAGCAAGAACCACCTTCTCACATTCCAGAAGAGCAGAGAATCCTCGATTCTCTATTCTGCTCAGCAGTTGTCTGCCCACATCAACTTGGGTTAGGGGTGCAGGACCCCTGAAAAAGTGGGAAAATTATAACTAGGCCCCCCCAAAAAACCGTATCTCGCACGCACAAAAGGGTAGATGCTGCGGATTCAAACTGCTGTGGATTCAAACGTGAGGCACAAAAATGCACGTGAATCTGCGGTGGGGAGTGGCAAAGAAAATGCACTGAAATTCGGCATTTAGGGGGAGCAAAGGGGTGCCCCGCGCCATAAGCTAGGCCAGGGCTCAAAGGGATTAGGAAAGATCGCCAAGAACAAGCAACGGTATTTCGAAACAACCCAGCTCCAAACCACATTCGACTTTGCTACCACCTCTCTTGCTTAATCATCTTTGGGGATTATTTTTCTGATAAATATTGCACAATCAAGAGAAGGAAAAAAAACAGCTTAATTATGCCAACTCAAGGGTGGGCAGAGTCCAGCCCTTCAGATGTTACTAGACTGCAAAATCTCAACCAACATAAGCAATGATACAGACTGCTGGGAGTGCCAGTCCAACGCCTTCCGGAGGGGCCAAACGGTTTAGACCCGCACTGCTTCAATTTTTCAAACTCCGAAACCATTTTTCCCCCTCTTTTGTTTCGTTTTAGCCGCCTCGTGGTATTGTGTCCTTATTTTAAAAAAAAATAGAGAATTTATTGCAGGCGCTTATTCAAATTAGCACGAGGCTCTTGGGAAGCCTGTTGGATTCCAACCTTAGCAGGCCCAGCCAGCAAAGCCAAAGCAGAGCAATGTTGGTAGTTACAGTCGACCAGCACCTTGAGGGACACGGGAATCCCTACTTCTGCTCTTGAGTAGACCTCCCTTATCACCATCTGGCAAAAGCATCAGATGAACTGGATTTGTTTAAGCCAATATTACCCATACCTTATGCATACCTTTCCTTAAAAAAAGTCAAAACACACTTCTCTATGTCCCACTATGTCCCACAAGATACAGATTAAACCAGGGAGTGGGGGGGAGGGAATGGGATTCCCACCCCATATCTAATTGGGAGTCCGTGATAAGAAACCAGATTACAGATCCAAGCGCCAGCCTGCTAACGAAAGTGCTCTAAAATTGTAGAATAAAGGAAAACAGGAGGGAAAAAAAGGATAACGCAAACCATTTTATGCCTTCAGGAGGTGCCCTGGATTCTATCCCCGTTTGTGCCAAAGGTACCCAAACACTCATTCTCTCACCCCCCCATTTTTGGCTTACAGAATCCACACCACATTAGGGAAAACAGCTCAGGAAGGGATTCAGAACATGGAGGGGGTGTGTGCACAGATTTCTTTGCCCTAAATGCCCTCCAGGACAATTTTGCCTCCACTTTAGACCTAAGAGAGGGCATTTTCCCCCCAACAGGAAGTAACCAAGAGCCTTTCCGCACTACACAATCACAGTGCTATGATTCCACTCCGACTGTCTGTGGAGTCCTGGGATTTGTAGTCTGGTGGGGTACCAGAACCCTTGCACCAAGAATTCTAAACCCCTCTTTTCGGAACTCCAGATCCCAAGACGCCACAGAACGGGATCATGGCGGTTAAAGTGGAACCATAGCACTTTAATTGTATCGGTGTGAATGGGCCCCAGAAAGACAGCTTTTTGGATGCTTCCCGTAGGGAGAAAAGGGCTCTCTTCGGCCTCAAATTGTCCAGAAGGGGGTGGAAAACACGGTCAAAGTGCCCCCACTAGAGAAGCATGGGGGATCTTGGAGAACCAAAAGAATTTCTAACTAAATTTTGCAGAGCATGTAGCTGTCAAAGATCCCCAGGGAAGGGAAGGCGATCCCCACCAAAAAACACACAATACTTTAATGCCTTCTCCCCTCCACAGAGCCCATCGCAGCCACCCCAAACTTTTTGTGGGAAAAAACCCGGACAAAATAAACCCCCACCCCCACCCTGAAAGCTGCCATAATGCTATCGCTTTCAGTTTCAAAGTCTGCAAGTATAAAAAAAAATATTTTTTTTTTACAAAACCAAACAAAAAGGAGAAACCAATAGGACAAACACAAATAAGAAGAAATAAAAGGACACAGAAAAGTTGAAAAACGACCCAAACGTAACAATGCTACCTTTACGGAAAAAAAGAAAGGTTGTAGACTGTGAATGGTATTCTCCCCCAGCTCCCTGCCACCTTTTTCACAGTACAAAAGAGGAACTGACAGATACAGAGGGGAAAAAAAAGCAGCCTGTCGCTTAAACCGGGGGTAGGCAAATGTGGGAGGCTGGGGGCTGAACACACATGCACACATCCTGGAAAAAAAATCCAGATTTTTCTTTACCCAAAATGTTCTCTAAGCGGCATCGGGTGGGTTTTTTTTTTTTTACCATTTTTAGTCCCATTTTTTTTAGCAACAGGAAGTAAGTGGAAGTCACTTCTTGTTTCAGGGAAGATCTCCCCTAAGTCCAAATTGCTCGAGAAGGGCTAAAAATATTACTAAATGCCCCCATGCCTCATAAAGGGCATCATGGAGGCATTTTGGGGTAAAAAAAATTGCATTTATTTAATTTGATCTCCTTAAATCTAAATTTAATTAAATGTGTTAATTTCTAGGGCCACAAAAACACCCCCAGAACCCCACTTTCAGCCCCCAGGTCTCACTTTGCCCACCCCTGATTTAAGCCTTCCTTCAATGAGAGAGACAACCTGGTTTGAAAGAAGCATAAGGAGAAAAAAAAATCAAATTTAAATTCTCTCTTTTTTTTTTAACCAAAGGGGGGAAAAAAAGCAGGTTATATATGACATGTGGGTCAGAACGCACCCTTGGGCAGAGGAACCCAGTTAAAATAACTGGTAATTTTTTTTTAATTAAAAATAAAAAAAGGAAAGAAAGAAAAGATAGCCAGTGTTTAAAACAAGATCAGGAAACAAGACGGAGGAGAAGAAATCTTGGAATCCAGCCAACTCGAACGGGGGAAAGGAGTTCTGATCTCGTTCTTTTTTTTGTTTTTCTTCCTTGCTATTCAAATAGCATTTTTTGTTTTAATGTCCAAAAAAGAGAGAGGAAAAAGGAGGGGAGGAAACGGAAGGAAAAAAAAAACTGGATGTGTACGCGGGGCAAGAGTCACATGAGGTCCCCTACCAGCACCAGCGGGGTCGTAACCAGGTGCTGGCCGGCGTCCGCTTTCGCCATGCTGGTTTTTTGCCGCCGTTTCACCAGCTTGGATTCCGAAGGGGGCGAGAGCTGCATGGAGCATGAGGTAGCTTTGATGATGAGGGGTTGTTGGGTCTCCCCAGCAGCCGCCTCTTCGTCCTGCGTCAGCTGGCGGTTGACGGCGATGGCTTCGGCCGCGAACGAGGTCAGCTCTTTGGCACTGCTGTTCCTGCAACGGCAGAAGAGCCGGTGAGCCTACGTCCCCAGTCCACAACCTCCGTCCGTCCGTCCGTCCGTCCACCCACCCACCCACCCACCCATCCATCCATCTCATACATACATGGAGTGCCTGGAAGAAATAAAATCTGTACAGGTCAAACATCCCTTATCCAAAACACTGAGATTAGAGGTGTTTTGGATTTTTTTTTTAAATATTTGTATATGCATAATGAGATATCTTGGAGATGGGACCGAAGTCTAAATTCATTTGTGTTTCACTTACACTTTAATTTTGACTGGTTCTGAGTTCAAATGCTGCTTTGCTGTGACTCTTTAAGAAAAAAGAATCTTGCTGGATTTAAACTTCACAGTCAACCCACTGGCATCCCAAATGCCAAGAAAATAAACCAGAAAGAGGAAAAAAACCCAAATTTTTCTTTTCTTTTGATGATTGATTTCCTTTCGAGTCGCTCTCTCATCAGTTCTTCTTGCTATAGAGACCATGAGAGAATTATGGAGGCTTCGTTGTGTCCATTAATTCCCTTATGTTTCCTACAGGAAGAAGACCGGGTTCCACTTTTCAAAACTTTCAGGTTTTGGATTTTCAGATGAGGGATACACAACCTGTACGATATGATACGCAAAAATTCTACAACAGCCCCCCTGTTTCTACACCAGGGCAAATAAATAAATAAATTGCAACTAACAAAGTGGGGAGTGGGGGGAAGCACACAACAACTTTCTACGACTGTGTTCCTCCATTTCTGCAACAGGCCAAAAAATGCCAGGACAGCCCAAGAAATTTTGTGACAAGCCAAAAAAAAAAAAAGAAAAAGAAAAACCCCAAAAACAAAACAAATGAAAATCAAATACCACACTCCAGGCTTAAAAAAAAAGTCACACACAACAGCCAACCCCACAAAAAGAAACCTGTAACAGGCCAAAACAAAACAAGATATTCTGCAAGAGGCTGAAAAAAAACGTCTGTGATGGCCAACAAAAATTATTCTGCAATGGGGAAATTTCCCCCAAATCCTGTAATGGGCTAAACAAACAAGCAAAAAAGTAAGAGGTCAAAACACACACAAATTCTACAACAGAATGTCCAAAAAATTCTGCAACAGGCAAACCCAAGATTTAGCGACAGGCACAAAAAAAAAAAGAGGGAAAAAAGTGGAGCAGGGAGTTAGCATAAAATACTAGCATTATATTATTAACATCATATGGAGATGCAAATAAGAAAAGGCTGCAAGAACTTCCCCTCACCTTTGTAGGATGATAGGAGTTGGGAGGGTGTTATCCGGAGCACACTGGGGAAAAAAAACAAAAGGGAAAGAATTACATCCATATCAAGCTTCTTCTATCCAGGGACCCTTCCACACTACAGAACTATAGGGCTACAATCCCACTTTTAACTGCCAAGGCTGCATCCCAGCCATTTTTAAAGAAATGGATACTAGGTGTCCCTTCTCCCATTCAAAAGGTTCTGGAGTGGAAGTTTCCAGGCAACATTCAAAGTGCTGATTTTGACCTACATAAAGCCCTTTCTCAGGTTCAGGTTTATTTGAGGGACTGCATTCTTTCTTTCCAAACCTGCCCGTGGTCTGACACTTTTTTGTGGGGGCTTCTCTGTGGGAAAATGGAAGACAGGGCTTTCTTGGTGACAGCCCCAGACTCTGGAACTCCCTTCCCAGACAAGTTAAGACTTGCACCCTCTCTGTTCTCTTTCCATAAACAAGTAAAAACCCTTCCGTTTTGACAGGCCTTTGTGGGAATAAAAGAGGGTTTTTCTTCCCTGCCAAAAAAAAAGGACAGCAAGAAGAAATCAATCCAAGCTACTTTCCCTTGGCAGGGGTTTCCAGAGGCTGGGAGTGGCCCCCGGAAAGGCCCTGCAATCTCTAAGTCTTTCCTTCACCCCAGGTCACACGGAGAGCACCCCTTTCACCTCTGCCTCTTGTAGGTGCTCCTGGGCACACAAAAGTGATACTCAGCGGCCCCCAGCCTGCCCCATTCCCCTTTGGCTGAAAAACACTCACCCCCTGCACCCATGGGTGCTTTAGGACTTCAGCTGCACTCAGGCGCTTCTTGGCATCCCTCACAAGGAGTTTCGAAATGAGATCTTTGGCTCCGAAAGAGATGTGAGCCCAGTCTTTGTCGGGGAATTCGTACTTCCCCTCCTGGATGCTTTCGAACAACATATTCTGAAGCGAAAGAGGGACACAAAAAGCAGGTTAAGATTTAGCCACCGATTGCGCCCAGGAAGACTTCGCTGTCATTAGCGCTGTTATTCGCAACCCACAACTCAAGGCCCACGACGTACCTGGCAGGCGGGACATGCTTCACCGCGGTCCCAGCCGCAGTCCGTCCCACAGTGCCCCACAAAAGGGGGGTAGCCGCTCAACATGATGTAGAGAATGACCCCCAAGCTCCACAGGTCGCAGCGCTTGTCGTAGATGGAGGCCTCCTCGTTGAACGCTTCCACAACCTCCGGAGCCATGTATTCTGCCGAACCGCACTGCAGGGGCGGGGTTGGGGAGGAAGGCAGGCAAGGAACAAAGGCAGAACGAAAGTCTGTTAAGACGCAGGGAGGCAGATTTCGGTTTGTAGAACTTCCTATGAAGGGCCTTCAAAGTTTAAAGGAACAAGACAAAATGAGAACTGCAGGCGTATCTTAAATAAGAGACCCTCATAAAGAAGCTTGTTTTTGTCAAGTCTTTTTCCGCCCATCTCATTCCCACCTTTCCCTCTGGATACTGGGGGCACATCAGGTACGGCTCTCATCTCAAACACCGTACATCTATCCGCCATCAATCCAGGGAAGCTTTAAATGGAACCTCCACCTCCAGCTACCAAACACACAGGCAGAGCTTCGAAGAGTTACTCTGCGAGACTGCAAACTCCCCAGCAACTTCCCACCACAGAAATGGGGAAGTTACCCTTTTTATTTTTTTAACTTGTCGTGCGTCTTCAAGTTGCTTCCAACTCATGGCAACCCTACCGTGCAGTTTTCTGGGGCTGAGAGTGTGTGACACACCTGAGGTCACGCAGTCGGTTTCCATGGCCGAGCGGGGAATCAAACCCTGGTCTCCAATGGTCAAATCACGACACCTTGATGGTTCTCTTCAAGTCCCTAAATCCCCCTAGTATGATGAACGGGGGATTTGGGGGGCTATGTTCCCCACCAAAAACAACTTTTTCCAAACCCTACGCTGAGCACAATATTCCTGGCAGAGCCTCCCTGCTCTGCCAGGAATATTCCTAGAAGCATCTGGCTGACCACGGTTTGAAACAGGATACCGGGCCAGACAGGCCAACTGGGATCACACCCCAGCAAGACAACCCTGTTCTCTGACATTTGCTGCTTCCCCTTCACTGTGGATGCACGCAAGCTCTTTCTCCTTCGGGGAGGCGACTGCAAGAAAACCACAAACTGCATGCCCCCACCGCCTCGCACAGCAACTAAGGGTTCACCATGCGTAAATATAGCTCCACATACAAATTCTTTCCCATAAGCCATCTGGCCAAGGAGGGATGCCAGCCAAAAAGCGATCCAGAGGCCCGCATTTCCTGGAAACATAGGGTCGTGGAGTCAAAAGCCGGCCAAGATGGAAAATGGGGATTGCTTTTCTCTCTCTTTTTTTTTTTTTGCAAAATAAACTGGAGCTTGGATCTTCCAAGAAATATTCTTATTATTAGCGTTTGATGAGACCCTATGTCATGGCCTGTGTTTTGTGACTTTATGAATCCGTAGGTACGTTGCAGAAACCAAACGCTGTTAAGTCCACAGACCAAAACGTAGATGAGAGAACACTGGATTGCTAAGGTTGTTGAATTACCCCAAATAACCAAACTAATGTAGGTTTTAAGGGCTAAGTCAACTGAAGTTCTTTGTTTGTTTGTTTTTGGTAAGATTGGAAACCAGCTATGGACTTTTTGAGCAATAAGGAATCAAACAATGCAATAATTTTTGGATATGGTTATTAGCAGTTTGTCTAGATGGATCTGTTAACGGCACAATAATATTTTTCTGTTTGTATATTTTCCACTTACTCATTAAAGTTTGGTTGGGGGAGTTCTTTTGTGTTTTAGCATGTTAGATACTAAGTTTGTGTTCTAGTGAGTTAGTGTTTTATGTTGTATTTTTTTTAGTTTACCCTTTTAAGTATGATGTTTTTAGTTCCTGTTTATGTAAAAAATGTTAGTTGGAGTTACGTTACTTTGTGTAAAAAAACTGATAAATATATTTTTTAAAAAAACAACCTGCTGAGTTGATTGCAAAGCTGCTCATCCAAGCACTGGCAAGGATGAGCATCGGGCATCCCTGATGTTCATTGGGCACTCCCCAGCCAGGGTCTGAGGGCATAACTTCTGGGGCTGAGAGCGTGTGACATGCCCAAGGTCACCCAGTGGTTTTCCATGGCCAAGCAGGGGACTGAACCCTGCTTTCCAGGGCGGTGGTCCGACATTCAAACTACTATACCATGCTGGTATTTGCTACCACCACCCCCCAATTTGGTGCCCTCTGAAAAGCTGATAAAGATGCCTCATATTCCGCTAAGTCTTTTATAGATCCACCTAACGGCAGCCCTGTCCAGTCCACGGTTCACCAGCTTTTCTGCAAGAACAGTACCGCAGGCCTGACTAATTGCTGCTTTGTGCCCTTATCACAACTGCATCCCGTTATGACTTTTTTTATTCTCAGCCAAAACAAAACCTATCCGCTCTGCACCGCCGCTCTCCAAGAGGAGACAGCCACCCGGAGTTCCCCGTCGAGGCCGCCCTCCTCGCCCGTCCCCGAGAGCCAAAACCGGATCGAACCGGCAAAGCGCAACCGGTCCGTGGGTTGCGCCGGGTTGCATCAGCCACCAGACAGGCCTCTCCTCCCATCCGAGGAAGAAATCAAATAAACTGTTGCACCCAACCGGGACAAAACCTCAAGAATGGGGCCGGGCCCAGAGCCCGGAGCTGGTCTGGCTGAGCAAGGTTTGGGGAGACGCCCCAGCCTATTTGGGGTGAAGCGACTGCTCAAAATAAGCTACTGGGAGAGCGCGGAGGGAACAGAGAGACACAGAGGTTCTTCTCGGATGTTTGCAAAGTTTCTTAAAATTACAGGTTTCGTTTCGTTAGGGACGTTCTGCACAGGTGAGATCCCAGAGTGTTCACAGGGAACAGAGTTTACTGGCTGCCTTGTAAGTGAGCAGGACTGAAAGGGAGAGCAGAGTTCAGGAAAGTTACCTTTTTCGGATTACAGCTGCCAGAATCCCCTAACCAGCACAGCTTAGAGTCCCCTACATACTGCTTTGGTAAGGCAATTTCTCGTTTTGTCTTCTGTGGTTTTGTTTTGGAGCTTGGGAGCCGCAACTCCCATGGCTGGCTGGTGGATTCTAGGTGTTGCAGTCCCAACAAACTTTTGGACTGCCATTTCCACTTCTGGGTGATGGATTCTATGTGTTGCAGTCTCAACAAATTCTTCTCATCTTGGCTCTTTTAAACCAAGCTCAAAGCTCTGTTGTTTTTGGACTACACATGGTAGCCACGTATGTTGGGGGATTCTGGATGTTGTAACCCAAAAAGAGCTAAGGTCCTTCACAACAGGCTGCAAAGCTCTGTTCTTTTTGGACCACAACACAATCCCCATGCTGGCTCGGGCAGAGGGGGGATTTTGGGACTTGAAGTCCATAGATTTCCAAGCACTGTCGAGGAGAAAAGGAGGAGAAAAGGACTAGTCACTTTCATTTTGACAAAGGGGGGGGGGAGATACAGCACTCAAAATAAATAAAAAGGATGAAGAAAGAAGCTAGGGAAAATAAGGAAAGGAAATGTGTCAATAAAATAAAATTGGTTTTTATTTTCACGGGAGCTTTCATGGATATAAACCCACTTATTCAGATGCAGATGCAGAGTGATAATAAATGCCCACGTATAAATCATACTAAAGCATAAAAGGAACCCTCTTTTTGCAAGGAGAGTGCCCAGGAGCACTGCAGGAGCCCACACTGAGCCACAACTGGGGCCCAAACCACGGGACACTGCAAAACAAGAAGTGGGATTTCTTTTTTTTTTAAAGAAGAGTTTTTGTGGTTATTTTTCTACTCTTAACACAGGAATGTGGGGGCGAGCGGACCGGAACAGGAGGGGGAGGCACTTTCTCTCCCCCCGCTCCATGCAACGAAAATGCAAGCGCAGATGCAACCAGAAGCAAATGCGTCTCAGCTGTACAACTCTCACACGCACACACACAAAGAAGTTCCCCAGGAAGCCAAGAGCAAATCTGGCTATGCAATGCCTCCCCGCTCTTTCCGTCCCCGCCCCTTCCTCTGGCCCCACAGACAAGACTCTGTCTGACCCACTTCTGCCGGTTTCCTCGCCCCCTCCCACATCAAGGACGAGGTGTGGGGGGGAAGCGCACCAGACAGATGGAAAAGGGGGAAACCCCAACCCTCGGTTCACCAGCCAATCGCCTTCGCTGTTGCTAAGGTCAATTTTCTTTTTATTTCTCGGCACTGTTCCCAAAGAGAGGCGGAGGGAGAGGGAAGGGAAAGGGAAAACCAGCCTCGGCTAAAACCAGCAGCCAGCCAGCCGGGCGGCATTTGGGAGCAACAGGAGGGAGGGAATTAAAAAGCATTATGTAACTCAAATGCAGCCGCCATCATTCTAGATCTCAGTAAGTCAGGGGGAGCAGGGGGCTGGCCGGCCAAAGGGATTTGGGGGTGCAAAGCTCTGGCGTGCCAGGTCTCTACCTCGATCCAACAACGGGAGAAAAACTGGGCCCCTGGGAGGCACGTGCAAGACTAGATAAAATACATGCAACAGATAACCTTGGTCCCTGGTAGAAAAATGCAGGGCTAGATTCTGCTCATGAAATGGAGGAACTTGGCCCCTGGTAAGCAAATGAAAGACTACGTCGTCTACTCCAACGCTGTTTCCGCACTAGCCTGTTATAGCGCTACAATTCCACTTTCAACATCCTCTGGAATCCTGGGGTTTGCAGTTTCGGGAGGGGCCGGTTGGCCCCTCCCGAAACTGCAAACCCCAGGATTCCAGAGGATGCTGAAAGTGGAATCGTAGCGCTATAACAGGCTAGTGCGGAAATGGCCCAAGTTAAAATACACGAAACGAAGTTATTTCCAACTATCCCAACGAAAAGGAGGATGCAACAACACAAAACAAAACCCACAGCACAACGCGATGGCGCCTTTCACAGTCGAGCTGCCTTTGCAAAGAAAGCGGAGTGGTCCCTTCCAGAGGGCAGACTACAACTCCCAGCACATCCCAGCCTCTGCTGGGAGGGCAAGGGATAATGGGACTTGGAGTCCAACAACATCTGGACCGCTGCACAATGATTTTAAAGTATGTACTGCTTGTTTTTAATATGTACTGGTTTGATACATTCTTTTAACTGGTGTTATGTGTCTCATCTGTAGTGGTTTCCCTACCAAAATCCACAGGGAGAGGTAAGTGAGAAATACACATTACTGCTATTATCTCCTGTTTACGGGGCTTACCGGAGTGAGCAGTTCTGGGGTGGAGATGGGAGAACAGTCCCCGTTGAGCTTTATCCCACTTCCTAAATCGAAGTCACAGATTTTCACCGGGGAAACCTAACATTGCAATTATAAGAGAAAGAGAGAGTTGGGAAATCTGTTGATTTTTCTTTTTAAAAAAATGCTACAATGAGCAAAAAATTAGTATGCTAGCAAAATTCTGACTAGAATCCAGAGGTATTTTCATTGATTTAAAGACATTTATATCCCCCTTTTCCAACGCAAACAGGGGAGCTGCTCAACATAACTTACAAGACAGAATCATGAAGCCATTATTTCCAACAAATAAAAAGCAGCAGGAAAATCAATACAAAAAAAAAATCACACATACAGACAGAACAATCAATCAATGAAAACGAAACAGTTTATTTGTTATGAGCTCCCTACATCATGCAGCAATGAGTTTCACAGATTGCACATACAAAGGGAAGTACCCTGTAAGATGGGCAACCTCCTTCACCTTGAGGGGCGAATACAATTTCATAGAAGTTCTCGTGGGCCACTTTCCTCAGGTGGGCAGAGCCAAGTGTAAAAGGGGACAGGCAAAAAGACTAGCCATGTATTAATCTAAATGGAGAAGGGAACGTGGCCATCTAGGGAAGCCCAGAAGGCCGAGTTCAGACCCAGATCTCCTTATTTTCAATATATTTCAAGTCAACCAGGGAGGCTGTTAAACCACATCTTACCTGATTGGAACTCTCACAGAGAATATTTTCTGGTTTTAAATCTCTATGTGCTATTCCTGTTTAAAAACAACAACAACAGTATTTTACTGTTATATTTTTTAAAAGGAGAGAGTCAACGTACATTCTGCAGGCATCTTTAAAAAAAAAACAGCAAGAAAATGAAAGCCAAGTCTAGGTGAGAATAGAACGGCCTTCCCAAAACTGGAGGCAAAAATTACTAGAAAATTATACCAAAGATTTTTTGAAAAACTGAGAGTTGAGGGACCGGTGGGGCTTAAAGGGGATACAGAACTGAGAAACGGAGGCTGGACAGGTGCCACGCTTTGCCCACCCAATTAACTGGAGCTGACTGCTCACCTTCCTGAACTGCCACTCCCCCAGCCCACCTCTAACCAGATCTCTCGTTTTACCCACCTTTGTTGTGCAAGAAATTAAGGGCACTGGCTATGTCATGCACCACCATGCTGGCTTCCAGTTCATTAAAATGGCGCCGACGATGGATGTGAGTTAAGATGGAGCCTGGGTGGGGAGAAAGCAAACGGGGAGGCCACGTTAAACGAGAACAAAAACAAAAGATCAGCTTGCTCTTGTAACCCAGAAGACAGAGCTTGGGGAATGTTGCTTTTTTGGACCATCTCTCCCACAATCCTCAAGGTAGGCTAGGAGGCGCAGGCCAAAACAGCCAGAGTTGGAGCCAGCCATTTGAAATTGTAAGAACGTTTAAGTGGCAAAAGTGGTTTAAGATAAAGACTCAGTCTAGAAGAAGGGACTACGGGTGAAGGAAAGGGACCTCTGGGCTTATTTAGCTTGGTGGAAAGAAGGCAAGGGGGTGACATGATTGTAGTATTTGCGCACCCAAAAGGGTTGTCACAGAGAAGCCGGGGTGGTTCTCTGTTGCCCCAGAGAATACAGCCAGGTCTAATGGTTTGAAACTAAAGATTAGACAGAACTTTTCAACAGTGAGAGAGATTCAAGAATGAGAGACCTGGAACTACACCTGGTTCCAGAACGGAAGAGCCGGCGTTCCCACGCAACGCACAGACGGTCATGGTTTTCCCAGTGCTGCGGAAGATACGCACAGACCCAAGACATACACACACACACCCACACACCACAATTTCCTGGCCCACTTGCCTCCTCTCATCTTCTCAAACACGAGGTAGAAACGGTCCTCCTCTTCGAAAAACTCAATCAGTTCCAGGATGTTTCTAAAATTAGGAAGAGAAGACGAAGAGAAATTAATTTGGATCAAAGAAAGCTCTCTGCTTCAGACAGGTTGTTGTCTCCCTACAGAGGAAGAAAAATCGAAATCTTAAGGAGACCCACAGACGCCAAAGAGACAACTTGTGGCTCCCATTCCAGATAGTTGGTGAATCGACTCCAGGTTTTAGACAGTCTTAAATGAGCTCTCCAAGGTGCTGGGGTCATTTTGGAGATACAGTTGAGCACCATGGAGAGTTTCTTTAATATGCAGGTAAGAACTTAATGTGAAGCCACTGCTCCAACCAAGATGGAAGGTGCCAGCTGCCCCTGTCTTGCCAGTGCTTCAGAGCATGTGGGATTTAGAGGAGGCCAATTCTTTTTTTCCTTGGCACACTATTTTTCTACATGCAGGGGGAGGGATGACAAACTTCTATCAACTTATCCGAAATGGTACAGCCTAGATACTGGTTGACCCACCCCATCCCTAAATCTTTCCAGTTTAATTGCCCCAGCCGATACCTGTGTCCTTGGCACTGATACAGCATCTCCACTTCTCGGAAGACCCGACTCCGGATATGTCCGAGACGCTTCTCAATTATCTTTAAAGAGATACACACACAAAAAGGAAGAGTGACACAGTTAAATTGGCACTGAGTTGGATCAGCTTTTACATGGAAAATTATGGTGTTATGTACGATCAAAGCCAAATATGAACCAAAAGGAACAGCAGGTGAATTCCCACAGTGGCCTCCTACTTGCAAACAGAAAAATACCAGCTTTCCTGGTTTTCTACATTCTGTGCAGTCTGTACAACTGCTTCCCCTGAAATCCCAGTTTTCTATCTGCAAGGAAAAGGGTCCTTTCTTTGTTTGACCATACCGCCGTTCCGTCATATAAACTCACACCAAACACTTAGCCAGCAATGGAAGTAACACAATTATACACAAACATCATGCCCTCACAGGACTAAAACCTCCTCTAGCCAAAAATAAAACTGATCTTTGTATCTAGAAAGCTAGCACATCAGGCTATGCAGGAACTCTTTTTCCCCTGACAGATTAGCTTTCCTTGTGCACTGAATTTTCTCAACACTGCCCAGTGACTTTTCAAGAAAATTCCAAATTAGAGTTTGTTTGTTTTTTAACTTTCCTATGCCTTAAAACAGAATGTTATCTAATGAGACACTGGAGCTCACAAATAAGAATCCTAAATGCCCATCCCTAAACAACCAATCCCATGAGACCATGGGATGTTGCCATGGCAGTTAAGTGGAATTACAGTGTTATAATTATGCAGTATGAATGGGTCCTATCTTCAGAATAGTTTAAAAAAAAAAACTTTAGAAATACAAAAGTGCACAGAGAGGAAAAAAAATTAAATACAGAAACTTTCCAGGAAAAAAGAAATTAGAAGTTTCCACATTGGCAAGTTTTCAGCAGAAAATCTTCCACTCTTGTTGGCTGCCCACGCTGTCTAGATGCTGTTTTCCTCCATCTCATGCCCAACCTTGGTTTGACCTCTTTTGTCCACCCCACATTTCTAAAACATTTCGAAGGAGACATTTCCAGTCTTGTTCAGGGTAAGAAGAGTTCAGCCTTTGAATGGGGGAAGAAACCAGGCGACCGCATACAGCAGCCATAAATTCCGGAGGGGGAAAGAATTGTCCCTTCGGTCTTTCCAAAAAAAAAAAAAGCACCTTTTTTCCCTTCCAAATCACAGAAAAACCCTATTGACTTCTTGGGAAGCGAGGAACAGCTGGTCCTTTTGCAGCTGTCCCTTCTTCTCTTTCTTTAAATCGCAATTTGCACAGAGATTTCGGGAGCGTTCAAGGACGTCCCCTCCTTTGTTTCTACACCCACGCCGTGAACTTGGAGCAAGAATTAAGTTCACCTCGTAAGAAGCAACAAGGGAAAACACACACACACACTTTGCCTCATCACAAATCAACAGCAACTCTTGCATGAGAGGTTGTGGGATGGGGGGGATTCCGATTTATGGATTTCCAGATTCTTGTGTGCAGGTTTTGTAGGGTGAAGAATCATACTATTTTCAGACCCTCTGTCCCTTTTTTCGGGGGGGAGGGGGTAGATTATTTAAAGACCCATAGTTTCTTGCATAGGAATTTTTTGGAGGAAATGACGGATAATTTTTTCTGCCCCTGTCCCGTCTCTTGCTCATAAACTTTTTTGCCTGGGGTTGAGAATTAGATTTACAAACTTCCGGTCTCTTGCATCCAAGGGGGATTTTTTTCTGGAGGGGAGTGAAGGATTACAGGTATATCTCAGCTAAAGACATAGGTGTGTTTTGGGGCAGAAAGACATGAGACTAGAGGCAGAAACAACATGGGAAAAATAGGGTTCAGTTCCTATACCACACACACACACACACACACACACACAGCATTTCAATATGTTTCTGCAAACTTTATATTCAAAACTAACAATATACACTTGTGAAAGTCTGTGTTTCCCCAGCCCTCCTTCAGCCATCCTCCAAAGGCCGCTAAAAACACTTCCAGCTAGACAGAGGACTAGAAAGAAAAGGACCACAGGAGAACATTAAAAGACTTTGTTAAAAAAAAAGAGATTCTTTTTCAGAGGCTTTGTTAATCAAGGTATGCCTATGTTCACAGATTCTCTTGCACATGAGGTTTTTTTGGGTGGAGAATTATTAACAGACTCCAGTTTCTTGCATATGGGTTCTTTGGAGGTATTTGTGTCGATAATAAGATGATTTACACACCTCCAATCACTTGCATGTGAGGTTTCTTGGGGGGAGGGACGGGGTGTAAAATTCGATTTACAAACACTCTTGCATATGAGTTTCTTTTTTTTTTTGGAGTGGGGGCAGAGAATTAGATTACTTATACATCCCCAGTCTCTTGCAGATGAGTTTTCTGGACAGCAGATAATTCAATTTATGGGAGTTCCAGACTCTAGCAAGACAATTAGATTATCTACATGTGCGCGCACATACACCTATGTGCACAAACACACAGACAGAGAAACTATCCTACCTGGCTTCTTTTCTGGGTAGAAAAATCAGGCTGCCCCCAAACTGATTAAAAAACCTCAAATTTTGTTCCTATTCTTTCTGACTTTTATAAAATAAATAAGCCAACCTTGGCAGTAGGTATTTTAAAAGGTCTCTGATTGTGCCTGGGAGATGACAGAAAATGTTCTCAGATCAACCAAATGGGTCTGGATCTCCAAAGCAAAATTGGGAAGAACAGGGACAAAATTTGGGACTTTGGGGGTCTTTTGAAACCAGTCTGGATGGGGCAACGGAGATGATCTGTGGCTTTCTGGATCCCTGTTTCATTTTTAAGTAGACTTTTTTTTTCTTGCAGCCTGTGATGAAAAGAAAAGAATGCATGCCTACCTCTCTCTCTCTTTTGCCCTCCCTCTGCCAATAATTATTTTTAAAGAAGTCCCAGGAGGGACGCCAACATCCGTCCAAGCAGCTGCTCTCCTCCCCTCTGCCCACGGAGGTCACAATCTTGTCACCTCCCACCCTCAGCTCCCCCTCCCCAACCATCCAAAGCTGCCTGGTTTTACAACTGTCCTCATTTTGTTCCCCACGAGGGACGCCACATCTGTGCAAAACGGACTCCGGAGATGCTAACAGGATCTTTGTGCCTCCATTTGGACACGCTAGACGGACCGGGGCGGAGGAGCTGGGAAATGAACAAGGGAGGTGATCAAACAGGAAAGCCCATTTCAAGCTTTGAAATTTTAAAATTCAAGCACAAAAACAAAGCAAAACGAAAAAAACGGCAACGGTTCTGGCTGCTTCGTCATACCCCAAGCCTCCCTTCCTGGGAGGAAACGTCTCGGGAGCTTTTGCTCCATTTTGCGCCGTTTGTTGTTAAGTTTGGGCATTGCCTGTGAATTAAGAATGAAGAATTTTGTTTTCACATATCCTAAGAATTGGTCAGCGGAGTGGCTTAGTAAAGGTCCAGAGGAACGCGGCATAAAAAAATCTGTGTACTCCCACTGCCTGGTTTGGTTTCAATAAGAAACCATTATTGCAATTGGTTTCACAGTCTGCCAGGTATTATTAACTGGAGTTCTGGACCACCTCCAATAACAACACTACCACACATAGCGCATTCCAAGCAATATGGTTTCTGGCAATTTTGCAATCGTGATCCTGCCTATGGCAATTTCATGGCAATGTTTCATCAGTTTAAAGGACATGTCTTTTAACTCCTAGGCCGGTTTGGCAGCTGCTGTGATTCTTACAGCATCGTCCTGGCTTTTTTTTTTAACCAGTTTGGGACTCCAGGCGGCTTACAAAATTTTTCTTTTTAAATTACATCATTAAAACTATGATTAAACCGCAGTCAGCTGTCCCTATCTGCAGAATTCAACCAACCAGGGCTTGAAAACGGTTCAAAAAAATAAATAAATCCAAAAACCAAACTTTGATCTTGCCATTTCATATATAGGATACCATTTTAATACTAATGAGACTTGAGCATCCATGAATTTTGATATCCACAGAGAAGCCATTTCCACACTAGACTGTTATAGCGCTGTGATTCCACTTGCAACATCCTATGGAATCCTGGGGTTTGCAGTTTCGGGAGGGGCCGGCGGGTCTAGCACCAGTCTAGCACGGAAATGGCCAGAGTCCTGAAATTCAAAGCAGTTAGGAACGTGAACAAGAAGAGATGCAGCGGAGCAGGTTGTACCACGTCAAGCTACACTGGGAAGTTCTCCATACTCATGGGGAAGGAAAAGTTAAATTTCCCTGAAAGTGGAAAGCTAGCATCCCAGGAAATGAGCTATACTTGCAGGGCAGGGTGCTGGGTTTGTTTGTTTTTAAGTGTACTTGAGTATTTGAAATTGATTTCCATCACTCGCACACAATAAAATCCCAGAGCAGTACGCCTAACACACGCCTAACACACCACCTATTCCTGCACTCTTTGCTATCCAGAGGTGTGAGCAGATGGGCTGCTGCTCATCTCTGCAAAGTGGTACGGAGGCCCAGTCATAATTTGTAAGGCAGGAGTTAAAGCAAGAGAGGCCGACTTTAAAAACAGCCCGTGGGGAAATAAACAGAGACGGACTTAGGTTCACCGGGTCCACGCAAACAGTCAAAATTCATGCTCTGTTTACTCCCTCCCTGCTTCTCACTTCTCTAAATGCAGGTAGAGACTGGACTCAGGTCAGGAAGAGAGGAAAGCCTCCACCCATGCCAAAAATAATATTCTTTCAAGACACCATTCTCAGCCACAGCAGCAAAACTATTGTTCCTAACAGTTAAGTAATTCAACCAGAAGGAAGTCAGTGGTAGGGAAGCATGGTTTTTTTAATGTATTTATATTTTTAGAACAGCTATTGTTTGTGCTGATTGTATTTTCACATTCCGAGCACACCAGAATCCTCTCAACAACCCTGCAAGGTAGGACAGGAAAGCCACTGAGACACCAAGGGTTCAATGCCACCCAATTTCCTTTGGCCTCAGTGCTGCACATTAGCAACCAAATGCACAAATCAGCCCAGCAAAGAAAATGTCCTCTAATCAACCTGGTTAAAACAAAAACAACAAGCACTCGATTTCTGCCTCCTACCCTCGTTTCCAGGCTGAAAACACGAGACAGCCTAGGAAGGTCAGCTTATTTACCAAGATGGATTAAGGTCAAGATGAACAAGAGCTGAGCCAAAGCGAGAGGGAAACAAAGCCAGCCAGTCAAAGTTCGCTTGCATTTACTGAATAAACCTGAGCCATCTTGCAACTTTGCAATGCCTCTGCGTTTCGCCAAGCAAGACCACTTTGCAACAGCCTGTCTCCAACTTTGAGAGACTGTGATTTTAAAGAAGAAAAGAAAAAGTGGTGGAAAATGGGTGAAGAAAAAAGAGAAGAGGAGGAGCAAAGAAAAAGAGCAGACAGTTTATTAAGACCTTGTCCAAGCCTCAAATATTTTCCTCCGTTCTTCAGTAGCACAAAGCATATTTAGAAGCTGTTATCGGACGATCTCCCACACCAATCCCAGTTTACCACAAAACCATTCTTGCAGGGGCCAAAGCAGGGATTTTGCTCACATAAACACACACACACAGACTCTAACCTTTTGGGCTGTGGTTTTGCTGGACCAAAGAATAGCCGCAAGTTCCCTGACCAAATAAACATGTATAAATACACACATACAGAGTCAGCCCTCCACATTCACTAGGGTTAGTGGCACAGGATCCCCACAAAAGCAGAAAAATTGCACATTTCAAAACGTCCGTGTGTGCCTATAGAAAGGGAGCCAAGGCACGGCGGGGAGGGTGGGCATCCAGACCAGGGCCATTTCCACACGACACTCTTACGGTGCGACGATTCCGCTTTCAACCTCCTGTAGAATCCTGTGGTTTGCAGTTCCGGGAGGGGAAACGTTCCAGCTCAGGGAAAAGGGGGGAAAGGGGATGGGCCGGTACGGTGACCCCGTGTTTCCTCTCTCTTGCCCATCTCCTTCCTTGGGCATACGGGGGGCACCGGGAGATGGTTTGTGGGGCTCGTAAATGGGGCTGTGAGCCAACCTTAGCTGGTCAGGCAGCGGCCAGCGGGGGAAGAGAAGGACCAGAGGCACATTTTTAATGGGCTCCGCAGCCTGACTGGAGCTGCCGAGAGGGAAGGTTCCCCCGGGAAAAAAGCGCCTGAGGCCGGGGGGGGTAGGAGTTGGAGAAACTCGCAAATAATCAAATCCGTGGAAGTCACACCCGCAAATGCGGAGGGCCAACTGCATTTGTATTTCACTCTCCTTTTCGGGGAGATGTTGCTGCAAGCACGAAAACACGTACCTTCACTGCATACTCTTTATTGGTAATGAGGTTAACGCAGGCCCGGACTTTTGCGTGAGCTCCCTCCCCAAGGATTTCTTCTTGGAGCTGGTAAACATCTGAAGATCATCGGAGGGGCAGAGAGAAAGGGAAAAACAGGTATACCTCAGTTAAGAAGTCGACGCGTTCCTAGGTATGATTTCTTTACGGGAAAGCTGAGTACCGGGGGCAGAAATAACAGGGAAAAGAAGGGGGTTAAGTTCCTATACCACAAAAAAGAAGAGCGGTTCGACATGTTTCAGCAATTTTTTGTTTTATCCAAATCCGTATGTGAAAAGAAACGCAAAGGTCAGGTAAGCCTTGCATCACCAAGCTAAAAACATTTTGGAAATTCCCTAGAGCTCTCTTGAAGGTTCCTTCCAAACTGCAAACCAGCAGTGGTTTTTCATTTCTTTCATCCCTCTTTCTCCACGCTGATGCTAAAGAGCTTCTAGCTAGACTGAGGATGAGAAAGAAAAGGGGGGATAGGGGAGCATAACACGACATTCTAAAAAAAAGATTTTTCTCATGAGCTTTGTTAAGCGAGATATGTCTGCATTGAGTTTTTTGCAGCCTAACTTCTGCAGCATATCACAATGCCAGTTTTTAAAAATAAATACTTTGGCAGAAAAAAAGGCTTGGGAGGCACATACAACCATCCGGTCTCATAACGCCCATCCTTGATTTATGATGTTTAAATTTCTAGTCCTCATTATCTCAGAGACAACACAAAGCCAATGCTTACGTGCATAGGAAGAGAATTTGGGGGTAATACTAACCTCCTTTCAGGTAACTCATTGAAAATGGATTAATAAAGGTTTTGTTTCGATCAGCTTTGGAAAAAATTCACCCCACGTGAGCATTTCGTCACTGAGCCATTAGCTCTTTGCTTTCATTGTTCTTCGGCTTATTTAAAAGGTTGCACCCTGCTTTGCACAATGGCTTTTGAAGTTAATATGTAAACGCAGTCATAAACTGACTTTTTAAAATATCCTTTTGTTACAGGACACCGAACATCATTCTTAGAAGGGTGCAATCCTACCAGAGCTTCAACTGAAGCATTTTACTGCAAAGGGGTCGGGGAAAGGGACGATTTCTCCTCACTTCCACAGAGGGAAACACAGAGGACTAGAGACTTAAAAAGAGTGCCAAATCCTTACCTTCGAACCTCCCTGAAAAGCTGTCTGTCGCCCTGCAGCGTTTTTTCTTCTTGTTTCTTTTCTTGGCATTTGGGATGTCAATGGGTTGACTTGAAGGCATGTCTTTCCAGCAAAAACCCAAAAAATAAAACAAAGAGTCGCATCAAGGCAACATTCGAACCCAGGACCAGTCAAAGTAAAATGCACATGCACCATAAATACATTTCGTATTTAGATTTGGGTCCTATCTCCAAGATATATTCCAAAATCTGAACAAATCCAGCACACTTCTGGCCCCAAGTGCTTCAGGTAGGGGGTGTTCAACCTGTCGTTTCTAGGTATGAAAGATTTTCATGTCTACAAAACTACAAAATTTGGCCTGAAAGAAATCTGGGAGCTTACCGGGCCGTGATGAGCATTCAAAGTTAAAGACAGACTCCAGGTGATTTGATTGAGAGAATTCCAGGTCGAATGGATTCTGGCCCTGGCAGAAAAAAGACAGACATACACCAGGTTTGGATGGGCAGATTCGGACGGTCGCTCACTAGTCACACTGGAAGCATTTGCGTGTCACACGAAACCACGGTTTGCATTAACCACAGTTTCAATAAACTACAGTTTATCTCCCTCTTGTCTCTTTCACTGAAGCCTCTTTCATCAGTTCCTGTTTGGGGAAACAAGCCAAGAACAACCCACCGCTGAAACAACAAGCCATGATTTGAAAAAGCCAGCACTCAGAAGCCAACAAACAAAACCACGGCTCTTCATAAATTGTTTGTGGGCGGACAACGAAGCAGCCTTAAAGATGCAATAATCGGTGGAGATGGTTACTAGTAATTCTACTGTGATAGTTTACTTGGATCTAATAACATTTTGTTTCTTCTTTTTTCTTTTATTACAGTTTGGTTTAGTGGGGTTTGTGTTTTATTAAGTTACTGTTTAGTTAGTAAGTTAGTGTCTTTGTGAGTTACTGTTTGGTGTTTTCAATTTAATGTTTAGTCCTGTGTGTTTCAATTTTAGTTTATGTTAAAAAAATGTCAGTATGTGTTGGTTACTTTGTGTGAAAATTAATATACATACAAAAAAAAAAACAACTAGCTTCAGACAAGTTTCTCATTTCTCTCTCTTGTTCTCATTCAAATATCCCAAAAAAAGAGGTGAGCGAGGAGAAATCGTCCCTTTCCCTCATCCCTTTGCAGCTGGATTCCAAGTCGAGCTAACCTAGCCAGTGGTAAGGGATACCGGGAGTTGCAGTCCGAGAATATTTGGAAGGCAGTAAGATTCCAACCCCTGTGATTATTTTTTTAAAAAATCAGATCCTCCCCATTTTGCATCCGTCACCAGGGATGGGTGTGAGCAAAGCAAAGGAAGTCACTAAGGAGGGCGAGATTACAGGGCAGGACAAGCCACAAACTCGTCCAGCAAGCCTCAGTTGGAACTGGGATCCAGCCCATAATGAGCCAGGAGGAGGCTGTTTATTTGGAATGGCCGCGGAGGGGAAACTCCCACACGTCTCCCCTGAAGCGGACACCCCTGGCGAAGAAACCAAGGCCAGCGTCGCAGCCGATGCTCCTCCAAGGCAAAGCACAGGGACACAGATACGAAGCAAAACCCGGCGACACTTCCGGCAAAGTCCTGCCGGAGGAACCTCTCCCGGAACAGATGGTTTCTGAAGACAAGACTTGCAAGGGGAAACAGATATTTCCATTTTAGTGCACTATTTTCACCAAACCAAGCACTCTCCCTGAGATGCTAGAGTTCTACATGCGGGGTTTTATTTTTGATTTTAATTTTAAGAGGGGGGTACTCCTTCTCAGGGGGGTATGGCAGCATTTTGGGCTTGTTTTTGACTCCCCCCAGTAGGCCCGGGAGAGTCTAAAACAGGAAGCGACCACTGACCACTTCCTGTTGCCAAAGAAAGCTTCTCTTGAGCCTACCACGCTCCAGAAAGCCCCCTAAACGTGGCAGAGAGCCCCCCCATGCTTCCTAGCAAGAATTTGGGAGCATACTGTCTATCCATCTATCTATCCATCCATCCATACTCAGGGGCCGCAGCCATCCAAGGGTCTCCGGAGACCCCCTATCGCCCCGTGAGGGTTACCCCCCGAAAGCTCCCAGTATGAAACTGGCTTGCACCCTGCCCTCCCAAAATCAGATCAAGAGCGAGCCCCTCGATCCCATCGATGAGGGTCGGAACTCCCCTGATGCTGAGAGCGTCTCGTTCAGACACGATTCCGCCTACGCGGGAAAGAAGGCAGGGACGCTGTTAAGGGCAGGTGTGCGACTGCCAAACAATCCGACCCCGAGCCACCCCGCCAAAAAAAGGCAGATAAAACCGTTGTAGCTAGCAGGCTAAACAAAGCCAGCTTTCCAAATCCTTACGAAAGCTGTTTGGGTGGAGGGAAAACCCTCCAGAGGTAATTAAAGGGGATCCGCACTGCTGAACCTCCTACCGAGAAAGACGCCAGCAAACACTCGGTGAAACGTCACGCCGCCAGCAGACTGCCGAGGGGCAAACCTCTTTCACAGCACCCCCACCATCCCCCCAAAATTCCATGTAGGCTTCCTGGCCCCCAACACGCAAAATAAGTGTGATGTTTTAGGGAAAACGGACTGCAGTTGAGGGCAATTTTAGGTGCAAAGCATTCTCCGCATTCCCACATTTCAAATTATTTCTCGATTTAAATTTGGAATCGTTTCCGCTCTCCCTGTGGTTTTGGCTGCTCGCTGCTACAGAACGGGCCCCGCCAGGTCTATGCAAAAACCCAGCCTCCGCGGGTGCTGGGACGTGAAAGAGGGCCTCCGCTGACGATCCAGAATTTCGCGCAGGCAGATACGGGAGCAGGAGATCTTTCTGATATCCCAGCCCTCACTCATCCGAGGCTTCGCAAGTCAAAACCAGCACCTCGGATTGTGCTCCGGAGCAAGTCCAAAGCCAGGCCAGTTCTTGAAAAATCAGTGTTGGGCGGCCTCTAAGGCGCACGTCCGTCCGGCTGCTGCATCCGGCATGAACTGCAGCTTCCAAAGGCCATCCCAGGTAGAGCGCACTGCAGTAGCCTAGCCGGGAGTCTTTTCATAAATGCCTCACAATTCCCCCCAAACATCCCCAACTTTTACCAAATCGAACCATGAGACCAGACCCCATTACTTGATTTCAGTCCCTGTACGCTTCTTATTTTTTAACATCTCATTTTTGAACAACACTTCGACAATTCCTTTTTTTTTAAATAAAAAGGTGTGCTGCTACACAACCCTCAAGTGCGGGGTGGGACTGTTTTTCTCTGCCGCCCTGTACGGGCACCAAATCGGCTCTGCTCCTTTTCTCAACTTTCCCTTTAAAAGTAAAAAAATCACAGAGCCAGAAACGCCGCAAAATGCAGTGTGCCGGTTACATAACAAGTCGGCCTCTGTGGTTCGGTGCGAATTCCCCTCCCAGCGCCTCACCGCCTCCCTCGCACCCAGACCACGAGGTACAACAGAAGTTACATCACTCCTGCAAACAAGCTAAGGGGAAAAAAAACAAAAAGCCACAGAGTACAAAGAGGCCCAGAAGGAACCGAAAATGCACACACTCCATGAGCCCGAGACCCCATAAAGCTGCAAAGCACAAATTCAGCTATTCAGCTCACTCCTGCCCACTCGACCTTCCTTCCCCCGTGCGCTCAAGAGACAAATAAGAGCTTTAATACGGCTGGCTTGGTTCCTGGCCAGAAAACCCGGGGCCTTTAAGAAACTGCCATAGCACTGCAAGGGCTCTGCAGCAAAAAAATAATTTTCTTTTTGCATTCACATGAGAGAACCCACCTTTAAAGAGAACACACCCAGACACACACACATACACAGAAGAAAGAATCCAGCATTGTGGGTTTTGTTTTGTTTTTCTGAACCGCCCAAGGACGTTAATTTGCGATTAGACGAGCAGGCACAGGGGCAGCAACGCTCCCAAGGCGAAGTGTCTGAAACAATTACACGAGGCGGACGGAAAAATACTGGCAGGAAACCCCGGTCACAAGGCATGGGTGTACCCCCGTGCAAGCCGAAGGCCCCGTCTGGAAACGGAGGGGCAACCTTTCATCACAAACTGAGATGTTCACGCTTAAGGGAGAGACTCAGCCCAAGCCGACAGAAACTCTCTGTGCTCAAGAATATCTGAAAGTTGGTGTGGGGAATCCCAAAAAAAGAAAAAAGGATACAAACACACAAAAGCCGTGCAAGTTCAGCCTGGTGCACAACTCTCACATCTCATCCTTCAACTGGCACTGGGCTGAGATAGAGTGTCCCTGCGCATGGAGGTTCTGTTTTGCCCTCACCTCCATGAAAGGAGCCCGGTCGGATCGGAACCAAGGCCTCTCTTAAGTCCAAGGGACCATTCACACTGCACAATTATAGCACTATCATTCTGCTTAACCTGCCATTGTTTTGTCCTATGGAGTCCTGGGATTTGTAGTGCAGGGAGGCACTGGAGCTGGCTGAGAAATCTATATGCTCCTCCCCACACTGCAAATCCCAGACAGAACGGGGTTGGGCTGGATGGCCTTTGGGGTTTTCTACCTTCGTATGATTCTGTGTTTCTGACTTTGGGCAACCCGATCACAGGGTTTTCTTGGCTTGGCAAAATTTCTTCACGGGTGGCTCACCACTGGCTTCCTCTGAGGCTGAGAGAGTATGGGCATGCCCCTCCAAGCCATCCTTCCAGAGGAGTAGGGCCTTGACTGATCCGGTCTATTTGGGAAACAAGACTCAAGCTTAAGGAATCCAAGGATGAAGAGAGACGCGCATTCTAAATTAAACTCCTTTTTTAATTGTACTGACGAGCTGAATGAACTTTTGTCTATTTTTAACCATCTGAGGAGGTCGTTTCATATTTGTTTTAATTTTTGGAAGCTGACTTGAGTCCAGAGTTGGGGTTATGGAGGACACAAATTAATAATATTATCTAAAGCGCAGCAGCTGTTATTCCGATATATTCCTCACGCCCGAACCTATATGCTTCAGAAAGCAAAATGAATACCCAAACACGTATGTCAGCCACAGCTACGCAGCGCATCACAGCCCAAAAACAACGATAAACTTGTGAAACATCAAATGCAGTGAACCTGCTACTTTCCCCCCTTTTCGGAGCTGTAACTCCCAAAGCCGCACGCAAGCCAGGACAGCTTCTGTCTAGGAGGCGCAACCGGCCCAACCAGTTCATGCGCCCCAACCGGGACGCCAACATCCCATAATTAAGAGCAATCGTTAGCAACTGGAGGTGAACAGGCGGGTACGGGGAGGGGAGGCGCATCAAAATATCCCGTGGTTTTGAGAACGCCGGGGATCAGCAGCCCTGTGGCGAGGGATTTAATAAGCAGGGCGGATTTGGGGATCAGCTGAGACGCTTCGCTCTTGGACTCAGTCGCCCCACCTGTAAGATGGGAACACTCCGCAGGCGGAGGAGACGGCCACGTGAGCTGCAGCCAAAGCAGTGAGGATCTCATGGTCCCCCGAAGGCAAAAGGCAAGGCATAATTTAAAAGGGCAGATTAAACATCTCCTCAACCCCTGGGCTGTAGAAACCCCAACTGGCCCCCCGTCTTCACTCCACATTTATAATCATGACTGCCACTAATTCTGAATCCCAACGATTCTAATTCCGTGCCCCTCAAAAATGGCTCAGTTCTGCAGCATGGACAATTTTTTTTTCTTTTTTTTGCAAATTAAGCCTGCCTGAGGAGCATCTCATAAAATTTTCCTTCATTTGTTGTACGAAACTAAGCTGGCCATGGAAAGACGTACTCAGTTTTCAGTCCTACGTCCCACTGGTAATGCGAAGTCAGAGAGGCACACTTTGGCATCTTCAGGCGTGCTTGAAAAGGCAGTGGCAACAACCACACACTCATAAGGACTAGAAACTCGGTGGGTTTTGTTTGAGATAAACGAAAGAGAGAAGCTCGGATAGATGAATTTGGGCGCACCGAGCTACCTTCCGCGAATCTCAGCCGAGGGGAATTTTACACCCCGGGCCACATCCTGCCCTCCTGCCCCACACCTTAATTAGCTCACATCTATCTGATGTAAGCAGCGATCTGCATCCGTGAAAGTGTAGGGCAGAAGGGAAAGCGCCGTAAAAATTAATCGTCCCACGAATCACGGAGAGACGAAGGAGACCGCGCATAAGGACGACGCTTCCTCACTCCCCGAGCATCCGGCTACCCTCCCGGCGGCGGCATCCAGCGATGCGCTCCTTTTTCCACCTTGCCCGCGGAAGGGCTTCTGAAAGCCACAGGTCGCAACAGCGTCACCGATGCACTCGTGACACTTCCCGGCGCCGCGCCACAAGCCCGGAAGAGAGCCCGGCCTCCTTCAGCGTAAGGCGCCAAAAGGGAAAGCGGCGCACCATGCTCGCTCAGCAAAAGCGACGACAACAAAGGAAAAAGAAGCCCCGCGCATCGGTGCCACGACAAGAGCACGAGCCCTCGCCAGAGGCCGATGATGCCCGGCCGGTTTTGCGAGCGACAAAGGAATCCCCGTGAGGTCAAGCTGTCATCCCATTAAGCCCGCGGTGCGGGGTATAATTTAAGGCAACCTTTAAAAATAAGCACACGCAAACACACGCAGGTGTCATTAGAGACTTTGGCCAGTCATGAGAACAGTGCAGTGGGAACTGTTCTTAACCGTAATCGCTTAGAATGTGCTACATCTCTCTTTTCCACCCACCGTCACCTTCACCGCTCCCCGTTTCTGACTACAAGGACTTTGAGGAGGGGACAAGAACCCACAGGCGGCTATAACGGCATTATAAGTCACATTTTTATGCTGCCTTTTCCATCCTCAAGGCGACTTCTAGAGTTCTCACCCTCCCCACTCTGTTCCTCCCAACAACCCTGCAGGGCAGATTGAGATTGGGGGGGAAAAAGAGTGTATACAAACTGGTCCAATTTCACAGCTGAATGGAAACTAGATCTCCCAGCAATCCCGAGAGCTCGATCAAGCTGAGAAAAAGTGTACATAACTAGTCCATTTCGCAGCTGGATGGAAACTAGATCTCCCAGCAACACTGCAAGGCGAATCAACCTAAGAAAAAGAGTGCCTATAAACTCACTTGTTTCATAGCTGAATGGAACTAGGTCTCCCAACCACCCTGCAACGAAGACCAGGCTAATAAAAGGAGCATGTAAGTGGTCCGTTTTGCAGCAGAATGGAAACTAGATCTCCCAAGTCTAATGATCCAACCAGTACAATTCCCCTACAAAGTGCCAGAGCCTGTTAAGGGAGTGGAAGAATCCAAAATACCCCAGTAAGAACCAAGCATTCTCAGTGGTCCCAGAATGCCAGCCCGCTGTTTATGGATGGAACGCAGTAACCTTGCAAGGGGCACGGCTGACAACTTGGAACGACGATGCACACTGCCACGTTTTGTTGTTTTTAACCAAAACACTTCCCCTTTGCCAACAAACTCATTTCTGCTACAAAAATGTAAATCTTGTATTAAGCAAGCAATCCACGCTTAGCTGAAAACATTCCCTGATGAGGAGCCCTGTGCAACTCAGAAGTCTGCATGCACTTAGAACAGAAAATAAGGGTGTTGTGAGTTCCTAAAAATGGTTCCATAACTCAAGTTTCCTTGCAAATCGAAATCCTTCTCCCTCCTGAATCATAGTTCAGAATTCATGGATGCTGCTGTTACTAGCGAGAAAAGTCAATCAACAACTTGGTCTTTAAAAAAAAAAAAAAAAAGTATAGAACGCAGCCTGCAAACCAGATCCACCTGAAATCAGATCCAAATTAATAGATGCATATTTTTAATGAAAGAAACAATAAAGCCTTCCGGCCTTACCTTGAAAGAACGATGAAACCCTTTGAGCTCAGTTTTCTTCTGCACCATCTTGAGATTTTTTTTAAATGTGGGAAAACAGAGCGTTCAGAAGAAAGAGGGAAGGGAGAAATAAAAAGAAAAGAATGGAGGAAGGGGAGGGGATTTAGATGTAGTTAATCCGGATCGGCTGATGGAGACCCTGGAAAATAAAGAGAGTGTCAGGCGAACCCACTAAACAACCTCCGACGTTTAACAAAGTGGTTTGTTCTGTGGTGAGATTTTCAAAGTTTTATTCGCCATTAAACATTCGCAAAAGGCCCAATTCATCTAAGAAATAAAGGCCACAAAAACACTCACACACCTCTTCCATTCATCACGCTGAGGAGACATTTTGGATCCAGACTTTAAATACAAATATATAAAATATACAAATGCAAAGACAAGAGTTGGCACCCACACACAAAGACACTCCTCTTCTCCGAAGGAAGAGGGGAAGGAAAAAAAAACACACCAGACAATGAAAAGGAGACAGACGGATGAAGGGGCTGCCCAAACGTCCACAGAAAATCCTCTTCAAATATATTGATTTTTATTTTAAACTGTGTCATTTATATACACACTAGTACTTCCTAAGACGCAGAGGCCTTCCTTGGAAAAGAATATTAATTCTAAGAGGCAGAAAGAGACGGGTTTTTCTTTTGTGTGGACATGCAACCCAGCATAACCTCTCTTTCAATTTTTTTTTTTTCCAAAATTGTTTGTCCAAGTTTAGGTTTTGGACGGCCAGAGCGAGAAAACTGCAGAGCGCAAGGGGTGTGTGTGTGTGTGCATCACAACCACAGCTCTCTCTTTTTGGAAAAAAAGAAATTACTGACTGAAGACGGAGAGCCCAAAGAGGAACGCTAAATATCCTATATTTCCAAAACAACTGTTTAAAAAAAAATGGATATTTTCATTTCAGATCAGGATTTTGTCAGCTGGGGAAAGAGAGAGAGACAGAGAGACAGAGAGGTTCTGATTTAGGAAAGAAAACCCACAAAGTTTCCCGAAGTAAATAAACAAAGCACGATGAGATGCTACACATTTAAATCCTGCACCTCCTTAAAAAAGTAACAGCACTGCTGTGTAAATGCACAGCTTCCCCCTTTCACCAGGGTCTGAATCCATCCCTACCTTTATACTTTTTTTAAAAGGGGGGGATTTAACCCTTTCCCTCCCATCCTGGATGGAAAAAAGGGGGGGATCTTCACACACACCTCACTCTCAGGAAGATTTTTCCCATTATTTTAGGGATACAGGCACAAAGGGGGGGCAGGAGAGCCGAGAGACCCCCCCCACAAGCACACACACGGTTTTAGGAAGGGAAAGGGGCTTTAAAACACCCCCCCATCTCCAAGCCCTCCCACCCGCTCGCAAGAAAACCAGCCAGCCCCTCCGAAAGCGCTGCAAATACCTGCTTTCTTTGCAAAATATACATATTTTTTCCCCCTTGCAATCGGTGAACCTTCTGGATATTATCTGGGGGGGGGGGAAGCGATGCTGATCCGGCCCCTCCTCCTTGCCTTTCACACCGCAACACACACAGACACCCCTTTGCCAAAAAAAAAAAAAAAAATCCCTTCGCCTTTTTTTAACGCATTCTTTGGCAACGAAACGCAGCCGCAGCGGAGCGGGACGGGCCCCCTTGCGCGCAGGGGAGCCTTGCGCGCCCCCCCCGTTGCAGGAGCTGCCGCCTCCGGGACACACCGGACTCCTCCAGGAGGGGGGGAGCAGCGCCCCTCGCAAAACCGGGCGCGGAGGGGAGGGGGAGGGGGAGGCGGGGCCCCCGCCGACGGCCGGCCGGGCCCCCTTACCGGGCTCGGGCTCCGATGGAAAGGGCCGCTCGCTCGGACGGAGGAGGAGGAGGATCCGCGGCGGCGCCCGGGACGCGCCTTATATCGGGCGGGCGGCGAGCGAGGGCGGCCGCCTCGCGTCAGCTGAGCCCCGCCGGCGCCTCCCTCGCCGGGCACGGAGGGGGCGGGCGGGCGGGACGGGAAACCCCCGGGGCCGGCGCCGCGCGCAGCCGGAGTGCCCCTGGGCGCGGGCGGAGCGCCCCTCCCTCCACGGACCAGGCCGGCCGGCGGAGCAGAGGCGCGAACGGGAGGGGGACGGCGAGAGGGAAGGCGCGGGGCGGGCGCCTCTGAGCGTGGGCAGAGTGCCCTCTGGAACTCCCGGGGAGGCCCCGCTGCCGCCCCCTCCTCCCCCTCTTCCAGGGAGGAGAGGGAGGGAAAAGACGGGAGCGGGGGGGGGAGGGAGAGAGATCGGCCCGCCCGAGCCTGTACCTCAGGGCCAGGGTGCCTCTGAGCATGTGCAACGTGCCCGTTCCAGCCCGGGGAACGAGCAGGAGCGGGCAGAGATAACGGGGAAGCGGGAGGAGAGGCAAGGCGCGCGTGCACCTTGGCACGTGCGGAGAGCCCCCGGTGCTGCGGGGGAGGCCCCGCGGCTGCCACCTCCACGCGAAGGGGGGCGAGCCTCTTGGCAAGGCCGAGGCTGCCTCTGAGCGCGTACAGAGGGCCAGCGCTCTTTCCTCCTCCTTTTCCTCCGGAAGAGAGAACGGGAGGAGGAAAAGAAAGGGCCCACGCGATCCTGAACGTGTACAGAGGCCTCCTTGCCAGCAGGGAGAAACGCAAGGGGGGGGTGCCTCCGGGCATGTGCAGAGCGGTTTCTATTTCCTCCAGGGAACGGGCAGACAGAAAAGAATGGAAGAATGGCAAGGGAGGGTGTGCCTCTGAGCACGTTTAGAGTGTCTTTATTCCCTCCAGGGGGATGGGCAGGGGGGAGAAAGGAAGAACGCACCTCTGAGTATGTGGAGAGTGTCTTCCATCCCTCCAAAGCAGAGGAAAGGAAAAGAAAGTGTGCCTCTGAGCATGTTCAGAGTGCCTTTTCCTTCGCGGACGGGGCTAGATCTTAAAGGCCCACAGTCCGGGGCATGTCCAGACCCATCTCCTCCGGACACGTCTGGGGCGCCCTCTCCTTTTTCGCAAACCAAACCAGATCCTCGCATGCCCCGAAGCACCCTCTCTCCGAGCGCGTGCAGGGGACCCTTCCCTCCGCAAGACGGGGCTCTGGGCGCGTGCGAGTGAAGCCGGCTGCCCCCCCCCCCGGCCTCCGACTAAAAGACGCCAAGAGGCCCCCGAAGCTCCCTCTCCCGCCCGGTTTCGGGGCCCCGCCCGCTCCGCCGCCGGGGACAAACGGCGCCCCCGAAGCGGGACGCGGCCCCCCGCCCGCAAACGGGCCCCCCCCCGGCCTGTCTGGCCTCCCTCCCGCGGCAGACAAGCCCGACGGCTGCACGCTTCCCCCCTGCAAAATCTGACGCGCACGTCCACACGACACCCGAAGCCGGGATAAAGTCCCTTTCCTTTTTTGGACTGCGGCTCCCAGAACCCCCCTGCTGCAGCCGGAGAGAAATAAAACAGCGGCAAGGGAGCAAGGCGGGCCAGGGGGAGCACACCTCTGAGCACGCGCAGAGTTCCGGGCGTTGCGTTCTCTCCTCCCAGGCACCCGCCCACCCCCTTTCTACTTCAAAGGGACAGACAGAGGGAGAGGGGAGGGAAAGACGAGCACACCTCTAAGCATGTGCAGAGTGCCGCCGCCTCCTCCTCGAGGGAGGCGACCGGAAAGAGGAGAGAGAGGAAGACAAGGAATACTGTGCCTGCGGCCGTGTGTTGACTGCCCGCAACTCCATCCTAAAATTCGCAATTTCAGAAAAAAATCCAAGTCCCTCCCCAAACCGCAAATCCCACAAGACGGAGCTATGGGCAGCGAAAACGAGACCACGCTGCTGTAGCGGTGCAGCGTGGATGCAAGTGACTTTCAGTTTGTAAAAGATGCTAATATTCCATTTTTTAAAAAAAACAATCTTTTTTTTTTTCTGGAAAAAGGAAAACGGTTTACCCCACCAGGGCCTCAAAGTTTGCAGAAATGTTGTATCTCTCCACCAAAGTAGGGAGCGGGACCTCCTTAATCCTGAATTGCAATTGCTTTGCAAATACACGCACACATTGCATAATTTTCCTCCTTTCTCCCCCTTCTCTTTTATCCTTTCCTCCTGAGAAACCTGAAACAGCCCATTTCCCTTTCTCTCCCCCCACCCCCCCGCCCCGTCCTGGCCGTGCTTCTCTGATCACGTACAGAGCTCTCCCTGCGCACGGCTTCCCATGCACGCGCACTGTCCGGCTGTCCTTGCCTGGAGGTTTTACACAGGGAGAAAAATGTTCCCACTCCAAAATTTCCCCCCCCCCCTCAGGAGAGGGGACCTGATAGTCTAATTTGGGTGGGTGGGTGTCAGGAGCACAGTTTCACTGCCAGGTTACCCGAAAGACCCTTAAAACTAGCATGCGAAATGGGAGGCAGAAATGGAGCCTCTTGCAAGAGGGCCTATGTTTGGAGAGTTTTAACATGTTTTAATCATTGCAGCATTTAATTTAGCTTTTGTAAACTAAATGCTTTCACAGTATCTTTTTAGATTATGGTAAGCCGCTTTGGATTCCGTTCGGGAGAAAGGCGGGGTATAAATTTAACAGATAAATAAGTTATGCAGTGTTGTAAAATAGTGTATAACAGGTCATACTCGACAGGTTATCATACAGAAGGGCAGCGGGCAACCTCCTCCGTGAGCGTCTCCTTTGGCTGGACCCAAGGCCCTCCCTGAGACACTTTCTCACCCCAGATGCCGTTTGGAAAGTGTTCAAGTGGAGCAGGATTCTAGCGTGGAGCGAAAACAAGGTTACCCAGTCCGCGCCTCAGGTGTGGCACCGAAGCCGCCGCCTCGGTAAAAGAGCAGCCGGTGCGCCTAGCTGGCTCTCTTTCCATTTTATGGCTGGTTTAATTACCCTCCTGCCGGCAGACTGGCCTACATAGCCTTCCCGGGGTGGGTGTGTTCTCAGCTGATCGACCTGGCCTCCCCTCACCCTACCCAAAGCCAAATTATGTGCTGTCGTCTGTGACTGAACCAGGGGCGAGGAAGGCCGAAAAGGCAAGACGGTCTCCCAGAAGGAACCGCAGTGGGCGACAATGAAATCCACTGAATTTTTTAAGAGTACTTATTGGTGGCACCATATATGTGTGTGTGTGAATTGGATAGATAAATAGCCAGACAAACAGACAGATGAGTCTGTGCTGCCCTTTGAAAATAAAGAAAGCAAGGAAGAAGGAAGGAAGGAAGGAAGGAAGGATGGGCGGGCGGGCGGGCGGGCAGACAGGTTGTTGTGGGTTTTCCGGTCTTTGAGGCCAGATGATCTTGGACTGCAACTCCCATCAACCCTCAGAGTCTGATGGGAATTTTAGTTCCCAAATGCGGAAAGACCTTAATTTTTAAGCTTGCATTTCCTACATCCGCACGTGCAAGGACCAAAGGGCTGATCAGAAACGGGAGCGACAGATTTTTGCTGAGGCTGCCAAACAGCAACTCCCTGCACAGACCTCTATCTGCTTCCTTACCTGCTCCTCCGTAGACCTTGGACTTTTGCTGGATATTAGTTGATATGGTGTTATCAGTGGAAGAACAACGGTGAGTGGCAGCCGCAGGGGTGCCAGGACTTACCTAACCGAGAGGTTACCACAAGACACAGCCTGAGATGCGACATCCCCGTCTGCGTTGTGCAACTTTAGGAAGCCTTGGCTGTGTTTCAGGGGCACAACAAAACCCCGTTAGTGAATGATGACGGTGTAAATCAGGGGCACTGGCAAGAGTGGTCTAGTGAGCATCGGGCCCTCTGCCGCTTTTTGTCCTCTGCCGATGTGCTTCTCTTTTTAAATCTGTATTCATTAATTTTAACAGAAACAAATTAATGCACAGCAAAAAAAGAAGAAGAAGAAGAAAAGAATACTATGCATAGAACAATATCCATGCGTAACCGGGACTAAACTAAATTAATTTAAATTAAAACTAAGAGACATTCCTACAACACTGATCTGTTACTAGGAACACCCACCTCACTACATTAACCCACTAAAGTCCAACAAGGGCAGAAACATCCACAGCTCCGTCTTCAGGCAAACAATGGGGCATGTGTGGGACTGCAGCCCCCATCAGCTCTACGCAGAATGGCCGACAGGGATGCTGGGAGTCACAGTCCAACTGCATCTGGAGGGCCACATTTTCCCCTAAAGGTTGGAGACTTTGGCAGTTAACCTTCCTTCCAGCACAGGGGCAAAAGGATCCAGATTTTACCTGCGTTCTCACACCCACCCATGTTTCACAGGTGAAAACGAAGACGTGCGTGGCCAAGTGACATCGTAAGCCGGCCAAGATGGCTAAAGGTTATTGAGGGAGAACTGACAGCCTGCAGCTGTTTGCTTTTGCCTGAGCCGACTGGGAAGGTCAAGATTCTGCTCCTTCCCCTCGGTGCTGCTGAGTTAATTGAATACAAACTACTTTTGCACTTTGCACTCAATCTGCAGCAACAGAAGCTCAGGACAAAGGGGGAAAGTGGGAGGAGGAGAGAAACTGCACATTTTAAAAGCAGCTGGAAAAGTGGAATCAAAGAGGATTAATTCAGAATAGTTGGAGCATATGCCTTTTTTTTTTTTTGGTCTTGATTTCTTGCATTAAAGGCAGAGGTGCCCAGTCAGAGAAAAGTAGTTGGCAACCCTGCTACTTTGGCCAGATATTAAATTCACCTCCAGCTCCAATAGAGAAAAGCTTGCCAGTTGGAAGGAGGAGAACAAATCTGTTCCACACCTTCAAGGATTTTTCTCCTGGAGGTGGCTGAAAAATTCCCGAGGGAGAGATTTCCCATGCATTTATGATTTTAAGCAAACAACCACAAGGAGGAGACTCAGCGCCTTCCCTCATTGGTTCCCTCCTCTCCCGGCCCATGGACTCTCCCCCTCCACAATCTAGCAAAACATGTTTTCATCAAGAGCACATCACCGGGCAGTACATCGGCCCGGCCCAGCTGTGAGAACGGGATGGGTTTCTGAGAAACTCCAGAGGCCTGGAATGGGATTGAGCTCCCATAAAACCTTTTAGAGGGACTGAGCATGAAAGAGGAAATATTCAGGGGGTACCCACATTGGCCGTGGAGCAAAATAACAGCAAAGTCCAAAAGCAGCAATATCTTTTTTGGGGCCCATTCCAAAGCATGAAATCCATTTTGCAAGCTTGCAGTGCTTCACTGGCTTCTCCTCCAGGCAAAGATGTTAAATATTATACAGGAGAAAAATGGTGGCTTGGTGAGAATCACAGGCCTACATTCTGCCTGAGATGTCGGTTAAGATGGTACTGAGGGATTTCAGTGCCAGCAGAGGCTGTTCCCCTTACTGGCCAAGGGAGGACTCAGGACAAAGGGCAAAAAAAGACAGGTAATAAAATTTCAGCTCCATTAGCAACAGAAACGTTAACTCGTGTCTCCAGTCAGTTCCCAAACCAGAGAGAGAGAGAAGATGAGGTTGGCTTCTGTGCCCCCGTACGATATGCTGTTCTCAGGATGGTCCCTCCTTCCCATGAGAGGGCATAATTTTGTAAAGGTTATAATAACCCTTGGGGCATACCCTAAAGGCGCCAGATCCCATCTGATCTTGGAAGCTAACCAGGTTCAATCCTGTTCGTACTTGGATGGGAGACCGCCAACAAATCCCAGGTGCTGTAGGCTGCATCTCAGAGAAAGGCACCGGCAGAACCACCTCTGAATATTCCTTGCCCATGAAAAACCCCATGAAAGTCATGGGTCTGCCATAAATCGACAGGCAACTCAAAGACACACACATAGTAAGCCCATCAGGGAAGACTGCTGTAAATTTTTTGCGACTGCCGTAGGTTCTTTGGTCTGCTTGCTAGACTCGGTTTCCACATTCAGGGATCATACCTTAGGCTGGTCAACAGAATTTTTAAGATTTAAAAGGGTCATCATGGTGTACATACCCTCCAACTGTCCTGATTTGGCAAGGACAGTCCTGATTAATCTTCTATCACCCCAGTTTTTCAGCTGCTTTTAAAATGTCTCAGTTCTTTTCCCCCTCTCTTCCTTGATTTTTCAGAAGCACTCTTCCTCTCAAAGGAGGGTTTTGCAAAACCAAGAAGCAAATTTCAACCCCTTCTGGCTCCGAGTTTGGGAGATCTGTTTGTCTGTCTGTCTTATTTTATTTCGAGACTTCTTTCATCTATAGTCAAGTCCCAGAGGCACAAATTTTACCCACAGGAGTTACCCAACTGTCTCAATTCTTCTGTATTTTTCTTGTTCATTCCCCTTTCGCCTCGCAAAGGCTTCATTTTCTACTCCTTGTTGGAGAAAGGCAATTTGGTGTGGTGATTAGAGTGTTTTCAGTGCAAGAAAAAAGAATCCACGTGCATTTTTGCCTAGAACAATTCCCCCCTCTCGAAAAAACAGCTGAAGAATCTTTAAGCCATTCTCCTTTTCTTGGGCGGTGTCTCTTTAGTCTCCAAACAGTGTTCTGATTCATTGAGAATGCAATATTTAGTGAACACCTTTTGTTTAGGCTAAAGCCCAGGGTGTATTCACGGCTCTCTCTACTGACACGAGCCCCGGCGCAAAGGCAATTCCTGCCTTGGAAAGAAACTGAGACCCGCTGAATCAAAGGCTGAATGGTGAGTCAACCCTGATTCAGTGGCTCTGTTCTCCTGGGGGCTAAGAAAAGGCTGTAGTTTGCAAGCTCGCCACAGGGCCTCCCCGATGCGCCCTAGGGGAGCAGCCAAGCCACAGGCTAGGTGCCTCTGTGCAGGAACGCACGCAGCCACCTTCCTTATCTCTGCCCCCAACATGCACGCTTGCACGCCTCTTTATCTCCCTGCCTGCACCAGCAAACACAAACAAACCATTTCCTAGAAGCCATCTTACTTTCTAGCATCTCCCCTCCTGTCCTGACCGGCCAAGAGCTCCCACGGCACTCCGAACCGCAAAGAGTCCGGTGGTATTTAGAAGACGCATCCACTGACTTAAGCCAGAACTAGAGAGGAGCTTGTGTTGAACAATGAATTGTTGTCGTCGTGTGCGTTCGGGTCATTTCCAACTTATGGTGACCCTAAGGCGAACTTATCTGGGGGTGAGAGTGTGTGATCACCTGGTGAATCTAACCTTGAGAGTGATCACCTGGTGAATCTAACCTTGATGTTCAAACCAGTACACCAAGTCCATTTTCCCCCAATAACAAAGACATTACTATGTTATCCATGACTGTGATGTGGATGTAATGTAGTTACTTTTCCACCATTTTTGCAGTGTAGTTACTTTTCCAGTTCCAGGTTGTGTGTCACCTCACCACTCCAGGGTTATTTTACATCACAAACCAAGAGCCTGTAACATACTAGCATTCCGATTTTGTCGTTGTTGTCGTCTTTTGTTTCCAAAAGAAAATATTGTGGTGCTTTTAAGAAGGCAAAACAAAGTTGTCCTTTTATATTGTAACTCTAAATGTAACTATCCACATGGAGGGGAACCCTTGAATACGTTATGGCAACAAATTGCTTTTGCAAAGTAACTTTCTAAAAAACAACTAAAAGTCTTTTTTTTTTTTTTTTTTTTGGATTGCATGTTCCAGATTTCTCTCAGGCAGATTCTGGGAACTATAGTCCAAAAAAAAAAATTTATTTCCAAACTCTGTCACACAAAGGATGGAGTAACTTTATTTTCTGCTGCTCCAGCGATTTGGATGTGGACCGGAAGATTCAGACAGCGAGAAAAGAGATTCTGCCTGAATATTAGGAAGAAGTTCTTGACGGTGAGAGCTGTTCGAGAGTGGAACAGACTGCCCCCAAAAGTGGTGGTCTTTTCTTCTTTTGGAGTTCTTTAAACAGAGGTTGGGTGGGCAAATATGTCTCCAGGGTGCTTTAACTGCATGGCGGGGGGGTTGGATTAGTGGGGTCCCTGCAGCCCTTTGCAGCCCTCACACCCTCCGACTGTCCCAATCGGGCAGGGACAGTCCCAATTAACCCTCTGCCATCCCACTTCCCCAAAATGTCCCGGTTTCTCTTTCTTCTTCCCTTGTCCTTGGCTTACTTCCATTGCTGCAAACTGAATGCAAAAGTAGTTTGCATTCAGGTAACTCTGAGGAGAAGAGGGGCCAGAATCTGGCCATTCCCTGTAGGCTCAGGCCAGAGCCGACTGCTGCAGCTTTTCCTAGCTTGTGAGTTCTCCCTCATTAATAACATTTGCTCTCGACACGTTCTGGTGTTTGGCCAAGCGTGTCCTGGTTTTCGTCTGTGAAACATTAGCAGGTATCTACTCTGTTGCATCTGTGATGTGCAGTTACATTAGTGCGGAGAGGAAAAAGGGAAAAGAACACACCGAGCAGAGCTGGTTCAGCTGGGCCGCCGTCCAGGAGCGCCAGAGGTTTGCGTCTGTACCTTTGTCCCCCCCACCGTCTTCTGCTCCCGGGGCAAGGTCACGGTGCCACAGCCAACACAAGTCTTGGGAGGTTGGAGAGATCCCCTCCGCCCCTTTGGCCCACGGCCCGGCTGCGAGGCCAAAGGGGGCGTCTGTTACTGGCAAACCTCGTGGTGCAAAGCACATGATCCAGCGTACAAAAAAATACAGAACGTCCCAAGGAAAACGCCACACCTTGGGGAGCAGGGGAGGGACGCCAGCTGTCCCTCGGCCTCTATCGAAGCCTCCTTCTTTTATTTCTTTCCTTCTAATAATTCCATATTTACCAATAGTTCAGAAATACAAACAGACAAACTGATTCACAACTGAAGAAGAAGAAGGGGAGGAAAGGAACAGAAGAAAAACAATGAAGTATATACATGCGTAACTAAAACTAGAAATAAACTAATCACATCCTTGCTACACATAAAAGGAGTCTGACTCACCCACGCAATGAAAAGAAATTATCGATAAATATCCCATATCTTATTCCACCATTACAGACCTATATACATTGGGCTTATTAGAATGGCTTCTTCGTTGTGCTGTTGGCTCACAAGCTCACACCCATGCAAATATGTTCCTGTACCCGTGGGGACACACACAAAAAATCACACCCTGCAGTGTGCAAGCAGGCTGGAGAACGTGTGCGTTTGACTTCACGGTGACCTTTTCTGCCTTGCAACAGCAGGGAGGGAAAAGGCACTCGGATTAGACGAACCCAAATTGTTGACGTCTGTCCGGGCAGTTGGTATTTGCAAAGCGGCAACCAGCGGGCTGGGAGATCGTCCAAACGCGGGCAGGAGAGGGAACGACAGAGATTGAGACACAGAATGAGAGCTGTACACCTCTCTTTCCAAATACTCTTTGGAAAGCAAAGCATGCCCATTTTTCCCTTTTCCTTCCCCAACTGATGGGAACAGGACTCCAGTCTTCTCGCTAAAAGGCAGAATAAAGCGTGTTTCCCAACAGAGTGGCAGATCGTAACGTTTTCCTCCTGTCCTGAAGGGAATCCGATGGTCATTTAGTCTCACCCCCTTTTGCCAGGGCAGAAATCTATGGTTCCGCTGTGGCTGAGAGGTGGCTTGAAAACCTCCATACCCTTAAAGAACCCAATTCGTCCTCTGCCAACCCACTTTTTCACCTGCTTTTAAAACGTCCCAGTTTCCCTCTCCTCCTTCCGCTTTCGTCCTTGGCTCACTTCAGTTGCTGCAAACTGACTACAGACTGCAAAAGTAGTTTGAACTCCCTTGATGCAGCTGGAGGGAGAGGAGAGGAGAGGACAAAGCCTCGCCCGTCCCAGTAGGTTCAGGCAAAAGCAAACCACTACCATCTCGTCTAGAGTGTCTGTCCTTCCTCGCCAATATCTTTCCCCATATTGATGTCACTTGGCTGTACACATCTTGGTTTTCATCTCTGAAATGTTGGAAAATATGAAGTGGTTAAGATTTGATGCCACTAGTGTGATATTTAGGATTTTTTTTTGTAAAAGCCTGTTTCTTTAGTTTATTTAAGCTTGTTACTATTGTTAAATAGCAGCAGCAACCATAATAATAAAAGAGGAACATCAAATTACAACCACAGTGGGAAGCTGTGGATTTATGTACAGCATCGTGCGCTTACATATGTTCTTCTGTGGCGCTGGATGGAACTTTGATGGAATTCTAATGCAGCTCCAAAAAAAATCCACAGGGTTGAGTCCAGACTTATAATCTCATTAAGTTGGAAAGGGTCTCCGAGGGTCATTGGGTCCAGCCCCCTCCTCTTAGGGGAGCTCGGTCATGTTTAATTTAAGCAAGAGGAAATGCAGTCGTGACTAAATTAAGTGCCATTGGCTTCAAGACATTTTTTCCCGTCAATATGAGTAACTCTGGATCTGAATCACTGTCTGGAACGAAGACTAATGCTACCGTGACCGTTTGTAAAAAAGGTGAGCTATAGTATGACAGATCAATAGACAAATAGGCATCTCTGATCATGCACAGAGTGCCTTTCTTGTGAGAATGCCATGACCCTGCCTCTGTCCTGTCTAGCCAATCTAAGGAGCCCAGCAACCAACACCCCTGTGGTGATATGCAGTTAGAGATGGAAAATATTCTTGTTGAGAGTCATATTCCACGTAGAGGAACTCCCAAGGCCAGTTGATGTAATGCCTCAGTCAGCAAAATATCTTTGGTGGCAGACCTCATCACCTGTGTCGAAAGGAAGTCTTCAGATCCTCACAATAGGAACTGAGTCAGTCAGGCTCCTTTAAAGTTCTGACTAAAACCCTGGAGCGGACATAGAAGACCACCAGCATCAGAGCCGGCAGCCACCACTGGGTTCAACTACCATTCTAGTGGGCCTCTGTACCTGGGACAGGAGTGGGAGGGAGGCCACCTTATCCCTTTGCCACAGGCGGAAATACGTCTGGAACCAGGGAAACTAAAGCAGCCCGTTCCGTCCTCTTCTCTCTCCAAGGCAGGGCTGCCCCCGTTTGAGTTACTTCCAGGCTGCTCCCGGTGTCCGGTGACAAGCGGACAGCTGTCAGCCGTTGGGTGACTTCTGGCATTCGGTTCGGAGGCGGGAGGGAAGGCAGTTTGTAAAACACTGAAGCGTGGAGCCCATAAACAAAGGGTGGAAAGCAGCGAGGCCCTCTTTCTTGGAGCGGCGGCTAGCCCGGCCCTACTGCCTCAGGCAGCAAATGTTTGGGGGTGGGCAGCAGCATCCAGTCACACCGCCCTTGTGTCCAGTTTCCACTTTTCCAATGGTTCCCATTTCCGTGGCCAAACTTGCAGACCTATGGTTGTTTCGGGGTTTTTTTGGCTGTCCACGCATCCTCAGTAAGGGACGCGGTGATTGCTTACTTCGCCTGTTGTAGCCAAGCCCACGTGGCCACTGTGGGCCAGGCACGAGGCTCGGGGCCCAGCCATTTCACAGCCTCAACTCTCATCCGTTTGTGACTTGCGTTGTGTACAAGACACAAGGCTGGAGAGACTGAGGATCCGAGAGGCAAATGAGCAGAACCACCACAAGTTTCCGTTTTTGGAGGTTTTTGGATTCCCAGATAAGGGATACTCAACGTATATATTCACACGGACCGCATTTGGACCTGCCAGAACGGTGGCAAAGTCAAGCCGAGATACAAAAACACGACTCTCTGTTGACTGAGCTCCGTCCCTCAGGTATTTGGGGGCCCGAGAGTGAATCTTCAGCAACGCATCTTCTGTCCAGGGCAGCAGCTGGGGAGAAGCCACCACTTTCAAGTTCCTACCTCCCTTCCAAAGGCACAGGCCACCTGTCCAAAATTCTGATCACTTGTGTGTTTACCCTGACGTTCATCCTTCCCAGCTGGCTGGGGGTTTTGGGAGGTGTAGTCCAGAAAGGAATCTTTTCTTCCAAGCTCTGGGTTTGTTGTCACCAGGAGAGATTTCCACACACAAACACCCACTTCTACTTGGGGGACAGCCAACGAGCGCCGTGGATCGTATTCTCCAAGCCAAAGAGAATGAGAACTGGATCACATCCCGACACTTGTTCCGTCGTTTTTCCTAGAAACCACAGGCAAAGCAACGGAAGGTTGCACCGGAGCCAAAAGCAAACATTTGCTTAAGCTGCGGGCCTTTCTCCTCCACTACAAACAATCTCTCCTTCCACTTTTGGGAGTGGATTAAGGATGGGAAGAGAAAGGACTCTGCACAGTTGACAATGCAATTTAAGGAAAAGAGAGAAAGCTTTTCCGTAACACGCCTTACCATCAAGCAAGCAAGACCAATTCCCCCCGAACGGTCAGCAAGATCTATTAAGAGAGCCAGTTGCGCAAAGTGGTTTAAATGTAGGGACCAAGGTTCGAATCCCTGCTCAGGCAGGGAAACCTACTGGTGATCTTGGACAAGTTATACTCTCTCAGAGGGAGGCAATGGCAGATCTCTGAATAAATCTTGTCAAGGAAATACTATGAAAGGCCGCATGGACTGCTGGGATGCCTCTGCTCAGCCATGAAAATCTCTCAGATGAGCTCCAGCAGCGCACACTCTCTCTCAGCATCAGAGAAAAAGGAATGCAAACTTCCGAAGAAATCTTGCCTACGAGAAGCAGGATGATGTAATGGTTTGAATACTGAAGTAGGACGATGGGAGACCAGAGTCTGAATCCCTGCTGAGCTGAGGAAACCCAGTGGATGATCTTGAGCAAGACTGACCTACCTCCCAGGGTTGCTGTGAGGAGAAAGTAGGGAAGGAGGAAAGGGAAGTGGGTTGTCTTGGATTCACAGCATACCTTCCAAGGTTTCACAGATGGAAACTGGGATACGTGCGTGGCCAAACAGCAGTGGTGTGGTCGAGAGAGGCCATTTCCGCACTAGACTTTTATAGCACTATGATTCCACTTGAAACATCCTGTGGAATCCTGGGGTTTGCAGTTGCAAACCCCAGGATTCCATAGGATGTTTCAAGTGGAATCATAGTGCTATAAAAGTCTAGTGCGGAAATGGCTGGAGAGAGCAAAAAACGGTGAATAAGGAAAAACACAAAAGTCTGGAGAGACTGCAGCAGTTTGATTTTGCTTCCCAGGAAGGGTAAGACTTTGTTCTGGGCTATTTTAAAAGCAGCTAAAGAAGTGGAATGGCAGAGGATCAGCTGCAACTGTCCTGGCCAGATCAGGATAATTTGAGGATACGAGAAAGGCAAGATTCAAACAGTATGACAAACAAAGCGGGCACAGTCAAAAAAAAAAAGGGGGTGCGGCAGAGCTATCAGGCCACCAAACCCAGAGTGGCTGAAACGATATTTATTTTATCAGGTCAGTCCTCCTCTCCTCTCTCTCCCCTGGGAATGCAGGCATGTCATGCTGTCCCTAGGCCACGATTCAGAGGCCAAAGCATCGGTCCCAACCCGATGACAACAAACCACAAATCGATACGCAGGCTACGGTTCCATTCCGAGAACTCCCAGCAGCCCCTCCCAGCCTTGTTTTGCGAAACTTGGCACCCGAGGCCCCGGGTATAAGTTCACACAAAGCCCTGCCAGGAAGATCCACGATTTGGGCCAGAGATGAAGGAGGAGGAGAAGCTGCCGCAAGAACAGAAAAAGGAGACGGAGAGAAAAAGAGAAGGAGATGGGCCAAAGTAACTTTCCCCACAGCGGGGTACTGACATCCATCAGTCACATCGTTGAGTATCAGGAATCTCCTGTCCCCGCCGCCGGACTGGCATGCCGCGGGCATCCAAAAATAGCTCTCGGGAGTCAAAGATAGGAACATTCGTCAAAGAAACCGGCAGGGCCCCAGAGAGTTGAACTCGGGACATCATCCAGGGATAGGTTCACGTGCCCTCCGCTCTCACACGGGAGTGGGCAGGGAGAAGGTGGAAGGAGGTTTTTCAAACGTCTCTTACTCCTCGTGGCTCAATTGCAGCAACGAAATAAGAACCAGGACTTTAAATTTACATAGTTGAAGACTGAGTAGTTTGCGCAATTCTGAATGGATTTGGGTTCTGAAAAGACCTCTTACTTTATAATGTGGGTTTGTAAAATAGATAGATAGACAGACAAATAAATAAATTGCTGTTCCTGAACGATATGCTCCCCCATCCCACTTCTTCGGCTGCTTTTAAAATGTCCCAGTTTCTCTGTCTTTCTCCCACCTTCTTCCTCCATCCTCAGCAAATCAAGGCACCAGATCCTGTCTGATCTTGGAAGCTAACCAGCTTCAGCCCTGGTTAGCACTTGGATGGGAGACCACCAAAGAATACCAGGTGCTGTAGGCTCTATTTTGGAGGAAGGAACTGTCAAAACCACCCCTGAAGATTCCTTGCTTACGAAAACCCTCAGAAATTCATGGGGTTTCTGTAAGTCAGCTGGTGGCTTGAAAGCACATCCACCCACCCTGGCCGGTCCCTCATCTGACCTTGCAGGGTCAGAAGCCAGCGTGGTGTAGTGGTTTGAATGTTGAAGCATGAACCCTGGTCTTGCTCAACCACAGAAACCCACTACGACCTTGGCTACCTCACGCTCTCTCAGCCCTGAGAAAACCCAGTGATAGGTTCGCATTAGGGTTGCTGTAAGTCGGAAACGAGCTGAAGGCACACAACGACAAACCTTGCAGGGTCATTGTCACAGCAAAGCAGAACTTTATCTCTAATTCTGTAAAGGAAACTTGCAAAGAAAATTCTCTAGTTTGTGTATTTGTCCACTCCACTTGCTCAGTAAAGGAAGGGCAATGAAGTGAGCTGGACAAATTTTCCCCCAGAGTTTTCAAAAGATTATTTGACCCTTTAAGCCAGGGGGGGGAGAGAGAGAGAGAGAGAGAAAGAGAGAGAGAGAGAGAGTGTGTGTGTCTGTCTGTCTGTCTGTATTCTGTTATGTTGTATATACGGAAAGCAGCGCCCTCTAGAGCTAAATCTTATTACTACCTCTTGGGGAATTTCATGGATCTGACTGGTCAAGCTGCCTTTCCGAGCATCCTTCTCTCCACTGGTTGAACTACTGTGACGTCACAGAAGGTCTACCTAATTTCGAACCTGAAAGAGAGAAGTGTCAGAGCTGAAGGAAAAGAAAGCCATTTGGTTTAAATTTGTTTTTGGATTTTAGTTTTTTAAAGTGCTGATATAGTGCTTATAGTTTGTGCTTATAATTTCCTGAGGTACATTTAATCCTGGAGAACCAGGGGTTTGAGCACTGGATTGTGACTCAGCAGACCAGGTTTGAATCCCCCCTTTGCCATGGAGACTGAGTGGGTGACCTTGGGCAAGGAACACCCTCTCAGCCTCAGGGGACAGCCATAGCAAATTCTCTCTGAATAAGTCTTGCCAAGAAAAGCCCATGGTAGGTTCACCTTAGGGTTGCTGTAAATCAGAAATGACTTGGAGGCACACAACGACAACAACTTGATCCTGTCCTTTACTGATGTGTATGTTCTGTTTTAAAACTTTCTCATGTATTTCTACTCTTCTTTGCATTTAGTCTACATTTAGCACCCAGCTCAGTACATTAGACATCCATACATAAAGAGAGATGCAAGAAGATATTATTGAAAAGATTATGGTCTTGGTTTTCTTTCAAAAAGGAAAGAGTTTGAAATACTTTCTTCCAAAAGTCCCTTCTTGTAATACTGTAACTTGAGATCCAGAATTTGTTGGGAGGCCAGGAAAAAAAAAGCCTCAAAAGTTTTTACCAGAAATTCCCATCTGGAATCTCCCTCAGTCCGGGAAATGTGGACAGTGTGTGTGCACGAGAAAGAGAAAGTGTGTATGAGTGTGTGGGTGTGTAAGAAAGACAACTTCACATACAAAGAAGCCAAAAATTGGCAAGAGCATTCCCTTCCAAAACTCCCACAGTTCAACTTCTCCTCCGACAGAGTTATTCTAGCAAACGGTAGCTGGAATTTCCTGCTGCTTGGGGGAGGATGGGACACGTCATCCAAAAAAGTAAAGTTGGCACACTTCGCTTTGGTTCAAATCATGTCTTGTAGCAAAAAACACAACAGTGTTAAAGGCACACAACTCCTTCCCCAGGAGCAGAACAGCTTAGACACAACTTAGGACACTGCATAAGATATCAAGTGGAAACAGTGTTCCGAAAAATTTTTATTTTTTTTAAAAAACATCTTTTTAAAAATCATCTCTGTTCCTAATATTTTCTCCTATCCACCCCTTTCAAAACTCACCGAAATCCAAATCTGAATTATTTTGCTGACTCAAATGTTTCCTGCGACAAAGCCTGAACCCCGTTGAACGTGAGGCAGGGAGTGTGGGGTCTGAGAAAACTACACCCCTTGTTACCTTGCCCCCATCCCGCCTGGCCTAGGTGACAGAAAAGAGACCGCGATCCTTAAAATATCTACATACATATTTAACAGTGGTGCTTTCCCCAAACATTCAGAGTTCCTTTAAATCCGTATATATATCTCTGCCAATAATCCAACCATCAAAAGGATCTCATACAACAGTTTGACGAGGATGGGGTGGGCAAACAGTACCCGAAACATACAGCTTCCAGAGTCTCCACTTTTGGGGGGAATTTTCTTGTTGCCTCACAGTGCCCCCCCCAAAAGCCCTCTGGGGATGTGGTTGGCAAATTTTGCCATGCTTTTGGGCCCATCCCTGGACTGACAATTGCCTCCCCTTGCAACAGGAGCTCCAAGTCATTCTAAGAGAAAATAATTTTTAAATACACAGACACACATACAGAAATATATTATCATTTTAAAAAGGGAAGTGTCCATGATGGTTCACTACGTGGTGGACAGGAGTTCCACAGTTCTAAGAGAATGAGAGAGAGAGATGCCTATGGTCTGGGCCCCCGGCTCATAAAATGGCAGGAACAGTCCCCAAACGTCAGTGGCACATCCGTGAGGTCATTTCCTTCTGTTGAAAAAGAGAAGGTAGGCAAGGCATTGATAAAAATACTTTCTTTTTTCCCCTCTCTTCTTTCGTTCCTTTACTGGGAGACCTTGAGAAAGCCCCTCTCCCTCTCTCTCTCTCTCTCTCTCAGCCTGGCCTACCTCACTGGGTTATCGAATTAATCAATTAAAGAATAGAAGGGCTGTGTATCTCACGTTAGTTCCTTGAAGGACTTCCAGGACATAATTTTTTACAGGTGTCCCCTTCCCACTTATAAAGCACCATCAAAAAGAAGAAATCGTCAAAATGTGGACTCCAGTCTTTTTTTGAGCTTGCAAATGCATTTTGGTCACCAAAAAAACATAAATAAAGCACTATATAGCAGTTATGAATGTGAGCAAAAGTAAATAACACACTATTGTGTGTGTGTGTGTGTGTGTGTGTGTGTCTGTGAGTGTGTGTTTATCTATGTATAGACACACACACACAAAAGTGCAGCCAAATTAACAAAAGCTTACCTTTAAATATACAAAAGCACTGCACAGTAAAAGGGACAAAAGGGAATGACAAATATATACCGTTTAAGAGATGCACTGCGAATGGACTCCATTTTTTTGTGTACAGACTGAACAAAAAGATGGCACTGAGTAGATGCAGAGAAAAAGCAGTGTGGAGTCACTTTTTGATGATCTGCTCTTCGAACCCTCTTCAATTAAAACCATAAGTTCAATACATGGTCGAAACAGGAGACCACATGTCGAATACAGGGGTCCTGCTTGTAATTGAAAAGAGTTGAAAGAGAGGTTCCTTGAAGAGGGAACCTTTGAAAAGCAGGGGACACCTGTATTATAGAGATACCTAATCACCAATAAATAAACTCAGTTCCTGGAGCTATTTTGCCTGATATACTCCTGGAATAAGTTTGCAGGTTCTGTCAGTGGAATAGCTACGGCTAAGCCCAGTTCCCCACCACTCACCAGTGGCTCGAGTTCCTTGGTTTCTATGAGGCTGAACTCCTTGACAAAATAGTAGAAGTGCTTGTAGCAAGTGTTCACGTGGGCCTCCGAGCCCATCTGGGAGATGCGGTCGAAGTGGTGGATGTAGACGTGGACAAAGACTCGAAAAAGACGAGAGAGGATCTTCTTCACCACCTGGAGGAAGTTCTTGGGGAACGGAGTACCTGGAAGACACAGCAAAGAGATTCACGCAAAGGCAAAGGAGAGCGGTGTATGTCAATCCACGACCGCTCCCAATTTGGCATGGAGAGCTGGCGTCCACGGGAATTGGGGCAGTGGTTTGAGCATCGGATGACGACTTAGGAGACCAGGGCCATTTCTGCACTATAGCCCGCCGGCCCCTCCCGAACCTGCAAACCCCAGGATTCCATAGGATGTTGAAAGTGGAATAATAGCGCTATAACAGTCTATGTGGAAATGGTTCAAGGTTTCTATCCCCACTCAGTGATGGAAATCCACTGGGTAACCTGGGGCAAATCATACTCTCTCAGCCTCTAAGGGAGGCAAAGGCAACCCCCCCTCTGAACAAATCTTGCCAAGAAAACTCCATGATAGGTTCGCCTCAGAAATGACTAGAGGGCACGTAGCAACCATAGGAAGTGGAGGTATCCCTGAGAACTGAAGGATAGCTTCAGGTATCCACAGGAACTGAGAGCCTAAGATATATGAACCCTGATTCCCTACATCAGAAATGAACAGAAGAGCGTGATGCTTGCAACTTCCATTTATCCCATCTCCTGTTTTCCCCATTTTACAAGCTTGCATAAGGAGGTATCCAGTACTTGCTGCTGGTATTGGTGAATTGTCTGTGCAATTGTCTGTGTACCTCCTTACACAAACAATTCACCTCCAGTCATCCAGAACTGCAACCACCCCGATTACACCAGGTGGAGGTCAGACTAAGAAAAGGAACTATTTTCATGCCTGTTACTTTCAAGCTTCAGTTCTATTGTCAGAGCCTGCAATGACACTCGTCTTTTTTGCTGCTGCATTGCATTCTAAAGCTTTCGGTTGACTGCAATCTAAGGATGGGGAAAGTGCAGCTACCAGTCCACATGTGGCCTCCAGTCTCTTTTCTGTAGCCTCTCAAACCTTGAAAATTAAAAAAATTGAGGCTAGAATTGTCTCCAAATCAGCTGCAAAAAGAGCCAGTTCGGATAATTCCCCCTCCCTGTCTTCTGCTGTACCCTAAGCCCTCTGACTCTGAGGAAATGGTTGATTCATGGCTGAAAATGGGAACAGGAAGTGGCATGATGTTAATTCCCGGTTGTCTGGGATGCCTCTGTCTCTCCTGCTTGTGGGGTGGGGTAGGATGGGGGAAGAAGGCAGAGAAAATTGTCCTTTGTCCCCTGCTAAGATCTCTGGATTTTCTCCCCTACTGACTCACCAACATTTGTAGGAAAGAGGTCTTCGTTGTTGATCTGTACCTCGATCCAGTCCATAAGGAGATCCATGTATTTGGGAGCAGAGAGTGCGGTGGGCTTCCGATATTTCTCATCCTGCCACCGGTACTCATATTTGGGGCCACCAGACATGACCGGACAGGACTGCTCCGTACAGTAGTCGCTGATAGTCCCGTAGATGAGGTTGATCCGGTTAAAGAAGTCTACCACGTGCACTGCCACCCAGTCATTTAACTCTTCACCCGGCGGTAGCTGGACCGCCAGCTTCAAATCCAACCCGGCGTTGAGTGACGCCTGGGCCTTTTTGTGCAGCTCAAAGCGTTGAGTCCCAGGTTCGAATTTCCGCTTAGGGCGGAAAGTTCGGTCCTTGTTAAAAACCTGCTTCAAAGGGTTAGACATCTCCTTGTGCTGCAAAGTTCTTCTTTAAGTTCTTGGCAGTTGGAGACCTTCTAGGAGGAAGCTGGTTCTTCAGTAACTTTCACAGATGATTCAGATGCTTTGCGAAATCTGAAATCAAGAGATACACAATTAAGCTTGGGGTACCGGAGATCTAAATATGCAATACACTCTGTCACATTAGTAGAAGATCTAGACAACAAGTTCAGCAGACTGAAATGTGCAAATGCTTCACAGCTCCAGCAGAAAACCCAGACAAGATTAGGAAATTTAAATATACAGGATGCTTCACGGCATTAGTAGAAGATCTGGACAACAAGCTTAAGAGGAAAACTGCACAAGAATGACTAGGAGAGGTACTGAAAATTTGAAATTACCAACACCAGTATACCTCACTTAATAAGCAGATGTGCTCCTGGCCATTACTTCTTTAACAGAAAATTTGGTACCAGAGGTCAATACCTCAGAAAGAACAGGGATTGTTTCCTAACCCACAAAACAGAAGAACAATTTGATACATTTTAGCAAACTTTGATATCCTGGCTCTCACTTGTGAAATGTTGGAAGATATGTACCCCCTCCATGCCAACATTTCACAAATGGAAGAATGGGACGTGTGCAGCCATCAGTGTGTGGTTAAGATGGCAAAAGTTGGTAATGAAGAAGAAACTAGATGAGGCTCCAGCAGTTTGCTTTGTCTGAGCCTGCTGGGAAGGGCTAGAGTCCGCCCCTCTTCTCTTCGTTCCCCAGCTGAGTTAATGGAGGGCAAATTTCTTTTGCACTTTGCGATTTCCAGCAATTGAAGTAAGCTGAAGAGAAAGGGAGAAAGTGGAGGAGAGAAACTGGGACATTTTAAAAACTGTTGAAAAAGTAGGACAGCAGAGAAATAACTGGGATTGTCCCTGCTGAATCGGTATGATTGGAGGGTATGCTCCTCTACCAGCAAAGGTCAAAAAGTGCTTGAAATGTTTTGAATTAGACAGCCGCTGTTGCTGAGGAAGTAACAAGACCCAGAATTGCTAAGAAGAAAGCAGCAGGAGGAGAGAACGGAGGCGAACGAAGCCAGTGCCTCCTCCTTACTGATTACTGAGAATCAGCCCAGGGCCGGTGGTAACCACATCCGGTGAACACATTTCTGTTCTGGTAAGCAAGCGGAAATAACACACACAGAGACAGAGAGATAGAAAGAGAGAGAGAGAGAGAGAAGGGCTGCTCAACTTAAAGAAAAGAAGATCCCATTTCACAGTGAAGGAAACAACTCAGCCACCCGCTGAACAGAGCCGACTTGTTCATTCTGCTCTTAACAGGCTTGCAAACTTTCACGTAAGCACTGGAAAGAAAGGTGACTCCTGCAGAATCAGACCAAAGTATAATTGCCTCTTGCCCCCAGGAGGGGATGAGTAGATGCCTCCCCAGTCTGAAGAAAAAGCCCCCCAAGATCTGAGCAATCTCCCCGGGCATCATAGGTAAAGTATCTCTGGCCCTGGAGGGTCTGTTCCAGCACTCTGGTTGAGAAGGTTGTTTTAATTATATCTATATCCCGACTCTTCTCCAGTTCCTGACTCACAGCTTAAAACAAGGACAGCTAATAAGGTTAAAATTGTAATTATACTATCAATAAGATTAAAACCTCGCTTCTTTTACTTTTATTTATGTATGTCTTGCCTTTCCTACAATGAGGACAGGGCAATCTACCAGTCTCCAGCTCTCCTCCTGAACCACTGATCTTGCAACAACCCTGGGAGGTAGGACAGACTGAAAAAGAGAAGGGGCAGACAGACCGGGTCAATGCGACCCAGCTCCTTTCATGACTCGGTAGGAGACTTGAACCCAGATCTCCCCAATGCACTCTAACCACTAAATCACACTGGTTTTCATAAGATTATTTTTAAAAATGTCTACGCTACTTTCCATGAAATGAGATTTGCTTGTGGTATAGTATGTAAGTAATACGGCTTTTTTAAAAACTCAGTACAGCGCAACAAAATTTCTTCTTTTGCTATGGGCTTCCTCTGAGGCTGAGAGAGTCTGACTTGCCCAAGGTCACCCAGTGGGAATTTGAATCCTGGTTTCCTGAGCCCTGGTCCAACATTCAAATTGCTTCACCAAAGATTTACTCAGAGGTGACTTGCTGTAGCCTTCCACTGAGGCTGAGAGAGTATGACTTGCCCACCCAGTGGGTTTCCCTGGTCAAACAGGGACCTGAACTCTGGTTTCCTGAGTCCTCTTCCGACACCAGTGTGAGAACAGAGGCACACCTACATGCAATTCTCCCTCCTTCCCCGCCAAGTCCTTCCCATCACAAAAATCATTCAGCCGAGATCAAACTCCCACCTGCATTTCTTTGCCGGCAGAAACACCACTCAGGGCCAAATCACCGTCCACCGCTTGGCAAGGCTCTCGTTCCAAAGAACTGGAGAAGAGACCGAAGGAGGAAGCAGAGAGTGCAAGACACACGCATGCAGTTATTCTAAGCAAATCCGCTTTAGCAGTCAAGGAGAAGAGCTCTGAGAAGTTCCTTTTTCTACCGATTCCTCCAAAACCAGCTCTTCTTCTTGGCCCCACCAGCCACGCTGATTAAAAAACCCGCAATGAGTAATGCATTCCCAAGCGCTTCCTTTTAGGGAAAGCGAGGCTGTCTCAGATGAGGCGGTATTTATATGAAAAAAAGGCCACTTCTGGGGAAGTGTCCTCCTGGCTGACACAAGATTAGAGTTTTATTTATTTCTTTTTCCCAAAGAAGGTTTGTAATCTGATTCCCCAAAAACCAAGACAGTATCCTGGGGCGATGCAAGGGTTAGGGAGGATATTTCAAAGGGGAAATGACTTTAACATGTAACGACTTCACATGTAACATGCTTCCAAATAAACAGTAATCAATGCACTGTATTATTTGTGAGTAGATTCTGCTCAGAGAGATAGCAGACAGGATGTGGTGTAGTGGGTTTGGGGTGCTTTTTGGGTGTCGCATTAGGACTGGGTGACCATGGGAAGTCACACACCCTCAGCCTCAGGGGAAGACAATGGCAAACCTCCTTTGAAGAAATCCTGCCAAAAAATAAAACCTAGGAGGAGGTCTCTGTAAGTTAATTTGAAGGCACATTAAAAAAAAAAATTACACATGCCTTTCAAGCTGGCAGAAAAGCAATGAAAAAATACTTTTGATCTGAAAATAAAACAGTAACCCACACAAAATGTATGGTCCAACACATCTGCAGTGGGAGATCTCTGCCCCAAGGAGGCTGCAAGAACAAATGGCTGGCTATTTTCGGCTAGCAGTGGATGGTTGGAAAAGATCGTGGGGGGAGGGAGGACTTAAACATCTTCATTTTGAAGCAGAGATCGTAGGCATTAAAGGTCAGAGGAAAACAACTTTTAAAAATATTGGCGACTGTTGGATTTCTAGGACTCTGAGGAAATCTTACGTTTGGAGCAGTCCAAAATTCTCTGAAATGACACAGTCTCCGGGATGAATGTCCTCTGACGAGAAATTCAGTTTTGTATTTCCAGCTGGGAAACCGCCAAGACTCTCTCCATAATAAATAAATACACTGCATTTCCTCTTATCTTTTCAGCAACTGCTTGTTTTAACTGGGGGAATTCCTCCTTCGGTGTTTTCCCAGAGTGGAGAGATTTTAGGTCGTTGTCCAAGGCAAGCGGCTAATAAGCTCTCACGTGGAAAGCTCACAGTTCAAATTTCTGTCCCTGTCTAACTGAGCAACTCTAGGTGAGCTTCTCATTCTCCTCAATCTTCCCAATCTATGAAATGGGTCAACAACATCCTGGAAAAACTGTGGAGCTGTTAAGGAACACTATACCGTGCCTTGTGAAGGTCCTATAACTATGTTAATGTATTAACAGCGGCCCATCTGATTTGGGGACTTTTTAAATCAGTTTAGGCACGTCAAAGTTTGGCATGACCAACGGACTCATAAATGGGTTCGCTTTTTAACGTCATTTATATGAGATCGAATTATACCAGTTTAATGCTCAGACTCCAAAGCTTTTGAGAAACAGATCTGAGGGGGAAGAAAAGACTTTTTCTTTTTTAATTCAGGAAGACTTGGATTTCTAGCTTGCTACTGAAAAGCAGGGAGGATGTGAGTCACACACTTTTATCTTCCACGGTTGCGCTTTTAATTTAGACGTTTTTACATTATCTATTTAATCAAGATTTTTTTAAAAAAACAAAGCCTACCGTACTTTATGACTGTTCAACTGCTTCAGACTGATAGGGTTTCTTTCTTTAATGGAAATATAGAGTTTTCAATAATTAACTCGCTCGCTAATTATTGGTCACAGAACCCATCTCCAATGAGGTGTGAGAAATGTTGTATTTCTAGACAAAGTTGTACTTTCTGTCCCTGAAAAGATCCTCTCCGATCTTTCACACAGCTATGCGCCCCCCAAAATCAGACTGAGCACACGCAGACACCCACAGATTCTGTCACTGAGGGTTGGAGATAGCTCTGTCCATGGAAAGAAGAAATCGCTCTCCCCCTCACTGCACAAAAGTTAGGGACCCCTCTCCAAAAAGTTACTACCCGGGAGGAGAGAGTTGCTTTTCTGGGCTGCTGAGAAGCATGAGATACCAGAAATCCATCCGCCCACGCAGCTCTGCCATGCATTGCAACATCAAATAAAGATTTTAAAAAGGGGGAGCGAGGGAGGGATCAGATTGCCAATTTGCAAAATAAAGGGGAGGAAGGAGGTGCACACGTCCTGGATCCCCGCAGGCAGCTCTTACCTGTGTCCAGGAAAGGCCCAGCATGAGATCAGGTGGGTCAAGAAGGTTCAAAAGGCGCACGGGCTCAGTTTCCTTTCCACAGGATGTGGGGGGTTGAATGAAGCCCCACCTCTTCCTCTCGTGGGTGTCTTCTGGGTCCCAATCCAGCAAAACACCTTCTTCTTCCTCCCACAATGCAAACTCACTCCACAGCTTGGACCGTTGCTTCTGGAAAGTAACGCGTTCCATCTCTCGCCTCGGCATTTGCCAATTAATTCATTGTCAAGGCGCCACTAGTCCTTACTCCCCGTTCCTCTCGGAACTGATTTAAAAAAAAAGACGGCATAAAACTTTATAAACGCTCCTCCCAAAGACAGCCACTGGGAATAACGCTAATGTTCCCAGCCACCCAGCCACCCCTTTGCATCACTTTATATCCCAACTATAACCATCTTGGAAATAAATTTATCCAGCCGCACGGCTGAAATCACCGAACATATCCTGTCCAATTTTGTTTTCTGCTGCCTAATGCTGATAAATACGTATCTTTTAGAACATCCGAATTTCTTATCAGTGTTTTGCAGGTATGTAAACCCAGCTTAAACCCTGGATTAAATAATTACTCGACATCTGTGGGAGGAGTTTTAAATTCTATAATATTACCATAATTGCCACGCTGAACTTTGGTTGTGGATTATGGCCAACACGCTTCTTGGCTTGTGACTCCAGCTCCCAGAACCCCTGACCACTGGCCATGCTGGCCGGGGCTGCTGGGAGATGAAGTCCCAAGGGAGGGCCGGAGTCGGAGAGGCAGTCCGTTCTAGAACCACGGCGGCCGCTCTGGAGAGTCCCATGGAAACGGAACGCCCCGGCCTGAAGGCCCTGCTTCCATTGTGCCACCGAAGATGTCACAAGATGGAACGAGGGAGGCACGCCAGACCATGGGTCTCCTCCACCGCCCAGCTCTCGCCTTGGCGTGGGTTCTCTTTCTGGCCCCCATCCCTTCCTCCTGGTCCTGCTTGCAGTGCGACCCCAATTTCGCCATCCGCTTCGCTTCCTACGCCCCGCACCTGAGTCGCAAGTCCTGGGGGCTGGGGGACGTGCCGGCCGCGGGACGGAGGCTGAGAGGCTGGGCCCAAGACACCCTCAAGGGCTTGAATCTCGGGGTGCCGGCGGAGATCCGTGAGTCCCCCCTTGCCTCTTGAGGAGGCCGGCGTGCTCTGAGAGGGATGGGGGCCGGCCGGGTCTCTGGGCACCCCCCTGGTCTGAAAGTGCCTCCCAGCTCTTCCTCTGGCGACATGCCAGGTTAACTTCTGGGACTCACTGCCACAAGATGTGGTGGCACAAGCCTGGATTCTTAAAGGGAAAGCAGTTTCCTTTCCGCTGTTTTCACTGTTTAAAAAAAAAAGCAATTAAAAACACTAATTTTCAACTTGCATTACAGTTTTTTTAAGCATGATTATAACTTACGCTATATTGGGAGAAAAGTGGGAAATCAATAAATTTTTATGTTTCCAGACCTCTTGCAACTGAAGACCTCCACGGCAGTGTGCTTTTTGTCCCACAGGTCTTTTACAATTGGGGTTGTCAGTTTCAGCACCTCCCATAGGCTCCTGTGCTCCTAAAAAATGCACCTAGGCTTCTGTAGTCTCCTGCTTCCTACATGCCTACTTCCTCCCTAAAGGATTTCATTCAAATATGCATATATCCATAGTTTTTAAATCATCTTACAAACTTTTAACTGGTTTTAAACAGTTTCATGTCTAATTGTTAAATGATGCTTGTTGTTTTAAGTTGCTTTCAAATGCTTAGAGTGATTTTAATCCATTTCCCACCAAACACCTTCAGAGGAGTATATTTTCTCTCACTAATGGCCTTTAAAGTTGAGGCTACCAACTTTTTTTTCCCCAGGAGAGCTCCTGTGCTCTTAAGAACTGCACATGAGTTTATGGGGTCTCCTCTTTCCTAGGTGGGCTTCGCTCTGTGCCTGTTTCTTTGCTATCAGTTTGCTGGGTTTCAAACATGGGGCCTGCCTTTCACAACATACCAAGATTTGGGATGGATTAGAGATTGGTATTTTTGTCTCCTTTTCCCTCAGCTATGGTGGAACTCCAGACGATAGCAACCAAGGTATATGGAAAACTCGACACTTTGTTTAAAGGCAAGACATACAAGCCAGGTAAATACCTGTCTGTCCATACATCTATGCATCCATCCGTCTGTCTACTTATCTATCTGTCTCTCTGTCCATCCATCCATCCAATGTTTGTACACAGAGATAAGACTTGTTCGTACCTCTTTCCTCCTCCTTCTGGGATCACTTTCCTCATATATCTGTGCTGTTCTTCATGACTTATTGTCAAAAAGTTCTGTGTACCCTAAAAATAACCAAACATATTTAAGAAATCTCAATTTGCCTAAATATTGTACCGTAAGTTCCAAGTAGACCCACTGAATGAGTAAGACCTACCTATGTGTACTAATCTAAGGGATCTATTCTGGTTGGGACAAATCAACAGGAACCTGGCCTAGAGATCTTCTCAACTCTGTGACCTCGGGGGAAAAAAAAGCACACTCAGCTCCTTTCTGAGAGTTCTTGTCAGTCTTTTTGCAACTTTCGTTCTGGTCATTTTCTAATTTTCGTAATTTACAGAAGCACTCCCCTTCATGCCAAATCTAGACCTTTTCTCCATCCGCCGCCACCACCACCCTCTGGCTTCTGAAGTTTTATCAAGTGTTGCCCCATATGCTCACAAATTTTTTACAAAACCCACAAGGACTACAAACTTGCTTCTTCTTTTAAGCACCAACGGTAGCGTGCAATTTTGCCATTAACTTTTTTAAATAACTTTGCCCCTCTCTCTCCGCCCGTTTTTCCAGGTGTTCTTCCGGAAATCCTGCGTTCCATTTTCGAGGAACAAATCAAAATGCTACGGAATGCCATCATTGAAAGTGAGCTCTCCCTTCTCTGTTCTGAGATGTTTTTTTCAATTATGTGTGTGTGTGTGTGTGTGTGCGTGCGTGCTGGAGTAGCCTCATTTAGGAAGAGGCATTCCAATTTCCACTCGTGGGAAAGAAAGAATGCCTCTTAAGAGCATCGAGTGGCAATAACTTCTCTAAGAGAGCGAAAGTAAGAATGCCTCTTCTAAAGAGATGAGTTGACTGCATTACTGCAGTCCTACTGTTAATAGTTTTTATTTCAAAATTTGAAGAGATGGTCAACCATCTCCTCTGCACTCAGTACAAACAAGTTTTCTTTCTTTTTTTCTATATCTTTTCCTTAGGCAGAGTGAAGTGTGAACGCCATTGTGGTAAGTGAGGTGGGAAGGACGAGAGAGCCAGATTCAGGGGCTTTTGGATGGAAAGTTGGGTTGGATTAGCATTTTATTTAAAATTTTACTTAAAAGAGCTCTCCAAGGTAAAAGGAATAGGATCTTTTGCACCTTGGGGAACTCCTGGAGTGAATTTACAGCCCCACCAACACGGCAGTTCCCAGCCAACACTGGTCCAGGCAAGTAACTTTTTCCAGACTCTGGTTCCAAGCAATATTCTTACGGCTATTTCAGCCTCGCTGGAGCTAAGGGGACTTAATCCCAGAGTAACCTTCCATGGGATCAGCTTACAAACACATTTCTCCTTTCAATCCTTATAACAATTTATCTGCTTTTAAAAAACTATTTCAAACTCCTGTTTTAAATGTGAGTTTGTTTGTTTTTTTAAAAAATATCCATAGTTTCACAACTGCATTTTAACTAAAATTTATGAGCTGCACTGTGTCCCTTACAGGGAAAATAGTGAGATATAAATTAGATAGATAGATAGATAGATAGATAGATAGATAGATAGATAGGCAGACAGATAGACAGACAGACAATCAACTCCTGGTAGACTGTTTCTATAGAAATGCCTCACCTCTTCTGTCTTCCTTCCACTAATATTCTTCTTTTCCCATTTTTTGCAGGAATAAACCAATACGATGCAATCTCCTGTGAGACCTGCAACAAGACCAAACCTACTTGCTTTGGGTATAACTGCGAGTAAGGATAATTTTTGCATTTTTATTTTTTTTCGAGGGAAGCATGGGATTAGGGGATTTGGAGGCAATTGTGATTTTTAGGAGCCTGAGGATTGTAACACGTATAACCTCTAGCCGGGAAAAACAGAGCTTCTTTTGCAGCCCCGATAAAAACATTTTACAAATTACACATAGGCGTATTCACATATCTCCATATTTCGTGCCATTCCCTCCGCTGTGGCTGGAGGTTTCCGTAACGTACCGTCTCCCTCCTTCTCAAAGGGGGAATGTGGGGGGACGGAGAGGAAAACCACAACATTTTAAAATCAGCTGGAAAAAGTGGGATGGCAGAAGTTTAAGCAGGGCTCTCTCTACCAAAGCAGGACAATTGGGGAGAGTACGCAGTTTTCAAAATGCCCGGCTCCCATGCTCAGGTATTATATTTCCTGGCCAGTGAGCAGAAGGTAGCCTTTTAGACTGCTGTTTAAAATAACAAGAAACAAAAGTTTCAAGTTCAGTTTATTGCGGTCCATAGACCCAACAGTACAGTCAGAACACAATTTTACAGTGCGCTTGGCCTTAGTAATTAATATAAAGTAATTTGGAAGAGTCAAATTCTTTAGATAATCTGTCAGAAGGAAAAATCCCGCATAATGGATATTCAGTGCATTCACGGAGCATGTGGAGAGGGAGCAAGCCCAAAGATCCCAGAAAGCTATATCCCGAAGTTTCTGAACAACAAAAGGATTTTACTAGCTACATCTTTTGCTCCATTTCTCCATCAGGTCCTCTGAAGCTTGGGAAGCCGCACTGAAGGGTCTCTATAAATACCTGTAAGTCTCTGGTGGTGGGTAGGTGGGAGCCCTTCAAAGTGCAGATTCAGTGGAAAAGTGGGACCCTTTAAAAATGGACCCCCAGGCCTACAGAAGGACTGACAATTCCTAGAGCAGCTCAGCATCTCATCCAAGAGAATAGCTCTAGGCTGGTTGGGGGATTCTGGAACTCACAATCCAAAGAGAGCCATTTTTCCAAATAAATCCCAAAGCTCTGGGCATTTTAGGACTCTAGGAACATGCTGTGCCAAAGTCTGAGTTGAGGGGATGAATTTTCCATAGCAATCCAGGGTCCTCATGATGCTCCTAAAGTCATAGAGTTGGAAAGGTCTCTGAGGGCCACGCTTCTCAGACTCCAGTGCTAAACTGCTCTTATCCTCAGGAAATCCTTCCTAATGTTTAGGTAGAACCTCTTTTCCTGCAGTTAGAATCTACTGCTCCGTGTCCTAGTCTGTGGAGCAGCAGAAAACAGGTTTGCTCCATCTTCCGTATGACATCTCTTCAAATATTTAAACATGGCTATCATGTGGCCTTACCTTCTCTTCTCCAGGCTGAATATACCCAGCCCACTAAGCTGCTCCTCACAGGGCTTCATGGTTTCCAAGCCCTTCCATCTCATAATACGCCCTAAGTTTGACAGGTTTCTAGTGAGAATTCAGGCTCAGTTTGCTCTTGTACCCATTCATTTATCATTTATCTTTTTAGACAAACACAGAACTCTCCTCCTGTATCAAATTTAAAATGAATTGATTCTCTTCGTACTGGCTTTCTTCACTGCCCAACTTTCGCAATCATGTATAGAAATCAGAAATATTATAGCATAAATTCTGACGCCGCCTCAGAAATATTCTCTTCTGAGGCCAACGGAACTCCTAATTTATATGCTTTATTTTTTTTCTCTTCCCTCTCTTTCAGAAATGACTTGAGCTCGTAAGTTGAAACCTTTCAGTATCCTTGAATCAAAGCAGTCTGTTAAGTCGTAAAAAACCCCACTTAGTTTACGGTCTTCCATGGAGGAGTGGAAATTGTGTCACTGCAGTCCAACTCCCAGCACTCTTTACCACTGGCTATGCCCGCTGGAAGTTGCAGTCAAACCCCTTGTCAAAGGTTGTATGATTCACTTCGCTGGTTTAAGGCTTTCCATCGCATGGATTTGGTTAGCGTTAAAAAGTGGGACTTGCCTGAGGTCACCCAAAGGTTTCCATGACTGAGCAAAGACTGGAGTCCTGGTCTCCTCAAGTCCTAGTCAAACCACTAAACCATACTGCCTCTCAAAGTTTTCTAGGCAAGATTTCTTCAGAGGAGTTTTGCCACTGCCTTCCACTGAGGCTGAGAGAGTGTGGCTTGCTTTCCAGGCCTGAGTGAAGATTCAAACTCTGCTCTATAGCCCAAGGGCTCCACAGTGCTGAATCTTATCTCCCAGCTCCTTGATGACATAAAGTTTAGACTAAATCCCAAAGTGGATCCACCTGCCCTCTCCTAAGGGAACCACCAACTAACACTGTGCAGTCAGCCTATCACAGTTGTGGGTTTGGCTTTCACGGATTTGATCATGTGTGAATTTTTCCAGCCCCAGCTCCCCACCTACATCAAGCGCTTCTTTTCCGGGGGACCCTCCCTTCCCTCTCAGCTGCTCTGACCTGGCCACGCCGCCCTTTAAAAACCCACCTCTGGTCGTCGTCCTCCTCCTCCACCAGCTGCTGCCTGGCCGGCTAAGGTTAGAAAGTTTTAAAAAACTCAAACCACTCAGCTTTTGGTGGTATATGATCTCTCCCTGGCAAGAGAACCAGAAAGTGAGGGAGGATCAGCCTTTTTCAATGCCTTATATGAATAAAATGCTAGGTCAAGACAGAAAAGGAATTACTAGGACTACCTTAACGTATTTGTTAATAATCACACTGAAAATCCCCCCTTTGGAATATGCAGTGCCACCTTTTAAAACCTGTCCGTTGTTTCCACAGGGAGCCACAAAAGTGGGCGCTAGGATTAAAGCAGCTCCCTGGATTGAGGTACGTACCCATTTCCTTGAAATCCACTGGGGAACACTGAGGGGGGTTGCCCAAGAATAAAAGGAAATATGTCTCATGACTCAGTGATTATTCAGAACTGACTCTTAAGGGCTAAGCATTTTAAGCTTCGAAGGAAAAGGACGATAGGCTCTGGGATGGAAGAAAGCAGTCCTTTCCATAGATTTTCCTCAGGTTCTATTGCTGGACTGGTGACTACCGGACAGAGTAAGGCATTGCAGTTGGGATGCTGGCCAGGAGGAACCGTCTGTCTAGTCTCAAGTCCCTATCCTGTCATCCATTGCCATCTGGGAAAGAGATAAGGAAGCCCGAGCAGAAATAAATTCAATTAACTAGAACTAGAATCATACCTATTCATTAAATTTAACCTACCAGATTATATATCCTGCCTTTCTCCCAATGTGGGACTGAAGGCAGCTTACAGTGTAGGTTAAAACAGAATACAGTTGAAGCAATATACAGAAAAGTTTAAAGAACATTTTAAATTAAAATATATTAAAATATATGTAAAAATGGAAGATAAACGTTCATCGTATTTATTTGAAAGACTCTTCTGCCATCCTCATTTAAAGATCCTGTTTAAATAAGAAGGTCTTTGCTTGCTGGTGAAATGGGAACGGAGAGAGCCAGCTTAGCCTCTGGTGGGAAGGAGTTCCACAGGCTGGGAGCCGCTACTGGGAAGGCTCTGTCCTCACCCGCTGTGCCTGCAATGGTGGTAGGACAGAGGTAAAACCTTCCTCCGAAGATCTTAAAATTTGGGAAGGCTTATATATGGAGGTATACTTTCAGACAGGGACCAGAAGCATTCCAAAAACCAGAAAAAAATCTGAAATATGAAACACTTCTGGTCCCAAGCATTTTGGATAAGGGACGCTCATTCTATACTCTAACTTGCAAATCCGTCACTGATAGCTTTCTTCTGTCTCCCCCTGCTGTCCTTTTGTTTAATCTTCCAGCCACTGCGCATCCACAAGGTAAGCCCCGAGAGCGAGAACAGAACAATGAGGGCTATTGGTTCAGAGATCTGTGTTGAGTGTTCGATGGGGGGGAAGGGGGAGGATTATGGGAAAAAACTGAATATTCAAAACATATTTGAATATTGGTGGATACCAATTTGAATGTTTTGGAGTACTGGTTTTTAAAGGGTGTCTTTCAAGAGAGAGAATGAAGGATGCTCCCAAAGGATGCTTGAATAATTCTCTGCCACAAGGCGAAGTATTAATTTTGGATAATTTTTAAAGATGATTTTTCTTTTTTAAAGAAAAGATGTACATTCAGGGAGAGCCCCAATCACCAATGGTTTACAGTTGCAGCTAAAGGCAGCTATCTGCCTCAACAACATCAATGCCGTGGCGTTAGATATCTTCTGATCACTGTGAGAGGTGGGTTAGGAATTATGTGGCTCTCCAAATACCGGACTGCTACTCCCAGCAGCCCCAGACAGCATAGACAATAGTGAGGAATGCTGGGGTTTGAGTCCAACAAGATCTGGTGTGTTACATGATCCCCGCCCTTGCTGTAAGCAGAAAGGAAACATGAGTTGTCTCGTCCAACGATCATCTTACTTACCTGGATAGACGGAGCATCTAAGGTTAGAGACATGCTAGCTGTGGATGACAGGATTTGTAGCCCAACATATTCACGAGATCACCAGGCTGGGGAGGCCTGGTTTGTTTTTTACTGTATATGGATCTAAAGAGAGCATTTCCCAATTTTTCCTTTTACTTTTTAAAATTTGACTCTTTCTTCCTCCCTTTTTCTTTCCACAGCCCAGATAATCTGAATTTCACAAGTAAGTCTTCAAAATTAAGATTAAGGCCAGGAAGGTCCTTTGAAAAACCAGCACTGCAGTCAATCTCATTTACAGACCCTTCGAATTTCTGCTCTTTCTTCCTCCTGGGAAATACTGAGCTAATCCCTCTCTTTCTTCCCCTCAGGCTGACCCTACCTCATTAGGGGTGTTGCAGGTTTCCGTGGGATTCTGGGGTCCAAACTCAAGTTCACCCAGAATAGTAGACCAAAGCATGAACCTGGGGGTAACTTTTGGGGTAGTGGTAACTTGCAAAAGGCCATGAAACAGAGGCAGGGATCACACAGTTCATTGATTAAATTGTGTGTGTCCATTTTTCTTCACCAGCATTGCCTCCCATTTTAGGGGGAGGGGGCAGCAAATCCACCACTGTTTTCAATTGAGGCTTCAAAGGAAATCTCCAGTGCCCTGAACCCTCTTCAAAGTAGATTCAGCACTTTGGAGAGCTCATTTAAAGCCAGCCAAAACCTGCAGTGGATTTATTACCCCACTGACACGAGCCAGAAACCTCCACTGGGCGTCCATTTGGGCACGCAACAGTTACTTTAAAAACACCTCATCCCAAGTGTAGAAATATTTCAGGAGAGGCGCCGAGACTGACCTTTGAGCCCATGGGATTCGATTGCTAACTGTTTTTGTGTGTTTTCCGCTCTCCGTTGCAAGGTATAGGGAAGACTTTCTCGAAAAACTGGCTCAACATGATGGCCCTGAAGGACCTGCAAGAGCAGACGCCTTCCCTCCAGCTGCTTGCTCCCCGCTGCTGATTTCGTTCTGCAAAAGGAAGGCGGTCAAGTCGACACACGGAATTAAAACGACGCGAGTGACCAACACGGCAGCCATACGCTCTGTTATTCAACTCCCTCACCCATCCCCAAGTGTGCCCGCTGAGTCCTTTGAGAATTCAGCAATGTCAGAAAAGGGGGGAAAAGAATGTGGGATCCAAAACCCTCTTTACAACCCTGGAAAGTTTGCAAATATCTTGCCCTTCTGGGAAAGGGTTCACCCAATGCCAACTCCTTTACGCCAGGCTTTTTGAAATGTTAGCAGAAACATGATTTTTGCCCGCCATGGCTTTCAAATCTGTGTGTTGCGTGTTTTACTTTTCCCACGGTGCAGAAGGTGTGTTATTTCTGTGGTCACTGTCTAAACACATACCCAAAACTGTCTCGTGCCCCCTAGAGAGCGTTTAGCCTCCCCAAGGCCTCCGAGAGTGGCTAATGCCGCCCACACAGCCCTCCATGGCTGTCCACCCATTTTAGGCCAAGGAGAGGCGTTTCTTTTCCCAAACAGGAAGTGACCCCAAAAGTCAACCTCCAAACCACTCCTGTTGGGAAAAAAATGGTTATTCTGGACACAGCATGATTCAGCAAGGGACAAAAATGTGGTGACACAAAGGCTCACGGCCCCTAGAGAAGCAATGCAGCACGTGGGGGCAAAATAATTCAATTTTGGGAGAACGTGCAGAGTTCTCCAAGGTCCCCTAAAAGCTGCCACACTTGCCTTGGCCTGACAGTATTCATATTCAAGACGCTGCTCCTAGAAATACCCCTGCCTCACCAAAGGCCTCAAGCCAAACTCTTTGGGCTTTTTGTGACAAGGAGCGTATGGTAGGGGGGGCGGGAATCTAAATTTTGCAACCCACACATGAGGCAAAAGTGCACATTTAATTCTGTTTCCTCATTTTACAGTCTATGCTGCATTTTAAAAGTCCTCTATAGTTTTGCTAACAGTGCATTCAGGGGACTGCTCCCCAACCAGCCTTATTCTAAAATGTCTTTAGTATCAGGGATTTCAACACATACCCCAAATTTAGGCACCTTTTTGGAACTATGGTCATTTACAAACTAACCTTCTGTGCCTACATTAATGGTGGGCTATGATTTTAGCCATCGTTACCCCCCTAGCTGAGAATTTTAACCTGCTTGCAGGCCTGGTTGAGAACAAATCCTGGCTTCTGTCAAGACTGATGTTACTGACTAACCCCCTATTGAAGGATGGGAGAGAAATCAGTGCTGACGGAAGGAGATGGCAATTTTTTTTCTTCCTATGTCCTGTTAAGACTACTTGGAATTGCGGCAACCCTATGAATGACACACCTGCAGGTTATCAGCTGCCTAGCTTGGGCCCCGAAAACTCAGCGCAACCGTGGCTTCCTGGATTGACTCAGTCCTGTTACGTTATATTGTCCGGCTTTAGACTTGTCTTTCACCTCTCAGCAATCAGCAGCTGAATGTCCTTCTGGGTCACGTCCAGTCACACGTCCAGACTGAGTAGAGTCCAGTTGCTGCTCGAGTCCAGACATACAGTTCCTTCTCTGCTCTTCTTCAGTGATTGGTTCACTGCCTTTCAGCCAGGGAGCCTCATCTCCCAGCACTCTGTCTCATTACCTTTTGGGTTGTCTCTTCATAGGGTTTTCCAAGGAAAAAGGCTTTATTTGTTGGAGATCCTCCAACAGAGGCACCTTCCATTACTACTTGGTCCTTAGCAAAAGCCTGCCTGCCCTTACCAGCAGCAAGTGCCTCATGCTGTTACTGTGTGTCTTCGGGTCACTTCCAACTTGTGGCGACCCAGAGGTATCCCCATCATGGGATTTTCTTGGCAAGTTTTGTTCAGAGAAGCTCAGCCATTGCCTCCCTCTCAGGATGAGCATGTGGGATTAGTCCAAGGTCACTCTATCTTTCCACAGCCAAGTGGGGATTAGAACCCTGGTCTCCCAGAGTCCTATGCCACACTGGCTCTCAGCTGGAGCACACAATCTCAGCCCTACGGAAAAGTAGCGCCAAGGTAAGGTGGCAAGAGTTGGTACCTTAGCGCTCACCATCAACTACACAGGATGTTTTCAAACCAGTGATAATAATCTTCCAAACTCAACTAGTTTTGAAATTTTATTGGATCATCTTGACACAAAAAAAATTGTTACAGCAGCTTCATGGTATGTGGTTTTTTTTTTCCCTCCTCTTTTCAGGGGAATGTTGATAGCAAATAAGTTTTTTTTTTTAAACGTAACGTATCGTACATATCATTTCCGAAAGGTTCTAGAATCACCGCACAGGGTTCTGTAAGAGAACAGAGTCTACATGCTAAAGTGACAAGTTTTCATCCAGGAATATATATATATATATATATATATATACACACACATATATTTAGATATATATATTCATTTATTTCAAATCCACTAATTTCAAGGAACATTTGCCCTTTAAGAGGAGCTTGAATAGGCGCAGATTCTCTTCCTTCCAGAAACACCATCCTGGGGTAATCCACGCAAAGTTGACCAATAATCCACCCCAACCCCGATTCCCACTGTTTTATTGAACTACGAGATCTGCTTCAATAGAGGGGACAAGTCCCCAGATTTGTCTTGATAAATCAAGTTCCACCAGAGCGAACACAGCTCAAAAGACACACACAACTGCAGGTGTCTGGAAGAAAAAAAGAAAGAAAATAAAAAAGCACACACTCCTAATCACAAAGAAGAATTACAGAGGCACCGAGTGTCTTCAAACAAAGACAACATCAGAGCAAGCCAGGGTCTCAAACTTTCTCTGCTTCCTCCCTGAATTTAGGGTTTTAGAATCAACAGACGATCTAGTGTTCATAGTGATGTCCAGCAATGGAAAGCCATTTTTTAAAATAAAAACAGCTAGGTGCTGATGTGGAGGAATGTCCAAATAAATAATCAGGGATCGCTCCCAATCTTGTGGAGGGAAGGAATCTGTGGAAACAGAAACTACAAGGATGGGGGTGGAGAAAGGGAGGGAATCTAATATCTAACAAAGAATAGAGCAGATTTTTCCAAAAGGCAAAACAGTCTCCAAATTTGGGTCTGCCTATTTGATTTGATGCTGTGATGTTGGTTTTCAACATCGTGGCCTCTCCAGAGCTCAAGGCCAGAGGCACAATAAGAGGATGGGGCGACAGATGAGTTAGCTCTTTGGAGGAGAAGAAAATAATCAAAGACACTAATCAAAGACACCAAAGGAGTGTTGGATGAGATTCCCTCTACCCTAGGACTGGCCAACCTAACACAGTGATCCGAGTAACGAAGAAAAGAGGGGGAAAAAATAAGGAGGTGGAATCAAACCAAAAGCACGCACCCACACATAAAGCCTTTGGATTTCCAGTTCTTTTTGCTACATTCGATAGCTTCGGGAATGTGATGTATTTTGGTGGATTTCACAAAAGACCCCAGCGAAGTTCCTTCCACTGCAGGGGGCAAGGGGTTTTGATCAGTTTTCTTTGGGGAGGGGGCAGCAAAAGACAAACTGGAAGATTAAGAGCTTTGGGGTGGAAAGTAGGGGTCCAGAAGGAGGGAGAAGACGGTTTGGGCTGGTTATGCAGGAGAAGAATCCTGATCAACCGCAGCTTGAACACAGCAGATTTACAGGTCAAAGCAAGTTGGTCACCACAGGAAAGCTGACTACAGCCGCTGCTTCTAGTTCCCCTGCAAGCCAACTACAATCCAACAGGGATGTGGTGATTTCTTCAGCATCTCCCTCCCACCACTGGGAATACTGACAGAGGTCCTTCCAGTCAGGAAACGGTCCATGCCAAATGGTCACCGCCAAGGGGAAGGGAGAGTACCACTTTTTTAAAAGGATATGTAAACTGTAATGGACAAAAACAGGGGGGAGAACACCCCCCCAACATGAGAGCCAGAGGTGAGGTGAAAACAAAAAAACATAAACAGAACATGTGCCCTGGGAGAGCATACATGCAGATGGAAGGAGAAAAGGAGACAAATCTAATGCTCAGCTGAGCGGGGGGGGGGTCAGTCTTTTGAACGAAACGGTGCTCCTCTTGCAGAGGGTGGGGGAACAGGTGGGACCACACTGGGGGTTCTTCCCCCCAGAAAGGCTCAGCACTTCGATAAGGTCTCCTTGAGTTCAGAGAGCAGGTTTCCCAACAAGGTTGAATCGTCACATTTCCCATCGATGGACACTGAATTCTCTCCCTTAAAGAGTGAGAGAGAGAGTTAGGCAAGCTCAGGAGACGAGGAAGGAAGAGAAGAAGAAAAAAAACAGCCACCATCAGGGAAGGAAATTTCAAGCTCTCCTGATGTTTTGGACATCAACTTGCAGAAGCCCTAGGCCGCATGGCCAAAGAACCGTGGGAGCTGGTAGTCCAAAATATCTGGAGGGCCCAAGGTTCCATGTCTTTGGTCCTACATCCAAGATGATCAAGGTGCAAGTGGAGGAATTAAAGTTTTACCTTCTGGCTATCCATACGAGTGGTTGTTTGTGGTTCCCATGTCAGTGAAGCAACAAATCCACTCCAGATTTTAAACAGGCTTTAAAGGAGTACTCTAAGGTGCTGAAGTCCAGCCCCAAAAGGTTCAGTACCTTGGAGAGTTCCTCTAAAGCCAGCCAAAACCTGGAGCCAAGTCATTGGCTCAGTGATGTGGGAGTTTCCAGCCGCCACTACATCACCATCCCCTCCCCTAAGCAAAATAAAAAAACATCTCCTGCAAGACCCAAGTCCCCTTGCTCCACTCCCTCACGCAGCAGCAGGAGAAAGCTGCCAAGATTCCTACCGCTGGCTGTTGGAAAACCTGGGGGTGCTTTCACTCTTTGCTGGGAGGAGGATGATCTCTGACAGAGTTTTCTCCATCTTTTGTCCTCCAGATGTTCTGGACTGCAGCCTCCACAAAGTCCCAGCCAGCATGGTCAATGGCGAGCACTTCTGGAGCTAAAGTCCCAAACATCTGGAATCAGTAGCTCCTGGCCTGAGAACCACTCAAAGTTGGAGAACCGGTGATCTATGTCAGGAACTTGGACACAGTACTTGTTCAGTTGCTCCCTCTCCTTAAGAGAGGGCTACTAACTAGCATAGACTCACGTCAATGCCACCACCATCACCCATCTCCCCCATCCTGTTGCAACCCACTTTTCTCTCTGTCCCTCTCACCTTCTTCACTAGCAGGCAGACGTGATGGTCCTGGATAGAACGGCTGTACATGGACGCACAGTCCCCCACGCGTTCAACAACTGGAAGGGGAAAAAAAGCCACACGAACACCCAATGGTTTCTTAGATACATCAAGCAATTAACAAAACCAATTACAAAGACATGTTAGTTGCAGGTTGCAACACAACAAAATATGGAAAAAAATCATAGAGCAGTGTTTTTTTTTCTGCAAGGCACTGCATTACATTCTCATTTTCACTTTATTTTCAGAATCTTTTCTAAGCCACTTTGAGGGGTTGGGATATAAAATGTGAAGTAAACACTTGAAAGGAAGAAAGAAAGGAAAAGACAGGATGAAACTGGAGTGGAGTGGCGGGAATGAAGAAAGAAAAGGTAGGAAGGAAGGAATGGAGGGAGAAGGAGGAAGGGAAAGGAAAACACAGATACACACACACAAATGCCCTGACACAGCAGGAACTCACCTGAAAAATGATGGTGGAAACAAATTTTTGCCAGGATGTGGTGGAAAGGAATGGTGATGCCGTCCACTTTAAAGGAGCTGGCGTGCAAGTCCCCTGATTCTAAGAGCTTGGCAAAAGCATCGCTGTGGGGAAAAAACAGGGAGGAAGTAGCCGGGCAGCATGGCAGGGAATGCTGGGAAAGGGGGAAGGCTCAGTTTCCACCTTCCCCTACTCATTCCCATCTGAGATGAGGTTTTGAACCCTTCTGCTTGCTCAGATTTTTTACCCTATATGAACGTAAACATACAGGTTTCCCCCACCTATCTGACAAGCTAGGGCCTGGAGCACTGTCAGAAAACGAAATTGGCTGGAAAGCAGAAGCCAGGTTCTGTATTGTAGGGAGCACGAAGGACTCACTTGGGACTGGCTGGCCACACGCTGTTGGCAAAGTCTTTCAGCAGGCTTGATGCCTTCCCCCACAGTTCACTTTGCAAGTCCCAAGCGAGCCTCCGTAAGCAAGAAGACAGGAAGCCCCATCGAATGAATGGAACTTTTCCTTAATTTGGACGTGTCAAAGGAGTCAGTGGTCAGATAATGGGGCATTAAAAGGTGAGGGCTTCTTGTAGTTTATTTCCTCGCACTTTGTCAGCTGGGTACTTCTGTTTTAATCTATGCTGTGGCCACCCGCAAAGAGGTCTTTTTCTTCTCAAGATTCAACAGCTCAATTCACTGTCCACATATCTTTTTCAGCAGGCTTATCCAGTTGACAATGAACTTTAAAGTCTGTATTGAGTGTGTTTAATACACATCAATTCTATATGTTCCTTTAACAGTTTTATATGCCTTTTTAACCACGTTACATGTTTAACTTGTTGCTGCTCCCCACCTTGATCTACAGGGAGAGATGGGTAAGAAACAACAGCAGCAGAAATATTTGTTATTATGGTGAGGCTAATTATGCTACCAGCTGGTACCCACGTCTTTCCCTGCACTGGAGAGACCTGTGCAGCTTTTGCCAGAAGCTGCTTACCTGTAACAAGGCGTCGTGATAAGGTAAGAGGCGCAACTGAAGTGCAGCTTGAAATCGAGCTTGTCGTGCGTGGAACCCTCCTCGTCCTGCAAGAGACAGGGAAGGGGAGGTGAGCGACGGTGTGGACGAACGCCAGCCCAACGAGCCAGCAAGGTTGTGTGGTCAAAACAACTCGGCACTAACCCTCTGCCATCACCCCATGGGGGAAGGAGGAGCAAGGGAGAGGCAAAGGGCCCCAGCTCTCGGGAAAATGCCTGAATTTCACTATGGTGGGAAACACACTTGTCTCAAGAGAGATTTATTGATCTAACTATAGTAAACAAATACTGAGCTATCTACAGTAGATTTATATACAGGAGATAAGATTGATTCTTTTCCAATCCACAGTAGATAAATTTATCTACTAATAAAAGGCATTTAGCTGGCCACTGCAGAAGAGAATTTTGGACCAGTGAGGTTTCAGAGTAGCTTACTAGCATCTTCTTAATGTGAAATGCACTCTGTGTGGGTAGGTTGAAAAAGCAACTCACTCAGATTTAATCTGGGATGCTTTATTTCTCAGAGGTTTCAGTTCCTGAGGCTTAACAACCTTCCCCACCCATCAGTCAAGGATACAGGAAGAGTCCAAGAGGGATTCATTTCAACCTGAGAGAAAGGAGCCCTTACTTTGACTATAAACGAGAGAGTTCCTTTCAGTTTCTGCGCCATGACAATACTCTGCAGGGTGAAGACAAACTGGGCTTCATTTGAGACTCCTAAATTGAGAGAAGGCAGGGGGGAAAATTAGAAATTCTCTTCTTTTTTAAAACAAAATTAATTCTTCCTTCTTGAACTTTCATGCACCGATTTAAGAGATTTAACTTGCTCTTCCCTTAAAAATGGGCAACACAACCTGGAGCAGTTCACTGCTAAGTTATAAAGTCAGTTAATTAATTAAAAATTAAAATGGCTACAGCAGGGTGGGCAATGGGGCATTTTTCTGCTTCTCCAGTCCTTTGGGGGCCAAATAGACCACCCAAATCTAAAAATAGGGGGCTTTTTGTTTTCAATTTGGCTCTGCAAAAACCCTGAAAACTTGTCTCCCCCTTTGAAAGTTTAGGCCAGGCCTAATACAGATACACAAAGCTGGGTGATGCCCTGCCCCACTAAGATGGCTTTAACACAGGGTAAGGGAACCTGAGGCCCAAATCTGTGATGTGCTGATGTCACATCACCCCAAGTGAATGACAATTTTGCAAATACACCTAATTTTGGACCTGGCTCCATCTGGCTTGTGGTACCTGACAGATCAGTGCTTCTGAAATTTTGGTTCTCCAGGAGTTTTGGGCATTACCTCCCAGCACCCCTATCCAGCTTGCACTTGGGGATTGTGGGAGCTGAAGTCCGATGCTTCTGGAGCACCAAAGTTGAGAACCATTGCAAAAAATCGAACAATCACAGAATCATAGAGTTGGAAGAGACCAGAAGGGCCATCCAGTCTAATCCTCTGCCATGCAGGAAGACACAATCAAAGCCCTCCCTTTGACAGATGGCCACCCAGCCTCTCTTTAAAAACCTCCAAAGGAGATTCCACCACCCTTCCAAGTAGTACATTCCACTGTCAAATCGTGTCAAGAAGGTCTAATGGTAAGATAGAATATCTTTTGATAAAAGGACTTTGGTTTAGAATACGAAAACTCAGTTTTAGCACTTCCTATGAAGGGAGGCTATCCAGCATCCGGCCGTTCTCAAACTTCGCCAGAATTCTTCCCCACCCCTGAAATCTCTGCCGTCCATACCAGGAGGAAGTTGGAATGGGACAGGGATTCCATCGTGAATGGAGGCGCCTTCTGGCCGGAGCATTTTAGTGTTGAGCGAGTCCAAGACGTTCAGCTCCATGCTCTTAAGGAAACTGCTGCTCTTGTTCTCAAAGATCACTGAGACGGTCACCTGGCTGTGGTTCTGGTGGTTGCCCTGAATGTCGTACGTCTGCGAAAAAGGAAGGCATTCACTGGGGGAGTTAAAACAAAGCCAGGCCTTCCCTGTGCCACTGAGAACAAAACTGCTGCCAATGAAAAAGTCCTAGAGATCCTAGATGTTCAAAGTGCTCAAGGTAGCGGGGAAAGGAAGCAGCGAGATGCGAACTAGCAGACTCACCATTTTGATGTATGCGTTTTCAGCAAGAAGGCAGTAACTTGACATAGGCTGGAAAAGAAAAAAAATATACAAATTAGAAGTCACTGCTAGGCAGGAAATGTTTATCCTGGAAAAGAAAAGGTTAAGAGATGACATGATAGCCACGTTTAAGACAGGAGGTCATATGGAAGATGGGGCAACCTTCTTTTCTATCACTCCAGAGAATAGGCCACACAGCAATTGCCTCAAACTACAGGGAAAGAGATTCCACCTGAACATTAGGAAAAACTTCCTCATGGTAAGAGAGGAGTTCAACAGTGGAATACACTGCCCAGGAGTGAGGCGGAGCCTCCTTCCCTGGAGGTTCTTAAACATCTCTGCTTTGAGTGGGTCTTCCTGCACGGCAGACTGGGCTCGTACTGACTGGCCCTGGGGGTCTCTTCCAAATCTATGACAGGTTGGGGGTGGGCATGACGCAGACTTCCAGGCACTGTTGATCTGCAACTCCCAGCAATCCTCACCACTGCCTGTGTGTGCCAGAAAGGCTGGGAGCGGCGGTCCAATCTGGAAAGCAGATGTCGAAGAACCTCAGGCAGTAGCAGCTGTCTCCTGGAGACACAGGCCTTGCACCAAGAAGTCACCCAATTAAGACACTTGGCAGAACCCACGGTATCTTTTACAGATGCCTTTGACACTGAGGTAAAGTTCCTTCATGGCCACCTCCCCCAACATGGCAGTGGCTCCTCACCGGCAGTGGCTCATCCTCCAGCGTCCCATTCTGCACGGATTCCACTGGGGGCTCTTCCCCACCGCCATGATGCTTTTTGGACCTTTTCTCCTTGGACTTCTCTTCCTTCTTATGCTTCTTCTTCTTGTGCTTGGAGGATTTCTACTAGGACAGGCAAACCACACGTCAGTCTCCGGCTCGATCAGTAGTAAAACGTGCTAGCCCGATACTAACTGAACCAGAGCTCAGAAAAGTTACTTCTTCTGGACAACAACTCCCAGAATCCTGCAGGCACTGCTGTCACTCGTACTTCCTCTGGACCAGACCTTAGCAAAGTTGTTTTGGACTACGACTTCCATAGTCAGCACAGACCATAACTTTGAAAAGTTACTTTGGGGGACTGTCAGAACCCCTCAGCGAGTGTAGCCCCAACATTTGCCTTGGGCTGAAGCTTAGGAATTCATTTTTACTACAATTGCCCAAATCCCCTATGACTTCCAGAATCCTCCGTCAGAGCAGCCACTGACCATGCTGACGGAATGCTTCTGGGAGCTTTCGTAACAAAAAAGATAAGCATTCACTAGGGATCCTTGTTGCGGATTGGCCAGCCTCATCTTTGGTGACCAGCCACTCACCTTCCCTTCATCTTCTTCGTCCAACTCCTCCTCTCTCCCTTCCTTCTTGGCTTCCTCTGGCTCCCTGGGTTCAGCTATGTCTGTGCTCCCTTCTGGTGGACTCTGGGGAAGAAGCAAATCAGAATGCTCAGAACTGGGCAGGACTGTGCGGTAGTAGTTGGGAACAGCTCCTCTGCAGTGGCTTTGGAGAAGAAGTGCTCCCCGGTGGCAGGATCACAGCCAAGTCTTTGTTTCACACTGGCCTAGGTACCCAAATCTGGACACAGCCTTCCAAGGTTGGTTCCTTCACAGTTCATGTCTGAGTCTGCCTCACAACTTAGGTATGGCCTAAGGGGGCTTACCTCCTGTGCCTACTTCTTCTGCCTTTCTCTCAGCAGTTCTTTGGCACAGGGTTCGGGTGAAACTGAGGCAACACCTCCCAGATCTAGGGGTGCAGCTCACGTAGGCCTAAGGGCCAAAGTGAATGGGCCCCAAGAAAGGGTTGGATGGCCAGGTGGAAAGCAATAAATGGTGCGTTCTACCTACCTAATAAAAATGTTGAAGAACAAACGAAAGTTTCAAAACAAAATGAACTTCTAAAAGCAATCTTCTTAAAACTTCGCATATGAGACTTTCTAAGGTGGGGAGACTGACCTTTGGCTCTGTAGCCACAGCTGGCGGTGGTGGGGCATCAGAAAGCCAAAAGTCTACGTTATCAGCCTGGAATGAGCCACAGAAATAGCATTATGGATTAACAACTGCAGATACAAGCCACTACCTCATGCTGTCTGTCTGATATGATATGATTATGACAAGCCACCTTCAAATAGTTGAAAATCTTCAATACCTTTAAACAACAGATTTTTGTTTCTTACCCACCTCTCCCAAGGCTCAAGGCAGGATATATCATAGTTTAAAATATAACTAAAAACACATCAGGTTACAATACAACTAAAAATGCATAAAACCACTTAAAATAGATCAGTTTAAAATTCATAGTTAAAACTGTCTGGGTAGGCCCGCTGGAAGAGATCTTTGGTATTTTTTAAAATTCAGACAGCATGTTTGGCTATTGAATCTCTTCCAGTAGGTCATTTCATGGCCTGGGGTGGCTGATGAGAAGGTCCTCTGCGTGACCACTGCCAGCCTGTTGGAGATCTATTAGCAGATCCCAATCTAGCCTCTGCCCATCCCTGATACCTAGTGGGAGATGTCACCCTTTTAGGGAAATATGCAACCCGTGTTTGGGTTCTCCTTTTCCTAACCATGATTTGCAAGAAGCTAAAATTACCTTTTTGTCTTCCTCCTCAGTTTTTCTCTCTCGCTCTTTCCTCTTTTCTTTCTCCCTTTCTTTTTCTTTGTGTTTCTTTTCCTTCTTTTTCGGCTTCTTGCTCTTCTTCTCGACAGCAGGTGCTTCTGCTTCTTGCGGCGACTTGAGGTCCTCTGCGTTTCTATGCCTCTGCACAGGCAGTTTCTCGTTGTCTGCTAAAGGCCTTTTTGAAAAGAAAAAGAGAGAGCGCAGAATTTAGGCTGTTCTAGAGAACCAACATCTTCCTGAGAAGATCATCCTTTATCCATCCAGCTCTTCAGGATCAAGACCCCCTCCAACTGTCTCAATTAGGCAGAGAGAGTCTTGATTAATCCTCTGCTATTCACATCTTGGCTGCTCTTAAAACGTCCCAGCTTCTCTCTCCTCCTTCCACCTTCCCCCTTTGTCCTCAGTTTACTTACCCCACTGCAAGCTGAGTACAAGTCCAAAAAGCAATTTGCACTCAATTGACTCAACAGGGAGAGTCATTCCTAGTAGGTTCAGGCAAAAGCAAACTGCTGCAGCCTGCTGCTCCCCAGAAAGCTGAGATGACCGGCTGCAGTTCTACAGATGAATGGATGTTCTGCAGAGTGTTAGAAACGGAACTGCCCCTCATGGTACCCCCAATCAAGATTCAACATCCACGCTGCTCCAAGAGCACTTTGTCCTAGTTGGGCAAGATTCCCTGCACACTTTTAGGAAAATTCAGGGACCGCATTTGCCTTCATCCCCATAGTTCTGGGATTTCCGTTTGAACTCTAATGCAGAACAGAGCCACCATGCATTCACATCAACTCTGGTCCCAGTCCTCCTCCTTAAGACATGCTGTTCTGCTGTTTTTAATGCCAAATATAACAACAACTTTTCGAAAAGATTCCCCCCCCCACCCGGCTTCTTTGCAAGGGGAGGAGGAGGAGGGCAAGGGAAGGAGAGAGGGGAATATTGCCTTAAAATGACTGTTAGTTCTGCTAATTTGACCAGCAAGCTGATGTCATCTTGGGACAACTCTTTGCATGAGGAGTTGCATTTCACTCAGGGGCAAGAGAGGGGCAAAAGGAAGCAGCCAAACGCTGTGAAGCCCAACAAGCCGGTCAGTCCAAAAACATTTCTCTTTACATTTCCGCTTTAGGAGCACCTGCGAGGCTTCCAACTTGATTCTTTAGAGTCTTGGCCACGCAGACAGAAATGCAGCCCGCATGGGCAAGGCGAGCAACGCAACTTCTCTGGATTTGCTCGAGGAACCAGAGCCCTTCCACACTGCAATTTGGCAAACCAACGATTTTGGCCATGTTGCAGTTTTACAGCATTGGGCAGAAGCAGTTAGCCTTCCACACTGCTAGAGAGAGGTCTTACCTGGAAGGTTTCCCTGAAACCAGACTGTGTTTGATAAACAGAAAGAGAGAGAGAAAGAGAGAGAAAGAAGAATAAGAAGAGAAAGGAAAAATAACATGATGAAAGAACCTAACAGCCATGTGGGAATGGAAAGGGCAAGACGCAAGAGAAAGTGAAAAGGCGAGGGGCCTTGAGGATATCCTGAGGAACCGAGTAGAGCAGGATTGGGGGAGTCTGGAGGGTAACCCAAACAGTACACGGGGGGGGGGACATTTGGGTCAGTTTTTGGGTGGCCAATCACCTGAAAATCAGTTGCGCCTTTTTTTTAAACAAAAGAACAAAGACAAAGTAAGCTCAAGGCCACAATGTGAATGCTAGCAAGAAATGGTATAAAGTGGACAGAGCAGGCTGAGCCTTTTCCTACGAAGAGTGTTTGAGACCCAAGGCCCAAGTCCTCCTCACTTGAAGCTGAGCACCAACTGCCCTCCTTGGGCTGTCCAGAAAAGAAAGCAAGCTGCCACCAAGAACAAATGGGCAATTTTCTACTTACTTGTCCAGGTCTATATCCAGAGCTTTGTAGGGGTCGTTGGGGTCTTTCTCATCTTCATCACTGGGCAGAGCATTCTGAAAAAATGTAGACAGAACAACAGCCTGGGTCAAAAGGGTCTAGGCCCAGGGAAGAAGACAAACCTACCCCCAATCTACTATGCTAGTCAACAACTGCAGTTCATTCTGTTTCCAGTCCCCTAATCCAGCTGATGACTGCCTGCCACAGTTCCTCCTTGGAATATTTGTATTGGTTAAAGCCAGTCTCTGAGGCTCAGTGAGTTACATGGATTAGACTCAGCATATGTTTTTGGAGAGCATGAAACTGCTATCAGTTACCAGAAGTGCTGAGATGGCTGTCTGGAGGCTGAGAAACCAGTATCCTCCAGCCATGCTGAAGTTTACCTAAAATAGTTCATGAAATTTGTCTCCTTCGACTCTTTGAACATCTAATCAGCAATCTCTGCAAGGGCAGACAAGGCCAATAGTTAATCCCTGTCTAAATATCTGCAGAGGATGATTTACAACAAAGTTGGGTTTCATTTGCAGATTTCTATGAGTTTCAGATCCATGCCATCTTGTCAGGACAAACCGGCAGACACCCTTTCCCTGAGCTAACCTATTCTGTGAGGGATGGCTCACCACGCCATGGCAGAGACGTGAACCTGAAATTTTTCCAATGATATATTTTTCAGTGAGGCGAACCTATCACGGGGTCTTCCAGGCAAGATTTATTCAGAGTGGGTTTGCCTTTGCCTCCCTCTGAGGTTGAAAATCTGACTTGCCAAAGATCACCCAGTGGGTTTCCGTGGCCGACAAGGGACTCAAACCCTGGTCTCTCAGTTCATAGTCCAGCACTCATATCATTACACGTGCTGGCTCTCGCAATCTAAACTGATAACAAAAGATAACTTCCATAGGAAAGCTCTGAATGTATTTGAACATAAAACTTAAACCAGATGTTTTTAAATCAGTTAACATTATTTAGAGCAATGGAACACTTCTTGGAAATTTTCCCTCCCCATCCCTATTTGGCGAGGCTCACCTCTGGCATCTCCTCAGTGATGATGTCCACATGCTGGGCGGGTGCAATGTCTTCGTCGCTCTCCGTGTGCAGGGAGGGGTGCCGCCGGCTCTTGCCCCGCTTCTCCTTCTCTTTCTTCTGCTTCTTCTTCTTCTTTTCCTTCTCCAGCTTCTGCTGGTGCCGTCGTTCCTCCTCCAGTTTGACATACTGGTCGGATACTGGAAGGCCTGTGGAAGGGATGAAGGGGGCTTTCAGAAGGGGGTGCTCAGCCATGCACCATCAGCAGCTTCACACAGAAGAACTGCAACCTGATGAAGCTGACAGATCAATTCGGGTACGCGTGCAACAGGACTGTTCTAAAGAAAATGCCAGGTTTGCCCGCAAGATACAGCTATTCTTTGCACCCAGAATAGAAGCTGCCAACGTGCTTCCAGTCTGAACTCAAGGTGCTGCTTACGACATTCAAAGCCCTGCAAGGCTTGGGGGCTTGATACTTGATGGCCACCTCTCCCTATGTATGCCTGGCTAAGATCTAGTGGAAGGGTTCTCCCCTGTCTCCCACTGATGGCAAACTGCTTCTCTATCGCTCCAGAAAAAATTGGAAGGCCGTGCTGGTGAACCGAAAATCTAATTTATTGTAAGAAATGGGTTTTTGTCCCACACTCCAAAAGGCCAGAATCTCTCCAGAACGAAAGCATTTTGCTTGTGGAAGTCACACTGCAGCCAACTGGCATTCCTAGCAAATGCTTTTGACGACCTACAGACTCCTTTGTTTGTAGGAGGTAAGCACAACAGACAGTCGTCTCAAACTGGGGCACTCCTCTTGTGGATTTCCCTCCCCTCCAAATGGTGCTGATACCAGCTCCTCTTGATTCAAGATACGGTTTTTAATGAAGCGGGGGGAGGGATCTAATTCACTTCTAAGTGTGTATATGAAAGTCTGTTAACTCATCCACCCTTTTAAAGCTGTCTTAACTTATCTGAGCTTTTCAGTATGCCTTTCAACTGGTTTTAATTTGGAATTGTTTAAATGGTTTGAACTGCTTTCTCTATTTGCTGCCCTGAGAACTCATTAAAAAAAAAAGAACAGGAGAAAACTATTTTAATAAAGAAGCAAATAAGATGTTCCTCCATAAGCCATTTTGGACTCATCTGAGTTGGTACCTGGCATTAATTGTCAATCTCCCATCTAGGTATTAACTAGGACCAACCCGACTTGGCTTCCAAGATCCGACAGGATCTACGACAACAGTTTATTAGTCATGGTACTTTCTTACCAGGAACCTTTAAAGGAACGGAAAGGTCAATCTGAACCACAGGGATATGTTCGACGCCAGGACTGTCTTGGTACCGCTGGATAAGGAGAAAAGGGTTGGGTTGGTAAAGACAGCTTATGCATCGGCACAGTACAATTTGACAAAGAACAGTAGCCTGACAGGAGCAGGAAAAATCCTAAACAGAAAAACAGTGCAGAGAGTGAAGCAAGTTTCATGGGGAGGGATAATTCTTATTGTGGGGGAAAAGCCCCCATTTCACCTTCCATCCTGTAGCTACATCCCCGGGAAGAGGGTTGAAGCCATCCAGAGAGGCCAACAGGGCTGGAACGAGGGTTGGATTCATCCTCAGAGGACACCACTTGCTACCCTGAACTAAAAAGGGCTCAAGAACCCAGCAGGTCAGTGTAATGATTCTTCCAAGGTTTGTGGATTCCAGTCTAGAGAAAATGTCAAGATTCTCACCTTCTGCGGGGAAGGAGAACTTTTAATGTAAAATGGATTGTTTGCTTGCTCCTGTTTCCGGACTTCTCGGCGCTTTAAAGAGAGAAAGGAGAAAAACATTACAATGGTGGAACGCTACCGGTTTCATGAAAAACAGAGATCTTAAACCTGCCACGGTGCCAGGACAGGCAGTCAAGCAGCAGTAAACAGGAGCTGATCAAGACGATGGCCTCAACCACCTCTCAACCCAGCAGTCTTCAGTAAGTCTGGGACTTCCTAGATCTGGCTCTTCCCAGCCAGCTTACCCGAGCCAGCTCCTCCTCATCCATCTCAGGCTGCCGGTGCCTCGTGTGCTTCTGGTCCTCATCATGGAAGATTGTCCTGGGTTTCTCATCCTCAGACTCGCTCTCTGAGGGGGGCTCATTGATCCAGGTATCGAGGTCCAAGCTGTGAAGAGAGAGAGAGAGAGAGCTTTCGTTTCAGTCTGCATGCCGGGGCTGCTGTTTGCATTCAGCTATCACGACCCAGAAATTGCCAGGGCACCCCCTCCTGTCATGCACCTCCCCTGTTATTTCAATATCAACGAGTGTAAGTCCCGCCCAACATTAGGAAGTGGAAAAATATTTGGTACTATTCATTTCCAGGTCAAAACATGGATTTCCTGACAGCTGGAAACCCTGTCAGCAAGTGTAACAGACCAGCAAGAATCTTGCATAATTTTTCCCTGTATCTGAATGTCCTAAAACGTTTCAGAGAAATTATTCTATGCAGAAAAACATGTGTGAGTTTTTTGTACAAAAACCTATTTTCTGCATAGAAAACAAATTTCCTCCACGTACAGCTTTTTTTGTGCAGAAATTGGTTTCCTACAGATACGTCACTTCCTGCATGGGAAACCCTCTGCCGTGCAGAAAAAAAGTTTTGCGTTGGGAAAAAAAAAACCTTGTTTTTTCTATGCAGATTAACTCCTCCACAACATTTCCAGACATTCAAATCTGGGGAGAATACTGCAGGGGAATGTTTGTCTTGTGTTCTGCTGCAAGGAGAAAACTATCGTAATAATTTGTCCCTGCAGGTGAGAACAACATAGCTGAGCATTTACATCTCTACCCACCACCACCTGAGACTAATGCTGTCATGCTGGCAAGACGGAACCTTACCCTTCCGGAACAGGAACTTTCTTCTGGGCTTTGGGGGCCACAGGGTTCAGCTCCCCGGCAAACAAGGCCATCACTTCCTCGGCCACAGGCACCTCTTTGATCTGAAGCTTGTGGATGTACTTCATGAGCTGAAGGATGCAGGAAGCCTGTGGAGCAAAGAGCACCCTACTGTTTCACCCCTTCTGTGGCCTCCGAGGGAGAGAACAGCAGGCAGGTATGGTGCCACTGTGCCTCAGTAATAGCGGCTGGTGAGAGGCCCTTCTTCCATGCCATCTGTCACTGCTGTGGCCTTTGACCGCGAGAAGAGCAGCCAGTATCTGCGGGACCTAATCCCCTCTCCCACTACCATCCCCTTTTCCTTGTGTGTTAGATTGTAAGCCTGAGGGCAGGGAACTGTCAAACTAACAATTTGTAAGCTGCTCCAGGACTCTTTTAACTGAAGAATGGGGTATAAATGCTTAAAACAAACAAGGAAAGAGTACAAATGATATACATAAATAAGGCATTTCAACAAGAGACTGCAAAGAGGGTGACAAACAGTGATGCTTAAAGACCATTTCAGCCCACAAGGGGGAGGGCCTGTGCTTACTCTCTCCTGGACTTCAAGGTCCGCGCTTTGCACAAACTGAGGCAGGCGGTCGATCATCATCTGGGTAGCCTCCTGGGCCGCCTCCTTCTCCCCAGCCTGTTCTTTCTGCTGCAGGATGCAGGCATACAGCTTCACCATGTTTTGGACATAAACAGCTTGGATGTGGCCAGGAAGGGTAGTCACTTTCGGTCGCAGCATAGCCTCGAGGGTCTGGTGGGGCTCCTCAAGGTGTCTGGAGGAGGAAGTTCAGCATTAGGTTCAACCCCAAATATGTTGCAACCATCCACTCGATTTCCAGAGGGAACCACAGATGTCAGACCCCGTCCAAGCCCCATGGCACTTACTCTGAGAACTCCCCGCATATCCAGGCAGCGGCGTACAGGACCTCGCAGATCCCGTTCCGCTGAGTGTTGCTGGCCAGAAGGTGGGCGTTGTCCAGCAGCATGGCCATTTGCGATACAGCGAACTTGCGGATGGCCTTCACCCGGATGGCCACATCCAGCATCTGGGAGGCGATGAGGTGGCCGTGCCGAGTGCCCTCCAGCCGCGTTAGTTCCACTAGGATGCTGATGTACCTGGGGCAGGTGAGAGGGAAAGAATGGGCGTCATCGCACAAGAAGAGAAGACAGAGGCGATTTCTTGTTTCTAGCAGGCTTGCAATCCATCTGCATCCGCCCCACAATTATTTTGGTTTACGTCCTGGTCTCTCCAACTGGTTCAGAGCACTTGCTGAGTCCACCCGACTGAGAAAATGGCTCTTTCTCCTTCTTGCATGCTTCTGTGCTCATTCTCTTCCCCAGCTTGCCTTCTGCTTCCATCCACTTCCCCCCAGTCTAGCCCTCCCTTCCTGACATTCCTCTCCATTGCAGCACTGCCTGTGGAGGTGACATCTTCTGCCTCCCCTTTTCTTGGTCGTTCTGCCCACTGGGCTCCTCCTTAGCTCATAATCTCCGGACCAACGGCTGCCACAGCAACACATCTGCACCTCTGCAGAAGCAGTGCTAAGCACATCAAGCTGTCGGTTCTCTTCTGATGCGAGGGCCCCATGGAGAGTACCCAATTTAAGTGAGAGTCTATTTCCAAAAATATTTTACAAGCTGCTCTGAGAGCTTCCCAGGAATGTTAAGACGAATATAAATACCCTAAATCAATGCTCCACAGTCTCCAGCTGTGGATGTTTTGGACTACAACTCCCAGAATCCCAGACAACTGGCCACACTGGCAAGAGCTTCTGGGATTTGAAATCCAACTGTATCTGTTGAGAACCACTGTTCCAGACCAAGAAAGAACTGACCATTCAAAGTTTGTGATGTACTGGTAGTTGGACTGGCTACATATATCAATGATTTTGGTCAGCAGCTCATCCCTGTAAGTTGTCCCTTCTGCTTTGTCCACGTGGATCATGAGCTTCTTTACAATTTCCATCAAGTTCTTCTTGGAGACCTGCAGTACATGGGTGAAAGAAGGGACACACATACACACAGACAGGAGTTTGTTGGTCTGCAACGCACACAAAAGACAATACCTGGCATAAAGCAAATCTGTCATCAGCTCTACAGGGAATCACAGAATCAAAAGAGACCATGAGGGCCGTTTGGTGCTGCTTCCTGACATGCAGAAATACAGTTAAAGCATTGCTGAGACATGGCCACCCAACTGTTGTTTCAAGATGTAAAGTTTTAAAGTTTGCAAGACTGGTTCAGAGGTGGTTTGCCACGGCCTTCCTCTGAGGCTAAAAGAATGTGACATGCCCACAACCAATCAGTGGGTTTGCAGGGCTGAGCAGGGATCTGAACCCCAGACTCCCACAGTCCTAGCCCAATATTCACGCCATTGTACCATAAACTTGCTACACAGCTCTTTAATTTCACCTCCCCACGGTTTTTAGCATTTTTCATCAAGTTCATTTCTAACACGTTTTTACTCTCGCGAACTATGAGCTAAACACAACAGCAAACATACCATTCCATAGAGGAGGTCCAAGGCTCGGAGACGGATGGACTCGTCTTTGTCATCTAAGCACTGGAGGATGAGGTCTTTATGAGACTGGACTGATTTAGGGTGGGTTTTCAGTATTTTGGACATTGCCAGCAGTCCTAAATACTTCACTGTGGGGCAGGGGAGAAAAGGATACGCACAAAAAAAAGTTCACAGTTACACAATGCATAGCCACCTTTTCATTTCTGAAGAGCAAGAGGGCATCACCAAGCCCACAGGGACTGGGCTACAGTCAGCAAGGGATGACAAGAGCTCCTGTACTTACAGTTCTGGTCTGAATCTTCTATCAGTATCCTCAGCTTCTGAACACAGAGCTGTGGGAAGAACGGAGACCATTAGCATTCTCTGCAAGATAAAGAGAGGGTTGCTCTGATTCCCCCGCCCATTTAAAAAGCCTTCAAGAATCTAGCGATGGGCCCCTGCCCTGCTAGCAGCAGGGGTCCAAACTACTACAGCTCCTAAAAAGTCACCTGTGTGATAAATGGAAATATCTGGACTGAGCTTCTATAAACCAACACTGCTCAGGGAAAACAACAACAACAACATGACGATACTATGCTTTTAACCACCAGATACTGGAAGGAATATGTCTTGAGAACAAGGTGTTTTTCACACGACATGATTACAGCACTATGATTCCACTCAAATTATCATGGCTACATCCTAAGGAAACATGGGATTTGTAGTCTGGGGAAGCATTAGCTCTCAGTTGAGAATTCTAAATGCCCTCCCTGACAGATCCCAGGATTCCATGAAATGTTGCCATGGCAATTCAAGTGGAATCACAGCACTGTAACTCTACCGTGTGGAAGGGCCCCAGCTTTCAAAAAGTAGTTAAAGAATAAACAATGCAGGAGGAATAAAGCAGTCTTGCTGAATCCCCATTCCTGGGATTCCTCCAAACTGTATATTTACAGCTTTATGATTACCCTTCAATCGCCATGGCTCCATTCTATAGAACCCTGGGATGTGTAGTTTGGGGAGGCACTAGTGCTCTCTAGCTGAGAATTCTAAATAGCTCACCACACAACCAATCCTGGGACTTGTTAACTTGGCAGATAAAGTGGGGTTAAAGTCCTATAATTTGTGTAGCGCAAAAGAGACCCATGGCTGGACATGATCTAACAGGCCTAACTGGGTATGGATGCAAAGAATATTTGCAAACTTTCTCGTCCTTAAAAAGAAAGGCCATCTTGACATAACAACCAATTAGCCCAGCGCTGTGTCTCCAAATGGAGGGCAGCAAGGTGAGGTTATGATTTGCAATCACAGCAAGGCACAAAACAAGGCACACATTAAAGATGGGCCCAAAACAAAAGCAGCTTACCTGGATGCTGGCACTGTGGTTGGGCATTCCCGAGGAGAGAGAAATCAAAACTGAAAAAGGCACAAGAAGGCAAGTGTTCAGTCTGTGGTCGCTTTTCCCCAAAGGTCTGACATGTAAATCAGAAGAAAATAAATGGGAATTTCTTCCCTTACCTGCGATCACCGTGTTCACACACTCGTAGAGAAGCGACATGGCTGAAGTGCTGGGGGGGGGAGACAGAACGGTTGCTTTACGTGACAGCTGAAGTAGTGCAGACTGCTAACATTTCAAAAATGTTAATTCCTTGAACTAGGTTTACTCCAGGGTAGATAAAGACATCATTTTTTGTTTTAAAAAGTTCCTTTTGGGGCATGATATGTAAAACAATTTGGTTTAAAATGAAGAGCACTGTGACACCTTAAAGGTTTTGTTACAACACAAGCTTTTGTAGACCACAGCCCATTTCATCTGTTGCAAGTGGAATTCTTTGCTCTAACAGACTCATAGGGCTATCCCTTTGGAAACTGGTTTAAAATGAAACCTGAGCATAAACACCAAACTGCTAGACTAGAATTGCTGCTCAGGAGCAAACTCATTCACCTCTACAAGAAGAGCTGGACCCTCAAATCAGGGTCCATATCAGCCATGGCTCAATGCTAGCATGAACTAGGACTAAAAATCTACTTCCTACCAGGATTTCCAATTTTGGCTAACCACTTATTGGGCAATGTGATGCTACAGGAACAAATCATGCAGCAATTCAAAGCGACCTGAGAGGATTTTTTCCCAGACAGAATGCCTTGTAGAGTGAAAATATACAGGAAACTGCCTACACAACATTACCTTTTACTAGTATTAATGTATCCAGAGGTCCTCCTTTTTTAATCTTAGATTTACACAAGATTTAGGACTCAATTCTATGTAAGTCCCACTAGAGCAGGCCCATTCTAAAGAATAGAATGTTTTAGTACTTCGATGGTTGCTAGATTAGATTATGCCTGTTAACTGAAAATGTACAGAGGTATCTTTGAAAGAAGAAAGGTGGAGGTAATTTTATTAGCCAAACTGATGGTGTTTCATAAGCCTTTCAATGTTTTGGAGCATTTAAACAAAATATGGAGTCCAGAAGTCATTTCTATAAAGAACCCCCTTGTCACAAGTTTATGACCAGGCTGAGCTAATTAGACTCTACCCTGAGAGTAACATTCCACTTTGTAATTTTTTTAACAGGGTAAGTATATTTTGGAAAAAAGTGGGAACAGAGCAGGGAAGTTTCCACTCAGAATCTGGAGGCATGGTACCTCCCATTTCTTGGAGGAAGGGCTCAACGCCAGTTCCCTAGTTAAACTTCTAGTGGTTTGTGATGCTGGCTTTGTGCAAGCACAGGCCCCATCTCTGGGTCACTGCAGAGACCACAAAACGAGATTGCACTCAAGCTTCCTTAGCTAAAGATTGGTGTTAACATGCAAACTGAGATGGAAGCTCTGTGTAACAGAAGGAACCAAGGAGAAAACGTACTTGATTTCTGTTGCCAACAGTTATAAACACAGGAATTGGAGTCATTTACAAGTTTATTAGTTAGGCAAATGAAAATGCCAGTCTTCTCTCTACCCATTCCTCACGTGTTGAGTTTTGGAAAGATACTCTGTCATACTTGCTGCCATGTGAACTAGAAATTTCTTATTTAGATAGTCAGGGAATTCAAACACACCTCATTGTACTAAATCTGTTTTTTTGGTTACGTTTGTTTCCATAAATTTTTTTAAAAACCAATTTAAAAATCTTCAAAGGAATGGTGTACCCATAAGGGAGGGTTATGGACTGTCTACCAGGTGTGGTGGTTTCATTGCTAAATTAGGATCCTGGAAGACCAGGGTTCAAATCCCGATTCAGCCACAGAAACCCACAGGGTGATCGTGAGCAAGTTGTCTGCTCTTTGCCTCAGAGGAAAGCAACGGCAAACCTCTCCTGAAGAAATCTTTTAGAGAAACAGACACAGTGGTACGTAGTCACTGGCATGTCGGACTCTGGCTCTGAGTCCTTGCTCGGACACGATGGACATTGCAATCCAAGGCAACAGGGTGGAGCAGAGGCTAAGGCAAATGAATCCACCCTGGTTGCCTTCTTCAGGTCATGACAAAAATGCTGAACACCAGGTGGGAGAGTGTTCAACACTTGCCATTTCCAGTCAAGTTGATTTGCCAAGATATACCACAGGCTAGTGTAGCACACAGCCAGTGCCTCCAAAAACCGCAAGAGAGGTAAAGGAACACAAAGGAATGATGAGCCACAACACGATTCCATAAAGCGAAGGAGGAAGGACTAGAGCCACACACAGCCCTTCCCTTCTGGTTCCAGTCTGAAGGCTGCCACTGAGGGAGGTGAGACCGTGACGCGGAGGGGAGGGGGACCCACTCTAGCTGGCACGGGTCACCGCCCAGGCTGGCCGCGTTCAGTGGGAAACCAGAAGTGCCAGTCAAACACTCACGCAGCTTGCCTATTTGTCAGCACCAAAGCACCATGGGATACAAGCAGAAGGCACACATCTACCATTTCTTCCCCAGGACTCTGTCCTCAATACTTTATTGCCTGAACAGTGGTGAGGAAACCCTAAGATGGACAATGTTCCCCCCTCTCCCAGCAGGATATCATGTTAATGGTTTTAAGTCACTGAACGTGCATCTCTTCCTTTCCCATCTTTTCTTTCCCTTTTGTAACTTATGGCCTTTGAAATGTCGCATCGCCTCCAATGTAGGATGGAAATGCAGCAAACTTTGGGGCGCTTAGCCAGGGTAAGTTCATCACTAGTGCTAACTGGGGGTATATCTGGGGACTGAAGGAAAAGGATTATTTGGGGACAACACCCTAATTTTGCCCCCCCCCCCATAACTACACCCCAGTGCTAACCATAGACAAGCATGTCTGTACCACCTAGGTCTTCTTTTTTCAGTATGTATATAAAGATAAACTTAGACATACCTCCAGCAAAGCTACCTTGCAAGACCTTTCAGTACACAGCAGTTAAGAGCTGTGTGAAGTTAAGACCTCCCTTAGCACCATCGTATCTGGCACATTTTGTACCCTTCAAAGTCTAGAACATCACTGCTGTCCCATGTGCAGAGGCAGCAAGAGCTGGCTGACTCTGAATGTCAGGCATCACGCTAACACCAACTCAGGGGATTTATGGTTCGTGTCAACTGGGGAAACCTCACAAGTTTCTCCACTAGAAGCCCCAACATCTAGCCGACTAAGGCAGGGCGGGAGCAAGGTGAGAACGGCAGGAAGGACACTGGGGTGGTGGTGGTGGGAGGGATGAAGTATACATACTGTCCACTTTGCTGCATTTCTTGGGAGAAGACTAATTTTTTATCTTGGGTGGGGACTCTACCTTCTTTAGGTAATTGGAAGAGGGCACGCTGGCTGTTTGGGAAAGAAAGGAAGATTAAGTGGATGCTTCTCTCTGCTCTGTGTAGTCTACTGTCCTTAAGAAGGGGACATTGCCCTTTGTAAACAAAGCACCATCTCTGGGGACACCTTGAAAAAAAAGTCCCCCAAGGTACTCATGGCAACTGAACCAGGCTCTGAAAAACCCACAGAGAAGTTGGCTAAAGAACCAAGAATGCTATGACTACCTTGCTGAAACACAAGAAATCTTTTGCTGATTAGGAATACAGCCTAATTTGATGTTAGCGCTGAAATGCAGGAAAAATGTACACAGTTCCCCGCTCCCTGCAAGGCAGCGAGTCTTGTCAACCAAGAATCAATCCCTACCTGTGTATGAGGTTGGTCAAGGGTTCGATCAGCTTCTTGCCCAGCCTGGGTTCCAGTGGAGTGAGAGCACCAAACTGTGGGACAAAGAAAAGACAAGGCTATTGATTGCGTCTGCATTCCATGAAGGACCAGGAAGACGCTAATCACAGTGGCATGAACACGGCGCTTCCCATTTTGGATGGCTTTAAAAAGGGATTAAACTTATAGAACTGAACAGTTGGAAGAGACCCTGCTAGGCCAATGAATCCAACATCCCACTCAGTGCGAAAGGGTGGTAAGAGATATGGGGAATAAAAACGAAGGTTGATGGAGCCAGGCATGTTCAGTCTGGCGAAGAGGAGAATGAGAGGTGGCAAGAGGACACTCATTAAACACCTAAAGGCCTTTACAAAGAGGAGGAGGAGTCAGGGCTGTTCTTTGCTGCTCCAGAGGGCAGGACCAGCTCTAATGGTTTGAAGTTACAAGACAGTATTGGCCATTTGAAGAACAGCAAAACTGATCTGGCAACAAAACCAATTGACCAGAAAGGTAGTAGCATCTCCTTTTTTGGATAATTCCAAAAATGGAGTCTGGACAGCTACCTGCTCTAGGTGGAGATCTTTCACTGCACAGAAGGGTTGGACTGCATGGCCCATGAGGCCTCTTCCAACTATAGGATTTTAAATGTCACAGGAAAGACAACCCACTCCCCACACACTTCTACCTGCACCTCACACCTTTCCCTTAAGAAGATATGAACTAGTCACAAGTTGAGAATCAGGCAGCATTTTCTCCCCAGGCCAATTATGTAGACTGTCTGCCGTTCTTTCCTCCTTTCCATTTGCATCAGCTGCTCCCACCTCTTAAGTGACAATAGCGCTTCTGTTTTTTTTCCCTCTCACACTGCTAATGAAGATGCTCTTCACTAGCGCCTGTTAATACTTGCCAATTTTATAATTTTAATGAGGACCCAGTTGTTGGTGGATGACGTCATCAGCTTAAAAAAGAGCGGAGCGAGGGAAAGGTAGTTTTTTGGGTTGCGCCGGGCCAGCTCGCAGATGACGTTCACAGCAGCTGACTGGACACCTGGGAAAAAGAGAGAGCAGGAGGAAAGAATCTGAGTGAGTGGACTTACAGAGACAACTGACTCACAAGAAACAGCCGATTCTAAAATGAAAAAGCAACGCAAAAAAGAAAACCCTCTAGGGTACCTGGAGAAATTTGATGCCTAAGTGGTTTTGTCAGTTCCTTTCTCTGAAATAAAGCACCTAGTATTCACTGGTGGTCTCCCACGGCCCAGTATGATCTCAGCCTCCCAAGCTCTTATCCAGTTTTACCTAATTTTGTGAATGGCTACCCCACAACCCACATCACCAAATCAGTCCCTAAGAGCCCTCAGGGTCTCAGAAACATCCAAATCTCATTCATCCAACTTGCTCACCAGGGTCTGGATCTTCCAGCTTCTCCTTAAGGCGGGGGAATGCAGGTCGAAGGGATTCAGGGTATTTCAAGAACACTTTGTACATGATTAACACTGCTTTCTTCCTGATGTAAGGCTTTGTGTGAGACATCTGGAGGGGAGAGAACACAGAGAGAAGGAAGAGCTCTTTGTGTGTTATATTTGTGAGAAGTAAGCAAAGACTTTATTATTCCACAGTTTAACCACCTCTCTCATCAACTGCTGCACAAAGACACACTGTTAAGAAATTTTAGCGAGCGGTCCCTTTCCCCAGGGCTATGTACCTTTGCATGAAGGTACTGTGAGGTGCAAAGAAACAAACAAACTACACCTTAAAAAAAGCCACAGTGCTCAACGTGTTCATGAACAGTAACCAAAGCATACAGATCTATGGTACTGCAGAAAACAGATGCGTATAGATCTATGGCTTTTACAGTGCCAGAAACAGACAGTTTATTCTTTAAAATTCAAAGCTGTTATTTGGGCACAGGGGCCCCAACCCATAACTCTGGGCAGTGAAAGCAACCCTGCACAGTGCTGCTCCATATGTGAAGGCCCTTATCATCCAAAGGAACTGTCTCCAGAATGACAGGCTTATCAGGTTTGGGGAGTGGGGGAGAGGACTGACCCAGGGATGTCCAGACCTTCTTCCTCAAAAGAATAACCCAACCCAAAGCTAAGGAATACTCTGCCTCTCTATCATGGAACCCCAGAACAGCTCAAAAGATTACGGGGCTAGGTTGCACATGTATGGGGCTATAAAGACAAGTGCATAGGGCAGGCCAGCCTGGACCCAGAACAGAAAAACAGGATCATGGTCCAAGTGTGCTGCTCCATAACTTCTACGAAGGAAAAGGTACACTGCTTCCATACAGGTGTAGAGCAGTGCATTCCAAGCTAACCGACAAACTGGCATTTTTTCCCAGTGTGCCATGGACTGGAAACATCTTTAAGCTCACTGGCTAGGCACCCTTTCTTCCCTGAAAATGTCACAGGGACTTTGGAGACAATGACTTGTGGACCAGCAGCAATCCCTTGACTACCACTGAGTAGCACTGCTCAGCAAGATTAACAATTGTATTCTCAACAGAAACCCCTGCCCACCTTGCCTCCTGAGAGATATCTGGATGGGGAGAGAGCCTAGCAAGGGGACAAGGCCTCCAGAGGCTTTTCAGGTGGCGGTTGGAAGCCACAAAGAGGCGCCCCAGAAAAAGCAAACCTTCCTGGGACTCACCAGGGTCATGATGTCATTCGCCAAATCTCTGGCAAGATCAGGAGTCACGAAGCAGGACAAACCAGTCAGCGCAACTCCAGTGTCATACTGGTTGGGGCTGCTCAAGTCCTAGTAACAGAATGGGGAGAGAAGCAGATGAAAAGAGCCTTTAATCTTTGTGCCAGTGTCTTCCACGCAGGCTTTAAACCACGCCCCATATAGCCTACAGAGTCACAGATGCCTGGGAAAACATTAGTCAAAAAGTGACCAGTCTGAAAAGAAACATAGCACTCTGAGGGTTTTAAATAAGCAGAACGCCATTTTTTAGGGCTGCTTCCTCCCATATGAACCAGCCTGCATCCAGAGATCACTTTTAGGTGCGTCTATCTTCTGGGAAGAAGCAGAAGGAACCTACGAGGCCTTCTCGATGTGACACCACCACCTTCAGCATCTTCCTCCGAGGGAAGCTTGCCTGCTGTCTGCTATGACAGCCTGAGACTGTTGTGGCTTCTACTGTAGCTGCTGTTCTGAAGTGTATGCACTAAAACTTATACATCACTTATCTATTTTGCATTCTATTTACATTCTCCTTGTTACAAAAATCTTACAGTGGTTAACAACAATGTTAAAGCAGGAATAAATCACAATAAACAAACAGGGAATAAAGTCAGCCACCGATCAGCAGTGAGACTGACTGCAGCAGCTTATAGAAACACCCAGGTGAACAGATGGGTCTTACCCTGGCACAGATACGCCACCAAGTTGATGCATAACTAATTCTTGGGGGGAGGGCTTTCCTGCATTAGGGGGTCAGGATGGAGAAGGTTCTACTCATGTGACCACATAATGTGTTTCCCCCAAGGGTGGGACCAAAGAGGCCTCTCCCCTAGATCTAACTGTATGGGTAGGCTAATTCATGGAGAGGCACTCCTATAGAAATCCAGGTCACAAGTCACTGAGGGCTCTGTTAAGTCAGGACAAGCATGCTGGATTTCAGGGCTGGTGCTGTACGTTCCCTCACTGCTGTCACTTTTCACATCCTGGCAATTGCATTTTTCCAGGCTCTAATTCATATTTTATTTGTAATGGCACATTTCAATCATGCCTTGGTCCCAGGGGCCAATGAAAAGCCCTCCCTCCATTTCCACTGCTTTTCTGTGTGTGTACTGCTGAGTGGCACACATATTTAATCATAATAAATGTAGTTGCGTGGAGGATCAAACTGAAGAAAGAACATCACGGCACAAGGCCCTTTTCCTGCACGGCAAACACTCACTTTCCGGATCTGGTTAGTTGTCAGCATGATGACATCAGTTCCCTCATGGAAGCACTGAGAGGCCGCCAAGTACCCGATCCTCTGTAGAATTAAGGGGAAAAAAGAAGTCACAACCAGAGGCCAATCTGACTTTACGGCATATGCTAGACCTATATCTATTGGCAAATCTCTGGATTCTGCAGCAGACTGAGAATGAGAAACTAATTTTTCTTCCCACTCTGCTGACAGATGGGCAAGACATTTCAAGAGTTTTCACATCTGCATGAACAATTTCTGTGCAAATGTCACAAAACTGTAATAGCTGCTCCCCTGTTGTATTGGCTTTTAAAAATTAGAAGCATGAAGCGGGTTTATTGTATTTAATCAGTCGGATTACTCTTCTCAGTTAGCTTGCACGTATACTTTGCTTCACAAAGGGAAAAGACCGTAGTTTTATACACCCAAAATTTTTCTGCCCAAATCAAAGGAACATCAGGACAAAGCAAAGAGCTCCTTTGTCTCGTGCTCAATAGATGTGATAACTTTTCTAAAGGCCGGGGATTTCTCAGCAGGACTGTCTCAGCCTATCAGGCTTTCTGCTCAGACAGCCTCTCCCATTGAGAATCAGAAACTGTACAAATGTTCTTCATCTCCCTGAAGCAACAGCGTGGTGGCTTTTAAACTGTGTATTTCATAGAGGCTACTTACTTTGAAGGTGAATTTGGATGCGCTCATGACTTCGATGATGTTGAAGGCTGCCCAGCTGATGTCGTAACCCAGCATCTGCAACTGTTGGAAGCAGGGAGGCAAGGTCAAGGCATGCATTTTAGAATGGCAAGGGTCAAAACATGCTTGGGACATTCACCTATTGATCATCAGTATGAGAAAAAAGGGGCATCTTGTTTTTACATTTAGGGTGGTATCCCTGACAAAAATAAACGGTAAAATAGTCATGTGAGGCAAGAAGACAACTAAAATGCAAGGGCTACTTCGCCACTTTATTGGATGCCCAGTGCACAGTGAACTCAAAAGCTTGCCACGTCTGTGACATTTCACTACCCTAGTAAAGTTATGACTATGAACCCTGAATTTTCAAGACAGAAAGAGCAACATCTGAAAAATGGACTACGATCAAAATATGCTTTCTTCAACCTTTTCAAAACCAAGGCCATCCTTTAAGGACTGCCAGGGGAGCCCTCCTGAATGTGTTGACCTCTCAGTCTCTCTCTCTTTTTCGCTCTGCCTAAGGCCATGGCATTTAAACCTTAGTCTTCCAACTGCTTTGGACTTCACCTCCTAGAAACACCAGCCAGAATGGCCAAAAGCATGCCCAAAATAGCCCCAACCCTCTAAGGGGAATCTGGAGGCAAAACAATGGGAGAAATGAGCACTGAGAACCACATGTGGTCCACAAACCAGACTTTATCTACTCTTATATTCACTGCTTCTCCTATCAGCAAGAATATTAAGAATGCTTTTATTTATTCAAGCAACTGAGCAGCAGAGGTTCACAATTCTGGCTTGCTGTGACATGAGACCCAGTCCTGCCTCTTCCAGAAATGAAAATTTTCATTACAAGCCACGCACAATCTCCTCCAACACCACCCAATGTCTCATCCTGGGAATGTTCCTCAGAGAGAGAGAGAGGTAGCGAGGTGGCTGCAAGCAGGTTGGCTGAACAGCAAAGCAACTTGACACCCCAGCAAAAGAGATACTTACATAGGTGAGCTTACAGACAGCATTTGCTTTCACCGCAATGTTATCCTGCTTCAGCTCCTGCTTGATCTCATCAATGCACTGAGAGATGTACTTTGCCTGGAGGAAAAGGAGAAGGAAGAGACAAAAGTAGGGGAGAGTGTAAGCACGTTCCTGTTAGGTCCACAGTGCCTAGAGTTTTGATAAACAGGGATACACTTTAGCCTTAAGACACAAAGCCTTAGTGTTTTGCAACTCCAGCAGGAAATGCGGCAGGCCTGCCCAGTGTCCGAGAAGGCCCCACGCTCACTCTCTGCATGAGTTGCTAAGGTGGGCTCTCCCCAAATACCAAGAGGCATGCCTGCAATCAGAAGTCATGCAGAGACACAGCAGGTGACCTCCTCTAAGGATCGATGAACCAGGAGCTGGGAATGAATTGTCTGATCAAAGACACAGCAAGGGTACTGGTTCTCCACAGAGGATGACTGGGAAGAGACAGATGTATGACCACAGAGAGGACTGATTGATCGATCAGGTTCTTTCAGGACACCCGTGGCTCTCTCAAGTCACATGGCGGGTGGGAGGGGAACCGTGCAGTTTGGGATTCACTGCACTTGGCTAAGATTCACCAAAGCTGGCTGTCTGGGAATACTTTTGATGAAGAAAACACAGCAAACTTTCCTCCACATTAACCCACAGCTTGCCTTGACCAACTGACTGGATTTAGAACCTTCCCTATTGCAGGGTCTCAGGGTGGTTGTAGCTAGAACTGTGGAGTTTTTTTTGGGGGGAGGGATGTGAAAAAGTTTGTTGATATCCTAAAACTGAACAAGAACAGATTTAGCATGCTTGATTCCTTACGTTTAGTAAAACTAAAAAGCTGCAAGATGTTAATATGACATGCTCCATGAATGTTGTCTGCTTCTCTCCCGTTGCCTCAAATATTTTAACTGAGTTATTTGACTAAAGGAAGAAAGCAGTAGCACACACTTGGCATGGCTTAAAATGTCATTCTCTAAACAATTGTCCACTATGAACTGCTACTTATTTTTACTGGAATACTTATGAAAGTTTTAAGACTGAGCAGTCATCACAATTCATTTACACGAAATCCATTTTATACCCCTTTCCAGACAAGCCCCTAAGGTGTTGTATAACATGAGAAGCCCATTAAACCCCTCCCGCCAAAAAGAACAGGTTTTGAAAAGCCACTGACATTGCTTTGCTCTGTAGTTTACACAAATCAGCATGCTAGCTCCTCTGAGATTCTCCTTGTGACCCCACCAAAAGCACAGACTCCTCCTCCTGCTGTTTTGTGGGCCTCTCTTTGAGAGGGCCAATGTGACTGACCTGCTCCCAGTCATGGGATTTTGCCACATCACAGAGGCACATGAGGCCACAACTGAAAAGGCAAATGAACACCATAAATCTGAAGGGCTCTACAGTGCACACACCGTCTCCCAAAGAGCTGGCGGTCAAAGGAAGGCACAGTCAGCAGAGAGACTTAAGATCCAAATGTGGTGAAGGAATGGTCCCCACAGAGCACATCAAAAGGGACAGTCACAGCATATCTGGCAAGACCATAATTTTGGCCTCCCGAGCAGACATGGTCTCTTCCAAAATGTCACCTTTTATTACTCAAAGCCAAGATGGAATAACCACTCCCTTCCAGGCCAACTCCAGAATATAGAGAATGGTTTAGTGTTTTAATACAAACTTAAAAGCAGCCACAACAGTAGCTGTCCTACAAGCCAGAAAAACTAAGCAACACAACTTTAGCATCTACCTTCAGATCATGACAGTTTTACAATTCCAGCTGTAACAAGAGATGCTGAAAGATCCTCCTTGCTTGGTATGCAACAGATCTCTTGACACATTGTGCCTCGCACTAAATATTTGATGACCATGTCACAGCAGGAGAAAACAGATGTTATGGAATCCCTTGTGCACGTATCTAGTTCTCCGGGCCTCGGCTGCTCCTGTACTTGCCAACAGGGCTCTCTCACACAAAGAACCATTTCTAAAGCCACCAAAAATGCGATGGTCAAAAACAGTGGGAAAAAAACCTCCACAAAACTAATGTACGACTTTCAATCTCTAGCTGAACTGAAAGGTATGTCCTAACCTGCTGCCCTTGGGAAGAGCATGTTGGGTGTCTTAGTCTAGCTGGTCTGTAATGCAGACATCTGCTCACAAATCCATGCACACATGAGAGGACAATTAGCAGACGAGGATTATTTGTGCTGGGGAAAAGAGGAAAAGTAGGGTAAACACAGAAGGAAGAGCCTGGCTCAGATTTTTGAACAAAATCCCCTAATCTGATGTATGCACTGGTCTGTTCCACCACACATAAGGCAACTCAGGGGGATCAGCATTGCCTCATCCAATATAAATTCCTACCAGGGATGCCAACAGTTGCATACAGTGACCCTCTTCCAGTTTTAAAGCTTTTCAATCATGAAAGAACAGGGGCATGGAAATGCCAGGTGGAAGCCGAGCTGCATTAGTGGGGTAAGGTGGAAAAACAAGAGAAAAACACCAGACGAAAACACAGCTTGAGTCTCAGTGCAGCAGCAGGAGCTGTGTGAGAAACGAGAAAGATGCAGCTTCCCTTAGCAGGTATCTCAACCCCCCTCCTTCCCAATTCACACTCCACTCTGCCATGCTGGGTGTGATTTTTAACAGGCTTGCACTTCAGAAGTTAATTTCAGCAACTGGGCTGCCTCTTCGGAGTGACAGGGCAGAGGGAGTCCATATTTACAGATCTACATTTGGCCCACATGAGAAAGCATTTCAACTTATTCTACGGTGTATTTTATGCCCAGTGGGTAGCCATGCCTTTTGAGGCAGATGAGAGGCTCTGAAAGACACCAACTGCAAGTGTTTCAGGCATAATATCACCAGGGCAGTTTACATCCAGTTTTGGCAACCTGAAAAGCAGAAATCTGTTTGTAAAATGAACTGATCAGGCAGCCATGACATCTGGCATCGGACATAAAGGTAATTCCAGAAAGACACGTCAAGTTTACCTATGAGTCATGCGTGCCTGGGGAGAAAAGGAAGCCTCTGGCTGTGATTTGCTGAGTTGGCCCATCGTAACAAGATGACAGAAATAGGGAAGAAGAAAGGTTCCTGGTCACCACTAACTGAGTGGCTGAGAAAGAGAGGGGGAGGTTTGGAAATGAGGCCAGGAGGAGGCCTGAGAAAGGAGCAAGACAAACAAACAAAAAAGGCAGAGAACAGGGAGCAGTATGGAAGGCAGAGGCTGTAAGGGGAAAGGAAGACAGAAGATAAGTGAGGAAATCTGAAAGGCCCTTTGTCACCATATAGGAACTTGGTCTCTCAGTAGGGCTACAAAATCATTTGGTTATCTAGGAATGCGCTAAGTGTTTATGTAGTTGAGTAGGGGAAGAAAAGTTACTCTTTGCTGGCCACCAACAGTCTAGCAACAGTCCCTGCATTTCTTTTTCCTAAACTGCCAGTGAGGGCATAAGAAGTAGGAATGCGTGCCAGCTTAGAGGGAGAGAGATCAGAGTCTAGCCATGCTGAGGCTGGCATGGCTCACCTTGGCACAATCTGATAACAGGGAAAGGAAGAAACGGCAAGGATCGTTTGTTTCACTTAAGACTATTTTCTTCCACCACAGGTAACCAAAGGCATGGTTATTTATAAGCCTCCTTGTGTTGCACAGTCCGTTCATTCAATGACTCCCTTCAGATGCCAAAGTGAATCCCCCGCTTTGCGCCAGCAGAAGAGATCTGCTGTTTTTGCTTCTGTTTCTGAGCCACAATTTGTTTTATTTCCTATTCCTACAGACTGTGGTTAATTCTAAACCATCTTTGTTGGATTACTAGCTGGTGCCAAACCACAGCTTAAGAAGCTGGCTTGTTTCAACTAAACGGAGTTAAAGGTAACAACAGTTTAGGCTTCGTGCACAATGTTAAACTGTGGTTGGCTAAAAACAGATGCAAAAGCTGGAGAAGTTCAATCTCCTTTTAGCCATGCTGGAATTGGAGCCTGTGAGCACAGGAGAAGTCCAGCTTTCTTCTTGTTGTAACAAACCCTGATTTAAGTGTGATATCAGAACACAGGCTGTGTGAGTGTATATTCAGAGGTATTTCCTCCCTATGGAGAGGTTACAAGTGTTTTAAGCATTCACACATTGAACAGTGCCCTTCCCATATATGCAAGGGCAGCTGAAAAACCAACACAGTGTGGTAACAACCCACCACCTCTCCCACCCCATAAAGTGTTTTATGTAGCTAGTTATCTCCAAACTTTTTTCCGAATACCACCCCCACTTTCCATTACAAGCACTTCAAGGACACAAAGATCTCCAAGAAAGAACGAAGAGATTACAAAAGCTTCTTTAGTCTGTGGCTCTCTCAGACACACAGAACTTCTGAATCACAGTTAGCCCTCCGGCCTCCAATATCCCAAACAATCATGACCAAAACATCTGCAGGGCTCTGGTGTATCGACCTGTTTGATCCAAAGAAACCTCTCCTTGGTTCCATAATTTTATCAGTTAATTATTCTATCCTCTCTGGTCCTTTTATACTGCTGGTTAAGACTACATCAGACTATTACAGATACTAATGAACATTCATGACAAAGCTAACCAGCCAGTGGGTTCACGGGAGGTAAATTCTTTTCAACTAAATCAGTGTTGGAGACATTACGGTGCTGCAATTTTAAGATTGTCCTCTTTCCCCAGTAATTTCCTGCCTTGCTGGTTGATATTCTGACAACATTTTTCTCTCGTCACACCCATTTCTTGTACACTTTTTTTGTAGCAGTTCCTCTTTTTCCCTTGGAATCAAAGGTTTGTTCCGCTCTTTCTCAGTGATCAGACATACCAAACTTTCTTGCTAATGGGAAGGCAGGTTTTTTTTGGGGGGGGGGTTATCCCCAATATTTCAATTTCAGTGGTATACTGACTCTAAAGATAAAGGCTCCCCTTAATTCTTCTTACAATACTGTCCACGTGCACGGAAAGCTAGAAAATGTCTAGGAAGAGAGAGGATTTGTTTATTATGGTCGATTTTTATCCCCACCCTGTAGATCAGGGAAGGAGTGAAAAGTGGGTTACCTCACACGGCCGTTGCAACAATTACAAAGCTAATGTATTAAATGGAAAAGGAAGGAATTCATCAGCACCACTAAGATGTCACTGGTTTCTTCCAGCACAGGTTTTCATGGACACCAACTCACTTCCTTCAGATGAACTGAAGCACTGGAAGCTTCTCCAAAAAACATCTATCACACTATCCTATCATCTGCCAGCAGGCAAAGACCTTGATCCTTAAATCACGTGGCAGAACCGTGTTTTGCATGTGGTGTGCTGTTTTTTTTTATTTTTATTTTTTAATTATGTTTGGAATGTATTCCAAATAGTTTTTACTACAACAAGTGTGTTTCTATCATAATTGTTTGGGTTTTTAAAAAAACTTTTGTAAAGGAAGATTGTAGCTAGATTTTGTTTTAAATTTTTGGGAGTTGTTTTGAGTCCTTTGCTGGGAGGAAGGCATGGTACAAAATAAGTAAGTAAATAATAGAAACAGAATAGCATGGAAATTAACTCTTTCCTCTGCTAGGAATTCATTAGTGCTGCAATGCAAACGTATCCAACAGGAAGTAGGTTCCATTTAATGCCCAGGGGCCTACTTCTGAGTAGGCATGGCTAGGATGATGCCGTAAACAGCCTTAGGCAAGCCACCACCCTCTCTCAGTTCTTGATCTGTGATGCAGAGTCTAATCATACACGTCTACAACACAGGCAAAATCAATACCAAAATATCAGGAGCATCACAATACCTGCCATTTATTCATAATACAGAGCACCTGTAACGCTTGGAGAGCCACGTAAGCACTGATTCAACATGACACACTCTTGTCTCACTACAAAACACTTCCCCCATCTTAGAATCTTAATCTCACTGCAGAGTGTATAATATAGCTGTCTTGAGTCCCAGTTTTGGGGAAAATATGGGGTATAAAGGTGATGGTAATAATAGTATTAATAACAGTTTCTTTTAATAATGGGTCCTACCAGCTCATTTTAGTATTTTCACTACTGCTTTTATCCTTTTTATAAAATTTCCTATTTATTTTACTTATTAATTATACCTGCAGCCCACAATTCAGCAAGCCTGGTTCTCAAAACAGCTTTTGTTTTGTTCTGCTATCTTGAAGATTTGATGATAAAAATCATGGAGTGAACAATACCAGCCTTGCTTTGAAGGGAGGTGATACAAGGATAACAGGTCAATATCTCCAGCTAAATTATAAGAACTTCTCCCAACTTGATACTGTCTTGATGATTTAGTGTCACTAGGTTTTCAAAACAGCAACAAGGGACAGTAAAAATGCATGATATGTAGGGTTCACAATCAGAAAGCAGCTATTATCAAGCCTATGCTCCACTGGAATACAAAATTAAAGTACTGATTTCAGTAAACTTAGCCATGGACTTCTCTCTAAAATTAACATATTGATCACATTCATAAATGACATGATGCACAGAGTTCTGTCTTTATGAAGGACCCCCACCGCAACATATGGACTTTTTCGGCATCTCATTCAGTCCACATAAAAAGAAAAGCTTTCCGGCTGCAGATAGGGGAGACCTCTTATAATAAGGGACACCTCCCAGCCCTACAAGGAATGAGCCCTCTGGACTTTAAAGAAGGGACATCCCTTATATGCAGCACAAAAGTCTGTGCTCTGTCAGAAGCTCGCTTCAAGTCACCTGTTGAGTTATGACAACAACATGAATTTCCTGAGGTTTTCTTAGGCAAGGAATGTCCAAGGTGGTTTTGCCAGTTCCTTCTTCTGAAATACAGCCTACAGCACCTGTGATTCATTGGCGGTTTCCCATCTGAGTACTAACCAAGGCTGACTCTGCTTAGCTACCAAGATCAGGCAGGATCTGGTACCTTGAGGGTAGTTAGGCACTGCAATACTGAATATTTTATCCTTTATCACTAAAACCATTTCTACTGGAAATGCTCTCCAAGTGGTTTACAAAGATCAGAAGATCCCTCCCCCAACTTATTATCTACAAAACATGACAGAGAAGGGAAAAAAAGACCGGAAAAGAAACAATTTAAAAATGAGCAATCTAAGGTATTAATTCTAAGGACGCTTCCTAGCAGTGATGGTTCCTACCAGCCAAAAGACAATCCACAGCCACTTGTGCCTTCCCCTCTCTTAATGGATTTTATTCAATGGCAAGAGAAAAAAAAAAGACTCAGCAAGTACTGAGAAAACACTGAAGGGTTACAAATGGAAGGCACCTCACAAAATCCCATGAACAAAGGAAGGCAAGGTGTTGCAGGACAGAAGTCACAGCTGGAGGGAAGCTGCAGAACTACAGAGGCAGTTTTTACCCTAGCCTGGGGCCCTAAATGGGAGAAAGCTGCCTAATAAGCACCCCTCTGGCAAGGATAGGAAAGGAAGCGAAGCAAACTCTCTGAAGCTGCTCCTTCTCTTGCAGGTGGATCGGGGCCCGGCCAGCTCAGCCTCTCCCTTGCTAGCTGGGATTCTTTTCTTCCTGGGACTCAGGGAAGACAAATGCAAAAAGGGAAGAGCTCAGAGAGAGGGGATGAGCATGTGCGCCTGCAAAGGGCAGCAGCAAGATCCATCTCTGCATCTCAAAGCACTTTCCACCATCTCCATCTGTTCAAGATTCTCTGCACCCGCTGCTTCCCCAGATCTAGTCCCCAGTAGATGTGTTAGACCATGAGCCCTATCATTCCAAGCCAGCACACAGGATTCCTTGTGGCCCAACAGCTGTGGAGGGCACCACGTTCCCATCATCCTCAAGCTAGCATGCCTGGATGGTTTCTAGATCCCTATCACTCTCTAAACCCAGTACAGCCATTGGGCTACACTGGCTGAGGGTAATGGGAGATGTAGTCTCATCACATCTTGAGGCGTGTGTGGGGAGAAGCAGTATATACTTGCTTATGTGTGTGTGTATATATATGTATGCACTGATACACACACATATACAGATACATATATACGTGTACACACACACACACACACATATATATATAGAAACACATATATATGTGGCCAAGGGTGACAGGAGCTGTAACCACCAACATCTAGAGAACTGGACCCAGGTGCACATGGACAGAAAGCAGTATGAGTGTATAAACACACACACACACACGGCAGGGGGTGCTGGGAGTTGTAGTCCTCCCCATCCTGGAGGTCCAGAAGCGTGTCGGCAGATGGCGGGGTGGAGATGGGAACTGCAGTCCCCCCCACCTCGCCAGCAGGGCTCAGCTAGGTGCACCCGTGGTGTGCATGTACCTACGTGTCCGTGGATGATGGGAGCTGTTCTCCACCGCAAAGGGGAGAACCCCCTTTAGGAGTGGGTGTAAGGTTCCGCCTAACGGCACCTGCCGAGCCCTCCGCAGCCCCGGGCCATTGGGGGTCCCCTCGCCGCCGCCCCGCCCTGGGCGTGTCACCCACCCGCCCACTCCCGCTTCTTCCCTCACCTCATCCTCCTTATGGTTGCGGATGCCCCGCACCAGGTCCTGGAGGTTCTTGTCGAACATGCGGTCGATGCTGCCTTTGACCATCTTCAGCGCCATCGTGGACGGAGGGCCGCCGGCCCCGAGGCGGGGGGCGGTGGCAGGGCAGCTGGAAGGGGAGCGGATTCAATGGCGGCGGCGGCGGCGGCGGCGGCTGAGGGAGGGGGAGACGGAAGAGAAAGGCGGCGCTCTCCGCCTCAGAGGAAAACCAGGCCGCCCTAAGCCGAGGGTGGAAGAGGAGGCGGTGCCGGGAGCTCACATCCCGGGCCTGAGGAGCGACCGGCGGCCCGCCTTCCTCCCGCTTTAGTTATTTATTTTCTCCCACCGGCGCTTCTCTGAGGTAATTTTCTTTTTTTTTTAAAGCCGGAGTGGCTGACAAAATGGCGGACAGTCAGCTGAGAAGCCCCGCCGGCCACGCCCCCTTCCCGCCCCTTGGCGTGCCTTCGTCACCACGCACACGGCACTCGGCTTCACGTAACCAGACGGAGTTCCCTGGTCAGAGGAACTTCGAGGAATCTCTCTCTCTCTCTCTCTCTCTCTCTCTCTCTCTCGGGACGCTCTGCATCAACCAAGTCTATGGTTCGGCCTTATTTCTCCCCAAACAAAACGCGAGTGAAAGAGCCGGAAGTTAGGAGGTGCCACATCCGGTTTCCTCTCATGGTCGAGTCCGCCGTCTGGAAAGGACGCGTCGTGCCGCTCTAGCCGCCCCATGCCATCTCTATGTATCGCTGTAGTTCGGTCCTCCCATTGGACGCTCCTGACGGATTCCGGCGCGTCATTTGGAGCCCGCGCCAATTCTGCGGCAGAGGGCTGTAGCCCTGCCCCTGGGCCCGCCCACAACCGGAAGACCTATTTTAATTCTGTATATTAAACGTATCTAAGACTGAATGTGGGAGTTATGCAAGAAATGCAATGAATCTTAAGTCATACAATCGGAGGTAATCACAGATCAACGTGCATTGCTGCCTAAGAGTACAATGCTTACTCAGAAGTAAGTCCTATAAATACCAGAGCTTTGGAAACCTTGCATTTTGTGGACTACAACTCCCAGAATCCTCCACGCAGCGAGGGGGCTTCTGAGAGTTGGAGTCCAAACGACAACAACAACATCTGGGTTTTTAAAACAGCAGGGCAGCGCGGTAAGCTAATTAACTATGAGCTTTAAAAATCATAGAATCATAAAAATAAATCATAAAATCTTGTAGAAAAATTAGGACAATTCATAACGTATCCAAAAATCCTAAGCCCAGAAAATTAATATCAGGTAGTGGAGGAAACCCTTTAGGACAAAATAAATAAACCCCTTGCTTTCAGGAAAGCAACCAGAATTCTGCATATCCAAGTCGCCCCTGTGCTGACTGGGGCTGATGGAGGCTGTAGTTCAACTTGCACTTTTTTTCCTACCTGCTTTTCCGAGTTTCCTCCGCTTGGGGTCAGGCCAACCCAACTCTTGGCACAAGTAGAGGGATTTGAAAAAGGGAATGTCTCTAGAACATTGAAATTTAACATTGAACGCTGAAATCTGCTTTTCTGCACGTTCAATACAATTTCCTTGCTTCAGCTGCTTTGCTGGCATTTCAAAAAATTGAGAGTCACACATTTGCACATGACTTTTCTGTGCCATATAAATGCATTAATTAAATAAAAGAAATACCCACAGTGGTATTTTCCTTGGTTTTGCATGCTACGGAATCATTACAGGTGGTAGGACTACATTTTTTTCCTTTTTTTACTAAAAGTGTTTTTTCCTTTCGGGGGGTATGACTTAACAATTGCCCATCTTCTCCAGCGGAAAATCTTTGGAAGGTTACGGAAGTAACTTGCGGACAAGTAAAACTCGGACCAAAAGGTATTTTGGTTCCAGGCAATTCTCAGAAAAGTTAATTTTTGTGCTATTTATGTTATTATTTTATTAATACATTTCTATCATGCCCTCTATCTAAGGATCTCAGAGACGTGTACAATATGGCTAACTGTAACTGATTAAAATGAGAAGATCAGGACTGCAACACCCAGCAGGCACCAAATCGATTGTTCTCAAGGGAGATGGTTCCTGTTTTTGTTTTGTTTTTTTTCCTGGCTTCAGCTATACTGATATTTCCCCATCAACCTGTTTTATCTCACAGAGATTTGTGTGCGGTTTCTGCCCAAGATTTCAAGATTTTAGTCTGCAGACAAATACTAACAAGTTCCTGCCACCTGGGCCTGCCACGCTCGGCCTTGCGCAAGAGGCGCTTGGCATGCTCGGACGGTGGATTTTGGGAAATGGGGTGTGGAGCGTTAATTTAAGGAGGGCCAGGTGGCAGCCAGATTCTCAGAAATGAACCGTTCGTAACTTTGAAATTAAGCCCATTCTGAAATCTTGTGCATCCCACTATGCCCCGCCCAGGACATGAATCACGAACCATGACTTTGCTCAGCGCATCCATGCTGAATGCACTACCCACTTGTTATCGGATTGGCTGTCATTGTATCACATTGCCTTGTGTTCAAGTAACCCTTATTTTACTTAATAATAGTCCCAACGTGCAAAAACTTGATTATAGATACGTTTATATAGCAGGAAAAAAATATATAGTATATTATTTCTTGTATTTTTATGCCACTTTTTTCCCAAGGTGACTTCCAGAACAGTTGCAGTACATTTTTAAACAATTAATGTCGACCATATAAAACAGTGTATTTCTTGTATTTGTATGCTGCCTTTTTCCCCAAGGCAACTTCCAGAACAATTGCAATAAATTTTTCAACGATTACAGCTGAACGTATAAAACAGCGTGAAGTTGTTACGAAGCCATACAAAAGTTTTAAAATAAGGAGGATGTCCTAACAAAATGAAAAAGCTCGGCTGCTGACACATAAAAGGCTTCTTGAAATTCAATGTTTTTGCTGTTGGCAAAAAGAAAGCAGGGAAGGGCCCAGCCTAGCCTCCAGTGGAAGGGAGTTCCACAGGGTGGGAGCAGCCGTGGAGAAGGCCCTCTCTGACGTCCTTGCCGAGCAAGCCTGGGACAGTAGCAGGGCCGAGAAGAAGCCTTCCCCTGCAGGCCTTGAATCCCTGGCAGGTTAATATAGAGAAATATTTTCCAGCCCCACATAGAGTGCATCAGAGCAGTCCAACAGAGACGTGATCGAGGCACGTGTCACTATACCCAGATCTGACATCTCGAGGGACGGGGGCAGCTGGCACACCCGTTTTAAGTGCGCAAACGCACTCCTGGCCACTGCTGAAACCGCAAAGTTTGTTTCTTTATATATCAGGTTTGGTACCATCCAGTTTCAGGCATCCACGGAGGGGGGTTCGGTCTTGGAAGAGATCCCCTGGGTAAGGAGGGACAGCCGTAGTCCGGTTGCGTACAAAGTACGATAGCCTCGGTTTAGTCATTTTGGCTTCTGGGGAGAGCCCAGGCTTGACTTGCTCTTGGACCCATTGATATCTCTCTTTGGCTGTCCAGGGTATTTGCAGAACTCTCCTACAGCGCCACATTTCGAAGGAGCTGATTCTCTTCCTGTGACCTTTCTTTGCTGCCAAGCTTTTGCAACCATGCATAGAAATTGGAAATTGGATGGCTTGGACAATCCTGACTTCAGTATTCCAGGATATATCTTCCCTTGAGGATCCTGTCTTGTTCCTTTTAGAGTTCCCAGCCTTGACAACCCTACCTAGAAAGCGGGAACACCGTGGCATGGATTATAACCCCAAAGCCTGTCCCTAGACTAGATTATGTCCTTGCAAAGAAAGAGGTCAATTCTCTTCCCTCTTTATCCCCCCAAAACCTCTGGCATGGAACAGGGTGTCTGGATTTCTACCAAAAATGTGGTTTTATGGAGCAGAAAAGGAATCACGCCTTTCTCAGTGTAGGTATTTTTGTGCACATTCCAGGGTGGGGAAGGTAAAACACACCCTCCAAAGGCAAGGGAGGGGACCAAAGGAAGGTGGAAGGGGGCCATTAAAAATATTCTCTTGACCGAGTAAAAACAATAGTTTCTAAAGGGAAGGTTGCCAACTCCATCCTTCCACGGCATGGGTGTTTTCCCACTGATTCTGACTTAAAGCATTTGAATTCCGACTCAGCCATGGAAATCCACTGAGTGACCCTGGGCAAGTCACACTCTCTCAGCCTCAGGGGAAGGCAAGGGCACACCCTGAATAAATTAAGTAACAAAAAAAAACTGGGTCACCATATGGTGGAAATTACTTGAACAAAAACAACAGCATAGCCCTAACAAGAGTGTAGAATATAGAATGTCATTTTTAATTGACTGACAAAAATTAAAAATCAATCCACACTTAGATTTATAGCAGTCACATTTAGAAATATTGAATGGGAGAAAGTTGGAAATGGAGGGGAAAACTCCATATGATAATTTTTTTTTCTTGGTTCATCCAAGTTTTGGCACCAAGGAGAAGGAGAAAAAAAAAAGATTAATTCCTCCTCTACAGCTTGTCTAGCATCCCAGCAGCTTCGTCCAAGCCAAGATTCCAAGCTTTGGCCCACACTCTGCAAAACCAGGCATGCCTCACTTTTGCAGACAGGGAATTTTTCCAAAAATCTTATTTTTTTTCCCCTTGCCAACATCCAAAACACGAACAAAATGCCTGCCGCCGTAACGGTGAAGAAGGCGTGAGAAATGCATTCTCAGAGGCAAAACCCAACCATGTTAGAATATTCAAATCCTGGGTTCAAATTCTGACAGCGTTGCCAAATTTTGCATTAAAAAAAAAAATTTTTTTTCCATGCTTCACGATCCTGGCTTCAGCAAGCATCTCTTGCTACTTTATTGTCTTTTGCTCTGGTTGTTTTTAGCAGAGGTTGGAAACCTCAGCCAGGAGAATTTTTCGCCCCCTCCCCGTCCGACCTGGCGGGGCGAGGAAGGCTGACAGTCTGAGCTGCGTCTTCGTGCCGATGTTCTGTACCCAGCAGCTGCGGAGAGCATCTGTCTGCACGTTCCAGGCGTCCCTTCCCTCTCCGCCTCTCCAATGCGCGCGCCAGATTGTGAGGCAGGGCCGTGAAATGTCAGCTTTGCTCTCCAGAAAGGGATGCTGCGGTCTCTCCAAGGCCGAGTGAGAGAGGCACAGGGGGGCAGTCTTGCGCCCACCTTTCTGGCAAGCAAGCCCCATCGGAAGCATCAGGCCCTATGGTGTAAGGGGTAGCCACAGAGGGGACAAAATGCCCTCCCAAACAACAATCCCCTCGCACCCATAAAATTGCCAGGGAGTTGGCATGGTTCCAGCATTGGGCTACGACCTTACAGACCAGGGTTTGATTCCCTGCTGGGCCACCAAAAGCCAATTTGGGTGTGCCACACACTCTCAGCCCCAGAAGAAACATTAGGGTCTCCATAAGATGGAAACACAACAACGACCAGTATCAATGGACCCCTGTTATCCCCAATGACAGAAAGATGCCCTTGCTAGGAATCGATATGACGAGTTAGGAATCTGTAAACGCCAATTTCTATCGGCCCATAGTTGGGCCAATAGAAAGCAGCATTTAACACCTTGAGGACCAATATTTCCCTGCCACTGTTGCATGTCAACTTTTCTCCCAGAGGTAGATATAGATCTTAATCTGTGGATTTACAAATTCTGTGAAATGGGTCAAATTAAAAAAAAAATCCCCTTTCACTTTTATCCTATGTGAACTGTATTTTAGTGTCTTTTTCTGAGGAAAGACCCCATAGTTGCTGTCAGATTCTCAAAGGATCTGTGACCATTAAAAAAATAGATTGAGACGTGTGTGTGTATATATATATGCACACACACACACATTCCAAAGATAACCTTTTCCTGAGGGAAATGACAGACATGCACATCTTTACATACACACCTGTATCCTCGGTTGGGGAAAGGCTTCATAGATGTTGCTGAACTGCAGATCCCATCACTCTAGCCTGAAGGATAATGGGAAGTCCAGTCAAACACGATTTGAAGGGCTACACTCTTGATGGCCCCTAATAGAGACAGGATCACAGGATTTTCTGGGCCTGAGAGTTTGTGACATGCCCAAAGTCACTCATGGCATACCTACATCTCATATATATCTATATATTATATATATCTGTATCTATATACAGGTATCAATTATAGTTAGATGCTATTTAACTCGGCAAAATTTCACGCGCGTAAACAGTTTTTGGAAAGCTACATTTATTTTGAATTTATAGTTGGACACAGAGGAGCAACATCGATTACTGAAAGATGCCATCCACCTCAGGAACGCTAGACGTGCGTTCACAGGTGTGTACACGCACACTTATATTGGAAAATGACATGCGCGTGTAATAAACAATTAATCATTATATGCCTCAATTACAGTCAATCCTCGGAAAACGGCCGGTGCACATGCCTACACACGTGCGGGCAGGCGGGCCGGGTATGCCCGTGTCCGTGCCCAAGAGACTGCAGTACTGACAGGGCGCTTGTCTCAAGGTCTTACTCGCCTCAGCTTATTTCCCAAAAAGGGGGTGGAAAAGGCCATTCTGAGGCGCCAGAAAAAACACCGGTCACGCAGCCCCAAGGCGGCTGGTGGTCTCCTCAGACGCGTGAATGCCGCCCCCGCCCCCCCCCGCGCGTCTCCGGCCGTCGCGTCCGGGGCGCCCCTCAGGAGACCGAAGCCGAGGCGACGCGAGCGAGCAAGAGCGCGCTCCCGGGCGTCAAAGGGCGCGCGGCCGCGCTCCCGCCAACCTCACAGCCCCCCCCTTTTTTTTTCCACACGACACCGGCGGGCTTCTCTTTAGAGGAGGGCAAGTGAGGACAAGGCCAGGCGCGCCTGCGCGGACAGAGCGCGAGCGATACCGAGGGGGGCGCGCAACCGTCCTCCTATGAGCTGAATCCCGCTCTTTTTTTTTTAACGCTCCCTCTCGTCCCCCCTCCTCACTTGGCTCATGCGCGTTCTCGCTCCCTATAGAGAAAAGGAATCGCTTGGTTCTAACGATGACGAAGATGATTGGACGAGCGGAGGAGTCAAACCCCTCCCACTTATTTTTGCCGCGCACCGGGGTTCCTTCTGCGCGTGCTCCCCCCTCCGCTCAACAATTCCCTCAATATGTATATATAATAATACCTATATGAACGCGTGGGCGGCCTTTGTGCGCCTGCGCCCCTCCCTCTCGCCCGCCTTGCGTACGTGCTGACGCCCCCGCCGTCGTGTTGGTTCTTTTCTCCCTAAAGTGTGTGTGTGTGTGAGTGAGATATTCCTGCCTTTACTACACAGCCAAGTCCCCCTCTCGCTCTCTGACTAACAATACTTGGGTTGGCGTGTCCCGCCCGCACGACTTCGCACCCCGCCCGCATAGGCCTGTCATCCTCCCTCTCCCCCCCCAGCGGCCCCTCCCTTCCCTGGACGCCGGCGGGGGCGGCCCAAAATGGCGGCGGCGCGGCTGGTGCTGACGAGAAGAAGCCCGGCCCGGCGCGAGCGACAATAGAGTGGCGAGCGAGAGTGAGGAGAGAGAGCGGCCCGCTGGCTGGCTGGCTGGTCGGTCCTCCACAGCCGCCGCCGCCGCCGCCGCCGCCGGGCTCCCCCTGCGCCCGGTCTAGCATGGTGCGGGTCCGCCGCCGCCTGGCCCCCTCCGCCGCCCCGACCTGACCTTCCTCCGGCTCCCCCGTCCCCGCCGAGCAGCTCCTCTCCCGCCGGCCCCGCTCTTCCGCCGCTCTCTTCCGCCGCCAGCATGGGCGAGAAGCTGGAGCTCCGGCTCAAGTCGCCCGTGGGAGCCGAGCCGGCCGTGTACCCCTGGCCCCTGCCCGTCTACGTGAGTGGGGCTGCGGGCGTCGGAGCGGGAGGGGGCCGGGGGAGGGGGGGAGGAGGGGGCCGGGTCCCCCGGGGCGGGGGGAGGGGGCGAGAGGACGCGGGGCGTCCTGGGGGCCAAGCGGAGCTGGGGCGTCTCGGCAGCCGGGAGGAGCGGGGTGCCCCCGCAGCGAGGGAGGGGCGGGGGTCTTTGGCGGGAGGGTGGAAAACGCCGGGGCAAGGCGGGGCGTCCCGGCGGCGGGGAGACACGGGGGTGTCCTGGGCGCGAGGGGGAACGCGGGGGTCTGTGGAGCGAGAGCGCGGAAGACACCGGGGTGCCCCGGGGCGAGCGGAAGCTGGGGTGCCCGGGGGAGGGGGAGAGGGGGGGTGTCTCGAGGGCGAAGGGGAGCGAGGGTGTCGGGTGCGGGGGGTGGGGAGGGAACGGGGTGCCCTGGGGCGGGGAGAGGTGGGGGCGCCGGGAGAGGGGTGGGGGCGTCGTAGAGTTCGGAGAGAGGGGGAACGGGAGGATAATGTCGGGGCGTCCTGGGGTTCCTGGGGAGCCAGAGAAGGATGGGGGTGTCTTGGGAGTGAGGGGTCAAGTGGGGTGAGGGGAAGTGGGGGTACTTTGGGGGCGGGAGTGCGGGGTTAACGGGGGGCGGGGAGAAAGACGGCTGCCTTGGGAGCATCTTTGGGTGCTGTTTATCAGTGAGCACGTGGGCGAGGAGGGGCATATTTTGAAGATCCCCTCAGCGATTTGTGATTTTGGTGTCCTGTGAGCTGGAGTTGTTACAGGAAGAGAGGCAGAGAGGGCTTCTATGTGGGGAGCAACTTAAGACGCTGTTGGGGGGAGCAGCTTGGCGTCTCGTGACTTGGAGTCACCTGCGGGGAGTCTGGCGCTTGTGGGACGTTGGGAAGGGGGCTGGTAGTATTTTGACGGGGGCTTTCTTGTGGAGCGGCGCGGTCTCCCTTTGATGGGGAGCTTGTATGTCCAGGGGGACTTTGGTGTCTGGTTTCGCGGGATGTCTGTTCTCGTTCTGCGTGTGTCTCCGAGTCCTTTTTTGCTGTGGCCGTCTCCCGGAGTTTTCTTGCCAAGACCTTTCCCTTCCTCTGAGGCTGAGAGAGTGTGACTTGCCCGAGGTCTCCCAGTGGGCTTCCGTGGCTGAGCAGGGATACGGACCCTGGTTTCGCAGAGTCCAACCCGATAATCAGACCACCAAACCGTGCTCGCTCAGAGCGTGTTTAGCAAAGTTTTATAGGGGTGAAATGGGTGGGGCATGGTTTTTATGGAGGATCTCACTCTGTAAACTGGACCGTCTGGGACTTACAGGTAGTCAGGGTGGTGTTGTGTAAGGACGCAATCCCGTTGTTGAACAGGAGGTGACGTTATCAGGCCCCCCTGCTGGTTGGCATTGTTGGGATATTGTAGGAAAGGAAATGGAATGCCTGTGAGATAATGAGATACTTTATGGTGGAAAAAAAAATAGGGCTATTGTTTGGGGAGTGGGTTGATTATTTAGAAGGAGGAGGCGGGAAAGAAGTGTGGCTGTCCAAATATAATTGAACAGCGACTCCTGGTTTTTCTCACTCTTGGCTGTGCTGGGTAGGCTTCATGGGAGTTGCAGTCGAACAGCATCTGGAACACCATGCATTTCCCATCGTTAATTTTGAAGTTACAGCCCCACCAATAGTTCTCATCCCTACTTTCTGCCAGGTATGACCCTGTTGTATCTCTGGCCCCGATTCTGCTCCCCATCAGCTTGTTCCAAGTCCCACCACTGCCTCTCTCAGTTGAAGGTGTTCCTCAAGGCTGCATGTCCTGATACGACCTCCCTACAACCATTCCACAGAATGTCAGTTTTCTGTCCTCAAATACTTTATAAATCAGGGATGGGAAACATGTGGCTCAGCCACTCTCATCATTGTCTCTCGCCATTGGGCATGACAGTTGGGGTGGATGTATTGATTGCAATAGAATAATATCTGAGAAGCAGCATGTTCCTCATCCCTGTTGTATAGGATATGAATGGCTCCCAAGTATTCTAAATTAACTCTAATTTCATTCTGAACACACATTTTTCAACCATGCATGTCCTGTGGAAACCAGGCTCCACTGCATCCATCTTCCAAATTCTCATCTCACCACGGTTCTTCTCCCTTTCAAATACTCCTTTTTTGAAAAAACCAAACACTTTACTGGTTAATGTTTTACTAACGCAACCTCTCTGATGGAGTGAAGTCTTCTCTTCCGCATCCTTGCTCCTGATCATCTGCCATCTGCTCTTCTGCCTTCCATGAAACTCATTCCTTCCACTTTCATTTCCTTCGAGACTCTCTGAGCTTTCCCTTCCACACATCTTAGCCCATTTTCCCCTTTCCTCTTCTTCCCTGCTTTCTCATTTCTGGTGGTTATTACCACTCGCTTCTGCAAGAGGTGGTGACTGCTGGTTGCTCGTGGGTGGGATTTTTCAAGATTAGACCAATTGATGGGAGAGGAGGAAGCCTTAGCAGTGGCACGTGGTAGTGAAGGCTGTGTGGAAACTCTGTGTTCTGAAACGGTCCACCTTTTGAGTGCCAGTTGTGCTGAAGAGCGACAGCAGGAGAGAGCTATTTCCCTTCTCTCTTGCAGCCTTACTAGAGCCATCTTGGCTGGCCGTGGTAGGAAATCTAGGGTTGGAACATAATCCCAGGACCCAGCATGTTCTTTTGCCTCATGGTTGGTCAAGAGGAGGTCCTCCCGTACACTTTCCCTTATCCTTGATGTCCCTTTTTGCAGGTGTTAATAGCTTCACCTTTATCCATAAAGCTGAAAGGAACCGTAGCCTCTGAACCTGGGATCCTCCAGGTGTTGTTGAACTGTAGCTCCCTCCCATCATCCCATCAGCACTGTTTGAGGCCGACAGGAATCGGGAGCCCAACAACATCTGAAGGCCACAGATCTTCCGGCCCTGATCTAGCCCAAGATCCCCAATCAGGTCATGATGCGTGACACTAAGCATCCTTTCACAGATGGCATTGTAGCCGGTGCTTAAATACCTCCCCCCAGTATTGCTTCCCTGTTTAGCAGGGACTCGGCACCTGTGTTTAACTTTTGTTCCTTCATTTCTCCCATGCGGACGGTCTCTTGGAGGTCTGGTGGTGTCTCTGGAGTAGGGGAGCTTCCTAGTCCGCTTCCCTCAGTGCCGGCTATCCCAGCCGGCTTTTAGCTTTCACACTCAGCAGTCCCCTTATTTGGCTGCTAAATCCTCAGCTGACCCACTGAATGTAATAATCGCTGGCCTCCATCTTGACCCATTGCTCAGGACACCGTGTTTTTGCTTTCTTGGTTCTCTGCCAGCCTTTTCTGTTGAGCGTTTTCCTGCCTGTCCCTCTCTCTTTCTCACCCTCTCTCTCTCTCTCTCTCTCTCTTTTTAGTTCCAGGCATTCCTTATATTCTAGGCAAGCCGTTTCAGAATAATCCTACTTTTCCTGTTGCGCATGACTCATTGCTTTGCAGATACGCCCTTGTCCCCACCCAAACAATTTTTCCTGCCTTCTGTTCCACCCTCTGACACTTTTCCACCTTGTAATCTCCGTCTGCAGTGCTGTTCCACAGGCGTGTCCTTTTTGCTATCTGTTTCACAAGGATGTTGCAGTGCTAGTGGGTAATGAAGAGCTTCTCTCTAGCTTGCTTTTTTCTTATCTCTGTCACCTGACTTTTGGACTTAGTAATCTTCCTTGAGCAAAGTTGTACTGTGAGGCAATTAATTTCTTTTTGCTGGGTACTCTGATATATGTGTATAGTTAGATATTAGTATACAAGAGACTTAACAAAGAGAATTGAAAAATATATACAAAAAACAAAGTGTTTTGGTTTCTGCCTCCTTCAGTTTCCAAAGATTAAAATGAGCTGCACAAAAGGTAGCAGTTTAGAACACTGTGATATCAGCATTCTTAGTGGATGTTGTTAGTATCCTCTAAGTTAAAACCCTGTAGTGTTAGCAGTTTTAGTCGATAAATCCAAAGATTCTCCCTTTTGTCAAAAATATCTAAAGGAGATGGCACCCCAGTGCCTAACGTGGACAAATCAGAGTGACTGTGATGTTCCAAGCTGAAATACCTGGCCACCCTTTGCTCTAGCTTTCCTGGTTAGGGTAGCAGACTTAAGGTTCCAATATAGTTATTCTCCCTTTATGTACATACGTTGTTGTGGTTGTGTGCCTTCAAGTCATTTCCAACTTATAGTGGGCCTAAGGTGAGCTTATCATGGGTTTTCTGGGGCTGAGAGTATGTGACATGCCCAAGGTCATCCAGTGGGTTTCCGTGGCTGAGTGGTGAGTCTAACCCTGATCTCCAGGGTCATAGTTCAGTGCTCAAATCACAACACCAAACTGGCTGTCTACGTGTATACACATGCGCGTGTGCACGTGCGCGCGCGCACACACACATATACACACACATATTTACAGATGCACACACATATATATACAAATATACACACACAGATGTATACAAATGTGTACTGTTTGTATATATTTGTGTGCATATATAAATAAATAAAATAAACATCGGGGTTGATCTCTTCTGTATCTTGAGCTATAGATGACGGTGTCATTCTGTTCTAGCATGGTGGAAGATCAGGGATGAGTAAAGAAAAGGGGCAACATTCATGAAATAGCACAGAGATCTGGAGTGTGTGTGGCTGGATGATGGTGGACTCTAAATGCCATCAACCCTCTTCATACAGAGGACCGTAGATATCCCATCAACCTTCCTCACGTGGAGGTCCACGCACAGAGTTTGAAGGGAACCCAAGGGCAGCCGGCCGAATCCATAGCTTAAAGCACGCCTGGGGGGTGGCCATCAAACTGCTGCTTAAGAACCCACCGCAGTGACGCAAGGCCTGCCTCTCTTTCCTTTCCTTCCTATTTGCTCATTTTAATAGGCCTTCAAGTGGCCCTGGAATTAGGATGGCTCCGGGGCAGAGTTTTCTTGGCAAGATGTATTCTGAGGGAGTTTGCCACAGCCTTTCTTGTTTTGAGGAAGTTTGCTTGGCCCAAGGTCACCCGGTCAGTTTCCAGGGCTGAGCCCCAGGGGATTCATGTCCTTGGTCTCCCACAGCCTTAGTGCAACGCTCCAAACACTACACCACAATGACTCCATTGTCATGTGCCCTCAGGTCAACTTCAGCTGATGGTTGCTAGGGTTTTCTTGGTGAGATTTAATTCTAGGGAAGTTTGCCTTTGCTTCCTTCTGAGGATGAGAGAGTGTGACTTGCCCAGTGGGTTTCCGTGACTGAGTGGGCCCTAGTCCCACGCTCACGCTGCTAGGCCACACCAGTTCTTTTCCTTTCTCTATCCAGATCGACATCCATAGCTGGGAATGCCGTGATTGTAGCCAGCCAAAATGGCACGTGCTTTTGAATTCTCCGGACCTCCACACGGGTCTGTGTAGTGTAAAATGTGGGGGCTTTGGCTGGGCAGTGGGGTACAGGACACAGATTATGGCAAGATGTTGTTGCCCTCCCTTGTGGAACAGTTTGGATTGGAGATGTTCTAGAATGTGTCATGCTGCCTGTAAAAGCAAATTTAGGGTCATTATCTGACTCTGTTGAATGGGAAATATGTGGTTTCCTTTGGTTGGAAAGCCAAACAGAAACAAGCATAGAAGGAGAACAGAGTGTAAGCCACAGTAATACAATTCTGCAGATCACTGTCCCTTTGTCAAATTAACATAAACCCCCAGATGTTTTCCTTATAATTACACTCCAATTTATGATCCATCTTTGGTTATGCTGCTGTACTCCAGTGGTGACACCTCGCTTTATTTTTGTCGTAGCCTGTCTGCGTAGTATTTCAAACATCTCTGCAAACTTGGCTGCCTCTTTGCAATGAATCATCGTGTTTTGTGATGAAATGACCCCTGAGAAATTGCAAAGTTGTGAAAACAAAATGAGGAGCAGGCTTGAGAGTGTGCGTGTGTGCGTGTTTGTGTGAAGTGTCACATAGCTGCCATACCATGCGTTGAGTGTCTCAGTCAGCGTGCGTTCTTGCCAGAGAAGGAGAGTACGATTATAATTATTATTATATTTTTTTCAAAGGAAGTTGGCACGGAACTGCTCGACTACCGTATTCTTTCAGCCGGTGGCATTTTTCCAGTTGCAGCCTCAAAGAGGCAGGGCATGAAATGCAGCGAGATCTGAGTCACAGATATTTATGCTCTGCTTCAGCTGTCAACGTGACTGGCTAGGGAGGGCGTTTTTTGCAGAAAGCTGGACAAACCCCACAACATGGTAATATTACTCTTGGCTCGCTGTCATCTTGGTCTGGTTTCCAAAACTTCCTGCCTATTTCAGAGGGTGTGCTATTTTTGACTCCACTGTTCCCAGAGAGCGCGGGCCTGCAGTGCACAGTGGTTAATATGCCCTTTCCTGTTTGGGCAGCCCTGTTACTCCCTCTCTCTCCCTCTCTCTTTCTGTGTTTTACTTTTGAGAGCCTTATGCTTTCATAGAAACCAAAAGTATAATTTGTCTACTTCTAGTTTTGGCGCCAGTTCTGTTCATGCCTGTGTGAGAAGAAGACACATAAAATGCAGAAGCGCTCTTTTCTGAGTAGATGTATGCAAGTTTTGTTTGGTTATTCCTCTCGTTCCCTTAAGATATCTACAGCTCCCTTCCATCTCCTCACAACAACCCTACGAAGTAGATCAGGCCAAAAGTGACTGGGCCAAGGCCATCCACTGAATCTTCCTTAGGTTGGTGGGGAGTCAAGGTGGAATCCTGTCAGTTTGTCTCAGCTGGAGTGGACCCACTCAGTTCTATGGCGTGTCAGCACATGAGTGAGTTGAATTAATCCAGTGGATCTGCTCTAGCTGGGACTGACAATGGGCTTTAGGGCTCATTGCCCAAAATTGTGGTCCAGCACTCTAGCCGTTGCGTCACACTGGACTATGCTGATGTGCGTTTAGTGTCACCGAGCAGTATATTTTCAGACTGATTTTTAAGGCAGTTTTGTTCATGTCGTAGCTCCCATGAGCAACTGGATAGCTGCTGTGTGAACAGAATGTCAGACAAGGTAGAGGCCTTCCTCTGACTGAGCTTCAGAGCTCTTAGGTTTTCTTTTTTTTTTAAAGCTTTAACCATAACCTGAAAGCAGCACATGCCTTTAGAAAGGACATCTTGTAATTATTAAGAACAGTTTCTAAGGAATAGTTTGGTGGCAGTGGGTATGTTTTGCCTGCACATAGTCCAATGGCGAGGAGCAGATAGCTGGCGATCAGAAAGACATCTCTGAGCGCTGCTGCTGGATGGACAAATACTATACCCAGTATGCACGTGCTACTCTGCTGGTTCAAGGTGTTCATCAGTATCTGCTAGCCAAAAAGACCAGCACCCTCTGGACCGCCATGAATAGCCACGTGTCCAAGAAGTGAGGCACTGTATCTGCCTCTTTTTTCCCCCTCCAAGGCCAGAGCAGGGGCAGCTGGGGTGGAGGAAGAGCCTTTCCTCTCTTTTTGGGCCTAGGCGTGATGGAGCTCCACCTGCCTTTTCTCTTTTTTGGATTCTTCAGACAGAACAAGTTTATAAATATTCACCAGCAAAGTAGTTCTGTCTCCTTAGTGCTTCCCTGATCTATAGTTGTCTGGTGCTAATATTTATAAATACTTGCATGAAGGGAAAGTTAAAAGATATTCCCAAGCCATCTATACCCATGGGCCCTGGACAGTAAGCTCAGTATGAATTTTGCATGGTATGAGAGACATCTTTTTCTTTTCTGCCTTGAATCTGTTGTTCTGGCCCAACATCAGGGAGGAATTTTCCCCCTGTCTTTTCATCCAAACAGTTGCAAAAAGAGGGTGAATGAGCCAGACCAACTGTAGTAGAGATCCAGGAGGCTTTTCAGAAATTACTCTGTGTTGGATATCAACATTGTAGTGGAGTCGGTGGTACATGTCTCTCTCTCTTTCTTTCTTCTCTCTCCCCCCTCATCCTTCCCACTGGCTTAGAAGCTGCTTGGCTCCAAAGAGAAGAAGGGTCCGTTGTGGTTTCAGAGCTCTGCTCTTTGACGTCAGTGGGGCGTCTCTTGGTTTCACTGCTCCATTTGTCACTGGCTGTTCAGGCAGCAAGATGGGAATTGCCTCCATTACAGTCAGGCAGTGTTTCCCTCCCTCTCTTTTTCTGTCTCAGTGTATTTGTGCGTATTCCATGCGAGCAGCCGGTGTCAAATTGCTTGGCACTGGAGCTGCTCAGGTTCGGGAAAGGTGTTTTGATTTCTTTGGCACCTGATTCACTCCCTCCCTCCCTCTCAGCCTTTTGCATAGGATTTTCTGCATTTCCATTAAGCCTGGTTTCTTTATAACTGCACTATTTCCTTGTGAGGCATGGGTTTGTGTATTTCATGTTCATACCCCTCTCCTTGTCTCTGACAGTACTGCCTCCGTACCCCAGGCAATGGAATCCCCGGTGATTTATTTATTTTATTTAATAGTTTGCAGCGTGAGAAAATCAGGAGTGGGCAACTGCACTGTGGCCGGGGGCTAGCTCACCCGCATGAAATCATCCCTTTAGGCTGCTCCCCACACAAGAAGCCTACACACACCCTTTTTGGCCTTGCAGTCCCTCTCAAAATGGTGACAGGAAGTTTCATGCATTTAAGGAGCTTTTGGCATGTTCTGGGACAAAATTTATCTCAAAACTGTGCTAAAATTGTAAAAATTGGGGATGTGGGAGGCTTTAGGAGTCTTGTGGGAGGCTTCGGGGCCACAGAATTGGGGCCCAGGGGCTGCATGTGGGCTGCTTGTTTCCCCCACCTGCTCTAAATTCAAGTCCAGCCCGTATCACTTCAAATATACCCTCCTCTGCTTTTCCACTCTCCTTGACATCTGAATAGTGGTGGAACCTGAGTAGCAGAATAGTGGAAACAGCTTGAAACAGCAACAACCCTACTTTTCCTGCCTTCCTCCAAGTAGCTGTATGTGGTCGTTCCCTCTCTTTCTCTCTTCTTACTCTACCTAAGGCTACGAGGTAGGCCGGTCTGAAATGAGGTGAGAGCTCCCAGTTGAGTTTTGTCTGAGCGGAGACTTGAACTCAGGTCTCCCTGGTTCTGGGCAGTTCTGTCTTTGTCTCTGCTGTGTAGCAACCACACTGGCTCTCTCATTGCCCGGTCCTCTGATTTTCTCCGTTGACATTTTTTTTCCCTGCCATTGGGCTAAATGGCAGGCTGCCCCTGGAACAATTCACGGTGCCAAAGCTGAAAATGTTCCTGTTGCTTGGGGCTGCCTAATGCTTCAAACATAACACATCACCGCACACACACAAAATCCTGTGTACTTTGCAATGATGAAACCAGGGCTGATGCAGACAGCTGGGTTTGCATAATTGCTTCGCTGGCAAGAGCCAGCTCTGGTGTCACGACGATGTTAGTTGTTAAGAGCTTGGGCGGGCGGTGGGAAAGCGTGTATTCCCCCAAGCGAGGCCAATTAATGCTGTGGGAGGAGGGCGCCTTGGCTTTCCAGATGCAGCCCTCCCACAGGTTTGCATGTAAAACCTGAATGTTTATATCTCTCTCTGTGTGTGTGTGTGTGTGTGTGTGTGTGTGTGTATGTTAGTGAGTCTCCCTCCTGCCTCCTGGTTTCCTGAAAAGGAACACCAAGGGGTTTTTCTAATGAATCAGTGGTGAGTAGTTCAACTTATCTGAGTAAGATGAGGCATGCGAGGGCTGATTCCTCCCTGATCTCATTCCCCCACCCCCTCGATGACTCAGAAAGTATTTTCTGCCATTGACCTCTGGCATTAATGACAGCTGTGTTGGGAGCCAGAAGCGGTTTTTCATCTTCTGTGTCACGCCTCAGGCATTTCCATTGGGCTTCCCCCTCCTGCAAAGGTGAGCCGGAAGAGACGGCCATCTAATCTGCTTTGTTTTGTGTTAGACCCTGAGGAGTCCATCAACCAGGACCGCTGCAAGCGCACTAACACTTAAAGAACAAGGTGCCTCTGGGCCCATTCCAAGGGCAGGAATTTGTTTTTAGTACCTGCATGATGGAGCGGTTTGAATCTTGGACTAGGACTCGGGGTTTGAAACTCCGTTCAGCCATGGCAACTCTGCCTGGTCAAGTTGCACACTCCCCATCTCAGAAAAAGGCAATGACAAACCTCTAAACTGGGCCAAGAAAACCATGCGATAGGGTTGCTGTGATCTGGAGTTGCTGTACAGGCGTATAACGTTGGACCCGGTGTGGAGCAGGGTTCAAATCCACTATGATAAGGTTGCCAAATTGGTGGTATACCATGGACTGCCAAAATGACTAACAAGTCAGAGACTGAATTGTTCCAAGAAACCAAACTGACTAGACTGAAGCTATTATACGTTGGCCGTCTCATGAGATATGACCATGAGAAAAGGTGATAACGCTTAGTAAAGTTGGGGGCAGTGCAAAAAGAGGAGGAACGTCGATGGGTGGGCTCAATCAAGGAAGCCACGGCCCTGTGCCTGTGGGCTACAGATGATTGGGACCCCTCTCCTTCGTAGGGTTGCCATAAGCAGAAGGCGACTTGAGGGCAACTGACAACAATGAAGGGTCGCCATCAGTTGCAGGTGGCTTGAAGACACAGGACAACAATTATTTGGACCGACTTGAGCTCACAAGTTCAGCCCTGTTCGTGTCAGCATCCTAGTTTAGGTGGAGAAAAGTCTTTTCTTTCTTTCCTTCTTGTGTTATCGTTCAACAGCTTGAGAGTCAAAAAGCCTTTGCCAAGAAGCTGCAAATCGCTCAAAGATCTCCCAGTGCATTCTAACCCACTTTCTGCCAGCCCCTGAGCCTGGGAGGGATAACCTTTCCTTGAAAAACTGGTTAATTTGCTTTGGTCTCTGTAATCATTTCGGCTGACGATCTGTTCCCAGATACCTGCCGAGTCGGCATTAAGGGCATCTAATTTCAGCCCTGGAGTGCGAAAGGTGGTTGGTTAGATCATTGGGAAGATATCCACCTCTTGTCCCGGTGAACTCTACTTGCCCTGGGGTGCCAGAGAAGTTCAGAAAGAAAACCCTATTTAACATGTATGATAATAGCTTCAAAGGTGTAATTTCAGGGCCCCGCCCAAGATAGTCAGACTAGTTCTGAGCAGACAGCTGGATTTTACATTTTCAAAAACCAAATTTTTTGACCTTTCTTCCTCTCAGCATGCTTAGGGGCTAGTTCAACTGAAACCTAAAGCCACCAGATTGCCTGGTAGGACTTGATTTGAATGCTAGCAGATTTTTCCTTCTCTTGGGTAACCAAGATGGTGAAAGGCCTGGAAGCCAAGCCCTGTGAGAAAGGACTTAGGGAATTGGATATATTTGCCTTGCATATGGAAATAAAGGTTATATATGTGATGTAGTGTGTATGCATAATATAGGTAACCACACCAGTGTGGAGTGGATTGAGTGTTTAGTCAGCTAAAAGTTCTGTACATTAGGAGATGAATCATAGTGTACACTTTGCCAGTGTAGTGTAGACACATGTGTTTATTTATAGTGTTTACACTCCCACTGTGCAGTTGGAAAGCCCGTCAGAGCAGTTTACAAGCCAATAAAAACACACAGACGGTCCTAGCCCTCAAGCTTCTTGCTGAAAAAGGCACTGCACAAAAGGAAAGGCGGATGGGGAGAGAAAAAGAAAACAAGACACCTCAGGCACAAATTCCCTGCCTGACAAGGTTCCTTGGACTGGTGGAAGGGCAGTTTGGTGACTGCTGGGGAGGAGTGTGTGGGAATTGTTGTTTTTCTTTTCCATCCTCATCTCCCTTTTTTGTCATGTCTTCTTAGAGTCTAAGACTGTGGGCATGAACTGCCTGGTCCTTTTGTTAAAAAGAAATGTATATTATCTAAAGCTCAATGAAACTGGCTTTTCAAGAGGATCGATAGGTCCCCTGCTGTCCCCAAGATTGTCTACTGAATTATGGTGAAGAACTCTGGAAGGCTGGGGGGGGGGGTCACATTAGCCCCTGGGAGACTTTGGAGGGCTGGACTCCCATATCACGTGCCCCACCCCGTGGATGCCTTCTTAGGGCATTTCCTTCCCCGACCGTTTTAGATCCAGGAGAGATCTTTTTTTAAGCAACAGGATGTGAGCAGAAATCACTTCCTGATCATTTCGTGTTTAACATAAATGGACTCTCTTGGAGAATGTGGTGAAAATGCCCCCAGTACCTCTAGAGGAAGAGCCAGCGTGGTGTAATGTTTTGAGCGTTGGGGACTGAGGTTCAGTTCCCTGCTCCTAGGCATGGAAACCCACTGGGTGACCTTGGGCATATCACACACTCTCAGCCCCAGAAAACCCTGTGATAGATTTGACTTAGGATCACCGTAAGTCCCTGTAATGCCCCCGGCGATGTATGAAATGTTAATCTCACGATTACTCAGACTCCGGCTTTGTAGACAAGCCCCTAAATTTGGGAAAATAGCCTGGAATGATAAAAGTGCTGTTTGTAACTATGACGGAGTTAAATCGATGTCTTCTATGAAAGCTTGATGTGGGCACCACGGCTGTGGGCTTCAGTGCCACAAAACTCTTCTGGGTTTTTTTTCCCCTCCCTGACCTTTCTTGTGGGCTGCGAGTGAACGTCATTGCCTCCTAACATCTTTTTTTATTATTAAAGGTTAACCACAACGATGAGTAAGGAACAGCGTTAATGGCAGCCCTGTGAGTCTAACCCACCAGATGTGTGGGCAGGCCGCCCGCCCGCCCTTAGTCATTCTGTGGCTCATGGATGGCCTAGACAAGGGAGCGGGGTCCGCAGGGGACACACCAACTCCCTTTTCTTGCTGAGCTGAGCTCCTGAGCCTGTTGGAGGTTCTTAAACTCCCGCTAATGGCAGCTGCCTAGTCATTAGCTGGAGCTTGTAGATTCGACCATATTCATTCAGTGGTAACTGATCCAAATCCCTCATTCAGGCATTGGATGGGCTGAGCTTTGACCTTTTGGAATAGGAACAGGTAGTTTCTGGAGGTCTAGAGGAGCAGGCGTCTCCCACGCACGCCGTCCCTGCTATACCTTGCAGCGTCATATACCCAGCATCCCATTTCTCTTAGGGTTTTCTAAGCAATATTTATTCTGATGATGTTTGCCTTTGCCTGAGGCAGAGAGAGTGTTACTTTCCCAAGGTCATCCAGTGGGATTTTGTGGCTGAGTGAGGATTTGAAGCCTGGTTTTTCACACCGTGCTGCCTGTGATCCCTCTAGATGTGGCTGGGCTTTAAAACCTGAAAGGGCCTTGCACCAGGATATTTGAAGAGAAAGTCTTGCTTCTCATACCTTTTTGGCTCCAGTGTTTGCATTCTCTCTCCATTCAGATAAGTGCGTTCCATGTACGTGAGCATGCATACTGGGTAGACTTTCCAACAGAGGCTGAAACTTAGATGCCACAGATATTTCCCAAACAGTCATGTGAATCCGTGCTACTCGACGTGGTGGTCCATGGACCATTGCCGGTCTGTGAAGCATTGGTTGATAGTCTGTGGCAAGATAGCCTGTGAAGCACTGCACAAAAGCGTGCTGAGTTACAATCAGATCTGTCTCCACTTGAGTCCACGCACATGAATGTGAACATTCCTGTTTTGGCTCTTGGGTTCACTGGGCAGTTTTGAGCCCTCTGTCCGTCAGCCTTGACTCCCTTCATCTGCAATATGAGGATCGTTGTTCTGAGGTTGCATGGGGTGGTACTTTTTGTTGTGATTGCAACAAAAAGTGTGTGTGATAAACGTTGAAGCATTTGTAGAAACAAACAACAGCTTGGGCGTCATTCTTTTGAAGAGGTGATGTTTCTATGTGCTGATCTTGGTTTTAATTGAACAAACACTCTTTAATTCCTGGGAGAAGCTGTGAAAAGAGAAGGAAATGCAGTGGGGTGGAATGCTGTTTGAAGCAGAGTAAGAATGTCAGCTGAATGTTTTTGGGTCAAGTTGAAGACTCTTCTAGGTTGGCGTCTTCCTGCTTCACTTCAGTGGATTTCTGTGGCCAAGCAAGGAATCAAATCCTGATCTCCCTAGTCCAAATCCAAACCCCTACATCACGTTGGCTGTATGGGGAGGTTAGGTAGCCCAGAACCAATGGTGGTATAGTTTGCATAAAAACATATACGTCTGCTGGGAAATAGAACATGTCATAGTTTCCTTTCTCACCATTGCAAACACTGAGGTGTTTTGTGAAAGCAAACAATTGCTGTTGATTTGATTTGTCCACCAAACATGGATCTGTTTTTCCAGTTGTCCTGAAACCACCTTTCTTTCTCTGTCTCTTTGTTTCAGGACAAACACCATGATGCTGCTCATGAAATCATTGAGACAATTCGGTAGGTATTAAGAGAAATCCGCGTAGCCATCTCAAGGTATTTTTCTCTTCCCTACCTTCTTGCACAATGCCATATCTCGGGGAATGGGCTTCTTTATGGTGAAGAAGCTAAAGAGAGTCATCCCTGGTTATTACTTGCATGGGAGACTGCCAATGAATAACAGGGATTGTAGGCTATATTTCAGAGGAAGGAACTGGTGAAACCACCTCTTGAGTATTGCTTGCCTAAAAAAACCCTGTGAAATTCACAGAGTCTGCACAAATCAGCAGGTGACTTAAAGATGGTTGAGCCTTGATGAACAGCTGCTAGACAGCAAACGTTTGGTGAGAGAAAAAGCCTAGTGGCTTCCAGTTTCTTGGGAGAACAGATGGGAGTCCTGTTTTCCTTTCCTCCCTGTTCTTCAGAGTAGTGGAACCTCCTGCTTCCTCTCTCACTTACAGAGGTAGCTGTGTAAACATGGCATCTCAAAGCAAGTTGTCTCCTCCTTCCCCCAATAAAAGGAACCAGAGCTATCTCCCTTTGGCAGTCCCAGCCAGCTGGACCCATTATCAGTGGGTAGCAAGAGCAGTTCACATTCCTCAGGGTTTTTTTCAAGAGTGGGGGGGGGACTATGAGCCCTTATTCTACTTCCTGAGAAGCATGCTTTTTCATAAATAATCCAAATCAAAACCACCATTGACCGTCTGGCTAAGTAGGAGTACAATAGGTCGCATTGATTAACTGGGACTAGAGGAGAAGGAATGTCATGTGTGACTTGGAAAGAAAAGAGTGGGGGAGAAAAAGAAACAGGAGACCTTCATGTGTGGATACGTGCAGCCTTGGTCCTGAGGAACTGCTTGTTCAGGGCTTCAGTTATCTTCCTTAGAAAACTCGGATGTAAATACTCAAAACATACCAGGTGGGTTCCTTATCAGGCTATCCTGCTCAGAGTAGCCTGTTGCTGTTTCTTTGCCACCACGAAACTGGTTTTCAGGGTTTTTGGTACAAGTAGTCCCTACCTGGGATCGCCTTTGAACCAAGGGTGGGAAGTGTCTGAGGATCTGGGGCTATTTTTGCCTTCCTTTGGACCTTTTCAGGCAGTTCCTCAACTTGAGTTGCACTGTACCTGTGTGTGTGAGAGTGTGCGGTCATATACCACACATAGGTTGCACTTTGGTCGCATTTACTGCTATAGGTTAGTAACCTTTGCCCACCTTATATGGGTGTTAGAAGAAGCATTCTTGAGATAAGGTGCATCAGGCCAAAGTAAAGTGGTGGTCCGTGAGCCATCAGCTGCCAGTCTCTGGAGAGTTTCCAGGAAAGAAAGAAACAATTGTTGTTAATGGGCACAGTTATGGTATTGACCCTTGGCACACTGGAAACAGAAGAATGTCGGTAGCCCACATCAGTTGGTTTAAGAGGCACGGATGTACATTCTCGTGGGCCTTCCAGAGATAATTAGATGCCCCAGCCCATCGCTCTCTGGAAAAGCACGCTTTTTCCACTACAGGGGATCTCATCCTCGCAGCATAAAAGCAAATAGGTATTTACTCATCTCTGACTTGGAAACAGGCATTGGTCTGTTCACCTGTGGTGGTTAAGAATGCTTCTGACTCATCAGCCAGGGGAGACTTTTCTGAATCAAAACAGATTCCTTCTGCTGTTCTGGCTGTAAACAGTTGGTGCTAAATGTGGTTGGGATGGGCAGCCAAACTTTAAATGAAGGAGGAAAGAAGTGGGAGACAAAAGTGTTGGAGTAATTATGGTGACTTATCTTGCCAGTTTTGTATTTATTCTCCTCTCTTCTTTCATTTTTCAGGTGGGTCTGCGAAGAAATTCCAGATCTCAAACTCGCTATGGAAAACTACGTTCTAATTGACTATGATACTAAAAGGTGAGAGGTAGACTGTGATTAATTAGTCCCCAGAGTGACCTGGTATACCAGGGCTAAGTAGGACACACTTAATTAGGCCTGTGAGTTGCAGCCATTGTCGTGAAAGGAGAACTCCAACAGCAGGGATAATTGAGATGTGCTTTGAGAGAGGCAGTAAATTGTTTAGTCATAGAAGAGATAAAAAAATGGGCCTCAGCTGCTGGAAGAAACTGCTAGAACTGAATGTGCACAGTCCTTCAGAGTCAGTTTCCACTAGCAACTGTTCTGTGTCATTAGGTAAGCTTCACCTTAGGTTGGCCCAGTGAATGGGGGAGTTCAAAGAGATTCTGTTATTAACAGCTCTGCTCAGCTCTTGCAAACTCGGGGTGGTTGTGGCTACCTTGACATCCCCTCTTGTAGAGGAAGCCCCTGCCTGTTGACGCCCCATTATATCTGCTGACTTGCTCTTTTGCACTTCCACATTAAGGACAAGTTCTATTAATTCAATGGAGGTTCCACTCTTTCATCAGTTCTTCTTGCTTACGGAGGCTCTCTTGGAACCACCCGTGTGTGTACTGCTTTCAAAACGACCGGAGAGAGGGGGAAAAAGGGGTACCAAGCCAGCTGAGAGACTTTGCAAGCAGCACGCGCCCTGTCAGTTCCAAGTGAGCCTCTGTAACTCCTTCATGCTCCCTACGTAAGGTACGTGGGTTCTGCTTTCCAACTAGTTCCGATTTCTGACAATGCTCTGGTTGCTAACCTGTCAGATAAATGGAGGAAGCCTGCACTGCAGTTCTGTCTTTTCCTACTTCCTTATCCAACATTATCATCTTTGGCGGTGAATCACATCTTCTTACGATGTGCCCGAAGTTTACGAATGCAGAGGTTGTGCTTGCGCGTAACATTAAACCAGGATTCTTGATTTACCTTGGTTTACTCTAAAAGAGCAGCACGTGGGTGTCTCTGACCCGTTTGCTCCCCACTTCAGACAAATCAACCAACCAACCAAACAGGAAGACGTTCTGGGATGGGAAGGGGAGGTTCCATCCGCTGATCTCAATGCATAGATGGCCTTGTTTGGGGACGAGAGTGCTTGCTAAGCCCTGCCCTAAAGAATTTGAGATTTGAAGGTTATTAAATCTGTAGCTGCAAAACAGCACTCACTGCACTACTGAGTTTACAATTGGGGCTGGTTGCTGTCTGTCTTGAAGTGAGCCTGGCAGTGAACTTACACCCCGTGCCACTGAAACAGTGAGGCAGTCACGTGCTCCATTATCTCTTCCAGCAAATTCGCAGGACATTCATCACTCCCGCAGTACCTCACTCCTGAAAGTTTTGAGTTTCACTTATTTTAGGAACAAGCAGGTTTAAGCACCTTGAGGCTGAACACCTGAATCTGAAACGGTTCTTTTCTACGTTCCCGTTCTTTAGCTTTTGGAGAAGGTAGTTCAGTGCCCTCTCGCACGTGGAGTTCAGGCAAATACTAAATCCTGTGTACCTTCTTCAGTGTCAGTCAGGGATCTACGTTAATTATTAACTAGGATGGACTCTGTTTGCAGCATGTTGGCGACGTCTCCTCACGGACCAGTGTGTTTTACTTCGTTTTATTTCAAAGATCTGCGTCCCCAGCAAAGGAGATAACTTTAACCACTTTAACCTTGTTCCAGATCCTTGTGGATTAAGTTTCTCAGAGTCTTGGAGGCATCAGTGCAGTCGATACAGGCTGCTGTTGTGCCCAAAGGCCGTCCTGTTTGCAGAAATTTGAACATGTTTTGTTTATCCTGGAATATTTTCGGTCAGCGTTCAGTCAGACTGTTTATACCAGCCCACCCCCCCGCCCCAGGCCGTTTTAACCCAGTCTAAAATTGGAAAGAGCAGCAAATAAAATCTAGGGCTTTTCAGTCAGTCTGGGTGTGGCCAAAGAGAGAATGCAGCACTGACCCACGTGCCCTTGAGGCTGAGAGCCTTTGCCACCGGGCTCTCTCTTTCGGAAGGTGGGCTTCCAGAGGCTGTCGTGACCCAGTTTCCTCCCGTGCGGCCTTGGCGGGGCTGCGCTCTGTGAGCGGGGCTCCCAGTGAGGAGGTTTGAAATCTGATTATGCAACGGGGACATGTGACTCCCTCCCCAGGCAGCGCTCCTCCCTCCCTTCTCCCGAGATGCTTCTTTAATCCCTTTGTCAGGGCGGTTGAGTTGCTTGGTTTGAAAAAGAAAGGCGGTCAGACCAGCCGGACAGCCCTGCAGGATGAGTTTCATGCTGGCAGAGTTCAGGAGGTCTCTCCTTGGTTTTTTGCTGCCAAATAACATAGTAGGATAGGTTTGAGGGCTGCACGGACTGTGGAGACCAGGGTTCTAATCTCCCCACTCAACCATGAAAACCCACTGCATGGCCTTGGGCAAGCCACCTGCTGTAATCCCTGAAAGCTTGTGCTGAAATAAATGGGCTTGTCTTCAAGATTCTTTCTTCCCTCTTGAAATGAAAAAAGGGATATTTTGCAATGCCAGGCTTCTGCTGGTGCAAGAGCTGACTGCAACATTCTCTACTTCCTGCTGCACCATCCCAAAGCTCTCCAGAGGACTAGAAAAGTACAGCATACTCTCCTTTTTTCTGTCAAAAGCAAAGAAAAAACCATTCCCAGAAATACCCACATGTTGTTAATATTTTATGAATAAAGCCCAAAGAGGATCAAAGGAGAACTTCCTTTTTGCGGGACATACCATGCTAAGCCCATTTGGTAAACTGCCTGCTATTAGTTTTCTTTCACAGCATAGATAAGAAGAGAAACCAAACAGATTAAATTTCTTCAGTTTGAGCAGTGGTCTTTGGGGTTCTCAAACTCATAAAGTTTTAAAACGTGATCCTTCATGGGAATAATTTCGGCATTGTTTAAATGTTGCTTTTAAAAAAAAGTGGTACTATGGAAGCAAGGATTTGCATGGAGACTGGGATGTCATTTGCCCTGGCTTCTGTGGGGCATTCATGGTGGGGCTTGTATCCCCAGGTCTCTCAGGAGCATGTGTTTGTCCAGGTGATTAATTTGTCTTTTCTCCTTCCATCTTTTCAGCTTTGAAAGCATGCAAAGACTTTGTGACAAATACAACCGCGCCATCGATAGCATTCACCAGTTGGTATGTATTCCTTGCTGTTCCACTCAACTATGTTTGCCTCTTGTCTGGATCACTGATATCAAGGCCAGCAAGCCACTCTGAGAGCCTCTTGCAGTGGTAGCACTTTAAATGTGGGCCCTGTTGCACAATCAGTTGTACAGATGGGAGATAGGAGCGCTGACAGTAGTGGTATAAATTTTTCCACTACCCTAATATATCAGATCTTGGTTTGGCTCTGCATGGCACGGAGGATAAATAAATATTCTAAATCAGCTTTCTCATCCTTTTCACCCTGGAGGAACCCTTGAAATAATCTTCCGGTCTCAGGGAATCCCAGGATAAAAATTAATTTAAATCTATGGCATAAAAAAACTTTCTTTTTTTAAAAAATCATGATCTCTTGCAGAACCCCTAGTGACCTTTGGTGGAGAAATCCTGCTGTAAACAACATAAATATAATCAACTCTCCACATTTTCACGTTTCACTTTCGTAGGTTTGATTATTTGTGAGTTTCTCCAATTCCTGCACTCCCCAACCCAGGTGCTGCTTTTCTGGAGGAACCTTTCCTCAGCATTTCCGATCAGGCCACACAGCCCTTTAAAAACCCACCTCTGGTCTTCCTCCTCCTCCACCAGCTGCTATGTGCCCAGCTAAGAACAGCTCGTAGCCTGATTTCTCAGCATCACAAATCCTCTCCTGATGTGCCCCCATACTCACGGAAGGAGATGGGTACCACCATACCCTTTCCCTCTCCTTTCCCTGGCCTGGTTTGGACCCTGGGTGCCCCCTCTCCCCACCATGTCTTGACCCCCTTGCCGCAGATAACACACATGCACATTTTGATATTTGTAATTTTTCCACTTTTGTCGGGGTCCTGTGCCCCTAACCCTGGCAAATGTGGAGGGCCAACTGTATACTCCAGATGGCCCTGTTGTATTTTCATTTATTTAAAATGCTTTAAAAAATAGTCATATTGAATATTATCCTGTGGCCAAAACTGACCAACAGTGGCTCTTTCTCGTTGAGAATTAATCCATTATATTAAAACCTATTCTTGTAAGTTTTCAGTGAAAGCTCACCATCTCAGTTTTGAAGAGCTCAGCCTCTTTTTGACAAAAACATCTCTCCTGTTTCATTAACGTTTAGATGTAACACTCATTTTCCAGAAATAACTGGAGAGTTTATTAAGTGCAGATTTTCTGTGGCGTATAGCCTCCTTTTAAAATACTCTCCTAGAAGTGTGTCATGGCAGTGGTCCATGGATTTAAGAATTCCTTGAGTTCATGAATACATCTGGGTAAAAAATTTCTTTGTGATGGATGTGGGTGGTAGAAGAAGGAAAGGCCTATTTTCTGTTTGTTTGTTTTTTTATTTTGTTTTTTAAATAGCTACATTTTCTCAGTCTTCAGTTTCGGGGGAAGTGGATTTCTGTTTAGGCTGGGTTGCAAGCTTTAATTTTGGTGGGTTCATCAGTGCAAACTTTGGTTTATTGTTTGGTACAGTTAGATTTTATTATGGGGGAGTTGAGAGTCTCCCTTTGTCTGTCCCTTTGTCTGATCCTGAGGCCGGTGTGGTTCTGGATCGTTAACAGTGGTAGAAGAAGGAATTGCTATTTGAGCTTTAAGTGGTTATCCTCCCATAGCGCCGTTCCTTAAAATTCGGAGGCTCTGCCAAACCACAGTTTTGTTGAAGCTTAGCTGCAATTCAATGTGAAGTCTGGATTGATGAGTTGTGGTTCACCTCCAGCCAGCAGGCCAGGATAGAAAAATTACAATTCTGTAATGGATTTGCAAACCATGGCTGGTGCTAACTAGTGAGAATGTTAAGCAGAGCCATTCTAGAATGGAACACGAGTTTCCAGCCAGGCACCGTGAGGACTTTTATGCTCGAAGCATTAACTTTAGATTCACAAGAGAACAGATACGGCTGCAAGAAAAAAAGGCTAAGGTGGGTTTTTTTGGTTTTGTTTTGCTGTTCTCCAGTGGAAAGGTACCACCCAACCCATGAAACTCAACACCCGTCCTTCCAATGGGCTGCTGCGCCACATTCTCCAGCAAGTGTATAACCACTCAGTGACCGACCCAGAAAAACTCAACAACTATGAGCCTTTTTCCCCAGAGGTGTACGGAGAGACTTCTTTTGACTTGGTGGCCCAAATGATTGATGAAATTAAAATGACCGAAGACGACCTGTTTGTAGACTTGGGCAGTGGTGAGTGATGATTCCCGCACAGTTCCCTCTCTGGTACCCAGTCCTAAGAAAAACCTTGTGTAGAATTTGTATTTTCAGAAGTTTTCCTGAAAATTCATGCATAAAGTTTACGAGAATGATATTCCCCCTCCCCACAATTTTCATTCTGTGTATGTATGTGGGGGAGATAGGAGAGAGTGAGGGGGTGAGAGGACGGTCTGTCCTGTTTCTCCAGAGCCCCACACGTTGCCCGTCGTTGCCATAATCCAAACAGATGTTTTAGTTAGACTGCGCGCTGTATTTGTCTTGCCGATTCCATTCCTCTGCCACCGCCGTAAAACTTCCCAGCTGTACGTGCCGCTGCAGCAAGTCTTAATATTAAGGTGATTTTTTTTTTTTTAGGTATCAGGTTTCACTGTTGCCTCTTCCTGGAAACTTAACTGGCAGTGATTTAATGGCTGCCCCTCCATTACTGGCATGGCTTCCTATGGTCCAATCAATGAACAAAGGAGGTAGTGATGAGGGATTTTTCCCCTCCCTCCTCCCCGTATGATGATTCCCTGAAAGGAAAAAAAAGAAAAGAAGTTGTTGTTGTTGTGCCTTCAAGTCGTCTCAGTCTTATCACACCCTAAGACAAACCGGGACGGAGGTTTCTTAGCAAGATTTGTTCAGATGGGTTTTTTTTCCCTTGCCTTCCACTGAGGCTGAGAGAGTGTAACTTGCCCAGGGCCACCCAGTGGGTCTCCATGGCCAAGCGAGGATGGGAATCTGTCTCCAGAGATGTAGTCTAATGCTCAAACTACAGCAGAGAGAAAGAGAGGGTGATTTTCATGAGCTGAACAGCTCTGGGCTGTTGGCTAGACTAAACAGTGTCTTGAACAGGTGAGCGAACCCACATTCACGCTTAGTTTCGAGAAGCCAGTGTCTTGAGCACTTGCAAACCTCTCTGTGCAAATCTAAAGACCAGAGTGGCTTTGCTTACACTTTTGGGATTCGGTAGGCTGGTGCCTTGGAAGGCATTTTTCACTCTAGCTGCCATCGCTCTAGCTCCCATCTCTCCCAGCTGGGAGAGGTGGGGTTTGTACTCAAAAGCATGTAGAGGAAAGCTCAGTTCCCTCCTTGTTTCCCGGTGGGGCCATGCCGGCACGCTCTGCTGGGTCTGCTCCTTTGAAGATACGTCTGGAAAATGTTGATTTGGAATGTGGCGGCCAGACTTTTCTCTCTGCCACCTGGATACCGGGAACATTTAGCTCTGATCTTACTTTGGCAACATTGGCTCCCCATTTGCTTTTTTGGCTAAATTCGAAATGGGGGTTGTTGCCTTTGAAACTGGTTCCTGTGTGCCAGCACTGCTCCTATGAGAATATGGGCGGATGCTTTTTTCAAAAAACGATCTAATATTTATTAATTTTAGTTCAGAGATACAAAGAAACTAACTTACAACTACACAGACGGAAAACTAGTTTACAAAGAAACTAACTTACAACTACAAAAAAGGAAGAAAAAAGAAACTATACGGAAACAATTTACACATATAACTAGAACTAAAAATAATAACAAAACCTGTTGCTAAAAAACTAATTATACTGAGCTCATGCTTCCTTCAATAACTAACTAAAACACAAAAGTGTTCTGACTCCCTCAAGCAAACTGTAATGAAAAGAAAAAAAAAATCAATGAATGTCCCATATCTTATTCTACTATTATAGCTCTGTATACGTTGAGCTTCCTAGAATTATTAATAACCATACGCACAGATTATTACATCATGAAAATTCTTGTGCTTCCAAAAGATAAGGAGGGGGTGTTTTTAAGAAAGGAGCCGGACCTTGGCCTTTTTTTTTTTTTAAAGTGAAATTCTCATATAAAATTCCATATTGACAGGCTGTAGCCACAAAGGTTTCTTTCTAATTGATTTGTACTGCATTTGCAAGGCAGAGCTACATTCTAGTGAGTCATACCCGTGTGTGCCTACCTTCCCGAAGAGCTCCACTGATAAGCTTGCAGTTATCTTTATTTCTTTATTTCTACACCTTCTGCATCCCCAGCTGGCTTCCTGTATTGCTTTGTAGCTCAGCTTTTAACAGTGCTCCGACTACTTGAAAGACTGTTATCTCCCCTTATAAACCAGAGTCTTAAGATCCTCAGGGGAAGGCTTTATTTCCGTCCCACCGCCATCACATTTGGTGAGGATGTGGAAGAGAGGGCCTTCTCAGTGGTTGCTCCCACCTTGTGGAATTCTCTTTCATGAGAGCCTTGGCTGGGCTCTTCCCTCCTCTCTGTTCACACGCAGGCAAAAACCTGCTGGTTCAAAGCAATTGCTTACTGGGGTGGAGAGATGTGTTGTGTGCCTTCAAGTCGTTTCTGACTTGTGGCAACCCTATTGCGGTGTTTGCTTGGCAAGATTTGCCTTTGCCATTCTCTGAGGCTGAGAGAGTGTGATGTTGCCCAAGGTCACTCGGCTTTTGTGGCCGAGACGGGAATTGAACCGATCTTATACTAAATTATGATTTTAATACGACAATCTTTTTATTGCGTTTTGATTTCATTGCTGTGTTTTTAGCTTATGTTGATTTGTTTTGTGGGGCACGCTGGCAGAAATGCAGCATATAAGTGCAGTAAATATTCGAGTAAATAATCAAGTAAATAGCACTTTTTCCATCTCTGTCTCTGTCTCCCGCTCTCTGCCCCCTCCTTCCATTGCAGGTGTGGGTCAAGTTGTTCTACAGGTAGCTGCGGCCACAAACTGCAAACATCACTATGGCGTGGAGAAAGCGGACATTCCGGCCAAATATGCTGAGGTACCCCAGCCTCTTGAATGAGCGCATATTAGGAACTGTACATGGCACAAAGAGATTCAAACTGTGGTGCTGTGTACACTGGGCTTTAAAAACAAACCTGGGACCTCTGTGAACTCTGTTCTCTGCCCCTTAGCGATGTCCTGTCCCCTGAAAATGGAGTAAGGTTCTAGTCCTCGTGACTTTGCATAAAGTATTGATTTAAACGTGGACCTAAGAAGGTCCATCCCGTCAGGCCTAGGAATGTAACTCTTCACTGATTTTGTTCTCATAGTAATTTGACAAGTTTCTTCCCACTGCCAGAAGCAGTGCTGCTTTCAAAGACTGTATCTTCTGTTTGGGACTTAATTCAGCACAAAATTGGCACCTTTTCCCGTTACAAAATAGCATATTCTGTTTCCTGTGCACAAAATCCCATTTTCTGTTGGTGGGGTGGGGGAGCCACAAATGCTAAACAAATACAAGCAAAGCAAATTGCCTGTCTCTGAGTGTGACTTGCCCAAGGTCACCCAGCAAGTTTTCATGGCCAGGTGGGGACTTGAGTCCTGGTCTCCTAGAGTCGTTCTCCAACCCTGAAACCACTGACCTTGTTATCCGATATCTTTCCAACATGGCAGGGCTGGAATCTAGGCTGGGTTGAAAAGGTAACTGTCCAGTTTAGTAATAACAAAATGTTTTTCTCTGTCTCCCATCTGCTCATGCTTTTGTAGACGATGGACAAAGAATTCAGAAGGTGGATGAAATGGTATGGGAAAAAACATGCAGACTACACAGTGAGTGAAACTGAACCACAAAGTTTATTTTTAAAAGTTAAAAAAAAAATCCCTCTCTCTCTCTCCCTCTCCCTCCCTCCTCTCTCTCTCTCTCTCTCTCTCTCTCTCTCTCTCTCTCTCTCACACACACACACACACACACACACACACACATTCCCTTTCCCGCACTTTCCACAAGCCAGATAATGGACAAATATCTTCATTGTGGTCTGAGAATTTGTGAATGGGATTTGGGCCTTGCTATGTTGAAAGAGAAAATCCATGTGATGACAGTGCCCTATTTCCTTGTGACTTTAGGCTGAAATAAACCAGCATATGAGCAAACAGCATGTTAGCATGTGTGTGTCCCATTAGTTTCTGCTTTGCGCAAACCAGTAGACAAACCAGGGGAGAAGGAGAGTTTTGTGTAATGTCTTAACTTGGCTTAGTCCAAAGTTAACCATAATTGTGTTTGTGTAACAATAATCACACGACATTCTCCCTCTGTCATCGTGACTTCATCTACTCCTGTGAAGGAAGGGGCGCAGTGGCCTCATTCCTCATTCACTTCCTGCCTTATTAAGCCGGAATCCACAGCTTAAAGTCAAGATGGGAGTGTGGCCATTGGGTCCAAAAGTCGAAAGACTGAAAGCTTAGCTATTTGTGAGATTTAACCCCTGAAGTCTTTTTTTCTAGTTTGTTTATTTGTTTTGGACAAGAAGACGAATGCACAGTTACTATTACAATCACAATCAAAGAAATAATTGTTTGACCAAAAGAAAAAAGAGAAAAAACTAAGTGTAGAACACAATACTAACACATTAAAGTAAAACATTAAACACGAACTAAAACACTAAATGCTAACCTACCAAAACACAAATCCTCCAAGCCAAGCTGAAAGAGGAAAAATAAGAAAAGGAAAAAAATATGATTTTACCCTTACAGATCCAACTAAGTAATCCTGGTAGAATTGCTATTGTCTGTAGCCACAGATTATTGCATTGTTAGTTTTCTTACTGCTCGAAAAGTCCGTAAACAATTTCCAATCTTTAAAAAAAAAAGTCCTCAGTTGACTTGCCCTTTAAAACTTAAACCAGTTTGGGCTAACTCAGCAACCTCAACATGTTTCTGAAGTCATTCTGAAAGAGAAGCCCTTTTCTTTAAATTTCAAGCCTCTTTAACTATTTTAAGAGCGATGTGCATCCTCAATCTCTGGGAATTTCTTCCTGCGTTTCCTGAGTTTTTGCTGAGTGCGAAAATTCCTTGTTGCAATTAAAGCAGACAGATGGAGTTTGTGTGGCTCCTGCACAAACACATTCGCTTCTGAACACTATCCAGGTATCTGGGGAGTATAGCAACATGGAGTTCGATGCAAAGGGATTCAGTGATTATTTCTGCCGTAATGCTGTCTTTCCCCACCTTCCACTTTCCTTAAAATGCTTTCTGACCTGTTAATTTTCACCCCAGCTTCCCTAATAAACAATTGCTAGAGGAGAGGAGATGAGCATAAACGACACTAGTATGGCTTGCAAGGGGGAAATTAAATCTTTTGCTAATATCTTTGAATGTTTCCAGGGTGGGGTGGGAAGATATTATGTCCTCTTTCTCTCTTCCCTCCCCTTTCTTGGTATTTGCCAAACCTCTGCACCCTCTTCTGAATGGGGACCAGTCCATGAATTGAGATGCTGCAGTTTTGTTCTTTTCAGCCAAAGAGAAGGCGACATTTGTTGCTGTGAAGTTTCAAATTTCAGACTGAAACCAAATCTGTCGCTGGGTTTTCTTGGCAAGGTTTGTTCAGAGGGCGTTTGTTGTGGCCTTCCTCTGAGGTGGAGAGATAGTGACTTGCCCAGTGGGTTTCCGTTGCTGAGTGGAGATTCAAACCCACATCTCTCAGAGCCCTAATTCAGTACTCAGACCACTAAACCACACTGGCTGGCACCTTCAAGTGGACTCCTGACTGTCCCAGGGTTTTCAGACGTAGCCACTTTTGAGACAGGTGGCTGTTCTGTTCCTCTTGTTATGCTTCTGGTGTTGTTGTTAGCTCAGTGTGTCGAATGTTGTTATGTTATCATGTGCCTTTGAGTCAACTCTGAGTCGTGTCAACCCTATCACAGGGTTTTTTTGGCAAGATTTATTCAGAGGAGCTTTGCCCTTGCCTCCTTCTGGGGCTGGGGGAGACTGTGACTTGCCCAAAGTGGGCTTCCATAGCTGAGCCGGGATTCGAACCCTGGTCTCCCGGAGTCTTAGTTGAACACTCAAAACTGCTATAGAGGTCCCTCCCTCCGCTTTCATGAGGGTTTGCGGCATGGAACCCTCGCAAAAGTGAAAAAACTGCAAATACCTCCCCCTCTTTTGTGATCCCCCTAGAATGTGATCTGGAGCCAGACGCAAGGAAATTGGGTGGGGAGCTCTGGAGGGGAGGAAGGAAGGCACACATCCCTGCCCCCCCCTTTCCCTTGCTTTTTGCCTCAGTGTGGTTTCTCCATGCTGGGGCCAAAGGCAAGGGAATGGGAGAGGGAAGCTCTGGAGGGGAGAAAAAAGGCACGCATGCCCCCACTTCCTTCTTTGTGCCCAGCAAAATGCAAGGGGGACGAGAATGGGCGGAGAGGCACGCCTCGCAAATAATCAAATTTGTGAATGTCAACCCCACAAGTGTGGAGGGAGGACTGTATATCACCCCACCTTTCTCACATAAACAAAGGGGAGGGTCCAAATGGGGAGCGGGGAGCAAACTTCGTATAGCTCTCCAGGAACCTTTCCATGCTGAGTCACAGAGGTATTATTCTAGTTCAACTGATTGCGTGTTCCTGCATGGCAGGGGAATTGTAATGGATGGCCCTTGTTGTCTCTTTCAACTGTGTGAATCTATGATCTGCCATGGCGGTGTCCCGTGGGAATCCTGAGATTTGCGCAGGGAGGGGAATTCTCAGCCGGGGAGCTCTGGTGCCTTCCTCAAACTACATATCCCGGGATTCCCATACGATGCAGCCGTGGGAGTTAGAATCAGGTCAAAGAGCTATAGTTGTATAGTATGAAAGGGCCCCAGGTTACACAGAAATAAGACAAACATAACCAGCCATCTCTTATTAATCTGTAACTAAGACATATTCTGATGGAAATATAAGGATGCCCCTGAAGATTTCTTTTCTCATTTCCCCCTCCCGACATGCACACCTTTCTAATTGCTCCTTGCTTCATTAATCATGGTTTTCTGCACCTTTCTCCTCCTTCCCTTCACCCAGCAAGGGCCGTTTAACGGCTAATAATACAAAAGGTCAGTGGGACAGTAGTTAGTTCCTGAAAAATAATCTTGGTTTTAAGCGGGAAGAATTTAGCCGCCAAGTTATTTGAAAAAAGCCCTCCCATGCCTCCTGTGGGTTTGAAACAAAACCTCACGTTCGGCAGCTTAGGATTCCTGCCGTTCGTTTGTTGTTGTCTTTCCTTCTTTCTTTCTTTTTTTTAAAGAATGTTATTTTAAAATAGCTCTGTGTGCTATTCCAGACAGAACAAACAATTCTTTGTGAGCCAAGCGTCTTGCACGGAGGCTGCTGGAACGAGAGTTTCTCTGTGTGTGCGTTTTTGGCGCGTTCCACCAGCTGCTCAGACGGGCCACAGTTTTTTCCTGCTGGGAATACGGCTCCTCTTTTCTTAGGGATAGTGTTATGTTTGTTGGATCCTTTTCCAGATTTGTTGCAAATTCCAGAAAAACCGACTTCTGGAAAGCTCCTGCTTTCTTAAGCCCCTCTGTGGCTTTGTCTTCTTAAGCCTTCCTGTGGCTTCATTTTTTCCCTCATCGCTTTCTTTGGGGTACCAGCAGGCCTCTTGGCTGACTTTGCTGTGGCCATTAATGTGATTTTCTACTGTGTTGGGGTTGGATAGGGTGGAGCGGTTCTCCCCAGTGCCAACATGTGGAAAATTCCTGCAAAATTAGGAAATTCTCCCTGTAACAGGAAAATTTGGAATAAACAACCAGGATGCTAAACTCCACGATTTTCAAGAGAGGCTTTTGTCTCTGTCTTGCCATCTTCCCCGGATGTTTGGCGGTTGCAAGGGGCCTTCCTGGTGGGTGCCCGTAATCTTTGGAAGTACGGAACAACTGAGTCGATTTCCACCCAGCCAGTCTTAGCCTGATATACCAGGGCTCCCTCATGGCCCAGGAGGATGGGGAGAAAAATCTTTTGCAGATGGTCCTTTCCATTCATTGCTCGCTAAGCAGATTAGGTTTCTACAAATGAGACCGTGAAAGGGAGATTTGGGGAGGAGCAGCAGTTTCTACGGATGCTGCATGTGCCGTGGCTGTTCCAATTATCCTGACATGCCACAGCTTCCCAGTATGACGTTTGTCCTGCATAAAAGGAGTGGGACTGGAAGACAGATGTGCGTCACTGTCATACGCCGCTCCCCCCAATTTCAGTGCCATATTTGTACTCCGGAGATATCCATACAGTTCACCTTTTCTTGGCTGATTGTTAATTCAAGTTAACAATTAGCCTTAAGAGATTTATTTAAATCTATTGTAATGTAGTTTGTAATGTGCTAAATGCTTTCAAGAAACAGATGCCTTCCAGTTTCTGGAAATTTGTTTGTCTCTGGTCACTTGGAGGCCATTCTTCCTTGCTAGAGACAACCATTTATTCATTCATTCAGGGCGTTTCTTTATAATGGCAACATCTCCAAGGCTAATTAGAAGGTCTGTCCTGTGGGACAAGAGAACTTCCCTCTCGTAAACACCCGCACAACAACCCTGCGAGGTACGTCATGCTTACAGAGCACGATTTGAGTGTCAGGAGTGAGGTTTTGAACACCGGTCCTCTTAATTTTAGACCAGCACTCCAGGGGAACCTGTGGCCTTCTTCACAAAATCATAGAATCACAGAATTGTAGAGTTGGAGGAGACCCCTGGGGCCATCAGTCCAACCGTCTGCTGTGCAGGAACACACATCAAAGCACTCCCAACAGATGGCCATCCAGCCTCTGCTTAAAAACCTCCAAGGAAGGAGGAGACTCCAACACAATCCCAGGCAGCATTTTCCACTGCCAAACAGCTCTGACTCTCAGGAAGTTTTTCCTTAGGTTTTGGTGGACTCTCTTTTCCTGTAGTTTGAATCCATTTCTCCTTGTCCTAGTCTCTGGAGCAGTGGAAAAATTGATGTTTTTAGACTGCAGTTCCCATGATCACCCACCAGCAGGGTTGAGGGCAGTGATGGTGGGAAATAGAGTCCCAACATCTTCCCGAAGGAGGCAGGTAGGAGGCCCCTAGCTCTTTACTACGTTGGCTTGAAAGATGCACCAGGAAACCTTCGTGAGCCAAAAAGACATGCTTAGTTCGGTTTCCACAGCAGCAGAAGCAGTCCTCCAGTCTCTCTGTGCTACTTTTTCCTCTTCTCTAACACAAAGAGTAGTAACAGATCATGCACCTCACCCTTGGTTTTCTTTTTCTCTTGCTTTAGCTGGAAAGAGGTGACTTCCTTTCGGAAGAATGGCGAGAGAGAATCGCAAACACGAGGTACAGTGCTAGTTGATTTTTTTTTAATTTGGATTTCCAGAAGTAAAATCGTTTCCCCTAAACTCTTCTCCTTCCTAATGTGGGGTGTATATGTAAATCACTCCCTCCGGTGGAAGATGGCTATCAGTATTGGTGCTGCCACAATCCCTTCCCCAGCTTCCCAGGGCCCTGTTCCTTTGGGTTTGCAATCCCTTGCGCGGAAGAATGTTGGAAACGTAAGGGCATTCTTGCAATACAGTAGCAAGTTCCCCCTCCACAGATGTTGCTTTCTGTGGCTCGGTTACTGTGCTCAGCCTCTCACAAATTCACCTTCCTTCCTCCCATCCTTTGCCCAAATCTGTCCCCTGACATTCGGGTGATGGCACCCATGCCTAAACCTACACCTTGCCTGCCTGCTTTAACCTCTCCTCCAGCAACACCAGAACAGAAAAAAGCTCTGGCATTGAACAAAGGCTTTATGCTTTAGTGTTTTATATTAAGATCTGAGGAGAAATGGAGAAACGTATTTTATGAATCCAGAGCCTGCTGACATTTATCTTTCTCATTTTTTCCCCCGCAACATGTGGTTAAATATTACAATTCCTTCAGCAACATCTGCATGCAATTGCTTTTTTTATTTAGCTCTTTTTGCCAAGGCAGAAACTATTTCCCCCATGTTGAGCTCTGGCTTGAGTTTAACCTGATCAGAGGCCTCTTGAGAAACAGCGATAATGCTCTTAAATGCCTCCCTGCCCCGCCTTGGCAGCTGTGTGTATATACCCCTCCTTGCTCCTCACCTCTTTAAAGTGAAACCAAGATGCTTGCCTGTTTTTCCCTAACACTCTCGTTTCCTTACAGTGTTATTTTTGTGAATAACTTTGCCTTTGGCCCTGAGGTGGATCACCAGTTGAAGGAGCGATTTGCAAACATGAAGGAAGGTAACGACTCGATTCCCCTGTGGACAGTGCTTGTGGTATTTTTCAGTTTTACTGGGGGGAAAAAACTAAGGTGGAGCAGCAAGTGGTCAGTGCCCTGCGTGCTGAGATGTGCGGTGTGCTTGTGAAGACTTTTTGTGTGTGTTGGTGGCTCTGCGTGCCTTCCAGACACTGATCTGTTCATTCCTCATAGCTTCTTGCCTTTGTCACTCCTGCTCTCTGTTTTCACACTGGAAAGCTTTTGGGGCAGAGACCTCTTGTTTCTGTTTCTCTGCAAAGTTCAGTACAAGCATCCCCCACTTATTTGACAGGTTAGGGACCAGAACGCTGTCAAAATGCAGAAGTCGTTGGAAAGCAGAACCCGGTAAATAATACGCTATATATTTATTCAAGCTCAAGTTTCCTCCGAGTTTTTGTTCTGGGCTCTCTGTTTTCCTTTTCTTCCTCATCCATCTTCGTTTCTGAGGGATGCACAGCAAATAGACTGAGTCACCTTCGGTAAATACTGCGTAAGAGTTGCACTGCGCACAATTCCAAAGAACTCCTCCATACACTGGCGCTACCATCAGTATTACAATGTTAAGGACTTCCCCAAGAAGGTGCTTCCTAATGCCACAAACCAGGGATTGGCAAAATGTGCCCCACAGGCCACTAGTGGTCCTTGGACCCCACTTTTCTGGTCCCTAAAGGCCCCCACCAATGCCCCAAAGCCCCTAACCCATTCATTCAGTTTTAAAAAATTGTTTTGTTTGGTGTGATTTGGGCATCTTGTCTCAAAACTGTATATAGAAGCCCTCAAAATGTGCAATAATACCCCTTGCTCGACATCCCGTTGAGAACCCCTGCAGCACCCCAGTTACCTCTTAGGACCTTTGTAGTCCTTCTCTAAAGTGTCAGGAAGTGACACAATGTCTCTTCTGGGCCCCATTTTGGGAAGTACCCTGATGAAGGCGCTCTTTGGGTTTGGCGATGGAACATAATTGTTTTGTGCATCTTGGGTGTGTAATGGCTGCATTCTCTCAGTGTCAGTGGCTCTTTTTCATTGAGTCTCTCAGACTTCGTTTCTTAAGCCTTCACCATAGAGTTTCCTTGGAAGCCCAGCAAGTAGGTTCAAAACCTGAGCAAAAAATTATAAAAAGCTGAGTTGTGCCCCAGTCTAGGGTAATCGTTGCAGTAGCATCAGGACTTGTGTCCTTTCTCTGGTGCCAGTACCAGCTCTGGAGATCTTCTGGCCACCTAGACTAGGTTTTTCAGGGTGCTTTGACCTCTACTAGGTGGGTAGGTGGGTGATATCGTACCTCTGCCCACATCCTTGGATTCAGCTCTCTTGCCAGCAGAAGTCCAGCATTGGGCTCGGCATGTCATACAGATTTGATGCTGCCACATGTGCATTACTTAGCATGACTAGGAACAGTAGAATAATTCTGCCTCTTTTAACAGTTCCCAAAGAGGTCGCAGCTAGTGAAATAAATCCTTGATTATTTCATCTTTGCTCCATCTTCTACCTGACATCCTGTCAGGTCTTTAAATATGGTTATCATAGAATCATGGAAATGTAGAGTTGGAAGAGACCCCAGGGGCCATCCGGTCCAACCCCCTGCCATGCAGGAACACCCTCAAAGCACTCCCAACAGATGGCCATCCAGCCTCTGCTTAAAAACCTCCAAAGAAGGAGACTCCACCACACTCCGAGGCAGCAGATTCCACTGCCAGATAGCCCTGACCGCCAGGAAGTTCTTCCTGAGGTTCAGGTGGAATCTCCTTTCCTACAGCTTGAATCCATTGCTCCTTGTCCTGGTCTCTGGAGCGGCAGAAAACAAGCCCTCTCCTTCCTCTACATGGCATCCCTTCAAATATTTAAACATGGCTATCATGTCCCCTCTTAACCTTCTCTTCTGCAGACTAAACATACCCAGCTCTCTAAGTCTGTCCTCATAGGGCTTCAGGGCTTCCAGGCCTCTCACCATTTTGGTCGCCCTCCTTTGGACTTGCTCCAGCTTGACCATGTCCTTCTTGAATTGGGGTGCCCAGAACTGGACACAGGATTCAAGATGAGGTCTAACCAAAGCAGAGTAGAGTGCTACCAGTACCTCCCTCGATCTAGACACCATACTCCTATTGATGCAACCGAGAATTGCATTGGCTTTCTTGTTTCATGTTACTTTGTGGTCTTTTATTTAAAAAAGTCCCAAAACATTATCTCTTTTGCTGCTTCTTTCAAGCACGTGGTGTATGATCACCAAAACTTCCCACTGCTGCTTAATAATACCACATTGCTGCCAAATAAAATTGCTCTTGTAGAGACGTGTGTAGCCATAAACCACCCGAGTTTGCTCTTTCTCGTTCAGCTTCCTTTCATCTTTAGTTTTCCCATAGGAAAATGTTGCCCACGTTTTATAGGTTTTTGTTTAATGCCTCTGTTCTTCAGTGGTTTCCTTCACTGCTTAGATCCATTTCTCTGGTCTCCATCTTCCCAGTTTTATCAATGTTGCTTTGGATGCTTGTCTGAACTAATGAGGTGCATTGGGCTGCTCCAAGGTGTGTTGTTTTTAAAAGTTGGCGCGTGGATGTATTTTACCAACTTGTGTTTTTTTTTCCTTTTGCTCTTCCTTCCCCTCCTTCAGATCTTCAGACAAAAGGTCTGGCTTTAGACGTGGCAAGTGTTTATCTCCATTGCTTCCATATTTACTTATGTGGTTTGTTTTTCTAAAAGAACACAAATTTATTTAATGTTGGTTCTTCAGACTGTGGCACTACTCACAGGGGAAAGTGATACTGCCCTTTCACCCCCAAAATTCATCACCTTGAAGATACACAATTGTTGGGAAACTCTGCAATATGTCAGAGTTTTGAGGTTCCTTTTAATTTAAATATTTCTCTTGTATACCTAACTCTGATGCCCAGTCCTGGGACAAAAGAGTGTATATAGTTTGAAATCAAAGATTGCTTAAATATTAAAGAGATCAGTGGTGTTAAAACAAATTACCTGCTCACCTCTGGATGGTAAGATTTTCAGCCTTATGCTTTTCTGACAAATAGCCACCTTTCTATCGTTAAAGGAAATTAACAGTCTGTTCTTCCCTTCCCGTTCCTCCAAAAGGTGGCCAGATTGTATCCTCGAAACCTTTCGCACCGCTAAACTTCAGAATAAACAGTCGAAACTTGAGTGGTAAGAGTTGGCTCTTCTCCATTGGGTGCGTGTTTTTGTCGCATTTTACACTGAGGGTTGTTGGGCTCGGAAGTGTAAGTGGCAGCCCACGCTGTAAAAAAAAATTGTATTGTGTGTAACACTCCAGGGAACTCTGTATGTTCATATATAATCTGCATATTCATTTGTTTATCCATTACACAGTCTTATAAGAGTCCTGCAAAGGTAAGGAAAACAGTGTTTTCCTTGCTTGAGGTTTTGCTGATAATAGACCTTATAACAAAAGGAGGAGAAGGATTTTGTCACTGTTCCTGGCCTTGAGAGTTGACTCCAACTTATTTATGACAACACTGTCGTAGAGTTTTCTTGGACAGATTTATTCAGAGGAGGTCTGCTGTTGCTTTCTTCTTAGGCTGAGAGAGCATGACCTCCCCAAGGTCACCCAGTAAATTTCCATTGCTTAGCAGAGATTTGAGTCCATGTGTGCTGGAGTCCCAAGGCAGTCACTGTGGCATTCAGACCCCACTCACTCTTGCTATGATGCTTAGGTAGAAATGGATCACCTGCAAATGCAAGAGTTTGCCTGTACTTCTATTTTAATTCTGAATTTTGTTCTCCTTCTTTCTCTTTCTTTCAAAGATATTGGCACTATAATGAGAGTTGTAGAATTGTCACCACTGAAAGGATCTGTCTCGTGGACCGGGAAACCAGTTTCTTACTACCTGCATACTATTGATCGAACCATAGTGAGTACCAACTCAGGGCAGTCGTGGTGAAACTGTGCTGGATTGTTAGAACTCTGTCAGGTTACACGAGTTAGCATGAGTCAAAGCTGCCCCGAGGTCCGAAAGCCAATAAAGTCAGTTCTTTTCACCGTGTTTTGGGCCACCCATGGGCCATTTTGGGCATAAAGAAGGCCATTTTTAATAGCAGAAAGTGAGGTCACTTCCTTTTCTTTTCCTGTTATGTTAAAAAAAAAGTTTCTACTGGGCCCCAAATGGCCCTGGGAGTCCCCTAAACATGACAAAATAGAGAGCGTGTGGGGCATTTGGAGGCAAAAACATTTTTTAAAGAAGAGTTCTCTTTTTTAAAAAAAATTGGAGCCTTTGGGACAGCCTTGGGTGGCACATTTTGCTCTCCTCTCTGCTAACCCATGGTTTAATGTGGCATGAAAAATGTAGTCTCCTAATCAAATGGTTCCGAGAGAGTTGGGTTGCAGTGACGTTTTTGACACTGTTTAGGGAGGGGACGCCCGTGGCTTTGCATCTCCTTTGTGCAAACACATGCCAACTTCTGAAGTATACTTCTGTTCATGGGACTGATGCCCTCTTGTGTTTTTTTTTCCCCCTTCTCTTCAGCTTGAAAACTACTTCTCTAGTCTCAAAAATCCAAAACTCAGGGTAAGTGACAATTCTCTGATGAAGAAATTTGGACTTGGATAGATTCATGTGCGGAAGGAGTTGTTCAGACAAGCTGCTCAAATAGATACATATCTATGTATCTACAGATATATTGTTGTTGTATGTCTTCAGGTCATTTATAGCAAACCTGTCACGGGGTTTTCTGGGGGCTGAGAGTGTGTGACATGCCCAAGGTCACCCAGTGGGTTTCCATGGCCAAGGGGGGAATCGAACTTTGTTCTCCACTCTCAAACCACTATGCTAGGCTGGCTCAGATATATGGATATATTTCACTATGTAAAGCAGTATATCTGTTTGTCTGTCTATATAAACTGTAAGGTGTGAAGTGTATCTTACATATTGGTCTTTCTCTCCCATGTGGTTATAAGATATGCTTTATATAGCATGATACTTTATGTCATGAAATGGCAGCATAGACAAAAGCAGATAACTGGAGTAACTGATATACTTACCAACATGGACTTTCATAAATTTGGGTGGATTGGCGTGGCCCGTTTTGATAATTTTCCATCCCAAGTCCATTGCTCCATAATAATTTTTAGAGACCTGGGGATCTCTTGAGTATCCCAAACTTGATTGCCTTTAGGGTTCTCCCTCAATTTTCTCCTCACTCTTCTCTCCTGTCCTTGCTCTCTGCAGGAGGAACAAGAGGCAGCTAGACGCAGGCAGCAAAGAGAAAACAAGAGTAACACGACGACGCCAACAAAAGTCCAAGAGAACAAGGTCTGAACCCACTGACGTTCCCTGCTCCTGTCTCTGGCTTTCTCTCTGAATGGTCAGGCTTCAGCTGCAGGGTGGCAGCATGCCAGTTGCTAGGAGAAAAGTTGCGCTGGCTGACAGTAGGGGAAAAACTCCAATTCTGCAATACAGCATAGTCTTTATTAGCACTAGCAGGATGAAATTTACAGAAATGTTGAAGCCTTGGGGGGTGAGGTTCTTTTGATAAAAAAAACTTGAGATTTTTTGACAAAATCAGGTGGGGAAAGCAATATTAATACCCTTTATAGGCCTGTCTGGCTGTCCTCCTTGCTGTCTTTCTTGTCAGGAGAAAGCTTTTCTATTCCAGCATGCATTTGGGTTTTCTGTTTTAGTGGTGTATTGTTTTTGGCCTGCACTTTAAAGTTAATGTTTCATAGGGTTTGAATCAGCATCCTTGTAGTTGTTTGTTTATACAGCGCCATCACTGTACACAGTGCTTTACAAGTGGTAGGACAACAAAACAGTTCCCTGCCCCTCAAGCTTACAATCTAATTAAGACACGACACAAAAGGAGAAGGGGGTGGCAGTGTGGGAGAGGATTAAGTCCAGCACATACATTTAATTCTATTAAATATTTAATACACCAGTGTGGTTTAGTGGTTTGAACACTGGACTGCGACTCTGGAGATTACATATAAGACTACATGTGGGGAGAAATATGGGATATGCGTGACTTTGAGGATTTGAAATCAGATCCTTTTGCAGCTGCTTGACCACTGAGTCTCTGCCCCTACCTCCCTGGGGAGAAATTCTTTAGGAACTTCCTATCACTCATCTCAAATTTGATTTTTTTTTCCCTTTTCCCTCTGACTTTCCCTCCCTTTTTTAAAAAAACAAAAAAGCAGGACGATGGTACTGAAGAAGAGAAGCCCCCCGGAGCCAACGCCATCAAAAAGCCATCTCCGTCCAAAGCTCGCAAGAAGAAGCTGAGCAAGAAGGGAAGGAAAATGGCCGGCAGGAAACGCGGGCGGCCCAAGAAAATGAACGTTGGGAACGCAGAGCGCAAGCCCAAAAAGAACCAGATGGCGCTGGAGCTGCTTCATTCTCAAACTGTCTCGCAGACGTGCTCGTCCTCTCCTCAGGGTAAGATCTTTTCCCTAACTTTCTGCAGTCCTATCCCTATCTTTAGGCCATCTTTCCCTTTCTCTCTGTAATCCGTCCCCTGCCTCTGGGCCGCCTTTCCCCTACCTGCCTTCTGCCAGAGGCAAGCCCCTGTTTTGTATCCCTTCACCTACACAGCCCTCCCCTTCCCAGCCTTCCCTGAGCTCTGACCAGGCTTCCATAGCCTCTCACTTCACACAAATGTATTTCCTCTCTCTCCTCACCTCGTTTTTCCCTTCCAGATGCCTACAGGTCACCTCATAGTCCATTCTACCAACTACCTCCGAAAGTGCAGCGGCATTCGTCGAACCAGCTCTTGGTCAGTCCCACCCCTCCTGCACTACAGAAGCTGCTAGGTAAGAAGGCCGTCTTTCGCTCTTGGTGAAGGGTCAGCGCTACCCCAGACTTGTGGAAAGCGTGGGCAGTAATAATAACAGCCAACGTTCTGCATCACAGCCTCCATTTCGTAATTTTACGAATCCGTGGCTGTGTTTAATAGTGTGTTCTATCGCCTGTATTTTTTTATGGTCATGTTTTTAATTCTGTTGCTACTTTAATTCTGTTTTAACTTTTTATACGATTTAATCGTGTTTGATGACCAAAAACCCACAGCAGGGCTGATGTTTGTGTTTGTCTCCTCCCCTCATCCCTCTGGTCTCGCAGACTCTTTTAAGATCCAGTACATGCAGTTCATGGCATACATGAAGACCCCTCAGTACAAGGCAAACCTTCAGCAGCTGCTGGAACAGGAGAAGGTGGGTAGACCTCTTTCAGGAGCTGGTTGGCGAGAGGTCTGGTAAGACCGAAGGCAGCAGCTAGCTTCAGGAGTCGTGCTGAGACATGTGTTGTTGTTGGTGTGTGCCTTCAAGTCTTTTCTGACTTCTGACTTATTTTCTCAGGAAAAGAATACTCAGCTGCTAGGAAAGGCCCAGCAGTTGTTTACTCACTGCCAGGCTCAGAAAGAAGAAATCAAGCGACTGTTCCAGCAGAAGCTAGATGAGGTATGCAGAGTGGTGGGTTTGTGCACGGGTGGGTCTCTTTGTCGGTAGGATAAAACACACAAAGGGGATGGCCGGCAGATGCTGGTCTTAGCACCCGTGGGCCTGTGAGGTAGCCAAAGTTTGTGGCCCAGCCCGGTGGAAGAGGCAAGCCGAGCCCCACCGCCATCTTCTATGGGGTCAAATTGGGAATTGATCCAAACTGGGAGGTTTCAAGCTCATTGCACAGTTTGTAGTGTGTTGTCAAGTCATTTCTGATTTGCAGTGAAGCTGTTGCAGGGTTTTCTTGGCAAGATTTGCTCAGAGACAGGTTCCTCTTGCCTTCCTTTGAGGCTGAAAGAACGTGACTTACCTAAGGGGAGTCAGTGGCTTCCTTGGCCAAGCAAGGATTTGAGCATGGGTCTCCCAGCATTCTAGTCCCACACTCAAACAAATATACTGCTCCCTCTCTATTTTGTGAAAGAATTTCTCCAGAGGGGCTTTCTCACTGTCTCCCTCTGAGGTTTTGAGAATTCAAGTCTGTTTGGTGAGTTTCAGCGGCTGAGTGGGAATTTGATCCCTAGGGAAATGAATATAAGCAGACAAAAGCAATTTTAAAATCATAAAAATAATTTTCTCCCCTGGAGATTTGTAGATTTCCATGGTGTTCACTACTTGTGTTGTGTATGAGACGTAAGGCTGGTGAGAGACTGAGGATCTGAGAGACCAACGAACAGAAGCATTGTAGGCACCACCTTGAAGGCATCAGCAGGCAGCTGCTGGCAAAAAGTTTCACTTTTGGGGGTTTTTTCCCCAGATTTCTGGATTAAGGATGCTCAACCTGTAATAAATAAATAGTGATGACCATGCTTCTTTAATGTAAACAAAACACATCAGATACTTCCTGGAATGCTGGTAAGTGGGGGGCTCTAACCACATTCTGTGTTCTCATTCCCCTAGCTTGGTGTGAAGGCCCTGACATACAACGACCTCATCCAGGCCCAGAAAGAGATCTCGGCTCACAACCAGCAGCTGAAGGAGCAGAGCAAGCAGTTGGAGAAGGACAACGGCGAGCTCAGGAACCAGAGTTTGCAGCTGGTAGGTTCCTGTCAAGGGCGTCCAGCTTGTGGAAATGGGGTTGTGTGAGTTCACACGGCTGCTCCCAGACTTTGGAACTCACTCCCTAGAGAAGCCAGGATGGACCCACCTTTGTTCTCTCTCCAATGGCAGGCATTTTCGGGTCTTCTGGCTTTTATAAACTGATTAGGTGTGGGCTTTTAATGCTGTGTGGGTCTGTTTTTAAGATTTGTATTATTTTTTTAATGTGTTCTAATGTATTCAATATTTTAATATGTCATGTTTGAACTTTATAATTTGTTTAATTGTTTTTTAAACCTTATACTTCTGTGAATACTGTAATTTGTATTGTGTTAATCTGGTTAGCCACCTTGAGTCCTGTTGTCAGAGAAAATGAATAAATAAATAATGCTCTCTCTCTCTCTCTCTCTTTCTTTCTCTCTCTCTCTCCTTCTGCCTCACAACTGTGTCCTCCTAGCTGAAGGCCAGATGTGAAGAACTGAAGCTGGACTGGTCAACTCTTTCACTGGAGAATCTGCTCAAAGAAAAGCAAGCACTGAAAAACCAGATTTCTGAGAAGCAAAAGCATTGCTTGGAACTGCAGGTAGAGCATAGACCAGGTTTAAAACCCCATGTTAGAAATTGCTCCTCATTCTCATTCTCTCCCTCTTTCTTTCTCTCTCCCTCCCCCTTTCTGCTGTGTTTTATTTGGAGAGGATGTGGGAGACGTATTTTCACACTCCATAACGCCAGTAGAGGACAAAGAAGCATAGAGTTGGAACAGACCACAATAGATATTGAGTCCAGCCCCATTCTGCCATGCAGGAACACACCCGCAAAGCACCCCAGCAAATGGCCATCCAGCCTCTGTTTAAAAACCTCCAAAGAAGGAGACTCCAACACGCTCTGAGGCAGCATATTCCACTGTCAAAAAGCTTTTACCATCAGGAAGTTCTTCCTGAGGTTTAGCTAGAATCTCTTTTCCTGCAGTTTGAATCCATTGCTCCATGTCCTAGTCTCTGGAGCAGCAGAAAACAAGCTTGCCACATCCTCAACATGACATCCCTTCAAATATTTAAACATGGCTATCATGTTGTCCCTTAACCTTTTTTTTCACCAGGCTAAACATACCTAGCTCTCCGGGCTGCTCTTCATAGGGCATGGTTTCCAGACCCTTCACCATTTTGGTCGCCCTTCTGTGGACACGTTCCAGCTTGTCAATATCTGGCATCTCTCTTAGTTGCTGCCGGTTGGATCCTGGCCAAGGATTAATTCATTTATTCATTCCTCTGTTTCAAGGAAGAAGTTTTCCTATTGGCTGTGTGCCACATGGAGCAGAATGTCCATGGCTGACTGCAAAGAAGGTTGAAAGGACAGGCAGTGAAGTGAGCTTTCTCCCTAAAACCAGATGTTTCCTGTCTAATGGTGTATTTAAATCATTTCTTCCCCTCTTGTTTGTCCTTCCCTTTTGCAGATCAGCATCGTGGAGCTCGAGAAGAGCCAGAGGCAGCAGGAGTTGCTGCAGCTGAAGTCGTACATGCCCCCCGAGGAGGCGTTGCTGGCCCAGCCCCGCCATAAAAGCCACCCGAGCCGCGAAGCAGAGCCCGATCAGAGCCTCTTCCATCTGGAGCTTGAGTGCTCCAAGTTCCCGCCTCCCCAGGTCAACGGCATGAGTCCCGAGCTCTCCATGAACGGCCACGCCACAGCCTACGAGATCCACAGCGCCCTCAGCCGCCCCTCCTCCAAGCAGAGCACACCCCAGTACCCGACTCCTCACCTGGACCAAGATATCGTTCCTTGCACGCCCAGCCACAGTTCCAGGCAGAAACCAGACAAGGCCTCGAGCCTGTCCTTGCCGGATTACACTCGGTTTTCCCCGGCCAAGATTGCCCTCCGGAGGCATTTGAACCAGGATCACATTGCAGGCGGAAAAGCAGTGTGTGGAGAGAATCATCCGAGGTGAGGGGTCTGGTTTGGGGAATCTAGGCAGGTCCATACATTTATCCCTCAGTCTTTACTTTACTTTACTTGCTTATCTATTTAGATGATTTATGCTCTTCCTTTTGACCAAAAAGGCTCCTGGGGTGGCTTACAAATTGTTAATTTGACAGCTCCCTGTCCTCCAGTTTACAGTCTGAAAAGATGTGGCACACAAGTAAAAGGGGGTGGTGACAGGGCTGGGGTGTTAAGTCCAGCAGAGACTACTTGCTCTTCTCCCTCTCCGAGGCCATAGTAGTGGCAGATGGAATGGACGGAGGGACTTTCCTCAGCGGCTGGGACCTAGGCATGATGAAGCCTTGCCTGGCTGCTCTTCTCTCCCTTAGAGGCCAGAGCCGTGGCAGTCAGAATATCATTATTATTATCCTTTATTTCTATAGCACCATCACTGCAGGGAAGGAACAGGATCAAGGGGAAAATCCACTTTCTCAATCTTTCTTTCTGCTCCTCAGAAGATTGTCTCATATTACGAGCTTTATTACTGAGGAGGCAAACTTCAGTTTAAAAGCAGGCAAACCTTCAAAGCTCTGTGCACTTTTCAATTTTCAGAGCTGAGCATCTGAAGGAGAACGGCCTTACCTTTCCAAACCCTGCAATATCGAATGGTGTAAAGATGAGTCCTTTGGAACCTCAACCGTCTTCTCCGGCAGCTTCGCCGATCACAAACGAGAAGGTAAAGAACCCGCCAGAGGTCATTCCCTGAGCTTCTGCAGACACTCTTTGCGCCACAGGCATAATCATGCACCAGACATAGGGTGGAGTCTGGAGTCTGGAGCAGCAGAAAGCATTCTCTGAATGACGTTCCTTCAGGCATGTAAAGCTGACTAGAACGAATCAAGCCTGAACTCTCTCTAGAAGTCAAGATGACTATAAGGCTGTCGTACTTTGGCCGTATCATGAAAAAAAGTGACGCACTAGAAAAGACAATAATGCTTGGTAAGGTGGAAGACAGTAGGAAGAGAGGAAGACTCCATTACAGATGGGTCGACTCAATCAAGGAAGCCACGTCGCTGAATCTGCATGAGCTGAGCAAGGTGGTTGAGGACAGGGTGACTCAGACCATTTCCGCAGTATACTGTTATAGTGCTATTGTTCCCATTTCAGCATCCTATGAAATCCTGGGGTTTTGCAGTTTAGGGAGGAGCCTTTAGAATTCTCAGCCAGGGATCTCTTTGGCCTCAGGAAATTACAAACCCCAGAATTCCACTGGAGGTTGAAAGTGGAATAATAGCACTATAACAGCCTAGTGCAGAAATGACCTCAGTGGTCTCTCATCCACAAGGTTGCCGTAGGTTGAGATCAACCTGATGGCAATTAACAACAACAAATCATGTCATCCTTCCCTCTTCTCTTCTCCAAGCTAAAAACACCCCCAGCTCCCCAAGCTCTTCCTCAGAAGGCTTGGTTTCCAGACTTTTGACCACCGTGGCTGCCCTTCTTTGGACATCTTCCAGCTTGTCAATGATCTTTCTTGAACTGCGGTACCCAGAGCTGGATACAGGGTTTTGGGTGAGGTCTGACCAAAGCGGAATAGAGTGGCACTACTCCCTCTCTTGATCTGGACGCTATACTCCTCTTAGGATCGTAGTGGCTCTTTTGGCTGCTTCATCACATCACTGTGCATGTCTGGCAAATGTTGCAGTGTGACCTAGTGTCTCATCTGGCCATAACATTCAGTGTACCTCCCTTCTCATTTATAGCGGCACATAGTTAACATAAATCCTTCACTCTGTGTTGCAGTATAGCAGATATTCGTGCCAAGCATAGATACCTGGCTCTGTTAAAACCCTTCCCCTGGGGAGTGGCTGTGAGATGTGGCTGTTGAAACAACAAACCTTGTGTGTGTGTGTGTGTGTATGTATTCGTATGTTGGCTGATTGTCTGCATCTTTTAAAAAGTATATTTGTTGGGGTGGGAGTAGGGCAACATGAGCCGCGCTTTCAAACCTCATCCCCTGCCCTTCACATGTACAGCATCTGGGAGCGCAGGCCGGAGGTCGAAGGTGCAAATCTCGTCCTTGTCTGCTTTTTTGTGTGTTTGCAGGCTTTGCGCGAGAGGACGTCTGTGAATAACGGGGAGACGATCACCAGCCTTCCCATCAGTATTCCCCTCAGCACAGTGCAGCCCAATAAACTCCCCGTTAGCATCCCTCTGGCCAGCGTAGTCCTACCTAGCCGTGTTGAGAAGGTGGTGAGTAAGGGCGCCTTTCTTCCTTCCCCTCCCTTGAATGCCTCACTGTGAAAGCCAGACCGTAGGCTTAAGCTGACCACCGGCATCCCTGAGAGAGGGCTTTTGGGGTCTGAGGCATGCGCTGCGACAGAAAGCACCAACTGTAGCACACATCAGGCTTTGCCCCCCCCCCCCCCGTACCGGACGGCATGGGGAGCGAAGCACCCATCGTTAACATTCCTTGGCTATTCTCACAGGACTGCAGCATACAGGGCAGCCTGACCTAGCAATGCAAGAGCATGAACTAACCCCCAAAATATGTTTGTTAGTGTGAAAGCAGGCTGAACTGAAATGTGTGAGCGTGTAACACGGGGCCTACCCAGAGGGCCTTGGACCCAACACCAACTCTTTCTCCCTCCAAAATGGAAATTTGCTAAACCATTGTCATCATATCCTCATTTGAAACCTGATACATTGTGTGGGTTTCCTGAGAATCTCCACTCTCTTTTTCTGAGTTTTTAAAGACTTCTAAAAGCATCCTTCTAGAAATCAGACCAGTTTTAATCAGGAAAGGAGAACGCCAGTTTTGGAAGTGAAAGGCAGCAAGTTGAAATCTTTGCTCAGCTGTTTAAAATTGCTGACCAGCTGTGGTTGAGGTGCCGGTTTTGATATTGCTGAAAATAGTCTGCCTTTTTTTGGAGCCCACAGTCTAAAGTCCTTTTCTGTTACGACCGTTAGCTCCTTCTCCCTTCACTTCAGTTTCTGAGTTTCCTGCCCTAGCCAGCAAGATGTGTTCTCCCTTCATTCACAGACATCTTACAGTTAAGCAGGGAAGATAGGGAAAATATTCAGAAGCTAAAAAGAACATCTGATGAGGACTCTGACAGTACTCAGGCATCTCTGCCAACAGAAAACGCGAAGCGCAGAGAACCAAGAGCCAGAAACGACTCTACTGACTGCTTTTCAGCAGGGAAACAAATCAATTAATTCTGCTCAGACGGCCGCAGCTCAGAGGAGCGATGAAATGGCACTGAAAATAATATTTATGTGAGTCAATTGACTCTTTATCAGTGCCTCTAAAACAACAGAGTGATCCAGTCTCTGTGATAATCAAAATGGTCTTTTCATCAGCTGAAATGAAGCCTCATTTCTCCTTTTTCTTTTTCTTTTTCCTCTAGAGAAGCACACCCAGCCCTGTTCAGCAGAACCGCGATTCCTTTTCAACACTTGAAAAACAATATGGTGCTAGTTCTCATAACGGCATTAGCAGTGCTGCTGGCAACAAGCCGCTGACTTTGGCTACCTCAGGTAAGTCCCTTCCTTTCCACTTCTGTTCTTTCCAGCACCGCTATGTAGGATACGTCTTAAAATTAAATGGTATGTAAGGTTAGGACTAACAGAACACAATTCATGAGCTGTCCTCTACTTACAGCCTTTTTATGATTATATTCAGTTCTATATTTATTAGTACACAGATTTTTCCAGTTCTGTCTTGTCTTTCGGGCTAGTTTACTATTTTGTGTTGTTGCTTCGTATAATATGGTAATTTTTTTATTTTGAAGCCGGAATCAGAGTTTGTCGATTTCTGCTGACCATGACTCCCATTCCACAACCTTGTAGAATACCTCTGGTAATTCCGCTGTAGAATCTTGACCTTTTTTCAGACCCAAGCATAGCAAGGCAGAACCGGTGACTGGGCTCATGGCAACTCTGAAAAGTAATTTCCATTTCTCCTTTACCCAGGTTTTTCTTACATGTCTGGTTCTGCATCACTGAATGGGACTCTTCCCAGCAGCCCTGCCCAGTTGAACCACGGCATTGACCACGCGGCTCTGGAAGACGTGTCCAGTTCTGGAAGTTTGTTCAACTCTTCAGGATCTCGCAGCTCCACACCTCAGCACCCCTCCTTGCTGATGATGCCCTTGCGGACTTCAGGGCAAAATTCGCCTGCCCATCAGCGCTCGGCGAGTCCCAGGCTGAACGGGGTCTCCCAGAGCTTGGGAGGAGTGCTGCAGTACGTGGAGACCCAAAAGTTGTTCTCCGAATGCACTCGGGGGGACGTACAGTCAGACTCAGCCTTCTCCGATCCTGAGAGTGAGGGCAAGAGGAGGATCATCTTTACCATTTCCCCCGCAACGGGAACCATCAAGCATTCCCCCTCGAGCAAACACAGCCCCCTCACGGCAAGTGTCCGGATGGAGTGCGGCCAGACTTACATGCAGGATGGGAAAAAGCGCGGACGGAGGAAGCGATCATCCACAGGAACCCTGAGCATCAACTCCGGGGTGTCGCCAAAACGCAAATCGCTGCCCACGGTGGCTGGTCTCTTCGCTCAGCCATCGGGGTCTCCATTGAACATCAACTCCATGGTGAGCATCTGAAAGGCGTCACCTTTTGGAATGTTAAGAGGGAGCTGTTTAGGACAGCTGTTTGCCTAGAGCATTCTCAGCTCCAAACTAGCAGTGAACAGCTGGCCTCCTCCAGTTTGCAGAAGGAAATGTGAAATGTACTCGTTTTTGGTGGAGGTGAAGCTTTGTTTTGGCTTCTAGAATAAAGGTTAGTTTCCCCACGCCCTTGGCAAACCTCTCCTGGTTTCCAGAGCGACTGTCCAAAAAATAGCGTCCTTTTCTTCCAAATGCTGAACACAGAGGTTGGCCAGCCTTGTTTTGTCAAAGTATTCTCTCTCTCTCTTTTTTTTCTTTTTCATCTAGAATGGAGAGGGAAATTTGGAGACCCCCTCAGGTGGCTATAACTCCCATAGTCCCCAGACAGCATGGACACAGTGGGGTTGTGCTGATGCAGTTCTAGTCCACCTACACACCTGGCCGACCCAAGACCCATTTTAGAAACAAAAACTTAGGCTTTTCTTTCTCTGCTTAGCTCTGCTCCAGTCCTTCCACCTCCTTGATCCTAAACGTGTTTTTTTTTCTCTATTTTCTTCTGTCTTTTCTGTTCTTCAGGTCAGTAACATTAACCAGCCTTTAGAAATAACAGCCATTTCCTCCCCTGAAAACTCCCTGAAGAATTCTCCTGTTCCGTACCAGGACAACGACCAGCCGCCGGTTCTGAAAAAGGAGAAGCCGCTTCCCCAGTCCAACGGCATCCATTACTCACCCCTGACGTCCGACGAGGAGCAGGGATCGGAGGATGACCGAAACAGCACCAGGTGAATTAAGGCTCCCTGACATTCCTCCTGTCCTCCTTGTGTGTGAGGCTGCCTCTTGTGGTATATCTCCCCCCAAAGATTTTAGGCTGCTTTACTGTAGGGCTGGGATGCGCAACTGTGGAAGGTTTTGTTTTCAAGTGCATCGCTCTGCGTTGCATTCTGAGACTGCCTCTCCTCTTGTTCTTTTTTCCCATCTTCTTTTCTTCATAGACAGTTTTCTTCTCGTAGTTCCCTTGAACTGTTTGTGCAGTTATTCAGGTGGGCCATATATCTTGTAAAGCAGTTAACTTTCTTTCTTCCCCTTCCTTTCTAGGATTGAGAGGAAAATTGCAACGATATCACTAGAAAGCAAATCTCCACAGAAGCCAGTGGAAAACAGTAAGTCTGGACAATCTCAATTGTGGGTTTTGGTGCTTAGAAGGTCACCATAGCAGCTGGGGTGCTTTTGGTCAGCATCAACAAGAGGGGTTAGATTAAGGTTGTTGTTAAGTCATTTAAATTGTTTATGACTTATGGCTACTCTAAGGAGACTCTCTCATGGGGTTTTTTTTGACCGAACTTGTTCAGAGTATGTTTGCCCTTGCCTTCCTCTGAGGCTGAGAAAGAGCGACTGGCCCAGGGTCGGTCAGTGGGTTTCCATGACCCAGTGGGCTCTCACCAACCACTGAGGCCAAGGCCGCGATGAGTGGTGCCTGGCTGCTCTTCTCCCCTTCAGGGGACAAAGCAATGGCAGCTGGAATATGGAGGGAGGGGCTCACCAGCCATTGGCGTAAAGGCACAATAGAACTGTGCTTTGCTGCTCTTCTCTCCTTCAGAGCCCAGAGCAAATACTTCTTAGATGTTCTCTTTCTTTCTTTCTTTCTTTCTTTCTTTCTTTCTTTCTTTCTTTCTTTCTTTCTCACTCTCTTCCCCCCTCATCTTTCTTTTGGGAGCACGCAAGGAGGATTAAAAGGTGGGAGAAAACCTACTTCCAAATTTGAGAGTCCCTTTGTCTCTTTCTTTCTTTTTGCTTGCAAACCAGGCCTCAGCTTAGCTGGGAGGAAACAAACCAGCGAGAGCATGAACAGCAGCAAGTGGAAGTCGACCTTTTCTCCCATTTCCGACATCAATCTGACCAAAACCATGGACAGTCCTTTGCAGGCGTCTGTGTCCTCCCTGAGCCAGAACTCCCTCTTCACCGGTTTCCGGCCGTCCTCTGAGGACAGCCCAGCCGGAGATGCCAAGGCAGCAGCCGCTGCCGCCCACCCGAGGAAACATGCGCCCGGCCCCGGGTCCGATGGGGTCGGCCAAAGTACAAACTCCATGAATGGGTTCACGTACAATGGTGGGCTGTCAGCAGACGTTGGTTTGCATAGCTTTATTGACGGTGCTTCGCTGCCACATAAAAGTGCCGACATGGCTGCCACAACAGCCCTGAGTGGCTCCTCACTGAATTTCCTGGTGCAACGGAACAAGGAATCCGGGGGCTCCGAGACAAATCCGTTCCTGAGCAAAAGGCAGCTAGAAGGCCTGGGGGCTGGGAAAGGGGAAGACTTGAACTGGCCCGGGCCCAAGTGCAAAGAGAGCAACGAGCTGAGCATCCGCCTGGGGGCCGCAACCGAGAAGGCCTCGCTGCTCCACAACAGCAAAACCAGCAAAGGGCGGGAGCGGGAGGTGGAGTTCAAGAACGGACACAACCTCTTTATCGCCGCCGCCGCCGCCGCCGCCGTCCCTCCCTCCGGCGGCCTCCTCAATGGCAAAGGACTCTCCGCCCCTCCCTCCGGTGGATCACCCGTCACGGCCGCCTCCTCCGCCCAGGCCCACCACTCCTTCTTGAACTCCTTAAGCGCTGGGTCGCAGTTCCCCCTTGGCCCCATGGTGACCAACTCCTCGGTACTGCAGTCCTTATTTAACTCTATGCCGGCTGCCGGCCTGGTCCACGTCTCGTCAGCCGCCACCCGCCTGACCAGCTCTCACGCGATGGGGAGCTTCTCTCCTGGGGTGACGGGCGGAACAGTTGGAGGTACGTAAGCAGTGAGGGTCCCCTCTGGAGAGAGTCTTCCAGTATTCTCTCAGTCATTCTCTAACCTTTTCCTGGTATCAGACATTTTCAAGCTTCTCTGTCTTGCTGGAAACTTTTGGTTTAGCTGCTGAAGGGCCACGGAAGTCCTTCGTTCATTGGAGGATTTTAAAGGAAGGTTGCAGCCCCCTCAAAAGCAATCCCAAATGCCTCGTTTTCTTCTGTGGTCCCTCAAAATGGCAAAAGGAAGTGATGCTCTGCTCACCGGCACCACATCCCACCCGAGAAATGTGTGTCCATTCCTTTCTGCATGATATGTCACTTTCTGTCACGGTTTTGAGAGGGACTGTGAAGGAAAATAGGTATTGGGAGGTGGTAATTGGTTCTGGAGTCCTTCTGGGGTGTGTGAGCTTCAACCTGTTGAAGGGGTTTTCTGTGTGGTTTCAGACAAAAATTGCCTTAAAATCTGTCTGAATTTTTTTAAAAACTGGAGGGGGTAAAAGAGTTTGAGAGACTGATGGGGAACTTTAGCAATCACAAAAGCAGAGTGCAGCAGCCACAGGCCTCACTTTGCCCACCCGTTCTAAAGCAGTGCTGCTGAGAAGTGAGGATTTCCGGAGCCATCATCAGCTGCCAGTTCCTGATAGGTTTCCAGGGAAGAAAAAAACAGCGAAAGTCAGTGAGCATAAATATGGTATTGGTCTTGGCACATTGGAATTAAGATACATGCCATTTTTCCAAATTTGAAAAAGCTAAAAAGCGCTGTTCTACAGTTGACACTGAATATGCAGGTTAATAGCAGACAGGGTGGGTGGGGTACCTTTGCTCTGGTTTTGCAGAACACTCCCAGACTATGTCACAGGGAAATCTTCCCAGGGTCCTTTCCTAATGTTTTCCATCAACTTAGTAACTGAGGGTCTCTCAGGCTGTAGGCCTCCCCCTTCCTCCCAGCCCCGTCTCCAGAATGTGTGCATGAAATAATAGCTTTGGGTGGAAGAGGCGGTTGTGTCCAGACAGCTCAGTCACAGGGATCTAAATGGAGAGACGAGGGTTCTTGGGGGTGGGCGGCCTCTCGAGTCCAGTTTCCCCTGGTGCTCTAGGACCCGAACGGAGGCAGGTAAGTACATCTCGTTCCCCTCTAGGTTTTTGTCCCATTGCTGCCTGCTGCACCTTTGCTGCCCTTTCCATGCTACACCTCATCGGCGTCCGGGCTGCGGCCATTACGGTTTGGTTTTCCTTGGTTGCTTGCTTGCCTTTTGTTTATTTTTTTTTTCTTTGTTGGCTTCTCTCGCTATACAGAATCCATCTGCTGAGGGTTATTTTTTTCTCTCCTGTTTGCAGGTATTTTTAACCATGTGGTGCCTTCTGCCTCCTCCTCCTCCTCTTCTTCCTCTTCCTCTACTCCTTCCCCTTCCACTTCCTCTTTCACTTCCTCCACTTCCTCTCTCCACTTTGGGGCTGCCTTGGGCAGCAGTGCCATCTCCAGCTGTGCCGTGCTCAGCTTAAACCCTTTGCCGGCGGCAGCGGGCTCCCCGTCGTTCCACGCGCTCCCCGGCGAGGCCCAGAACCCCAGCCGAGCCGCAGTGCACCCCTCCATCCGTACCCCGCCTCCCCCAAACGTCTCCCTCCCGCCTCCGCCTCCCCTCCTGGCTTCTAACCCCGAGCCCATCCTCCTCCAGAGTCTGTCCACCCTGCCGCCATCCTGCGCCGCTAACTCCACTTTGTCTGTTAAACTAGCTTCTCTCCAGCACAAAACCTCCCGCTCTTCCTTCACTGTCCACCACCCGCCTCTGCCTCGCTTGGCGCTGGCCCAGGCCGCGCCCGGGATCCCACAGACCAACGTGGCGGCCGGCGCGCCTGCTTTGTGGGTCCCCCTTGGCACGCAGTCTCCTTACGCTTCGCACCTCTCGGGGGTTAAGCCGCGATAAGGCGAGCTCGGCTTAGGTTGCTAAGCGGTTGGCGCTCTGCAAGGTAAGAGCCGGTCTGGAGTTGCAGGTGGTGCGCACGTGTGTGTGTGTGTGTGTGTGTGAGAGAGAGAGAGGAGGTTGTGGGCAGGCGGCTTGTGCTTAAAAAACAGGATGAGCTTTCCCTTTCAGGTTTGTATTTTGCCACGAGTTTACCAAAAATCACAAAGAAGAAAAGCAAGTATGCTTGGGCCTCAGTATCCACTGACTCAACCAAGCATGGCTTGAAAACTTTCAGGAAAAAAAAAATCCAAAAAGCAAGCTTTTTATCATGTGCCAAGCCGTATGTTGTTGTGTGGACACACCCTGCTGTAGCCTCCCAGCATTTCACAGATCCTCAGGCGCTCTCTGCCGCTTGTGTGAGTTGTTCACCGTTCTATATAGAGGAAACCATTTTGCTGTGCTACTGTATATAACAGGGCTTGAGTGTCCACACATTTTGGTATCCACAGGGAGTGCCGGAACCAAACTCCAGCAGATAACTGAGGGCCCCTTGTATGTCCCAGCTCAAGCCCGTTTTCACCCAGGAGATCCCAGATTCTGACTGCTGGTCTTTCCAGTTAAAATGTTCCAGTAAAATGGGGGCGAGGGAGTGAGCTTTGGACAAAAGTGGGCTATAAATAAAGTGATTGATACTCAGCTGCGCTGCTGAACAAGTGGTCGGGCTGCCTTTGAGATTGTGCCTACTTTGGGAACAGGGATAGGGACTGCTGGCTCACCAATAAACATACTAGGCAAGCTCCGATTAGCAGTGGGTAATCATTTTTTCTTCCCTCACCCTCCTTTTGAAATATGCACCGTAGGTGAGTATTCCTGCTTGGCTGGGAACGATACCATGCAGGGTTCTGTTGTCAGTGCGTTTGTGTATATATTCTCTCTCTTATTCTCTTTCGCATTTCTGATTTTTTAAAAACGTGAATTTCAGGCTGAATAACGATATTTCTTCTCCCTCTTGCCACAGGTAACTAGGATTTCTACCTCAACCCAACGTGACCTATGCAAGGACAACAACCTGGACCAACTTCTCTTAGCTTCCACCGAAGGTGCTGTTTGCCTAGGCAGCTAAAAGACCCCCCCCCCTTTTTTTCTTTTGCTTCTTTTACTACTGGACAGAAACAATCATAAAAGCCGGAGGAAAGAAAATGCTACTGTGAATCTTAAGTTAAATATATATATATATACATACACACACACATACACACACACACACACACAGATAGAAAATATATATATATATATATATATATATATATATATATATATATATTCAAAGTGCAGAAGAAAATGCTTAGAGTCAGCTGGTTTGTATTGTTGATAGTTTAGATATTTATATATATATATTTTTAAATGTGTTAAACACACACAGACACAACTTTATTTTTGAGGAAGGAGGGTTTCCACCTGAAAGTGTAGAACTGAAAAACAAGACCAGTAAAACCAAGAGAAAATGAGGGTGACGTTAACCGTTAAATAACAGCTTTCTGTGAAATAAAGGACTGGCACACCAGCAGAGATGTAACAAAGCTTCTCGTGGTGCTATTGACTTCCAGTAAGAACAGTGCCTCTCTGGTCTGAATCCGTGGTGCTTTTTTTTTCTTTTTAAAGGGAAAAAAACTTTGATTTTTATTTTTGGCCTGGTGGGAATGTCCAGCACCAAACTCATGCTGTTCCTGAATGCTGTTTGTGTATTTATTCTGTCTGCTCTCGAATGGTGTATGTCAACTGAGCATTTTGCTTTTTTCTCAGAGCCAGGAAATCAGCAAAATTAGTCGTTTTTTTTTCTATTTGTAGTGGGAGAAACTTGTGCTTTGTTTTGTTTTGAAATAGGTCCAGGTATCAGTGTAATGCATATTGCAAACAGGAAGGTGACGAACCCCTGGACGCTCTTGCGAGCGCTCCGTCTTTCCATTCCCTAGGCTGAATTCAGTTGTGGTGCTCGTTCGTCGCCAACTGTGTCGCCCCGACCCTTCGCTGAAAGGCATTCAGACATCCAGGTGCATTTTGAAGGGGTGTCTCTCTGCCTTATTAACTACACGAAAGCCAAAATGCGGAGCTGAAATGAACTGGCCGTTTTGCTGGGGTGTGGGTGAGATTGGGCAGCTGGTGGGCCTCCACCACCTCCTTGAACTACAGCATCCGTTGCTGGCTGGAGCTAATGGGAGTTGCAATCCAGTAGCTTTCAGCAGTCCTGCCCTCGACTAGGGTGGCAGAGATTCTGGCGTGGGTGACTCTTAAAGCCAATCTCTGCTGTTCTGAGTTGCTGGTTCTTTCACACCGGGGCCTTCTGTGTGTTGCTGGACTCTAGTTCCTGGAGGCTGAGTGTTGCATTCCAGTAACATCTGGAAGGTTGCAGTGTTCTTTCACTCCCCACCCCCCAGCTCTGGTTAGGAATCTCAGTGGTGTTAGAAAGTTTTCCTTCCTCCCTTGCCATCTTCTGAATAGTCTTTCTCCTTTCTTTTTGGCACACTGTCCTTTCCTTTTTTGCGTGGGGAATCTGCTTTAAAGTTCACCTTTTTTTGCATTGCGTTTGGAATCTAATCCGGAGCTGTGGAGGTGGATGGAGGAACTATTCCCACCCATACTGGTGCTATACTGCAATTGCTCGTTCCCTCCTGTGCCCCGTGACTCATTTGCTTAGAGTAAACTACTCAGACTTAGAGCGAAGTTCTCCGACTGGGTTCCTCCATGTGTTTTGGACTTCAGTTCCCAGAAGGCTCAGCCAGCTCGGCAAATGATTGGGGATTTCTGGGAGCTGAAGTCCAAAACATCTGGTGGACCAAATATTTAAGAACCACTAGCTTAAAGTGTGTCAGCCCTACACATAGTAATTCTTTTGGGGTTTAAACAGACTGTTTTCAATGAGCTTAAGAAATCAGAGGACTGAATGGTGTTATGTCAGGGTCAGTGTTTGCATCACTTGTGGTTTGTTCCTTCACAGTTCAGCGTATTTTATTTAATTTTTTTGGCATCGTTAGCTAATTTTGATACTTGATCTAGAAAGGAGTTTTGCTTTGGTAATGCTTTATCAGCTTTAAACCATGTGTGTGCTTGCTTGTGATTTTTTTTTGTACTGCTTTTGCATTTAATGTAGGGTTTTAAGGCCATTTCACACATCAGAAGAAAACACCACAATTTTTATATCACACTTAATATATTTGGTGCGTTTTTTAAAAAAGTGATTTGTGACTCGGGTGATCAGTGTACAGAAAGGTTCTGTTTTTGTTTCTGTTGTTTTATGGCGTACCACCTCTGGGCAGCGGCAAGAATTTTATACCAGTGTGGCATCAAAATTTATATATCAAAAGATTTAACACTTCTCATTTGCTTTTATTAGGGTGTGTTGTTTGTAGTAAAATTGGGAGGGGGATATCAAAGCTTGGTTTTATTTCTTCAAGCGTGTGAAGCAGGGGATGGAAGGGGAAAATGTAATACTTTCCCCAGCTTGACCTGGCTCTGCATTTAGGTTATCTGTGAGCTAATAAGCAACAGAAGATGCAATAATTCACGTTATTTTAACTGTGCAAGGTGGAAACATTACGGTGCTTCTGTGATGTATGACGCTAACTTCATAAAAAAGGGTTTAGGGGTGGATGGAATCGAGATGACATCTGCTTACCCTCCTCAAAAAGTTCTGGCAGTGTGAGAAAATGGCATTTTGTATCCTCGAGTCATCGCATGGTCGCCTCTAAAGCTGCCTTCTCCAAGTCTCTAGCCACTGTGGACAGCAGGCAAGATGGCAGAAGGGGTAGCTTAAGAATGTCTGGGGGGACGTCCTGGCTGGGAAAGGCTGAGAGAGAAAAAAGTGATAAAAATATTCCTGCCAATATGGCCTGCACCATTCACCTCTCCCCACCCTTTAAGAATTCATCCTTGAGTAATGGGTTGCTGGAGGACCTGGCTGCTTTTGTTAGAACGAACCTAGTAGTTTGGTCTTCATCTCAGTTCTGTCAAGCCGTGGAGAGAGGACACTGATCTGTCATTTTCAGATGAATTCTGTGATTCTTCTAGCTTCTTCTGCTGCTCAAAATGTTAGCCAGCTCTTTCTTCTTCTGCTCCTGCTTTCTCCTCCTCTTCCTCCTCCCTACCTGTTTGGGGTACCTCTGATGATCTTTTGCGTCCTTAGACGCTCACCTCGGCTTAGAAGAGCTTTTGCACTAGACCTTAATGAGAAGCTCGCTGCCAAAATGAGATTCGTTAGATTTGAGACTGAGAAACAACTTCATAGCATTGGATTTTGAGCTGTCCGCAAACTTGCAAGGGCACGTAACACACTTTACTGTTAGGGAAGGGTGCAATGTTAGTAAAAATGGAGGATCTTGTCTTCCCCCTGCTCTCTCTGTTAGTTCTTTAGAGGAAGGGGAGAAGAGGATGGTTTAAGAGTGAAGTTTGGGGAAACAGTGAGAGGAGAATATTGGAAATTCTGTGGTTAGAAACTCGGGTGGGTAGGATTTGTGTGTACGAGCAGCAGCAGAAAATGGGGTTGCCCTACCTGGCGAGGGAGTGATCACTTCCTGTACTTAGAAATTGTCTCTTTCTCGCTTTCAGGGTCAGTTATATTCATTTCCAAACACTGCTGAGGTTGCAGAGGAAACACATTACCACTTGCTCTTCCGCTGTCCTTGGCCACTGTTAATGATTGCTTCTGACCTGATGGTCTCAAGAGAAGGTCAGATTCAACCCATTCCACCGTTAGTTGTCTTCTGCATTTCAAAAAGTCCTCCGTGGCACTGTTTGGTCAAGGAGATGGGATTCAGAGATCCCCCTCCTGTTCCCAGCGGAAACCAGCTGCAGGATAAAATAAGTGTGTGGTTCGTAGTATTAAAAAACAGAAGGGAGTGTTGTCAAAAAATTGATCCAGCCATTTCAAACAAGACTACCACCTGCCTTTTAAAGAGGTGGCTGTTAAAATTTGGGGCACCAAAGTTCTCGGGGAAGGGCCTTATATTCAGGGGTCCTCCTCCTAGGGTCACCTAGTTCTACTGTGTGATTTTCAACTTCCTCTGGTGCTGATGCTTTTTTTTTTGTGTGCAAGAACTGTGCAAAAGCAAGAGCCCAGCGCCTTTCTCAACGAGCACATTCTCGTTACCTCGCTATTCCCGATGCAGCGATGAATCTCTGAAACGCTCCCGATGGCCTTTGCCATCACTCGGTTTGTGCAATAACCAAACTCACCACTGTTTGGGATGCGGAATTTTATTTTTGCTGCAAGAGAAAAGCCAGCGCAGCCCTCCGGAGTCCTTTCGGGAACCATCCCTATGTTAATAGCTGAAGTGCGCGCATGTGTTTGGAAACAGAAATCGGCCGTGGGGCTCTTTGTTGGTGCTATGTACAAATACTCGTTTTATGACCTGAGGGCTTCAGTCTTTTCCCTGTGCCCTTGTTTAACCACTGCTAGGGCAGGATGCCAAAAATGTCAGCTAAAACATCAGAAGAGTATGTTGTCATTTTTATGTGCACAGATTTTCTGTTGAGTTTTATCGTGGGATTGTCTGCAGTGACTTCTTTGGATGGGGGAGACACCCTATTTCACCCCCAAACACTTAAACCCCACCCCCATTCCAATGCAGAATATGGTGCTGTGTGTGTGCGCGCGTGCGCGCGCGTTGTACATTTTTTTCCTCTATTCACTTGCCTGATCTGGGATCCGCCTTATCCATGGGTCTCTTAGACTAACCAAGGAAGTTGCTGGTTGCTTTTTCGTATTGCCACAAATAATCTCCCATTTTTTCCCGGACGGGGCTCCTTCTGCACTTGTTAACAACTTTACAAAAAGCAGAACAACACCTCCTTTGCTGAACAGAGATCTACCTGGTTTCTGTTGGCACCTGAGCAAAAATGAGCAGAAGCTAACCTTTTTCTGTGTTTTTACCTTGAAAATTGTATCCCCTTTGCATTTTGCTTTCTTCTACTTTTAAATAGCTTGGCTATTCTGGTATTTTTATACCTTACACTGAGTCATGGTGGTATTAAGTGTGTCTGCCCAGCTTGCTACAGAAATTAGCAACTTTTAAAATCACTGAGAGATGGAAGAATTGCTGGCTGAACTGAAGGTTCAGTGTGGGGTGTTCTTTCTATGAAGTGCATGTCCACGTAGGGACAGTAGGTCTTCTTGCATTGTGTTCAGTGGGCTTGTTTAATTTCCAAGTATAGATTACTTGAAAGTAGAAGGATCTGGGACGGGGAGCTGCCTTTGGAGAAGGAATAACAGGGAACTGAGCGGATTCTTGCTGTTGAGTGAAACTGTGTGTTTTCAGTACTTCTGCGGTTTTAAAGAAAGATGAAAATTATGAGGCCTTGTTGGGTTCTTCCATCTCTGGCAAGAACAGTCGCATCACTGCAAGAGGAATTTGGGGTGCGTTGAATTACGGGAAAGGACCTGATTTACAAAAATGCCTTATCTGGTCTCCTAGAGTGATTATAGACTTGCCAGAGGTGACCACGCTGCATGGTCATTTAGCTGAGTTCAAACTGAAGTTGTCGTCTTAATACAAAACTTACAGGGCTTCGTGAGGGTCAAGGTCATAGGACAATTCTAATTTCCTCACCTATCTAACTTCCTTCCCCCTGCCCCGCCATTGCAAACTGGCAGTCCTCTGAGCTCTTCATGTAGCCTTTGCTAATTCTAACCCAAGGAGGTGGCAACTTGCTTTTTGAAAACGAGGTAAGGGAAAGTTATGACTAGCTAATGTAGCTAACTTTAGCTAACTTAACTGCTCCTTTGAGCGTTCTGTATTTCTGAGCGTTCAAAAAGTATTGTACCATGTATGGATTTTGATTTCTTTTTTAAATTACCCCCACCCCTGTCCCAGGAGTGGAAATCTGCTTTGCTGATGAAAAGGGGAAATTCAGTCAGTGATAGAAATTACTGCTGCTCAGGAATTCATTTGTAAGATATAAGTATAAATATAAGTATATATGTAAAAAAAAACTTTGTAAATGGATTGAAGGGACTGCCCATTTTCCTAGAGGTGGTGATATGGGATGTTCTTTCCTAGGGACTAGGAACTTGATTTGTACACATTAGCCCATGAAAATGAAATTTATTTAAAATCCAAACTCTTCTCTAATGTATCTTTGGTTTGTCTTGTTTTTTAAATTTTGCTCCGTAAGTTTTAACTTGTCATTTTTCCATAGAGCTCATGTGAAAATCTCCTTGCGTGTGTATATATGTAATAATATTAATTATAATAAGAATAATCTTATCTATATATTTTCCACTTCTCTGGCCCTTCCAGTCCTCTGCACTGCAAAGTTTTCTTTCCGTTCTAATCTCCACCATGAATCTCCCTCCCACCCCCCTTCACCTTGATTTGTAATTTTAAAAGAAAGGCTTTGAAGTTTGTCTTTATATTAAAAAAATGTATGTATTTTAATACACTGTACCATGGCTAAGCTTCCATCTTTTTGAAGTTGGCTGATTGAATTCTGGGGAAAAGTCACCGTTAAAGCAATTTGTTACCACAAAAAAGGGGGCGAAGGCTGCTAGATTTGGTAACAATTTAAGAGTTGAATAGACAAATACATAGAAGGGGGGTAATCTGTTAATCGCTCTCATGGACAAACCAAAACCTGACTGTTCAGAGCAGACTCTGGAAAAGTTACTCTCTTAGTCTATGATGTCTCAGGGCAGTTTGGAGCATCCCTGAGAGAGAACCATCCAACCTCTGTTGAAAGATAGAGGCAGTCCCTTCCACTGTCGAACAGCTCTCAACAGTTTTTCCAAAAGTTTAGAGAAGGGAAACCAAAATGGTGGAAGGCCTGGAAACCAGGAAGCCCCATGAGGAGTGGCTTTGGGACTTGGGGATATTTAGCCTGGAGAAGAGAAGGTTAAGAGAAGGGGACATGTTTAAATATCTGAAGGACTGTCATACGGAAGATGAAGCAGGCTTGTTTTCTGATGCTCCAGAAACTAGGACGTGGAGCAGACCCATATGTAAGTGGTAGTTCCATTGTTCTAACTCACAGGCATCACAGTTCTGATCCAGATGTCAAGGTTCAACTCATTATTTCCTGCCTAGTTTTCAAGAAGTCTTATATTACCTGGCCTATGTGCACAACAGCCTTGCAAGGAAGGCTTAGATAACCATCCGTGCCCTTCCCCTTGTGACTTTTAAGGATCTGCCAGACACGAGTGCTTCCGGTTAAGCCCACCTAACAAGTCATTGTACTCGAGGCTTAAACAAGACAACAGTTTTATTTTGTGGGGGAAACCAAGAAAACTAGTGTACATGTGACAAAAGGAATACGCAGACATGTCACGGAGAAAGCATTCTTTTCATTCATTTTACAGAAGTAATAAAATCAGCAACTCAGCAGGGAACAGAGTGGTGAGGAGAACAGGGGGAGAAGATTTCTGGATATAAACCAATGAAGCATTGAACTTCTGAAGCATCCAAAAACATTACAAATGCTCTGATGGGCATCGTCCATATTTTGTCCCCCACAGAAGTAAGATTTCAGAATGCCCTTACAAGTTTCACAGCAGGTTTTAATATACATTCAGCTGCCAACCCCATAGGCTGGGGAGAGAAAAGAAGAGAGAGAGAAAAATAAAGACCAAACCCTGCAAAAAAATTTTTTTCCCTAGATAAAAGATTCTGCAACAAAAGAAAAACCAGCACCATGTTACTAGTCTGTGTACACGAGGCTTTGTGGAAGCCAGACCACACATGATTCAGTACTGCCCTGTTCTTTGGCGCTGAGAATGGTTACGTTGTCCCTTACAGTCTAGGCACAGAGTCTGGACGAGCAGGGAACCCTGTACAGTGTTTGCGTTTCCTCTGCCTTTGGCACGGACAGTAATGGTACCTCTAGAAGTTGCCAGGAAAGGCATAAAACAATGGAAAATTGTCTCCTGCATCATATCCCACTTTGGGGTGTGCCTATCCCCGATGTGGGTAAACTTTCGCCCTTCAGATGGTTTGGGCCACAACTCCCCATGCACTTGGCCGTGACCCAGGAATTCTGGAAGCTGAAGTCCAAACCATATGGTGGGCCAAAAGTTGTCCGGTTCTTTCTGTAGTCTGATCGTCTCTTAGAGTGTCTGAGGAAGGGAGTGCCCAAGCATTTCCAGGTACCAACCAAATGCAAGAGCGTGGGTGTTAATCAGCTGATGAATGATAATCCCTTGAGAAAATTAAAATCCCTGTTCTTCTGAGTGATCCTTAGCATCTACTAGCTTGGTTAAGGAGGAAAGCATATAGTGGGCCTGCTGTATCTGCAGGCCTGTGATCTGAAAATGCAGATAGAATTCATTCACAAGGTGTAGCGAGCCCCAAAGCTGCACATTAGGCAGCTGCTGCTTCAGCTGCTTCCCTTTTTAAATAGAGGCTTATAAGGCTCACCTTGGTCTTCACAATCTTGCAAAGCTGACTTCAGCATGTACTTTTTTTTTGGCATCTGGGGGATCTCTGCATTAATATGGCGGGCCCACTGTACTTCGTCCCTTTCAGCAGGAGAAGTCTGCTTTGGGTGTAGTTAAAAGATTCACGCTTCCCTTCTGTTTCCGAGAAAAAGCAGGGGGCACTCAGGTGCAGTGACTCCTTCAGAGATGCAGCATCCACCCTCTCAAGGGCAGGTCAGTGGCTCAGCATCTTTGCACCAAGGACAGTCAGCGTGCTCCAACCATCCCGGAGGGGAGGCAAGGCAGGACAGCTCAGTAGCGGCAAAAAGGGAGTGCCTTCTGCATCAAATGTGATCAAATATGCCTTGAGAACAACTGCCGTTTGCCTTTAGGTGAATACCACTGTGCAAAAGGTGATTTAGAAGGGAATTAAAAGTTCTCCTTTCATCTTCACAAACAGTCCCAAATATGCTGTGCACGTTGGAGTCAAGGTCAGTGGATCAAACTTACAAATGACAGTGTTCCCAAGGTGACTCTTTTCTGCTCCACTTGGACCAAAACTGACCATTTTAAAATGTTAAGAATGACAATTTTTCTGTGCTACTTGGCTCAAAACTCCTGGCAATAGCAGCCAAGGAGAGGGAAGAAGGGGGAAGGGGAAGGCGGTGGGTGTGTGCGAACAGACCTCCCTCCCAAGAAATACAGAAAAAGCAATAAAGATCCTCCCATGAACTCATTTAAAATAAACATAAGGAAGGGAGAGTCACTTGGTCAACGTTTCAGCTGTGTAGAAAGGCCCTGAGCAGGAGGTTTGGGCTGCTGGCAGGCTCCATGCAAGATGGGAGTTGGAGTAGCCTTAAGATGTCCCGCCGCGCATTCAAGGTTACACCTTCCTTGTGCCCAGCTGGAAGCGAGCTTCTTCTGAAATGCCGTACTGTTCCAAGGGATCCTGCAGCCAAAGAAAAGAAAAAGGAGAAGGTTTATTTGCAGCTCGGCTGGTTGGATCATAACGCTGTTGCTGAAACAGCTCCGCTGGCTACTGGTCCATTTTCTGGAAATAATTCAAAGTGCTACTTGTGATCTTTAAGGCCCTATGTGGGAAACATTTTTAAGGCGTGGTGGGGGTGTGTATACAGAGAAAGAAAAACCAGCTTCTCTTTCTCAAACTGGTCTGTGGTCTGCCAAGTGTGTAGATGGACTACAAGTCCCACCATTGCAACCCCCTTTCTTCCTATGGTGGCTGGGAACAATGGGAGCTGTGGTTGATCTCACGTGGAGTTTTTTCACCCTGTTCTAGAAGAATGAGAAGACTGCTTTGCAATCTAAGGAAAACCTGACCAACATCTGCCTTCCAGCAATCTAAAACTGCCACACTGGCTCATTATACTGGACACATCTTCTAAAGATGTGATGATTTGTACACATCAACTTCAGAGGGTTTTCTGAGTGCTGCTGTCCACAGCGGTGTGATGGGCAGCTTCTAGGGGCAGAACCTTTTCTGTAGAAGCTCCATTCTCTTCAGAATGACTTCCTGAGAGAGATCTGCCCAGCACCCTAATTCACAACAGGCAAAATCCCTTTCCTTCCCAGCAGGCAATTCACTTCTCGTGTCTCACTCTTACCAGTTTTACTCTCAGCTTTTCAAACATCTCAGCCTTGTAGGCATGGGGATGCTGGAACTGTCAAAGTTAGGGTATCTCTCTGGAGTGGAGCCCCCACATTTGCAAGGACACCCCAGCAGTAACTCACCTTCCCAGTCATCTTCTGGATCTCATTACGATAGAAGATCAAGCTGCTCCGCATGAACTCATAACTGTGGGAGAGAGAATACAGGGGCTGAATTTGAAGGTGAGGAGAAACACATCACACAACTGAGATTGATCTTCTTTCATTCTGATTTTTTTTTAAAGAGATGATTATGAAGAAGAGAAGAATGGAAAAAGAAGGAGGAAGATATGAAAGGACGCAGGATATTAATTAGAGCTAGCCACCACGGAGTATGGTTTGAGTGTGGGACTAGAATTCTGGAAGACCTAGTGTTAAATAGTTACTATTACAGATAGAGCATTTTTCCTTTTCTAGAAAACCAGGCAAACACAACAAGATAACAAACCCGCCTCTCCAGACCTCTATCAGGTTTCCCACCAGAGGGGAATTGCCTCACCTGGCTCGCCTGAGGACATCGATCCATTCCTGGCATTGCTCCTCTGTGTCGCACTCAAAGTAATACTTCCTCTCCGGCTCCTCCAGGAAACCTGTAAGGCAGCCCAGTTGTCATTTTGGCTTCTCCGGCTCCTCTGTTCTTTCCCCACCACCTCTCCAGATCTAAAACGTGGCAAAAATGCCTCCCCCCCATCAGCCCTTAGGTTGGGGACCATTTAGAGGCAATTTTTTTTCCGGTGGTGGAGAAAGCAGCCACCCAAAGTCTCCTATAGAACCAACACAGCCCCTGGGCTGTGGGAGAGGCGTGTAGAAATCCCCCACCCTGATGCAACCCTGACGTTCCTTTTGCAGACTCACTGATAGAGAAGACATTTTCCTCCTCCTGGCTGATCCGACAGTGTTCCAGCAGCAAAGCACCTATAGGCTGCGGCATGTGCAGGGGCGAGAGAAAAAGGTTCAGATTGGCTTCTCCACCTTCTAAATAAAATTACAGTTAGGCCTCCACATTTGCATGTTTAACTTTCATGGATTTCATGATTTGTGTCTCCAGTCCCTGCCCTCCATCTCAGGAGCTTCTTTTTTGGGGGAACTTCTCTCTCGGTGGCTCTGATCAAGCTGTGCTGCCCTTTACAAACCCACCTCTAGTCCTCCTCCTCCTCCTCCATCAGCCACTGCCTGGCTAGGTAAGGATGGATCACATCCCAGTTTCCCAGCACCACCAATCCTCTCCTGATGCCCCCTCCCACACCCAAAGATGGAGACGGGCAAGAGAGAGAAAGTATACAGCCAGCATGCCAACTCGCCCCCTTCCCTTTCATTTCCCTGACTTAGTTTGGACCTTGGGTACCCCCCTCTCCCCACCATGCCTCAGCCCCCTTTCCACAGACACACACACATTTTGATATTTGCGGGTTTTCCACTTTTGTGGAGGTCCTCCACCCCGACCTTAGCTAATGGGCTTGAAACGACAAGCCAGGCCTCAAGCTACACGGTTTGATTCCAGGTGCCTTCAAGTCAACTCCAACTTACAATGGACCCCATCCCTCTGTTTCTTTCAAGTCCTGGTCTCCCGGAGCCCCAGTGCAACAATCAAACCACTCCTCAGAGGTCTCCCGTTCATGGGGCTGACAGAAGTTGAAGCTGACTTGATGGCAATTAACAACAATTCCCATCCAAGTTTCTAGTCCTCAGTTGTGACGTCTAACAGCAGGCGGCCTTTACCTCGGCCTCGTCTGTCCGGAAATAAAAAAGGAAGTTGACCACCAGCTTCACCAGGCGCTTCTTCAGTGCTGGAAAAGATAAGACGAGAAGTTGACGAACGAAATCCAGGAAGAGTAACCAGTGGACGCAAAAGCAAAGCTGAACAACCAACTACAGAGTGAAATCGACAAGGCAAGATCGGGCTTATTTTCTTTTTCAGTCGCTGAAGCCTATATTTCTTTTATTTCAAATATTCCCATTGTGCCCATCAGACAAAAAAATTCCACATTCAGGTTCCGACACGTCCCTCATTTATAGGGACGTCCCCTCTTTCACGACTGCAAAGCTTTTCCTTTTCGCAAAGACCAAAGAATTGCCCCAAATCCTTGTATTTTCTGGCGTGGGCCCCCCGTAAAAACAAAAAAATGTGCACATCCTGTCCTTCTATGAATGGGGCCAATATGTTAATTTTCCAGAGGAACGCAGGGCTAAGTTAACCAAAAACAATAGGTTCACTTGGTATCGCGGCAGAACACGAACGTGGCAGCAGCTACTTCCTGGTTGTGAACTCGGCACGTCGTGAACTTTTGACTCTTTTTCCTCTGTTCTGAAAACTCGGCAAACGCACGCCCGGACACGCGCGGGAAGAAAATCACAATAAGGGGGCAAACGGGGGGTCCCCGAGGCGAGAGGCGGGCCCAGGAGATCCCGACGGCGCTTAACGCGCGTGGCGGAACACCGTCCCGCGGGGGGCTTGACGGCTTCTGGTCCGACACGGGGACTACGAGAAGCCGCAAGCGCGGCGGGGGGGGGGCACAGCGAGCAGGGGACCGGGGGTCCCCGGAGCCCGAGGAAGCGCCTGCGTGGCAGAACAGCGCGCCGCGCCTCCTGCGGGACTCGGGGGGCTCCGGCCCGACACGGGTATCTGTGAAAAAGAGCACCAGATCGCGGCCAGCAAGAAGGCGGAGCGGGGGTCCCCGAACCGCAAACCCCCGGATTCCAGAGGCGGTTGAAAGCGGAACCATCGCGCCGTAACGGCCCAGTGCGGAAACGGCCCCCAAGACGGGATACCGCGCCGTGCCCGCGGCGGGGCCGGGAGCTCCCCCCCCCCCCACGAAGCGAGAGAGGACCCTCCCCTTCCCTCCCCGCGGCGTGACGTCACGGGGACCCTCTCTTACCCCCCCCGGGGCCTTGACGTCACGCGGCGTCTCCCCCACAAGGCGTCGTGACGCCAAGCCCGCCCGCGCGCGCGCCCGTCCGCTTTCTCCTCACCGCTCCCTTTCTTGGGCGCCCGCATGAGGATCTCGGCCGCCTTCTCCGCCGGCTGCCGGGAGAGCGACAGCAGCTCCCGCTCGTTGTACCGCATCGCCGCCGCCGCCGCCGCCCACTCGGCCGCTCTAGCCCCTCACCTCTATGGTCTCGCGCACGCCCTCCAGAGCGGAAGCGCTCCCTCTCACTTCCGCCTCGGCCTGCGCACGGCGCCGGAAGCTCCCCTCAGCTCACTTCCGGTTATGAGGCCCGCTCTCTTTCCACACACGAGGTAATCCATGTTATACGTAATACGCGATTATCATCTAGTGCGCTATTTTAAAAATGTAATAATTACGCTGTATTAGCGCGTATATCTTATAAATACAACATTACATAAACTTTATTGCAGTATCATCCCACTGTATTGTAGTATTACGATACATCGTATGCTGCAATAGAATAGTTACAAAGGAGTAATTATATCATATGGCAATATTGTGTATTCTGTGTATCGCATAATACGCTACATGGCATATAATTGTAATGGCATTTATTATAACATCCCGTTTTATAGTATAATATGCTGGAATAGAACAATGTAAAGATGATAATAGAATCTAGTTACGATATAAATAGAATAGGATATATAGTGAAATACAGACTAAAAAGCGAAAGGTAAATAAACCTACCCCCCCCGTCTGGAACCGGAAGTGGCGGGCGGTGTGCTGCCTTCGCTTCCGGCGCGCGCCGGTGACGTTGCTAGGTCGGGGCGGAAGTGGGCGCTCTGGCGGCGGGCCTGGCCTTCCGCCTTTCCCCCCGTTTCGCTTCGACTGAGGGAAAGGCGTTTAAAGAAAGAGGGGCTCCGGAGGGACGCCGCCCCCCCGTCTTCTCGCGCGGCGTAAGGGGCAGAGGGGGTCCCTGATTTGGGCGGGGGTCCTGAGGAGGGGGCTCTTGGGGGGCTGGGGGGGCCAGAGACAAAGCAGGGGGCAGAGCTTCGGGCGGGAAGCTTTCCCGGCAGTCCTCCCCTGAGCTTGGGCGTGGGAGCAGAAAAAGTAACTTCTCCAAGCTGTGGCTGGGGGGGGACTCGGGAGTGGAGCGGTTAGGAGGTGGGCGGCCCCACGAGCTGGAAGACGTACAGGGGTGGGGGAAACCTGTGGGGCTTGGGGCGTGTCGCCCCTGCTGCCTCCTTCCACGCAGGAGGTAATCCGTACTGCCCCTTGTGTGGAATGCCTGGGTGGAGGCCGGGAATCGGATGTGGCTGGGCTGCGGCCGCCTCTTCGTGGGCTGGGCTGACTCGGGGCCGCCGGGAAGTCCGACCGCGTCTGGCTGTGTGTTTGGCCACCGCTGGCGTAAAGGAGGTGTGTTACGTTGGAAGAGGACGAAGCACGGCTGGGTCACAGTGGTGGTTTGAAGGGCGGTGTGTATATTGAAGGAAGGAAGGAAGGAAGGAGAGCAAAAGGAGGATAAGGGCAATTTAAGCCATGACAATAGGTAGATATCGGAAGCAGGACAGTGGGGCTTGGGTCGATAAAATGAAAGGCAGTAGACTCCAGAACCTGTCTCTGGTTCATTCTGCAGGTTTCAGGCACCGAACAGTTGCCGTCTTCTTAAATCAAATATCTGTTTTTCTACTGAGCTTTTAGGAGGTTGAACCCAATTGCTGAGAGTTGTTGTCCTGTAATTTTGTCAGCTTAGCTTCTTTTTCCTGAACTCTGTGCTGTTGGCATCTTGTGAAGTGAATTGTGAATGTTTTTTTACTTAAAAAATAATAATACAGATGTGCTTCAGTTAACAAAGTCGCTGATAAAGAAGCTCCTTTTCACGTAGTCTTTTTATGTGCACTTAGCCCTGTCTCTCTTCTTCCTCATCCTCTGAGTAGCTGGAATTATTGGACCAGCATCAGCGCTGAAAGAATGGCAAAGGGTTGGACAGAGACTTTTGGTGTTGGCTTGCAGTCATGTATCTGCAGTAAATAAAGGAATTAAGTTTACTGAAGCACATTGAATTGCTTTTCTTTTATATAGTATAGGAACATTTCTGTATTATATCTGTATTATTTTTGTCTCTGTTTCCAAATTTTCCGTTAAAGAAACAATGCCTAGTAACCCATCTGCTTCTTTAACTGAAGTATACCTGAAATAACCTTGTTATGATTTGAGTACCTGAAATTGTAATTGTTCCTTCTCTCTCTCTCCTTCTATCTAATTCCTAGGCCTTTTCTCCTGGATAATTTGGAAGCACAAAAACATCCAATATGGATTTCCAGCACCGTCCTGGAGGTAAAACAGGCAGTGGAGGTGTTGCCTCAGCATCAGAGAGCAACCGAGACCGCAGGGAGAGGCTGAGGCAGTTGGCCTTGGAAACCATTGATATCAACAAGGTAGGTTTCTAATTTGTTTCCAGAGAATATTAAATAGGAAGTATTCTGACCAACAGAAGTGAGAAAATTGTGTTCCTAAAGTTTCTCCAACTCTTCCCCACGCCATTAAAAAAAAAAGAATGTCACCACTCTTTGGGTTATTTGGGTCATTTCAAAATGGTGGCAGAAAGTGAAGTCCCTTCATTTCTTGTTGCCATTTTGAGAGGGAGTGCAGAGGCAGACAAAGGCAGGTGGGTTTGTTGTGGGAGAGTCAGGGGAGAGAATTGACCCTTCTGTAGTTGCCCGTGCTTGGTGTACAATGATGCTACTCAAAAGAGTGGTCTGTGGAGTGATACCAATCGTGAGCCATCCATTGCTGGTCTCTGGTGAGTTTCTGGGAAAGAACGAAGCACTTGTAGCCAGTGGGCACAAATATGGTATAGGTCCCTGGCACGTTGGAGAAAAAATATAGTTGCCAGTCCCCCACATTAAATAGCTTTGGAAGCATTATTCTACAACAGTGGTTCTCAGATGTTGTATTTTGGACTTCACTTCTCCAAATCACTGGCCACCTGGGACTGGGGAGACCAAAAGACCCAAAGGACTGAAGTTGGAAAGCTGCTACTTGGTGACAGAAGGTTTGTGTCATTTAAATGGCTAGAGTGGCCATCATACTGTGGTTAATGTTGACCAGATGGTACTGATCATAACAGTTTCCAGAGCCATGCCTCTGGCAAGAAGTCCAGAAAAGTAGGCAGCTGTGTCAAACCATATCAGTAAGCCAGATCTGGCAGTTTTTATCTCTTCTCAGAGCAGGTCTTTTGTAGAGTGAATGGGTCTCAACTGCCCACCAGGACCAACGTGTTTCAAAACACACCATAACGGTGATATCCCGTAAGAATATATGCTTGCTGAGGAAAGCCATTTCTTGAAATAATGAGAATTGTCCTCCAAACATACTCCTGTTACACCACAGGATAGTTGAAGTATAGTTTTCCTGGTAGCATTAGGAAGAGAGTGAGTGGGTGGCCCTTGATGCCATCATCTGTGTGTCTGTGAGGCTTCTGCACAGCCGAGCCTGAATTTTAGCTTCACGTTTTTCTTAATCTTTCCTTTTTCCTTCTCTCCATTCAGGATCCCTATTTTATGAAAAATCATTTGGGCTCTTATGAATGCAAGCTTTGCCTGACACTGCACAACAATGAGGTGAGATTCTGTGTTTGCCGTGTGGTCTGTGCTTCTTGGGAAAGGTTGGTAGCTTGAGCGGGAGGGCTGTACATGCCTGGCCCAGCTGAGACCCTACGTTCAACTGCTAGCATCTTCAGGTAGGGCTGGAAAAGACCTCAGCCTGGAAACATGAAGTGTTATTGCTGGTTAGTGTAAACAATACTGAGCTATAATGTCAAGTAGATACCATATATTCCCAACCCCTAAAAACTGTGAAAAGGAAAATCAAGATCAGGAGCTGTAATAATCTGATCCTGCACATAGTCTTATGTAAACGTCTTCCTCTTACACACTTGTTAGAAAGGATTTAGGGGTAGTAAATATGTGGACACCTTGTGTCTTGGACATTTAGTTCAGAATTCTAAAATAAAACACTCCTTGATCCAATTTTTCTTGGAAATTTTTTTCCTCTTAATTTTTCTGGGAGCCCTTTGTCCTCCCAAATGTTTCTGGCTGGTTTATTTTGTTGTTTTTAAATCCTCAACCACCACTTCTTTGTTCCTGCCTGCCCTTTGGGACTCAGGCTCTGCTTACAATTCTACTTTTTCTCATTCCACAGGGAAGTTACTTGGCACACACTCAGGGGAAAAAGCATCAGACCAATTTGTAAGTTGTTACCTTATTTTTTTTTTTATTATTTTAACCTTTGCTTCTCTGTCTCTTGAATGCCCTCCAGGATCAAAAAAGAGTCCTTTCTTTTCATATGTGAGTGTTGTTAAATCTGGAATTAGAATTGAGGTTCTGCTAATCAGTCCTTCATCTCCAAGGAAAGAAACCATCCGAAGCACAGTTGGAAAACCCGCAGTTGAAATCTAATTGTGTCCAGACTATCTGAACTGATGGCAGTTTGATACCACTTGAAATATCACAGTACCATCCTAAAGAAACCTGGGATTTGGAGTTGGAAGAGTCCATAAATCTCTGAACTATAGTACTAGAATTGTCTGGCAGGGAATTCCAAATACCTCCATGAAACCACATACCCCAGAAATGCGTAACATGGAGCCACAGCAGTTAAAGTAGTACAGGGTTGAGTGTCCCTGATCCAAAATCCAAAATGATCCAAAGTCCAAAATGGGTGGCTGAGGTAGGGACACCTTTGCTTTCTGATGTTCAGTGTACACAGACTTTGTTTCTTGTTATTGTGTAAACTTACTTTCGGGTTATCTGTGTAAGGTATAATTGAATTTTGCATTTAGAGTTGGGTCCCGTGGCTGCTCACGGGCTGTAGAGCTCCCTCCCCCAGAAGGTTCAACTGATCCCCTCAGCTCTGTTTCCCCAGCAGGAAGAGACATTTCAAAAATAATTTGACATGTCTTTTTTCATTTTCCCACTTCTTCCCACCACTTCTTTCTCTTCCCCCATAGTTCTCGCCCTTTCTTATTGTCTGGACCTGAACCAGCTGGGAGCAAAGAATGTCTTTGGAACTCAGAAAGCGGCCTGCAGTTTACGAAGGAATAGCTGGGCTTCCCCCCCTTTTTTTTTTCTGAACGTGGCCTTGATGCTGTCTAGGAAGTATCAATTTTACAGCATTTGATGGTAACAGACTCTGCTTGATAACAGAGAGTCTCTGCATAGCATCTTGAGGGTTTTGGCTGCTTCCCAGTTCCTCCCAAGACGATGTGTGAGTCCTTGTCTGAAAGCACACGCTAGGTCAAAGCAGCTCTCCTGCATGGCAGCCCCTGAAGTATTGGTGCATTCTGCTCTTCATATTTGGAAGCAAAAGTAACTCCCCAATACCAACTGTAATCAAAAGGAAAAATGGATTTATATCCCACGTCTTACTCGACCATTACAGGTCTGTTAATCGTAACCACTGATTATAACATCGTTAGATTTCTTATTGCTCAAAAGACCCATAAATGATCCCTAGTTTTTCAAAGAAAATCTTCAATTGATTTGCTTTTTAAAATCTGTGTCAGTTTTGTAGCTGTGCTATTACAGTCCTGACTGTGGGCAAGCTCATTCAGACATTTTGTCAGTCCATTTGGAATGGCAATGTAGCTGTGGATTCATAAAGTTACAAAATGTAGACTATGATGTAGAATATCAGCTGTTCTTAAAACTGCTCCAGAAATAGCCACTCAGGGCTCCCTAACTCACAGCTTTGGCTCCCCTGCAATGGAGAGCTGTGGGTGGAAGTTTCTGTCTCCTTTCCGTGGGGGAGCTCAACGGTTCTTTGTCTTTTTTTCTTTTCTATCCTATTTCAGAGCCCGGCGAGCTGCAAAAGAAGCAAAGGAAGCGCCGGCCCAGCCTGCTCCCGAAAAGGTGAAGGTGGAAGTCAAAAAGTTCGTGAAGATTGGGCGGCCAGGTTATAAGGGTAGGTGACAATTAGGCCGTGCATGAAGCTCTCTCAAAGACTCCACTGCAAAAGCCCTTTTAAAGTCATATCAGGCAACAAGACCTCCTTGTGGCTCATACGATGACCTGTGTGCTTTGTGTACTCACAGTCATGGAGTCAGGTGCCCCAAATTTGGCAGCCTCTCTCAGTCATGCAGACATGCATGTTTTTCCATGGGGTTATGAGGAAAGGCAAAAGGCTAGAAGCTTGGGAAACCTGCTACCAGTCTGTTAGTATTATATGCAGTTTGTCTGCATCTGTCAGGACTAGAATCTTGGTTACCCTTTTAATGAAAGAGGAGGTTCTCAGGAATTCAGAGGTGATGCTTTTAAAGCACCTATGGAATCGCAATGCACATACAGCAGCTGATGTAATGAGGACAGTGCTTCTTTGCGGTGCCAAACTAAACATGTCTTTTCTTTTTCTCCCTCAGTGACCAAACAGAGGGATCCAGAGACAGGTCAGCAAAGCCTCCTTTTCCAGGTAGGTCCCAGCTTTTTCCTCCTTCCTCTGTGGCTTTGTTCAGTGCTTTTACAAACAGGCACCATCTTGTTTTGGAAAAAAAGGAGCCTACCTTTTCACAGTTTGGCCTCAAGGCAGGTTTCTACTTGCTGTTTGCTGCTGGGTCGGCTTTGGTTTATGGCAACCATGTGAGTGAGAGATCTGCAAGAGATCCAGTTATCTCTGTGCCTGCTTAGATCTTGCAAACTCCGAGAAGCCAGGGTTTTCCTTGTGGAGTAAATCCTCATCTGCCAAGGCCTCGCTGTTTTCTGCTGCCTTCCACTTTCCCCAACATCACCGTCATTTCCCATGAATCACGTCTCATGATATACCCAAAATACAACCTCCATTTTGGTCTCAGACCCTTGATCTTTGGATCTCCTGACCCTTTGATCCCAGATCTTTTTGTCGCTTCTTCTCTGTCCTCTTGAAAATGTCTCATGTAGAATTTTCATTCTGGTTTCTTCACAGATTTTTTAGCTAGTGCCTAAAAGCATGTTTGAAGAATCACCAAACCACATTTAAAAACAAACAAACAAACAGGGCTCTTGGGAAGTAATTTACTTATTTGATTTCTCTCCTGTTTTTCTTCCAATGGGACCCAAAGCAGCATACAATATAAATTAAAACAGATCATCTGAAACAATGAGGAGTACAAAAGTTTTAAAAAGCATTGAACTATAAGGGGCATCTAAACCACTGCTTGGCCCTGTTTCTTCCATCGGACTGTTTCTGCCCTCCTTACAGATTGATTACCCAGAGATTGCTGAGAGCATCATGCCACGGCACCGGTTCATGTCAGCGTACGAGCAACGGATAGAGCCCCCTGACCGACGTTGGCAGTACCTCCTGATGGCCGCCGAACCCTATGAGACCATTGCTTTCAAGGTGACTGGTTTCCTTGTTTGGATTTTGCCATTTTTTTTTTTACTAATTCCATTTTATTGTTATTTTTTTAAAAAATGAGCTTTGATTTGGAATCTCGAGCAGTTCCAGAGGCTGAGTTTTCCAAGTAGTTCCTTTGCTTCTAAAACTGGGGAGGAAAGAACTAATTTTGTTTGGGTCCAGAAACTTGTGAGGTGAAAATGAAATTAAATTTTTGGGAGACAAAACAGAATATTCACAGGGCTTTTTCTTTCCAAATCTGACGCAAAATGCTAACCTGAAGAATGTGTTTGGAGAAATTTGAGTAGCTGGTGATTGTCTTCTACCTCTTCCTTAAGGGGCACTTCATGGTTATGCAGTTGAATGATGTTAGTTTGAAATTTACTCATTTCTGCTGCATGGAAACTTTTATCATCCTATCTACTGCTGAATGTTGGCTCCAATTTTCATTATAGAGAGACAGATCCATGTTGAGGACTGTGTACTACCAGTTACAGCTGTGTGTCACCTGTCAGTGACTTACTGCTGTTGCATGAGAGATGTAGTCTACAAATGTCTTTTTGTCTCTTAGGTTCCCCCTCCTACCTTTGAAAAATCGGTGGAGAGCAATTGCGTATAGGCACTTGAAGGGAATTAGTGGGTTTGTTTATACATACTAGACCTGTCAGGTGTCTCTTATTCTAAGGCATGTCCGCTGTTTGAGGACCAGAAAGCTTGCCCCTTGTAGGGCTGGCAGATGTCCCTTTTTGTAAGGGATGTCTCTTATTTGAGAACTGTAAAGCTTGTCCCTTCCGAGGCTGGTAGGTGTCCCCTGTTTGAGGGTTGGAAAGGTTTTCCTTTTTCCATAAACTGAACAAGATGACCAAAAAAAAAAAAGTCCTATATTTTGGGATGCACATCCTGTATATGAGTGTCGATGTATAAAATGAGTACGCCAATTTTACAGAGAAACCCATGGCTTCATACTTTCACTTGGAATTTAGGTAGAATGTGAAGGTGTTAATTGCTGCTTCCTGATTGTCAAACCTGCATTCCGTGAATTTTGACCTGTTACTGTTTTGAAAACCTGACACTGTTACGCCCACATCAAACCCTGCTCTCTAGGGTTGTAGGTGGCTGTACTCACTGCAAAAGGTGGTAGTAGAGAACTTCTGGTGTGTTAAGCTAAGTTGTGGATGAGTTATTCTGCAAGCGGCATCTCTCTTTGCTGCCCTCCATCCTACCTCCATGGTCTTCTCTTTTCAGCCTTAGTGTCACACTTGGGGCACCTGCAGCTCTCCCTTCTTGGAGCTGCAAGCTGAGGCGACCTCATCTCCTCCCTCTTTCCCTCCTCAGACCAGTTGGTCTTCTTTATCCTTGATGTGCCACCTGGCAGCAGCTTTGGCATTGCTGCTGATGCCTTCTTCCCCTTTCTCTTTTCCCAGGTCCCGAGCAGGGAAATCGATAAAGCCGAAGGGAAGTTCTGGACTCACTGGAACAGAGAAACAAAACAGGTAGATGAAAGCCAAGGGAAGGCAGCTTTGCAGTCCGTAAATGCTTCTTTTCAACGTATTTCAGATATTTCAAATGAATAGTTTGAAAAATCTATAAGTTTTTTTAATCTGTATTTTGTTTTAATTTATGTTGGGAGCTGGTTTGCATCTAATTTGGGGGAAAAGACACAGTGTTTGCAATGATGCTGTAAAAAGGAGTAAATGCAATAATAATAGGCTGTATGGAAATTATTACTAATAATGATGATGATACAAGAATTTTATGCAGTGCTTCCCTGAGAGGTGGAAATTATTTCAAAGATTTTCCAGGGTTAAAAAGGTTGAGAAAGGTTGCCTGAGGGTGGGAAAACCACTCAGTACCAAACTAACTTGAGGAAGCATTTCTGTATTCATCCTCTTTGAACGTCCAGTCCATTATCTCTCACAACTCCACTGCTCTTATTGTTGAAAATAACACACCATCTCTCTCTCTTTCTTTCTCTTCCCATTTCTTCTTCTCCTTTAGTTCTTCCTTCAGTTCCATTTCAAGATGGAGAAGCCCCCCGCACCCCAAAGCATCCCTGCTGGACCAGCCACTGTGAAAAGGCCCCCTCCCCCACCTCTCATGAACGGCCTCCCCCCTCGGCCTCCGCTCCCCGAGTCCATCCCGCCGCCGCCTCCTGGAGGCATGGCCATGCCTCCAATGCCTCCCCCCGCTGGGCCTGTGCCCTTGCCCCCAGGGCCCCCGGGCCCCCCAGGGCCCCCTCAGCTTCCTCCGGCTCCGGGCGTTCCTCCTCCAGCCCCGATGCCTCCGATGCTCAGACCCCCTCTCCCCACAGAAGGCCCCGGGAGCATCCCTCCACCACCCCCCACCAGTTGAAAAGATCCCCCACACACCTCAAATTTGGAGACTTCCTCTCCTGTCTCTGTTTTTGCGACGCCATTTTTTCAACAGTGTCGAACGATCCCACATCTTGGTTTTGTGCTGTCATTTTTTAAAGAGAATATGCCAGTGACTTTTTCTGATAATCTTGTAGTTCGATTAAAAACAACAAAAGCCACCATGTTTGTTCCGGTTGCACAGATCTCTTTCTTTACAGCTGGTGAAAACCTTTGACTTCTGAACCCCTCCAGAAACAGGTCTGTTGTGCGTCCAAAGCACCTATGTTAGTTCTCTTTTGCTTGGGAGGGTAGATTGGGAATTCGCAAGCTAACGTAGCGTGAGAAATGAATTAGTAAACTAATGAAGAGCAGGTTTGTGGTCCTGAAGCTCACTGAAGGAAGACCCTGCTGTATCTCTGTATGAGTTACCAGTTTGGAATTCCTGCCTTCTCTAAAGAGGCATGCTAGGAACCAGCATCCCATGAGAAGTTGAGAATGATCCTAAGAATCTATTTATTGTCTGACCCAGCAAGACTTTTTATTGACAGTACAGGTCAATTAGTGAGCCAGATGTGTTCCTAGGTTTTGTTTCTTTAAGACAAATTTTGGAATCTGAGACAAAAAATAACACGAAAAGAGAGGGAAAAAAGAGCATTTGAACATATTTCAGCAAACTTTTTATCCAGAAGTGACAGTATTCATGTGTGAAATGAACTCATAGATCAAGTACACCTTCCTTAAGTAAGAAAAAAAATTGAACCTTCTAGAGACAACTTGAAGGTGTTTCCCAAAATACATCAAGGAGTAGCTTTCTGTTTCACCAGCCTCCATTCTCTTATGACTTCCTTTTGACCAAACATAGATCCATTAGTCCCCCAGACATATCTGCCCCTGTTTTGTCGGTTCAAGTGGCCATGGTTTAAACAAGCCAGAGTTCAAACCATGGCTTCTCATTGTAGTCTTTTTTTTTAATTGGTTGACAAACTGTGGCTTGTTAGCAGAAGTGGATTGTCATGTCACAGCAAGTCAGGCTGCAACAAACCGCATCATGACCGCTTGTGACATGCTATCATGGTTATTGATATAACTGTCATCTTGTTAAAAGAGCATTTGTATATTTGACAACAAATTTGATACCTTGCTTCCAGTCACACAAATCGGGCTAAAAGCTGAGTGTTCTGCCAATACATGGAGTGTTTAGGGACATTCCAAGTGCTTGGGGTGAAACGTCAAGTGTGGAGTGTTCTGTTCTGTAAGGGAAGTGAAAGACTGGCTGGGATGGAAGGTCAAAACTCCCACGTGAAGAAGGTTGAGCTGATTACTGTTCCAGAGGAGGAAACCTTAGAGTTGTTAATGATTTTGTGCATGCTTGAAGTTGGTAAAGTGGAGAAATCTTTAATTCAAGGTTATCTGGTAAGTTCCAGCAGGGTGTAATATTGTGTGTGTGTGTGTGAATTCTTGCAAAACATTTTGGACTACAATTCTCAGAATCCCCCAAGTAGCATGGCCAGGGGTAGTTGTAATCCAAAAAGAATGGGCAGCTAGGTAACCATGTGCATTGTCAATAAACACACAGACTTCACAGTTTTAAAATCACACCAACTCATGCCTGGTCTTCCCTTGGAGAGAATGACTTCCTTTTAATATAACCTGATGTTTCCTCTTCACTGAATATAGTAAAACCCAAGGGAAGAAGTGGGCAGAAGTGGAAATTATGTGGCCCTCAGGACTGTGTTGGGCTTCCACTCTCATCAACCCCAGACAGCATAGCTGATAAGTGAGGGCTGCTGGGAGTTTCAATCCAGTCACACCTGGAGGGCCACCCCTTCACTACTCTGGAGGTCACTGCGACTCACAAAAGCCCCTTTGATTTCAAAGTCTGAATCCAACCCTTTGAGATGCCCGTGGCGATAATACATTTAGAGCTATCTCAGGGAGATGTTCAAGTCTAGACTGTTGGTCTTGTGTGCGTGGGTGTGTTTGTATACACAATAGTTGTGTTGCTTTGATCCTTTGGAGGGGGGATATGATAAAAGACCCTTTAAGTCAAGGTTGAGTATAACCGAGAGTCAGCGTGAATTTTCTGAAGTCTCTCGTCTTTCAAGATAATCAAAGGCTGAAAATAGAACAGAAAGCCTTCCTTTGAGTTGGTCGTTCCCCTCCCTCCTTGCGAGAATTCCTTCAAGAGGGCACGGTGTGTATTGTCGATTCAAGGACGCCATTCAAGGAGGGGGAAAGGGGGGAATCAGGCCAGCTCTGCATCTGTACGTGTGGCGTTCCCCCGTTCTCCCTCAAGAGATGTCTTTTCTTGGCTCTGCGCTTCCCGGGAGCGAGTCAAGGACGGTGCTGTGACTCTCTGGAGGAAGCTGGACCATGCAGCTTGTGGCTGGAGGAATCTTGCTGGCTCTGTTGCTGATCCTTGAGGTCATCTCTATTCCTGAGAAGAACTTCTTGGCAGAAGGACTTCAGAGAGAAGCAGAGGTTCCCAAGCTGAGAGGAGCAGAAACTCCAGAAGAGGATGAAATCGCAGCCATGTCAGACGTCACTGGACCGCACTCAGTGGTCTCTCTGGCTTTGGTCCACCTTCAAGGCCACACTGTCCACCTTCAGCCTGGTGATAACTTTGCAAATGAAGAAGTTTTGGGGAGCTTAGGTTCACGGACCAGAGCTGGCTTCCGACCATGGCCCCAAGGGGTCCCAGAAGAGCCTGTGTGTCGGGTGAAACTGAACCGGGGCAGTGTGTGGGGTCCCAACCATGTGGAGGTGGTAGGACTCATGACCAGCTACGACAGTGGGTTCCTGAAGGCTCTGAGCAGGTCGACTTGGAGCGAAGAAGAACTGGAGACGTTTGGGTTGTGCTTGACGGAGACCTCCCGTGGGCTTCTCTTGTCTCTCCAGCGCGTTGGGGAAAGTCTGGCTGATCCGGGGGAGAGCCGGTTTCTCCTGCTTCATCTGGAAGAAGGTAGGTGTGAGGGGGGGAAAAGAAAGAGGCCAAAAATCGGGGCCCAGAGGAGATTCCTTCTCAGAAGTGAACCTGGTAAAGCCAGCATAGATAATAAAGACTTTTGCTATGAATAATGCTCTTAATCCATTTCATTCCATCAGTCATCTTTCCCATTTCCTCATTTCCACTTTGTCTTCTATTCCCTTCGTTCATCCTATTTTATAACCAACCTACCTACCTTTCTTTCTTTCCTTCCTTCTTTCCGTCTTTCTTTCTTTCGTTCGTTCTTTCGTTCGTTCATTCGTTCGTTCGTTCCTCCTTCCCTCAATGTTTTATAGACTTCCCTCCCTCCGTCCCTCCGTCCCTCCCTCCTTCCTTCCTTCCTTCCTTCCTTCCTTCCTTCCTTCCTTCCTTCCTTCCTTCCTTCCTTCCTTCGAAGTGAGAGTAGGAATCATGTGTTGTTGTTGTGTGCCTTCAGGTTGTTTGACGTATGATGACTCTATCATGAGGTTTTCTGGGGCTGTGAGTGTGTGATGTGCTCAAGTTCACCCGATGGGTTTCCGTGGCTGAGTGGGTAACTGAGCCCTGCTGGGAGTTAATGGGAGTTCAGAATCACCTGGAGGGTCTGCCTTTTTCTCCATCCCTGTTTTCGGGATAAAAATTGATCTCTCAGTTCAGAAGGGGAAAAAAATTAATCTAGCCCAGGGCTGGACAAGATGTGGCCTTCCAGATGTTGTTAGACTCTGATGTCCACAACCCTTCATCTCTAGCTATGCTGAAAAAGTACCTGTGTGGGTGATGGGACAGAGAGAGAGCCCTGTCTAGATGATCTCTGGACATTGGCAGTCTCAAAGGCAAGTCACCCATGCAATCTCAGCATGGAAATAAAGGACTTTGGGAATAGATTGTTTTGAGTTTTGAATAAGCGGATTTTATCTTATAGCTCATCTTTTTCCCAAAGGGCCAGCATAAAATTGATCTAATTCAGAACAGGAGAGAAGTAAGAATTAGAACACAGAGGCCGAAAGAAGCACAATCAAATAACACAATCTCATCGTAAGTCTTAGTGTCAAAATACACAAGGTTGCAGAATCACAAATCAAGGAACAATTGAACCCTGAAAACCAACAGCAGCAGAAAAGCACCATCTACAGATCCTCTTGGAACCAGAAGTTCACATAGTTTAAGATAAAACTCCCAAATCTCTCTGAAGATAGTACAAATGTAGACTGTAATGGGTAGGGTATTGCTGCATTTCAAAAAGGGATGCTGCGCGTTATATTTTTTGGAAGGACAGGCTGATCTGGGAAAAATTCTTGGCAGTTTGGGCATGGTTTATTATGCTTAGTATGTTAAAGTCTCCAGATAGAGCAGTTTCTGTTTTGCAACTGTTGGGAGGGCAAGTTGCTGAAATCAACAGTACTACATCTTGTAGCACCTTTAATGTTCAAGTGAAGGGTATGTTGTCCGTATGGAAAGTCTGTTTTATGCTCTGCCTCTTCTCGCAGTGAAATGGGAAGCCGAGACAAAACTCCATTTCAAAGTGATGTTTCAAGAGGAGGTTGAAGAATCCTTAGGCCCTCTTCAGCATTCTCTTTTGGTGTTTTACCGAGGGGGGAGAGAGGAGGAAGCCACCCCACAGGAAAAGTTCCTTGTTGGAGGGGAAGGTCTCCACCAGACACAGGTGTGTAAGAGCATCCCCTCCAATACTTCATAGATTAAAGCTGGGACGTGTGTGGCCAAACAACATCAGAGTGTGATCAAAATGGGAAAAGTTGTTAATGAGGAAAAAGACACTGGCTAGGAGAGGCTGCAGGAGTTTGCTTTTGGCTGAGCCTGCTGGGAACGGCAAGCTTCTGCTGCCTCCTGTCCCCATTGTTGAGTTGAGTACAAACTATTTTTGCACTCTGAATTCAGTCTGCAGCAACGAAAGTAAGCTGAGGACAAAGGGGGAAAGTGGGAGGAGGAGAGAGAAACTGGGACATTTTGAAAGCAGCTGGAAATTGGAATGGCAGAGAATTAATGGGGACTGTCATTACCCGTTTGGGACAGGGAGGGAGACGTGCTCCTTCAGGTACCAAGATTCCAGTCTACATAATCCTGATCAGTCCTCTGAGTCCTGCTACGTCTCCCATTTTTGGGCTTGGTATGTATGCGGGTGTGTGGCCCTGGGGGCAGTCTGGCAGAGGAATTGTCCCCTGGCCCCGTGCATTTCCTACCAGCAGTCCAGCGACTACCAGTTGCACTAACGGCAGCCTCCCTATTGTCTTCAAGGGCAGCCCCATGCAGAATCTGTTACAGTTGTCTATTGGAAAGGTTCCAGTCCCTGTCCTACTGTGGCCAGATTATCCTTCTTCAGGAAAAGGCTGTGGGGTGGGGAGGGCAACAAATGAGCTTGTGCCTGCCGAGGTCCTGTTTAAAAGCATTTGTGAGTGGCATTAGCTGGTTCTGTGAAAGCTGATGTGTTTTTTCTTTCTATTTTCCCACCATAGGTGGTCTGTCTCTCCAGGAGAACACGGTTCCTTGTCCTCCACAGCTCAAAGGTTTTGGGAAGACACACTCCTGGGCATTTAAGCTTTGACATTTCCTTGGAAATCAGGCGTCAGAGCAACAAAGGTATGGGTGTGCTGGAGAGTTCCACAGGCAAGCGCCTACCCTCCAGTTGTCCCAGTTTGGTGGGAACAGTCTGAACTAATCCTCTGCCATCCCACTTTTTCTGCTGCTTTTAAAATTGTCCCAGTTTCTCTCTCCTCCTCCCACTTTCCCCTTTTGTCCTCAGCTTACTTCAGTTGTTGCAAACTGAGTTCAAAGTACAAAAGGAGCTCACAGTTAATTCAGTGGGGGCAGGAAGAGAAGAGGAAGACAGAATCCTGCCCTCCTCAGTAGGCTCAGCCAGATGCGTGGTTAGCAGGCTGTCTGGGTTCTGGTAGTTGCTGTCCCAAAAAGTCACCTTTCTAAGCTCCAGATTCTGTGTGCATGCAGCTTCAGGTCACCTGTCGACTTATGGTGATCCCCATGGGGTTTTCTGAGACAAGAAATACTCAGTGGTGGTTTTGCCAGTTCCTTCCTTAGAAGTATAGCTTTCTGCACTCAGTATTTGTTGCTGGTCTCACGTCCAGGTACTAACCACGGCTGACACTGCTTAGTTCCCCAGGCCAGACAGGATCAAATAGTACCTTTAGAGATTCCTTTTTCATTTCAGTTTCTGTGGTTTTGTGACTCCCAGGTGCTGCCATCTCCTCCCAGGAAGCTCAAGACCTCCTGTTCGGCTTTGATCCGAAGTGTTTCACCCGCATGACCCCGATGGTGTTGCTGTTGGCGAAGCAAAGGCCCGGAGACACAGCTCTTCCCGCCCCCTCTTCATTCCTAGCTGCCAGTGGCAGGTTGGACACAGTCCCCTACCTGAAGCCCAGGTGAGCTGAACTTCCCTCAGGCATCTCTGAATGCAATCTTGCCCTCTTCTCCCTCTGAATGTCAGAATTGATGGTTTTGCCTTTGCAGCTTAGCAGTTTTGCAGGGGGAGGGCTCTGGTTGCTGACTCTCTACAGACCCCCCGTGATTGGCTGTGCTGCTGTGATGTCACAGAAGCCTACCTAATGTTCCGTTTGGTACTGTGGCTCCTTCCTTCATGCCTCCATCCTCTCCTAGAAGTACCTTTGTTTTAGAGTCATATAGTTAGAAGAGAGCCCAAAGCCCAACCAGTCCAACCCCATTCTGCCATGCAGGAATATACCAGCAAAGCACTTCTGACAGATGGCAAGCCAACCGCTGTTTAAAAACCTCCAAAGAAGGAGACTTGGCCACACTCTGAGGCAACAACGTATTCCAATACCAAACTGCTCTTACCGTCAGGAAGTTCTTCCTAATGTTTAGTTGAAATCTTTTCCTGAAGTTTGAAGCCATTGCTCCATGTCCTAGTCTCTGGAGCAGCAGAAAACAGGCTTGCTCCATTCTCCAGATGACATTCATTTCAAATATTTAAAGATAGCTATCATGCCAACTCTTATCTTTTTGGTTTGTGGGATCAGACTGAGCATTTGTTTTATTTTATTGATGAATAAAATCTCATAGCAGTCTCTAATGCTAACAAAACACAATATAAAATGATCAGCAAGAAAGTGAGCACAGTATTTAACTTGTAGCAGTAAATGGAAATTTTGGCTGTATCTATGAGGGGTTTTTATGTTTAGAACTTTTTTTAAAATTGTTTTTAGCTTGAGAACAGAATTGTGGTTTAATAATTTTTTTTTATCAATAGTTTTTCTGTTATATTTTGTTCTAAATGGTTGTAAGCCACCTTGAATCCTGTGCTGTAGGAAAGGAGGGATATACAATAAATAAGTGAATAAATATTGATGTTACCCATGAAGTAGAGGCTGCATGATTTGGAAAAATAGGTATGTTGGCAGTGTCCCACCCCAGTTATTTTTTGCTGCTTCAGCATCCCTAAACCATCCTTTTTCAAGCCCAAATTTTTCCTCTGCTGGAACAACAGACAGGGCCTTCTTCGTGTCTGCTTCCTCCCTCAGCAGCCAAGGGTGGCTCCCTTTCTTGCTGTCTTTCCATCAGCAAGTGAGCACAGTTCTCTTCTAAAAGGCTCTCTGGAATTGACCGCAAGGGCTTTTGAGAGTGTGTTCTGTTTATTTTTATCTTTAGGCTTTTAAAGGGATTTGTTTGCTTAAAATTGCCAGGGGAGAGAGTTGCACTGTAACACGCTTTTACTTCTGTCTCAGTGCGTGTTTTTATCTAGATTTGTTTTAATTTCTCAAAGCTGCTGTGTGTCCTCGTCTTGCTTCTAAGATCGGGTATAAACGAATGAGACCATGTTGATGATTAGTTCTGCTTTCTGTCTCTGTAGCAGTTTGCCCACCTTTGGCATGGCTGAAGTGCCACCTTCCAATAATGGAGCTACCAATTTGACAAATATATCAGCCCCAGTGCCCACCAGTACCGGGAGGTTTCTGGAGGCCCTCTCTCGCTTCGTTCACAAAGTCCTGACTCCCTCTGGCGAGTCGCCCCACACCTCCAAGGCACACCTCCGGCTGGATTTCAACACAATGGAGGCCCTCCCTCACCAGCGTCTCAACCTGTCTGAGCAAGATGCCTTGGAGCAGCTGGTACAGGCTGAGGACCACTTGGTGCTTCTTTTTCCGGAAGACAGCCAGGCCTTGACGGAGGACCAGGTGGGAAACTGGCACTTGGAGGGGTCTTTGCTACAGCAAATGCTTGAGAAGCTTCGCTCAGTGATTTGGGATTTGAAGTCTCTGCCTTCCTTCCAAGCCAACACGGATCTCTTCCACATTCTCTTGGGTTTCTGCTACTACCCCTCTGGCAGTCTGGGAATCCTTCCCCGTGGTGATTCTGGACAGGTGGAGGGACCGAGGACCCAGGAGAAAATCCACAGCCTGCTGCTCCTCAAGGCCCTCCAGGCAGTGCGCGGTCGCTGGCGAGAGTCAAAGAAGGCCTCCTCCCGGGCAAACCGTAGCGCCCGCAACCAGGATGATTTCTGCCAGCTGAGGGAGCTCCAGATCGATCTCATTTCCACAGGGTATATCATCTTACCAGAATCGTACAATGCCAACAACTGCGTGGGTCCCTGCCGGAGCCCTCTCTCCACCCGTATCTCTGACTATTACTCCCACACCGTCTTCCTGCTGCGCATGCATGAGCAGGGCATGCCCCTGGATCGGGCCCCGTGCTGCGTCCCTGTCAAGTACTCCCAAAGTCACATGGTCACGTTCACCAGCGATCAAGGGCTGATGGTGAAGGTTTACCCAGACATGGTGGCTAAGGCATGCGGATGTCGATAGAGAAAGGATGCCGTATTATTGCTTTGGATGGCTGTCTTCATACCTAGAATCCCCATGCTGGTAACATGGACTCTCAGAATCCGAGATTACTCTGGTAGAGCGAGGCACTGTGTACCACCTTTCACAACGTTACCGAAGATACAGATGTTGGTTTAACCTGTGCTTGCAAATTACGCTGGTAGAAGGAGGTACCTCGTAACTCCTTCCACAACTTTTCTTAAAGTGCTTATGCTGATCTTATCCCCATTAGCATAGGGGCAGCTAGGTGTTTGATATCTCCTCCCATAACGTTCCTATTAGTACATAACCTCAGTAGCAAATTATGCTGGCAGAATTTATGCAGAAAGAGGTTTCTGCAGTTATTCTGCAACCCTGTCATCTAGCAGAGGATGTCAGGGGGAAAATTATGTTCTTCCAGTGCGTTGCTTGGATCTCTGTCATCCTGTTTGTCTTGTGCATACAAGGCACTAATAATAATTCCGATTCTTTAGGGCACCAGTTTAAATTCTCTTCTGTATAAATGCACATTCAACGAGTCATCTCGTAGAATTGATTCTTGCTTGCATTCTTTTATATGTCGTGAAATAAAACTTCTGCACAGATTATCATGTGGTGGATCAGTGAGATGTCTGGAAATAACATATTCTTGTCCTGTCCCAACCTCCCCATGGAAGATCTTAATTCAGTCACTGCCTTGACTTGCTGTTGCCTCTCCAACTTTAAAGCATATCTTCTCAATGGCATTAAAAACACAGTCTTTTCAGTGGTGGCTCCACACGGCTCTCAAATCCACTCTTTTGGTATGTACAGCCCTGCATTCATCTCCCTGAATTGGGCTTTGAGGACTTATTTATTCCAAGCTACTCTTAACTGATATTTTTGTTTGATATTATGTTGTTGTTAACTTTTAACTACAAATATTATTTAGCTCTTTAAGGATGGTTTTTGCTACCAGAGTATATACTGCCCTATTCTTTTACTCTGCTGGCGAAAATATTTTGTAGTTCTGGGTGTGTTTTAGCTTATGGATCCTGTGGTTTGTAGGGTGTTGTTATAGATTATTTTGAAATGTTGTGTGTCACATTGAGAGAGAATTGATAAATACTGGCAGTCTGCACGTTCCAAAATAAATAAGGGCTAGAAACTTGAGATGTCTTTTTTAAATGATAGCCAAGCTTTTGGATAGAGGAAGGAGGATTGAATTTTGAGAGCCAGCATGGTGTGGGGGTTTGAGTGTTGAACTAGAAAATTCTGTTTCCTGCGCCCAAATTCTCCAGGTAAATTTTATGCAGAACAAGTCTTGAACTGTTAATGCACTTTGAAAGCCATGCAGGAAATGGTGACCCCATGAATTTCATGGGTTTTCTTAAGCAAAGAATTCCCAGGGCTATTTTTCCTCTGAAACATAGCCTACAGGACCTGGTTTTCATTGGTGGTCTCCCATCCAAGTATGAACTAGCGCTAGCCCCAGCTTAGTTTTCAAGGCAGGATGGGATTTGTCACCTTTAAGATATTTAGGCCCTTTCTTGAGAAGAAAATAAGCAAGGAATAATAGCCCTAGTGGGATATACTTAGTCTCTTGGTAACACACCATTAATGACGCTGGACTGGAAGAGAGACTTACTTTATTTTGTGCAAGAGGGGGGGAAAATCCAGAAATTCTTCCAATCTAATAGGGAGAAACCCAGAAGGGATCAAATGGCCATGCTTAAAAAAAGGGGGGAAACAAAAGGACAGCAGGAAACTCAGGTTTTAGAAGGTGTATGCAGGAAGGATTTCAGCAGAATAAAACTACTCCCATTGCTTTAAATCTCTAACAGCATGCATGTGCGTTGCTCTTTGTGTGTGAGAGAGAATGAACTATCACAGGTTAAGCAACATCACTGAAACTTTTCTGTCACTTTGCTCCAGATAACTGGCAGGGGGTTGGACTAGCTGACCCTTGGGGTCCCATCCACCTCCAACATTAATTTTGTGACACCAGGCTGTTCGCCCAACTTCCACTCCAAGTCCATGCGGCAGGCCCTCGTGAGCACAGTGCAAGAGAGGTCACTAGAAACCGGCTTTTTGGCTTCTTTTATGTTTTTATCTTGTAAGCCACTTTGATTCTCAGCTTTAGGAAAATTGCGGGGCGTAAAAAGTGATAGAGAAATTCAGCTTCTCTTCCGGAGTGGCCAAGAGCTGCATCCTTGCCGTCGTCAGCATCCCAAACCAATTTAAACACGGCAACCTAAGATGGTGGGCGAACAAGAATCTCTTATTTTGGGAGCTGGGGAAATAAGGCACAGGAGAGCAGACAAAAAAGAGGTCTTTCTCGAGATCACCCAGTGAGTTGGAGAGTGCAGTGAATCAGAGACCAGGAGTGAGGCAAATCTGTCCAGCTCAGCCCCCAAAAGCTGCATCTCAAGAGCTGGCCTCTGCCCATACCGCTCCCCATTCTGTGTCCGTGACGTGGGGGGCAAAGCGTTTCCAAAAAGACTGTGTCTGGAAGCATTCTCTACAGGCAGGAAGAAAGTGCGCATACCCTCCAGAATTCCACAAGTAAGAATGGGGACACGTATAGCCAAGCCACATCCGAGTATGGACAAGATGGCAAAATTTATGAACGAGGAAGATCACATACCAGCTAGGAGAGGCTGCAGCAGGGAAAAGGTTCTGCCCCGCCTCTCCTCTCCCTCCTGCTGAGCTAAGCAGTTAACTATTTTCACAGCTTGGACACTGTTTGCCGCAACTGAAGTACGCCGAGGACAAAGGGGGAAGGTGGGAGGAGGAGAGAGAAACGCAGATTTCAAAGGCAGCTGAAAAAAGTGGGATGGCAGAGGGTTAATTGGGACTGTCCTGCCAAATCAGACATTTGGGGGGGTATGAGTGAGTCTGTCTTTTTGGCAAGCAGTCGCCCTCTTTTGAGTGTAGGGAGGTTGGAGCTGGAGGTGTCTTGGAGCTTTGCTCTTCCTTTGCAAGGAAGGTCTCAGTCACGCCTCTTCCCCTCCTGGACCCTGTGTTTCCCAAACTTATGAGGAGAGAAGAAAGGGGGCTCTGCCCGCCGGGACTTCCTCTCCTCGTGGCGCTTACAGTCCTTCTCGAGCTTGGGGCAGCCCTTCCTGCGCTCGGGCTCCTCCCTGGGACGCCGCTCTCTCTTGGACTCTTTGATGGAGCGGGCCTTGCTCTCCTCCCGGCGCCGCCGTTCCTCTTTCTCCTTCCTCTCCCGGCGAGGTCTACCACGTGGATGCTTTTCCTCCTCCTCCTCCTCCTCCTCCTCCTCCTCCTCCTCCTCCTCCTCCGGGACCTTATGACCTTTGACCTTCTTGTCTTTGGGCACCTTTTCTCTCCTCACTTTCTCCCGGCTCTTCTTGGGTCCTACCTTGGCCGCTGGTTTCTCCTTTAGCTCCTCTTCTTCCTCCTCTTCTTCCTCTACTAGTTGTTGTTCCTCCTCCTCCTCCTCTTCTTCCTCTTCCTCTTCTATTGGTTCTGCTTCCTCCTCCTCCTCTTCTGCCGGTTCCTCCTCTTCTTCCTCCTCAATTTCTACAAGCTCCTCCTCTTCCTCTATGTCGGGTGGCTCGTCAATGTCCGACCAGTCAAACCACCTCTCGTAAAACCACCGCTCATCCTGGAAGGGAACACAGCAGCAACTCTCAACAACAACAAAAAAAAAGATGGTTGACTCTCAAGAGTCCTGGCCTTCGATTGTGTGAACTGGGGTCTAACACAGTGGGTGCCTTCTTAGGTCTTGATCGTGGCCAAGTTATTTCATGGATGTAGCTTCCAGGGAAAGGGGGCAGAATGAGGACATTGGGCCCCAGATAAGAATTCTGCCTCCCCCATGAAAGTTTCCTTCAATCTCCAAATTTCTAGCATTTTAGACAGTGAAGCTTAGAAAACAGTTCACACTTCACATTCCTCTGTTTGCTGTGTTCTCATTCGCTTGACCCCCTTTGCTTTGGGTGCCCAAATGTTCAGCTGAGGTGTTAAGTGGCTGCAGTTCTAGAAATCTGAAGACTGAAGGAAAGTTTCGTGTGGAGCGGGGGAGAAGCAGAATTCTTATTTTGGGGCACCGGTTCCTCTCTGATCTTGGAAACTAAGCAAGGTCAGCCCTGGTTAGTAGTTAGTAGGCTGCCCATCCCTTTGGCTTCGAAAACTATTTCAAAATATTTTATCTGTGTCCAGTGTTAATTGAGAGCCAGCATGGTTTAGTGATTTGAGCACAGGACTTCCCCCCGGAGAATAGGGTTTCATTCCCGGCTTGGCCGTGGAAACCTACTGCGTGACCATGGGCACATCAGACTCTCAGCCCCCAGAAAACCCCATGATAGGGTCACTATAAGTCAGAAACAACTTTAAGACGCACAACAGCAGTAACCAATATTAATAAACCCCTCCCAGTGAGAGAGAGATGCCCTTGCTAGGAATCTGTCTGGAAAATGGCATCAGAAAAAGACAAGGAGTTTCACCAAAATTCTGTGAAGCAGAAATTTTAGCTCCTGTGGGCTTTTTCCCAGAAAAATTCACTTTCTTGTGTTTTTTTTTTCTGATGTAACGCCAGTCCATCAGATTCCTTCAGGGGTATTCTGTCATTCCACGGCTGCCTCCCTCATGACACATCCTGGGTCATCCTCACTCACCAGTTCCCCAGCACTGCCTTCCTGCAGACTCCAGGCGTTCAACTCGGCCATGAGAACGTTCTCGCCAAAGTCTATTATATCTGTGGAAATGGCAGAATATCAAATGAACTCCTGTATCACGGGCAGCTTTGGTACACACCACATCTCCCTATGGAAACCAGCTTGAGCTTAGGGGGCCTTTGAAGTGGATGCTCCTGCCCTCTGGAATATCTTTCCAAGGGAGGCCAGGTTGCCCCCCCCCCCAGTTCTCTTTCCACCAGGAAGTTAAAACTTCCTTATTAGGTAGGTCTTCGAGATGTAAAGCGATGTACTGTCTTCTATTATCTTTTATTAGTAGTCATGCTTTAAGTGTGTTTTAACCAAGTTTTGGATTTTCTCTAAAGGGAGCTATCCAAAGTGCTGAATCTAGTTTGGGGCCTAGGGTCCAGAACCTTGGAGAGTTCCTGCAACGCTGTCTAAAATCTGGACCGAGTTCAGTGACATGGGAGCCAGCAAAGGACAGCCGTCCTGTGGGTGTGAAGAGACTCTGTTTGCTTACCTTGAACCACCTGGCAGCTCACGCTGAGGAGGGCCACAAAGGAGGCAACGAGGAGACACTTGTTCAGGGTCAGACCCTCCCAGGGGAGCATGTCCTTCGCAGGCCCGGCCCCTCGGGCTTCCATTTTCCTCCTAACAGGGGTGGTCTTGGGGGCTTTAGGGGAGAGAGAGAGAGAGCGGGAGAAGCAAAAAAATTAAATGGGAAAGTGGTAGATTAACTTGCCAAAGTGGCCAGTGGGTCTCAGGATCCCTGCTTAAATTAATTTATGACTGAGATGGGGAATGGGTAGCTCCCCCGCGTGGAGCTGTTGGATTGCAGCTCTCAGTATCCACCACCAGTGACTAAGACTGATAGGAGTTGTTTTAGATAGACCTGACTAATAACCCAGTGAAAGGTTTTTGCTGTGAGCCAGGTTCTTGATTCTCTTCTCTTTTTCATCAGTCAGCTTTCTTTGTTCACTAGTTCCATTCCTTCGTCCCTTCCATTTAAGGCAGGGTATAAATCACGTAGCCTTCAAGAGATTGTTGGCAGTTTCTGTCAGATGTTTTGTCTCTCCATTCGGAATTGCTCCCCAAAGAAATGGGCAGCAGAAGAAAACATTACTATTACTATTGTTATTAATGATGGTGGTGGTGGTGTATTATCATTATCATAGGAAATAGTAAAAGAGTAAAAACCTGCTGAGGCCGCCGGCCGTGTTTTCTCTGCCGTCTTCTCTGCCCTCCCCGTCTTCTCTGCCCGCGGGGCCTTCTCAGGTCGCGTCACTTTGGGCTCTGGCGCTTTCTCCACCGCCGCTGGTTTCTCAGCTCGCGGAGGTGGCCTCTCAGTCACCTTTTCTGCCCGCAGCACCTTTTCAGCAACTTGCTCGGCTCGGGGCGATTTGGCAGGGACCTTCTCAGGAACTGCTGGGGGCTTCTCGACTTCTGGTGGTTTCTTGGGGACCTCGGTGGACGCAGCCTCGGCCATGCTGTCCACAAACTCATCCAGGTCCTTTTCAACCACGTGGAGCTTGTCTGTGTCTCCCTTCTCTATCCCCTGAGGGGAAAAAAGAGAAAATAGTATAGTTGCCTTTGACTGCCTAAAATTTTGTTTAAAAAAAAGTCCTGTGTCTAAATTCCACATGTAAGCCTCTGTGAATGTGTTGGGTTTTGTTAATATTTAAAAGGAAGTGGTTCCCAAAGTGGCCCTCCAGGTGTTTTACACTCAACTCCCAGCTAGCTTGACTGACTGTCAGAGATTGTAGGAGCTGAAGTCCAAAACATCTGGACTGCCAAAGTTGGGAACTTCTGGCCATTTCAGCATATAAAGCCTCATTCTGTAAGTTAGTTCCAATTAGAGCAGGTTTAACTTAATTGCTGCAAACTGAATTCAGAGGACGAAAAGGGTTTGTGCTCTGTGAGCACAGAGGAGAGGAGGCAGCAGAGTCTTGTCTTTCCCAGTCAGCCCAGGACAACGCAAACTGCTGCGGCCTCTCCTAGCTTACCTCTTCTTCCTCATGCATAATGGTCATGCATGTTGTGGTTTTCGTGTGTGAAATGTTGGAGTTTGTGGCTGACTTACCTTCATGGGTACTTTGCAAAGGACTTTCTCAGTTTTCTGTATTGTTAGAGGACAAAGCAATCTCTCCGAGGAGGAACACGGAGGACAGGTCAAGGTTCCTGTTAAGCCCTTTGCATTTCAAGGAAGGGGAGTTCTTTTGTATCTTGTGGGTTTTACAAGTCGAGTCTTTTTCTGCCTGGACCGTTTGACTGGAATTTCAATGTCCTTGGATGCTTTTCTTCTCTGTCTTGGGTACCCCTTCTCAAACAATGTGGCAGATTTGTAAGTAGCTTCTGCTTGGGAAGGGAGCCAGCAGTAAGATTTATTATTTTTTTAGAGCCACAGACCTTTTAAAAAATGTTTAGGGTTTGTCAATCTACCACATACATTTTTCTTAAAGAAGGAGATGGCAGCACCTGAATGTTATGTGGCTGGCCCAAAGGAGAAAGCTGCAAGTGACCGGCCCCCGTGGCCCAACTGGCTACCAGTGTATGTTTTCATCTGGCACTTGGCTGTGGTGGATTGTTTGTCCTTCGCCTTCCGCCAGGAGAGATTGGTGAGCTCACCCAGCAACAATGTTTGAAGGAGCTGCCAAGCTTTCTTACTTTTCCTATGGAGGAATTGGAGAGGGGGAACGGTTCTGAACCCAAAGCTGAACAGCCTCCAGCTGCCCTGATTTGGCAGGAACAATCCCAATTAATTTTTTGTGATTGTTGTCCTGCTTTTTCAGCTTCTTTTAGAATGATCTGGTGATGTGAGTTCCAGAGCCTAGGGGTAGCCACTGAGAAGGTCTTTCATCTCTGCCAGCCATGTCTAAAATGTCCTTTCTTCTTTCTTTCCTTCTTTCCTTCTTTCCTTCTTTCCTTCTTTCCTTCTTTCCTTCCTTCCTTCTTTCCTTCCTTCCTTCCTTCCTTCCTTCCTTCCTTCCTTCCTTCCTTCCTTCCTTCCTTCCTTCCACCTGCAGCCATTCTTCCTCCTGCTTACACCATCATAGTTATACTATAGTGCAGGGAGAGAAGTCCATTCTAGGACTGCTAGGACTTGGAGTCCATCACCACCTGGAGTGCCATGTACTTCTCACCTCAGGTTTAACAAGACATTTTGAGCTCCGTCCTCATTATCTTCAGGCAAAATGGAATAAAATCACAGCAGAAGGAAAATGAAGAGGTCTCTTTCCACATGGGACCTGCTGAGAGCTATTGCCCATTGAAGTACAGAAAGTAATTGGATAGGCACTGCAAACGTACCCTCCAACATTTTATAGACGAAAACCAGGACGTGTGGCCAAGCAACATCAGAGTGTGGACAAAATGACAGAAGTTATTAATGAGGAAGACACGCAAGTCAGAAGAGGTTGTGGCAGTTTGTTTAGCCTGAGCCAACTGAGAAGGGCAGGATTTCCTGCAACCTCTCCTCCCTGATGAGTTAATTGAATGGAAACAGCTTTTGCACTTGGAACTGGGTTAGCAGCAATTGTGGTAAGCTGAGGACAAAGGGGCAAAGTGGGAGAGGAGAGAGAAACCGGGACGTTTTAAAAGCAGTTGGAAAAGTGGGATGACAGTGAATTAGTTGGGAGTGGATTGGAAGATATGAGCAAACCTTGTGAGAAGGGAATAAGGTTGCTCAATCCTTTGGCTGTTACTAACGAACCATTTCATCTGGTCAAATCTATCATCATTCCTAAAGACCTGGGCCATTCTCCAAGGCCTATGCGTCACATTTCTTTTTCTGTATTATCACTCAAGGCACTCTTGATTCAAGGAGGAAGAAGCCAGACCTCATAAGACTGGTCAACTAATTGTCTGAATGTGTGCTGGAACAGTAGAGGTCTACTTACATTGGGAGTGCTGATCACCTCTTCTTTACTTAGAGGTATCTTGGCATCTGTTAAAAGACAGAGACACATACACAGTCAAGTCAATTTTTTATCATACCATATCATACCATTTACCATATCAAAAACTATTATGCACAGAAGTGGAAAAGTTACCAAAGACGTTTTACCCCCAGAAAAGTCACAGCCAGAGTCCCAGAGCCATAACTCCACATTAAAATACCTTCTTTCCTGTCTTCTATCAGTTGTTTCTGAATGTCCTCCGTGTGTGTTGGCGTCTCTTTTAAGGGGTCTGGGTGTTCTTCCTTTCTTTCCAGTACCTCACACGATCCTGTTGCCATGTTGCTTCTTGGAAATCCTTACTAGACACACTGGGAAGAAGAGAACAAAGATCTCTCATCAGCTCTCCAGTTGTTGTCATTGTCATTCTCTCTAAATCCTAGTGTTGATATAAATGCCGTTGTCCTGCAGCCTTTGCTCATCTTTAATGCTGGGTTCAGGTACTCACCTTCGCAATTTGCCTACAGATTTGTAAAGTTACAAAACATAAACCGTGATGTAGAATCTTGGCGAAGTGATTGGTTGATTGAAGTGGAAGATTGCGTGAGGAGAGAAAGAAAAGGAATATCCCAGTTCCTTAGGTGGCTGCTGAGTTTCCCCCTTCTGGACACGCCAAACTCTTCATTCACACTTGGATACATAAAACCAGGCCTGTACAGTCATCGTTAAAAACCCCGTGGCCGTTTTCTAAGAATAGGGATGTGAAACCGAGTACGCTGGAGGGTTTCCAATCTGGGAATTTGGATTTCCCTGACTCTCTCGTTCCCCGGCAGGTGCTGCAAGATGTAAAAGCTTTCTCCCAACACCCTTTCTCCCAGTTTCCCCACCACCACCATGCTCCAGACCAGAGCTGGGAAAAGTTACAGTGAGCATCTTGTTGAGCAGTTAACAAAACTGAAAGCTAGAGTCCATCCTTTGTAACTGTTCAGTATGCCTCTTTACGATCATAATGCCACGCTCTCATATCCCAACCTGCCTCAACAGCCAGAAGTCCCACCAAGTGATGAAGCTCAATCTTGCTGGTAAGTCAGGGTGCAGCAAGAACATGTTTCCAGACCCTGCTACTGTGCTACACCGAGCCACACTGAATTGCGGGGGATAAAATTGTGCCTGCACTGAATTTGTTTCTTTTTAAAGTGAGCCTACCACAAGGACCAGAAACCTCCAGCAGCAGGCAGGGTGTTTCTTTGCAGAACTTGCAAGTCCAGGGGGTTAGACTCGATGGCTGCTGCGGTCTCTTACAACTCTATGATGCTATGATTACTTTTAGGTGCTGCAAATCCCAGAATCCCCCAGCCAGCAATACACCCTTCTTATCACGGGGTGGCACCAGTGGACAAAGTTGAGAGAAGCAATGGTACTACTCTATTCTGCTTTGGTCAGACCTCACCTGGACTACTGTGTCCAGTTCTGGGCACCACAAATTCAAGGGGGATATTGACAAGCTGAAACATATCCAGAGGAGGACATGAAAATGGTCAAAAGCCTGGAAACCATAAAACCCCATGAGGAGCAGCTTGGGGAGCTGGGGATGTTTAGCCTGGAGAAGAGAAGGTTAAGAGGTGACATAATAGCTATGTTTAAATATTTGGAGGAATGTCATATGGAAGATGGGACAAGCTTGTTTTCTGCTGCTCCAGAAACTAGGACATGGAGCAGTAGCTTCAAACTTCAAGAAAAGAGATTCTACCTAAATCTTGGGGAGAACTTCCTGACAGTAAGAGCAGTTTGACTGTGGAATACGCTGCTGCCTCCATGGAGTGTGGTGATGTCTCCTTCTTTGGAGGTTTTTAAACACAGGCTGGATGGCCATCTGTCAAGACTGCATAGCAGAATGGGGCTGGACTGGATGGCTCTTGCGGTCTCTTCCAACTCTGTGATTCTGTGATGGCAAGGACAAACTTCCTCTGAACAAGTCTGACCAAGAAAACCCTAGGATAGGGTTGCATTAGGGTCAGCATATGTTGGGAACAACTTGAATGTACACAACAGCTTTGTAATGCCTTCTGCTAATCCCTCCCCCATTACCAGCTCTTTCTCCAAACCTGTAAATGGTTTGCACGTAGGTAGACAAACAGGCATACTTCAGTTAGCATAGCCTTAACAAAGAAGCTTCTTTTTACAAAGTCTTTTTATGCTCACACAGGGTACCCCTCTTGGCCTCTGTCTAGCTGGATTTTTATTAGCATCAGTAGCACTGAAAATATGGTGAAGAAGGGCAGGAGAAGCACAGGCTTTGGGTGCCAGGTTGCATTAGTGTGTCTCCAGGACACAATGCAAACCTTAGGAACAGTGGAACTCCACTCCAGCTGAACCTCCTGTAGCCATGTGTGCCCACCTACACAGGCAGGGTAAACAGCGGCTGCCCCTGGAATCTCTTGCAGAACATACATCAACGGACCTGGTGTTTCATTTCACACATGCATATTGTTAGTTTTGAATAGGAGATTTGCTGAAACTTGTGGAACTGTTCTTCCTTTCTGGGGTGGAGGGACTCTTCCTATTCTGTCGATGTTATTTCTGCCTCAGGTACCAAGTTTTCTGTTAAATAATGCACGCCCAGGGACACAGGGACTTGGTTAACTGAAGTATACCTGTACTCTCCTTTCTCCCTCCCTGTTTGCCAGTTGCTTGGTTAAGTTGCTTTGGGTTAAAAAAGAGCCTGCAAAACATCTGAGGTTAGTCAATTTAAAAAAAAAAAAGGAAAGTAAGAGGTACCTTTCCACCTTCATGCCTGTGATTAGAATCTCAAGTAACCCAGGACCACGACCGCTCTCAGGGAGCTGAAGGCAGGGCTGTGGGGCGGCTGCTGCTGACTCAACATCAAAGACCTATCCAAAAATAGTTTCCTTCCCTTGAGCAGGCGGGCCGACCCATGCAAGGCAGGGGTGCTGGACTTCAGCCAGGCGCTGATCCGCCAGCGTCCGAGCCGGCCCGGCCGAACGTACAGGTCCACGGGCGCAGGCCGCAGGCAACGTGGACTTGGGAGTTTGTCAAAAACACACAAGCGGACAGTTTTTTTAAAAAAATAATTGTTTCAAGAAGGTTTTGAGAGAGCCCGACGCACAAACATACCCCAATGCGCGTTTCAATCCAGGGCTCAAATCCTTCCGTCTCGTCTTCAACTTGTCGCCTGCATCGGCCGTCTGCGCTCTGCCCCCTCCCTCTTTCTCTCCACTCCGTGCGGCGGTAATATACAGCAACAGGTGCCGGGTCCTTTTCGAGAAAGATGCCCAGCCAGTGAGGGGGCCACTCGCCCCGTTTCATTTTTGCAAGAGATGAGGACACGTCTGCCTTCAGAGGGGCAGGGGGAGAGAATGAACGGACGGGAGGGTGCGGTACACAGCTGAGCTGGTCCTACTGCCGGAAGAGACAAGAAATGGAAGAAAGGGTCGGAGACGAAGCTCGGCTGGCTCTACTGTCAGGGGAGAGAAGAAAAGGAGGAAAGAATGAGGCACGCAGCTGGGTTGGTCCTGCTGTTTTGGAAGAAAGAATTAGGCATGCGGGTGGGCCGGCTCTACTGTTGGGAGAGGCAAGAAACGGAAGAAAGGCTGAGCCACCCAGCTGGACTGCCATGCTGTAGGGGAGACAAGAAATGGAAGGAGGAATCAGGGAAACTGGTGGGCCAGCTCTATTATCAGGAGAGATGGGAAATGGGATAAGGACACAGCTGGGCCGACCCTACTATTGGAGGAGTGTTGTAGAGTTTCCTTCTTTGGAGGTTTTTAAACCGAAGCTGAATGGCCATCTTTCAAAGGGAGTGTTTTGATGGAGTCTTCCTGCATGATAGAAGGGGGTTGGACTAGATGAGCCTTGGAGTCTCTTCCAATTCTATGGAATACAGAAAAAAGTTCGATTGAATATGGGCCAGACCTAACAGTTCCTTGGATCATGACCAAACTTTTGCACTGAAAACAAAGGAAAATATATCAGCTCTTGGACTGAAATTATCCAAGGAACGGGATGAAGATGTGTCCAAGCTGCCTTTTCTTTCTATATTGTCTGCCCCTCTGAAGGCAGTCCTCATCTCTTGTTTCTTTCTATATTGTTTTTATATTCTTTCTTTCTATATTGTTTGCCTTTGGTTATCACAGAGAAGAGACACTAGCGTGTTTAAAACAAGCAATGCTGTTCAGAATTTACAAGACCGTAAGTCCAGACTTAATCTCATAACTTTTAGGATTCACATTTACAGTTGCTAATGGCCAACCATGACCCTCAAAACCTTGGGAGCCCCAACCAAAGGATTTCTGAGGTGCTGTGGATTGGGGTTCTGGGAAGTGTCGATTGCAATGGTCTCCCTGTCTTGGGGTGCCTTGAGACAAGCAGTTGTCTCGCAGTTGTCTCCCACCCACTTCGTGAGTGGGAGAACCCCACAGTCGCCATTCTCCAGCCCCCTGTTCTGCCACACCTTGGAAACCCTTCAGTTGGGATGTTCCCTGGCTTAAGAGGTAAGTTTCAGGGGGCAGCAGTAGTAGCTGGGATGGTGGAATCCCATTGTTGTAGCTACATCTGAAGGTACTTGGCCAACTTCTTCTTTTAAAGCACTGGCATTGTCTCATGTCTGAAAGGGCCTCCCACTCGGACAGAATGCTTCTGCGAATCAATTCCAAAGTAACTTCAAATCCCCTGTGGCCAATTTCCCTTTCAGCTCCAGCCAGTAAGAGGTGCCTGGCGTAGAAGACACAGTCAATCCACGTGTGACCCAGATGGCCACAGTGACTGACGGAGGAATCTCTGAAAGACCTTCTCTTCTTAACACAGCCGAATTAGCCCTGCCTTTGTCAGCTGACGGACGCTGCAGATAGTAAGTCCTGCTGAAAGACTCGGGTTGGAGAGGTATGTTTCCATGGCTGAACCCTGGGCTCCCACAGTCCATGTCTAGGACTCAAACTACTTATACCATGCTGCTTTTTAGTGTATAGGCAGTGAAAGATGAGTCACTTCTTAGAAGGCAAAAGAGGAGGCAATCCTAATTAATCATCAACAACATGGTTGAATGCACCAGAAATCTAACCCAGACACTGAAGCACACCGAGCTCTGGGCCTGGTTTTCATCTTGGTTTTTTTTTTTAAATATTTCACATACTTTCCATCTTGAATTGGAATACATACATGAATTTTGGGAAATTTTTACCAAATCAAAAAAATGTTCCCATGGAGAACAACAAGTTCAGTCCCTAGTATCTCCATTTTTTTTAATAGCGATGGGTTAATACCCTTTTTTTTGTCCAAAACCTTGGAGAGCAGTAGGTTAATGGTTATCCCAAAGTAGGGAGTGCATTAGGTCCCATATACATGTTCATTTTATTTATTTGTATCAAAGCCATGAACTTTTCAGTTATGCTTGTTATATTCCCACAGATATATTTTAAAAAATTAAAAAAAAATAAAGGGGTTTTTTTTGTCCTCCAAATTTAATGGGTAAACAGCACCCCCTTTTGGTGGATCTTGGCTTGTATGCGCGGTCATGTCGACTGTGAAATTATGGCAACCCCATGAATCTCCTAGGGTTTTCTTAGGCAAGGAATACTCAGAGGTGGTTTGTCCAGTTCCTTCCTCCAAAACAAAGCATACCACCCTATTAATGGGATTAATCTCATAGGGTTGTGTTGCCTTTTGTGGCCAAGCAACATCACAGTGTGGTCAAAATAGCAAAAGCTATTGATTAGGAAAAAAAGCCAACAAGCTAGGAGCGGTTGCAGCAGTTTGCTTTTGCCTCAGTTTCCTGGAAAGTGTAAGATTTCATCCTCTTCTTCTCCTTGCCCCAAATGAATTGAGTGCAAATTGCTGTTTACACATTGAACTCACTTTGTGGCAACTGAAGGAACTTGAAGAGGGGAAGTGGGAGGAGGAAAGAGAAACAGGGACATTTAAAAAGCAGCTGAGAAAAGAGGAGATAAAGGATTAATTGGGACTTTACTTGCCAAATTAGGAGAGTTGAAGGGTATGTTAATGTACTCATCAACATTTGAAATTCTTAGGTTGAAACTGATACCTGTTTATTCCCACTGACCTCAAGAGTTCCACATCAATAACTGCAGGCAAAAACCTATTTTTATCTATTCTGTGCCTGGAAACTTGGTGCTGGAGCCGAGCTATTTGAAATATTTGCTCAGGCCAGCTGTGACCAATGTGACCGCTTTCCTAACGCTCCAAACCACATTCCTCAGAGGCAGGTTAAGAGCATTTTGTGCAGGCCTCTTCTCTTAAGCCTCAAATCAGATCAAAGTTCTTCCTTGCATGTTTTCTTCATACAGTGATTTATCCCACAGCAGAAAGGATTCTAGCTGATCCTGAGTTTCTTAACGGAATACCTCATTGCCTTGTGGGGTCAATGTTTTTCTTTTGCTTTTTTGGGAGGAACAGGTGCCCTCTCTGGTGGGCATTTTTGCCCCCAGGAGCCAGTTTAGACCCAAGAGAGGCCTTTTTTTGAAACTGGAAGTTTCACTTCCTGCTGTTAAAAACAGCCTTGCCTGGTCCTGAAAACATGGCAGAGTGCCCCCCCCCCATGTCTGGGGGCAAAAAAAAATTCTTTTTTTTGATTTAGCAACCTTTTTTCTGACAAAGGAAAAGTGAAGGCGATTCACTTCTAGGGCAACATTTTACCTTTTAAATAGGTTGCAAGCCAAGATGACTAAACTGAGGCTGTCATGCTTTGGGCATATCCTGAGATGCTGAAACTCTCTGGAAAAGACAGAAACATTCAGTAAAATGGAAGACGGGGGAAAAGAAGAAGACCACATGACAGGTGGTTTGACTCAATGCAGGAAGCCACGGCTGCCCTGGTTTTGCAAGATGGGAAATGATACATACACAAGGGTTCCCTGGACTGTTTAATCTCAAAAATTACCTGTTTTGAGAACCAAAAGTAGACCCTTGGTTTGTTTTATTTTTAGGTAGTCCATGCAAACCCGCTGGGGGGCAAGGCATAAAAGTTGCCCCTGTACTGGCCACAGTTGCCCACCTCCTGCTCTAACTTAACAGGTGTTGAACATCCCTGCATTTGAGGCACATCCTCTCAGGTCTTTGTTTTGGAAAGCAGTAATGCCATGGAGAAAAGCAGCATACAGAATTTCTGCTGTTGTGCGGGCAGGAGACCCAAACTGGTCAGACACGTTCTTCTCAGTTAAATAACTATCTGATGTTTCGATCAGATGTTTTGTAACTTTGAGACGTCAATGCAAGCAAAGCAAAGTTAATTGATAGCCAGAGTTGTTCGTCCGTTAGAAGAAGGATGGGGTCAGAGGATGGAGAATAAGGTGACAATGGATTTGAAATCACCCAATGCACTGCAAACAAAGCACTGTGCTCCATGAAAGAAGGACGCAGTCCTAGGACTATCTCCTCTAAAGGAGTCTGTCAAGGAATTCAACTGGGCAGAAACAAAACTGCACCACGTATAGTTCCACTGTATGCAGCAAGGAAAGAGAAGCATAGATTAGTGGCTTGGGTGCTTGTTGGGGACTCCAGGATTCGAATCCGTGCTCAGTTGTGGAAGCCCACTGGATGACCTTGGGGGAAGAAGTCATATAAGAATATTAAAACAATTTAAAGCAAGCACTTTAAAAGGATTGAAAATAAAATTTAAACTAGTACAGCTTAATAAAATTTGATCAACTAATCCAGTTTAATAAAATAGTGGACCCTTTTAGCCTTCCTAGGGAGAGAGTTCTCAAATTTAGGGGCAGCCACTGAGAAGACCCTGTCTTCTTTTCCCAGCAAGGTGGTCGGCCTGAGAGGAAAGCTGTCCTGCACATCCCAGGGTAAGGCTGACGAGGGAGGCACAGCCTCTTGGATCACTGAGAGCAATCATAACCCTGCTTTATTTACAGAATGTCTTATCTTAGGACATGGGAGTGTATTAAACGATCAGTTGCTCTGCAGATTGACAGGGAACCTATCCTAACATGCCCATTTTCCAATATAATGGGGCTGTTTGGAAGAGAAATGTTTAGGCATGCAGAACTGAGCCTGAATTTGTTCACGACAGAATCCCTTGCCTAAATGCTCACGCCCTGGCCTCTGCTTGTTTTGGTAGCATTTCCCGCTCGAGGGGCGAGTTGCCGTAACAGAACAATGCGGTGTGCTTCCGCGTCCCTAACGCGGATCAGCTCAACAATAACAAGAGATTAAAGGGGATCAGCTAATAGTCCCCAAAGCCAAAAGGAAGGGATGGGCAAGAGCGGTGTTGTGATTACACACGCCCTGGCCCTGTCACGACCCAACGTGGAAGGACACCCCTGCAGAGCGGGAACAGCTAAGTCCGCCACACAATAGAGCCAGCAAATGCCTGCTGAGAAGCTGAAAAAATTCCAGAGAAAAGAACAACCCAGGCTTAAATACGCTATGCTGACGTTCTGTTGTGTAGTTAGCAGAACGTAAACTGGACAACAAAAGGTGACCCCCCCCCCCCAAAATTAATGTTTTTAATGTTTTTAATTTATTTTTGGAAGCCTCCTTGAGTCCCATTCTTCGAGAAAAGGCAGCATACCTACAAACATATAAATAAATAAATCTTTTCAGCCAAACGAGCACGGAGAGACGGTGTCTTTAGTACTCTCTTGGTCGTGGGGTATATTCATAGCTAGGAGCACACTGCTGTTGGGACACAGGCAGGCTGAAAAGGTAAATTTGGGTGGATGGGTGAGGTTTACGATTGCCAATTGGAGTTCGATCATCATAATTACCTCTAACAGTGCAAGATCTTGCTGCTTATTTGTAGGATTATCAGGTTAACACCATTCCAGATCCCTAGAGAGCGAGCACGGTGTAGTGGTCTGAGTTTTGGACTAGGAACATAGGCAGACCAGGGGTCAGTTTCCTGCTTGGCCCTGAAAAAGCTTTGGGTGACCTTGGACTAGGCACTCACTCTCAGCCTCAGAGGAAAGGGCAAGGTAACCCTGTCAGGGGCAAGATTTGTTCAGAGGGGATTTGCCTTTGCGTCCGTCTGACACTGAGAGAGTATGACTTGCCCAAGGTTGCCCGCTGGTTCTGCATGGCCAAGTGAGGATCCGAACCCTGCTCCCAGAGCTGTAGTCCAGCATTCAAACTACTACATCATCCCGGCTCTCGCTTACCTTAAAAAAAAAATAAAATAGAGAAAGTTCTGTTGCGTGTAGAGGACTTGCGTCTTAATAAGGACATTGCAGTTCCAACTTCAGGAATGTCGTCGATGTTGTTCTCAGGTTTTCTGGCTGCCAGTTACAGGAACAACACAGCTCAGTCCCAGGAGAGTTGCTGCCTGATGTAGCAAAAACGACAAAGAGTCTGTTGTCCGCAACTTTCAGATGCCACGAATTTATGCCACGAATTTATTCTGGCCTACGTTGCGTACCAGCTCCGCACTTGTTGCCATTGCTGCTGTTATTTTTAATCTCATCTGCTCTCCCCTTCCTCTTCCTTTTGCCGTCCAGGCGTGCTCAGCGGGGGATTCTGTCGGCAACTGTCGTCCCCCTTGCCTGTTGCAAGAAGGCACGGACACCTCCGGCAGCACTGTCTTTAAAGTATCCCCCTTTTCTTGCCCAGCTCGAGCTTTTTGCTTTGTTAATTGCAGACAGGCTGCTTGACACCCAAAGCCTGCCTTTGGCCAGCCCTCCTTCACCATCCTTCCAAGGCCAAACGCTAGATAACTCCCAGCTAGACGGAGGATGAAGAGACAAGAGGGAGGATTCTCCCAGCGAGACAGAGGAGGCGGAGACAGAAGGGGGGATTTGGCAGGATCCAGCTGAGAGCCAAGGCCCTGTGGAGCCTTGTATCTGCATACGTGCATGTGTGTGTGTGTACATATCTTTACTGGGGTGTGTACTGAGAGATTACTGTGGAGAACATTTCACTTCATTTATTAGTATTAATAAGAATAATGCAACGACGGCAATGACACTAACAATGTGCGCTTGCTTTATAAGATGAATGTAATTTGCGAGGAGTGAGTCACGTCCCTCTACACGAATCACTCCATCTCCACCAGCAACAAGCCCGTGCGCATGCGCAACTACCTCAGCGAAGGTTCTCCCCCCCCCTTTTTTTATTATTACGGCCGGCTCCATCATCGCGGACTATTTCTTTCAAGAAAACAAACCTTCTCAGCCAATCACATGTCCACGCTTATTTTCCTCCAGCCAATAAGAACAGGACAGCTCTCTTTCCCCGCCCTTCGGGCTCGGTCCCACCCGACTTCTGCTTTATTTAAAAAAACCAAAACAGGATTAAAAAAAAAAAAAGCTTTCGGAGATCTCCGAAGCTGCGCGCGCACGCGTCTTCCCTCCCTCCTCCCTTTATTTCCGCCCCCTTGGTGCCGCTCAGCCAATCAGAGAAGTCTTTCTCCCTTCAAGGTGACGGGCGGGGCGAGGTGAGGAGGAAAAACGTTGTTTACCTCAGGGAGAGAGAGAAGAGAAGAAAAACTAGAGGGAGCGGGCGTGGCCTTGCTCTTATATGAGCAGTTGCGGGCGTGACGCACCGAAGCAGGGGCGTGTCCTAACGTAACACGCATAAGTGGGCGTGGCTCTACCGCTTTTACGCCAAGAGCGGGCGTGGCCTTAGTCCCTTTACGAGAGGGGTGGGTGTGGCCCCATCGAGCCCCGCCCCGATATATAAAGGCAGCTGGCGGCGCTTCTCCGTCCGCCATTTTGTGCAGTCGAGAAGAGGAGAAGTCGCAGAGGTTCCGCGAGAGAGCCCAGAAAGAGGGGGCCTGGGAGGAGGCGGGGGAGAAGACCCGACCGGGGGTTCGGCGACCAGGGGGCGGCCCGGATGGTGAAATCCTCCCTGCAGCGGATCCTCAACAGTCATTGCTTTGCCCGCGAGAAGGAAGGAAATAAAAAGACCGACATGCCTGCCCTGCCCGCTAACGCCGCTTTGAGGAGGTGAGGAGGAAGAGGAGATGCTCGGAGCAGAAAGTTAGGCCCCGAACGGATAAACCCAGTTGCCGCCCACGCGACGCGGCCTTCCCTCCGGCCTCGCCCTGCAAGCCCCGCCTTCGCCTCACGTAGGCCCCCCGCCGCCCCGGGGCGAGCAGGGAGGGCGGAGGGAGGGAGGGAGGGGCTGGGTAGCCCCGCGCCCCTCCCCGCGACTTTTGGGGGGGGGTTAATCAAGGTCTCTTGGATTTAGGAGAAATAGGTTTGAGAAAGAAAGCATCGATCGGCTTTGGGGAATAGTCTGGCTCGGCCTGACTTTGCCTCCCCAAAATGGTGTCTCTAGGGGCCTGTTTCCCCCCCTCCCCAAAATAATCTGCTGAGGCGATGGTTTTCCCCAGAATGAGCCGTCTCTCTCCCTCCCCAGGAGGATCTCACAAGCCACCAGTGTTCTCAGAACAACCTCGTGAGACCAGGTTTCTCTCCACCTCCCCCCCATAGCCTTAGCGAGGCGCAACTTTTTTCCCCCCTGAAATGATCTCACAAAGCAACCTCTCTCTGCATCCCCAAAATGTCCCACACTATTAGCAGCCCCCCCCCCCCGGTCTCAGGGACCTGGTTTTTGTTTTTCTTCCCACTCCAAAGCGGTCATTGGTGAGGCACCGTTTTTCTCTCCCTGCTCCCCAAAATGATCCCACTATTCTCTCCCCGTTCTCGGCATGGAGGACCACGTTTCTCTCCCCAAATGGTCTTGGGCACCGGTTTCCCTTCTTCCTTCTCCAGAATGATGAGATGATGTGTCTTTTTTTTCTGCCTCCCCAAAATGATCTCAGGAGGTGATGTTTTCTCTCTTCCCAAAATGGCCCAATGAGGCATCAGTTCCGCTTCTCCCCTCCTGAAAATAGTATTGTTAGGGGCCACTCTCCTTCCCTCCCCAAAGGGGCGACCCAGTTGTTCATTCTCCCCCAGATAATTTCACTGGGGAGTGTCAGTGGGGTCTTTGCCTTCTTCCCAGAGGAACTTCAAAAGGGGGCAGTTTTCTCTCGTTTCTTCCCCAAAGGTCACTGATTTCTCTCTTCCTTTTATTATAATCTCCTAAACAGTCCTTTCCCATTAGTTTCAGTAGAGGGGAACAATGTTATCCCACCTTCCCCATGGTAAACCTCCCAAGCACCAGTTTTTCTTCCTCCTGCCCAAAACACACCTACTTGTATGGAATGGAATGACCTTCCTCTCTAGAAATGTTGGATTACAACCACCATCGTTCTCAGCTATTGTGGTCATTGGTAGAGTGGATAGGGATTGTAGTCTATTAAAGTACAGTGTGGGAGAGGCTGGAAAAGTTAGTATATGTCTTATCCCCCCCCCCCCACAATTGTTAGTGTGAGGAAGATGGGTTGCTCTTCCTTCACTTCATGTAAGGGTAAGTTTGTATGTGGGAGAGAGTGGAGATCTCAGTATAAAAATTAGGTGTGAGAGGAGGTGAGACAAAGACCCACCCTTTGTTCCTTACAGAAAAAGCGTTTTATTTTTCCCCAATCCCATGTATTGGTTACCCATCACTGAAGAAATAAGATTTTGGCCAGTGTATGTTGAGGGAAGTAGTGAGAAAAATTCACTTATTGTCAAAGAAAAATACATTTTTTTAATCTTTATTCTTCTGTTTTCCCACACTCAAAATGTAGACTCTGGTCTTTTGCAACCCAGGCATTGAGATCTTGGTGAAATAGGGTGGTTGGTAGCTAATAGAGGAGGATGGGTCTTTCTTACCTTGTGTAAGAGAACTCACATCTGCTTTTGGTTATCCTTTTCTCCGTCAGTAACAAAAATGGCTGCCCATCATCCTTAGGAGAAGATGAGAAATCTGTTTTTTGTTTTTTTTTTAGGAGGGTTGCCTTCTTTTGTTCACCAGAGGAAGCGCAAATCAGTCACCTCCTTTCTTCCCCTTGGTGTCATCCAGAATTTGTTACGTGCCCCAAAACCAGGAAAGAAGGAGGTCCTACTTATATAATCTAGGTACCTACTTTGGTGCATATATATCTTTGGGGTGGGCAGGATAGAATGAGACTCACCAAATAGTACTGCTGGTTTATTGTCTCCTCAGGGGCAGGGGGTGCTTAAAATTACTACGTGAGGGAAAAGGGGTCAAAATGAGTCATACCCCACTAGTCAGAACCTGATCCTTAGGGGAACCCCAAGTCTTGCCTAGCCCTGAGGGTAGGACTGCACCTCAGGCAACTAATATTTGCGAAACAGGAGTGCCCCATTTAAAAGGGTGTTGTGAGAAAGGCAGAGTTGCCATAGCATGGGTTGTCTGTAATTGTCTATAATCATTCCAGGGCACAAAAACATACTGTGTGCCTCCTTCCAGGAAGAGGAAGGTCTTTCTGCATGGTTTGAAGGGGAGAGAAAGCAATATCTGTAATCACTAGAGGAAACGGGGCTTTCTCCAACCTGGGGCAGGGCCATATTTACTGCCACCCAGGAAAGAACAAGGTCCTTTCAGTGTGTGTCGGTCAGAAGGCTCATTCATTATATAGGATTTCTCCTCTGATCTAAATGGGAAGAAGAAACACAGGCCCTTTATTCATTGGCGCAAGTTCTCCTCTTCCTTCCACTGAGAAGACTGCATATTTAGGTACCCACTGGCTGTGAAAGAATGAAGCCTTAACTTTATGGCAGAGTAAAGGGAGGGAGAGAGAAATACACACAAGATGCCTATTCATGCGGACAAGTTGGTGGCTTTTTCAGGTTTCCCCTGCCAAAAGCAGATTTAAGCGCCCAGGAAAGATAGGAGACCTGCGTGGAACATGGGAGTATACAGTAACCAGCAAGATGGTTGTGTTCTTTCATCATCCAAAGTACCAGGGGAGGGGCTGATGTTCTTTCCTTGTGGGGTACCTGCAGATAGAGCACATTTCCCCCATTTGTGAATGATAAAGGTGCTCAGCGAATGGAGAAGCAGATTATGTACCTTCTAGCCTTTGTATCTACATTTTTAGATCCTTTGGGTGACAGGAGGGAAGGAATGTTGTAGAAAGTAACTATTAGATCTTGGTCGCCTATAGGGACCCTCCGCTAAGTAGCCTATGTAGGTATTTCTCCCAAGGGCATATTCTCCCCCATAAAGGAAGATAATGATGAATTCTTCCTGGGTTTTTCTCCCTCTCCTTAGGATGAGTAGCAAGAATAACCACCTTTAAACAAGCCCTCAAGGGCTTATGTAACACACTGGGCACTAGGCTGCTAAAATAAGGAGAGACCTTGAGTAACATTGTGAAAGGTAGCCAGGGCTTCTTTTTTAAAGGGAGAGCTTTTTATTTATACATGTTTTAGACAACCTCCCACAACTGGGTGCTTTTAGGAGGTTTTGGCCTACACCATCTGTTCTACCTTTACATGTGTCCTGGGAAAAGGGGTCCCTCCAGAAACGCTCTTTCCCTGCAAAGTGATGGGCAGGCGGTTGGCTATTTTTTTAAAAATGTGCGTATTCAACCTTTAATGAAAATCAAGGCGCTTAACACCAGTCATTAAAAGACGTAGTTTGGATCAGTATGCAAAGGGGTCTGTAGCACTTTTGAGATTTAGGCAAAGACTTTGTAGCAGAAGCTTTCACAGACCCAGCCTTTGAAAGCTTATGCTACAAACTTCTCTCGGTTGATCTCAAAAAGTTGCTACAAAATCAGTTTTCATAAGATCAGTCATGTTTACCCAATCATCCATCCATCAAAATTGAAAATGGGCAGGCAGGCCTCTTGTGGTGCCAGCACTTGATCATGCTCTTGTTAGATTGTGATCTTTTTGGCTGGGGCAGGGAGCACAAAGCAAAAATGGGTGCTTGCAGAACCTCAGCTGGTGGATGGGGAGGCATTAGCAGAACCTGAGGTGCAAGCACTGCTGACTAGCCAAAAGAAAGTCATAGGGGCCTGTTGCTTCCTTTTTTCTTACTGTAAGCAAGGAAGGTCTTTGTCCTGCCAGCTTGGGCAAATCAGAAGAGGCACAGAAGGCTGATTGTGGTTGAGATGTAGCTGCCTGTTTCAGAAAGGGGAGGGCATGCTGGGGGAATTTCCCCTTTGCACTGTGAGCTCATTGCACCCAGCTTCCTCTTTGGGACTTGAGACACGGTGAGACTCAAAGCCTTGTCGGCAATAGATTGCTGACACGTACACTTTATTTTTGTTGTGGGCATTGGAGCTGTTTTGTGGCTTAAAGCAAGCGTAAGCCCTTCACTCTGATGTATGGCAGCCTTGACATGAAGTTTTGCTCAGTGGAGGTTCGGCAGTGCTTGCTTCTGAGGCTGAGAGGACATGTCAGTGGGTTTCAGTGTCTGAGTAACGGTACAGACCCTGCCTTCTAGAGTCCTAGTCCAACATTATACCAAGTGGAACCTAGTTATGTTTATATCTAGTGAGCAAATGGACATTTATTTTGTCCTCGCAGTAATTCTGTGAGGAAGGTCAGGCTCCGTCCACCCAGATTTCTCCAGTTTTGTGCCTCAACCTGATTCTCCTGAATCTAACACTTTAACTAGCATACCATAGCTGGCTCCCATGCCCTGCAAAGCCACCCTTCACTGGGGAGACCTTGGGCGATGCTGCGTGGGAAGCAGTTTGAATCCTTGGAGGAAGAGTCCTTCCCAAGGAGATGCTGAAGAAAGCGTTGGCTGGCATTGGCATCTGTTTCTCTTCTGTGGAGAGTTGTGTCAACCCAACTCTTTCCTTGCCGCCTTTCCATTTGTAATGTACTTACTGGGATTGAGGTGGGGTGAGAACTCAGGTCTTGTGTAACCCTTTCTCCCAGACACACAGATAACATTCCAGGTAACTTGGGAAAGGACGTGCCTCGGCCTTTGTTTCAATGAGAGAGATTTCCCTGTTGACCCACTGAGACTGGGTCACAGGACAGGGCCCTCTCCCAGCTGCAGTCATCATGTCTTGTGGCGTGCCTGATGGCACCCGGTTGGCTTTCATGACTGAGAAGAAGTTCAAGTCTCCTAAATTGCCAATCTAGTAGTCAAACCACTGGCCTTCTGTCAGCTGTAATGCTGCCCATAAATACAGTGGGCTTCAGTGCGGCATCTGAGTGAAACAAGGCCACGTGCCTCGTGAAAAGATTCAGTTTGAAGGTGCTGAAATGGCCTCTCAGTGTTAGAGAAGGCTGGTCTAGAGGCTATAGTTGAGGAATGGGTTGAATCCAACTGCGTGTGGTCCGCTTTTCCTGAACTAATCTTGCTAAGGCGTGTCAGCCTTAAAAAGCAGGAGACCGCGTTCTTTTGACACAGCTTGAGGTGTAACTAAGCTATGTCGAAAGTGGTCTGCGCATTCCTTTGCTGGGAACCAGTCAGAACTCCCCTTGCTGGGTTGAGTCAAGGCCTTCCTAATCCAGTTTTCTTTGGATGGATCTGAGGCATGGAGTGAGCCACCAAAAGTAACACCTACCTGCCTACCTGCCTACCTGCCTACCTACCTATCTATCTATCTATCTATCTATCTTTCAATGAACATTTCAGGGCTCGTTTGGTAATTGCAGAACACAGAGTTGGGCATTGCTTACCTTGCAACAAAAAACACTTAAAAGTAGTGAATCCAAACAGTTAAATCCTCCAGGACTTGAACAGTTAAGTCTCCCATTTAACGTGGTCATTAAGGGCTCTTTTATACTGCTTAATTATACCACTGTGATTCCATTCTAAACTGCCATGGGAACCTTCTGTGGAGTCCTGGGATTTGGAGTTTTGTGTATGTTTGTGTGCTTTCAAGTCTCCTGTCAATTTAGGACTGCCCCATGAATTTCACAGGGAATGCACAGAGGTGGTTTGGCCAGTTCCTTCTTCTATAGTACAGCACTTTAGTGAGGGACCTGAACACACAAGGCAAAATTGGGTTGTGACACAATTATTTGAGGAATGCTGGGTTTGCTGAAATCAAAATGTTGGAAGGGCTAGACAGGTGGGGGTGGGATGTTTTTTGGTTGTTCAAAATGGTGGATGAGGATTTTTTTTTGGCCCGTTTGTACCGTTTTGCAAATGGCTGCTGGCAGGACGGGTTGTGAGAATTTCCCTGAGGGGAACCGAGGCTGTGCTGCATCTGCTGTGTTGACGCAGCCGGAGCGAGCCTGCAGGGCGAGAGGGATGGTGCAGAGGGGAGGGGCGGTAGCGATCGGCACGGGAAGGAAGAGGATTTTGTTTGCCCGAGCCGGCTTGCTGTTGGCATTAAAGCCACCTCAGTCTTGTCCGGTCCTGGCTGATGCCTGTTTCATGTCACCTGTCAAAACTCCTTTGCGGTGTGACTGTGGAAAGCAAATAGGAGCATGTGGGCCTTAGGGGCCTAAATACCCGAAAGGAGCCAGATCCCATCTGATTTTGGAACCTAAGCAGGTCAGCCCTGGTTAGTAATAGGGTAGGAGATTGCCACTGGATACCAGATGCCACTGGATACCAGATGCCAGAGACTACATTTTAGAGGAAGGTGTAGAAAATGACCTGTGTTCACAGAAGCCCAACACGTGGCTCTTCGGGCCATCTTTGTCCATGCTTCAGAGTTTCAGGGTCAGAAACTTCTGTGGTGTTGATTTTCAGTAGGCACGTACAGGCTCTGTGCAAATAGAATAGTGTCCTCATGTAACTGGATATGCATTTATTTATGTGTTTTAGTTCGTCGTAAGCTGGGGTTTTTAGCTAACGAAAATCCTATCCGGGTGACAGTGTACTAAAATACCTTCCTTTCAGGTCTAATTCTTAGTTCTGCAACAAAATTGGAGGGTGATTACAATCTTGATATGTACAAGAATCGGTAGCTGGACACCCTGTGTGTTACATGCCTGCTGGCATTCGGTGTCCCTATTCTAAGGTTTTCTTGGCATTCAGAGGGGATTTGCCTTTACCTTCCTCTGAGGCTGAGAGAGTGAGACTTGCCCAAGGCCACCCATTGGGTTTCCATGGGTTAAGTGGGAATGTGAGCCCAACGCTCAAACCACTACGCTAGTTCTCATCCTTCCATGTTTACCCCTCACTAATCCTTCTCTCTCTCTCTCTCCCTCCCTCCCTCTCCAGTTCCAGGGTAGCCTTCAATTGCTGTAGTAACCTGGGTCCGGGGCCTCGGTGGTGCTCCTGATGTCCCTCACCCACCCCTGAAGATCCCAGGTGGGCGAGGGAATAGTCAAAGGGATCACAATCTTTCAGCTAATTTATTTTATTCTGTAAGTATGTGTAGTCTTTATAAGCAAAATGTTCTTGGATCTTCTGTTTAATGAATGCTTGAGAGGGGAACAGGGCGGGGGTGACTTCTAGCCAGTATCCAGTAACTTCTGATAGCAGTGTACCTTGTACAGTGATGCTAGAGAGTACACCCACAGGGGATTTATAAAACTGTATCGCCTGGGAAGGGCAAGGCATGCTTAAGTCCACATGCTTTTGCCTGGTGTCTTTCTAATTCAGTGACCCGTTCGGCTATAAATAGCTCTAAATCTTCTTTGCTTTCCCAGGATAATCGGCTGAATGTAACAGAGGAGATAACATCAAATAACAGGACGAGAATCCTCCATGTCCAGTCCAGGCTGACGGATGCCAAACACATCAGTTGGAGAACAGTGTTGAATAACAACAACCTGTACATTGAAATTCCCAATGGCGCTCTGCCGGAAGGGAGCAAAGATAGGTAAGCTGGCAGTTGGGTGGCGCCTCTCAGCTGCTCTTGCATCGATCACACATGGGGGGGCATTAGTGGCTTTTACTAAGTCCTGCTTAGTCATCACGTATGCTTGTTGCCTCAGCCTCTTGCCTAGAACTGTCCCACAGATGGAGCTTTGACACTTTTGGGTGTGGTTTTCCGGTGTCTCGTACTGTCTCTCTTGTGGCATTCAGTGTGTATCGTAGAGATGGAAGGGACTCCCAACAGCTATCCACTTCGTTCCCCTGCCTTGCTGGAAGCCAGAGCTAAAAGCACTCCTGGAGGCTGGCCATCCAAAGACCTCCCATAAAAGAGGGGCTACTGTCTTCTGAGGTGGTCTGTTCCACTGTTGAACAGCTTCTAACTCATCAGGAAATTCTTCTTAATGTTCAGGTGGAATGTCCTTGAAATTTGAATCCACTGGAGCAGAAAACAAGATTGCTCCATCTTTTCTGTGACATCCTTTCAAAGAGGGAAAGATTATTTATCATACTGGCTATAATTTCTCTTCTGCCAGCTAAACATGAGCTGGCTTCTTAAGCTGTTCCCCTTTAGTCTTGGTTCCCAGACCTTTCCCCCACCTTGTTTGCTGTCCTATAGACATGTTCCAGCTTGCCAGTATCCTTCTTGAAGTGTAGTATCCGAACCACGTCCCACACCTCTTTCTTGCTGAATGGAACCCGACGCTTGAGAGAGCAGCTTAGGCAGAGAAGCAAAAAAGAAGCGGACATGCTGGCCCAAAGTGTAGGATGGTTGCTCATTGAGGTAGCTCGGAAAAGAGCAAGCTGATGGAGGAACATTTGTCCGTGAGGCCGTTGTGTTCAGATAAAGAATGCAGAAGAAAGGACCATCACTTAAAAGGGAAAGTAAAAGGGCCCTTATCACTGCTTTCCTTCACCTGATTGCATTCATCTTAAATTATCAGCACCAGATTGCGGCAGTAGGGTTGCAACCGGAGTACGTAGCCGATCAGTTCCAAGTCTGGTTCTCACAGAAAGGAGCATCAAGCTGTAATTGGCAGGGGCTGCTTTGTAGCTGCAGTTTAACTGGTAGAGTGAAGTTGCTTGCGCATGGCTTTGCTCACTCCTCCCGCATGCTTCCTCCAGCCAAACCACAGCCATTTTAAGTACAGGTGAGGCGAGGAGAGGAGGGCCTCACTCACTTCCTGTTTTCAGTTTTGCAGTTCTTCTCGAGTTTGCTGAAGAACAGCTTCAAGTAGACCATGTGTTTATTTGCTTCCACAAGAACAGAGATGACAGAGGTGAGTAAGCGGAAGGAGGAAGGCTGTGTTAAACCCACAGATTCTTTTTTTTTTTTTAAAGAAAAAATCCCCACTGTTTAAGAGGGTTGTTGTTTTTAGCTAGCTGTGAGCTTGTGGGTCTTCCAGCCCGGTATTCACTCATCTTTAACCCTCTCCTTTCCCTGGCAGCCTCACTGCTCCGTACTTTCAGCTTCTTGGGCTTTGAGATTGTGAGACCGGGGCATCCCCTCGTCCCTAAGCGACCCGACGCTTGCTTTATGGCCTACACCTTTGAACGAGACTCTTCGGAAGAAGACTAGATTTTGCAGTGTTTTTGCCTTGGTAGAGCTTTTCTTGTTCTTTGTCAGAAGATGAAATCTGTAGAAATTTTGTCAACATCTTATACATACGCATATATGTATGTGTGTGTGTTTGCGTGCGTGTGCACATAAATGATTTCTTTATATGAATTATTGTGTCAGGCTGCTCTGGTGATGGTGATGGTTGGGGAAGATGTTGAAAATTTCCAACTTTTGTCTTCTCTCTCTCTCTCTCTCTTTTTCTCCCCCTGCATTTTGTCCGCTTGTTGTGACTGTTCAAAAATAAATGCTCACTCCAAATTAGCAGTATATTTCTTGGAAGTTTAATATTGTGTGTTTGTGATACTGAAGTATTTGCTTTAATTCTAAATAAAAGTTTATATTTTACTTTATTGCTCGTTTTAAATGTTTAAAAAGAGGCTGGCTGTGGCTCTAAAAAGGGAAGACATTTTGCCTGGGCAGGTAGCATTCCCCTGAATGTAGCATTCCCCTGAATGCAGGCATGGTTCAAGTAACAAAGCCTCTGATGGTGGAGTTCCTTTTCACAAAGTCTTTTTATGCTTGTTCAGGTTTCAGTTTTTGTTAGTGTCCTCTGTCTACCTGGATTTTTTTTTAACAGCATCAACATTGGGAGAATGGTGAACGAAGGATGGAGAAGTATAGGCTTTTGGTGTCAACTTGCAAAAGCCATGTCTAGCATACAATGTGATAAAGATTGACCTGGGAAAAAAAGGGATTCTTTTCCAGCCGATCCTGATTTGTTAACCATGTGTGCCTCCCAACGACAGGCAGATTAAACAGCAGCTGAAATCCCTTACTGAGCAACAAAACCGAAAAGGGCCCTGCTTCTCCATCTATATCCAGTGGATTTAAAAAGGCTCTCTGAAGTTTCACTGTCAAAATAGAAATTTAAGGGTATAGACTGTGGGGTCAAACAAACATAATCCTTGGGTGCATTTTAGAGGAAGTCTTCAAGTGGTATCTGGAAGGTTCAAAATGTGCGTTCACTTAGACAAGGCTTGCCTAACGTGGTGTTTTATTTTCACATGTGTATATTGTTGAGTTTTGGAGAGGAAGTTGAAAAATGCTGGTTTATTTATTTATTTTTTGGTGCTGATGGAGCTGAGTTTTGTTCTTTCCATGTCGTTTTTCCCTCTGGTACAAATTTTTTTGTTAAAGAAGTCATGCCCAGGAACACTTTGGTGTAGTTAAGTGAGGTGGACCTGTACCGGATTTGGATTAAACTAGGCATGACAGCCAAACTGCCAACACAGCCTCTTTCCTCATGTTACCAGTTGCAGTTGAACCAGGCCAAAGATGCAAATGTTGCTGGTTTTGATGATTTTTTTAAAAGTAGTTCTCTGTTTTTAACACATCCTCCCTGAGTCTTGAACTGAGTACAGATTCAGTTTACAGCACCAGTATTAATCATTGCTTGTTCTTAAAAGCGAGGATACATCAGGTTTCCAGGTTGACAGCTTGGAGCCAGAAGAAGAAAGAATTGGGAAGAAATCACAACCTGTCTCTAACCAGTGTAGAAATGTGATGGAAGCCTTCCTGATGTGCTCCTCAAACTGTTTTTTCTAAGAGGCCTTTGATAAATTCAATCCCAACTAGAACAAATTGGGTTCCAGTAGTTTCCCACACTGGAAAAGGATCTGCACCACTATAGAGGAGACAGCTACCAGTTTGGAAAATTTCTCTGCCAATAAACTTTTTACCTCAGCAATAAATAGGCTTGAATCCTCTTGCCTACCCTACAATTGTCCTAATTTGGCAATGACAGTGATGATTTCGTTCTCTCCCATCCTATCTTTTCAGCTGATCTTACAGCATCTTGGTTTCTCCCACTTTCCCCCTTTGTTCTCAATTTACTTCTATTACGGCACAAAAAACTCAGGAGGGGTGGAATCTTGTCCCTTCCCAGCAATTTCAAGAAAAAGCAAACTGCTACAGTCTCTCAGCTTGTGTGGTTCTTCCCCATTTGTGTAACCTTTGTGCCATCTTGATCACAGCCCAGTTTCTCTTGGACACACTTGTCCCAGTTTGCATCTATGAAATGTTGAAAGGTATGTATGTTCTCTACTGGATGTTGCTTACCGAGTGTATGTAATGTGTTTATAAGTCATCTCCAACTTGGAGCAACCTAACACAGTTGGACTTCCCTGAAGCTGGCAGAGCCTGCCTTCTCCAGGATCAACCAGCAGGTTTCCAGGACTGATTTAAACCCTAGTCCCCAGAGCCCTAGGCTAACACTGGAATCTTTGCACCATGCTCGCTCTCTCTAGAGTATGCGGGGGAGCAATGGCTGCCCCACCTCATTTTGCTTCCCTTTGTGTCCATGTTCTCAAAAGCCGTTGGTCCTTTTTCCCCTCCACATCCATTTGTCTTCCTTAATACAGCAACTAGCAGCAGAGAGCTATGTTTTCCTGTTTGTATTTGGGCAACACATTTTATGCAGTGGTTCTGGTTTCCTGAGCTAGTAGGTAGGCTCTATGGCTTAATGACATACTAAGACTGTCCATCCTGAAATTGGAGAGAAGTGTGTGAGGTTACCCTTGCGTCCAAAAGCAACAAGATGAAATCCTTGTGTTTCAAAACAGCATATTTTAATTCCTTCCCATGACGCCCACCTCTACATGAAGCACTGCAAATGTACAAAAAACGTTAAGGTTTTTATGCAGTAGCTGTGGCATGCATTAGACATCCCTCCCTTTATTTAAAATACTCCTATATTCTCCCCTCTTTTGTAAATTAGCACCAGAGCATCCAAAATAATACAATGGGCTTGCTAGGTTTGCCTCCATTCCTCTGCTCCCCTTGTGAGATCTTTGTAAATGAGGTTTGAAAAATCAAAGTGCCTTTCAGAGAAATGGCTGTTCAGAGTCAGTGTTTTCAGGAACATCCCTGTCTGTTTTGTGCCTAAACTTCCACTCGTGGTCGAAACCGGGCTCGCTCCTCTGGAGGGCGGGTTTGCACATTCTTGCTAAGGCTGGGTCCTTCTTCCATCCAGCATGGCTTTGCTCAGAGTTTTTGTACATAATTCCCGGGAAAAAGACCTTCCCGCCCATGGAGACGGCCCTTCCACCATCCGGAGGGATCTGTGAAGAATCAAATTGGGGTGGAACATTCATTGAGTCTTCCTACGTTGTAGCAGTATGTCACTATTTGGCTGATATACTGTTAGTGGCATGCAGAGGTGTAAGTCAAACTTATATCAATGCGGAAGTTGATGTTCCCTTCCTTTGCATCAGCAGAAGTCCTACTGTGGAATTACTGATACACTTCCCCACCACAGCCATTCCATGCTTGCTAAGAGTCATGCGAGTTGAGTGTAGTGTTTGCTGTCTCCTTGTAGCTGGCCGCAAAATAATTACTTCATCTACCGAGACCTCTGGAGGATCCCAGTGGGCCTCAGTTGAAGATGCAGTTGTTTTGCATCAGGTTACAAGGACGCAGCTACTACACTTGATTCCCCACTTCTTTTACAAGGCATGGAGCTACAATTACTCTGCAGTAGGTCTGTGTGCTTTCAAGTCACTTCTGAGACATATCTATCACGGGGTTTTCTTGGCAAAATTTGTTCACTCTTGGGGAGCCTGCTTTCAGCTTCCAAGTCCACAGAGACTGCCAAAAATGCCAACCTTTCCCCAACAGTTTGTTCAGAGGAGTTTGCCCATGCCTCCCTCTGAGGCTAAGAGAGAGTAACTTTCCCAAGGTGCCTCAGGGGCCCACCAGTTTGAGACCATTGAGAGGCACCGTGCTGCCCCCCAAAGCTCTCAAACTGGTGGGCTGCTGCGGCAGATCCAGGGGCCTGTTTTCAGCTTCGAAGTCCTGCAGAGACTGCCAAGAAATGTCAACCTTTTCCCAACAGTTTCTTAAAATGTTAGCAGTAGAGGTGGCTAAGGGGTGTGACCTATTGTAAGTGTGAATTCCTGTTTCTGGAAGAATCAATCCCATTTTTAAGCCAGAGCAAATCATAAAGAGTTAGAAGGGACCACTCGGGCCAGGTAGTTTAACCCCCTGCCATGCAGGAATACAGAACTACCAAACTTCTAGCTCTCCAACTTCTGTTTGAAGAGGTCCAGAGAAGATTTCACCACCCTCCATTACACTGTCGAACAGCTCTAAGTTCTTCCTAATCTTTTGGTAGACTCTCTTTGTCATCTGAATCCACTGGTTTCATGTCCTAGTCTCTGGAGTATCGGGGTAGTGGTGGAAAAAGCTTGCTCCATCTTCTACGTAACATCCCTTCAAACTCTGAAACATGGTTTATCATATCACCTTTAATTTTCTTCTAACTTGTCTCCTTCGGCCATTCCTCATAAGCTGTTCCTAATGTTTAGGTGGAATCTCCTTTAGTGGGAATCCACTGGTTGGTGGTGTGGTTACTGGCTGTCTTAATGATTCTCGCTCTTTAGCCCTCTGAACATTTTGGAGTTTAACTCCTAGCATCCCATTGACTATTGGCCAGCATGCCAACTTTGGAAAGCGCCGTGCTAACTTGTTCCTCAGACTCCGGTTTGGGTCATTTCATACGAAGCACTAGCCCTAAAGCTTTCTTACCTTCCATCAAGAGGTCTATCACGTCGCCCACACTGAAGCTCAGCTCGTCCACGTCCTGGCTGAGATACTGGTACAGAGCCCGGCAACGTGGTCCGGAGACCTTGGGCTGAGGCTTGGGCCGCCCTACAGCCGGAGGAGCCCTTTGGCTAATGCTTCGCTTCCTTTGTGTTCTGTGGTGCGGGAAACAAAATGGAGTCAGTGCAGAGACCTATGGAGGATTTTCTAGTAGGGGTGTCATCCTTCATGAATTTTCTTCTTGAAGGAAGCAGTGAACAATTCTAGCATTTTTCTTCCCATTGTGAGAAAGACTTCAAAGGCCCACATAGTGTCCAAAGCCTGTTCACGATTCAAGGCTTCTTTGATGCACAATTTGCATGTGCAGAAAATAATCATTCTGCACAGGAAGTTCTCTGCAAATCAAGCTTGTGCAAATCTTGTGCAGAAGTCCCTAATGATGGCATTTGCTGTGCAGGAAACACCATATTTCTTTGCAGAAAATACTCTTTTCTGTTGAAAACAGTTGTGTGAATTTTGCACAGATGCAGTCCTGAACTGCAATGGTCCATATCAATCCAGGATTCTTATCATTAGGGTTACTTGGATGTTTTGTAACCATTTTTCAAATACTGTATTTCAAATATTCTTTGCATTTCTATTCTTTAGTTTACCTCCAGCAAGGTGCGGAAGGACTGTTCCTTTTCGGGAGAGAGAGAGTGTCCTCCATTACAGAGCTAGGAACAATTACTTTTTTTATTGCAATACCTAGTGTGCCCTGGGAGTTTTTGGCCTTTTATGTAAATACTTTAGGTAAATACTTTCTGGAGGCATTGTGCAAGAAGGCATTTTTCTGGTATCTCCTTGCACAATGCATTTGTCAGCAGGATTCTCAAAGCACCACTTACCCTGCCATTCCCTGGTCTGGAACATTGAGGAACTCCATGTTGTGGTCAGAGGGCGGCCTGGCCTTTGCCCGCTTTGTCATGCTTTGCTTGGGGAGCGCTGTGGCTGGGGGCCCTTGCCCAGGCCTTCTGGGGATGCTGTACGCCTGCTCTTGCGGCCTGCTGTTGCGGGGGAACTGTGCGGCTCCGTTCCTACAAGCCGCCGAAGGAGGTCCCCCTGGGGTGAAGGGTGGGAAGAGCAGCTTTGCAAATGAATCTGCATCATTTTGGCTGACATCCCTGTTCAGCGGTTATGAGATTGTAAGCTGACTTTGCCATATTGTAATGACTGAGGACTCTCGTTTATGATGGTGAACAACCTAAATGTGACCCCAAAATTGAACCTTTGCATCCTGGCAGTGTCCCAACAGGAACATTTCCAAGGTGCTAAAAATCAGCGCCCTGGGCAGGGAGATCTGTAGTGCTCTCTCAGCTGTGGGGTGCATTCAGACAAGCAGTTGTGGCAGGATAATAAGTTCAGCCCACAGAATCATAGAGTTGGAAGAAACCCCAAGGGCCTTCCCATCCAACCCGGTCCTGTCATGCAGGAAAACACAATCAAAGCATTCCCAACAAATGGATAGCCAACCTCTGTTTAAAAATCTCCAAAGGAGGAGATCACACTCCGAGGCAGCAGATTCCACTATCAAACTGCTCTTACCATCAGGAAAATCTTCCTAAAGTTTAGGTGGAATCTCTTTTCCTGTAGTTTGAAGCCCTTGCTCCTAGCTGAGAACTGCAGCTAAAGGATCAAGTAGGTCCAAACCTGATTTTCTTGCCTTTTAACTCCACCTCCTACAGTACCACTTACATTCTCAAGTACATTTTCTGCTCAGCTTCCCAAGCCTTTTAATTGCCTTCTTTTGTTCTACTTTCTACCTTTCTGGAAGTCCACTTAGAGAGAAAGAGTTTTCGGACCCTCCTACCTCTTGGAACTGCCGGTGCTGGTCGAGATGGGGCTTGCTTGCGAGGGTAACCTTTGCTCTGTTGAATTGCTTTCCTAGTGGGCTCTGGTGGGAAAGAAGAAAATACCATGACTGAACAAGATGCAAGATAGAATTCTTTATCTGGAACTTTTCCACTTAACATCGATTGCTTCTTTGCTGCAGTAAAGTTGTTCGGACCTGGAAATGGGTTGAATTCTAGTGACAGAAGACTGGATTATGAAGGTTGCTGAACCAGCCAAACTAACATGGGTCTTAAAGGCTAAGCTGGTTGAAGATTCCTTGGAAGATTTATGGACTATTTGAGCAATAAAAAAACATACGATGCAATAATTTTTGGATATGGTTATTAGTAGTTAGCTTGGCCGGATCTGTAAAGGTAGAATAATATTTTTTTCCTGTCTTTTCTTATTTTTTTCTCTGTCCTTACAGAGTCCGAGCCCTTTGTCTTTTAGTATTTTGGTGACTTAGTGTTTGGTGTTTTTAGCTTAGTGTTTAATCTTACTTTATGTTAAAAATGTTAGCTTGTGTTTCCATTATTTTGTGTTAAAATTTATCAGTGAATACATTAGAAAAGACTAATATTTACTGGAGTTCTTGGGCAGCCCACTCCCGATGGAGATGGTCAGCGTTTTCCCTGCTGCTTTGAGGACGGCGGCATTGCCTTGGCCACTCACGAAGGTCACCGTCCGGGTGCCGCCTCCCCCCCAGCCTTCTTTCTTCACACGGAATTGTAGCCTGAGGGGAAAGAGAAGGAAAAATCCATCAGAGGGATGGATGGTAAGGGCAACTGAGGATGGGACACCCCTAATAAAACTAAAGCAAGGTTGGAGAGAATGCAGGCCCCAGGGTTTTTTTGTCCAAAAAATAAGTTTTCCAAGCTCTAATCTGAATAGCAGCAGTTGTGGAACAGATTGTTCCCTTCAAAACTCTTTATAGAGACATCTGATTGAATAATTATGGATAAAAGAAGTCTGTACTAGATGTATTTTTAGTCTGATCCAGTGAGGTTCCTTTTTTGTTCACACTTATATTCCTTAAATCAAGCCCAGCCAATGCAAGTCTAACACTGCCTTGTGCTACATGGCTCTCCACATTTTGTCACAGAATTTGAAATGTCTGGATCCTCTTTAAAAGCATCCCTCCAAGTTTGTAGTCCTTAAGGTTCCTGGGACAGATCAAATGGCAATTTGGAAGCCAAGAGAAGTTCTGAGTTGGAATTTCACTTCTCTGGGATAAGGTTTTTTGGCTATAGGTGGTTTCTCGCCATACAGCCACTTTAAATTAGTCTCCAAGCCAGCCGTCTTGGTCTACTTACGTGTCATTGAAATTGAGCAAGAGTTTCCTCTGGGTCGCCTCTTCATACCGCTTGCACAATAAGCTGATGAGTTCAGTCTTGAAAATGGACTCCAGGAATGTATCTGCCTCGGCTTCATGGAGGATGAAGAAATCATCCTGTCTGGTGCTGGCAGACAGACAAGACACAAAAGAAGATAGCCAGAGAAAAAGAGTGAAAACCATTGTTTTGGGAGTGACGCAGATGCCCTAATCTCTGGGAGACACGGCATGGAATGGTACAAAACTCCATTTTGGGGTTGGTCTGGATGTCTAAATGCCACTTGGAGCACTTTGGAGAAATTTGAGAACATCAACATAACCAAGAAAAACCTATTAAGAACTTCAAGCCCTCTGATCTCACTTCTTACGTGTATCTTTAAAACGAACTTTGAACATCTCTTCAGGTTGAGGGCTGCTCTGCGAATCCCTTTCAAAATTAGGATTGTCCAGTATAAAACTGGATATGTATCCACCTCGCTCATGTTGTGATTTTTGGGCAGAACCACGACAACCTCTGGTTATAGCGATTGGGGGGGGGAACGGAACAGGGCTTCTGCGATTTTTATAAGCTGTTTCTTGCTGACATACCCTTTTCTGCACGAGTATTAAAGGTGTAGGAATCCTGACCTATTTTGGGTCTGGCCAAATACCTCTGCCTGGTGTGGGATTGTGGAAAACAGGTGGCCAAGATGGTAGAAACACATCCAAAGCCCAAATTATTATCGTTTTGTTTGTATCTTGTGTTTTCCCCCAGCACTGGAACTCAAGGTAGCTTATAAAAATTCAGTGAGATAAGAGATGCAGATAGGAGTAAGACTCTTACCTGAGAGAAACCCTGTTCACTGCTTGGACCTCTACTTTCTTCTTCAGCACCTCTTGGATTTGACCTTTCTCAGGACCCTTTTTCACTTTCTCTCGGCCAATCAGGTAGAAGTATTTGGGGGTCAAGATGAAGTCGCGCTTGATAGGCTGAGAAGGAGGAAGAAGATATTGTAAGATGCGAGGGCAGTGGAGAGAGGAATCACTCAGGTACAAAATGCCAGACTTCACAGTTTACTAGGGTGGGCACTATGAAGAGCATCTAAATGTTGTTGTACTTCAGCTACCAACATTCCTCACCCAACCACGTTGTCTGGGGGTGGATGGCAGTTGCAGTCCACAAGATTCCCACCACTGCATTAGGTAGGGTTATGCATTATTTCCTTGTTAAGCATTTTACAGAAAGCTTCAAATATAGCTGCCCAGTGAACACCATTCAAATAAAAAAACACCAAATTGAACACAAATGGGACAAAAATTTTCTGGTGGGAAATTGAGCTTTTGGAGCTCTGCATCAAACAGGAAAAAAAAAACTTTTGCAAGCTCTGCTTTGAATGCGTGACAGTTCTAGAAAACCCCTCTGGCAGGTCATTCTACAATTTAGGAGTGGCTAATGAAAAAGTCTTCTGCTTAACAGTCGCCAGACCTGGCTGGCTGAAGTAAATGTCCCCAGAAGATCTGGGCATGCAGGGTGGATGGTACCGGACAAGGCAATTCTGTAGACTTTCAGGTTTAGGAACAAGACTTCTCCCCATATAAATAATTAAATACTTTAAAATGGGATAATGCGAGGTGAACTGGCTCCGGCTTTACCTTAAACCGTCGGTCGTATTTGGTGACTGAGTCAGCAAAATCGATCCTTTCCCTCTTGGCCAAGAACTGGCGAAGTTCTGGCTTGTCTTCCATGCCCAGGTAATCGCCCACGAAGTTTCGGTTGATGCTGTTGCGTCGCCTCTCTTTGAAGTTGTACAGGATGTGGGAGGCTACATCGCAAGGGTGTGTATGTGTACGGGTGAGATGAGAGAGAGAAGAAAAAGATGTGACCAACAGGCCAAGGCTGAATTTTTTTTTCATTATTTATAATAAATATACAATACAGGCAGGGGCATATAGGTGTATCTGTCACTCCTGAATTCCTCTCCACTACACAGTTACAGGGCCTTCACGGTGGTAGCCCAAACTACAGATCCCAGGATTACATAGGACAGAGCCATGCCATAGCCGTGTACTGCAGGTACACTCCTTGTTGTGTCCTAGAATGCCAGTATTTCTTACCTTCTTCTCGCATTTGCTCGTATTTTCGGACAGCAATGTGACGTCGCCATGCTTTCTGGATGACCCGGGCATAGCCATCAAATTTCCGTTCCCTCATCTCTTCTAGAAGGAAGAGCTGGCAGGATCGGTATGTAAAAAAGCAAAATCTGTTATTACTATTTGGTGATCCTAGGGTGAACCTATCATGGGGTTTTCTGGAGCTGAGAATGAGTGATACGCCCAAGGTCACCCAGTGAGTTTCCATGGCATTAGTTGTGTTTATATATCTCAGGATCCTTTGCGTGCAAAACAAGTGCTTTGTTACCTAGCTGTGATCTTTTCCCAAAAAAGTGAACTAAGATTCTGATCCTCATTATGGCGAAGAAAGGGCTTACTTAAATAGGAACCCAGGGAGGTTGCCTTGGACAGTTTGTTGGTCCATCTAGCTCAGTATTGCCTGCACTGAATCAGAGCCAATAGAAGTAGAACGGCCTCCATCCCCAGTTCGGCTTGGATTATTCAGAAAAATACTGCTTCCAGTCTCAAGGGAGACAGCAAATAACTGCTACCAAACCCAGAAAACTGCTACTGGTCTGAGGAAATTTAGCAAATTTATCTCCTACCAAACTGAAGGCATTCAGCAAAATAACTGCTACCAAACTCAAAGCACTAAGCACATTTTTTGCTGCTAAACACCTCCTTCTAGAATCCTGGTATCAGACAATGCTAAGGACATAGCCAACTCTTACCGACTCTGGGTTCTTGACGAAAACCTTTGTGCGACCCATCTGATACTGGTCGGCATCCATGTTGACGGACCTCAACAAATGCTGGACCCCTTGGCGCTCATCTCCCCTCCACCTTGGCCAGGTTTCTGGGGTCAGGATGGCATACCTGGAAGGAATAACACACATCTCCTGGACCTCTTCCTTTGTCTCTGGTGCATAAAGTAACCTGGAGGATCCTGGGCACAGTAACAAGGTCGAACACAGTTGCTTTGGCAGTAATTCAGTACTTTTAGTGGAAGGGGAAGGTGTTGTTTGCCTGTTATTTCTTACTGGAAGTGTGCACTGACTCAATCTCGGCAGGGGAAGGGGTTGGAGGAAACCTGGAGTTTCTGTCTGGTGCTGCAGTCAGGAAAGATGGCTTTATAATGCTCTTTTCAATTTTTTCCTCAGAATTTCTAAGGGGTAATATCTGAATTGGCCACTTTGGGGATCTAGAGAGAGCTTCCCTGTATTTCCCAGTGACATGACTGGCAGTAACAGCAGCTTCTTGGGACTACATCACACAACGCAAGTAAGTCACAATTGCAGCAGGATGAGTTTTGCTTTAGGGTTGTCGTAAGTCAGAAATGACTTGAAGCAAACAACAAAAACAACAGCCTCCTTGGCTGGGACTTACTGTGCTAGCTCATTCCTCTGTTGTCTTCCCAGTGGGAGGCCATTTGGAAAGCATTTCTTTTACAGAGGAGGTCATTAACAGATTGTGTGTGTGTTAATAACAGAAACACTTTTCAAGTGGTCTACCACTGGGAGAACAGCAGAAGAGAAAAGAAACCGTGTGATAAGTCCCACCCAAAGACACTATTGTCCTGATTTAATTGCAGTTTACTTGCCTTGTGTGATCTAATCCTTAGAAACCAGTAACCAAGCAAATTAGTTTTATGGACTATAGTAGCAAGTAGTTACTCAGAGTAATTCATAAAGTAATGAGTTCCTTTGGAAAGGAGCCAACAGCTCTGGACTCACTAGGGCCTTCTTTAAAGATATCCCTTACCTTTGCAGGAATTTTTGGAACAGCCTGCGGTAGGCAAAGCCAGCACGGCGGACTCGGATATTCTCCTTCAGACCCAGGTACTCCACTTGATGCTTCACCCTAGAAAAGCACAGTGAGTGAGAAAGGTGGTTTCCATTAAAACATTCATTTCATATGGAAGCAGCAGTTTACACTCACTGAAACCTGGGTCTGACAGTTCCACAAGACTCCACATGTCCTTTGTCCTGCTTTCTTGGAACCACAATTCCCTAAGATGGTTAGGGGGCAAAATGGTAGTGCAGACAGGGTACAGGAGATGCAAAGAATATAGGGAGCAAAATGAAGGCTCTGCCCACCCAAATAAGTAATCTGCTCTTCTCAAAACATATACAGGAAATGAAAGAAGAAGGGACATTTTACCCTATGTGGTAGACATATGAAAAGGCTGAGAAGTTCTGGGTCCAAATACATTGATGCAGGGGATCTTAAAGCATAATATTCTTTAAAATATCTGTCATTTTTAGTGTATTCCTACATCTTTAAAATCCATTCTTTATATCTATGGCAATTTTCCCCATCTTGCCCATATGACAGAGACAAGCATCAGGTTTTATAACATTTCTTCCCCCACAGGCTCCACCTTCACAGCCATCCTTGAGCTGTGATTGGCTGCCTTTAGCTCCTCCCTTCACACCCAATTCCCAGCATTCCTCAGCATTGGCTATGCTAGTTAGAGGCTGCTGGGAGAAGCAGTCCATCTGCACTGTTAGACCAAGTGAATCCCATTGTTGGTAGAGGGAGATACTCCAGTCATTTTTTTGAAAATAGCTTCCCCTTGGTTGTTTTTCTTGCTGCTTTACATATCTGTGTACTTCTGTATTTTGGGACTGATTGTCAAAATCATTCAGGCTATTTTGGTCAGAAAACAACCCCTTCAACAGCTTCCCACATTCTTCCTCATTTTATTTCACTTTCCGTTTTTGAGACTTCCATATTTCTTCATATTAGGTATCAGGGAAAGTTTGAGATTTCTTTAAAAATTCAAGTGCAGAGGGGCAGGGGAAGCAAATCTGGATTTGCTCCTTCAGGCTCTGAATTCTTGTCAAAGCCTGCTCTTTAAAAAGGCGGTTGTGATCTCCTTGGGGCAGAACATTGCCCTAGCGTGTTTCCGCACTCCACAGAAACGTCAGGTTGGTGCTGCTTTCATTCCAGGGAATCCTGGGAGAATTTTAAGCAGCTTGGCAAACTCCAGGTTCCCGGGCTTCCACAGGATGTTGCAATGATGATTGGAGTGGAAGGAAGCTGCTATCATTGAATAGTGCAGAGGGACCTCATACATCTGTTTCTCACCTGCTTTCCTCCCAGTCACGGGGTCTCTTAGTCTCGTTGGGTTTGATGCAACGGATATAGTGGGGCGTGCATTTCATCAGCGTGTTCACAAGATCGTTTGCTTGTTTCTGTTTAGGAAAGGATTGTAACAATAGGGCAACGATGGTGAAGCTGATAGCAAAAGTAGTAGTAATATTTTCCGACTACCATCAAGGCCTGGTAAGTATCTAGAGTGAAAGCACCAAACTAAGAAACGTATTCCACTATCAAACTGCTCTTACAATCAGGAAGTCCTTCCTAATGTTTAGGACTAATCTCTTTTCCTGAAGCTCGAAGCTGTTCCTCCGTGTCTTAGTCTCTGGAGCAGCAGAAAACAAGCTTTCCCCATCTTCCACATGATATGCTTTCAAATATTTAAACATGGCTAAGTGGAACCAATCTAGGAAAACAAGCCAAGCAGAGAGGCTTACTTTGATTTTGCTTCCGGCTGTGGTTGGCCGTCCCTTTTTGTCCGCATCAAGTTTTTCTGGGAAAAGCATCCGGATGAAAGCACTGAAAGGTGAAGAAGAGACGTGTCCATGCTTCATCTATGCCTCATCTATTAGTATTAGTATTAGTATCAGTATCAGTATCAGTATTAACGTTTTGCTACCATTCTTCTGGAGAATCCAAGGCCATTTAAACCTGACAATAACGTTTTAAAAACAGTTTAAATAATCACATTAGAACAGGATGAAAAAATTTTAAAAACATACAAAAATTTTTTAAAAAGCACCCCTCTATAAGAAACCTCCTTGTGAGTAATTGCATATTAAAAGCCTACTTAAACAAAAAGGTCTTTGTCTGCTGAAAGGAGAGCAGGGACAGGGACAGGCTCCAGTGGAAGGGAGTTCCAGAGGGGAGCAGCCACTGAGAAGGCCCTCTCCTGCCTCCTCACCAGGCAAGCCTGGGATGGTTGGAGGAACAAGAGAAAGTCCTGGCCTGCAGTTTGTAAAGCTTGGGTAGGCTCCACCATCTCCTTCTGACAACAGTGGATGAACAGGATGTTTCTAGGAAGGCTACAAAGAGGTCATGAAAACACATCGTCCTTTGACCAGAGGGATATACTCACAATTCGCTGCTTTGCATCAGCTCTATTAAGTCTGTGAACAGCACATCCCGGTTCCTTTCGCAAAAGCCGCTCACATCGTAGGATACCTAGAAGTCAGATGGGACAACCAACACTCAGTGTTTCCACTCATTCCACTCACAGACCTGCTTTAAATCAAATACGACAAAGACAACTTCTGTCCTATTTTTTTCACAACCCAATGATATGAGAAGACAACGCTCTAATAGGCCACTTCAACCTCTGCCGCGTAGGTAGGACGAGACAAGACATTTTGTCACCGAAGCCGAAAGGTAAGATGGCTCCATTCCCTCCCATTGCCTGCAGAGAAGCCAACCATGGATTAATCTAACTTTGTTTACAGAGAAGCTAACCTTGGTTTAATCTAATTTTGCTACAGAGAAGCCAACCGTGGATTAGTCTAACTTTTCTACAAGCCAACCACAGTTCAATCTAAGTTTATTACATTGACAAAGTTCTCCATTGTACAACAAGTAGCATAGGATGGACAGGACAAAACATTCGGAACAATGTTCTCTTTGCTGCCCTCTAGAATCTGCCACCTGAGGCAGTTGGACGGTTATGCCCAATGGTAGGGCCACCCCTGTTGTCAGAACCTATCCCACCTTTGTATTTTGGCAACATAAAAAAACAGTACAGATGAGAAGTAATGTCTTTCTGCCACCCAGTTCTCCCCAGAGACCTTGCCAGCATAGTGGTGAACGATGAATCCGGAGCTGGAGCCATTGAAATGTTCGTGTGTCCCCACTGCCGATTGGAGCTTCTGCAGCAGGGTTTGGTCTGCGCCCTCACCCTTGGCATAGACGGTGGCACAGACGTCATCCAAGATGCTCATGATGCCAGGAGGGTTCTGGTAAAAGATGGAGAAAGTACGGAAATGGGACCTATAAAAATCTATTTATTTTGGCTCTTTAAAAGCTTGGTTTCTTATCAAAGCCTTCAGGCTAAACGGATTTGATTCAGGCGGAATAGGTTTATTGGTTATACTATTCAAGATTGCTTTTAAATGGCCTGTTTTTAACTGAGAGATTGTTTAATATGATTTTAATCTTTTTAAACTTTTGTGATTACACTCAGCCCTCCACATTTGCGGAGTTGATTTTCACAGATTTGATTTTTGGTTTCCAGTTGATTTTATCATAAGCCACACTGGAATCTTCAGGTAAAGAGCAGGATATAAATATTTAAGTAAATAAATAAATGAGGTAACAGATGACACAATCTTCTTACCACCTTGTTTTCGATGAGGTCACACACCACTTTGTTGTTAAAATACTCAATTGGGGTCCACTTGATACCTTCCTGAACGTACTCTTCCTGAGTCAAAAGGCAAGGAGAGAGACGGGGGGGGGGGAGAAAAGAGTGTTACTTTCATCTTTGTAAGGAAGAAAATTGTAGTTTGATTTTTACTTGCTGTTTCTTAAAAATTTTTATAAGAAAATTCTGATATTTAAAGAAGATTTTTTTTTCCCATCATAGACATAGAAGATTGACAAGCTAATACAAGGGACCTATGAGTGGCACATACCAGTGTCCAAACCTGCTTTTTAAGTGTGAATGTTGTGAATTTTTAACTGTTTTTTAAAAAGATGTTGCAAGTCACCATGAGTTCTGAATTGGGCAGAAGGGAGGACGATGAGGATGATGATGATAACTTGTTGTTGTTGTGTGCCTTGAAGTCATTTCTGACTTCCCAATCCCTCACAACAATGCTGCTTGGATTGGCAAAGGGGAAGGCAGACCCTTTCCCCCCTGAAATCCCCTATTCTGACGCTGAAGGAAATGGCCGGTGCTCATTCTTGCTGTCTCACCTGTTCCGCTTTGAGGGTCAGCTCGATGAAAATCTGTTGCAGCTTTTCGTTCACAAAGTTGATGCAGAATTGCTCAAAGCCGTTTCTCTGAAAGGAAGAGAGGGATGTGAAAAGTAGGTTTTTTAAAAAAAGGAAAAAAAGATGCATTTATTAATGATGTTTGAAGAATTTGGCCTCGCTGGTTTGCATCCAAAGCTCTCGGCATGAAGAGCAGACCAGAAAAAAGCCAAACGCAGGGACTCGTGGACCCTGAAGTTCCTGGAAGGGGTGGAATGAAGGCAAGCCCAGTCTGAACCTGTTGTAAGGATAGGATCCAGCAGTTTGGATAGCTGCTTTAAAGTTTGGACTGGAAACTGGAACAGATTCAGTGTGCTTGCTCCCCCCCCACTGCATTGTAGCAAGCCAACAGCTTCCACTGAAGGCCACTTGCTCAGATGTTACTCTCGTCCGAATATCTCAGTGGAGTCCTGGGCTCAAAACCCCAGCAAAATGTATTTAAAGTGTATGTGTGTGTTTCCAGATAAAATTCGATTAGAAGGGCGTATTTGAGACGCAAGAAACTTGAAACAAATATTTTTTGTGAGGAAACAGACTGAGGAACAAGTTTGTCTCTTCGTGGGCTGGCAAACCAGAGTAAAGAGCAAGGGAAAGGTACTTTTAATAATACCTGGAATATTTCAAAGCCGTAAATATCCAGCACACCAATACTGTATTCTTCGTACGGCTTCTGCATGGCTCTGTTGATGGACTGGAGACAAAGGGGGAGAGAATTTTAGTACAAATGAGACAGAAAATATGCTATCAAACAGCTCACGAGTGAACAACAACAGAGCTGGCGTTCAAAGAACCAATGGGCTCTTATTATTAAACATTCAGGTTTTGTTATTTAACCTTCTAAAATCGCATCTCTGCTTAGATTTGGCATTCAAGGAACTGGAAAGTGTCTGGTTCCACACTGGAAGGAGAGTTTGGAATTCCCAGAATCCCTTAGGCCAAATTCCCAGAATTCCTCAGTAAGCGCAGATCCTGGCCAAGCTTGCTGAGCGATTCAGAAAGCTCTAGTCCAAACTTCCCAGGCTCTGAATAGAATGGGCACATCTTTGCCATTTGGTGTTCCAACCACCATAGAGGCGGAAGTGATAAATAGGCCTCCATTTTGTTTCACATTCTACAAATTCCGACCTTTGTCTTCCTGGTAGCCAAACATGGCTCACCACTTTCTTTCTGCTTTCTGCTAAGGTTTATCTTTCTATATTTGGTGTTCCAAGAACCATAGAACTAGAAGTGATCACTAACTTGTTCAACTTTCTTCAACAAGAGCCATATTTGTGTCACTGGCAGTCAAGGAACCAGAGAGTCCAAAGCCATCTTGTTGACTCCTCATCTAGAACTCCCATCTTCCATAGTTGCTTTTCTAAGAACCCCAGAGATTGGTGTGGTTAAACAATTCGCTAATCTTTCCAGTATTTTTCAGTAATACCTATTCTTCTGTACCTACTACCCAAAGAACCACTTTCCACAGCATAAAGACTACTGCTAACATGTCACCCAGGCTTCTGTCTCCCTCAAAATCCCATTCCTGACACCACGTCCGTTCTAGAAGAGAACGAGGTCCCTCACCTCCACAAGGAAATCAAAGACCCGGGCGTACAGTCCCTTGGCGAGGGCGTCTCGGGTGTAGGAAGCTTGCTCTACGTTGAGAGTCACGTTGATGGACTCTGACCGGCCGCCCCACTTGCTGTCCATCTTTCGGCTGGTGAGCTTTTCATTCAGACGGTCCTTATCGATCCCCAAAAGATAGGCCGGAAAGGCGAGTACTGAGGTGGGAAAGGGAGAAGGGAAAGACCACACAGAGCAGTGTTGGAAGTAAGGAACACACCATCTCTCACATCTGCAAGCAGAAAGAACCAGAGTGGGGAAAGCTGCTTTTCAAACAGTAGTTACAGTTATAAGGTTTAAAAATGGAGAGGAGAGAGCAGCCAGTAGGTGTGGTGCGTCCACAGTAGACTTGACCAAGGATACTCCTGTGTCTCCCAGCAGCTTAGTTCAGTGCTCAAACCACCCAGGATCCATTGTTAGGTGCCTTCAAGTTGAATCCAACTTGTGACAACACTATCCTAGGGTTTTCGTGGCAAGGTTGCTTCGGAAGAGCCGAGAGAGCACGACTTGGCCCAGGTTAACCTGTGGGTTTCCGTGGCCAAGTGGGGATTCGAAGTCTCCGAGAGTCCTGGTCCAACACTAAACCGCTCTGGCTCTTCTCTAATCGGTCGTCGTTATCAAGGGCATCGAGGGATTGCATTTCTGTTGACATGAGCCCGAGACGACTACTACTCACGATCTGGGTTCTCCACTTGGGCGTAGTTGCCCTGTTCCTCGAAGCTGACGTTGCCCAGGTGAAGAATGCCCGCGATGATCTGGAGGACAAGTTGCTTGTCTTGGCCTGTGATGCCGATCACGTCCATGGCAGTCTGGGCGTGGGTGAACCCCAAAAAAGAATAGTAGGGAGGAAAAAAAGAGATGAGGAAAGAAGATGATTAATAACTGGTATTTTTCTCTTGACCCTATCACATTCCCAGGCTTATTTGGTGGGGATACAGGATACGGGCCTTCTCTGTGGATGCTCTGATGCTATGGAACTTCCTCCTGAGGGAATTCTGCTTGGTCCCTTCTCTGCATACAGATTGATTGAAATCAGTGGGTTGTCTTATTTATTTTAATAGATTTCCTTTAGTTAACCACTAACATTGGACTCAGCCCTTTGAAGTTTGGCAATGCTGCTGTTTCCCAAACATTCCTTAACATTTTGTTATGGGTAAGTGATGCTTCTGAGTGGTGAAAAGCCTTATGAACAGTGGGCCGCTCACCATGGTCTCGTGAAAGTCGCTTCGATCATCTGTCCCGTCCACAACGTACGTCTCCGATTGGTTTAGGTAATAGTAGTAGTCGGGGGTCATGATCCCCAGGTTGTGTTTCTGATCTTGCGTAGCACCCTCGATGAGCTGTCAGAGCGAGAAGTGGGAAAATTTAAATGCAACAGCAAGACAAGGATGGCCTGATTGCAGATTTTGAAGAGCAAGTGGTCACGGTGAGAGTCTTCATAGGGATGCCTTGCTCTAGAGTAGCATCTCCTCCCCAGAGCAAGTAAGCCATTGTTCATCCATGTCAAAAAAAACAGTTCCAGCGGTTTCTCTCTCTGTGTGGGGCAAGTCAACAGGCCTTGTTGCCAGGAGAGCATTGCAATCCTTATTGCCCAGGGCCCAGAAAACAGTCTGGATGAAAATGCCTGGATTAACAGGTAGTTTTGGGGGATCCTGTTTGGTTGCTAATGACTGTAAACCAGCTTACGATCTTGTAAATACCAAAGAGGTTGCCAGCCATCATTGCTGGCATAATCCTGTACGAAGAAAGTAACTTTACTCTTTTTGTTTTCTTTCGGAATATGACTTGGATGCAACCTCATGGTCCCACAGACCAGTTGGTTACCAGTAACTTTATTACTTGTAACTAGTTGTTTCTGAACTTGTCACGGGGTTTCTGTACCCATGTGCCTTCACCTGGTAGTAGATGTGGAAGTTTCTCTCGCACTCGTTTTGGCTGACCACCCGGGATTTCTCCAGCAGGAAGTTGGAGATCTTCCCTCCGTCGGGCTCACCTCCACGGCTGAACTGGATTTCAAAGTATTTCCCCTGATGGGAGACAGAGGACGGAATGAGAAGGGTAGATGAATTTGTGGGGCAGTCATAGAGTTGGAAGGGGCTTCCTGGAACTGAAATGGGATTGAGGCCCAGAAAAGCATTTCAACCATTTTGAATGGATCAAAAATGCCTCCAAAAGAGGGGAAACCATCACATGAAGGTGCCACAAAGAAGCCTGTAGGGGCAGAAATGTTGCTTCTTGTAAGAAAATGCTATTTTCTGCATTAAAATTGCACAATTTTTTTATGTACAGAAGCCCTTAAGTGCAAATAGTCTTTGCAAACTGCACAGCAACTGTCTCACATTGTGGGAGAAAAATTGTAAAATTATTAATCCCTGCTTGAAGGATGAAGTTTACAAAGACCTACATCCCTACAAGAGAGCTGATGTGGTATAATGATGATGGACTTCCACTCAGGAGACTTGGATTCAGATCCCTGCTCAGCCATGGAGACCCAGTGCGTGACCTTGGCCAAGTCACACACTCTCAGCCTCAGAGGGAAGGCAAAGGCAAACCCCCTTGGAACAAATCTTGCCCGGAAAACTCCGTGATAGGGTTGCTGTAAGTTGGAAATGACAAAAGAAACTTGCAGTGACCTACAAATCGACTGGAATTGTTGTTTCTCACGGTCTTGGCGTTGCCAAAGGCTTCAAGCAGCGGGTTTGACTGGAGGATGATATCTTTGACGTGCTGAAGAAAAACAGCAAGATCCTTGGGTTAGGGAAATTAGGTTAGGGAGACAGGTTGGGGGAAATATGATTCAAGGTGCCTGAACAAGGCCTGCATTGGGGGCCACTACCAGAATTTTTACATTTTTGAACTGCAGCTTTCAGAATCCCACCAGCTTGGGAAAGCTACTTGTTTGGACCACAAAGCCCAGAATCCCCTGGCCAACACGTACAGTTGCACTTTCTGGAAGAAGAAGCAGTTCTTGGGAAAGATACTATTATGCATTTACTTTTATTTCTTCCTTTTGCAAAAACACAAAAGGTTCCCATTTAAATGAAATTATCAATAATATTATAAATAATAGAATAAACAGAATAAAAACTAGGCTGCCCTTCGCCTACCCCTGGAATACATAAAAACAAACTATTAAAGCATAACATGGTTGCAGAACGAGCACAGAGTCAAGCAAAAGGAAAGACTTAAGAAAGGAGAGATCAGTGAGAATCCAAAGAGGAACCCTGAGTTTTGTGAACAGGACATACCTGGACTTTTTCGCCACCCCCGGAGACTTTGGAAATATAACCCATGATGTATTTGGCTGCTACTGTTTTCCCTGCACCGCTTTCACCACTAAAAAAAAAAGCCACAATGACACATGCATGTGATTTAGAAGGGGGGGGGAAGTACCTTCCCCCAATGGCTGGACTACAAGCCCCATCACCCACAAGGATGAGGATCATGGGAGGCATAGTCCAGCAATATTCAGCAAGTGCCGAGTTGCTTGCCTCTGTGACGTAGCCCAATGTACTAACCACTGCACGACTCTGCCCATATCACTGAGAGCCTTGGCTTTGCTTTTTACCTGATGATCACGCACTGATTCTCCCCGTCGATGAGCATATTACGATACATGTTGTCTGTCAATGCGTAGATGTGAGGTGGATTTTCATACTGAGCCTAGGATGTAATTGGGGAGCAGAGAGGTAAGGCCACACAATGTATACTTGTATTTGACAGCCTGCATCCAAAGAAGCAAATTCTTCCGCCAGCAACAGAACTGCAGTCCTAGACCCGCTTACCAGGGGGTAAGCCCCAATGAACACAATGAGATTTCCTTCAGAGTAAGGCCCTGGCTACCGCTGCTCTAGGAGGGGCACTAGGCATCCAGCCAGTGGGAGCCTCCAGATGCTGCCTTGCTCGCCCCATTTCCTGCCTCTGGCAGACAAGATGGTGGTAGGTCTGTTGGGCTTCCGTGTCAGTGGGGCCATGAATCCACTCCAGGTTTGGGTAGTGTTAAAGGAACTCTCCAGGGTGCTGAACCTGGCTAGGAAGCTCCTCCTCTAAAACTCTTGAGTGGACTTACTGCCCGAGTGACATGGGAGCCAGCAGTTTCTTCTTGCTTCAGTTCAGTTCTTCTTGCTTGATGGCAATCCTGAAGTGGATCTGTCACTAGGTCTTCTTGGCACTTTGACAGTGGCTCCTAGGTCAGTGGGGCAATAAATCCACTCCAGGTATTAATGTAGGCTTTGAAGGAGCTTTCCAAAGTGCTGAACCCCCCAGCTATTCAGGCTTTTGTGGAGCTGTTCAAGGTACTGAACTGTTTTCCTAAATGGATTCAGAACCATGGAGAGCTCCTCCAAAGCTAGCTAAAACCTAGAAAGGATTCAGCATCCCACCGACATGGGAGTCATAAATCACTGTTATTCCTTGCCAGTCTGATGTGCGCATGGAGAGAAAGGGCACTGCAGAAAGCTTTACAAAAGAATGGGACCCATCACTCAGACTGCCAGAACACCATGTTTCCATTCTCCAATCTCCCCAAACGTTTCTTACCGCTCCTTGGTAGAGTTCAACTTCTCGGTCCGTGAAGTAAGGCATCTGTTTGAAAGGGTTGACGGAAATGAGGACTGGCCCAATATAGGTCTGAGCATCCCTTGTTAAGATCAGCAAATCTCAGAATCGCCTTTGCCTCAAAAGCTCATGAAGTCAGAAGGACTACATGGAGGATGACATTTGCTATCAGCACAGAGATAGCTAGAGGAGTCCTAAAGTGGGCTCGAATCAAAGGGTATTTCCCCTGAAACAAAAACACTGAAATGTAGACCCAAGCTGGAACACACTGGGCTTGTTGTAAAATTGAAACACGCAGACACAAAACATCCTCTGAGAACTTGGAGAAATATCTCCCCCTCTTTCCCTCTAGTTCCCACTGTCATGGAAGCCAGTAGCTGTCTGTGTGTGTGCGCGTGTGTGTGCGCACGCATGTGTTCATTTGAATGGTATGTGAATGCAGTGGTTTCAGTTCTTTGCAGTTGCTTATGCACAAAAGGCAGTACAAAATGCCTGCTGAGTTTGTAGAGGATGTGGTGATAGCCCTTATTACTCATGGCTTTTCAAAAGAGTTGAGCCAAATTCATGAGAGTGGCTCTTTGGTGATATAGTTCCCCAGAGGTTGGATCCTGACCAGATGAGCTATTGATCTGCTTGAGATATAGTGGTGTTCTCTTGAGAATATTGGACATCAGAGAAACAAAACTTGACCGCTGTTAATTCCCTACATTGCCACGGGTTGGGCTAAATGGCCTTTGGGATCCCCTTAGAAGTCTCAAACCTCCAGCACCTGTTACACCGGAAGAAGTGAAACTGTGGTCCAAGCCCCTTGCGTTTCCCTTCCTCTCGCCCAAATAGGTAAAGAACATTACCTCTCTCTTACTTTACTCTTTTTGAAAAAGCAGCGTTTTTTACAGGTTCTGGTAACAGGCATGGAGGGGAATTAAGTTGACTCACTCCTGAATACAGAAGTATTTACAGATTTGGAAGGGATGGAGCCTGAAGCGCAGAGAGAGATCATGGCCACAAACCACAGGACTATTAAAGAGGAGTGTGCATGGGGGGGGGGGCAGCGTGTCTTTGGGTCTCACCCTGTTTGCTGTAAAACCTTCCCAATGTGAGAGCTTAGTGCTATCAGACAGATGGGACGCCTACCTTCCAGCCCAAATTGGGACATTTCTATCACAGATGGTTTTTTTGCTCACTAGAATAAAGTTCGTGTGTGTGTGCATGCATGCGTGCGCCCTTTAAAAAATACCAGAGCGTCACCTGACAATATGCAATCAATATTGGACTGGGCAGGTGGGCCAAAGGTTTTTTCATTGAGTCAAATGAGCCATTCGACTCAGACAAACCGGAAGTGGAATTTAAAAAATCCATTGTGTATCTAAAAATATTCTTGGATATATTCACTCATAGCACCTTTGTGGGTTCACATCACATGACTGGAAAGTGTGATGTGAGAGATGAACCTAGGTTAATTTAACTTGCTGAAAGGTCTTGATGGAAAAACGATTAGTGAGAGGCAACTTTTTCTTTTGCAAAGGCCCGCCCCTTGAACTACACAATCCTTCCCTATTTTCTCTGTTTTGCGTACCTCTTTGTGCATTGTTCCTCCCCTAGGTTCTCTGTTTTGCATAGCTCCACCTCTTTATGCATTGTTCCTCCCCTAGGTTCTCCATTTTTCACAGAAGCTTCTCCCTGTTTGCATAGCCTTATGCATGACAAAAGAAATCATGATCTGCCTTGCAAGGTTGCCATAAAGATTGCTGAAATAATGTGTATAAAAAGTCACTGGATACTCAAACATGCTCAGAATTTTGAAAAATCTGGTCTCCCTTTCCCTGTAAAAAAAAAAATAAAGATAAAAGGATACAAAAATATAATCGTCCATGAAGCGCTTCTTCAGATTTTCAACAATGGCGTCTTCGTTGATTTTGGAGAGCAGGACCATGTCGTCCACCCCGCTCTGTTTGACATTGTGGCTCTGCCAGTGAAATCTCTCCCTGCTGCCCTATGGTGGGGCGGAGACAAAAAGGCATGATTTCCTCAGTCCTGGATCAGATGGATTATAGTATAAACATTTATCTCTTGCTTTAAGAGGCATTTGTACCCATCTTAAAGTAAATAAACCACAATATCCTGTCTTCCTAGCCGCATTGTACATTGAGGTGTATAACTGGGTGGTAATTTTGTACCCAACGTGGCACACAGTGGAGGGAAGATTAATTAAGAAACAAGAATCCTCCCTTTAGCTGCAGAGACATTGTTTCCTTTTTGCACAGGGGCACTTTTAGTAATGCATTTTATTAACAATCTGTTATTAATATAACAATATATTTGTATTCTCAGTTTTGCAGTTGGCTGGGTGCTATTGGCTGGAGTTTGGGACCACCGGTGACATGGGTTCCATCTAAGAATCTAAAAACTGGAGTGGTCTCGTTCTTACCCTTCCGAGCTGAGTTGCTTGTTTGGAATTGTGGCATTGTGATCCTATCAATGGTGATTTTCATTCAGCTGTTCTGCTGTTTATTATATTGGCTGATATTCTGTGTTGCAGTCTGTGGCCGTTTCTGCACTAGCCTGTTATAGCACGATGATTCCACTTTCAACATCCTCGGGAATCCTGGGGTTTGCAGTTTCGGGAGGGGCCGCCCGGCCCTTCCCGAAACTGCAAACCCCAGGATTCCAGAGGATGTTGAAAGTGGAATCATCGTGCTATAACAGGCTAGTGCGGAAATGGCCTGTGTTGTGCCACTTTACGCATACGTAGCTACGAAACCCTGCTAACAAATTGCAAAGATGTGTATCAGAGCCGTGGCAAGAGAGCCCCAATGTGCCCGCCCGCCGTGTTGTTTCTGGTCTTTGTTGCAATCCTCAAACCTTACAGGGATGAGTGGGTGTCAGGTTTTTCCTTCTTTTTGTCAGCAAACCCTTTTGCGATGCAAAGCATTTTAGGGGTTGGTTGATCCTGGATAGGCAATTAAGAGCCATTAGTCATGCAAAAGAACTGCTCCCGGTGCCTGGGACGCCTACTGCTCAACTGTGCTCTCTGTATTTTGGATTTTCCTTGTTGTGGGGAGGAACTGTCTGGTGACTGCTCGCACCTCCGTTTTTACTGCTGTCCTCAGAGAAGGGATGTGGGAGGACTGTTACTTCCTGAGGTTGCCTTGGGTAAAACTGAACTTCCACCGTCAGGCGGCTAGAGCTGAAGAATAGGGGAAGTTAGGAAACATAGCTTCACTTTTTATTCAGTAAATGATGGCGGGAGCGGGGACAGGTTAGCTTTGCATTACAACAGTAATGGGTTTTGCAAGCTTCGTGCTGTTAGCTTTGTAGTGGGGAGATGCAGCAGGGACCAGTGAATCCAATAATGAACCGGGAGGGAGCACGGCCTCTCTCCCAGAAATCTAAAACCAGTCCTGTCTACTTCTTTGTCCCCACGATATCATTCTCTTGTTTGCAAAAGTCCCAACTTGCAAAAATGTACGCGTTTCCCCTTATTCGAGATCGAATAGACATTCCTCCTTGATAACTTCTGCTATTTTGACAGTGCTCTGATTCTGTGTCTGTGATATGTGGGAGGGTTTTTTTATTATGATTCGTGACTGGTGGGAAGCTAGACTTGGTGGCCCTTTGAATTGGGATTTTTACTCTGATCTCCAGGGACTTTTAGAAGCAAAAAAACTTTATGAGAATTAAATCATTAAAAAAAAATATGGGATGAGCTAGCATGTCGTAAAAACAGATCCCACAAGTCTGTGGACCGTGCAGTCCATGAGGTGCTCTAAATGGGCAGAGACAGGCAGGGACCTGAAAGGGAGGGCGCTTGTCTCTGCTAAATAGGCACAGCCCAAAACTTAGGGCCCTTCCACACTGCACCTTTATAACGCTACGGTTTCACTCTAAATGCTGGGGATGCCTCCCAGGGAATCATGGGATTGGTAGTTCAGGGTGAGGCATTTACAGTTCTCAGCCGGAGAGCTCCAGTGCCCCCACCAAACTACAAACCCCAGGATTCCGCAGGGCACGGATTCCGTCACAGCTCTAGTGGAATCGCAGTGCTGTAAGTGCATAGCGCGGAAGGGCCTTTAGTGGGCTCGGCTCGACGGGCAGCCCTCTTCTGTGGGAACTGGGTTCGATTCCTTTTTTGGCAGGCGCTGTGGGCAGAGCATCTCCGGCTTTGGCGCTGTGCGTTGCAAGCCATTTCCTCTGGCTCCGGGGACCGAAGCGGTTCGGTTAAAAGGAAGGGGGAAAGGGGAACTTGGGGGCGGCGGTGGAGAGAAGTTAAGGGAGGGTGTGAGGAGTGGATTGAGAAAGCCGCCTGCGTACTTCCCGAGACGCGGCTTTGAGAAAATACAGGGCGGCCCGACAGCCAGACCTTTAGCCACAAAGATCCCAAATTGAGGGGGAGGGTCTTTCGTAGATTTCAGATATCGTTTGTGTCTGGGCTATTTGAAGACCTGTGCCTCCCATTATAGTGGTGTAGTGGTTTGAGTGTAGAGTGTCACTCGCTCTCAGCCCCAGAAAATGAACCGGTCGTGGCGTTTTCTGGGGTCTGAGATTGTGCGACTTGCCCAAGTGTGTTTTCGTGGCCGAGCAAAGGGGGATCGAACTCTGGTCTCGAAAATACGAGGCCACTCTGGCCGTCCGTAAGCTGCGGAGAGAGACACAGAAGAGCCACTGGGCGTAAAAACTGGCAAGAAGTAGCAAATATTGAGAACTGGGTATGAGAATATTGGGATCTATTTGTCTGTAAGAATTAAGGAAAATTTTTATAAGTTAGTTTGGAGATGGTAAAGAAGGGGGCTTAAAAAGAGATATTTTGATAGAAATTTGGGGTGGATTTATTGATTGTGTGTTAATAAAGGGGAAAGGAAGTAAACCAATGGAAGAATCATTGCAATTTTGGAAGGAGAATGGAACCACACGACAGGAATGGAAGTGCTTCTCTCTCTCATGTTCCCAGTGGTGGTGGGAGCGCCTATGATTTAATTGTAGAGTAGATTTGAGTTTTAAGAATTTGTGGGCATAAGGGGTTTGTAAGTCTATGTTCATTATGTTTTGTGTTATGTATTATATTTTTAAAAAAATTAAATTAAATTAAAAAACCGGCGCATCCCATACAAAGTCCTCCGGGTGAGTCTCTTGCCCTGCTGCGTTTGAGGCGCGCCCGCTGCCAGCTCCACCGGTGGGCCGAGGCAGGTTTCCTGTGGCGTGCGTCAGCTTCTGGGACAGGAAGGCAGTGTGCTTTTTGTGGCTGTGCCGTATCTGTATATCTAAATACCATCAAGGGTCTAGTCCTCATTGAGGTGGTCAAGTAGGCTCTGGGCTGTACCACTTCACAGGCACCGGGGTGGCGAGCGGGACCCTGCGACAAACCCCTCCTCTGGGTGATATTAAGAAAAATAAAATCCGTGCCCATAAAAAGCTACTGTGGCAAGAAGAGAAACCAACTTTGCCGCTTTCCTGACGTGCTCATTTTCTCCGTGCAAGGAAGTCTTCGGTTATTGTTATTTATTTATTTTATTTACCTATTATTTACTGTTATTTACTATTACTGCTATTTTTTATTCCCCTTCTTATGTCTGAAGGGAGGAAGTTTCATGCTGTGCTCTAAAGCGGTACAAATGAAACACAAACCAATCGCCTCTATGAGGACTAGATTCTTGATAGTGGATTATTAGTGGGGAAACCATCGGTTCAAAACCCCTCACCTGAATGTTTTAAATATTTTTGCCGAATATCACGGATAAAGATTTGGATAGTAAATATGGAGTGCTTTTTCGTTGTATGATAACGGCGGCAGGAATGCAGTTGGCTCAAACCTGGAAACAGATTGAAGCACCGATGATGGAGGAACGGATTGCTGCGGTGCCTGAGTTAGCCCAAATTGCAAATCCAAGTTAGTCCAAGTTAGCATAGTTTTAGAAGTTCTTTCTGATCTTTAGGTGGAATCTCTTTTCCTGTCCGTTGAAGCCATTGCTCCATGTCCTAATCTCTGGAACAGCAGGAAACACGCTTGCCCCATCTTCCATATGACATCATTTCAAATATTTGATGGGCTCGAAAGCCTGTGTTGTCTGTGGAAACCCATTGGGTGCGGTCTTGGATGTGTCACACACTCTCAGCCCCAGAAAATCCGGTGATAGGTTCTCCTTAGGGTCGCCATAAGCTGGAAACAGCTTGAAGGCCCACAACAAGAAGAACCCTTTTCCAGGAGCTTTGTCCCTTCTAGGGCTGACGGGTGTCCCTTCTTATGAGGGACGTCCTCTATTTGACGGCTGGAAAACTGTTCCGAATGGCCAACGATCCCTCTATTTTGGGGCGGTGGGTTCTTTATAACCACAGAAACGTCTGCGTCGTCTCATTTATGGAAACGAACCGTGATAGGTTAATCTTACAGAGGGAAGCGGTGGCTCGCTCAACTGAGGCGGTGCTTGCGTTTGGTATCTTGGCAGAAGGCAGACTCGGGGTTAGCTGCTTCCTGGCAGTCAGCCCTGGGTTCCAGCTGTCTCTCGCTGCCGTTTTCAAAACCTGGCAGCAGTTTCCCAGGAGGCCCAGGAAGAAGCAAACCGCTGCGGCCCCTCCTGGCTTGGCCGTCCTTCCTCATTAATAACCTTTTCGGTGGCTCGACCACACTCTGGTCGTTCAGCCGGACGCGATCCCAGTTTCCAGCTGCAGAGTGGAAGAGGGCACGGCACGGACCGTGCGCTCTTTTGGGACGCGGAGCGGCAGATTTGCCCCGCGACGCCGTCCCGCGCTTCGCTGACGGACGCACCCTCGGTTCATTTTTCCATCGTGCAACCGCAGTTAGGACGCTAACGCCTTTTACACCGCCCCATTTCTTTCCCCTCCCCGCCCCAGCCCGGGGTACTCACCATGGTCTTTCTCCCATCCGCCGGACCGAGACCCCCCCCCCCGGCCGCCACCGATCTGCGTCAGGGCCCTCCGCGCGTCACCAGGCTCCTTGTGGGAACATGGCTCTTTTCACGGCGAGGGATCAAAGTGTTTTTTCTTGTCCGTGGCTTGTGTTTTCAGCAGCAGTGGTGACAGACAGAAGTGGAAGCGCACGAACACTGGGGCGTGAAGTGCGTCTTCCTCTCCCTTTCCTCCACCCCTTCTCTCAAGCTCTCCCTCACTTCCTCCTTTGGGGTGCAGGTTGGTGGGTAAAAGAAGAAAGGGAGGCCTTGTCTGAGCCACAGCTGAGCTAAACTACCCTATCCGTGGCCCACCTATTTTATTTTGACTGACTTGGAGCAGTAAACGAACTAGTTTTTCTCTTTTAAATAATAAATTTACCAGTCCGGGGGAAAAAAAACTTACGAAGATTTCACTGAAAACAAAAAAGCCACATGAAGCGATGTTGCAAAGCAGCGGCCACTGGTAACCACAAAGGAAGCATGAAGACACAAAACTAGTAGCAGAGAGGGGTGTTAAAAAAAACGTTTTGAGGGGATCATCCTGCAGAGGTGGGAAAGAGAGGAGTTTGCTTTTGAGGTTGGCGTAAAGGGGGTGGGAAGCAGACGCAGGAAAACCGGTATTGGGTTATTTTATGGTCGTGAAGGTTCGACTGCCTTTGTTTCCCAGGTAAAAGCACAGAGGCGAAACCGGGCCCTGAATGAGCTCGGGAGGGAGTCGCGCACACAGACGCAGTTACTCCTGGCCAAGAGGGAACACCTTCTCAGCCCCTGCGGTCAGTCGGCTCGGTTGCAACACTGGCCTGACCGGGCGAACAAGGCTTTATTGCAGAGCTTTCCAAACTTTTCGTGTTGGTGACACACACCTTTTTAGACATGCGTCATTTCGCGGCACAGTAATTCAGTTTTACTAGCAAATTGGAGGTGGAAGAGATACAGACGCACGCGTAAATTTTAATAACAAAATGTACGAGGACAAACATCTCATGAAAACCTTTCGTCTATTTTTCAAAATAGACGATCGATAAATAGTGACATAAGTTTCCAAGATCGTAGGCGACACACCCGTGCCCTTCAGGTCACACGCTAGTGCGTGGCGGCACACCGTCTGAAAGCCCTGGTTTATCGAAACGTCGGGTTTTTACGGAGCTAGTTGTTTACCAAAAACTGCGGGACGGCGTGTTGGGACGGTCCGTTCGCCGACACGGGCGTCGTTCCTCCTGTGAACAAGCGCTCGGTGGGCGAGCTTGTCGGCTTTTGACAACGTTCTTGCGAGAAGTTCCTAAGACTCGCCTAGGGAGTCAGAAACCAAACGCTAAATGCTCGGAAGAACATTCTAGCCCCGTGGGCCTCGGGGCCGGGCCGCCCTCCGTAGCTGTGGCGAGTGTTGATCTGGCCCTTGGGCGATGCGTTCCAATCCGTTGGCCAGCCGTCCGTCGCTCAGTTTAAAGCCCGAAGCGCCTGGGAGGTCTGCCGTGGGCTTCAGAAGAGCCGGCGCTTTCTTCCGAAGGGTCAGAGGTGACTTGCTGGTCCCAGAGGCTCACTTTTCGATGTAGTTTTATTTCTCGGCCGGAGGAAGGGCAGCCGGGGAGGCTCCCGGGCCTCGGGAGGGGCCTTCGGGGACCACGCGAGACCCCGGACTCGCCTCCCGAGAGAGGGAGGGGCGGGAGAGGCGCGGGCGCGGCCCCTCCGTCGCACCCGGGGCGGCCCTGTGGCCGGGGGCGCCTGGGGGGCCCCGCGGCTCCGGCGCCCGCTTGCCGCGGGCCCGAGGGGGGCCGGAAGGGGGTCGCCGTGGCACCCGCCCCCCCGCGCCGGGGCGCCCGGCCCGTCGGCCGCGTCTCCTCCGTTCGCGGACCGGGGCGGGGCGGGGGTGCCGCGGCCCGTCTGCAGGGGACTTTTTGTGCGCCTTCGAAAGGTTTCTACACACTTTCCACACGGTTGATTTTCGTTGTTCTTAAACTTTACGGTAAAACTTCTGACAGACTGTTCCGGAAGCCGCTCCAGGGGAATCTGAGTGAGAGGCGAGGCGCTTGTCCGCCCGCGTCCGGGGCGGGGCGGGCGGGGCGGCCCTCGTGCCCCGGGATCGTGGCCGCGCAGGTGGGTGGCGGAAGGGGCCGCCGGTGGCGCCGCGGGGGACGGCGCGGGGCCTCCTCCGGGCTGCGCGGCCGGCGGGCGGGCGGGCGGGCGGGGAACCATTCGGCCACCGGGGGGCGCGCCACGTGAAGGCGGGTCACCCCCGCGCCCTCTGGTGGCAAAACCGGTCCCCGTTTCCCTCGCCCCTCCCCGCGGAGCGCGCCCGGCGGTGGCGAAGTGGCCCCGCGGAGGGGGCGGGGGGGTTAGGCGCCGGAGGGGGTCCGCCCCCTTGGGCGGTGCGCGGCAGAGGCGCTCCCCGCTCCCCGTTCGGTTTAACATGGAGTTAAAGGCGTCTTCTTCCGGTTTTGAGTGTTTTCGGTCTTTAAGCCCGACTCTGAACCTCAAAGGTCCCCGCAACGAGGGGCGCCCATTGGCCGGGATGGCCGAGCGGTTCAGCCGCTGTTCTGGGATCCTAAGGGTCCCGAGTTCGAGACCCGGGAGGCACTTTTTTTTAAAATATCAGATTCCGATCCGGAGCCTCAAATATTTGTGCACCTGGCGGCGCCCATTGGCTGAGGTGGCTCAGCGGGCAAGCCGGCGTTCGGGAATCCCATCGGTGTCGAGTTCGAGTCCCGTTGAGGCCCCTCCCCCTGGCCTTTGGGCGGGGCCCCGAGCTCCGCGGGAAATTCAGCTTCACTTCCGGTCCGCCGCTGAAAGTGGGGCTCCGCGGGGAGAGTTTCTTTCTAGAACCGGGACGGAAGAGCGGTTTCGGGCGCTTTTTCGGAGCCGGAGACCGGATCGGGTCCACTCGGCCGCCGGGTGGCCTCGCCGCTCAAACGGAGGCCCCGGAGAGGCCTCGCCTTCACTGCCTTCCTTTAAATTACGAGTAAAGCTCTTTCCTCCGCGTTCGGAGTCTTCTTCTTCCAACTCGCAGCCGGAAGTTCTCCCGCGGGGGCCTCCGGGCAGGGGCGGGGCGGCCTCGACCCGGGGAGGCAACCGGGGCCCGCCCGCCTTTCGGCTGGCGAGTTTCGGGCTTTTCTTCAAGCGGGAGGCGGATCCGGCGCCTCCGATTTCCCTGGCCCCCCCCAGCAAGCCGGCTGCCGGGAGCGGGAGGGAGATCGTGGGGGACTGCAGCTCCCAGCATCCGCCGGGGGAACCGGGGCCTTCTGGGAGCTGAAGTCCAGGAGACTCCGGAGGGTGGGAGCTGCTCTGGGGCCCCGATGGAGACTCAAAGCGCCGCGGAGGAGAGGGGTGGATCTTGGCACGGGCCGGGGGGATTGCAGATCCCATGGTGCTGCGCCCAGCGCTGCTAAAGAGAGCGGAGCTCTCTCTGGGCCCCGAAGGGCTGAGGCAGTTTCCAGGCTCTCAGAACACCATACACAGGGGCAGATCCCCTTAGAAACCTTTACCGGCGGCCCAGGGAGGCCTACCATATGCAGGTATGCATCCATAAAGCTTGTGGACAACATTTCCCATCGTCCCCACACTGCAGAAAGTGAGACTTTGATTCAGCGTGGACAACATTCCCCATCGTCTTCAGGGCAGAAACCGAGGCTTGGCATCAGTATGGACAACGCTTCCCATCGTCACCACGCAGCAAAGAAAGGGGGGTTTCAACTAAGTCTTCCTCACCCCTGAGGCCCTGGCTAGACAACAGTTTCCATCATCCCCACGCAGGGGTTTTATTTTTTGAAGGTTCAATTTCTCCACCAGAGGGCGCTCTACCTCTGGTGGCGGATCAGGACCAAATGGTGGATCGGGGCCCTTTAAATAAATAAACAAAACTCTTCCGTCAGTTTGCCACCAGAGGGCGCTCTACACGTGGTGGCGGCGGATCGGGACCAAATGGCGGATCGGGGCCTTTGTTAAATTCAATAAAAACCCCAGTCCTTGTCCTGCAGCGCCATCTGGTGGCGCATCGGAAGAGGCACTGCATTTAATTTTTAAAAAGGTCCCAATCCGCCATTTGGTCCGGATCCGCCGCCACCAAGTGTAAAGCGCCCTCTGGTGGCAAATTGACGGAAGAGTTCTATTTATTTATTTATTTATTTAAAGGGCCCCGATCCGCCATTTGGTCCCGATCTGCCGCCGCCATGTGTAGAGCGCCCTCTGGTGGCAAATTGACGGAAGAGTTCTATTTATTTATTTATTTAAAGGGCCCCGATCCGCCATTTGGTCCCGATCCGCCGCCGCCATGTGTAGAGCGCCCTCTGGTGGCAAATTGACGGAAGAGTTCTATTTATTTATTTATTTATTTATTTAAAGGGCCCCGATCCGCCATTTGGTCCCGATCCGCCGCCACCCGCTGTAGAGCGCCCTCTGGTGGCAAATTGACGGAAGAATTTTATTTAATTTTTAAAACGGTCCCGATCCGCCATTTGGCCCCGAAAACCCCTGTGCGGGGATGATGGAATCCGTTGTCTAGCAAGGCCTCACGGGTGAGGAAGGCTAAGGGAAACCCCCACGTGCCTCTCTGTCCGAACTCAGTCTTCCCGGAGGGACTTCGGCCGCCGAGAGGGACGCCGGGGGGCCCGAGCTCCCCTTTCCCGCGCCTGGCGCCTCGGCGGGCGTGGCTCAGGGTGGCCACCAGAGGGCGCCTTGAGAGAAAAGAGCAGAGTATCGCCCCCCCCCCCCCCCCGCGGAATGTATTTCGGGATTTAGGATTTCTACCGGTGTATTAACACCTGTGTTCCACCAGAGGGCGCTCTACAAGCGGTGGCGGCGGATCGGGACCAAACGGCGGATCGGGACCCTTTTAAAAATGAAATGCAGTCCTTCCTCGGACGCGCCACCAGATGGCGCTGCGGGACAAGGAAGGTTTTTTAATTGAATTTGACAAAGGCCCCGATCCGCCGTTTGGTCCCGATCCGGCACCGGGTGTAGCGCGCCATCCGGTGGCAAATTGAACAAGGAGTTTTATTTAACTAAAAAAAAGTTCTCTCGCCCCGGACCGAGAAACCCTTAGACTCCTAGAAGCCCTTAGAGAAGGCCGGCCCAGGGCTCCGCCTGGCCCGTTCACCCAGGTGGCAACAGCGCAGGAGCGCAAGCGCCAAAGGCCTTCCCAAGGGCCCTCTAGCCCGGCCGCCCTCCCGCCAGCCTGTTTTGGGAACCTGCAAAGCGGGGAAGGCCCAACGCCGGCCGAGGGCGCCCGGCGAGAACCGGGGAGGGAGCCCCAGGGACCGGGCAGCCCGGCCCGCCGCCAGTTTGGAAACCCGAGCACTCCTTCCCTGCGTGTCTCCAAAGAAGGCAGAGGCTATCGCCTTCCCGGATGCGTAACTCTAAAAAAGTACCTTCATCACCGCTGGTTTCTTGCCAATCAATGCAAACTAATAATTATGATACGAATAATAATCACTACTCTGCTTCTTATTTTTTAAGAAAAAAAATCTTTTATTGATTCATTGGTCGGGCATCAATCAGAACAAAGGGAGGGGAAGGAAGAAAACCAAAATCTCGCAGTCGACAAACCCATCCGCAAGGCCCCTCCGTGCCCTCCTGCCCTCCTCTCCACCCACTTCAGTTGGCACAAGTTCACCCAGAAAATCCAGCGTCTGATCTCTCTTGCTCAGCGTGGAGAGACGTCTGCGTCGGGAGAGAGAGGGAGGCCAAGGGGGATCTCGGGGTCAGTGGGCTCAGAAGCATCGGGGAGGAACAGAACCCAGCCCGGCGGGATTCCCTTCACTCCGGGCCAAGGCGGCCACCGGCAGCCCCGGCAGAGCAAGAGGCCGGCGTCTCCCCCCTGCCACCCAGATTCCGACGGGGGCCGCTCCCGGCCAGGGAGGCTCTAACTCGGCTATCAAGGACGCGGATTTGTTCCGCCCCTCCTTAAAAGCCCTCCTTGTTCCCCACTCCCCGTGGCAGAGAGTTCCACGAGTTAACCAGGCGCTAAGTGGAAGGACTTCCTCCTTCTGTACGCACAAAACCTGGCACGACTTCGGCTGAGACCTTGGAAATGCCGGTCAACTTACCTCCCTAAAGAGAGAACACAGAGAACAGCGCCTTTTGTACTGGCCCCAAAAAAGACCCCGCCAAAATGCCCCGCAAGAACCCACCTCCTGCAACCGGATTGGAAGAAAGCACGTCTGACAGAAGGCAAAGCGGGGGGAGGGGGAGGGAGGGGGGAGAGATCACGAAATAAAGTCATATTCCAAGGACTGAATCTGAGTTTCTTTGATGCAGAATTTAGACGTTGGGGGCAGCGGGTGGGGGGAGTTTGCATAGATTTCAAGTGGTACTTTGGACCTGGGAGACCTGAGTTTGAGTCCCGACACTGCTCTGGGTTTTTAAAGGCGGCCTGAGGCGCAGCAGCGTCTCAGTCTTGGTTTTCCCCTCTCTGGGAAACGGGTTCGATGGCACGCTTCCGCCACCGGCTCTCGGAACGGGCCCCTCCGTCCCTCTCTTTCACGCTCGCGCCGAAACCCCACTGCAGACGGGGAGACAGCGGGAAGTCTCCGGGGCCCCCGCCGCCGTGGGCTTTCCACCCAAACCAGCCCAGTAACACGGGACGCCAGAAGCAAAAATCGGGGAGATCGCCCCCGTGAAACCAAACTGCATGCACTCCAAAATTTTGCATAGCGCCTTCGCAAACACTCGGGGGGGGGGTGACCAGGAGAGGGAAGGACCCCACCTTACGAGAGGGGTCGTGGGTAAGGTGGGTGTGGTTTACATTACACATCGTGAACAGATTTATTTTGGCCACAGACCAGAAGATGGGAAAATACTGACAGACATTCACGGCAGGCTGGAGAGAGAACAGGCATCCGGGAGCATTTGTTTTCCCCGGGGGTGGGTTTTTTCTCCCGTTTGAGGGCGTCTTTGGTGCTCCTCGAAAGTCCACACGATGCTGGGTATCACCGGCCCCCTCCCCAAATTCTCCGCTCTGACCACTTTGGCAACCACGTTCTTTTTTTCGATCAGAAACCCCCGTGCCCAAACAGACGGCAGGGCCGGGGTTGCGTTGGCCTCCCCCCAAAGGAAAAGGCCGTCGCCCAGTTAAGCCTCAAGGGAGGCCGGGCACAGGGCGCCCCCCGGAAAACAAGTACGTGGGCCACGCGTGGCCCGCGGGGAGGAAACCTTGCTCTGGCCGCCACGCCGTCGCCCCCGACCCTGTCTACGGGTCTGGATCTACTGGGTTATCTGTTTCAAAAGAACTTTCTTTGGGGGGGGTCCCTCTCCTTCTGTCTCCCCTCATCCCAGGTCTGCTTCGCGGCATCTCACGAAAAGGAAGATGCTTTCGGAAGGCGGTCGCCACACGAACTGCGATGCGGGAAAAAACCGGGCGGGGAAAGAATCGGGAGACATCGATCGCGTCGATATCGGGGTTGGAGAGGGGCACGGCCTCCCGAGCTTGTTGGGACTCCAGCTCCCATCGTTCCCTGCCGGCCTAGCCAACGGGCAGGAACGATGGCCGCTGCGGTTCAGCAATATCCGGAGAAGTCGGAGGCGAAGGTAAAACCTCCGAGCTGCCAGGATTCTCAAAACGCAGGCGAAAAAAGGAGGAAGTCGCAATCGAAACTTATCATGCAAGGTGCGGACGCGAATCTCTCGGAAGAAAAGGCGTGTGTGGCGAGGCGGGAAGGGACGGGGCCCCTACCAACCCGGCTCTCCCCCCAACCGTTCAAAACGTGGCACGCAAAGGGAGGCATCAAAAAGAGGAGGAAACGAAAGGAGATAGGAGCACAGTACAATTTTTTCCTCCCGCGGAGGAGAAGGAAAGCGGCGGATCCCATCCGCTGAATCTCTCGTCTCTTTCGGCCCGGGGGCGCAGGGTGGGATCCTCCGCTTTGCCGCAGAGGGCGTCCCCCCTCCTCCTTTCTCGCTCCTTCTCCGCGCAGCCCCAAACCCCCATTTCCGGAGCGAGGCGGCTCGGAAATCGAAAGGACGTCACCCGGCGCCCCGACCCGACGGCCGTCCGGGCGGCCGGTTCTGCGGACGCGGGCCCCGGCGGGAGGCGAGTCCGGGGCGGGCGGTCCCTTCACTGCCCCGTCCCGTAAGGCCAGTTGAAGGTGCTGCCGGAGAGGAGCATGTCCCGGATCAGGGTCTCGATGGGCGTCTTGCCCACCAGTCTCATGAAGAAGAGCTGCGAGATGAGGGAGGCCGGGACGGCGCGGAGGGCCGGGAGCCGGAGCAGAAGGCGGCCGAAACGCTGCGGCTGGGAGGGGTACTGGGAGCGGACGTACTCCGTCAGGGCCACCTGGGCCTTCTCCTGCAGGCTCTCCACGTGGGCCGGGTCCGAGAGGCCGCAGGCGTCTGCAGGCAGAGGCGGGAGAGAGGTTAGGTACATCGGAGGGCTGTCCAGCCCCGGGACACACATTTTTTCAAAAAAAAGTCACTGCCGCTTTCAGATCCAAATCTCACGGAAGTCCCCCAAATGCAAATGAACACAAGAAAATACCCCGCCCTGCCCCTCCGAGAATATCAGCACTCACTAACTGCCCCAAACACCTCCATTTTAACCTCCGGTCCCTCTCAAAACGGGGATCAAAGAAAGATAAAGCGATGATCAAATATTACTATTTATACCAACCAACCAATTGATCACAGATCAAAACCTGCAGGCCTCAGAATATGTTATTTATTTTGACTCCTGCCAATTCTCCAAAATATTCTGAAGTTCCAAGAAGTCGCCTTATAGATTTCTTTGGCTCAATAATCAAAATATGGAATCCGTTAACCAGGAACGGGAATGCGTGAAGAACTTACAGAAGGAGAAATGGGGGAAGTTGCTATTAATAGATGTGCGGATTTTATTTCTTATTGTCTCATGGGAGTAGGCTAAACCAACTGGTCTGATTATGAAAAGATAAAAATATTGCACATCATTTATCAATGAATGTAAGGTGAAATATATAGCTTGTTTTAAATAAAAAAATCCCACAATATTAATTAAGAGTAGCTTTAGTGACTGTCCTGTATCTTAGCCATGAAGCAGACAGTACAACACGTGCATTTAAGGATTTATCTATTTCTTATCTATTTATCTTGTTAAGTGTGACAGTGGGTTGAGATACACACAGTTTTGCTTTATAGTGTTGTTTTTTTTCCTATCTTTTTCACTGGATGGCTTTTTTGTTATTTTTTTGTTTTGTTGTTATTTATATGTCCATATGTATCACTAGGGATGGAACTGATGCTGTGTTTGGTGCACGGAGGCACTTTGGAACAATAACGATAAATAAGCAAAATATATATAAAAAAAACGAATAAAATATAAATAAAGAAGAATATGTTATTTACAATGTAACTCCCAAGGTAACTGGATACTGTAAGTATTTCTAACATTTATCCAATTTTACAATATAATCTTGACAACTACATATCAAACATAACATCCACATACGTGTACAAAATGTATCCACATACGTGTTCAATTCAATGTACTCAATGAAGCCGAATATTTTTTAGAATCCCCCAGATCGACCTTATAAAATTTCTTACATTGTCCAGCTATCTCGACAGCAAGCAAAACTACGTCGGAGAGCCCTCTCGTCGTGCCAAGCGACGCATATCTGAACGCAGCAGTGGAATCAAACGCATGTACGGATATTCCGTGGTTCCCAAACTTTAGTCCGCTAGGTTTTTGGACTTCGGCTCCCAGCAGTCCCAGCCAGCTTGGCCAACAGGCAGGAATTCTGGGAACTGAAATCCAAAATGTCTGGGAGACCAAGGTTTGGGAACCACTGCTCTATATGAATATTTTTTACAATTTAAACCTCATTGCAATTCTTTACATTCATTTCTCGAAAGGAATCTTATTGCACTTTCACTTTAAATTCTCCCACTCCCACAGGCTTGAATGAACATTTAAATTTCAAGTGTCTTCTTTAAGTAACACTATTCAAGTTGATTAACATGTGGAATCATCTGTGCTCTTCCTCTCTACCCCTTTCCCTCGGAAGTGCTCAGGATTTCTGTAAAAGTCTTGGTTAACATAGACACATGCTTGCTGTTGAGATAGCTGGACAAGGTAAGTCATTTTATAAGACTTAGAAGATTCTAATAAATATTTGGCTTCACTGAGTACACTGAATTTAACATGGGTTTGTGTAATTATTGCATTGGTTTATTTAGGAACATTGGGGTATTGCTAGGTGTTTTCTTAAAATACAGTGGCACTGTTGGTCCTGACATGGTTTTACACTTGTTAGTGACTTTACTTACCACTCAGATTATTGTCTTGTTGCCTGTTTTTGGTTTTAAAATTAGCTCCATGAGGAATCATATTAGTTCAGATATGTGATTTTTCCCTTATTTTGAATGAGCAATATTCAGCGTATACTTTGTATAGTACTCTGAAGTACAGTGACTGTCACATGATAAATAGAATAATGTTAGTTATTTAAAAAAAGCTTACAATCCTTTTTCCATCTGCATAATGACAGGGCTTTTCATTGCAGCTTAAAAGGAGGATAAAGCCTGTTTTACTCAAGAGGAGTGTTGAAACGGCAGGTAACCAAACTGAGTGAGATTTACAAGACCTTTACTATAGCACATAGATGATAGAAAATACATATATTGAAGAAATAGAATCAGGATAGTTATATAGAATAGAATCAGGATGGTTATATAAACAAGTTCACAACCTATTGATTATTCCATTTATACAACTGCAGTACTTTCTTTGGAATTTGGGTGTGGAATAAATTTGCAGTTTTACTCAGGAATTTTTAATCTGTTGAATTTGTAAGTAACTGAACTGAGTGGGAATTAAACAGCATTCACTGCAGAACATGCATTTATTCTAGTGCAGAATGTACAGTTATTGTAGAATTTCATAGGAGTAACAGAATCATGACAGTCCCTAAAACAAGCCCATAAACCTATTGATTATTTCATCTATATTTTATTTCATCTATATAATTACAGTACTTGTCACTGGAGCTGAGAAGTGGGATAAGTTCTGTTTTGCTCAAGAGGAATGTTGAAACTGTAAGTAACCAAACTGAGTGATAATCAAAAGGTTTTTACTGTGGAAATGTACATTTGGTAGACGGCTTATATTGGTTAGTACGAATACCGGCTGCCACTACAAGCAGTCTTTGGGACTAAATAAGAAAGGAGGATCCGTTAACACAGATATTCAAGGGAAACCATGGGCTAACGAAGACCAATCTGGTCAAAACATCTTGCTTAAAAATCCTGGGAACTGACGTACGATTGATTCTCACTATCATCATATCTAATTTATCACTGTATCTAATTTTTTTTAAAATGAATTGCCCATTGATTATCTATTACCAATAATAGCTTTTTGTATAAAATTGTGGTCTCCAAGCCACATACATACATACATACATACATATATTTTTTTGTCGTATTCAGTTACATTGGGAGCTATATTGCAAATATATTCTGATGTCTATGCCTTAGGACATCCAACAACGCCATGCCCGACCAGATCTGAGTCAACGTGTGGCCAAAAATAAGACCGAGAGGGAGCACGTTCTCCATCTGGCCACCAGACGGAGCTGCCAGCCCGCATCTCACTTTGCTGAACCCAGACAACAAGGGAGAGCAGCTCTGAAAACTGAAATAGTCCTCCAAGAGGCACCCCTGTTAGACCCTGGCCCCAAAAAAAGGAGGAAGGGCAGGTGAGGGGGAAAAACAAATGGAATAAGGCAGGACCTTTAAGACAGTATTTTAAATTATTTTTTAATTTTTGCATGAGGTTTCGTGGATATAACCCCGCTTTTGCAGCGTGGATAAACTTTGCACTCCATCTGATTCTGTCCTGCATCCAAAGAAGTGTGTTCATATCCACGAAAGCTCATGCTAAAACAAACACCGGTCAGTCTTAAAGGTCCCACCACATTGCTTTTCTCCCCACTCCCCTTTCCTTCCTCCTTTTAAAGCCATTATTTCAATTACTCATGAGAACAGACAGCCTTTGCCACCAGCAGGGAGAGAGAGAGAAATCTGGGATCCGATTCTTACTACCTCTTCCCCTCCCTTTCAGTCCCAGCCAGTCTAACCTCACTTTCCAGATTTTAATATTTCTTGTTATCTGATGGGCCAAAATGCTGGGTTTTGCAAGAGATCAGCTGCGAGAGCAAACCCGCCACGACCTCAGCCGAATTGAAATCATATTTAGAATTTAAACTTCAGGATTTAAAAACTTGAAAATTTTAGAAACTATAGGCTTGGCTGCGAGCGAGCCAGGGAGTCGTCCCCGCTTTTATCTGTGCGGGCGCCACCTTGGGAGGTCGGTCGCACCCAGAGAACGCCACAGGTCCAAGAGCACCCGACGGGTTGGCCCCAGACCCGAATCCGGACGTCTTCCACCGAAGCGTAAAGGCCTCTTCACGAGAAGGAGACAAAGCGGAGGGCTCTGCCCCCTCCCTGGGGGTGGTCTCAGGAAGGCACCCACCTGGCGTGAAGAGCGCGATGGCTTTGAGGCAGCTGTATTCCGCCGAGTCCACTTGCAACCGGTTGAGCTTCTCCACCTGGTCTTGGAAGATGCGGATCTGGTCCATGAAGGAGACCACGCGGTCGGCGGACATGGGGGCGGCGTGGAACCCGGCGGCGGCCAGGAGCGGGGCCATGTGGAGAGGCAGGGCCGACTGGGCCGCGTTGAGCACGAAGAGTTCGCTCCAGCCGAGCCGCAGGAGGGCCACCTGGTCCGAGACGGGCAGGTCCGGGAAGAAGGGGATGTTGCGGGCCCACTCCACCGTGCTGAAGAGGAGCCGGGCGGCCAGCTCGCAGATGTTATCGATGCCCATCACGCTCCCTTGCTGGGCGTACTGGGAGCCGAAGCGGGCCGTTGGGTAGGGCTCCGCCCGCAGCAGCTGCGAAATCAGTTCCGAGACGGGCTGCCCGTTGTAGTACTCCCCGCCGGGCGCGGCGTTGGGGCTGGCGCTCGAGTGGGCGGGAGGGATCCGGCCTCTCTGCACAGCTGGAAGAGCGGAGAGGCGGAAAGCGAGGGGGGCGAGGGGAGAGAATAAAACGGAGAAGGTGAAAGAAGGGGGACGGGAAGGAGACGGCGGAGAAGAAGAGGGACGGATCTCCCTGGGTGACCCCTGACGGACGCCGGACCTGGCCCGGACGGGCCTTTGCTCCAAGCCGGCAAAGGCGCGTCGGTTCCCAAAATCCAACCCGGGGTTTAAGACTGGCCTTTCTGGCGTAATCCTCCATGCGGGGGCTCACACGCACAATCCCAACTGATGCCTGTGACTATTGGGGAAGCCCCCCCTCCGACTGTCCTGACTTGATTCCTCTGTCATCCCATTTCCTCAGCCGCTTTTGAAAGGTCCCGGTTTCTTTCTCCTCCTCCCCCTTTGCTCTCAGCTTACTTCCAACTGCAAAGGTAGTTTGCAGCCAGCTAACTTGGGTTGCAGGAGAAGAAAGGAACGGGAGCATTCCGGCCTATTCCAGTCAGCTCAGGCAAAAGCCAACTATTGCAGCCTCTCCTCGCTTAAGTGTCCTTCCCATTGGCAACTTTTGCCACTTTGACCACGTTCTGACGTTCCTCGGCCATACTCCTCCCGGTTTTAATCTGTGAAATGTCGGAAGGAATGCCTTTCCGTTGAAAAAAGCTGCAGACAAAGGAAATACCTCTCTGCCTCCCTTTTGCCCAGCCTTGTTTTCCAGCGGCGACCTTTGCCTGACTCACGTGACCTCCCAAGCCCCGCGGGTGCCCCGACTCGCCCGCGCTCTTCAAACACACGGCACCTGTTCTACCGGTCCCTCAGCCGCCCGCCGGGTCCCCCTGGCAACCTGGGAGGCGAAGCAATGCCGTCGGTAAAGGAAGGCTTGGCTCGAACTCTCCGGCCTCGGGACCTGTGTTTACCCACCCCGCCGATTCCATCGCTTCGGTGTCTTCCAGGTCGCAAGATCCTCCTCCAGCCTACAGCCTGAACGCACTTCCCTGCCTTAAAAAGGTCTCTCCGTCCTGGAAGCCCTTCCCAACCCAAGAATCAACAGCAGATTTGATTTCATTGGCTTTGGACTCAATCAAGATCGGGGTCCTCTTTTTACCCTTACAGACGTTACAATCAGCACGGGTCTCTCCGCAAGTGTGCTGGAGTGCCCCGAACGCTGGATTCTGACCCTGGAGTTTGGCTGTGGAAACCCCCGGATGACTCTGGGCACATCACACTCTCTCAGCCACAAAAAACACCAGCAAATTCAACCCAGAACTGACAATGGGCTCCCTAGGCCGCAGTCCACCAAGGCACCAAGGCCACAGCGAAACGGACCCCTACATTTATATAATTCTTTATATAATCAGGCCTTTGAATCTGTCACATCAATTTCAGTGCCACCTCCCCTCACTCTGCCTTGAAAATACACACATACACACACACAGGGACAGATTTACCTTCTTTCCTCATTCCAACACGAAAACACTTCTTCAGACGGCAATATTGGCATTGATTGCGGTGATGTTGGTCGATTTGGCAGTCTCGGTTCGACCTACACGGAGATTTAAAAAAAAAAAAGAATTACATTTTTATATTTTACACCTTTTAAGTTTGAAATGCTTTTGATTTTTACACTGGAAATGTAAAGAATACATTTTTAAATTCTGTTCTTCTACCTTAAAGTTGTTTCCAACTTACAGCCACCCTTTGGTGAACCTCTGGAGTTCCTGCCCCCATTTTGAGAAGAACTTCAGAAGAAAATGGGGGTATTTGGGGATGGTACGGATTCTAGCGTGCTTGTGGGTTGGGGTTGGGACATTTTTCATGCGTGTGGTTTCACACATTTGGCAGCCATTCTGCATGGGTTTAGAGTTAAAAAAAGCCACAAAATCAGACTAAATTTTTTTAAAAAAAATGGGGACATTTTGAGACTTCTTTGCCCACCTCTGGTTTGCACAATGTCACTCTGGCACTGCCAAAGCAAATATGTTGGTGATTCTCTTAAAGGTCTGCAAGGGGGAAAAGGCACACAGCAACAAATACCAGGCTCTGTAGGCAGTACTTCAGAGGAAGGAACTGGCAAAACCACTCCTTGGCTAAGAAAAGCAGAGGAAATTCACAGCATCACCACAACACAACAGGTGACCTGAAGGCCCATAACACAGACACACACACACAAGTAAGTCCTCCCACAGTGTCTTTGCCAATTAGAGGAAAAAAACGACAACAATTAATCCTTGCAAATTTTAGCGAGCTAATGCTCTCCTAGTTGACGTGGAATTTTGCATCCAGCCCTTTCCTCTTGCTCAGAGCTGAGTGCCCCCCCAAAAATGGAAAATTTACACCCGTTTTTCGCAGTGACTGATTCTTACGATGCCACCGGAAGGTACGGGGCCTAACCATCCCGAAGGTCTGATTGTGGAAGCCGAGGAGGGCCAGCCAAACTTGGACGGGGACCGCCGACAAACGCCAGGCGCCGGAGGCTGTATTTTGGAGGAGGGAACCGGCCAACCACCCCTGTGCTTCCCTTGCCTGAGAAAACCCCACACAGTTCACAGGTTCCCGTAAGGTGGTGGGCAACGGGATGGCACCGGCCCGCCACCCGCCCGGCGCCTGGGGAAAAACAGGACCCATCTCTCTCCCCTGTCGCGCAACGGCGGCGGCGGCAGCGCAGGACTCGACAAAGCAGGAGGAGGGGGAAGAATGCCAGAAATTTCCTCCCAGCGGCTGGCCTCGTCCCGAACTGGAGGGAGCCGTACGGGGAGGGTCATCGGGCCGGAGGAACCAGGCGGAGGGGGGCTGGGAGAGGAAAGAGGCTCGCGGGGTTCGAAGAGGGACGGGGGGCGTGCGAGCGAGGCTGCCCAGAGCGAGACGCTCCCCGGGGCTTCGGATCTGCGTTTTCACGGTGCGCGTCACGGCGGTCGCCGTCTCGCCCTCAGAGGAAGGCCAGGGCAGCGAGAGCCGCCACGGCGCTGTGGTTCGAATGCTGGGCTGGTGCTCTGGGAGACCTGCGTTCGAATCCCGGCCGTTTCTGCACCAGACTGTTACGGCGCTATTATTCCACTTTCCCATGGAATCCTGGGGTTTGCAGTTTAGGGAGGGGCCTCAAAGCTCCCCTCCCCTCAAAAGGCCCCTCCCTAAACTGCAAACCCCAGGATTCCATAGGATGTTGAAAGTGGAATAATAGTGCTATAACTGTCTAGTGTGGAAATGGCCCCTGTCTCACCCACAGAAACAAGCCAGACTCAGGGGAAGGCAAGGGCAACCCTCTTCTGAACAATAAACCTTAATACGATAAATTGCGCCAAGAACAGCCTTTGCTAGGGTCGACATATGTTTAGATCCAGCGCGCAGGAGTGGTTCTCGGAGAGCCGGGTTCAAATCCCCGACTTTGGAAGTCCTGCCTTGAGACGGCCGCCATAACTCAAAGTCAAAACGATGGCGACAAACGTTTGGAGGAGGCCTTGGTTCTGAAACGCGGTGCCAGAGTTGAGTTCTACGGGGACCACCGACCGCCAAAAAGGGAAGCCAATGAGTCTGCGAAGTGGAAAGCTGCAATGAAAGAGGAAAACATCGATGCGCTCTGAGTTTGCGAGACTCAAAGAGCGCAGCTGTTCATCAGAGGGTGACTTCGAGGTCTCTCTCATTCGGAGTTTAGCCATAAAGGGAAAAAACCAGCAAATTCAACACATCTGTGACCTGAGTGTGCCAGCGAAACACACGGCATTTGCTCCACAGCATTCCCGCACACACCCACAGGTCCGGGCGGTGTGGGGAACGCAAACAAGAGAGCTCAAAGGGCACCCAGTGCAAGACGCTGCAACGTGCCTGAAGGTGCTCCTTTGTTTAAAAAACAACAACAAAAGACTCTAGAATCTCTGAGTGCCTCTGCGCCACGCCAAGACAGCCCAGCCAATACAAACCGGCCAGGCAAATGCTCTCCTTCGGAGGGGGGAATTGCACGTTCCTTTTCTCCGAACAAGAACGCTGGACCGCAGCGCTGTGCCAGTGGCCCCCCTTGCTCATCCAATACCACCCAAGGAACCGACAGCAAAGTCTTTGCGAGGCGGCAAAGGGAAGATCTGAACGGCTGACAGGCCGGACCGGGTAAGTTCAGAAGAATCGCAGAATCCTAAAGTTGGAAGGGGTCTCGTGATGCGCACGCCGGGCCACAACGCCCATCGAGTCCAACCCCCTTCGGCCGCGCAGGAACACGCATTCCGAGCACCCTTAGAAAATGGCCATCCGGCCTCTGCTTAAAAACCTCCAAAGAAGGACTCCATCACGCTCCAAGGCAGCATATTCCACTGTCGAACGGCTCTTACCATCAGGAAGAACATCCTGATGTTTAGTTAGAACCGCCTTCCCGTAGTTTGAACCCACTGCTCCGTGTCCTAGTCTCTGGAGCAGCAGAAAACAAGCTTGCTCCATCTTCAACATGGCATCCCTTCAAATATTTAAACATGGCTATCCTGTCGCCTCTTAACTTTCTTTTCAGCCTAGAGCTGCAAAGCTTTGCACTCCTCCTTCCAGCACATTATACACCACCCTCAATGGCCTGATGAAACAGAAGGATCTTCACTTGGGTGGGGGAAGACAGCAAGAAGGCAGGCCCGGGAGCAGCCACCAAAAGGGCCCTGTCTTCTGTGTTCTCATCATATGTACCATTGAGGGTGTTGGGACAGAGAGAAGGGCTTCCCCCACAGATCTCAAAACATGGGAGAATACAGTCTTTCAAATAACGAGGATGCAATTCCCAATTCCACCGCAGTGAAATGCAAATTCTGGACGGAGCTGGAGAAGTGGGAACTTTCCTCGCGTGCTGCGCGGTGGTCCTAATTATATGTCATTACGGTGGCCCATTATTGCAAACTTCCCCGCCTCCAAGCGCTCCATTTTCAAACAGTCGACGCAGTCCGGGGACTTTGGGGGCTCTCCGATTCTTACAGGGGTGGGCTCCAGCTGCGGCAGAGAAAGGCATGAAAGGAGGCCTTGTGGAGAAAACAAAGCAACAACAGCAACACCCCTGCTTTTTTCCTGAAGCGGGAAAAGATTCTGGGTTCAATTACTCCAGCCACAAAGAGCAAGGGCTGGCCTGCAAAGGGCCAGGCAAAGCACACACGCACCGCCAGCCAGCCCAGGAAAGAACGTCCGAGAGTCCCAAGCCCTTCTGGAAAACACGGCGTCCCAGAGAAAAGAACTCCCTGAAGCACCCCTGATTGCTCACAACTGTTGCTGGTTAAGCGCGTGTTGGAAGCAACAACACGAACAACACAGGGCAGAAAGGAGAGGGCGGCGGCGTTCGGTAAAGGAAGAGAAAGGAGAATGAACTTCGGATCGCTGGGGTTCAAGGTAAAGATCCGGAAGATTTCAGAAAATCCTTTTTTGAGAGGACCTTGGGAAAGTTACTTTACTACAGATTACTGCTCTTGGAATTCCCCCAGGATATATTTTTTTAAAAAAGGAAAACTTTTCCAAGCTCTGGTTTTAATTCACAGAAATAAACAGATAAATAGATAGACCCACAAAGATACAGGTGGACCATAACTCCAGAGTTAAAGGTAACCAGACAGGCGGAGAGATACGAAGAAAGAGAGTGACACACAGACAAGACTGTTTAAAAACACAGATACACAGGCGACTGAGGGAGGGAGAAAGGAGCTGGACATAAGAAAGATGCAGAAGGAGAGAAGAGGAAAAATGATTTATAGACAGATAGAAAAAAGAGTGAGAGGGCAGCACGGAAGAGGAAGAAAATCCAGAGAGAAGAGGGAAGAGGTGGGAATCTCCCTCCCTCCTCTGGAAGGAGCGCAGCAGGTAAGCAGGCAAGTGGGCGGGCGGGCAGGCAGATGGAGGGGCCCAGGAGACAGGAGGGACGGAGGGACCGCGGACGAGGTGCAAGAGGAAAATCCAGAGAGGGGGGAAACGGGGGGAACAGTTCTCTGTGTCTTGAGAGGAAGAAAAGAAGGGAGGGAGGGAGGGAAGGAAGGTGGGAGGGAGGGAAGGTGGGTAGATAAACAGGTGGACAGACCAAGAGACAGAGATAGAAGCTGAGACTGAGAGAGAGAGAGCAGAGGATGGATGGATGGATGGATGGATGGATGGATGGATGGATGGATGATAGAGTACGAAGATGGCATGGAAGAGAAAGAAAATATAGAGAGAGAAGGAAGGGGGGGAATATACCTCTCTCTTGAAAGAGGAACAAAAATAAGAGGGGAAAGGAAAAGAATACAGAAGACGAAGGCATGTAGGCAGATGGATAGATGGGTGGGTGGGTGGAGAGAGGGAGGGAGGGAGGGAGGAGACATTAATACAGAGATAAAGGGATGGATGGATGGATGGATGGCCGACCGAGAGACAGACAGAAGGGAAAAAAGAGAGAGAGGAGTTAAATAAAGGTTATCCAGATGGATGAGAGAGAGTGATCCACACAGAGAGAGAAGCTGATAGGTAAGCAGATGGAGGATAGGTAGATGAGCCCACCGAAATCTGGATAAATAGAGAGAATACCTACACACAACATATATGCGTATAACATCGAATCCCCCGCGAGGCCTCACTCCAGAGAGGAGAGGGTCCGCAGCCCTTTGCAGACTCCCAAAATTCTTTTTGACAATCTCAGGCAGAGAGAGCTACAGGTAGATATTTGTAAAACCACGCCTGCCTTTGAGTGTGTGTGTGTGTATGTGGGTGCCCTAGGTAAAAAAAATCCCCACCCTGTTGAGAAGCTCACCGGGTGGTCCTCGGGAAAGCCAAATTTCACACCCTCCTCTCCACCCACCTTCCCCGGCAGCCCCGTCCAGCCCCGCAGGGCTGTGCAACGCTGGCACCAAAAAGAGATCCAATTTATCATCAAGTCAAACCAGGAGGAACAAAACGCAAGTTATTTGCAATTAATGACTTTCGTACGCACTTCTATTGCTTTTTTCTGCAGAATAAGAACACGGTTTACTCTCTGGAATGCCGCTCCCGCTCCCCATCCGATTTCCAAAAATTTTGCCCCACTTGGTTTCACTTCGGGTGTTTCCAACTCTCACAATCTTGGAACTTTTGTATCTGGCCATTTCTGCACTAGACTGTTATAGCGCGATTATTCCACTTTCAACATCCTACGGAATCCTGGGGTTTGCAGTTTAGGGACAGGACGGCCGGCAGTAAGAAATCCAATGATGTAACAATCTGTGGTTACGATTATTAGTAATTCTGGCAAGTTGCTTGTACCTAGGTCTGTAATGGTGGAATAAGATAAGAGGACATTATTTTTTCCTTTTCATTACAGTTTTAGTGGTTGGTTTCGCTACTATGTTTCAGTCTTACTTCAGGTCAATCTAATTTAGCTTTATACACAAATATTTTTATGCACAGTTTGTTTCTGTTTCTTCTGTATTTTTCTGTAGTACTGAATTAGTTTGCTCGCATGTTTGTTCTAAAATCAATAAATATGAAATCTTAAATCTTGTGATGTCCCCCTCCTGCCCTGGTTAAGGTAGGCCAGCGTTGTTATCCTGTCCACCTCCTTCTTTCCAGCTGAACGGAGGGCCCTGATCTCAGGGGGACGGTGACTCCACCGCAGGTGTTGCTTTAAGGAAGAGACAGCCAAGCCGCTGAACCCTCCGTCCCCCAAAATAGCTTCAGCACACTGGACAGCACCTTTGAAGGTTGGACTGAAAGCAAAATTGCCTAGAATGTGCAAAGGCATCTCTAAAGGTAGGTTGGAAACTTGGAAGAATTCAACACCACCCACCATAGAGGAATGGTTGCTAAAAAGTGGCGGGTTTAGTAGAAATGGACAGAAAATGCCCGGTTTGATTAGAGAAAGGTGGCATTTCTAACAGACTGGAAACCCCTAACCGATTTTTTTTTTTTTGTGGAAAAAAAAGAGAATGACTTGGTAACTTTTGGTTTTCATGATTAGAAAGAATAGGCTATTTGAAAGAAGAAAATATGTTGTAATTTTAGACAGGTATGAATAGCTATACGCATACATAATCACCAAACGGAAAATCAGAAGTTCCTTTTTCCTTTTCCTTATTTAGGTGGGACAGGCCTTGTCCACCAGTCCTCAAAGGCCTGTTGAAAAAGAAAAGTCTTCACTTATCTGCCGAAAGAGAGTGGGGAAGGTGCCAGTCCGGCCTCTTTGGGAAGGGAGTTCCAGAGCCTCGGGGCTGACGCTGAGAAGGCCTTGTCTTTCCCGTACTCCCCCCAGACCTGCCTGCGAGGGTGGTGGGTAGGACACGCGGAAGGGCTAATGTAGAAGATCTCAAAACAGAAGAGTACTGTCTTTCAGATAACCCAGATCCCAGATGCATAGGTTTTTTGCAGGTCAAAGGCAGCACTTTAGCAGTCAAAACTAGCAAAAAAAAGTCTTTAGTGTGGCTGTTTGCTGCAATAACCTGAGCTGGCTACAACTTTGGAAAATATTTACTGAAAGATTTGTGAACTGTTTTTTCCCCCCCTTTCCACTCAATTCTGTGAACAACATGCAAGCACAGCCCATCTGTTGCAACAAGTGCTCGGAAAGCGTACTTTCGGTGACTGCAACCTTTTCACGTACGTAACTTTTCCACGCTCTGATTGCAATGATGAGTACAACGGGACTGAAATCTGCACCGAATCACAAAGCTCTGGGGGTTGGCTCTGGTCCAATTACTTTCTCTCAGCCTGGGCTACCTCGCAGGGCTATTGTGAGGTCACCTAGCCTTTTGGAGAATTGAAAAGGGGGAAGAATCCCTTGGAGGAAGGGCAAGATAGAAATACAAATGGGAAGACTCAGATATTTTAAAATGCGTGAAAGGGAACAGCCAGAGAAACAAAGCAAAGAGATTTCCAAGTATCTGCTCAGTTGCCAGATCTCTGTCCCAGACCAAATGTCAACCATTACGAGCTTTACCTCACGCGAAAGGCACAGCCAGAAATTGCACTCGGTACGTCTCAGCTGTTAGAGGTGGTGCGGTGGTTTGCGTACTGGGCTATGAACCTGGAGATCAGGGTTTCATTCCATGCTCAGCCATGGAAACCCACTGGAAACCCACCTTGAGCAGGTCACACACTCTCAGCCCCAGAAAACCCTGTGACAGGTTCACCATGAGCTGCCCCCTCCTTTACTTGACCTGACAATCCTTGAAGGCACACAACAGCAACACAACATGTCAGATGTTACTGGCAAATCGCACTCTCTCGGGCTCAGCGGAGGCAAAGGCAAGCCCCGTCCGAACAGGTCTTGCCAAGACAAGCCCGTGAGAGGCCCACCTTGCGTTTGTGCGTGCCTTCAGGCAGTCCATTCCGCTGCGGAACCGCTCTTACGCGGAAGGGGCAGCCGGAGGCCCTCCAACTTCCGCGTAAAGACCTCCGAAGCAGAGGAGACCCATCATCCTTGGACACCCGTTCCACCCTCAGACGGCTCTTACGACCAAGAATTGCCTCCCGGCATCTCCTTTCCTGTTTCGGAACCGCTCAAGCAGACGGCTGTGCCCTCCCGGCGCTGCGCACCAAGGGCCTTTCCCGACCGCAGCTCCTAGAGCCCCCCCGGTCCACACGGATTACAGCTCCCAGCATCCCGACCGCATAGCCAGAGGCCATGCTGGTGGGGGATACTGGGAGTTGTAGTCCCCAACGAGAGTATTTTCTTGAGCCCTGTCATGCACACAAGAAACACCCCCCCCTTTATTACTATTAGAATGATTTCTTCCCACCAAATTTCAGGGTTCCGGGAATGGCATCAGCATCCAGCCTATCCAATGCTCCAAATATAAGGGACCAGATGCAGAATCTAAACTGTTTCTCTGTCCAGGCAGCAAAGCCAGAAATCTCTTGCGGTCCTGATGTCTTTCAGGGTGCCGTGAAGCAAGACGGGATCTGACAGAGCTGCGCCCCACGACCCTCCGTGCAAGATCGCAGCACGCCTCGGCCTGACTCCGCTTGTCCCTACACGGCACAGTTAATGGAAGAAGCCTCGGTTGCTCCAGAGGCATCTCTGGTAAGTAAGCCAAGCCACACGCTTTGTAAAAGATCGGTTAGAGGGTCACGAGAGCCTCCCCGGCTGGTAAGGCCGAGTCGTTAGAAAATCCCCAACGCAATCCAGAGGTCAGCTGGGAAACGGAACAACATCTATCCATATACTGTCCTGAAAGGTTTATAACTCCCCGCAGCTCAGTTGCGGTACAGCGACAGTCCCCGGTTTGAGGACGGGACAGCAGCGGGGGTCCGGAGACACCCTTCCCAGGCCCCACAGGAGACAACAGCAACAAAAAAACCCCAAACCTTCTTCCATCCCACATCCCTGGTCTCAATCCCAAAGCGGGTCTCCCTCTGGGGCCAGCTGCCCCCCCGCCCCCGATCTGACCATCCAGACCCAGGAGAGAGAGGGACCGGCGGGGGCCCACGCCGCCGCTCTGACCGGCAAGGCCCGCAGGGAACGGCCGGCTTCCTTCCGGGCTGGGCGCGGAACTCCCCCGGCACCGATGCTCCCGCGACCCCACGGGCGCCCAGAGACCGAGCAGGCCCGGGCCGGGCGGGCGCCCCTCCGCGCGCACGGCGCAAGCCGCCGGAGCCCGGCCGCGAGGCCGAGGAGGCAGCAAAGGGCCCGCGGGGAAGCGGAGGGGGGAAGCGGGACCCCTGCGGGCAGGGGGGGCTCCGGGGACGCCTCCCCGGCCCCTCGCCCTACCTGCAGGTGTAACTCAGGTTGCGCCGGATGCTCCGCTTGAAAAAACTCTTGCAGCCCTCGCAGGTGAAGACGCCGTAATGCTTCCCGCTGGACTTGTCGCCACACACCACGCAGTCCACCTGGACCCCGGGCTTGTCGTCCTCCGCGCCGGGCTCCTGGTCGCTGGTGCCCCCCTGGGGGGAGGCCGAGTCGTCCTCCGAATGGCGGGGGTAGCCCTTGTCCACCCCGTTGGCTTCTCCTCCGTTCGGGTCTCCCCAGCCCCCGGTGACCATGGCCATAGCGCCCCGGGCACGGCCGAAGCGCTGCGGGGCCGCTCCCGACCGGAGGACAATGCGCCGGCGGCCGGCGGCGGGGAGGAAATACCGCGGGCGAGCTCCGGCCTCCGCGGACAGACGGAGAGGGAGAGCGGGAGGGAGAGGGAGGGGGAGGGAGGGAGGGCGATGGCGAGTCTCCCCGGCGCCCTGCAGAGCCCGGAGAAAGACCAGCCTGAGGGAGGGGAAGGGAGAGGCGACTTGGAGGGCAACCCGGGGCAGGGGGGCAGGATCGGGGGGGGGGGTTAATGGTCGAGTCACCCTGACGAGGACAGAGGGGGCCCGGGGTTGGGGGGCGAAGGGGGGGGAAGGGGCAGGGAGGCCGGGCGTTAAAGTTAAGTCGAGGTCACTTGAGGTTTGGGAGGGTGGCTAATAATTACAAAGCTGGGGGGGGGGTCAAAAGAGGCAGGATCAGAAAGCAAAGGGGGGAGAGGGAGGCTTCGGTAGCGCGCCCCCCAAGAGGACGGGGGGGGGAGCAGCCAAAACGAGGGAACAGCCCCCTTTCTCCAAAGTTCGGAGTTTCCTTCCCAAGGGGGAAAGATTCAGAATCACCCCCAGACTTCTCTTCCTCCCACAGGAGTCCCTTTTTTTAGAAAGGGGGGTGGGTGGGGATCCGGCCGCCCCGCCCCCGCCCCCCAAGCGCCTCCCTTCTTCGTGGGGGAGGAGCGGGAGAGGAAAAACAAGTTCGGCGAGTCCGGGGTCTCTTCCCTCCGGGGCCGGCGCGGGCGGGCCGGGGCGCCCCGGGGGCGGCCGCGGCCGCGGAGGGGCCGCGATCTCCGGGGGCCCTCTTCGGGGCCTCCCCGGCGGGGGGGCCCGGTCCTCCTCCTCCTCCTCGTCCGCCCCGCTGCCCCCGGCCCGGGGCGCGCCAAGGGAGGCAGGCGGCCGCGCCGGCGGGGGCGCAGGGACCCGGGCGCGCTGGCCTGGCCGCCGCCGCCTTCGCCGCCGCCGCCGCCTCAGCGCATCGCGCGAACTTCGGGCCCGGCCGGGGACCCCCCGCCCTCCTCCGCGGCTCCCGCCCCGCCGCAGCCTCGCCGGGCTCCCGCGCTCGCTCCTCCCCGCCGGCCCTCCCCTTCCGCCGCCCTCCTTCCTCCCCCGCCCCCGCGGCCGCTCCCTCCGCCCCCGAGAGAGAGGCGGGGGACCCTCCCCGCGGGGGCCTCTGGGCGCGTGCAGAGCGCCGCCCGTGCGCCCCCCACCCCACCGCTCTCTTGGGGCTGCCGCTCGGACCGGGGGGAAGCATCCCCCCTCGAAGCCGAAATTTCCTTCTGGGCGCGGCTCGGAATCAGAGCATCCCGGGGCCGGACGAGGCCCCCGGGGCCCCCCAGCCCAGCCCCCCGTCAGAGCCCTCCCCTGGGCGGGGGGCCACCCGGCCTCTGCCCGGAAACCCCCAGAGCAGGAGGAGGCTCCCGCACACTCCGCGGAGGCAGCGCCGCGGTTAGCGGAGCCGCCTTTCCTGCAGCTGGAATCCAGTGCTCCTTGTCCCGGTCTCTGGGGCAGCGGAAAACCAGCTTGCTCCACCTTCCACACGACATCCCTTCCGATATTTGAACACGGCTCCCCTGTCCCCGCTTCACCTTCTCTTCTCCAGGCTAAACATCCCCAGCTCCCTCAGCCGCTCCTCATGGGGCTTCGTGGCTTCCAGACCCTTCCCCATTTTGGTGGCCCTCCTCTGGACACCTTCCGGCTTGTCCGTGGCCTTCCTGAAACGAGGTGCCCAGAACTGGACACAGGATTATTCCGAATGAGGCGGTGCCGCTACCTCCCTCGATCTGGACACCGTGCTCCTAGGGATGCAACCAAGGATCATACTGGCTTTCTTGGCTGCCGCATCACACTGCTGACTCGTGTTCAGCTAGGGAAAGTTTCCTTTTTCTCCCAGAATTCGCCTCCCGGTCTCCAGCCAGCACGTGGCCAAGCGTGTCAGGAACCTGCTGGGAGTTACAGTCCCAAAAGCTCTTTTTTCTCTCCAGGTTTGGACAGGGCTGGGATCAGGCCTTGGTGGAGGTACCCTTTTTTTTTTTTTTTTTGGAGAGAAATGACTCCTCTGGCCCCACCTTTGGAACTCTGGTCCCCAAAAAGGTCTCTTTTCCTTTTTGGGTGGCACAGTTAGGATCCTCACCATTTTCATCATAAATTTGTCTTTTCCATGAGTAAATGCAAAAAAAGTGGCTTACAAAACAAGCTCAAAGTGGAAGAAGTTACATTGTTAAACATAAGTTTCCAGAAGAGTCAATAATTACAAGTCAAGGCAGAAACAATCACAAAAAGGGACTAAACATGTCACAGAAAAAGATAAGCAAAGATGCTTTCCTTTTTTAACCCTCTAAACAAAATGCTCCTCTTTCCACAATGAAATAGAAATAATTCATACCATGGACAATGATGATTTTGGACTACACTCCCACATCTCTTGAAGACCACGACCAAAAAAAGGAACTCTTCCAAATTGGAAAAGACCTAAGCTTGCAGACCAGTAACTTGCCAAAGACAGGGTGTCAGAATTCGAACTCAGATCACTTTGAAGGTCATTCTGACTTCCAGATCTTTTAGACCTCTCTTCCTATCAGCCCCAGCCAGCCTAGCAGACAGGAAGGAATTGTTGGAATTGTAGTCCAAAGCTTCTGGAGGGGTTGGTTGGACTACAGTTCCCAATGGGGTTGGACTACAACTCCCCACAACTTCCTTAAGCCACCAGAGGTAGTTGCCAAGAGGACCGATGGGCACTGCAGTCCCACAACAGCCGCAGGATGTCCACGCCTGGCCTTTAAGGTGCTTCTTTGCCCCTCCATTTGACCTTTACAACAACAACCCTGCAAGGTTGGCTAGACTGTGGGATAGCAGCGAGGCTGAGTTTATTCAGCCCTGTTGGCCTCCAGGGCCAGAGACGGCGTGCCGGGATGTTGCAGTGAAGAAAGGGAGAGGAAAAGTTGGGCCGGATCGACCCCATCTCCCCCTCCCCGGACCCCCGTTCGTAAGGGTCAGCCAGGTACTGCTGTGCTTGAGCAACACAGCGGAAAAGGGCTCAGCTGAGAGGAGTTTTGTCAAAAAAGACCTTTTGGACTCCAGACAAACACACCACGTGCAACGAAAGAATCTTTGCCCCCTTCCTCTTGTTGTGATGTGCCTTCAAGTCCACTCTGGTTCTCAGCAACCCCCTCCTAGGTTGGTTATTTTTGGGGGGCGGGGATCTATTCTGAGGAGGTTTGCCCCTGTTTTCTTCTGAGGCTGAGAGAGTGTGACTTGCCCACGGTCCCAGACTGGGTTTCCACGGCTGAGCGTAAATTCAAACCCTGCTTTTAATCAAACACTCAAACCTCTGTGCTACACTGTCTCCAATCTAAATACTGGCATACCTTGGGTAACGACGTAGATGGGTTCTTGATCGTGGACTCTTTAACTGGAATTTTTGGCACCGCAGGTAGAAGCAACATGGGAAAAAGAGGGCTGGGTTCCTGAAATACAAACAAGAAGAGAAGCTCAATATATCTCAGCAAACTTTTAAGGCAAAACTAAGAATACGAGTGGGTGGAATACGACCAGGTCAGGTAAGCCCTGTGTGAAGTAAAGAAACATATTTTGAGCTTTGTAAGAGTGCGCTCAAAAGCTTCTTCCAAAATTTATCCACAGATGATATTTTTCTTTCGCCAGCCTCCACTTTTCATCGGATTTCTCCTTCGGGGACCAAAGGTAGGGATCTATTTGCCCTCCGCTTTTTCTGTGTTTCCCTCTCCACGCACGCCCGGTAAGGGGTTCTGGGGGCGGCTGCTGTTTCCTTTGCCCGTTCTAGGCCGGCGCACACAGCTACGGCTGCACCAGCCGCGGCGGAAACCCATCCTTCCCCAGGCCGAGCGTTACCGGACTGTTTACTGCAGACGTGCGGCTTCCACTCAACACCCCAAATCTGTGTCGGAGGGGGGGAGGAGGAGGGACGGCATGCCTCGCTTCCCAGAAGGCTCGGGCACAAGCGCGCGGCTGCAGCCTCGCCGGGCTCGTGGGTGCTTCCTCCCAATTCGCTTTTGCTCTCTTAGTCCCCCTCTGCTGTTGCTTGGCCGCAACACACCCCAGTTTTCCTCCATGAAATGTTGGAGACACCAGGAGGAAAGCGTCTTGCGGGAACGTTCTGCCAACGGAGTGGAGCGTCTCCCTTTTCGCCCCCTCGGCATCTGGCTGGGTTTTCTCTCCCTCTTTGCGTTCTTGGCAGCCCCCGATTTATGGCCTCCCCGGTCTCCTCCGGCCTTCCCGCTCCTTGCCGAGCCCAGAAATAACAACCTGGGAACCAAAGAGGGAAGGAATTGGATTCACTCCATTCTGGGATACGTGTGTGTATGTGAGAGTGTGAGAGAGAGATTCCTCAGCGTGTTTGTTTGGACAATTGTGAAGGGACACTTAGAATAAGATAATAGTAATTCCCTTACCAGTACTACTACTGTCGTCTTCTGCTTCCATCTCTCTACAATGAGATTATTAGCACCATCTACATAATTATATTTACTATTTACTAATATTTACTATTTTTACCTATTTTATCATTGTTGCGTGCCTTCAAGTCATTTCCCATTTACAGAGACCCCAAAGCGAACTTGTCGCAGGGTTTTCTTGGCACGATTTGTTCCAGGGAGGGTTGTCTTTGCCTTCCTCTGGGGCTGAGAGAGTGTGACTCGCCCAAGGCCGCCCGGGGGATTTCCTTGGCAGAGCAAGGATTTGGTTCCCCAGAGCCGCCTTCCAGCATTCACAACCACCACGCCACATTGGCTCTCCATCATCTAATTCATGATGTATTATTATTGGGGATATAATTATTATGCTACAGAGAGCCAGCCTGGTGTAGCAATTTGAGCGCTGGACCGCGAGGGTTTGAGTGCCCGTTCGGCCATGGAAACACAGGGTTGGGCGTTACAAGTGGAGAACAACCGCAAAAGAAAGGAGTCGTGTCGTCTCGTGATACGTCCGCGGTACGACAGCCTCGGTTACCTTTCCTACTGTTTTCCTAATATTTCCTAATGAACCCTGTCATATCTTCACTTCTAGCCAGAGTCAATCTGACGCAAGAGCCGTTTATTTCTCTTTTGGTGTCTGCGGAACCCTCCTCCGGCACCGGCTGCTTTTCTGCCCCTCAGCTTTGTTCACCGTCCAGCTTTCTCAACCGTGCAGAGAAATCAGAAATACCACCGCAGGGACCATCCTGACTCTAGTATTCGATGATAAATCTCTGAGTTTGAGGATCTACTCCACTGCTTTTATAGCTGCCTTTCCACGTCTTCTTCTGATTTCTTAACTCCAGTCTTCCTGTTTGGAAAACATGCCAGACTTCATCATTAACTCAGCGCTCTTGGAGGATAAATTGGCCTCTCCCCTGGCCTCTCTCTCTCTTTCTGGCTCTCTCTATTTTCGTCGTTATGTTGACTTCTCCAACAGGCTTACCGGCCTTTGCTCCACGGCCGTCCCCCCTTCCAACCTCCCCTCCGCAGTCTCCAGGGACTCCGGCCTTCATTCCTTCACGCATGAATAAACAGGATTTCATGGCCTTCGTTTTTTGGTGGAAAAAAAAAGGGGGGGGCGTTGGAATTTGGAAGATGCCCTGACAGAAGTTACCCATCCCACCTGCTCCTTTAGAAATCCTGGAAGATGGAGATGAGGGACTGGAGGAGGAGGAACAGACTCTCAGAGGCCTCCGGCCATTTTCTCGTTGGGCCCCGAATTAACTCCACGGAGGCACTGGCCAAAGGAAAAGCACGGTTTGGAATGCAACTTATTCTGCCCACCATCAGATAGGTTCCCCGTCAGACTACAACTCTCATGTACCCCCGGAGGCTGGGGAATGCTGGGAGTTGTAGTACTCCTGCAAGTGCTGGCTTCTAGCAAAGCAGAAAGGGCAGGAATGAATCGCGGAGTAGAGAAAACCAAGGCGCCTTCTGCAGTTCTCCACGTGCTAGATGTCTTCAGCGTTTTGCGTGTGAGGGGCAGGACCCCCTCTTACCCCAGACGTTCAGCCACTGGGCCGCCTCCCCCCTCCCCCCTTCTCCTCTCGCCCCCTCCGTGCCCCTTCCCCATCGCACGTGGAGACCTCTGCTCTCTTGACCCCGGGGGCCAAGTTAACATTTGACCTTGGTGGGCCCTGGAATGCAAGGCTGAGGAGCAGAGGAGGAAAAAGGGGACTCGGAAGCATGCACGCACGCTCCGGATCGGACGTGGAGAGGCCTTTCTTTGGAAGAGGACGCTGGGATGAGCGGGGAAAAGAAGGAGAGACAGACCCCTTTGAGGGCCTTACCCTGGGAGCCGTTGCTAGGGGAGAGCCCCTGCTTCAGGGGGAATCTAAACACCAGAATCCATTCCCCGCTGTGTTCTGGAGGATTCATGGAATCCTAGAGTTGGGAGAGACCCCAGGGGCCCTCAAGTCCAGCCCCTTCTGCCATGCAGGAACCTACACCAAAGCATTCCCGTCAGATGGCCATCGAGCCTCTGCTTAAAAACCTCCAAAGAAGGATTCCATTCCTCCAAAGAGGCCAGCTCCAGCATCAGAGGCGGTAGGTCTGTCCAACATCAGCTGTGTACTTGGCCGTGGAAACCTCCTGGTGACCTTGGGCGCATCACACACTCTCAGCCCCAGAAAAAACCACGATAGGTTCACCCTACAGTCGCCGTAAGTCAGGACACGACACCAATGTGCCGTCAGGTCGGCTGGTGTTGAGGTGTCGAAAGGAGAAGCAGAATAGATGTGCAGTTGGCCCTCTGTATTCTGCAGGCTTAGGGGTGCAGGGCCCCCTCAAAAGTGAAAAAATCACAAACACCAACCTGTGGGGAGGAAGGTGGCCAAGGCACGGTGGGGAGAACAGGCACCCAGGATCCAAACACGATGAGGGAAAGGTGGCAAGGTTGGCAGAATGGCCCTATACTCTTTCTCTTGCCCATCGCCTTCCTTAGGAGTGGGGGGGGGGCACTGGCAGGAGGTTTGTGGTGCCGAAAAACTGGGCTGGTGGAAGAGGAGGAGGAGGAGGAGGACCAGGGGTGGGGTTTTAAAGGGCTGCATGGCTGGATCGGAGCAGCCCAGAAGGAATGTTACCCCAGAAAAGAAGAACGTGATGTGAGGGGGACGGTGTTGGAGAAACTCACAAATAATCCAATCCAGGGAAATCAAACCTGCAGATGTGGAGTGCTGACCGTACCTCAATCTGCAGAGAACGAAGGCTGTTCAAATGCTCCCGGATCTTTCAGACCTGGGACTATTTAAAGAGCCTCCATTCTCTGTGGACCACGGCGCATCTATACTGCTTCTCCAATCCAGGCCCGGACCAGAGGGGAAAAAGCAGAGTTATTATTTCCCCCCTCCCTAAAGTATCTTCCTCCGTCCCAACCTCCGGCCTTTTCTTCCCGCTCTCGATGAAGCTTGACCTCCCTTCACAAAGCCCCCTTGGCCCCAATTTGAATCTGAAAGGGGGTCTCGGAGGAAAGAGCGCTGACCTTCAACCTGTGGGTCAACCCCTCCATCCCGCCTGTCACCAGGAGCCGGGGCACCTTCCCCTGGGAAAGCTTTCTGGGGAGGAGGAGGAGAGGAGACAGGGCGGGAGGGAGGTGAGGAAGGGCAGCCCGAGGAGGGGCTGGGGGTGGAAGAAGAGATCAACCCCCCAGGGACCCCGGGAAAAGGGGGCAGGTGGGCCTTAGGCCCCCCTATGCAAGACTAAGCTTGCGAGGACAGACTGAATCTCCCCTGAAACGACTGAGCAAATTGGACCACCAAGATGCCTGGAGAGCCGCGTCTCTTTAAGAATTAGCCATTCCTTTTTTGGGAAAAAAATGTTGAATTTGCAAATAAACCGGGAGAGTGGCTGGCGTACAAGTTGCAACCAGAGAAAGCAAAGAGAGTGATATTAAAATTACAAGAGGAGAGCGTTGTAAGAATAATAAAAATAAATATATCAATAAAAATATATATTATTAAAGGATCAAACAGAGAGAGAGAGAGAGAGAGAGAGAGAGAGAGAGAGAGAATATTAAGATGGGCCTAGGGGTCAACAGTGTGAAAACAGCAGAGTTCCTGGGCTTTCTAATGGTTGTGTAAAAACAGAGAATTTCAGCAGGTGAGGCTTAGGATCACAGGATCCTAGAGTTGGAAGGGACCTCTTTTCCTTACATTTCAGATGGCTCAGTTTAAATGATGAAATTTGGACCAGCATATTGTTCAATAAACTGCTGCTTGTCTTCAGTTCACTAATGCCTCCATTCTTGAACCCTAAACAGGCCAAGTTTCCTCCGCTTCCATGGAAATCTGGCATCTGAACGAGAGGAGAGACAATTCCTTGGGGAGGAGAGCTTGGATGGAGAGGTAATGAGGAATGGCGGTGAGTCAGACAGACAGACCGACCCCTGGGAAATGGAGAGGGGTGTCTCGATCAATATATTGGTTCAAACGGCCAGTTAATGTCTGGAGACGGGAAGGAAGGAGACAAAAAGAGGGATGAGGCATCAGAGAAGGGAAAAATGCCTGAGGAAAAAAGAAAGGAATCCAAAGGAGAACAGAGAATGAGATACTTGGGGTCCATGTGGATATTTAAATAAACCAACTTCTTGGGATTCTTGGGAAACACTGAATGATCAGGTAAATTGTTGGGGTTCACGTGGATCAGTGACCGGTCATATGTATTGTTGGGGTTCATGAGGCTGCAGCGGTTTGCTTTCGCCTGAGTTGACTGGGAAGGATGAGATTCTGTTCCTTCTTTGCTCCACTCCACAGAGTTGAGTGCAATGAGCTACTTCTGCACTGTAAAATCAGTTTGCATCTAAACTGAGGACAAAGGGAGAAAGCAGGAGCAGGAGAGAGAAACCGGGACTTTTTAAAAGCAGCTGAGAAAGTGGGGAGAGATAACAAAGATTGTCCAAGCCAAATCGGGACATCTGGAGGTTTTTGTGCACTTTCCAGTTGCTTCTGACTTACAGTGACCCCAAGGCGAACCTATCGTGGAGTTTTCTGGGGGCTGAGAGTGTGTGACGTGCCCAAGGACACCCAGCGGGTTTCCATGGCCAAGAGGGGAATCCAACCCTGGTCTCCAGGGCAGTAGTTCAACGCTCAAACCACTAAGTCCTTCAAATAACCTGGACCTGAGCCCCGCAGGGCGTTACAAGGTCACCTCCAGCCCTCTGAATTGTGCCCAGAAATGGACGGAGCAGCCAGTGGGGCCGTTGCAACAAGGGCGTTGTGTCTGTTCCATTTTTAGCTGCAAACACACACACACACATATAGAAACACACACATGCACACGCTCGCTTGCCCACATTTCCATCTGAAAGCCACGCCAAGCTGGGATCAGCTGCCCTTTGACACTGAGACCCGTCCCGGTGACCGTGAAAAGCTTCAAAGCATGTTGGGAGGAAGGAAAATTAATAGCCTTTTTGTCCTGGGGCAGTTGCCCCCGGAAGATGGATTTCTAGGGAAACTGAGGGGAGGGGGGATGCCTTAGGACAAGAAGCTCTTATCCCCCGTCCAGATCTCACCCAAACACTCTCTGACTCTTTTTCTGTGCACTATATGTCTGTTCAGGATCTCCCTCTCTTGTGTGTGTGTGTGTGTGTGTGTGTGTGTGTGTGTGTAGAGGTTATTAAAAAGCCAACCAACAGGACTTCTCCCAAGTTTGTCCTGGATCCCACAAGGAAGCAGTTAATTAGTAAAATGCACACACGCTTCTCTTGTTGTTACCTGCTGTCAGGTCAGCCTCTTCTGCTTTTCCTACTGTCATCAGCCTTTCCGAGCGTTTCTGTGAGTCCTGCCTTCTCATGATAGGGACAAAGTATGACAGCCTCAGTCTAGTCATCTTGGCTTCTAGGGAGAGTTCAGGCTTGTTTTGCTCTCAGACACACTGCTTTGTCTTTTTAGCCATCCAAGGCATCCGTAGGACTCTCCACGAGGACAGTTCCAATGATTTTCTTCCTCTCGGCTTAGATACTTAGGTCTGAGATGTGACACCACAGTCTATGTTTTGTAATTTTACCAGTCCTCAGCTATGATGCAGAAATGCGCCGAAATCAATGAAATGTGAAGATTGTTTCCGGGCAGCAGGGAGAGTGTTGCAGTGCGTACCGGGCATTTCTGTTCCTCCTACGGCACTTGTGATGAGCATCAGGGCCCTTTCAATAAGCATCATTTCAGAGAAGAAATCCGTGTGGCTGAGCAACATCAGAATGTGGTCAGGATGGCAGAAGTTATTCATGAGGAAGAACAGACAAGGTATTATATGTGCTTTCCAATATTTACTCCTGTACCTCTCTAACCCACAAATTAACATTTACAATATCCAGAAATAGAGGACGAGTACATTTCCAGATTCATTAAATATGCAAATATATGCAAATCTGCCCAACCAGCAAAACATGCTGCTTCACTGTTGCTTTTTGAAAGCTGTTTGCTAGAAATGGTTTAGTTGGGGAATGTCCTCATTACTTGAGATATCATCATTTCTTTCTAATTATGAGTTGGAATTTTATCCGACCAAAATCCCCCCAAGGACTTTTAAAAATGAGAGCATTTAAAAACGTACTTGGTCTACATTTCCTAGGGTTACATCTCCCTTGACCCAGATTCCTGTCAATGCCAGCTACCATCATCCCCTACCAACATGGCCATGTTGTGGCAGGATAATGGGAGCTACAGTTGAACTCCCCCAAAGGGGAATTGAACTCTGGTTTCCATAGTTGAACGTTTAAACCCCGCTGGCTCTTCATATGTCCTTTAGACACCTCCAAATCAACCTCTTTGCAATAAAAGGCCGACCCAAGGGAAAACTATGGAGACCAATTTATTGATTTCCTTAATGATCTGGTGGCCAAAACATTTGACTCTGGGGCTGGCAGACAACACCTGAGGACAGCCTGTGAGCACTGAAATGCTCTGTGGGGCCAGAGGGGTGAAAACACAGACAGACAAACACTCATGTACGTATATGCACAAAGAGAGAGACTGTTCGCAAAACAATTTTCAGTCCGCTCCTAATCTAGCCCTCGATTCAAAACCATGAGGACTAGCGCCTTGCTTTTGTTTTAGCAACCCAGGGCTGACACTGCTTAGCTTCCAAGACAAGTGTCTTGAGGGTGTTTAGGTCTTTCACAAGCAGTCTCTAGAAGGCTCAAAATGTTTTCCTTTACCTCTGCAAGGCTTACGTGACCTGGTTGCTTCATTTCATAAGTGCAAATTGTTAGTTTTGGGTAAAAGGTTTGCTGAACATGGTTGAACTGCAATTCTTGTTTGCGGTGTAGGAATCTCTCCCTCTTCTCTCCCGGTACACAATTCAGCTATTTTCACATCTGCTTCTTGGTTTACCATGCAACACCTTCCTCTTAGGACCTCCCTTCCACACCCTCTCAGCCTGACCTTCTGATCCCGGTCCAGTTCCTTCGCCCTTTGGCAGCAGACTGTCTGCCTTTGGCTCTGCCAGGCCCGTGCTTCTTTAAATTAACAGTAAAAAAAAAGAAGAAGAAAAAGAAGAACTCTGTTCTGGAAGGGGGGAGTAGAGTCTAGTGGGTGGGGGTGTAGAAAGGCAGACAGAATTGGGGAGGTGGGGGAAGGAGAGAGGAAGGGAGAGGCTGGGGGTTGGAAAAATGCCCCATTGCAGGGAGGGTCACTGACTCTGTTGTCTGAGGCCTATTTATCAACCCTCTCACTTTCACCTTTGAACCTGCTGACGGTGGTAGGAAAAAAATGCCATGCAGCCTGGGAACAGAGCACGTCTAAGATGTGGCTCTAAGTCACCATTTTCATCCCTGCTAAACTCTCAAGGCACCACAATCTGTCTGGTCTTGGAAGCCAAGCAGGGTTAGCCCTGGTTAGAGCTTGCATGGGAGACCACCAACAAATATACCATGTGCTGCAGGCTGTATTGCAGAAGAAGAAACTGGCAAAACCCACCTCTGAGTACTTCCTTAGAAACTCCTAGAGTCACCACTCAGTTGTCAAGTGCCTTGAAGGCATGCTGTTGTTTTGTTGAAGCCACCTTCAAGCTGTTTCTGACTAAGGCGACACTATCATGGGGTTTTCTGGGGCTGAGACTGTGTGACACACCCGAGATTACCCAGTGGATGTCCATGTCCAAGTGGGGGAATTGAATCCTGGTCTTCGCGGTTGTAGTCCAACGCTCAAACCACTGTCATTTTTCAAAAAATCTGCTTTGATATACTGTTGTTTCCCGCTTTCACATCGAACTTATAGTGACAACTTACAGTGACCCTCAGACCACTACAAGCTGGATCCTTTAACTGATCAATCAATCAACAGATATTGGTTCTTGCTGTGCTCTTGAACTTGACTTTGATTTATGGTGACCACACCCTAAGGTTTTCAAGCTTTCCAGGAGTGGTTTCCTATTCTTTCTTCTGGGGCTGAGAGAGTGAGATTTCCCAAAGGCCACCCAGGGGCTTCCATAGCTGAGCAATGTTTCGAACTCTGGTCTCCTAGAATCCTAGTCCAACATACGCTTCCTTTGAATTGATTAGAACTCAGAGTGACTCTCTCACAGGACTTTCTGGGCAAGATTGATTCAGAAAAGGTGCGCCATTCCCTTCCCTGAGATATGCAAAGTCTGCAAAGAATAAGTCTCAGATTGTGAACGGGACAGTTTTCAAACTCATTCTTGCAACTGGAGGAAAATAGCTGAAAGTCTTGATGGCTTCCTTCAGGAATGAAATCAGCAAAGAATTGCATCCCTAAGTAAATGGGAATCTTCCTGCGTCCTTGCTTGTCAGATAAAACCCCCGAAATAAATTATTTTGCATTAAGGCACCCTCTGGTGGCAGTGAGGAGAGCTGCTCTTCCCCCACAGATTGGAAACTTTTCTGAACCAAGATAGGGCTTGGCTTTATCCCCACAAGCATCCTGTCTTTGTCATGGATCTACATGGAACTGCAATACAGGCTCCCCCAACTCTTCTAACACGCTAGCGACCAGAACACTCTCAGAAAACAGAACTGGTTGAAAAGCGGGACCCACACGCTCTACGGTAGAGAGCGTGAAGGACACACAGATGCTCACCTGGGACCGACCGTGCACTCATACTGCTCGCAAAGCCTACCAGCTGGCTTGGCTCCTTTTCCCTCCTCTCAGCTCACTTTGGAAGCAGCACCAACCCCCACTGAAATTAATGGAACTTGTCCTTAACTTGGAAGCATCAAAAGAGCAAAGCATCAGTTAACGGAGTGTCAAAAGGTGGAGGCTTCCGGGATGAAAAGGATGAAAGGAAGGTGAGAAAAAGGGAATGTGGTAAGACCTGTAAGATTAACCGGTTTTTATTTTTGCATGAGCTTTTGTGAGGTAAACCCACTTCTTTTGGTGCAGTACTAAACGGTATTAAGGCCTCCTGTATAAAGCATATTTATAGAGTTGTGGGAGTGGGATGGAATGCAATAGGACCCAGAAAGATGCAAATTGTGTCCCTTGCCCTGAATTTTCAAGGGCTGGGTGAGGTGATACAGATCTTTGAGATATTTATAGTGGTCAGTTGGTGTTGGGAAGACAATATGTTTGCTCGCCGTAAATCCCCAGGTTCTTGTATTAATACATGCAGTGTGCCATGAAGCTGTTGTCTTTGTTCATCCCTCTGTTAATGGACTGGAATTTGCGAATGTCATTCAGTTCAGCAGTTAACTCTTTCTAGTTTTCCTTTGTAATTTTCTTGCAGATTGGAAGATAGTGTGTTAAATTTGCAATCAGAGAATCACAGAGCTGAAAGAGACCACATGGACCACCTAGTCCAAACTCCTGCCAGGCAGGAAAAAACAATGAAAGTACGGCCAGAAGATGTCCATCTAACCTCTGTTTAAGGCCTCCAGAGGACAGCCCACCCTTTACAGTCAAGAAATTCTTTCTAAGGTTTAGATGGAATCTTTTTTCTTGTGATTTGAACCCACTAGATTGTGTTCTAGTCTCTAGAGCAGCAGAAAACAAGCCAGCTCCATCTTCTACACGACATCAGATTTTTGAAGATGGTGGTCATCTCAGCCCTTTCCGTCTTCTCTTCTCTAAGCTCAACATACCCAGCTCCCAAATCTTTTTTTCTAGAACTTTTACCATCTGGGTTGCCCTCCTCACTCATCTGTGACCCTTAGGAAATGGGGTGCACGCCCAGCCAAGGGGTGCAATGGATCCAGGTGTTTTACTTGTTGGGGAAAGGACAGGAGGCGGAGTCTGGAAGGCTTCTACAGAGACGGGCCCACATGGGAGACCTCTGCCAGGCCACCGACTCTGCCCTCCAACCTCTGGAAGGTTTGCATCAGGGTTTGCAGCTGCCCAGTTTGACGCTGGCTCATCAAGGCCATTTGACTCTCCAGCTGACGCACCTGCAGAGATGTAAAAACTGCTGCAATTGTTGTTTGTCTATCGTTGGCAAGAGAGGGTACCTCAATGCACTGAGATACTGTACCCTACAGCATTTCATAGACAGAAACCAGGACACGTGAGGCGAAGCAACATCAGAGCGAAGCCAAACAAAAGTGATTGATGAGGAAGAACACACAATGTAGGAGAAGCTGTGGCCGTTTGCTTTTGTCTGAGCCTTCTGGGAAGGGCAAGATCCCTCCCTTCTCTCCTCTCCTCTGCCATCCCACTTTTTCAACTGCTTCTAAAATGCCCCAGTTTCTCTCTCTCCACTCCCACTTTCTTCCTTCATCCTCAGCTTGAGTTGCCACAAACTGAGTCCAAGGTGCAAAAGTCAATTGCATTCAAACCCTGAAATTTTAAGCAGAAACTTTTTTGCTTTTTACCAAATAGGCTATTTTCTATGCCTCCTCCCACCAAATCTCAGTTTTTGTGCAAATCTTCCCATCTCAAAAATTTTAATTCCAAAAATCCTGAAATGCAGAAAGAAAGAAAGAGAAAGAAAGACAGAGAAGACAAGACAAGACAGATGGCAGCAGGCAGACAGGCAAGAAGAAAATGTGCTGTATTTTTTATCTCTCTCACAGAGGAGAGAAAACATTTAAAAAACTGACATTTTATAAAATTGTGTGGAAGAATGAAAAATGAAATTTGCAGAGACTTGTGCCCCTGCCACTGACCTGTGCTTCTTGCTTCTTGCGGGCATTTCGGTAGGCCTGCACCAAGGCACTGAGCAGGGAGGTAAACAAGGAAAATCAGTGCCAGACCAAGACGGGGCCCACGAGGTAGAATTTGCCATCCCAACCCATCCACCCATCCACCCATTTATTTATGTCCTGCCTTCCTCCCAGACCGAGACTCAAGACGGCTTGCAAAGAGGCAGAAAAATTACAATAAAACACCTATAGTTGAAAACATACAAATTAAGATTAAAGCAGCATTAGCTAACAACAGAATTAAAACCATTTAAAACCTCACTTTAGAACAAAGATTAAAAACTGGTTAAAAAATCAGTTTCCAAAGGCTTACTGAAAAGAGACAGCTTCCCTTGCCCCAGAAAGGACAACAAAGAAGGAGCCATCCAAGCTTCCCCAGGGAAGGTGTTCCAAAGTGTGAGAGCAGCCACTGAGAAAGTCTTGACTCCTAACGGCCCAACAAACATGACTGTGAAGGTCCTGGGAGAGAGAGAAGGGGCTTCCCTGGAGATCATAAAGCTTGGGTGGGCTCACAAAGGAAGGGCGTGAACCTTCAAAGTACTTTCTGGAACATGTGTGTGTCTATGACTTCACCTACTGACTTATGGTGACCCCATGAATTTCTCAATTGTCACACTCAAAAACCACATCTATTTTGGTGCCAAACTATTTTTCCAAACACTTTGGGATGTGTGAATGATGGGTGGAAACTGTGCTCTCACCACTTTATATAATTGTTCCAGATCACGTTTCCTGAGCGTTGGGACACGTATTTTGAGGGCAAGAAATTCATAAAGGTGAATATCCGTCACAAGAGGATCTCCACCTTTCAGAAGCTGGAGAGAGCAAAGGGCGAATTCTATGACAAGCATTTCCATGCCTCCTTTGTTGGGTATGAGACTGTCTGAAGGACTGTATTCTGAAATGTGTTATTCAGCTTTCAAGGTCTCTTGGAGGTTTGCATGTTTTTTTGGGGGGGGGATAGGGGATGGGGTGGGAGAGGGTCTCCCCAATTGTACCTGTGAGCTTTGAAAAAGTCTCGAGTGAGCTCCATCTCTTGGACCTCCTGGGCTCTGCTCTCTTGGCTTTGCTCCTCCAGGTCAACAAGAAGGGAATGGATCCGGTCTTTCAATTCTCTGTTCCTACAAAAGGGACCCCAAAGAAGTAATCAGTGGCACAGCTTGTCTAGGGTAGGGTCAGAGCCTGAAAAAATAACTTTCTGTTGGATGAAAGCAAGAGGGAGACAGATAGGCAGAGAGAAGAAAGCAAGGAATAAATCAAAATGAAGGAAGAAAGGGAGGGAGAGAAGAAAGTAGGGACCTATCCTCACTAAGTTTTCTAGAAGGAAGCAATGAGCAATTCTAGCAATTTTCTTCTGTCAAAAGGAAGTCTTCAAAAACTACATTGCTTTCAAAGCCTATTTACAATCTGGGACTTATAATAATATATAATCTTGGACTTCTTATTATAAATATTAATCGGTTTTAAAACAAAAAACTTTCGGATGGATAAATGTTCAAAAAAAAGAAGAAAGAAAATAAAGCTAGAACACAATACTAACACGCTAAACTAAAACAGTGAACACTAACCTACTAAAACCCAAAAGGGTTCTGAGCCCCTCCCCAAGCTAAACTTCAATGAAAGAAGACAATTTAAAAAAAGAAAAATAGATATTATTCTAACACTACAGATCCAGCTAAGTAATCTTACTAGAATTACTAGTAACCATAGTCACAAATCATTGCGTCGTTTGATTTCTTATTGCTCCAAAAGTCCATCAATGGTTTCCAATCTTTCAAGAATTTTCCAGTTGACTTAGCCTTTAAAACCCATGTTAGTTTGGTCATTTGGACTAACTTAGCTCCTTCCTGATTTTCTCTTCAACCAACTGAGTGACGCCACCATGGTGTTCTACTCACCGAGCCAAAGCATCACGGAGGTCCAGCATCTGTACTTTGGGCTCTGGTGCTGGTCCTGTTCCACTGGGATCCTCCGATAAGCTGGATATTTTCATTTTGGAGCCAACAATTGGTCTATACTCCTGTAGGATGGAGGAGAGAAAAAAAGGACACAAGTGAGGTTATTCTGTGCTTACAGTCCAGAGAGCTGCTTTGGACAAGGTCAAAAGAGATTTTGCCGCTACGAGGTAAGACACAGAAAAAAGATCCTTCTCCAAGTCACGGGTCCCATTTTGAGATCTGAGAGAGAGAGAGAGAGAGAATTTGGGAATCTTCTGCTAGGGGACCCTTGCTCAACTGCAGCTTCCAAGATAACCAGATTTAATTTCAATCTCTTTCTTCCCAATAGCCAGCAGAGTGCAGTGGTTTGAGCATTTGACTGTGGAGACTGGCGTTCAAATCCCTGCTCAGTTATAGAAACCTACTGGCTGATCTTGGGACAAGTTACAATCTCTCATCCTCAAAGGAAGGCAAGTCTCCTCTAAAGAAATGCTAGCAAGAAAATTCTAGGAGAGGATCAACATATATCAGTGTTGACTTGAAGAGGAGAGCCGGTGCAGTACAGTGGCTTGACTGTTGGACTAGAACTCTGCCAGAGACCAAGATCTGCCTTCCGCTCAGCCCTGGAAACCCACTGGCTGACCTTGGGCACGTCACGCTCTCTCAGCCTCCAAGGAAGGCAATGATGGCAAATCACCACTGAACAAATCTGGCCGCGAAAACCCCATGGTATGTGGGGCTTAAAGACACACAACAACAATCTCATCCCTGGAGACGACCCAGGGCACCTGGGCCTGACAACCCTACCTCCGAATCACTGCTGCTGCTACTGCTGTTTCCGGAGGAGATGGATCGTTGTCCACACAGCTCATCCCGTTCCGCTTGGAGGATCTGTATCATCAGCTGGCAGGCAGCCTCTTGAGCCCAGTAAGTGTACATCTGGAGGTCCAGCCGCTGTTTCTCCTTTTCTGTCAGATGCAGCCTGGCATTTAACTCACCCAAGGCCTCCTGCAAGAAAGCAGCCAGCAAGGAGGAGAATTTCAGTCAGAGCAACAAAAGCTGCCCATATTGGTAGAATAAGACATGAGATATTAATCCATTTTTCCTTTTCATCACAGTTCTAATAGGGGGTCTCAAAGCCTTTTTTGTGTTTTAGTGAGATAGTCTACTTAGGGTGTGTTTATGGTCATAGATTATTCTTCCAAGATGTTAGTAATTAGTTTTAGTTTAGTTTAATCTAGTTTAGCTTAGTTTTGGTTTAAGGTACACATATCTATGCATCATTCTTGTTCTGTGCCTTCAAGTTGCTTCCAACTTATAGTGACCCTAAGGTGAACCTGTCATGGGTTTTTCTGGGACTGAGAGTGCGTGTCACACCCAAGGTGGGTTTCCATGGCCGAGTGGGGAATCTAACCCTGACCTCCAGGGTCATAGTCCAGTCTGAACACCCTTTACAGCAAATGCCGTAAGCTGAGGACAAAGGAGAAGTGGAAGGACAAGAGAGGGGCCACTTTAAAAGCAGCTGAGAAAGCAGGAGACGAGAGCATTAACTGGGACTCTCCCTGCCAAACCGGGACAGTTGGAAGGGGTGAAAACGATGGTGGCAGCCACTTCTTGCCTCAGTGTTAGGTCATAGTCCTTCTCCACCTCCTTCCCCATCCCTTCCCATCTGCAGAGCCCACTCACCCTGGCCACCTGCAAGTCCTGGTGCAAATGTGCCTTCTCCATCTTGGGCAGCGTCGTTTCAGAAGAAAGGGCATCGCGCAGGGCCCTCCGTACTTCTGCCACTCTGGCCTCGATCCTTGAGTTGATGTTGGCCGCCACAGAGTCTGGCCCAGGAGGCAAGTGGAGGGAGGGAAGCTTCAGGGAGCCCTGCTCTGCTCGCAGGTGTCGGATGTAGTCTCGCAAAACCTTCCTTTCATCCTCTTCCACCATCTCACTGGGCTGCGAGGGGCTGAAAGGAGGACGGGATGGTCAAGTGTGAACATTTGGGACAATGCTTGCCATTGACGGAACATTCCGTCTCAATATGACTCCCCAGTGTTTCTTCCAGACAGCATAAGTGTGTTAAAAGAAGCTGTGCTGTTTTGTTTCTGTGGTTCTCAGATTTTTTTAAGCAATATTGGAGATAAAAAGTTTATCAAGCACTTAGTGTCTTGTTTCTGAGTTCCTAAGCAACTCTAAACAAGCCATTCTGTCTTCTTGCAAAAACTGTGTCAAAAATCAAGTAAGATAACTGACTGAGAACATGAGTTTGTTCACAGAAAGAATGATGCCTATGTTGGAATGACCTGTTCTCTGTTCCCCTGTCTTGCAATTGATGTTAAGCATACGCTGTCTTGTGAGCATTTTCTCTCTCTTTGGAAGCTCTGTAAAAAGCCTGACATTTCACAAAAGCTTCGTCTATATGATCAGACCGCTGTTGCAGCCAAGTGGACAGCAGGGGCTGAGAAAATGTTACCTCTCTTGACCAAGAGTAAGTGTTTGTGTGTATGTGTGTGTGTGAGAGAGAGAAAGAGAGAGAGACTTCAGGGCTGAATTTCAGCTCCATAATTCTACCTGGGAAACAAGAACTGGTTTTTCAGACACACTCAACAGAAAAATATCCAAACCATGTTTCTGCAGTCCCAGTCTATTTTCTAGAAATTCCTCCTGCAATCCTGTCTCTAGGCCAGATCCCTCGATCACCCCGAGGCCTCCTCACTTTCTTACCTCTGCTCAGAGCAGACATTGCATCCACCAGACCTCTCACTGTCTGTGCTGCGGCTTTGCAAAAAATGGCGTGCTTTCTCCATCACAGCTGATCTCATCTGGTGGGGTAAGTTGTTTGGTTCTCCTAACAGGAAGCAAAAGACCAGCCTTAAATCAAGAGGAGCATCCCCTTGTCATCTGACCTGATTTGGCCGGGAGAGTCAGTCAATTTTCTGCTATCCCACTTTTTCAGACGCTTTTAAAATGCCCTAATTTCTTTCTCCTCCTCACGCGTCCCTTCTCTCACCTCTGCATACTTAACCTGCTACAAATGGAGTCAAAGAACAAAAGTCGTTTGCACTCATTTAACTCAGTGGGGGGAGAAAGGAGAAGAAAAGAGGTGGAATGTTGCCCTTCCCAGTCAGCCCAGGTGAAAGCAAACCGCCGCAGCCCCTCCGAGCCCATCTCTTCTTCCGCATTAACAAGTTTTGCCATCGTGACCGTGCTCTGATGACGCTTGGCCACACACATCCCAGTTTTGATCTGTGAAATGTTGGGGGGTATGAAGGAGAAGAAGAAATGGGGAGAGGGAGCAGCATTAAAACAATACAGGATTGTGGGAACTGTAGTCTTCCAAAGGCAACTTTCCTAAGGTCTGATGTGCCTGCAGGATACCCACATACACTCACCTGGGCAAGGTGAGACTGCTTCCTCTGGGTCCCTCTCTGCTGCAATCAGTGAAAAGAGCCCCTCGTAGGCCTCCAAGCAGCGTTCGCTGAGAAGTTTGGGAGAGAGAGAAGGAGGGGGAGAGGGAGGGAGAGGTGGATATTTATCTATTTGTTGAATTTATATCCCGCCTTTCTCCCAAATGAGATTCCAAGTGACGTACAATAATTTGAAAAGATGCTGCTAGCTAAAGTTAAAAACAAACTAAATATTGCTATTATTAAAACACACTGAAAGAAACAGTGAAAAAAGACTCAAAGCATATTTAAAACATCATTTAAGTAAAAGATAAAAAGATTAAAAACAGCACACACTACCACTCCACAATTAAATTCCAAAATCCCAAAAAATCCAAAAGCCTGCCTACATAAAAGTGTCTTTACTTGCTGGGGGAAGCTTCAAGAAGCACGAGTTGCCCTGCCCAGGGGTGAAGAGGGAGGGCAGTTACAGTCCAACTGCGACACCCACTCCGAGGGCCAAAGGTTCCTCTGCCCATGCTTTAACCATCACACCACACTGCATCCCTAGCAGAGGGTTACCAGAGATCGGGGCTGCTGCTGCAGAATGACCTCCCCTGACGACAGAGATCCTCAACAGAGACCCAAGCGGCGTCTGCTCCTCACCTGTACTGCACAGCCAAGCGCAAAGCGGTGTTGTCGGACTCACTGAGGCCTAGCAGCATGCTGATGCCCTCTGTGTCGCTCTTGGTCTCCTGGAGAGTCGCCAGCAGGAGCTGGTTAAGCCCTTGGAGCATCTCGATGGACCTGAGGGGAAAGAAGGCAGTCCTTGGCATGGTAACAACAGCAGGAGCAGGAGCAATACTAACTTCAACAGCATTCTTAAAATCATTATTGTGAATAATAATTACCATTATTAATTATTTAATAGTTGTCATGGTCCTGTTATCAGGAAAAATCCCTACTAATACATCTCACTTTCTCAGCTGCTTTTAAAATGTCCTGGTTTCTTCCTCTCCCTCCACTTTCCCCCTTTGTCCTCCACTTACTTCAGTTGCTGCAAACTGATTTCAAAGGGCAAAAGGAGTTTACACTCAATTAACAGGGAGGAGAGGAGAGGAGGGGCAGTCCCTTGCCCTTCCCAGTCAGCCCAAGCAAAAGCAGACTTCAGCAGCCTCTCCTAGTTTGTATGTTCTCTCTCATGCATAACTTTTGCCATTTTGACTATGCTCTGATGTTGCTTGGCTGGCACGTCCCTGTTTTATCTATAAGGTGTTGGAGGGAGGGCTATCCTGGAACCAATGAGCACGGGCATTAGGCACTGAGCGGGCAGCAACTCTCAACCCCATTCTCCACATCCCCCCTTTGAAGAAGTCACACAGAGCCAAGGCCTAGAGGGTCATGCAAAGCAAGCCATGGTTGTGAAGCAATCACTAGAAAAATGGCCAACGGCCCGTCACTTACTTGCGGAGTTGGTTACTTTGAGTCCCCTGGGGGTCTTGGACGAGGGCCTCTACCGGCAGAGGGGCTTTTGCGGTGGTATGGATGCTGGCGGCGTCTTGGACACAGCGGAGGAACTGCTGGGCAGCAACTGCCACTGGATCCTACAAGGAGCGTGTGAGATTTATGGAAACCACCATGACTGTTGATGGCAAGGATGGTGTGTTCTATCTCAGTGAGCCTGTGAACCTGTTCTGGTTTTCAGTCTGAACTTTCCAGGAGCAAGCCACAGTGCAGAACAATTTGTTGCTGCTCATACACAACACAAGTAGCAAACGAATGAAACATGAGGCCGGAGAGCGAGGTGAGGATCTGTGAGATGGTGGGATCTATGCATTCTGCTCAGCACAAACAGCAGTTGTGGTGCTCCTGGTTATTCGCCTCTCAGATCCTCGGTCTCTCTCCAGCCTCCTGTCTCCTATGCAGCACAAATAGCACCCAAATGAGATGCGAGGCTGGAGAGAGCTATGAGAATCCGTGAAATGACAGGAATCCAAACGCGGTGCTCGGCACAAAGAGGCAGACGTGGCACCTCTGCTCATTCATTTGTGGGCTCCTCGAACATCTCCTGTACAGTACTGTATTTTATGTATGTGCAAATACAGGTATTCCAAAATACACAAAAATCTACAGAAGAGGGTCACATCCCAGGAGCTTATAGATCTAAAAAGCATGCCAAAACTCACCTGAAATCCCCATGGATCTCGTTCACCAAGGGGACTGGAGGCTCCACTGTGGAGGGTCTCCACTTTGGAGAGCGTGTTTTGCAGATCCTTGACCTGGACAAAGAGACAGAGACCACACACGTCAGAAGCATTGCCGATGCATCTCTTATCTGCTCATCCACTGGCTCCAACCAGAGGGAAGTTCTGTTTCAGTGGGGCACTGAGTCCACCCCGAGTTTTAATCCAAGCTCAAAAAGAGTTTGCTGAGGACCTCAGCCTTATCCCTCCAAGTAGGTTTAACCCCTTCAACAGCTCTTTTAAAGTTCACACTAAAACACTAAAACAGAGCTGATTCAGCCAGCTACCATGGCTTCCCCCATCCCTTCAAGTTCAACAGAAGCAGTTTTGTCTCCTCCCATCTCAGTATTACCTTCCTCTGCAGCTTGTCTCTCTCCTCCTGGTAAGCATGGAGTGTCCCTTTGGACTGGCTCAGCTCCTCATTCCGGCTTTCTAGTTCTCCTCGGAGAGCTGCGTTCCTCTCCTTGTACAGGGCGATCTCTTGCTCATAGATACTTGTGTCTCCCGAGAGGAACCCCAGATCAGACCCTGCAGCATCATGGTCCAGCTGCAGAAACGGCTCTTTGCAACCTCTTTGGAATTTCTTTAGACGTTCTTCAAGGCCCTGGACAAAAAGGATGGTGAGGAAATGGTGATACTATTTCACCAAGCAAATTTGGTATTACTAATTAATATACATGTGCTATTTATGAAGGAATGTGAGTTGGATAGTAGGAAAATGGAAGAGTCGGAGTTGGAGGTTTGGCATACAGACTCCATAACCCTGGTACCCACCCCCAAAACAGTTTAATGCCACTGGGGAATATTACCACTCTTTGCCTTCCCCAACATGTATGGTTCAGGTCCAGGCTATTTGACAGAACGTATCTCCCTGTATGAACTGGCCCGGGCTCCGAGAACGTCGGTAGAGGCTCATCTCTCAATCCCACCACCATCGGAAGCATGGCTGGTGGGGATGCAAGAGAGGGCCTTCTCAGTGGCTGTCCCAAACTCTGGAACCCCTTTCCCAGAGAGGCCAGAATGGGCCCCTCCTTGTTCCCCCCCCCATCAGCAGGCTAACACCTTTGTATTGATAGCTTTTTAAAACAGAACATTTTTAAAGGATGGACAAGAGAGTCCTGTACTGTTTTAATTCTTTTTGAGAGGTTTTTATCTTTTTAAATTGCATTTTCCTTCTTTACTGAGCTGTTATTGTTTTAATACTGCATAGTTTAATTCTATTTTAATTATTCACTTTTTGTGTGTTTTTAATTTTTTTACTTGTGAACTGCTTTGAGTTCCAATCTTGGTGAAAAAGTGTAAGAAGAAGGAGAGGAAGAAGAAGAATGATAGCAATACCAGCGACAACAACGGGGACCACAACTTGACCCACCTCAGCAACATGGATGGATTCCTCCATTTTTGCTTCGGTGCTGAGAATCCGGCTCCGATGGGAGAAGACCATATTCTCAAGAGATGTGACCGCCTGAAGCACAGCAAGAAAAAGATCAGGACGTCCTGGAAGACAGGAAGGACAGCGAGGAAGAAAATCAAAGGTGGGAAATCTAGTTTTGGAGAACCACAACTCCCAGAATGCCCCAGTGATCAGACTACCCCGTTGCCCTTGGAGAAGAAAGATTCAACCGTCCCTCATGGAATAATCACCTTGTTCTTTGACTCAGGTGGCAAAATGTCTTGGGACAGCCCTGACAGAAGGAGGTGATGATAGACTGAGCTCCTGCCAGGATGCATATAGACTGTATTTTTGGACCCCAAATCCCAGACTCTGAGAGTTGTATCCAAAAAAACAATAGTAACACACCCAAGTTCTTGAATGCCTAAAATGGCTATAAGGTTATTGTTATATGCTTATGTCAAAGTTGAAGCCAACCAGACAGCAACTAGGGCTATGATTCGGTCCCAAGACGGGTGGACAGCAACGGCGGTTGCGACCAAGGCAAGATGAACGTTCGTACTTTCCTCAGGATGGGACGGAGCAGGTGGGATTGCTGCCAGGCTCGGAAACGGTGCAGGGTATCGCGGGAGGCTTGCCGTGTATTCGGAGCAGAGGTCGGAAAACTCTTCCTCTTCCCTGCCAACAAAGAGGAACCAAGAAGATAATGAAGTTTGGTATTCCGCTCTATAGATTCTCAACTCCTCCACACATTCCTGTTCCATTCTACTCTGGCATTGTTATTTTATTTAATTATTTCAGATATTTCTGTATCAACTCCCAGCCCACAAGGTCTTCTGAGGGGCGGAACAAATAAAAACAAAAGCGTCCCCAGGAAGGAGCTGCCCAGCCTCTTTCAGAAAACAGGTGACCCCACCACCACCCCTCTAAGCAACATTATTAGCAATGATGCATCAGGGATGGGGGGAATGGTACCTGTCGCGACGGCAGAGGCGGAGGATTACCTGTCTTTCTTCTGTTGGAGCTGTTCAATTTGGCCATGGAGGTGGGCAACAGTGACCAGCAACTCTGTAATGTGCTCCTCATAGCGCAGAATTGCCTGCTCGTCCAGTGGCGCTTTCTCTGGGAATCCTTCGTCTTTGGTCCCAGGATCTCCCTGGGAGTCAGAAAGAGTGGGGAGGATGGGTTGGCAAAGACTTAATTACAGCTCGGCCCCATTTGAAAAAGGGATACATTCCTGGACATGACTTCTTTCACAGAAAATTGGGTGCCAGAGGCAGAAATACCATGGAAAGAACAGGAGAGGTTCTTACACCACAGACAAAAAGAGTTTCTGAACAGGTTGCAGCAAACATTTGACCCAAAACTAACCATATGTACGTGGGATAAAACAACCAGCTCAGGCAGGCCTTGCAAAATTGACCAAACATGTTGAACCATCTAGAGACCATTTGAAGGTTTCTTCCAAAATGTACCCAGAGAAGACAGTTAACATTTGGCCATGAGGCCAACAAAGACTCCAAAACCCATTCAGGTGGCAGAAGCCCAGCTTACAAAAGGCACCAAATACATGCAGAAAGGTTGCCTTTTGTGTCCAAAGCAAGTTTTCGGAGCCAAAGAAAGAGAAAAATATAGCATCATGTTTTCCACTTGAGCAAAAGACGAGGGGACATGGTTCTCAACAGATATTTCCTGTACAAAACAAGTACCTTTTCTACATTAGTTAATTAATTTTTAACTGTGAAGAGTAATCAAAAATGGAGCAGAAACCCTCACGGTCTCCTGCAGCAGGAAACAAAACATTTGAAATGATCAGTCCTCCCATTCAGTTATTGAATAAGTGAAAATTCATGTCCCTACACAAAAATATGATCACTCCCACTTTCAGCAGTCCATCTGCTGAAGCGTTTTGTTGATCTCTAAACCTTGCATTCTTGCAGTCCAATGGAACTGGGCCATGATAAAATACAGAAATTAAAAAAAAGAAAAGAAAAAAGCCAGGATTGGCAGAATCAAAATAATCCACCTCACAAACCATCTGTTGAGCTGCTTTAGCTGGCTACCCACTGCTCGGACTGCTGACCCATGTCCCAATTGTATATATCTCTTTCTGAAATGCAATTAACTAGGAAGCAGTTTGCTCAAGGTTTTGAGGAAACTGGGCCAAGCGGGAAGCCTTCCTGTTTTCTCCAAGTAACAATAGACTGTTTGTTCCTGCATCCGCCTCCCTTCAGACCCAGACAAAGGAGAACTAGAAATCCAAGACCCAGGCAGGAATGGGAGAAAGAGCAAGAGACTATGAAGGCCACGATCCCACTGGATCTCAAAGCCTGGCCTGGCATCCCCAGTTTCCATGCACCATCTCCAGGCAAGCAACGCGGCCGCAAGTTCTCCAGTTTTTCTAGAGTCTGCTTTGGGCAAAAAGGAAAGATCTGTTTATAAATCTGGAGCTCAGCTAGGAAAACAGCAGCTTGCTACAGTTCCCAAGACTTCTCTGACTGGTTGATGCAATGTGCAAAGTCGCTCAAGAGGGTCTCTGCATTTACTTAGTGGGATTCCTCATCCCTCCTGGTTCTTTTGGTGCCAGGGGTCACCCTCCACTGTTCCCTGCATCCATCTTCTCAGTGGAAGCAGGTAGGCTGGACAAAATGGTCCTTATCCCATCTAAGGAGGTAATCACCACCACCATTTAGACTCATAGAGCGGGAGGAAACCCCCGAGGGCCATGCAATCCAGCCCCCTTCGCTTTGGACGGATGGCCATCCAGCCTCTGCTTAAAAACCCCAAAGAAGGAGACTCCACCCCACCCCACGGAGGAAGCAGCAGATTCCACTGCCAGACAGCTCTCACCATCAGGAAGTTCTTCCTAATGTTTGGGTGGAATCTCCCTGGAACACTAACTTACTAGCTAACTAAACACTAACATACTAAAACACAAAAGGACTGTTGGCACTTCTCAAAACCAAACTGTAATGGGAAGGGGAAACTTAGACAGAAAAATATTATTCTACCATTACAGATGCCTCTAAACAAACTACTAATAAGCACTGCATCCTAATTTTCCCACTTGATCAGGCAACTGGAAAGACAGAAGGAAATAATTGGGAAACACAGAATTTTAGCACAATAGTTTTGGAGCAGCAGCCGCATCCTTATGGGAATGCTGGGCCTGTCGTGCGAATACTGTGCGCCCTCAATTCGTTTCTGACTTACAGCAACTCTAGGCGAGCCTACTACATACAGGAGGTTTACGGCAGCAGTTCTTCAGAGAGGGGTTCCCTTTGCTTTCCTCTGAGGGCTGAGAGAGTGTCACTTGCTCACCCAGTGGGTTTCCACGGCCAAGCGTGGATTCAAACCCTGCTCTCCAAAGTCACGCTCAAACTTGGTACACCTTGCGGGGCTGAGCTGTGTGGACCAAAACTTGGTCCAAGGGAAAGCCCTAAGGTAACTCTTTTCTCCTGGCCCATGAGGGCTAGAACCTTGATTATTTTTTTTCTTGCAACGGTGGGCAACTTCAGCTTAAATGCCACATGGAAAGACTTGGCCAAATCGGGACGCCTCGCTATGAAAGGTCAGGCTTACCTTCTCCATTCTGCCTTCTGCTGTTTGTCAGCCGGGTGGCAACCAAGAGGGGCAGAGTGGCTTGAACAGCCCAGGTGGACAACAGTAGCAAGAGCAAAGATCCTTCCCGCTAGTCCCCACCGAGGGACGGCGCCTGGCCATCCTTTCCTGTTTGCTTCCAAAGTTCCCCCCAGTCCACCCGTGTTTCCTGTCCTCAGAGAGAGGGAGGAAGGGGGTGTGCTTTGGGAAGGAGTCCAGAGGATGTCCCATCGGCACAGTTTTAACCCTACACAAGCTGGGATCCCAGCAGGAAAAAAATGAAAAACTAGGAAGGCAAAAGACCGAAAGCACTTGGAAGCAGAGATTTTTATTATTATTTTTCTGACGTATTTGCTTTTATTTTGCCTTTTCACTTAAAACATATTGGCCTCTCTCTGTCACCAGAATGGACGTGTTCCTAGGCACAGCTTCTTGAACAGAAAATTGGGTACCAGAGGAAGGAATAAGAATATGCCCAGAATAGGGATAGATTTCAACAGTAGGAAACAACAAGAGCAGTGCAAGGTGTTTCCGCAAACTTTCTGTTCAAAACTCACAGTATGCACATGTGGAACAAACAGCCCTGTCTGGCAAGCTTTGCAAAAGGAGACCAAAATATTCTGAACCTTCCGGAGACCCAGAATCATAGACTCCCAGAACTGGGAGAGACCCCAAGGGCCGTCCAGTCCAGCCCCCTTCTGCCCTCGGGACTTCTTGGGCAATGAAAAGCCAAATAATAATATGCGGAGATGGTTATTAGTAGTTGGCTTTAGGCGGATCTGTAAAGATAGAATGATATTTCCTTGCCTCCTTTAATTTGTCTTTCTCCTTACAGTGGCAGGGGAGGGGAAGAGTCTTTTTGAGTTAGTATGTTAGTATTTAAACCACATCAGTAAGTTACTCAGTTAGTGAGTGTTTAGTTTAGTTTTCTTTTCCAGTTTATTGTCTTAGGACTTGATTTAGTGTTTTAATTTTAGTTTATGTTTATGGCAGAAATGTTAGCTGGAGTTTGTTATTTTGTGTAACAAAATGGTAAATACTGTAAATATTTTTTAAAAAATGCAAACAGAAAGGAAAGAAGGAAAGAGCAGTTAGCTTCAGACTGGACAGGGGCAGCTGAGTCTCAAGGGAAGTTATTTTTCTATTGCTAATGGAGTTGAAACTTCACTGCCTGTCTTTTATTGCCCTTTGTAGCTGATGGCCAGCAAGGCGAGTGCATTAAAATCCCTCAGTACCATCTTAACTGACAACAGAATGACATCGAAGATAGAAGGCAGGCTTGTAACTCTAGCCCCTTCGCCTTTTTTTCGCTCCAGTATGATTTTTAACATCTTTGCCTGACGACGAAGCCAGTGGAGCTTCGAAAGCTTGCACCATGTATTTTCTGCATTTTGGCTGGCCAGTAAAGGCATCACTCTTTTTTATGATCTTAGAATGCTGGGGTTCAGAGAGACCCCAGAAATCGTCAGGTCCAACCCCGGGACGCTCAGGAGTACATAAAATACAACACTCCTGAAAGACGGCCAGCCAGCCTCCGTTTGATCTTCCAGGCAGAATCGGGTTTCCCAGGATTTAGTCTCAGGCTTGCGAGGAAACTACAAATCCCAGAAGCCCTTGCGAGGGAAGAGGCGGGGCAGGGGAAGCCCGTTCCCTCTTACATATTTCCGGCTCGGGTGGCAAAGCCCGTTTGCAGCCCGGGGAAGCGTCCTGCGGTCGCGGGGGGCTTGCAAAGCGGCGAAGGTGAGCGGCGCGCGAGGGGAACGAGGGGAGCCAAAACGGAGAGGGAGGGGAGAGAAGAGGCCGCCCACCAGGCTGCCGCTTTCGGGGAGCAGAAACGAGCGGTCCGTGCATTGCTAGCGCAAAATTAAGAGTTTTTTTTTCCCTTCCTTGACATTGCTAGGATTATTTTTTGTGGCAGGGGCATGGCAGGTTTTTTTGGCCCTCTTGAGAAATCGTTTGCACGTGAATTTTATTTTCCTGCGTCGTGTGCCAGTCTTTTAATACTTAAAAAAAAAACCTGTTATAAATCTCTGTAGCTCCTGTATCTGAGGATGGAGTGCAATAAATTCAGTTTAAACCATTAAAAATATTGAAGGGGCGAAAGAGATTGTATGGTCTGAAACGGTGCTGATATATACAATATTTGAAAATGAATTCACTGAGCTAAAGCCGGTAGATGCGCAAAACGGGTGAAACCGTTAATCTCTGGAGGCTGTTGATCTCTCCCTGGGCCCTGAAGGTATCTTCCGTTTCCCTCACAGCTTGCAGAAGGGAAAAGCAGTTTTTGCTGACGGGTTGCCGGGCGAGCGAAGCGGCTGAGCTCTTGCAAGGGCTTGAGGTGGCAGCTGAGCTCCAGCAAAGCTCTTCTGGCCACAAACCATCAACCTCAGTTAAATAAGTAGAAAAAACAACTGAGGCTTCGAGGCTCTGCCGGCTTGGGATGATGGGTGTTGTACTCCAGCCCAGCTTGGGCAAACATAGCCTGCGGGGTTCTTGTTTTATATTCCTCCCGTCTTTTAATTTTTGCCGATTTATTGAGTGGCTAGATTTGTGTCCCGCTCTCCGCTCACTGCACTACTGGGGTTGCTTTCTCTCCTGTCCCTGAAGAGCAAACTAGAACCTGGATTCGAACTCAGAGCTCGGCACTCTGATGGACACTTCGGAGCCCGGCAGCGCCACGGAGGAAGAGGAGAAGGCGGTGGCCGAGGAGCAGCGGCCCCGGACGCGCTCCAACCCCGAGGGGGCCGAGGACCGGACCCTGAGCGCCCAGGCCAGCGTGGGGAGCCGCAGCGAAGGGGAAGGCGAGGCGGCCAGCACGGGGGGCAGCCCCCAGAGCGCCGCGGCCCCCGCCGCCGACGGCAAGGTCTGGCCTCCCCCGGCGCCCCCCGTGGAGTTCCAGGTCAAAACGCCGAGGGTCAACTGCGCCGAGAAAGTGGTGGGTGCGGGCATCTCGTCTCGGAAGTCACTGATGCGGGAGGTTGCTGGGACTCAAGTCCGGGTGCTGGGTTTGACACAGAAGGCCCAGTGCGACTCGGGTCTTAGACTCTTCACCTTGTTGATGAATTTAAAACCCTTCTTTTTTTCCAAATGGGACTCCGAGTGGCTTGCAGTGCAAGTCTAAAATCAGCACAGGGAAATCAGTAATAAGTACGGTAGTTTTTTAAAAAAGCATTAAGCCATCAGCACTGCTTTTAAGACATTAACTTTAAAAATACATGAAAGGTCTGTTTAGAACAGCACAGCCAATTGCTTGCCCCTTACCTGGTCAGTTTGGCTTATCTATGATGCTCAAAGCGGGTAGCAACCCCTAAAATGTAAATTGTTTTAAAACAAAAGACAGATTTTTTAAAAGGCTAAAATTTCCTTGCGGAATATCTTGTCTTTTCCTTCTTCAGATTATTTGCTTGGATCTGTCAGAAGAAATGTCCCACCCCAAACTGGAGTCGTTCAATGGGTGAGTTGGTTTCCCGTCCGGCAAGAGAAGTCCTACAACTTTTTTAGACAAAAAAATGTAGTTTGCGTATTTTTCCATTCCTTCCTCAAAGCTCCAAAACTAACGCTTTGAACGTCTCCCAGAAGATGATTGAAATGTTTGTCCGGACCAAACACAAGATCGACAAGAGCCATGAGTTCGCCCTGGTTGTGGTCAACAACGACGTCACTTGGGTACGTCCGGCTCTCCCTGGCAGAGTAACTTTTGGCGCTGAAAGCCAGCATGTAGTTATTTCTGGCAATCTCTTCTTCAGGGTGGTGGTCTCACAGTTAACTATTGATTCCCTTCCTTCATTTTTGGGCTTAAACCAAACTCAGTAGCTCACGCCAGGCTTCAGGGTTGTACAGCTTGGATTTATTCAGACGGAGCTTGCCACGAATGCCTTCCTCTGAGGCTGAGAGTGTGTGACTTGCCCAAGTTCACACAGTGGGTTTCTGGGAGTCCTAGCCCAAGCCACTACATCACGCTGGCTCCCCAAATCTAGCTGGATGGGAACTGTAGTCCCCAAAATCCAACAAAACCAATCATGTTTTATTTGGGTTCACCTTTTGTGGGCTTTTCCAGCACACTTTCTGCGTGGCAGAATGGGGTTGAACTGGATGGTCCTTGCACTCTCTTCCAACTCTTATGATTCTGTTTCACTAAAAAGTAACTTCAGCATTCTTTAGCCAGTGGGATGAGGTGGAAGTGCAGGCAGATCACTGAGTCCTCTTTTTTTTTTCCCCCGCTTCAGCTCTCAGGATTTACTTCTGACCCCAGAGAAGTTTGTAGCTGTTTGTATGACTTGGAAACCGTGGTGTGCAAATCGTTCAGTATCCTTTATGTTGTCATTTTTCGGGTTTCTGGAAGAAAGAAGCCGGTTGGTAGGCACGTTGGCCCCAGGTCATTTAGGACATTGCCAGAATTTAAGGAGACAGGACAGAGGCACACACAAAATTAGGAACAAGGTAGAGAGAAGTATGACTATTATTTCATAATACCAGAATTCGATTGAGGCTCATCCGCTGGTGAAGCTCAATGGCTTGAGATTCAGACAAATGAAACACAACTGCAGGTTCCTGGAGCACTGAGCTAAAACTGTGGACCTCCCTGCCACAAGGTATAGGGATAGCTGCCATCTGTAAAAGGAGACTGGATAAATCCATGCAGGCTGTGCTATCAGTGGCTGCCAGTCCAGAAAGCTACCGCAGTGGAGACAGTAACGCCTCTGCTTCAGTGCTTTTGACCGATAAGCTCTTCTTTATAAAGTTCTTCTTTGTCTGCCTGGCCCCCTCCTTTTCCTTTTCATCCTCTTTCTGGCTAGAAGTTTTTCCAGCAGGGTCAGCACTGAGAGGAAGGTGAAGGAGGGCTTGACAAACACAGATTTTTGGTGCTGGGTTGCAGCAGTGTGGCTGCCACAGATCCAAGCAATAAGGCTTGAGTTGGCCATCTCCACCATTACCTGCATGTGGCATTCTACGACAGGCATAGTAAACAGCATTTGCCCCCAGAATCCCTCGCTGAGCAGCCAAACAGATTGAAACTCCAATTGGCTCCTAGCCTGTGAGGAGAGAACGATGGGTATTGGAGTCCAACCAAATTTTTCAGGCAAGATTCCTACCCCGTTGCAGCAGGTTTTGGAACGAGGAGGTGCTCGGTATTCAAGTGGAATGGTGAGACGTCTGAAGAAATGCTTGAATGGTGGTGATGGTTCTTAACTGTGCTCTCTCAGATCTGGAAGGCCTTTTCAACCTCATGTAAGTAAATCTGCCTTATTTCTCATTTTATGAAGCAGTTGTTTTGGGAATGTGTTGGAAAGAAAAGTTCTCTCCTACCCCCTAATTGCATCCAATTGGGAGGGGTAATAATGTATTAAAAAGGGGGGGGAGGCCACTGCACGTAGTAAAAACCTCAAATTTAGCTGTCCCTTCCTTGGAGGTTAGACAGCCATCTGTGGGTCCCTGAGGGCTGCATGGTTGCCACCCAGGATACAAATCCAGAGCCGGAGAGTTAGGCTAACACAAGTCTCCCACCCTCTGTCTTCCCCAATACAGACAGCAGAAGACAGAGCTGCCTGTGACGGACAACGTCCAAACGATCCCACCCCCTTATGTGGTCCGGACCATCTTGGTTTACAGCCGCCCTGCGTGCCAGCCCCCGGTGGCAGTGACGGATCAGATGAAGGTGCGTGCTTCCTTTAATGTCCGCCTGGAAGGACATCTTTTAACACAAGGCTGACCTCAAGTCCAGCTCCGCATTCAGCAACACTCCTGGTCATCTCAGATGGGGTGGGAAATTTCAGGATTTGGAGGGCTGTGTGAGTCTCTCAAGGGCCACATCCCACAGGACTTTGGAGTCAGGTACAATTTTGGGCAGAGTTGGAAGTCAGTAGAACTGTACCGGCTCCAGCTCTAAAACAAAAACTTACAATATTAACTGTTTAGTTTGTTGCGTATTTGCTTTCACAGGAATTTAGGAAAGTTTCCAAAATCAAATGAATACATTTTGGGGTTCTGTCGACCTGAGGATGATTCATGTGGTGGTGAGGAAATGCCCTGTTCATGCCATTTCGCAGCTGATTTGGTACATTTGCTGTTTGGCTTCCCTTTGTGCAGAAAATGCTCCAGTGCCCTTACTTTTTCTTTGATGTGCTCTACCTCCACAACGGTGTTGAAGACAAAGAGGTGGAGGCCAGCTGCAAGGTAAAACCCCACAGGGCCTGCATATATGACCCACAGACCGCATTTTTGTGGTCCCTCCTCCTTTTCTTGGGGTGGGGAAATACCCCAAAGATTCTAACAGGGTGCAAAAGTTTGTGCGTGCACCTACACACCTTGACCGTCTAGGCTATTGATTCTGAGCCTTCCTTTCTCCAGGAGACCTTTGCTTTCTTCAGCAACCTAGACAGCAAAGGCACCAATTACAAGTACGAGGTCTCTCTGACCGGCCCAGCGGTGGAGCTCCACAACTGCATGGCCAAACTCCTGGCTCACCCTCTCCAGCGGCCCTTCCAGACTCACGCCTCGTACAGCATGTTGGAAGAGGAGGAGCCGCCTGAAATAGAAGCCGTCGTGTGAGCCGGCAGGAGTCAAGGAAGGTGTTTTTCGGATTGGGGCCCTCTCTTTGCAGGAGGGGCCTCTCACGAGTGTCCACAGCAGGGCCACTGCGTGTCTGTGTGTGTGTGTATGTTGTTCAGGCCACGTGGGTGAGTGTATACAATTTTTTTCCTCCATCTGTACAACATTTATGGGCCCTTCTGCGCTCCACTGTTGTAGCTCTGTATTCCACTTCAACTACCATGGTTGTGTCGCTCTGTGAAATCCTGGGATTTGCAGTTTGCTGAGGAACTGGGAATTCGAATTACCCCTCCCTAAACTGCAAGTCTCAGGATGGAACCATGGAAATCACGGTGCTATAATTGTGTAGTGTGAGAGGAGTCCAAGTCACGCCACGAAGGTGCAGAATACCCTCGGCTTCACAGCTTGGCGTACTTCCCGATGTGTCATAGTATGACTCCTATTATCCTGGGCTGCTGGTCCTCCTGGCAGGAGATGATGGGGGCTGTAGTTCAAATCATCTCAAAGTTGCTGGCCATCGTGGCTCAAAGGAGCCAGATTTGGGTGGCAGGAAGCGGTTTTTCATTGCAAAAGAGAGAGAATGAATGTTTTGTGTCAAATTAAGACTTTTAAAGTGAACAAGGTTTTCTTTCCCCTTCCATGCTTTTGAGATAACCAAGGGTATAATTATGGTAGATGGTGAGCAAAATATAGGATTATGTATCTACACCCCTGTAATAACACTAGAACGGCATATCAGAGGTTGTCTAGAGCTTAATGCTCCCCTCAGCATGAACACTGAGCCAGGCAAACTGTGGCCCCCAAGGCATTTTTGTGGCCCTTGACTCCAGACTCCCTTAATGGCGGTTTTTCTGGTCAAAATAATAGCAGTAAATCGCCTTTTCCTGTGAATGCCATGAAATACAACTGTGGCTGCCTTGTTTAACATTAAAAGCCTGTTTCTTAAAAAATAATGTTTCTGTACACTCAGGTTTGTGAGGTTTTTAATTTTTTTCCCCAGCCCTCTGTGCTACCACCAGAGAGGCAGAAAATTGCCTCCCTCAGACCTCTCATAGCTGCCCTGATGAATACATATGCATTATTAATATGAGCTGCGTTTTGAAGAGGGCAGGATGATCCAGGAGTCTTTGTGACTGAAGCACAGCTTCAAACCCAGGCCTAATGGTGGCGCTCTAACCACGACCTTCCATGCATTTTGGACTACAGGGTCTCATAATTCTTGACCAGATGGGAGTTGCAGTCCAAAGTATCTGGGGGGGGTCCCAGCTTGCCTACGCCTCCTCTAAACAACCTCCCCGTCCTTTGTTGCTGTTAATTCCCGTGAAGTCAGCTTTGACTTGTGTTGACCCCGAATGAGAGACCGCCAAGATCCCTGGATATCAACAAATGTCCACAGGTCTGGCAAACGTGGGGAAGCCATGGCGTCCTCGATGGAATCCACCCACCTGGTGGCTTCCTCTTTTCCTACTGCCTTTAGTTTTGCCCAAATACCTCTTTGGAGGTTTTGAAACAGAGGCTGGATGGCCATCTGTCAAAGGGAGGGCGTACTTTTGTGTCCTGCTGCATGGCATAATGGGGTGGGACTGGGGGGCCCTGGGGGTCTCTCCCAACTCCACGATTCTTCCTTTTAGTTTTCTTCATTGTCCAGCTTTCACATCCAGACACAGAAACCAGAAATGCAATGGCTTGCGGATCCTGACTTCAGTGATCAATTATATACACGCTATAAACCCCAGGATCTGGGGTACACCCCTCCCATACGTAGCCCGTGTGTAGCCACACGTTGCAGGGGTGTTGTAAGCAGCCCTTCCTCCTTTCCCAATCAAAGAGATGATTGGGAAGAGTATGCAGTCACATCTCCCCAAAGTGAACATGCAATCAAGTGTGCTTTACATTACTGGCAAGGGGTAGGATAGATGACCTCAGGGATCCCTTCTTAGGATTTTTGCTCCCTCTCCACCCCTCCAAAAAAACCCAAAAAAACCGCAGTACAAGGAGTGCAACCAAGGCCAGATGCAATAAATGTAACTAAAAACAATTAGGAATATTAATCTAGGCTTCCACAGCAACTCTTTAACACCCGTAGACAGTGTGCAACGAATAAGAAATGTACACGTAAAACCAGACCCAGTAAGGTTGACTAAAAGCGATTAGGAGCTGGGGGTTTCCGAAACGGCCCCGTAACCCCGTCTGCAGACAAAAGCTCAGCGCCCCCTTCAGCCTCCCCCGAGAATCCACGTGGAGACAGGGCGGGCAGAAGACCTGCCAATCAACTGAGGAAAAAGGCCTGTTCGGGCCAATGGGAATCGCGGGCGGAGGAAGGAAAGGGGGAGGAAACCTTGTGGGTCACTTACCCACGCATCCTCTTCTTACTGGCTAGCGCGGCAGTCAATCAAGCGCATGTTGTCTCAGCTCGGCCCAGCCAATGAGAGGCCCGGCGACACAGGGGAGGGAAGCTTCAAATACTAGAAACAAGATGGCGGAGACGGGACTGAGGCGACCGTGAGCGGCTACGGTGGGCTCGCTTGGGCGCTGCCCCTCCTCACCCGGGACGCCGCGCCGAGAGCGGCTCCCGGCTGCCTCCAGACGAGACCCCACCGGGCCGCGTTTCGCTCTCTTCGCCGCCTCCGGTACCGAGCGGCGATGGAGGAGACTCCAGGGTCTTGTGAGGGAAGCGCGCATGCGCGGCCCGCGTAAGCATGCGCAGATGCGTCGCCGCCGTTCCTTGCCCGCCCTGTCGTGGCAGAATGGAGCCAAGCGCTCTCCAGCTCGCCGGCTGGCTTTGCGAGGCGCTGCGGAGCGAGGAAGACACGTAAGTGCACGTGTGAACGCGGCTGTACCCGTGCAGCGAGTTTTCCCTCTCTCTTCTGTGTTGGAGTGAATTTCTTTTGCATTTCTCTCTCCTGTGGCTGTTTTTGTTTTTGCAAATAGAGCTCAATTCTGCAAAATAATATCTAGACCCACAAATGCACACCCAAGTATCTTTTGGGAAGTGGTTCAAAATTTGCAGTAGGTGTTTTTGTGTTTAAGGTAGCCCTTGTCTATTTAACGCAAATATAAATACTGCAGAATTTTGCAGAAAGATTTAAGAATTAGTAATCTGAACTGTGCCTTAAATCTTTTTTTTTTTTTTAAAAAGTTCTTTGGAGAAGCAGAATGAATCACGACTCAAATGCAATTGCATGCAAGTCATGACTGAAATAAGTTAATTGAAGTTACGATTGAAATCAATTGGATTCAAGGTGAGATATGAGTTAATAAAGCAAATCGTGTCCATTTAAGTCACAATGGAAGCGGAGTCAATTCAGGTAGGGATTGAAATCAGTTTGAGTTTGATCCGGATTAAGTCAGCCCTGCTTTCTCTTCCTGCTGGTTTCCAGGGTGGTGGAAGCTCTCCTCCAACGAGGTGCCAACCCCAACTTGGTCCTGCCCGAGGGAATGGCCCCCATCCATCTGGCGGCCGGCATGGAGCAGGAGAGCGGAATTCGCTGCCTCACCCTCATCCTCCGGTACGGCGGAGACCCCAACACCAGGTACCTGTGGAGGGACCCGCTTTTTGAACCTACTGATCCCTGCGGTGCCTCCCCTGCTTACAAAGCCATGGGGTATTTGAGGGGGGGTACAGGGCCCAGATACCCGCAAGGCACCAGATCCTCTCTGATGCTGGAAGCTAAGCAGGGTCAGCCCTGGTTAGTACGTGGAACGGAGACCTTCCGGGTCTCCTTCTTTGGACACGAAAAAATATGAGAATCCCAGAGCTGGAGGAGACCCCGGGGCCATCCAGTCCAGCCCCGTTCTGCCAGGCAGGAAGACACAATCCAAACACTCCCTTTGACAGCTGGCCCGCAGCCTCTGCTTAAAAACCTCCAAAGAAAGAGACTCCACCACATTCGGAGGCAGTAGTGTGTTCCACTGTCGAACAGTTCTTACTGTTGGAAGTTCTTCCTAATTTAGGATTTCTTTTCCTGTAGTCTGAATTCGTTGCTCTATATCCTAGTCTCCAAAGCAGCAGAAGACAACCTTGCTCCATCCTCCATATGACATAACTTCAAGTAGTTAAGCATGGCTCTCATGTCCCCTCTTAACCTTCTCTTCCCTGGGCTAAACATACCTCGCTCCCTAAAGAACTTCTCATAGGGCTTCGTGGTTTCCAGGCCTTTGACCAAAGCTTAATAGAGTGGTACTATCACTTCCCTTGAACTCCACACTGTGCTCCTCTTGATGCAGCCCAGAGAGGCATAGAAGGAAAGGAAGACTGTGGCCAGTTTGCCTGTGAGCTCTCAGGAATGTCTTTGACTGTCCTCTATGGAAAACAGGATCCTTGTTTATATATGTATAATTATATATTTTCAGATGTTAGATATGTTTACAAACCACGGAGCACCTTCTTACTTAAACAGTGGCTGAATTACCTATGCATCAGATAAATTCCACCTAGATGTTGTGCCAATAAGGGAGAGATCCGAGGTGAGGCTGAATTAGTTCTTTCCGTCTCTCAGGTCTGTGGACGATCTCACCACTTTGCACGTGGCTGCGTCTTGGGACTGCTACACCTGCTTGAGGCTGCTGCTGATGGAAGGAGGGGACCCCCAGCTTGAAGACCAGGTAGGTTCTTGCATTACTGCCGTGCCCCGGTTTTAGATGTGAATGTTTACCTGGTCGCTGGGGTGAAAATGTTCTTGTTCCGTACCGTGCAAGTTGTACAGTCCTGAAGTTGGAAGGGGCCACTGGGTCCAGCCCCCAGCTCAGCCAGTAAGTAGCCCTCCAGCCTCTTCTGGAAGATGCCCAGAAAAGGAGACCCCAGCCCTTCTCTGGGTGAGTGGTTCCACTGCTGAACCATTCTTATTGTCGAGAATTTCCTTCTGAGGTTCGGTTAAATTCTGCCATCCTGTAACTTCACCTCATTAGGCCAGGTCCTCTGCTTGAGGCAGCAGGAAACGAACCTGCCCTTTCCTCTGTGGGACAGCCCTTGAGATATTTCGAGATATTTCACTGTGCAGTCTTCTCTTCACCAGGCTGAATGTGCCTGGCTCTTTGTGCATGCCTGAATATGCTCACACAGAAGTCAGCAGTTTGGACTTCATAGAATCACGTCATCGGAAGGGGCAGCAAGGGCCGTTTGGTCCAACTCTCTGCCCTGCGGGAATACACCACCAAAGCACACCTGAAAAAAATGCCCAGCCAAACTCTGCCCTAAAACGTTCAAGGAAGGAGATTCCACTGGCTTTTTTAGAGTGTCTCAAAGCTGGTTGTGGGGAACACTGAGCTCCTCCTCTTCTCTCTTTGTCTTTCAGGATGGAAACACAGCCCTGGATCTGGCTCTGGAGCAAGGGAACGAGATGTGTGTCCGTATTCTGCGGGAGGCTCTGGAAGAAAAGAAGAAGGAACAGAGCAGCCGGATGTGTAAGTTTTCAAATGTATTAAGTCAAACTTTTCTTTCTTGGCTCTTATTATCCCTGCTTTTAAGTACAACTGACCTGTGGCGTAACCCTTTCTGTCTTTCATTTAGCCCACCGAAGAGCAGAAAGCTTTCTCTCCACTGTGACTACAGACACCATAGAAGATGGAGTGGTCTCGAGGCATTCTGAAATGTTTTGCAGAACCTCAAAGTCATCTCCAAGTGGGAGTCTTGGACACAGCTTCTTTCCCCAGCCAGTTGTGGCAGCTCCAGGCGGAAATCCAAATGGTTGTGTCTTGGGCAGTTGCCTGGATGAACACTGTTCCCGCGGGCTCCGGCACGCCGCTTCGTTTCTCACTGAATGTTCTTCAGAAGGCACTACAGTGTGTGATGACTGCGAGATTCCCACCCAGCTGGCAGCTTCATCCAACCTACCGTTTGGCAATGTGGGCAGAAAGCAGGTTTCAAATCGTTCTGCCATAGCGGGGTTCGTAGAAGACGGAACGGCGTGCCCCAAGTTGGACACTTACGTGAGAGCAATGCCATCTTGCTGTCTCAAAACCACTACAGGGGAAGAGTGCCATTCTTCTCCAGATCAAAACAGTGTTCTTCCCAAAGCCACTTTAATCAGTTCTGAGTCTCGGGCAGCTGAGCTAAGCCCCGAAATTACACGCACTACCGGATCACAGGAGATCTTTGATCCCCCTCCGACATGTGCATTTAAATCTGAATGTGAAATAGATCGTTCTCCCGGCATGCAGAGCGCCAACACTACGCTTAACCTCACCCAGTACAGCAGTTTCCTTGACCCAGGGCTTGTGGTAAAACTCAGCAGCCGGGAGGGGCTGGACGTCACCTCTCCTGATCACGTGTACCTCTTCTCCCGGGGAGCCTCCACAACCGTGTCAGACTTGGAAAAGACCCTGGTGGTTGAAAACAAAGCAATTCTGTCAAAGGTCTGTGGGAATCCAGATGAGTGCGGTACAAGGGAGAAGCCATTTCGAAGGAGCTCGGACAACACCGGCAGCCAGTACCTTTCCTGCAACGGTGAGTGTGATGCAAGCGCTTCAGAAGTGCCAGACGGCAGTGAGGTGGAACAGAAAACCAGCTTTGGCTGTTCTCTGGGAAGCTCAGACAGAAGCCAGGCCTTGCTGTCACAGACATCTGATGAGCCGTGCAGCTCTGGAGAGCATTTCAAAGCATCTCCAGTAGCAGCCGTGACAGTCTCTCCCGGCAGACCTCAAACTCTGCAACACTATCAGGCTGATCTTAGAGAAACATCTTCCAGGACTCCCACCAGAGGACAAACTTTGGGACACTGTAGCACTAGAAAGAATGGATGCCCTGGAAAGGGCAGGGAGCAGGACCTCTCTCTAACATTTCAGGAGGAGGTTCTTGGAAAGCAGGGGAACCAAGACCTGAACACAGTCCAGTCACAGGGACCCCAAAAGCTCATGATCCCTAAGGCAGTGGACAACGTTCGTGGAGAAGATTTCTCCATTGCTCAAAGCAAGCAAGTAGCTGCTCGGCAACTGCAGGGAGAATTTGGAGCTGCAGTGCTATCTGACGTGCAGTTGGAGCTGAATGAGGAGGATGGAGCACAGGCGCGTGGAGAAGGGGTTTCGGAGAAGGGAGAGAGCTTGCAGACTCAAGACACAGTGCTTGTACAGAGGACCTCTGAAGAGATGAGGGCACTCCTAGACGGTGAGACTGTTGTCTCTCCTGGAATGAGCGAGGAGGCCAGTGACACTGTGCCCGTCTCTCGTCAGACCGCAAGTGTTGCAGAAGAGGAGCTCTCCAGCCTAGACGCAAAGCTGAGATCGATGATGCTCGCAACCAAGGCCTGCCACTCGCCTCTGCTCCAGCCAAAACAGGGGTCTTGCCGCATCACCCCCTGCCCCAAAAGCCGCACGGCCGCATCGGCAGCACATGACGGCCACGGCAGCTCCTCCTCTCTGTTTGACGAGACCCTGGAAATGCCGAGGCGTCCCAGACGAGCGAGGCGCCCCAAGGGGAAGGTGCTGGTCTCCGAGAAAGCCTGCACTTGGCCTGTCGGCCCGAGGGACAAGAGTCCACCTCACGTGGCAGGAGAGGAAACCAGACTGCAGGATGACACCCGGTTGTTATCTGCTGGCCCCAGCAGCTGTAAACCACACAGCAGCCCAGGCGCCGTTCCCCTTGCTCCTTCTATGGTTGTGCTAACAGAGTCTGGAAGGGACGATTGCAGAGGTGATCACTGGTTGGAAGTAACACCTGGCTTCTGTTGTTCTGCAGATTCAGAGGTAAAATCACCCCCAAAGCCGATCAGGCCATCTCCAGATATAAGAGAGGAGCATGACACCGTCTCTGATGAGATTGAGGGTGCCCTGTCATGGACTAGCACTAAGCAGTCACCTGCCAGACACAATAAACAGACACCCAAGCCCACGAGGGTTAGCTTCAGCCAACTGTCTGCCCGACAGAAAGGGCCCTCGTTCGCACCCGGAGCCACCTCCTGTCCCTCCAGAAGGTGGAGCCCTGTCAGCCAGGCTGTTCCGCTGTCACCAGGCGGGCGGCCTATGAGCATCGGTGCCACCGAGCCTGTGGAATACCTCTACGTGGACGAGGATGAAGGACACAGCCTTGTCGAGCGTCACGTTCCCTGCACAGACGATTCCATCTCCAACACCACCAGTTCCGAAGACACCGTCATTTACGATTGGCGGGCGTACGCGACCCAGGCGGCAGGGCTGGCAAACAAGGGAAAGGGTTCTTTGCGGGTACCCTCAGACCTCTCTGACGAAGCCCTGGTCCAGAAGCTGCGAGACCTGGGGGTTAACCCAGGGCCCATTACGGGGCTCACCCGGAAGGTTTACACACAGTTGTTGGAGAAGCTGATGAGCGACCCAAAGACCAAAGCTCGGAAAGATTCTGCTGGTAGGTGGATTTCTTGTAGCAAAATGGCAGCGTGGGGCACGTCGCCACCATGCTGTAAATCATCAGGCTGCTTAGATTGATAGAGCATAACATATTTTCAGTACATTAAAATTTGTTTAAGCTTTAATATTTATTAATCTGAGCAGAAGATAACAAGCTTGTGTGTTAACACGCTTGCCTTTTGGGATGAGATGGTACATTCTTCTCTCGTTGTCAGGCTACAGCCCTGAACTTACTTTCACCCTGGAGACCTACCAGATCCCGGACGGCAAAGATGACGAGATGGCTTTAGCGAGGCAATTCGACCAGCCAGACAAGAGTAAGAAGTGGAGAGAGGGACTACTTAAATCCAGTTTTAACTACCTGCTGCTGGACCCCAGGTGAGAAAACTTGTGACTTGGCAGCCTGGCTTCCTCTTTAATTTCTTTTGATTATTTGTTTCTTTTATTTATTTAGAGCATACCTGAAGCTGTTGATGTTTCTCTGCCTGACTTTCCCTCTTCCTCACCTCGCTCTCTCTATCCGTGTTTTGTTTTCCTGTCTCGCAGGGTGACCCAGAACCTGCCCTTCCGCTCCCAGTACGTGAGCCAGGCCGAGTGTTTCCGGACATTCATCAGCGCCGTTTTCTACGTGGGCAAGGGGAAACGCTCCCGGCCCTACAGTCACCTCTACGAGGCCTTGACCCATTACAAGAGGAGCCAGGGGAAGCAGGCAGGACAGGTGTGAAGGCTGTGAAAACCAGCTGCTGTGGCAGACACTGAGGAGAGTTGGGGGAGTTAGCTTTACCATCCCCAAACCTTTCAGGCTTGATGGTCTTTTCTGTTTCCTTTACTCTTTTCTTTAAAAAATTGTTTCTTTTGGTCTAAAACACACCTGGGCTGGAGTGGTAGTGGATTACCTTTAAATTAACCACCAGAACAGGTTGAGCCTCCTTTATCTGGAAATCCAAAACTGAAAACATTTTGCCACCAGCTGGGGGTGGGGGTGGTGGCATTGTTTGCTTCTCCCTGCCTCTTTGTCATTGCTATTGCCGATCTCACTCTGTTTCCTTCTTTGTCCCCAGCTGTGCTCCAAAGTCCAGCACATCCTGGAGATCTGGGCGAGCGGTCAGGGCGTCATCTCCATGCACTGTTTCCAGAATGTCATCCCCGTGGAAGCCTACACCCGGGAGGCTTGCATGGTAGACGCCATCGGTAAGAAAAAATGCAGCGATAGAATCCTAGAATCATAGAGTTGGAAGAAAACAGAAGGGCCGTCCAGTCCAACCCTGTTCTGCCATACAGGAAGGCCCAGTCGGAGCATTCCTGACAGATAGCTGTCCAGCCTCTCTTTAAAACCCACCCTCCAAAGAAGGAGACTCCACCGCTCTTCTAGGCAGCAGCGTATTTCACTATCAAACTGCTCTTACCATCAGGAAGTTCTTCCTAAGGTTTAGGTGGAATCTCTTCCTGCAGTGTGAAGCTATTGCTCCATGTCCTAGTCTCTAGAGCCGCAGAAAACAAGCTTGTCCAGTCTTCCATCTCTATTTCCCTGGCCTCATCTCTGTTTCTACCGGGCTCTGTTTCTACTTCTCACTGGCCTTATCTAAACCCATCAGAGAGAAACTGCTGGGTTGTGTCTTTTTCCCCACAGCCCTTCCTCCTGACAGCATTCTGAAGGCTGGGATTGGCCATCTCTTTGCTAGACAAGCAGAATATCAGTATTTGACTAAATAGATTTTGTTGAACAGCAGGATCAAAGGCCAACGGAATTGCGGTCGCTGCGTCCTCCCTTTCCTGAGCAGCCTCTCTTCTCTCCCTGCAGGGCTGAAGATGCTGACCAACCAGAAGAAAGGGAATTACTACGGCCTTGTGGCCGGCTGGCCCATGAAGCGACGTCGGCGCCTGGGCATCTACCTGCTGCACAGAGCGATGCAGATCTTCTTGGCGGAGGGAGAGCGGCAGCTGCGTCCCGCCGACATCCAGCCCGGCCAGTGACGCGGGGCCGCCCACCGGGTTCTCCTTCGTCTCGGCACAGCCAGGGGCCCGGCCCTGCGGGTCAGTGTGATTTCTCTCATCTGCACATAGTCACCCGGGATGTCTCCGTTTGGACTTGCTTGCGATGAGGCTACACTGGAGTAAATAGGGATGAAGAATGTGGAACCGCAAGCCACTGGATCCCTTCTGCTGAGGGATGGAGAATCAGTGTTTGGAAGCGATTGCCTGGGAGTTATAGAGCCAGTCTGGGGCTGGTGCCCTTCAGAGAAGGGGTGAACGTTGGGCAGAAGCGTTCCTTAATTGCTGTTTGCCTTCTTTCCACCCCACCTTCACCTCTCTCTCTAGAATTGCAGTCCTCACAGCGCAGGTAGGAATTGTGCTGCCCGTGGGTCTCACGTGGTCCTTCAACATGCCTTGTGTAGCCCTGGGCCAGTTTAAAAAAAAAAAATCAGCCTCCAAATGGAGAATTCCCTGAAACCTTTAAAGGGAAAGCTTTCCTCTCCTCTACCTCAAACTGAGAGTGTCTGTTTAGTTACTTCCAGCTGTGGGGAAAAAAAGGTGGGTGCAGTCTGCGGGGGACATGAAAAGGGGCTGGGTTTGGTCTTCAGACCCTCCACAGCTGCCCCCTGTACCCACCTTAGCAGGAATGACCCCCAAGCATTCTGAAGTAGAATATTTGAGTGTCTTACTGAAACCATCTCTGTCACATTCCACCCAGACTGTGAGGAATTCTGGAACTCTGTATTTTAAAAGCTTTCCTGTGGCCCCCATCCGTTTATTTTTTATCGGAAAGGAATGGGTACAGGAGTGGCATTTTTACACAGGTCCCTCTGTGTTCTCATCTCTTGCGCCTTGGCTGCAGAATACTGTTTTTGAAAACACTTTTATATGTTGCGTCGTAGTGAGAACTTGTGGGGTTTTATTTTTTATGTTTTTATACTCTTAGAATATTTTTGCACTTTTCTATTCAGCAGTTTTCCCTGTGGAATCAGTAATATTAAACAAGTTTGCTTGGATCCGGCTGAGGCCCTTGACTCCATCACAGGTACCCTGGTTTCATGTCGATTCTGAGATTTTTACCCAGGGAAAACGTGGGAGGCCTAATCTCTGGGCATGTGACTCAGGTTGGTTGCAGCAGGTGGAAGTGAAATCGCAATCCAAAACAGATGACTTTTTTCACCCCGCTTTAAAAAAAAAAATTGGCTGCCTTTCTATATCGTAGTTACTGATCCGTAACTTGTAGTCACGGAATGGTAAGCCGTAGTCACGGAAGTGTAACCAGTAGTCAGTCATCCATAACTCATAGTTGCAGATCCGTAACCCTTCCCGCCCCCCCCCCATCCGTTGTTGGGTTTATTCAGGAGAGGTTTGCTTCTGCCTTCGTCTGAGGTTGAGAGAGAGTCTGACTCATCTCAGGTCACCCCAGTGGGTTTCCACGGTTGAAGTGGGGAGGGATTTGAATTCTGGTCTCCCAGAGTCCGGTCCAGCACTCAGAATATGCCATTCTGGCTCTCGGCAAGCACTTTAAGCTACACGATATTAGTATTTTGGCTTGAGCTGCCATTTTCCCGTGGCCCTGCCTGCCACTGGAATGTGGTCTCACCACCATCACATAGAACTCCTCCGATACTCAATTCAAGCTGAAAGGAGTCCCCTGCCCTTTCCCATGGGAGAATGAGAGCCAGAGCAGGAAGTCAATATTATCTCTTTAAAAAAAAAAAGCTGCAGCTGGTATACTGACCCTGCAAGTGGAAGCTCTATTTCAATTCAATTAATTAATATCCTTTGGTGGGGAAGAGGCTTTTGAATGCAGGACCAATCCTTGCATTCAAGGAAGCTTATGCCAGATTCATGGCTCTTCTGGGGTCTGTAGCTCTGTCATTTCCAGTCACCCCTCTACTTGTTTGGGGACATTTGGGGGCTGTTTCAAGGTTGACAACTTACCTCCCTGGACTATCTTCTACCCTGCAGCGACGGCACTCTCTTTCGTTAGTGTGCATTCCATGAAATGGCTGCGTCTGTTGAGAATATACTTCTTTATTTGAGAAGAATCCAGACAGAATAACAGTTGTACAGTCCACTTTCATCGTCCAGCACATGGGATACGCAGTCCTTAATAATATTATTATTTTAATTCCCAGCAATAAAACTGCAAAGAAACATGTGATATGGTTACGATTTCGAGTGAATTAACAATCATCTAGGGATATGATTTAAAATGTCAGAATGCTTCTTTTGCAATTTCGCATTCCTGCTAACCAGTTCTGTATGCGATTTGGGAGGGGTGGAAGGTAAAGAGAGATGAGGGCACATCTTGGGGGTCCCAGAATGAACAGACAAAATGGTGCCAAACCCTAAAGGCTGGATGTGAACCCTGCCACCTTGAATTACAAGTTTTCCACCCTCCATGCCCTCAACAGAAGCCTTCACTGAGCCCAGGACCTCCAGATGTGTTGGGACTACAACTCCTGTCAGGCCTGTAGGGCCCCGGGTTGGAGAAAGTTGCTCCCTTTTAGTGAATTTTAGTGAAATCAACATGATACCAACCTGTTTCATAACTGTTTAAAAAGCAGGAAGAAATTGCCTCAGCATTGGTTAAAATTACATAAAGGTACACAGGTTTTTAGTGTGCTTAAACTAGGACAGCCATGTCTTTATGGGTTCCATCTAAGAGTTCCCCTGCATATATCAGGATGAGATTGTTAACTGTGCAAAAGAAGAGAATTTTAGATGAAGCTCCTTATCCTAAGATGTTAGGATGGGGGAAACCTGCTGTCTTTCAAATTTCAAACTGCAGGGGAATCTCTACCCTTGTGTGGTTTTTCCCAATTCAGTGGCTTGCAGATGGTTTGAACGGCCGCCATCCCTGGTTACAAAAGATGCTTGCCTTCCATAACTTCGAAAGGCCACCGGATTGAAAATGCCTGTTCTAATTGGCATGGAATCTTTTACAAATATCATTTTAGGAGGAGAAAAAAAAAGTAAAAAAGAAACAACAACCATTCGAGGAATCAAAATTCATCCTAGGTGGTATATAAGTCTTGTTAATGTTTCTTTATGGATAGGAAGGGCAGCGAGGATTGGAACAGCCCAACAAGAAGAAATGATACAGTAGAAAATAAAAATCTACGGGTGCTGCTTGGTTATGATGACCACATTCTCTCCAGATCCCAGTGCCGACATTCAGAGATGGTGTCTTTTACCCTGCAGTGCTCTTGGTGCTGGCCCAGTTTTTCCAAAAAATTATTTACACGCTACAGAGGAGACCACAAGGAATAGCCGAGGCCGTCTCCTCGCACCCAGCAGACTCCAGAATCTTAGCCTCTCCAGGGAAAGAGGAACTGGATGTTTGCAGAAGATGTGGCAAGAAAGCAAGTGGCCAGGACAGGGATCTGGTGGATTAATAGTGCTGGAAAAGAGCCCGTCCGGCCCTTAGAGGTCAATAGCTTACAGCTCAGGAACAGCTTACAGAACCCAAAATGTTGTTTTCAGGGTGCAGGGGGCAATCTGACAGTCTAACCAAGACTCATTTAGGAAACAGCGTCGTCAGCCAGCTACAGTACCTTCTCATTTCTTTCTCCCAGATTTGACCAAAATGGAGCATCACTCGACCAGCCGTGATGGAGTCACAAGATTTCCAGGAGCAAGCAGGGAGGTTTTCAGAGTACAACGTCCAGCTTGGCTTAACTCGGGACTCCCGCTGTCTTCTGTCCCTTCTGGGGTCCGATCTGTCCCAGCTCGGGCCCCCCCCCAAATGGAGAAGGGGGTCACTATCTCAGCCTGGTCAAGGAAGGGAGATGCATAGAGGGGCCCACTGGGCATTCTCCTTTGATCTCCACCAGTCCCGCGCCAAGGGAAGAAAGCAGGGACGCAGCCGAGGGTCAACCTCACCCACCTCTCTCTGACCCACCCAGGGCCGGAGGTGAGAAATGAATGAGGATGCTGGAAACAACAGGAAAGCTCACTCCAGGGCAGAGTGTGCCATCCAACCTCTCTGGATGTTCCCTTTGCTGTCCTGTCTCAGAGCTCAGTGTCCGGCAGACTCTCTTTGGCCCCCTCTGCTGCTTTTTGGGGAGGAAAAGAGCTTTCCCCTCCTCTCCTCAAAGTGGGACAAGCTCCGCCGTTACGTGCCCCCCAAAACCGGACTGTCCCTCTTTCTGCAGAAGCAGCAATGCAAGCAGGCTTCTCGTTCGGCGTGCGTGGTCTCCATTCTGGACGGCGCTATTTCTTCTCAGCTTCCGGATCCTGCTCTGCAGCCGAAATCGCCTCAGGCTCCCACAGCAAGAATTCGTGCAGGAGGGTGTTGACCGTCTCGGGACACTCCAGCATCACCATGTGGCTTCCCTCGTCAATCACCTTCAGGAACGCGATCAACAAAATCTGGGGAGGGATGGGAGAAAGTGGAAGGAAGGAAGAGAAAACGGGACATTTTAACAGCAGCTGAGAAACTAGGATGATGGAGGATTAAATGGGTGAAGCACCCAGGCTCGCTCTCCAACATTTCACTATGGTGGTTGTTTTTTTAATAAAAGAAATTGGTAAGCCACTTGTAGTTCCAAACTAGGGGAAGATGGGATATAAGTATTATTACGGTGGTGGAGAAAGTGCTCTTCAATGCATTTGAGTCCCGTTCACTTAAAGCACACATTAATACAAGGAACAGTTAGGAGGAACGTACAATCTGCGGGCAAACTATACTATTCGGGATCCGTACCTCAGCCATCCGCTGATCCTCCTCCACGGGGACAAATTTGTCGTGCATTCCATGAACCAACAGCACTGGGACCGTGAGCTCAGCATGGTAGACCTCGTCTCCTTCAGGCCAGTACTGGCCACCCATCATGGCTCTCAGGACAAAGGAAGAGACGTTGAACGCATTTCCTTCCTTCAGCAGCTGCTTCTCCTTGGCACCTTGGCGAGCAAAACCAGCCCTGCAAGGGAGGACGGGTGCAAAATCAAACGGAAAAGAAGAAATGCAAGAATCAGATGGGTTTAGATTTCAAAGGAAATCCTTCCCCCACCTCTCCCAAGGCCCACATTCCTGTGCCCTGTTTTTAATTAGATGTAAGCTGTCCTGGATCATGTATAAGAGGGTCCCACGAAGAAGGCCCTGTCTCTGAGCGCAAGGTGCAGGATTGCAAAGCCCCCTCCCCAGCGATGTCCCCCTCGCCCCGCTGTTTCCTCTCCCTCCATCTCTCTCACCAGCCTCCCATTCCCTCCTGGGTGAGGGAAGGGCTTGGCTACTCACTTGAGGAAGCTCCAGGCCAAACAGGGCGAGAAGCACCGCAGGACGCAAGTGGGCATGTTGAAGATGGAGCAGAAGCTGGGTTCCAGGGCGGTGGGACCGCCCCCGTTAATCATGATGACCTTGTGGACCAGATCCGGGTACTCGTGAGCCAAGAAAGTGCAAAAGGAGACTCTGCGTGGAGGATGAAAGGGACCGGCTAGCTAAAAGCACAACTCCACCCCAAGAAAAGATATTTAACCTATGAGAACCAGGACATGGGTAGCTGAGCAGATTTGGAGCTTGGCCGTCGTGGCAAAGAGCAGACAAGCCCGGAGAGGCAGCCGCAGTTTGCTTTTGCCTGGACTTCCTGGGAAGGGCAAATTTCTGCCCCCTCCTCTCGTCTCCTTCCAGATGAATCAACTGAGACCAAACTACTTTTGCACTCCAGTCTGAAGCAACTGGAGAAAGCTGAGAACAAAGGAAGAAAGTGAGAGGAGGAGAGAGAAACCGGGACATTCTAAAAGCAGCTGGAAAAGTGGAATTAACTGGAACTCTCCTTGCCAGATCGTAGAATCCTAGCCCAACGAAAGCCCTTCTGAGAGAGGACCGTCCTACTTCTGTTTAAAGGTCCCCAAAGAAGGACCGTCTGCACCCCCTCTCTCCGAGGCCGTCCGTTCCACTTTCAAACAGCTCGTACAGTCAAGGAATTCTTCCTAATGTTCTCCTTAACCCTCTACAGTCCCCCTCAAAATGGCGACAGGAAGTGATCCTGCTGCCATTTTGAGAGGGGCTGTAAGGGAAAACGGAGGGATCGGGGCCCGCTAGTGGGAGCGGCGCAGCCTGCCGGCAGGATCCCACCCTTGATCTATACAGAATCCCAACAGTGGGGGAGCGGAACAAAGCAGGAAAATGAGAGAGACGGGGGTGAGACCCCCCTCTTCTCCTACCCATACGAGTGTCCGATGAGGATGTTCCTCTTCTTGGCGTAGCGCTTGAAGACGGCCCGCATGTCTTCCGCCAAGGCGTAGAAGGTGTAGGCGGCCGCGATCTGCGGGGCCGAGCTCGCCCCGTGGCCAGCGAGGTCGGGGGCCACCACCTCGTAGCCCAGCTTGGCAAAGAAGTCCAGCTGTTCCTTCCAGATGTCCAGGGAGCCCCCCACGCCGTGGATGAAGAACAAGGCCACGTCGCCGTGGGTCCCCTTGCAGCTGGTGATGGCCTTCGTGCAGTCAACGTTGATGACTTTCTTCGGCTTCCGCTTGCGGCGTTTGGCGGGGGGAACGGCGGAGGCAGAGGCGTTGGGCGAGGGGGCCGGCGTGACGTTGCCCTCCGAAACTTCCAGCTCCACGTTGCCGCCGGGCTCGGCACCGTCCTGGACGTGGAGGAGATCCGAACGCACGGCGTCGCTCAGGTTCTCGATGACCATCTGCCCGTTGCGGTAGACGGTGATCCGGCGTTTGCAGCGGACTGCCCCGGCTTTTCGGGGCGCCCCTGCCGTCGTCGTCTCCTCCTCTGCCGCCACCGCCTCTGCCGGGCGGGCGGGGGCAACATGCTTCACCCTCAGGACTCGCCCGGGCTTCACTTCCACAAAGCTAAAGCCGTCGCTGGACTCGACGCTCTCGAGGGGGCCCACCGCGTTGGGCGACTTGCCCATCAGGCAGCAAAGCAGCCCGTCGGCAATGGTCGTCAGCATTGCGATTCCTGTAGCCGAGGAGAGAGAGAGAGACCGGCAGCCGTCAGTCACGGGCAGCTCAGGTGGAGAGGGGCCTGAAAGACAGCGTGTCTCCCATCACAAGGGGAAACTAGACGATAATTACCCCACCAGCCAGGGATGGGGGCCAGGCGAGAAAAGTCATCAGCTGTGTTCCAGGGTGGCCACAAAAATACCGGCCCGTTTTACATACCTCCCAAATTTTCGTGGGTGGAAACGAGGGCGCGTGTGGCCCCAGAGCATCCGAGTCCGGTCAAGATGGGGAAAAAGACCAACTAAGGTTGTGCAGCGCCAAAATACCATACCCTCCAACCTTTCACAGAGGAGAACCAGGACACGCAACATCGGAGTGTGGTCCAGACGACAAAAGCAATTAGCGAGGAAGAGCGGACAAACTGGGAGAGGCTGCAGCCTTTCGGTTTTCCTTGAGCAAACTGGGAAGGGCAAGACTCCGTCTTTTTCCTTCTGCTGAGCTGAGTGCAAATTACTGTCACGCTCTGAACTCAGTTTGCAGCAAGTCTGCACCTAGTAAGCTAGGGCCAAAGGGGGAAAGCGAGAGGAGGAGGAGAAAGAAACTGGGGCATTTTAAAACCAGCTGAAAAAATGGGGAGACGGAGGATTATTTGGGACAGTTGGAGGGTATAATTTCAGCTCTGAACCCTTTTTGTTGTTTGTTTTATATATTTATTCCAATTCTTTATGTCATTTGTACCTTGCCTTTCTCTCATCGAGCTCCTCATCTGTGTAACTTCCAGGTGGAAACGCAAAACCTTTGCTGGGCCCTCTCCCTGCAAACTGCAAATGGGAGCAGGGGTTGAGAGAAAGTGGAAGATCCTCACACCCCCATCTCTGTGCTGACTGCATGTTTGCCGCTTTAAAAAGTGGATGCGTCGGCAGTGAATTATTGACTGGAGTTTGGACGAGGGAGAGGCAGAAGAGAACACTTGGAAGATGCTCTGGGCAGAATGGTGGCAGAAAGAAAGAGACCGATATATATGGAAAATATTTCAGCTTGTGCCTCCTTCAGTTGCTGAAGATAAGACTGAACTGCATCCAGGGAGGACAGTTTTTAGGAGCACCTGTAATACTTTAAGAATCAAACCCGTCAGGGCTAGGAACGTGGTTCAGGACCCCGGCTGAACCTGCTGTGTGGATGACAAGGCAGCCGAGAAAGGCCAGACTTCCCGGAGACATCCTCATTTAATTAAGAAGGTTGTTGGCCCAATTAGAGTGCAGATGATTTGATAAAATGGCAGGAGGAGGGAAGAGGAGGAAGGGGAGATTTGAAATCCCTGGATTCTGCAGCGGAGACAGCAAAAGGGGGAAAGAAAGGTTGCCCTCTGTCTCACTGGGAGGCGCTCCTCCGCCTTTAAGAAACGCCGGGCGGGCACGGCTTTGGCCCCGTCACCGTGTCTTCCTAATGGTAACACGCAGCTGTTCTCCTCTGAGCCCTTGTCGGATTAGTACCACGTTCAAAAAATGAAGCAGACTTGTAGTACCTTAAAAGACCGATTTATTACGCTAGAATCTTTAAGCAGCCTCGTGGTTATAGCCAGCATGAAATGTTGATTATGACTCTAGAGACCAGGTTCTGAATTCCCCCCTTGGCCACGGAAGCCCACCCGATGCCGCCGGGCAAGTCACACTCTCTCAGCCTTGTAGGACAGCAATAAAAACCCTACGATAGGGTCACCTTAGGGACCTGAAGGTACAGAACAACAACAAAGTCCAAATCAAGCCCGAACTTTCCCTCGAAGCCAAACGGAGGTTGTACTTTGGACGTATCGTGGGATGACGCGATTTGCTGGAAAAGACAAGAATGTTTGTTAAAGCGGAAGACAGTGGTTCTCGGTAAAGTGGGAGGCAGGCAGGAAGGAAGCCGGCGCTGCAGGTTGACCGACTTCACCAGGTTAAATTCTGGTCTCCGACAGCACCCCTGAAAGAGGCCCCGGAGGGCACGAACGGCCAGGGACGGGTGCTCGCGGAGGGAGACAAAATGGCCACCAGCGGGCCCAGGCGGCTTTCATCGACGCCTCTCGACGGTGCTCTTTTTTTTTTTTTTAGATGGAGGGAAAATTAAATGAAACCTGAAGAATGCCAGGGAGACCTTTGTGAAAGGAGGAAAGGAGAGATGCTGGTAACCATAGCAACCGCAGAGCAGAACCGGGTACCGCGGCCGGGCGGAGAACAGAGCGCCGGTTTCGTAACGGTGCGCCGGGCCACCGAGCGAGAGAGAAAGCGCGTCGCGTAAGGTTTCCTCACGTCCCCCCCCGTCCCCCCGCTGGGTCAGGCGGGTCTCGTGTAAGCCTAGGGGAGACGGACCGCCCGGCCGGAGCCCGAGGCCCGGGAGGGAAGCCTGCGGATGAGGGATCGGGGTCGGCTGGGTTGCCGGCGAGCTTTCCAGAAGGCCCGGGATGGATGGTGAGGGAGAAGCGCTCTCGTTCGGACAGGCGCCGGTTCCCCTTCTCTCCCGTCAGGGCTGATGGCTCCCATTTCAGGCCGGAGCTGGGGGGGGGGTGAATCCGCTCCAAATTTTAGTTTGACCTTGTCTTAATTCAAGATCTCTTTCGACAATTTTAGAGGCGTTGCGTCGCTTCCGTTCTGCGCCGCCCTGAGATGCTTTAAAAAATAACTATATATTTCTATCCTGCCCTCTATCCAAGCGTCTCAGGGCGGCGCAGAATGGAGCCAACGCGAGACCTGTGTAAAATTGTTGAATGAGACCTTGAATTAAGACAAGGGCATTTAAAACTAGTGGAAAAGAGTTCTGAAAGAGGACAAGGGGCCAACTCCTCCCCGCTCCGCCAAAGCCAAAGGTCGCCCACCCCAAACACACCCCAAGCCCACCCCTCTTGCAATGGCAACGGAGTCCCTGGAGCGAAATGTCCAAGCCCTCAACTCTATTTTGTTCAGCACCTTGGGCAGGTCTCCTTGAAAGCCCGGGGTGAAGCTGAATGCGAATTCACCATCCCCGCAAACACTGAAGCCACCGGCTGCCGCGTTTCTGATCCAGAGCAGAGGAGGAGGCCCCCCCGCGCGTGCCTCCGTTTGCCCTGAGCTCCACCCCTCCGGCTGTCTTGTCGGTGAGACAGGACGCTCGATTCTCCTCTTTCGTGGCCCACTGAGAAATGCCTCTTTCGTGGGGCTCTGCTTCAAACCTCTCTTTAAAGGCCTCTAAAGAAAGAAATTCCGTGACCCTCTAAGGACGTCAACCAGCAAAGCCTGCTGAGAGAGTGTGACTTGCCCGACGTCGCCCGATGCGTTTCTACTCTTTTCCAAACCTGCTTTATTGAACGGCGCCTCTGCTGCAGGCAGTACATTGGAACCCAGCGGTGCTGGCCCCATTCTGGTTCTGAATGCATTCCGGAACGTTCTGTCTGATGCAAATGACAGGCAGAGGAGTGGGTGGAAGGAGGGGAAGCAGAGAGGGAAAAACGGGGGCAATGCAGAAATACTTTCTGTGCCGAACATGCTGCTTTCTGTACACACGCGCGCACACACAAAACCATCACATTTTGTGGGTGGTAGTCCTAAACTGTGAATAGTCTTTGAAAACGGCACAACTCTCAAGGTTTATCTCACAGCAGAAAGAGAATAGCTAAAATTACTCATTGCATCCTCAGGAACGGCATCCCTCATCTACACCTGGAAAATTTTAGAAAAGAAATGCACAGTTTATTGGAAGTGGATCTCGGAGGCTGGACTGCTATTTCTTGGGAGTGCTTCAATGGCGCGCTCCTGCATGGCAGAATGGGGTTGGACTAGATGGCCCCTGGGGTCCCCGTCAGCTCTCAAATTCTATGAATCCACATATTTCCTGCCTGCAAAATTGGTCTTTTTTAAAAAAAAAAATCTAAAGGCAAGATTGAAAGTGTCCAGGCTGTTGATTTTGCCAGTGGATTAATCCCCCTGGGAACAGAATCTTATTTGTCTCCTTTGTAAGCTTCTGGTTCCAAAAAATTCTCATTGAAATTCAGGGTGCCAAAGAGAGAAATTGCGTCTCCTTCTGCCAAACACCCGCCCACCCAGCCTGGCTCCGTTCCTCCCTCATCTTTTAAACGCCCGCGAGCAGCAGTCAGGAAGAGAGAGACAGAAAGGAAAAAAGGAGGGGGGAAAAAAGGCATGACTTGACCTACTTTGAGAGGAGGAGGCTTGGGTTTTATATAACCGAACTTCAGCGGGGGACCGGCGGGTGGGGGGAAGGAGGCGAGGCTCGCTGAGCGCCGGGAACCGGGAGGCCTCGGGGTGGCTCTGGCTGCACTGTGGCAGCCACAGGCAGGCAGAGCGGGTGCAGAAGGGGAAAGAGGAGCCGGCTGGGCTCGGGGCCGTATTTGGAAAAAAACAAAACAAAACCACAGATCCTGGAATTGCTGCAAAACAGCTGGATTTCCCACCCATCGCCCCAAAATACCGAGGCTCCGCCACTTCTGACTTCTCTTACCGGCTTCCTTCCAGTAAGGGTTTGTGGCTCCGTGTCAGCGGGGTGGTGAATCCGAACCGGGTTTTGGCTGCCTTTGGTTTCCGAGGGAGAGAAGAGCAGCTCCCAGCGGCTAACGAGAGACCCTTCTTCCCCGTTGCGTTGCCCTGGCCTCCGAGAGAGACCAGCTAGACACGGCTCCGTCGTGCCCGGGCCTCCGGCCATTGAGGCGAATCCCCTCGTCCACGCTGCAGCCGTCGGAACGTGGACCAGGAAGGAGAGCAACCCAGGAACCGCCGGACTTCACTCCCACCACACTCCTTCTCCTTGTGCGTTGGGTCTCCTGGAGATGGTAGGCCTGGGGACCAAGGAACTGCCACGCTGATTGACTCTGAGCTGCTCAGGGAACGTCTGAGGCCGAAGGGCAGGGTAGAAACACGCTGGATACACGAATAGGCTCCAGAGATGCTCTCCAAGGTACTGAACCTGTCCCGGACCTGGATTCAGCACCCTGGAGGAGGTCTTGCCAGCCTGCACGAAAACATGGATTCCCTGGCCTGCTGCCCCTTTCTAACCTTCCTAAGAACCCACAACTTAGCACCCCGATCACCCAGAACGTCAGAGTTTAGGGTCTCCAGGTCCAAAAATTTCCCTCCTGGCATGAGGGAAAGGGATGAAGCACCACATTTTGAGACCAAGGAGGGTCATTCAAAGCAACAGCACTCCTGGGCGTGCATCCCCATCGCCGTTATTAAACTTTCTTTATACTCTGCTTTTTTCCTAGGTTGGGACTCAAAGCGGCTTGCGACAATGAAAAAGACATAGTTAAAAACCCCAGAATACCGAAGTTAAGACACAGTTAAACAGTCAAAAAAGAATTAAAGCTGGAATACGTATTTAAAAACTCTCACGCCCGCATCAGCGACACAGTGAACGGTATCCAGCGTGTCCTATCCGACAGGCCGCGTACAGTCGCGCGTCGAACGCCTGTCAGGAAAAACCGAAGTCTTCCCTTAATCGTGGAGAGGCAGTCGGGGGGGTCGTGGCCCGGCTGTTCCAGGTCGCCCGGTGGTTCTGCCGCCCCCTCGCCGGGGCTTTTCTGGTGGCGCCCGGGGGACTTGGCCGGCTTGTGGCTGCTTGTCAGCGTCAGCCTCAGGGGGCACGTTCCAAAAGCTCTCAAGCAGGGCCCCGGGCCAGGCAGAGCGGGCTCGGCGGGTTTCTTATCTCAAAGCCACGTCTGAGCCCTCCCTGAGAAACAGAGAGATGCTCTTTCAGGTTGTTTTGGATTTAGGGTCGCAGGGGTTGAAACTCAACGCTGAGTGACGGAACACGCTGAAGAACTCCAAAAAACCATCAACCTGTGCTTTAGAGGTTACAGCAGAGCTGTTGATGAGGAATTATGTTTTTCCCCCAAGGAAATGAGCATGCCATCAAACTGCATCTTCTCTGTTTTGTGAGCCATGCAGGGCGGTTTCTCCTCTGTGGCTGCTTCTGGCCCGTGGGATGCCAGGGTTGGGGGCCACGTACCTTGTAAAAAGACCCTCCAGATTTTTTTTTTCCATTTTGCAAATCTATACCCCGTTCTCTTCTTCAAAAGCCCCAGTTCTCCAGAACAGGGATGGAGAAAACTCGTCAAAATGATGCTCAAAATTCCACAACAAAGACTTTTACCATATAAAGAGTGGGAAAATGCCCAGTGTCCAAGCTGGGTTTGGTAAAGGAAGAGGCACTAAGAACCGTATTGAAACACACATTGGATAACGGAGGGCACCAAAGAATTCCAAAAGAAAATCAGCTTGTGCTTTACGGAGCCTTTACAAAGCCTTTGATCGTGCAGGTCGTGGAAATCTATGGCTCTCTCTTAAAGAAATGGCCGAGCCACGACATTGGATTGTCGCAATGCTACCAACAGGACAGAATACAGGGAAACAGAAGGGCTTCCCGTCGGCAAGGCTGCATTTTGTCACCCTATCTAATTTATATGCAGAACATATCATGACAGAAAGAAGGATTAGACTCGGAGGAAAGAGGCATGAAAGCTGCGGGGCTGGTCGATCCGTCCTGCTCCTCGGGGAGGCGGTGAGTCTATAAACAGAAAGGGCAAAGTTGATATTGCCCTTGATATTGGCAAAGTTTTAATGTGTGGCTGTGGTCCCTTTTAAACCCTGCAATAAACCAGGGTAAGACTGAATTTTGCTTCTGCCGAGGACGCTTGTCTCCGTATCCATTTTTTCTCGCTCGGCCACTTTGCAGACGCTGCAGAATCTGCTCCCTTTTGGACAGACACAATCAATTATTCATAGCTGGCCCTTCTTCAGGAGATTCAGAGGGCCTGATTTTTCTCCAATCTTGCCAATGCTGTCTGGCAGCAGAGAATATTCTTTCCTAGATCAATCTGCGGAGCCCAGGCCTTCCTTCCTGGAGGAGCTGGGGGGTGTTGCGTCTCCCATCCATAGGCCCACCAGGCCTGACCCTGCTTCCCACCCCAGATCAGACACCACTGGGAACATAAGGGAATCACTGTAAGGGGATCAGGTCCTTGCTCTGTCTACCCCCGTGCTGTCAACCAAGACTAGAGAGATCGAGCGAAGCGATGGCACCACCCTATTCTGCTTTGGTCAGACCCCGCCTGGAGTAACCCAGTGTCCAGTTCTGGGCACCACAAATTCAATGGATATGGAGGGTGTCCAAAGGAGGCCTGGAAACCATGAAGCTCTCTCAGGAGGGACTTAGGGAGCTGGGGATGTTTAGCTTGGAGAAGAGAAGGTTAAGGTATGATAGCTGTGTTTAAATGTTTGAATGGAGGTCATCGGGAGGATGGAGCAAGCTTGTTTTCTGCTGCTCCAGAGACTAGGACGTGGAGCAATGGTGTCAAACTCCAGGAAAAGAGATTCCACTTAAACCTTAGGAGGAACTTCTTGACAGTAAGAGCTGTTTGACAGTGACATAAGCTTCTGCTTCGGGGGTGTGGGGGAGTCTCCTCCTTTGGAGGTTTTTAAACAGAGGCTGGGTGGCCATCTGTCAAAAGGAGGGCTTGGATTGTTTATTCCTGCATGGCAGAAGGGGGCTGGACTGGATGGCCCTAGGGATCCCTTCCCTCCTGGGGGACCTTCCAAAAACAAACCAGTCCTGGCCCTGCCTAGCTTCCAAAATCGGACAAGAGACGGGGCGCATTGCGAGGGGTGCATTTTGGAGAGGCGCCCAGGGCAGGGGCGCTGTGGGAAGGCTCCCCGCCGAAACAGCTCCCGGTGGGCAGGGGCACATGCCAGTTCAGTTTCCAGGCCAACCGCGGAGGAGGGAAGGGGCACTCCGTCACTGCCGGCCCGCCAGCCAGCTCATTTGCCCGCGTGCCATTCCAGGTTGCCTAGCACTCAAACCGTGCATTGTTAAGGGAGCTCTTTCATAGGGCAAAAACACCCTCAAGGCGGTAGGTTCTGTCCGATCTTGGAAACTAAGCGGGGCCGGGTCTGGTTAGTACTTGGATGAGAGACCTCTAAAGAAGCCCGTAGGGCTATACAGTCAACGCCCCAATTTGCTGGTTTCACTTTCATGGATCTGACTATTTGCAAGTTTCGCCCACTCCTTCCCCTCTCCGCCTCGGGCACTTCTGAAGGAACCGTCCCTCTCGGCAGCTCCGCGACCAGGCCACGGAGCCCTTTAAAAACCCGCCTCTGTTCCTCCTCTGCCAGCCGCTGCTTGGCCAGCCGAGGACGGATTGCAGCCCTGTTTCTCAGAACCACAAACCCTCTCCCGATGCCCCCACACGCAAGGAAGGGGATGGGCAAGAGGGAGGAAATGTAGGGTCTCCAAGCTGACCCACCTTGGAGCAGGGGCTGGATGGCCAGAATCTGTCCGGGGGGGGGCTTTGACGGTGTCTCCCTGTGTGGCCGAAGGGGTTGGACCGGATGGCCCCTGGGGGTCTCTCTTCCAGCTCTGTGATTCTATGATTCTGTCCCTTCGGATATTTAGAAGGTTGTCACGTCCCCTCTCAGTGTTCTCTTCTCTGTGTTAAACAGACACAGCTCCCTCAGTTATCTCCCATAAGGCTTGGGTTCCAAACCTTTGACCGTCTCCGTTGCCCTCCTCTGGACACCTTCCAGTTTGTCAATATCCCTCTTGAACTAAGGTCCCCTGAGATGGACAAAGGACTTCACGTGAGGTCTGACCAAAGCATCACTGCTCCCCTTGATCTCTCTATCTCTGTTTCTTCACCTGGCCTACCTCACAGGGTGGTTGTGACAATGACATGGGAAAGAGGAGAGATCTGTACACAGCACTGAACCTCCTTAGTTGCAAAAAAAAAAAAAATCAGTTATCAGCAAATAGTTTCAGATTTCTTGTTGTTGCACGCCTTCCAGTCGTTTCCTAAGGTGGAATTATCCTGGGGTTTTCTTGGCAAGATTTGTTCAGAGGGGGTTTGCCATGGCCGTCCTCTGAGGCTGAGAGTGTGTGAGCTGCCCAAGGTCACCCAGTGGGTTTTGATGGCCTTGGAATGATTTGAACGCTGCTTTCCAGAATCATAGTCCCACCACACCAAGCTAGCTCTATGCGTCCCCCTCAAAGAAATCATTGTTTTATATATTTTGAAATATTTGGAATTATTGGGTACGTACATTTCAAACCACGGAGTGCTTTTATTTCCCCTAAAACTGAAACCTGGGCTCTTTCAGTAGGAGTAGGGGAGAATTATATATATTTGGATAATGGCTAAATAAATCAATAAAGGGAACATTGGTGGTTTTCTGCTCCTATCCAAAAGGCACAGTGTCTGGTAATAGCAAATCTCCCTTTGAGATTGGTCTGGTCCGGTCAGCTTTGGCCTCAGATTATCCTATGAGCAAATTTTCGACCCTTGCACAACGTTGGCCCCAAAATAGCCAATTAATTACCCAATAAGTGATGGAGAGGGAAGCCACGGTGGCCACATCCTCTTGACCTTGCTTGCATGTTCCTCCTTCGCAGCCCTGTGCCTTTGGAGGGGAGGGAGTGCGAATGACAGGAGAATACAATTTCGCTGTGGTTCTCCTGGTGGATTCAGCTATGCTTGCTTGCAATGGCTTCCACCAGTGCAAGCCATCGGAAAACGCAGCCTGCTTTTTCAATTGCATAAACACACACGCACATACAAAAAAACCCTTCCACTTCCTAGACCCTCCTTCCCACGCCAGTGTCAAGGAAAGAAATCCCACCATTGCAAAACACAAAGGAGAACCCAAGCCTGTTTCTCCGCTCCTTTCTTCTTGCAAATCCTCTTTATAAAATCCCGGCTGAGCTCCCTCCCTGAGTAACCTCCCTCTCATTCCGCCTCTTAGCCGCGTTCCTGGACATTTTACCCTTCCCTTCTCCCCTGCGCATGTAATGCAAGCACCAATGTGCCTCCCACCCTACGGGACCCCCCCCAGGACAGAAATGCCCTTCCTCAAATCCAGGTCTCCAAGCCAAGAGGCTCTCTCCTCACCTCATTGAGGTCTCCCAGCGGCCTGTCCGCTCATCGGGAAGCCAAAGATGCTGTGGAGGAGAAGGAAGGAGCCAGAAGACAAACGCAGTACGTCCTTGGAAAGCTCAGCAAAGCTCCTCTGGGCTGCCCATACCTCTGCTTCTCCGAAATGCGCCTTGCTTTCACCCTTCCTCTCTGATGCAGGAGAGATGGACCTGGGCGGCCGGAGAGGGTGAGAGACGGAGGAGGAGATCAAGAAGGCAGAGTTATTTTCCGCCCTTGGGTTCACGCGCCAGCCGCTCGCCAAAAGCCTGGCACATTAATCTCTCTCTCTCTCTCCTTGCAGGAACCAGAGCTGAGGAGGAGGAGGGTCTCCGAAGTGATGGACAGATCCAGCAGGCAAATCTCACACCCTCCCCAACCTCTGGCGCTCCTTGGATGTGTCGTAGAATGACAGAAAGAGCGAACGGCTATCAAGGGCCATCCAGTCCAACCCCGTCCCCCAGAGCGAGAACTCTCTCTTTTTTTCCAGCCGGCAGGGATCAAGAGGAGTGATGCTCCCACTCTCTTCTGCTTTGGTCAAACCCCGCCGGGGATGCTGCGTCCAGTTCTGGGCACACAATTCAAGAAGAATATGGACGGGCTGGCGCATATCCAGAGGAGGGTGACCAAAATGGTAGAAGAGCTGGAGACGGTGAAGCCCTACGAGGGGCAGCTTAGGGCGCTGGGGACACACAGCCTGAAGGAGAGAAGGTTCAGAGGCAATATGATAGCCCTATTTAAATATTTGAAGGGATGTCAGCTGGGGGACCAAGCCAGCCTGTTTTTTGCTTATCCAGAGACTAGGACACGGAGCAAACTTCGGGAAAAAGAGATCCCACCTAAACATGAGGAAGAATTTCCTGAAAATCAGAGCAGGTCGACAGTGGAATCTGCTGCTGCCTCCGTGGAGTGTGGTGGAGTCTCCTCCTTTTTTGGAGGGTTTTAAACAGAGGCGGGATGGCCATCTGTCGGAAGTGTTTTGATTCTGTCTTCCTGCCTGGCAGGATGGGGTCGGACTGGATGCCCCTTGGTGTGTCTTCCAGCTCTATGATTCTATGATCTTTTTATCCAGACCTTCCACAAAAAACAAAACAAAACCAGGAGACAACTGACTAAACAACAACAGTGTGGTCATGAGGGCCAAACTTCTGAAAAAGAAAACACAAACTAGGAGAGGCCATGGCTGTTTGCTTTTGCCTGAGCTGACCGGCTCCTTTTGCATTTTGGACTCAGTTTGCAGCCGTTGAAGGACAAAGGGGGAAATAAAAAACAGAGGAGAGAAAAACCAGGGCATTTTAAAAGCAGCTGAAAAAAAGGGATGGCAGAGGATTGAACGGAATTGTCTCTGTGAAACCAGGACGGTGGTAAGGTGTGCGAGAGGGAAAGGGAGAGTCCAACACCCTTTGGAGGGGCCTGTTCCTCTCCGACTGCAGCACCCATCCTCCCCAGCCAGGGTGGCCAGAGAGGGAGAGGTCGCCACTCAAAGCAGCAGGGGTCAGCAGCCCCACTCTGGGTTTTAGTCCAAATTTTAAAAAGCTCTCTCCAAAGAGCTGAAACAGTTTAGTGGGGAGACAGGCTGGATGGCTCCTTGAAAAGTTCAGATGAAAACCCGGAGGGGATTTGTCACTCCACTGACACAGAAGCAGGCATGCTTATTCATGTACCCCAACTTTGTAAAAGAATACTTTTTTATTTTTTTAAGGGAGAATCCAGACTGATGGAAAAGTCCCAGAGTTTGTACCTGTTATTTCCATTTTATACTGGTTTAAAATAAACCGACCTGCTTTAAAAAGCCTCTGATCGTACTGGGAGCTGATAGAAAATATTCTGGGACAAACAAACAAAAAAAATCTGTGTATCTCCAGAATAAATCAGGAATAAAATCTGGGACTTTCCGGTCTGGAGGAGCTGTAAATTATGCTTTAAAAGTGTTTTTAACTGCTTTTTAAACGTGTGCATTAAAAAAAAAAAATGATTGAGCTGCTATAACACAGAAAGGCCACCAGATGGTGGCGGCGTATAAGAAATTCCATCTCTTTCTCTGTTTGTGGGATTTGCTTCCTCCCCTGCAAGGCGGCTGTTTCCACTCATTTCTGCCCCGGCCAAGGCTTGTTGCTTTGCCCCGCTGTCAGCCTTGCCCTGGCCCTCTTCCCCAGAGGAGGCCATGGGGTTCCTTGCCCCCTAAATTTCTGCCACCGGGCTGCCTCCCGAGCCCCGTCTCTGCTTTCTGTTGTTTCCCTCCTGTGCGATTGTGCCATTGTTTCACTGGAAATCAATAAGACCTTGGAGAAAGAGTGCCTGGGGTGGAGAGGAGGTCGCATGTTGAGCCGTTCTGCATGCTGTGATCCCGATCCAGGGAAATTGCTGCTGGTTCTTCCCAAAGACACTCTGTGCATGCTCAGAGGCACCCCTTCTGAGATCATTCCAGAATTAGATTAGTGCTGAGTTCCAGTATAAGTGGATCAATTAAGACTTAATTATTAAAGCCCAAAATTTTCCCTTATGTTGCCTCTCTTTGCTAGACAAAGTTTAACCCAACAGGTAATTTTAATTAGTTATTTCCTGTGTAGCTTGTCCTAAGATATTTTTTTCCAGTTGTCAAAGCCTTACAGAAAAACCCTCTGATCAGGCAGTGAAATTCACCCTTGTGATGAGAGACTCTACACATGCTCAGAGGTACTGCTTTTATTTATTTATTTATTTGCCTTATGCAGGGCTGGTTTTTGGTTTGGTTTGGGTTTTTTTAACTTTTTAAGCTTTGCTTTCTCTTCTCTCCCTCGGAAGGAGAAGGAGGAGGTGGAAGTAGCAGAAAGGCTTCAGTTTGGTGGTGGGAGTTGACTGATGCGATCCTGGACCCATTTTTCTGCAGGATTCGCACAGATCTCCTTGTTTCTCTTCGTGATAAATCTGCCAAAGAGACATTGAGGTGTTTTAGTGCCTACTCTTGGAAAGACAGAGAGGGGGGACACGATTCAGCCGTCTTTAAAATATCTGAAGGGAGGTCACGTTGAAGACGGAGCCAGCTTGTTTTCTGCTGTTCCAGGGACTAGGACATGGAGCAATGGATTCAAAGCGCAAGGAAAGATATTCAGTCTAAATGCTAGGAGGAATTTCTTTACTGTGAGAGCCATTCAACAGTGGAATAGACTGCAACAGAGCATGGAGGAGTCTTTATCTTTGGAGACCTTTAAATAGAGGCTGGATGGGTGTCTTTTGGGAGTGGTTTAACTGTATTATTTCTACATGGTAGAGTGAACAGCCCCTCAGATATCAATCATAGAATCACAGAGTTGGAAGAGACTCCAGGGGCCATCCAGTCCAACCCCTTCTTGCCATGCAGGAAGATACAATTCAAGCGCTCCCTTGGACAGATGGCCATCCGGACTCTCTTTAAAAACCTCCAAAGAAGAAGACTCCAACACACTCCCAGGCAGCCGTGTATTCCACTATTGAACTGCTCTTACCATCATGAAGTTCCTTCTGACGTTTATATGGAATTTCTTTTCCTGAAGTCTGAAGCTGCTGCTCCATGTCCTAGTCTCTGGAGCAGCAGAAAACCGGTTTGCTCCATTCTCCATATGACATCCCTTCAAATATTTAACTATAGCCATCATGTTACTTCTTAACCTTCTCTTCTCCAGGCTAAACATGCCCAACTCCCCAAGGCAATCCTCAAGGTACTGTAGCTTTTCATCATCCCCGATCAGAATGTGTATCTGCGAGTGGCAAAGATTTTTTTTTTCCTGGCATAAAAACAACCCAGCCAGCCAGAAATTGACCCACAAGGAAGCAATATCTGGATTTAAGCCTTCCCCAGATCCTAGCACGCTAAATTCTGCTCATGATGCTGCCTTTCCGACAAGGGCGCAACACTTACATGACGGCAGGCTTCGGGCAGCGGCTGTTTGAGCGTTCGTAGCCCACCAGGCGGTCCAGCGGGATCTGAACTCTTGTGTATTCCAAGCAACAGTTCACTGGCCTGGGTACTGATGGAAGAAGCAGGAGAAAGGAGGGACAAACACTGACTATTTAAATAAAATAAAATAAAAGCAAGGGGAATGTGGAATTGTGACCACCACCACCCCAGAAAGAATCACCCATCTCCCAATTAATTTTTATTGCTTTAAATATTTTGTTAGCTGCCTTGAGTCCCCTTATTGGGAGAAAGACAGAATAAAATAGTAGTAATAATCATAATAATGATGAAGTGGATTCATCAACTTGCTGATATAGAGGAATTAGCGCATTCTAAGAAATGTTTCCAAAAGCAGGGTTTGTGATCCCCGCTGATGAGGGTGGGAAGACCGAGACGAGCCACCCCAGAAATCAGAATGGCCTTGGCTGGAACGGGCGCGCACGCAGCCCTTCCACAAAGGCCAGAAGGCACTGAGACGCTTCGGCATGGGGGAGAACGCAGAGAAAAGGAAGACAACGGGGACTTACTGGGCTGGTCGTGACCTTCGGGCGATTCGGTGGCTGAGAGAGAGAGAAGGGGAGACGTGCAGTTACTTATCTAGTTTGCCTCTCCTGACTTTGCCCCCAGGGTCCCCAAGGGTTTTGCTGAATTCACCCCCCTCCATCCCCTGTCTAATTAATAAGCCGATCACTTAATCAATTAGTTCACTGACTGGCTCATTGATTGCCTAATGAACACATTGCTGCTGCGTGACTTCAAGTCGTTTCCGACTGACGATGACCCAAAGGCAAACCCGTCATGGGATTTTCTTGTTAAAGTTTGTTCGGAGGGGGTTTGCCCTTGCCTTCCTCTGAGGCTGAGAGAGTGTGACCCCCCCCAAGGGTCACGCAGAGGGTTGGCCTAGATGGTGACTTCCCGGAGTACCTCCAGACATGAGGATTCGATCCTAATATCAGCAACTCCATGACTGTATGAATAATAAAGTCAGCCTCCGGTTTATTCCACGTTTAGTAAGCTACACTGAATAAACAGAGAGGACTCGTAGGAACGCACAGTGCTTGTAAGAGCCTTCATATTTAAGGGAGTTTTATGGACGATGGACTGGAAAAGTAATTTGCCCTCTGTTTGCAAGTTCATACCTTCCACCGTTGGCCAAACTGGGACAGTGGGAGGGAAGCAAGTGCTTGCGAAGAGGCAAAATCAATAATAAGCTACCTGCCAGCGTCGAGCCCCCTTCACCCCACTAGTTCTACGTTTCCTGTCTGCTGTTCTACTTAGAAAAGAGGAGCATTTACTCACGGGGGTCCCAGACGGCCAGGGCGGAGGCACCCGTGGCCAGGAGCCAGGCAAAGCCGGCGACGGAGACCTTCATGTTGGCTGGAGGAGGAAGAGCAACGGGCGAAGGCGAAGGCGTCGCTTGTGGTCCCGACGCCCTTGCCTGCTCTTTTATAGGAGGCTTTGCCACCCGTAGGAGGGGCCGGGCCCGCCCCAGGATGCGGAGACGACAGCCTAGAACTGGGTGACTGTGGTTAATTCTTCAGCAGCAACAAACGCGTGTCTCGCAAACGACAGCTGTTCTCCCCACCGATCTGGGTGCTGACTGGGAGGAGGCGATGCCTGAAATAGCTGGGACAGGACGTTGGGAAGCTGACCACTTGGGGAGGGAGACAGCCAAAGAAGACACAACGGTCAAGCCTTTCTTTGGGCTCCTTTCCCCCTTAATCTTAGGAGGTCAGTTCTGTCACGAACCTCTGGGAAGGGGAGCAGAAATCTGAGTTGGAAACAGGGACGTATTTATGGAGCGTTGTTGGCGTTGCGTGCCTCCAAGTCCTTTCTGACTTTGGGCAACCTTTGTCCTCCTCTGAAATACAGCCCTGTTGTTGTTTTTGTAATTTCTGGTCTCGTTTCAAGCATTTATTAAGAGTTAAGTTCAGAACCCAGACAGCGTCCTTGCCAGAACTGGAGATGAGAAATAGTTTCCACTTCCCAGAAGACCTCTCACCGCTGCCAGCCCTCTCCTTCATGCATACCGTTCTCGTGACAAGCTAACCGTCTCCCTGCGTCCCACCGCCCAGACCTCGGAGGGAACAAGGGGGGGAAGGAAGGAAAGCAAAATGGCTGCAGTTGGGCCAAGCTAGACACACGCCGCAGATCGCAATGCGCTCTGACCGTTATTGTTTCCGTGTGCCTCCGAGCCGTTTCCGACTTACGGCAATCCAATCGTGGTTTTTTTCTAGGGCTGAGAGTCACCCGCTGGGTTCCCGTGGCTGAGTAGGGAACTGGACCCTTCCCTCCAGGGCCCTAGCCGAACTACCACGCCTCGCTGGCTCAGGAAACAGTACAAGGACCAGGTCAATCCATGCTGCTCCTTGGGGACCCGGTGAGTCTATAAACAGAAATGGCCAGCCTTTGATATTGGCAAAGTTTTAATTAGGCTCAAGGCTACTCTGTCGTTGTGGGTCCTTTTTAGAACGTGCGATCGATTCCAGGAGAAAACTGAATTTTGCTTCTGCCAAGGATGCTCATCTCTGTATCCATCTTCATCCCATTTTGAAGGGGGGCTTTGAACCCCCTGCGTCCCGGTCCAAAGTTCAAACCACTATACCATGCTGCTCTCATTTATGGAGCGGGGAGGAAGTGAAATGAGCACATCGTCCCTCCCAAATAAGGATCCTGCCCTCCCCACGTGAAATTTCCTTTCAGTTTCTAAACTTTTAGCCTTGAAGAGAGCAAGACCTAGAGACCCGTTCACGCCAAGAACCGTTCTGTTTGCTGGGCTTGGGTTCCCTGGATCACTTAACCTGCCCCTTCCCTTTGGAGGCATAAACTCTTATTTCTAAAATCTGACATGAAGCTTTAAATTATCACAATTCTAGAAGTCTGGGGACTGAAATAAGGCTTGACAGAAGGGGCTGAATTCTTATTTTTGCAGCCGCCCCCTGGCTACACCCTGATTGGAAAAGTAAACAGGCAAGAGTTAGACGAAGAGTATGATGGCCGAGGGGTGGTCGTTGGGACCCCTGATTGTAGCCCTTGAAGCCCCCAGAAGCCCCCCTCCTGGGCCCTAAAAAGGATTTTTTAAAAAACCTGTGCCTGATTTTTCATTCCAAAAATGACTCCCCAACCTTCTCACAAAGGTGGTTTTAATGACTCAAACCACTTATATATATTTCTCACTTTCCCCCCCAAAAATGGGGCTTATGGGACTCATTAATTTTTATTCCCAATTGCACATTTTGTGTCCAACTTAAAAAGAGAGAGAGAGAGAAATCTGGACTCTGGGATATTTCATGCAAAACACCGTTAGTTCCATTTCCAGGCAGAATAGCTGATGCTGGAGAAGTCCTGGGGCCCAATATAGCTGGGACGGATATGGGCGCATTGTGAAATTTATCGGAAGCATCTTTTTGGTGGTTTTTCTGAAGAAGAAGAATGGTACAAGCTGTTTTTCTGGGAACACACCCATTCACTTCTGATCGGAGAGCCCCTGGATGCTGAGAAACCTCTTGCTGCACTTTGAAATGCACAAGGAAGATGGGATGGAGAGTATCCTCACGGTTTGCTCTGACCTGACCCTTTTTCCCTGCTGGGTTTTGGGGTCTGGTTGCCCACCTCACCTGCCGGGAAGAGCATGTTCTCTAACTATCCCAGTTTGACAGCAACAGTCCCTAAGATCAATGCCCTTGCCATCCCACTTTCCCATCAGTTTTTAAAATGTCCCGGTTTCTCTCTCCGCCACCCACTTTTCTGTTCTTCATCTTTGGCTTGCTTCCCTTGCCGCAAACTTTGCACCCAATTAACTCGGCTGGGGGAGAGGAGAGAGGGCAGAGTCTAACTCCTCTCAGTTGGCTCAGGCAAAAGCAAACGGCTGGAGCCTCTCCTAGTTTGTCTGTTCTTCCTCAGTAATAATTTTTGCTGCTTTGGTCCCTCTCCCAGCTTGCCTGGCCACACATGAGAAAGTACCCAGGAATATCTTCATCCTGGGTGAAGATGGAGGAGGAACCCAAAGGTGTTCCTCTTGCCTTTCTCTGTAACTTTGGTGCTCGGTCCTCAATGTTCCCCCTGTCCTCTCCATTTTTCGAAGTTTTTGGCTGGGGCGTTAAGAGGCTGTGGCACCAGTATGTCCATCTCAAGGGTGCGGAGAAAGACAGCCGTGGGCAAACGGTTTCAGGAACTCACTGACAGAGAGCAAGAGGGACATGACGCTGCGTGCAAATTCGAGCTGTTATCTCCTCAGTTTGCAGATGATTGTGAGGGTAGGATGATGCCTGAGATACTGAGGGAGGATATGAACTCATCACAAGGTTTATCAGTAGCTTGCTTCAATGGCTTTAAGAAGAAAAGGAGCGATAAGAGGCACGTGTCTTTCTGGGTAATCGGAGAGCTCGTTTCCGTTAACTTTTGTGACTTCTGATTCTGAAAGTTTTGCAGCCAAGCTCAAAGATCCAAAGACATTTCACGATGGAGGACTCCAACCACTACTGATCTCTAGGCATTGTACGATTCCTACTATTTTTAACTGTTGTGGCTGGGGCTCATGGGAGTTGGAGTCCAGTGACATCGAGATGGCCGCAGGTTCCATGTGAGTGGTACTCACAAAGGAGAAGGCCAAACCCCGGAGTGCCGGTGGAAAGATAATAAGAGAGTCGACCACAAACCAGGCCCAGGTAAGGCCTGGCCTCTGGGCTCCAAGGAGAGCCAGTTAAATTTAAGAATGTGTTAGCTGCAACAGTGATGGGGGGACACCCAAAATGGCATCCAATTTTGTGGGAAACAAAGGCTGAATGAACATTTGTCAGGTCGGCGCTTTGCTTTGCTGTTCACATGGGCTCTGCTGTGCTCTGAGGGGATGATGGGATCGGCTGAGAAACAGTGTGCTGGGAAGAAGTTGTCTGGCCAGGTGTTGTCTGGCCACAGCCCCCAGCATCCCTCACCCACTAGGGATGCTGAGCTAGGGCTGATGGGACTTGCAGTCTAGCAAAATCTGGAGGCCTTCACAATTCTACCCAGTTTAGGCCTTCAGCTCCCCACGATGGAGCAAGAAAGGGAAAGGCCTCTAAGAACAAGGGAGCAGAAATGTTTATTTCCTTCTGAAAACGAAAAACAGATCCATTTAATGCAGCCACCACATTTCAGTAACTTTTTTTTTATTAGTATTATTAAAAAAAAAACAAGCAAGCACCATCCAGATCACTTTATGGTCGCCAGTTCCGCCTCTCTTTGCACGGCCAGCATGCAGATTTAATGTCCAAAGATATGATAAAGATGCCAAGTCTGAGATGGGCGGTCAGCTCCTTTCCAACCTTCTCTCACCGCCTGCTTCCTTTTTTCCCCTTTGCTGGGAATCTCAGCAACAGCTCAATCCTCATAGCTCCACAAAACCGGAAGATGGGCTGGAATGGGGTTTCTCTCGGTCTCTGGAACCAGCCGCCAGCTCAGACCCTAGAGCCAGCCTTGGTAGAGACGGGAACAAAATGACGTGCCTTCCTCATCCACGGCAAGCCACACACCGGGCGTGGGTCTGTGGACCCACACACTCCTGCTCCTATGAACCACCGTGGAGAAGCAAGCACTGCGGATGAGACACAGCCGAGGCACTGCATGCTGAAGGAGGCTCTCTCACCAGGTGTCATTAAGCTCACAGCTATTCCAAGCCTCGACCTGGAGCAAAGTTTATACCCTGTGATCTACTGAACCCGTCCATGTACCCTCCAACTGTCTTAGTCTGAAGGGACAGTCCTGGTCAGTCCTCTATGATCCCACTCTACTCAACTGCTTTTAGAACGTCCTGGATTTCCTCACACTTGCCTCTTTCATCCTTGGCTGGCGTCAGTTGCTGCAAACAGAGTTCAAAGTGCCAAAATAGTTTGCGCTCCATTAATTCGAAAGGGAGGAGGGGCAGAGCCTCCTCCTTTCCAATAAGTTCATTAGGGTTTTTCTCAGGATTTCTTACACTCTGCACATAAACTCCCATGTTTCTCTGCTTAAAACAGTTCCATGCATTCCTCCTCATTAATAACTTTTGTTCTCTCGCTGCCTGGTCACCCCCTTTTGACCTGCTCTGGGTCCAACGTGCTTGTTTTAATCTGTTAGAGGGCTTCCCTCCATCTTCCCACAGACTTTTTCCATGGCTCTTCCTGACTAAAGTGCTCAGTGTCTCAGCCAAAGGGCTGCTCCCCTGGCTCTGCAGTTCATCTACTTCTTAACCTTTCCTTACTGGCTTCTGCAAGGCTTACCCCCGACCTTTTATGCTCCTGTCCTTTGCCCTTCATCTCTTGTTTGGACTCCTGTGTCTGCGTCGTCTGCTTCAAGACTGTCCCTCATCACTTCCAAAACCTGTCCATGCCAAGTCCCTTGCGGATCAGCCAGCACATGAGCATGGGCAAGTGCGGGGAGAGAGATGACGGTAACGTCTCTGCACCTTCTGGAGGCCTGCCCTTGGACAATACAAGGCAGCACAGACCCTGTACTGGTGTTTTCTGCTTTCTAGCAAACAAACAAGCCAATGGAACCCAAGCCAATGGGGTTTAGCCTCTAGCAGGCTTCTAAGGTGTTCTGAAGATGCATCTGGTTCTCAGAATCACACAGTTGTTGGAAGAAAGCTTGGAGTGTTAAAAAAAAATTGCTATAAAAAGTGTTGCTCTTGTCATTTGTTTTCAAAGAAAAGTTCCAAGGAATAAAAAGCAAAGAAAAAAAATGCTAACAGGGAAAAGCAGAAAGGATCATTGAGACAGCTGCCTCTTGTGTTTATGCTCCAAATTAAAAGTGAGCATGACCCCCCCCCCCAGCATTCTTAGCTAGCAGGCGTTGGTCCTTTGTTTTTTTATTACGCAACCTGCTTCCAAAAGCTGCCACAAGAGGAGGTTTGGGACGACTCTTCTGAGAACCAGGGTGCTGGGTTTCCACTGGGGCAAAAGTTATGCAAGCAGCTGACAACAACCGGCGTCGCTTCCCTCCTTGTCAGAGAATCTCTCCGTCCCGGAGACTTCTTCTTTCGTTCTTGGCAGCTTCTTGAAGGGAGCAAATCTCACCACTGTATTTGTGCATGCCAAAACTCTTGTGCGGCAGGACCCTCGGAGAGTCAAGTAGCCTCAGCCCCATCTTAAACAGCACTGAGGCTGAACAAGAGACACAGAGAGAGAGAGAGAGAGAGAGATACCTGGGTGTTAGACGTGACAGACGTTGTAGTGATTTTGCTCAGATACGACCTCTCCGATAACTTCCACCACGTGGTTCTTGAGGCGGTCCAGGGATCCATCAGCCAAGGCCGGCTTGGCTGTATGGTTCTTGGGGTCCTGAAGGAAAGCGGGAAGGGAAACAGGGATTGAAATGAACCCACTGTGAATCCTCAACGCCCCCCACCTCAGTTCTCCCGCTGCTGTCCTAGGACTTAACCTCTTTTTGTCAGGTACGCACTTCGGGTGGTTTGGGGGCAAAATCCTTCCGGCAGACATGCGCCATGATTCCAGCTGCCAGCGCATCACCGAGGACGTTGGTCATTGTCCGGAGCCGGTCCCTGTGGAAGCGGAGAAAAGAGAAATGGTCCGAAACTGCTTCAATAGAAGGGGAGTCTGTGTGCTTTCATTGGTAGGTGGACCATTTGACTGTCCTGAGTTAGCAGAGACAGTCCCCATTCATCTTTGGTCGTCATACTTTCTCAGCTGCTTTTAAAATGTCCCAGTTCCTCTCTCCTCCTCCCACTGCCCCAGGAGAAAGGCGGGATATCTTTCAAGTTACGGATCTTTTAGTAGTGCTTTAGTTGTGTCTTCCAGGATGACAGGACTAGACTCTGAGCATCTACAGATATCATGGGATGGTAAAATCTGTGTGGGCTGAACACCCAAACACAAGGAAGGAGGCAAGGGGAGAGACTCACAAGGCCCAGTCGACAGCAATAATCAGGGTGATGTCTTCCGTGGGGAGGCCGACCGACGTCAACACGATAACCATGGTCACGAGGCCAGACTGGGGGATTCCAGCCGCCCCGATGCTTGCCGCTGTGGCTGTGATGCTGGGGATGGGGGTGGGGAAGAGACCACAGTGCTGTTACCATGGGGAATGGGAATTCCCAGCTGTCTTCATCTGGATGTGGGCATCTTCCAGGCCTCCCCAATGTCGATGCTTGTGTTACTGCCACAGCATTTGCTTTATTGGTGGTAGATGAGGCAGCTGATGGTAGAACCCAAAAAAGTCCTTCCCTGACAACACTGGCCACAGTGGGGTCTAAGGCCAAGGGAGGAAAGAGGAGAAGAGATATTTACCTGATGGTTATGATTTGTCCTAAGTCCAGGTCATATTCATTGACTTGTGCGATAAATATGGCCGCCACTGCCTCGTAGAGGGCGGTCCCGTCCATGTTGATGGTTGCGCCGACTGGAAGAACGAAACGGGCTATCCGTCGGTCGATCCCGTTGTTCTCTAGAAGACACTTCAAGGTGATGGGCAGGGTGGCTGAGCTACAAGAAAAGGCGAAAGGAAACTGGCATTGTTCTCACAGCAGTTAGAAACTGGAGAAATGCAGATGAGAAAACATAACAGGGCATCTGCTAAATGTGTCGGGGAAAGGACATTCTTGTGTGTCTGTGTTGTGGGTTTCCTACGAGATACAGGATATACAAGACGAGTATTATTTTTCAATCTGAGCCTTAGTTTAAGACTTTCTTGTGTTCTAAAGCTTTGGGAATTTCCATTTAATTTAGTTTCATAAAGTAAATTAAGAATGATGTTTGTACGAATCCACAACAGCAGCACGGTTACAAAGATGTCCCCTGTTCTCTGTTATTAGGATCTGGAATCCGAGGGTAGACTGCCTCAGTACATAGAGGTTCCACTTGGGTGTCACTCCTGAGAGACCTCGTCTGCCCCACAGAACCCGGGAAGTTACTTGTCAACGTTATACTTTGCCCACCCCAGCCTGAACTTAGAAAGGGAATCTGAAAAATATGGCACATTGGTGTTGCATGTGGCTGGTACCAGTTAGCCAGCAGTGTTTTGGGTTTTCCATCAGCCTCTCCCCAGCGGGGTTCCCTACCTGGACGACGTTGCCAGGGCAATCAGCAGGGCTTGGAGGATGCCCCGGATGAAGGAGAAAGGGTTTTTCTTGGTGATGAGGACATAGAGGAGAGGCAAGAAGCAAAGGCTGTGGATGGCTAATCCAGTCACAACGGTCATGGCGTAGAGGCCCAGTTTCTTCCCGATCACATAAGGGTCTTCCATCTCCAAGATCTTTCCAGCGATCAAGAAGACAATGCCGAAAGGGAAATACCTGGTGAACCACAAGACGGCTGATCTCAGAAAATGGAGGCAAGGAAAGTACAGCCCAGGGGCCACGTGTGGTTGCCAAGATTGTTTCTTGAGGCCTTTGGGGGTCCCGTTTTTTTGTATGGGGGGAAACTTTTTTGCACCTAGACTTACCAGACAGCCATGGAAACGATCTTCATCACAGCTTCGTTCAGGCACTGGCATACGTTGACCAGCGGTGCCCCACGCTCGCCCATCTTCCCCAGAAGGAAACCTGCCGTGAGAAACAGCAGTTGCTTTTTGGCCCAAGAGGATCAAGATCTGGGAAGAATGCTCATTGTTTTAACCCAGCCGCATATAAAAAGGATGTTCCAAAGCAGATATCTCACTGAAAACAGACCGCAGGACTCTTTTTTTTACCCTAGAACACATGTCTTTTTTTTTTTTCCACTGAAAACATGAGGGCTTCTGGGGACAAGGGGAGGAAAGAAAACTAATTTTCTGTCCACAAAGCATTGTTTTGTGGAAAATAAGCAGTTTGCTGTGAATACAGGTTGCTCTTCAGGGAAAAAAAATGAATCAATTCCACATCAGGAATTCCATAAAGAAAAGGAATATCATCTTGCATCCTTTTCAATGACAACACATTCCAGAGTGATTCCTGTTATTAATCCTAAATTGATTCCTATAATTAATCCTAAAGGCATTCCCATTATTAATCTAAACTGATTTCCATTGTCCATCCCAGGGAGACATTTGTTAGTAAACCTAGAGCAATTCCCCTTACTAATCCTAAAGTGATTCCTGTTATTTCTGAAACTATGTTTGCTTGCCTCTAATAATCAATCCCTCTATATATCCCTCTCTTTTTTCCCCTTTAAGGTATTAAAAATCTTTATTTTTTTAAAATGAAAACTTACTAGGTTTTTTTTTCACCTGGGAAAGGGAGGATGGATTTTCTAAATGTGCATAAAGTACACCTGTCTGGAGTGCTCTACAATAATTGAATACACAATATACAATTCATAAAATAAAGACGTAACATTTACATTCTTCAGAAAATGGAAGGCAGTTAAGTCAGCAAGGCAGGCAAAAACAGATAAGTGTTCAACCAGTGCCTCAAAATAAGAATTCTTGGAGTGTACCTACTGTCAGAAAGAAGACTTATCTGTAAGCACGTGCCAGCACACTTAAGGCCCTGCTCCAAATGAAGAATGATATGCCCCAAAATTTCAAAGAAATCGTCACAACATAAAAAAAAGAATAAGGGAGGAAAAGAGGAATCTAGCAACACCTTTAAGACAAACTCATTTAGTCTAGCATGAACTGCTATCAGTCTAGGTGCGCTTAGTCCCCTGTTTCTATGCTGCTCTCCATGTTGGGCGAAAAGGGGTGTCACATACCAATTGTGGCTGAAAAGATAACAATTCCCAGGACGTTCATTTCATTATTGCTTCCAGCGAGAGTCCGGTAAGTCATTTCGGGAGAGGGCGTGATCTCTAGGAGGACTGGTCGCTGGATCTCTGGGTTTTCAGCATCCGGCATGAAGTAAATGAAACTCAGAGACTTCATGGCCATCTTTGAGTCCCCCGAGGACTTCACCACAGGGACGAGGACTGTCCGGTACTAGACACAAAGCAGAAACTTGTAACAGATAGGGAAGGTGACACACGGGAGACAGCAGTTGCCACTGGCTTTCAGACAGGGCCGTATGTCCCTGGGGGCAATTGGGTCCACCCCTGGGTAGAAATCCGCATCGGGTGCTCACCTGCTGGAATGAAGCCTCAATGAGGTTGGAGGGGAACATGTTTCTGCAGGAGGGAAAACAAAACAGGACTGAGAAATCTGCAGAGGCTGGATCGAAGTGTTTGGATTTTGTATTCCCACAAATGAGTTGGACTGGATGGCCCTTGGGTCTTTCCCAACTCCAGGATTCTTTGATTGGGATTCTTTAGCAGTGGGTTCCTGCACTGCCAGGGGTTTGGACCGTATGGTCCTCAGAATCAATCCCAACTCTGGTGCCAGGGTGTGCGCACACGCAGCGGGTACCTGATGAGGTCCAGCAAAGCGTCGGCGGAACTGAGCACCACTTTGCCAACCGTGTACTCCTCCTTCTGGGCTGCAGCCCCTGGGTGGATGCAGATCACCAGGACGATTCCTGTCGTCACGGCCAGAAAGGTCGTCCAGAGGTAGTAGGTGATGGTGATGACGCCCATCTTGCCGCACACTTTGGAGTCCATAGTGGCCAAGCCGGACATGAGGCTGACCGGGAGGGAGAGAGAGCGAAAGATATCTTACATATACATATACATATACATATACATATATATACACACACACACGCACATAGACTTAAACACACACATATATATGTATGTATATTGCATATGTATTGCTGTGTGGATTCAAGTTGCTTCCAACTTATGGCAACTCTAAGGTGAACCGTTTTTTTTTTTCTGCGATGTGGACTTCTGCCTGTCTCTGTTTTAATTTTTGGAAGCTTCCTTGGGTCCCAGAGTAGAGGAAAAGGCAGGAAATACATACATACGTACCCTAAAGGCCCCAGATCCCATCTGATCTTGGAAGCTAAGCAGGGTTGGCTCTGGTTAGTACTTGGATAGGAGACTGCCAAAGAATACCAGGGGCTGTAGGCTCTATTTCAGAGGAAGGAGCTGACAAAACCACTATTTCTGAATATTCCTTGCCTAAGAAAACCCTCTGGAATTCATGGGGTTGCCATAAGTCAACAGGCAACTTTCCTTTGTGTATGTAGTCAGTTTCCAATAAAAAGTTTGCTGAAATGTATTCAACTGGCCTTCTTTTTTGCTGGGGTAGGGCTCTCTCCCTCTCCTTCCCTGTCATTCCTGCCTCCAGTGCCAAATTTCCTGTTCAAGAAGTCGTGTCCAGGAAGACATCAACTTTGTTAATGGAGGTGTGCTTCCAAATATGCTCCTGAGGGACCCAACTTGCCTTCTGCTGTTATCCCCGAAGCACACCCCAAGCCACCTGAGTTGCTAAAGCGGCCCAGCACCTCGACCGAAAGGCAGCTTTGGGAAATGAGGTCCATGACGCATGAACTTGGCTGCCGTGCCTTTTAATCCATGACAAGATCTAAGCTGCAGCCACACATTCAGCTCCATGTGACGGATCTTGTTAACCTGGGCAGGAGGGGATGAGTGCAGACAAGGGGACAAATTACACCTAATTTGTTTAGATCACGGTTCAGGAAGCAATGGTGTTAAAATGCTGTTGGACTACACCTCTGCCATCATCAGCCCAGGCCAGCCTAACTGGACGATGGAAGCCACAGCCCAACAAGATCTGCAGGGCTATAATTGGCCTGCCAGTAGATTTATACGATACAATGCCTGGCACAATGGGAAAAGTCCACCTAGCTACAAAAGCCTCTTTTAAAATAAGAGCAATCGTTCCTCCATGTGTTATATTTTTAGAAGATAAGGATCAAACACAGGGTAGAATTAGCAAGGCATGGGAGAATCCAAAGGTCTTGTCCTTGGCATACACTCCACTGTATTTGTTGGTGGTCTCCCATCCAAGTCCTAACCAGGGCTAATCTTGCCTAGCTTCCAAGATCAAACAGGATATTTAAGGTATTTAAGCCTTCCAATTTTATACTGGGTTAAAATAAAGCTGATACAAAAATTCTTTGATCAGACCAGGAGCTGACAAAAAATATTCTAGGATAAACAGCAAGCAGATGGAGACTCATCTAGACCCATTAAAAGGACCACAAAGTCACAGATTTTTTTAATCTCTAGATTAAAAATCAGAAAGAACAGGAGCATAATCTGGGACTTTTTGGTCTTTTTAATCAGTTTGTATGTGCCCTATAGTCAAAAATATCACAGAATATGAAACTTAAAACACAATTACCATGAACTGTCATAAAATTAAGACCTGTTAAAAAAATAAACCATTAAAAATAACAGCAGCAAATAAAAGTCTGATTCTCCTTTTTTTAAAAAAACAATTTTCAAAAGGCTGCCAGAATAAAAAGGATTTTCCCTGCTTGCAGAAAGATAGATAAAAGGATTTCCAGAGAGCCTGGGAGGAGCCACGGAGAAGGTCCCTTCTCCCACATGTATCCACCAGATATAGCTGTGTGGGTGATGGGACAGAGGGAAGGACCTCCCCAGCTGATCTCCAAGCAAGTTTTTTAAAAAATTGTTAAGGGTTATATTGAAGGTAGCAAATGCAGGATGTATGGGAGATGGAGTTGGATTGCTGGACTGCAGCTCCAAGAGAACAGAAGCCGACAGGCAAGCCACACCTCTGTCCCAGCCCCATTGCTGTTCCTACCTGGAGGTGATCAATGGCAGAATTAGCATCTTTAGCATCCTCATCAAGAGCTCTCCAGGGAAAGAAAAGTATTGTTTCTCCTGTAGAGAAGGAAGGAAGAAATGTAGAAAAGAAAAAGTGACATCTGTGATGCTTTGCATTCCTGCGAACACGGCTGGGGCCCTGTGATCCCAAGATGCAGAAGGCATAATGGGAAAGAGAAAGGACATGATGTGGTGCTTTGAATGTTGGGCTACGGGGTTTGAGGGAAAGTGACTGGCCTGAGGTCACCCTATGAGTGTCATGGCTCTGCAAGGATTGGAACTCAAGACTTCTTGGTGGCTCTTCCTCCAAGTACTAACCAGGGCTGACCCTCCTTGGCTTCAAAAATCAAGGCAGGATCTGGTGCATTTAACTTGCACGTCTGCAAAATAAATGGCCTCTAGGCTCTCTCTGTCTCCCATGCTTGTGTGCGCAAGACGACGGGAGAGACGGAGACCTTCATAGTTTCTCACACACACCTAAAGCATCACTCGCCATTTTGTTGCTGTTAAGTAACTGGCTTAAGCTTTTGAGCTCCAGCCTGTGTGATGCCAAGGCCCGAAAGACGAAGCCACTTCTCCCTCTCTCTAAAGCCCGCTGGCGATGCCACGAGGAGCCGAGAGCAGCTGATGTTGTCAAGGAAAACATGCTTGGCTCGGGGCCCAATCCGTTCTGATGCTCCAGGCAACGGAGGCCCGGCCTCTGAGATTATGCCCAGAGGTCACCCTGGTTCCTCTGCCCTGGCACTGAGATCAGCTTTTTTGCCCTGCTGCCCGCCACGAGGCGGTGTGGAGGGCGAGGATGAGGAAAAAGGAAGACTCCCCAGCCTGACTCCACGCGCGGTCCCTCGGAAATGAGACATGCACAGAGCAAGAGAGACATTGGAAGAGGAATTCCTTCCCGGTAACACACTTTGGAACTGCCAGTTTAAAAACAGAAATTCCACCAAACCTGGAGAGAGTTTAGTAGCCCTGTGGAAAGCTGCAATGCTTTTGTGGCGCTGCCGTGAATATTAAAGGTGGGCCGTTTGTGGCCCTCTGGATGTTGCCAGACTGCAGCTCCCATTATCCCTCCCCCTTGGCCGTGCTGGCTAAGGGTGATGGGGGTTGAAGTCCCAAAATATTTGGAGCCCCATCCCAGGTTAATATGAGCCAGTTGCTTCTGTCAGTACTTTCTGAATTTCATTTCCCTCTGCTCTCACTGCAAACAGCTGGCCAGACACCCACAGGACGCTCCCAGACAAAGCGAGTCCCTGAATGCTACATTAAATGCAGCTCCTGGGCATACACAGAATGCTTTCTCTGGGTTACAGGGCTGACTCCCATCCCACCCGGGAAAGAAAGAGGAGGTGGTTATGGATAGCTCAAGAATGTGCCATTTCCAAAATGATAGCTGTGTTTAAAGTATGTCATATGGAAAATGGAGCAAGCCTGTTTTCTGCTGCTCCAGAGACTAGGATGCGGAGCAATGGGTTCAAACTACAGGAAAAGAGATTCTACCTAAACGTTAGGAAGAATTTCCTGAGGGTAAGAGCAGCTGGATAGTGGAATCCACTGCTGCCTCAGTGGATTGTGGTGGAGTCTTCTTTTCTGGAGGTTTTTCAACAGAGGCTGGGTGGCCATCTGTCAAAGGGAGGGCTTGGATTGTGTATTTTTGCGTGGCCGAAGGGGGCTCGACTGGATGGCCCCGGGGTCTCTTCTAGGTCTATGATTCTATACACCAAGCATCTCCCACCCTGCCTTCAGAGAGACTTGTAGGGTTCCCCCAAGTTCTACTTACCAAATCAGACAACTCCAACCTCCGGAGCAGGAACCCCACAACACAGCCGGTCACCACAGAGAGCAAAGAGAGGACCAGAAGACCGTTCTTAGTCCAAAAAACCCGGATCCCCTTCCGGATCCCTGAAGTGGTGATGCTGAAGGGGCTCAGCAAGGCTTTCTTGATCTGTTCCCACATGGCGCCTTCCCGAATCGCCTCGCCCAAATCTCTCCACCCAGACCAGAGAGCGACGTGGCGGCGAGGCCGGGATCCCCAATTCCCGGAGTCCGTGGGGCATCATTGGGGTGCCTTCTGTCCCAGAGGAGTCATACTTCCTTGCAGGGCTGGGTGGAGGCTGAAGGAAGGAGAAGGGAGGAAAGTCTCTTTTCCTCGCTGCTCGATTATCTCGGTGGAAGAAGATCATGCCAGGTTGCCTTCGCCACCTGGAGACCCTTTCGGCTTAATGGAAAGTGACGTCTTCCAGGGAGCTGCTAATCTGAGGCTTAACTTGGGAAAAGAGCAGGGAGAGGGGGCCGTCATAAGTCCGTTGCTGCGGCAAATACAAAGGTCTTAGTCTTAAGGGATTGACTGGGCAAGCAGTCAAATATAGACAGTCCCTGCCTTCTGCAGCCGGAGGAAAGGAGGAGAGAAAGAGATGGAGACAGAGAAGCACTCTGCACATGTCCAGAAGCTACCTCCAGAATGGCTTCCCACTTTTTAAAGGGTTTCAGGAATGGATGAAAGCCACCTTTCCAATTCTTTATTTGCAAAAAGACCCTCTACATCTCTGTACTGCTCCTTCCCTCCCTATGAAAAACTTTATTGTCTTCCCAGGCTTTTGGAATTTTAGTTTAATACTGTTTTGGGCACGTCACACACTCTCAGCCCCAGAAAACCCCATGATAGGTTCGCATTAGGGTCATCATAAGTTGGAAAAGACTTGAAGGTGCACAGCAACAATTGTTTTATCACCTTGTATAATTTGGTTATATGTTGTCAGTTTATGTTATATTGCATCAGTTTTTGTATTTCTGTCTCGATAATTTGTTTCACAAACATTTTTGCATAGCTTTATATTAGTATTATTTCTCACTTCCCCTGAGTGCTGTGCTTTCGGAGAAAGGCGGAAGAGAGAGTTCTGATATTTGAGCATATAAATACACTCCAGTGCATCCATCAGTTGTAAAGCACTGGTGACCTTGCCAGGTTTCGGTTAAGGCTCAGCACTTGCTTGTATCACAAGGAACAACAGTGCATCAGAGCATGTGCAAAGTGCTTGTCCATCAGAAACAGCCAAAAGGTTACAAAGGCGTTGTGTCCTTGCGCCACAGTCCTAGAAATGTCTACAGGAGGGTGTGGGATTAAGCATCCTCAAGCTTCTTGCCAACTTATGGCAACCCTGTAAATTTAATCGGGTTTTCTTAGGGAGGAAAGCTGGTGTTCCATTGCCACCTTCTGAATATGGCCTACAGGACCTGGTACTTCCTGGCAGTCTCCCATCCAGGTTCTAACCGTGCTTGTTTCTGCTTAGCTTAGCCTCCAGGGTGGCTAGGCCAGGTCTACGCAAGAGCAAACGCCCTTGAAATGCTACTTTGGAGAAGATAGCATAGGAATGCAGCCTATGGCACTCCCACTGTGTATGGGGAAAGAGGCTCGCCTATGTTATCGATCATAGGGCGGAGGTGGGAATTGCCCAGCCTTGCAGATGAGGTTGGAGTGCAACTCCCAGCATCCGCCAATGCTGAGGAATGCTGGGAGTTGCAGTCCAAAACATGCAGCTCCTTCCTTGTGATGGTTAAGGCCCTATACACCACCTGTACTAACTCAATAGTCAATTCTGTCTATTTCTGAAAATGCTCATTTGCTTTTATGCCCTTATACCAGATTGGAAGGGAAGGACATCCAGCGTGCTCAGCTGAAGGGGCGTGGCACAGACCTTTGACTGACACATCGCGCCACGCAGGCGCACCGGCGGCATCCGCGGCCAAGATGGCGGCGGCTGAGGCGAACACCGCCGGGGCGACAGCGGCACCCGCGGGCGAGGAACCCGAGGCGCCGGCCGTGGCGGCCACAACGGGGACGGCCCCGGCCACCGCCCGCCCGGCGCGGCTGCCTCTGGCCCGGGTGAAGGCGCTGGTCAAGGCGGACCCGGACGTCACCCTGGCCAGCCAAGAGGCCGTTTTCATCCTGGCGCGCGCGACGGTGAGCGGCGAGGGCGGCCGGGCTTGCGCGAGGAAAGGGGGGGGCGAGGCGCGGTTCTCGGGCGGCCAATCGGGACGCCCAGTTTCTCCCGGGGGGCGGAGAAGAAAGCGTCAGTACGGAGAGAAGGAGGGGGGTGTGGCCGCCGCGCGCGCGCGCCGTTTGACCTGACCAATCAGGCCGCCGAGTCTCCCCGTGGGCGGGAGGGGGGATGAAAGGCCGCGCGCGTTCTGCCGGGCCAATCGGGCGAGCGGCTTCGAGGACGTGGCCGCTCCGAAGCGGCTGCGGGGCGGAGAGCCGGGGAGCCCCCGGGGCCCCCGTCCGGCCGCCTGCTGCGCGGGGAGGCTCCGCCCAAGCCCGCCCGCGGGCGGAGGGGCCCCGGCCTCCGCTCAGAAGCCCCGCAGGAGGAGGAGCCTCCACCGGCTGCGCGGAGGCAGCAGCATCGCGCCCCGTTGCTGGGCGGCCCCGGGCAGCCGGAAGGGCTTCCTGGGGCGCAGGTGGACTCTCCCCCCCTGCGGCTGGAATCCGTTGCTCCCTGTCCTGGTCTCTGGGGCAGCGGAAAACAAGCTTGCTCCATCTGCAACGTGACAGCCCTTCGAATGTTTAAACGTGGCTCTCCTGTCCCCCTTCGCCTTCTCTCCTGCAAACTAAACGTCCCCGGCTGCCTCAGCCGCTCCTCGTGGGGCTTCGTGGCTTCCAGACCCGTCGCCATTTTGGTTGCTGTCCTCTGGACGCGCTCCGGATTGTCAATATCCCTCTTGAACTGAGGTGCCCAGAACTGGCCGCGGGATTCTGGGTGATGTCTGACCGACGCAGGATAGAGCGGTACCGTTACCTCCCTTGATCTAGGCACCATACTCCCGTCGATGCAACCAAGAATCACGTCGGCTTTCTTGGCTGCCGCATCACACGGCTGGCTCACGTTCAGCTTGTGGTCCACCGAGACCCCTAGATGCCCATCACGCGTACTGTTGTCCAGCCGCGTGTCCCTCGTCCTATATTGGCGCGTTCCGTTTTTTTCTGCTTCAGCGCAGGACCTTGCACTTCTCTCTGTTGAAATTCGTTTTGTTAGCTTCCGCCCAGCTCTCCAGTCCGTCAAGGTCATTTTGAATTTTGTCCTGTCCTCTGGTGTATTAAGCAATCCCTCCCAGTTGGGTGTCATCTGCAAATTTAATCATCGTGCCCTCTACTCCTTCGTCCAAGTCATTTGGGCATTGAATCCACTCCTGGGTTTTTCCTGCCAGCTGCCAAGGAGCTCTCCAAAGTGCGGAACTCTCTTCCTAAACCAGCTTCAGCACCCCGGAGAGCTCCTCCGAAGCGCCTGAAAGCCCGGGATGGCTTCTGCTGCCGCCCGGACAGTGGAGCGGCGGCCCCCTTCTCTCAGCATTTCCCCCTCTGCCTCTCCCCAGGAGCTCTTCGTGGAAACCATCGCCAAGGACGCCTTCGTCTACGCGCAGCAAGGGAAGAGGAAGACTCTCCAGAGAAAAGACTTGGGTAAGGCTGCATCCCCTGGAACATCCTTTCACACCAAGCCAGTCTGTGTCCCTGGGCATGACTTCCCGAGCAGAAAGTTTAGCACCAGACACAGAAATAGAACAGAAAGAATAGGGATAGCTTCCTGAACCACAAGAAAGAAGAGCAGTTCAACACGTTTCGGCAACTTTTTCGTTCAAAACCAACAATTTGGACTCGTGAAACAAAACAACCAGGTCGGGTAAGCCTTGCAGAAGTAAAACAGCAATTGTCTTCTGACAAGTACCTGAGGCATCTTCTTAAATACATCCAGGGAGGTGTTTTTCTTTCACCAGCTTCTCTTTTTCCATTTTGGTGGGCAAAGCTAAGACTTGCAGATGAGGCAAAGCTAATCTGCTTTCCCCTTTTTCTCTCTGCTTTGCTGTTCACGCATGTAAGAGATTCTGGAGGCAGCTGCCGTTTATTTTGCCTGTTGTGGATAGGCACGCATGACTACAGTAGAATCAGCTAGGGCGACCTCCAGTTCTTTCCCATTTCTAGCTTTATTGCACTGTTTACTGTGCAGGCACGCTGACTGCAAAGTGGCACAAAAGTCTGCGTTTCTCCATCTCCCCTTCTCTGTCCGCCCAATGATGAGTAACATCCCACGAGAGAAAGATGTGGAGGAAAGGGGAAAGAGACATAAAGACTGTGAAAAGCAGTTTCAGGGGCAGAGGCTTTGTTGACTGAGGTATGTCTGTAATCTTCAGGCACAACGAAATTGTGAAAGAGACGGAAAGCAGGCAGGGGTGGATAATTAAGGGAGGTTTAGCCCAGATGGCCCTGCCTCTTTGTCAGCCACTAGCCTTTTAGTAGTCCAGGGCCACCTTCACTGTACGCATTTATGTCACAACAAGCCATGGTTCAAATCAACCAGAACTCATAAGCCAACAACAATCCCTAGGTTCAGATTGTGGTTTCTGAGAAACCATGGCTTGTTAACAGAGTTGAGTCTGAACATCACAACAAGGCAGATTTGACCCTCATGAGGTTTCTGAATTTCTCTGATTTCCTCTGCACTTCAAGACTGTTCTTAATTTCCTTAATTTTATCTGCTTCCTTTTGGGACCGGTGTTCCTGCCGCAGACAATGCCATCGAAGCGACAGATGAATTTGCCTTTCTGGAAGGTAAGCTGCCCATTTGGGTTGTCACCATTGTGTGGAAAACAATGAACCATTCTCTATGTGTGTTTGCGCTCCGGATTAGTAAAAAACAGAGGCTCCATTGATAGGCAGCAGAGTGGATCTGTCGAAGCCCGCAAATCTACCTGGGGCAAAGTGAAATTGGACGTTGTAGAACTGAGGCAGGCACAGAGCCAAGGAGAAGCAATTCTCATCAAAGCTTGAAATTTTTTTTTTATCTGATCAACAGCAGTTTTGTGCTGAAATGAAGGACAGGGCCTTCAGAAATTGCCCCAAAATAAATAACTGGTGCAGCCTGAAGTGGCTTGTGGGCAGCAAAGACTCCTAAATCAAAACTTACCAATGTTTGACTGTCCAGACATTTTCAGCCAGCAGGGCCGGGAGTCAGGATTTCTGGGACTTGGAGTCCCAGGATCGAAAGGGCCAGTTTTTGAGAACTACAGCCTTACATTCTTGGAATTCTTGGCCTGAGGGGCCAGACTAGTGTTTCGCATTATAGTTTAGAGTCTTAGTACTGAGTTGTGGGTTTTTTCCTTCTTTTCAAGCGTCTAGTTCTCCGACTGTGATTGTAATTCTGATTGTGAATTTGATTGTTTCAAGACTAATAAATAAATAATCTTTCAAAGAAAGATGTGCCACCTCCTGCCCTGTAGTCCCATACCTCGTTCTGGTCCTTGCGTGGGCCCAGGGCTAAAACAAACAAGAACTGTGTCAAAAACGGTTTCAGGTACCCTGGACTGAGTGGCCAGACGAAGAGGCACCTGGAGAGGAAGAGAGGGGGCTGAAGGGGTCGTCAGAGGCGAGACACCAAGACGAGACACTCTCGAGGAGATGAAGCTCCCAGATCTGGTCTGTCAAACGGACCTGAAATGTGGGGTTCCGCCCCAGATTGTTTTGTATATATGATAACCATAGTGGTTTGTTTTCACCTGCACATTGCTAATTCTTTGCTCTAAATACATATATTTTTTTGTCTCCAAATCTCTGGTTGATGTTTTTTTTATGATGCCTTTCAGCAGTCTGGTGTGTGTGTGTGTGTGTGTGTTCCTTCAAGTTATCCATCGACTTACGGCAACCCTATGAATCTCATAGGATTTTCTTAAGCGAGGAGTCCTCAGGGGTGGTTTTGCCAGTTGCTTCCTCTGAAATACAGCTTACAGCACCTGGTATTCATTGGCAGTCTCATTGAAGTACTAATGAGGGCTGACCCTGCTTCATTTAATTGTATCTTAATAGTCCTGGGATCTCGGGGGACAGGCAATAAAACCAGTTTTCTTGTGGCATGTCTTCAAGTAATTTCCAACTTACGGCACAATATCATGGAGCTTTCTTGGCAAAAGTTATTCAGTGGAGGGTTTGCTACCTTAGTGTTTCCCTGAGACCTGAAGGCACTTGAGGAGTTTGCATAGTGTAGCTGTGTTTAGAAATTCAGCCCTCTTTTTCTTGCTCTTTTCAACTTTCCTTTATAATCTTCCTTCCTCCCTTCCATCCATCCTTCCTTCCTTCCTTCCTTCCTTCCTTCCTTCCTTCCTTCCTTCCTTCCTTCCTTCCTTTATTTCTTCTTTCCTTGCTTTCTTTCTCTGTCTGTCTCTCTGCTGGTCATTAAAAAGGTAATTTTTAACATTTAAAAAAATACTATTACATTCCATTTGTGATGCTTCCTTTCTCTGGGATCTAAAAATTAAGATTTTTACAAAATATTTGGATGTTGTCCAGCCTGCTAGGGAGCTTATTTGCTCCCCTGTGCTCTTTGGGGAAGAAAGGTGGGATATAAATAATGGAATCTTTAAAAAAAAATTAGAGGCTAATACAAGTAAAAGGAAAACCCTGAACCTTCAACCCCAAGAGTGACTTTTTTTCCCCCTGCCCAAGAGCGGTGCTTGAAAGCCCTCTAATCCCCTTTCCAAATGAGGCACTTCAAAGGAGTCTCTGGCAGGATTTGGGAACTTAAATGAGGGTTCCTGGCCTCACAACAAACACCTCCTGGGGTGAAACAGACCCCCAGGGCTCCCGGGGAAGGCTTTGAAGTTTGGGCTGGCTCCTTCCCTCCAGACGCAGCTCCATCGCAGCTCAGGTGTCTCCGAACAGGGTGGCGTCTCCGGTTATCAGTCTTCAGAGAAAAGACCCATTGCTGGAATCTACCTGAGACCATATAAATATCCCCGACGAGGATGCAAAGTCACCCTCGGGCTGCTGAGAACCTCCACGGCTGTTGGAAGGATGCTGCTCCTTTCTTGGCTTGTCTGTCTCTCTGGCTCCATTGGTAAGTCCAGTTTTGTTTCTTCCTCATTTCTATGCTCTGGTTCTTTGGGAACAATGTAGGGACTAGTATATGTTATGGCTTGGAGGAGTCAAGGGGGGAGAGGCCAGCTACAAAAATCTGAAGGGATGTCGTGTAGAAGATGGAGCTAGCTTGTTTTCTGCTGCTCCGGAGACTAGGACATGGACGATTGGGTTCAAATTGCAAGGAGAGGTTGGATTGCTTCTCTCAGGAGGGCTTTAACCGTGCCTTCCTGCGTGGCAGGAGCAGGGTGGATTAGATGGCCCTTGGGGTCCTCTCTGACTCGGATTCGGTTCTCCTAGCCCCCAGTTAGGCAATCCTGCCATGTGCCCACATGCCAAATTTGGTGGCCAATTCCACCAGTGGGGGGTGCACGTGCTGCGGCTGTGTGGAGCTTTGTTAGACTCCGGTTCCCATCAGCCCTCGCCCAAGCAGCCAGCAGTTGGACAGATGGGAACTGTAGTCTGACAAACACTGAGAGGGCCATAGATTAAGAAAGGTCAAAGTTTTTTGTGTGTGTCTGGGGTGGATGAGGCTTAAAATGGGTAGCACTCCCTTCACCTGTAATCCTGATTAAATTTAGCTGATTCTTTTGGTGACCCACTCCAGGAGAAAGGCAGGGTACTTACATTAATTTTTTTTTTCATTTCCGTCCTGCCTGTCTCCCAGTATGGAACCCAAAGAGGCTCAGAATTTGAATTAAAATAGGATACAGTTAAAACCATGGATGGTACAAAATTTATTTTTTTAAACAAAAAGAAGAAACGCAGTCAAATGCTCTGGACTTTCCTTTTTTCTTGGCCAGAATGTATCCACACTGTACAATTAAAGCAGTTCACTTTGACAGCCTATGGGATCCTGCAATTAGTAGTTTGGTGAAGTACTTAGAGCTCTTGGACAGGAAAGCATAATGGTGTTTTTCAAGGGAGTGGACCAAACTACAAATCCCAGGACAGAGGTGGTATCAAACTCCTGTAATTGTACAGTGTGGATACAGCCTAGCAGTGGTAATCCATCTTTTAGACAGATCACATTCCTCCCTCCGTTCTTCAATGTTAAAAAGGAACTCATTTTTCTTTTCTTTGTTTTTTGTCTTAAACATTTTTCTTGCAAATTTTAAAAATACAAAAAAAGAAGGGGAAAAGTTGGCTTCCAATCTTCTTTATGGCAGTTATAAATAAGAGGTCCCCTTCTGTCTTTGAAAAATGGGTTTCTTTCTTCTATTTAAGAAACCTGTTTTTCAGAGATGGAACTGGGCCTCCATCCATATTATTTTTGGTTCTGTTTTTGCATCTTTTTTTGGGGGGGGGGATTATTTTCCCCACCCACCCACTGCTGCTTCCCATCCCTGGGTTAGAGCATTGGACTGGAGCCCGGGAGCACCAGGTTCAAATCCTCCTCTCAGATGTGAAGCCCCTCACTCTCCAAATGACCTACCTCACAAGGTTGTTGTGCAGTTGAAAAAGCAGTGGACTGTATTTTTCACCTTGAGCTCTCTTCAGAAGACCTTTTCACTTCTTCACATCTCTCTTGCTTTGGTATGTCCTTGAGTCTGACCCTCTGATCCATGACTCCAGGTTCAGGATCCGCCGGCCTGCCGCCCGAAGGACGCAATCTTTTCTCCAAGCCAGGGTGCTGTAAGCGTCAGACGCGGTATGTTTACGTCGGACATGGTGAGTGGAGACCAAAGCCAGGTTTCTTTTCTTCTTTCCTTGAACTTTTCCCTGGATGACCACCTATCAGGGAAACACTGGGGGTTAGATTAAATGACCTTCAGGGATCCCTTTTAACTTGACAACAGTATGATTTATTTTTTAAAAAAAATCCCACTTTTTTGCATTTAAAAAAAAATTTAAACACAAATGAAGAAATGTTTTAAGGAGAAAAATAAAGATTCTTCCCATTTCAGTTTATGGGACACTCAGAAAATAGATAAATAAATCAAAATAGCACAGCCAAGAATAAATCACAGAATTGTCAGTCAAATGTTTGTTATCCTAGTGGGTAGCATTATTATTACTGTACTCTTATTATTAACCTCATAATTACCATCAGCTTTATTTATACCTTTTTTTCCCCCCAACCCCAGGTAATTTACAAATTAAAATACCAAATAGTTAAAACACATGAAACATCACATGAAATAAATGCTGTTTATTTCATTGCCTGGGGAGCATCTTTCCTTCAATCTCTTCATTCTTTTTAATCTTAGTCACCTCTTAATATTTAATTTTAATCTTAATTGTAATCTTTAAATCACCTTTTTTTAAAAATCTTTGGAAAGCACTCACCGGGCACATGTATTGAAAAGCAAAGCATATTGTACGTATTGTTTGGATGCAAAACATTCAGGATGGCAAGGGGGGAAAGGAGAAGCCTTTTTCAGTAAAACATTCCAAAGTTTTTTCTGTCACATTTGCACAGGAAATGCAAAAAAGGTCAATTAAGAATCACCTGTGAATTGGCGGCACTTTGGGAGGTGATTTAAATGGCTTATTGTCTCCCTTTCAGAGACATGCTAAAATTTTTAATGGGGGCTGTGGCAGGAAGCTTGCCATTTGCCCAGATCTTGGAAAAGTTCCTTTTCCTTAGGACTGTAGGTCCCAGGTTCCCCCATCCAGCCGGGATGCTGACCACTGGCTCAGAGTTTGAGAAAGTTCCTTTTGTTGTTGCTAGTTTTTTTGGTCTAGCCTTCCAGTTAGTGGCCATGCAGGTCAGAGGATAATGGGCACTGGAGTCTCAATCTAAGAACTTTTCCAAAGGTGGCATTTGCTGCAAAGCTTGGAAGCGGCAATGAGTTGGGGTATCCACAGTGGTTCATTGCCAATTTGGGATGTCACAAAAAGATTTTGGGTCCCCTGGAACCAGGACAGACCACACTAGGAAAGAAAATCTAAGTTTGTGTTTACAACATGTGAGCATAATATTAATATCAACAACAATTTAAATTGTATATAATCTGAATTGCTGATGGTCCAAAACTCCCATAAAATAATATATATCAATTAGTATATATTATTTCATTTAATGATTTATCTGCTGCCTTTCTTTCAATTGGGAACCCAAGGCAGCTTGCAGTATAAGACTTTTTTATAAAAATACTCATCTGCAGATTGTGAAACCAAAATAGTAATAGCAATACATTCAAGAGCATGATTTTGGTTCCACTGCTGAAGTTTAGGGCTAAGCCACACAAAATTGACATTTTTAATTTAAAAAAACTAAGTTACACAAGTGGGAACAATCTTACTTTTGTTCTTATTGTAGATAGTAACATTTCCTAATCCCTTTTAAAGTTAATTTTGTTTTTTAAAGACCTTTCCCCATCCCTTCAGCCTCACAACAACAGCCCTGAAAGGTAGACCATGCCTTGAAATGTTTTCAATGGAATTGGGTACATTTTGTGCCTTTTTTTAAAAAAATTAGTCCTAAAGTGGGGTTCTTTTCCCCCTTACACACACATACACACACACACACACACACACAAGGAAAGTTACAAGTAACCCAAGAAGCAAAGCAATATGATGTTTGCTTTTTCCTGAATTGTAACAAGTGAAGTCAAGGAAGTAAACTTTTATTTTGGAAATTGTAGCAAATCCCTGCCACAAACTACATTGTAAAAGGGAAAAAAGTCCCTGCAACTGATTGCTTTTAAAATGAACCCAAGTCACTGCAATCTGTTACTCCAAAGAGGCTCACCGCTTTGGAAAGCACCTTTTTAAAAAGTTTGGGCTAAAATCCGGAGCAGATCCACACCCTCTGCTGGCTTGGAACCAGCCAGGCAGTTTGTATATTGGGGCTCTTCGCAAATAATCCTCTTTTCTTCCTCTCCTGCCTGTTTTGCTAAGCCAGGAGCTGGAAATTCTCACCAACTGTGATGGTCTCACGCCTTTCTTTAAAAATAAAATTGCCCAGGAAAGATCCCTCCGGAATTACTTCCTCTGCCCATTCTCCACTGAAAGGCAAACTTTTCTGCCTGCCACCCATCAGTGAGGGCAAATTAGCAGAGCTAATCACCTCCTTTCTGTCTGGAAAAGCTTTATAGTAAACTATAAAACTGTGATTTGAATTCACATTTCCATTGCTGGCCGATTTGCAGAGCTTAGTGGGGGGGGGGCCCTTTGAGGGACTACAGCTCCTATAATCCCCCAGCCAGCTGGTGAGAGGAGGATTCTGGCAAAACAGTATTATTTTTCCAAACTTTGTTAGTTTGTTTTTTATTGATGGATTGATCAGGGAAAAAGCCGCACTTTATCTGCCCCCAGACTGGTTTTGCAAAATGTTTTATTTAACCTGATGTTTTGGACATCCCAAATCAAGCATGGAGGTTGTGCCTGGTCCACTGATTTTAGTTTTTGGATTTTTTTCCTCTCTCAGATCCCTCTGGCAGCCCGATGAGTGTTGATGTAGGTGTATGCAGGACCCACTGCGGGGGGCCCCAGCACCTGAACCCCCACACTTCTGGGCTCCCGGAACTCTCCAGACAGTCCTCCATGCTGGACTTCCTTCGAACCAAGAGGGTAAGGGACGGCTGGCTTTTTTTCCTGAGCGGACGTGCCACCTGGCCTACCTCGCCGGGTTGTTAGGAGAATAGTGAGATGGAGCCACACATGCTGCCTTACGCCTTTTGGCAGCATTGCTTGATGGCAACATGGCAAGCAGGGAGTTCTTGCTGGCCACTCCCAGGAGGCTGTGGAACTCCCTGCCACAGGAAACTGCCCCCATTCCTGTGATCTGTCCAACAGAAGGTAAAAACCTTTCTATATAAGTGAATCTTCCACAAATACTCTTGCTCACTGTGGATGAGGCTGAGAACTCACCTTCGCTGTTGCTTTGCCTCTCGGTTTATCAATTTAGCTAGTAAGAAACACGAAAACTAAGCAGTGGAGACCTAGATGGCAGTCAAGATGAGAAAATGCCCAGTATCAGGGCAGGATGGGAAAATATACCTGGTTTGCAGATGGGATAGAAACATAAACTGGTTTTCAGATGAGATGGGAACATAGCCAGGCCTGCAGCTGCGTGGAGAGAATAAGTTCTTTCCTTTTCCTTTTGCATCCACAGAACAGGCTCTCGTGGTCACCAGCTGGATCTGAACCCGGTGGCTCGGGGTCAGAACGTTCCTGCCCCCTGAGCTACCACTGCGAGCCCAGCCGCGTCCGGGTGGAGGAGCTGCTGTTCCTGGAAGGTGCCCGAGAGGTGGAGGTGGTTGAGAGCTGCCAGTGCGCCACCGTCCCTTACGAGTGCCTCCGGTCTCCGGCCCTGAAGAGCTTCTTCCCAGACTCCCCCTTGGAACGGACCGTGGACGTCGGGAAGTGTTCCGGTCCACCCCGCCTTGAAGGTAGGCGAGAGAGGAGGGCACAGTTGCAAAGAACCTCAGGTGCACCAGGTAGGGGATTCTGGGAGTTGTCGTTTTGAAAAGGCAGACATTTGGTTTAATGCTTTTCTTTAGAAAGAAACTCCTCGTTGTTTTAAGCGGTCTGTTTTAAATTCTCGTGTAAGCTGCTTTGAGTCTCATTTTGGGAGCAAAGCGGGATGTAAATGAAATATATAAACAAACTGTCCCAAACTTCGTAGAGGGCAAATGACTTCTGGGAGCATTTAGTGCTAATAAGCAATAAAAGAGATTATCCAAAGCACAACCGTGATTTTCACAGGAATATTGAGTGTGCCAAATTTGGTTTAAGGATGCTGTTAAATCCTTACAGCCCATTTCTCTTTTCAGACGGGCTTTTCTGCGTCCCCACGGTCTTCGACTCGGTTCTGCTGAAGAGTCCAAATGGGAACCAGGCAGTCCAGATCCTTGAGCGCTGTGAGCTGAGGGAGGCTTGCTACCGGGTCTCCTACTTGGAGTACTACTTTGAAGTTGTGATCAATGCCGCTGGGGAAAAACAGGAGCGAATCAAGGTCCGTTCATGGCCCACCCACCGTCCCACTCCGCGGGGCTGTTGTTCTTTCAGAGCCTGCACAGATTTCTGTGCTACGGCCTCAGGAGCCAAGCAAGATTGTCTGCACTGGTTTTGTTGGGGTTTGCCACACTCTGCGTAAGGCCGGGGCAGGGTGTGGGGAAAAGATGGGGTTGGTCTGTTCTGTTTATGAATTTACTCTTCTGGTAGACTTTTCTACCTGGAGGTTTTTACATAAAAGTTAGCCGTCTCTGAGGATTGCTTTAGCTGTGGGTTGTTGCAAGGGTGGACCTTAGAGTTTCCTTCTAAAAGTTGAGGGGGCACAACCTCCCAGCCCTCCGCCAGCTCCTCACCCCATGAACCCTTTGCCTCCTGCCAAGCCCATCATCCCAAACGGCTCCTGAGTGATCTACTCCTGTTCTTTGTTTTGCAAATCTTTTTAGGAAATCGATGTGGGAAGGTGCTTGGGACATTGTGCAGCTGGAAGTCGGTGCTTGTTGAGGTGAGCGTGGCTCTCAGGAGAGACTTGCATTCAAGGTCAGACAGCAATTGTGGTGGTGGAAGGGCGTGAGGGGAGCCGCAAACGCGCGAGCGCGCACAATGCGTCAGATCTCTATCACACAACAGGACAAAAATACGGCAGCAGGCCACGAATCTAACTGAGAGAAGGAAGTTGGTAGCATAATCTTGTTTAGACTTAAGTCCGTCTAGAGTCTCTAGACTTGACACCAGTTCCTGTCTGATTTTGGAAGCTAAGGAGGGTCAACCCTGATTAGGACTTGGGTAGGAGACTGCCAACAAGTCCCAGGTATTATTGGCTCTATTTCAGATGAAGGGACTGGAAAATCTGAGAATTCCTTCCTAAGAAAACCCTATGAAAATTCATGGGGTTGCCATAAGCCAGCAGGCAACCTGAAGGCACGTACGTGTGTTAGTTTCTCCTACAGCCCCTCCTGCTCAAGGCAAAGTGGAATCAAAGGATGTGATTTTCTCCTCCCTGGCAGACGAACCAACCCCTGTGCGCAAAGGGAAATTGGGTAACATCCTATTTGACGCCTCAAGGGTCTTCCAACATATCCTGGGGAGGCAGAGTCCTATCTCTAGCCAGCCGGGGACTGGGGGGGAATCCACAGCCAATCCACAATTGCACCCGACCGTCCCTGGGGAGAACAGGAAAGAGGTGGTGGTGTGCACCTACAAGTCCACAAGGACGTAACCACCTCGCCTTTAAGACTTAGGGCAACCCAAAGGTGACCCTGTCATGGGGTTTTCTTGGTAAGACTTGTTCAGAGGGGTTGTGCCTTTCCTTTCATCTGAGGCTGAGAGAGAGAGTGTGACTTGCCCCCCAGGTAACCCAGTTGGTTTCCAGGACAAGTGGGGCTTCGTACCCCAGCCTCCAGAGTCCTAGTCAACTCCCAACCTGCTATTCCACCCTGGCTGGCGGAAAAGGCTTAGCAAGAGGTTTCTTTCTGGATGTGATGTCCGCACCCAAGTTTCTCTCCTGTTCTGGCACCCTGGCCCTGCTCTGAGAGAGTCTGCTGACAAGCCCTTAGAGATAGATGAGAACAAGAGAAGTGGAGTGCACTGCCATGGGTGCTCCTCCACAAATATCCACTTTATTATCATTATTATATTGCTTTCACAGTGTACCAGGGGTTACCGGTGGGAATTTTGGACTGTCAGTGATTCAGAATTTCATCCAAGAATCTTTAAACCCAGCTGTTGCTGTGAGCTTCAAGGCTCCTTGGAATTATTTTTTTAAAAAAGAGTCTTGTTCACAGTCAAAGAGAAATGCATTCAGAAAGAAAAAACAGACAGAGAAAAGAAAACTCCTAAAATTCAAATACAATGCTAACTCACAATGCACTGACATCAGAGCCCAATCTGATATTGCTGCTTTGAGACTTTGAAATGGCTCACTGGGGCCAGGTCACAATTTAAGGGAGAGAAAGATCTGCCTCTTGAGATGAGAAAGAACCAACCCATTTGCTTTTTCTGGGTCTCCAGTTTGAGTCAATGGACACAAGGGTGCCCCAAGGCATTCCACTCAGAGACAGGCTCTGTATAGGCAGTGCCCAAGTAACAGAGGACATCTTTTGCCAACTGAACGAAAAAGAAGAGGTGGAAAATGGAGAGAGTGTGTGGTTTTCTGGAATTTACTGCGTCGTGGCAATCTTTTTATTGCATCGTAACTGTATTATAGTAGTTTTCAGTTGTTTGGTTTTACCGCTTGTGACTGATTGAAATGGTCAGCAGAGTAAATCAGCAATCTGAGCTGTCTAAACTAACGCACTGACCACTAATTGAAACGCTTACTTCAACACAAAAGGGCTCTGACCGCACCCAAGTCAGACAGCAATGAAAGAAAAAAAAGTAGGAAAAAAAAACTGTATTAAACTGCCATTGCAGATGCCAATTAGTAATCCTACTGGAATTGCTAACAGATTGCTGCATGGTTAGATTTCTTCTGGCTTAGAAAGTCCATAAAGCTTCAAGACGCTTAATGGATCTCCCAAGCCGACACCAGCTCTTCTTACACCCGTGGCTGCCACTTCTTTCTTCCCGGCAGGAAGGGCCCCCAAAGCGAAGAGCCGTGTCTCCTTCGGGCGGAAGGCGTCCCAGGCCACTGCGTCCCCCACCAGTACGAGACCCACACTTTCCGGAGCCGGACGGGCACTCTCCGGACTGTCTTTGCCATCCAGACGTGCCGGTGCGAGGTCTGAAAGGCGGCAGACTGAACTGGCGCTCCTAAGAATAACAACTGCAACGCTACAGAGCAGGCTGGAATGAGAGTTCATGGCCTCCAAAGGAAGATTGTGATGTGTTCACAAGAGGTGGCTGGTGTGTAAATAAAAATTATTTTGAAAGCAGGAACAGCACTCCTGAGTTTCAAGTTCCCCAGTCAGCTAACTAGGGGATTCTGGGAAAAGCGGTCTGCTGTCCAAAGCTCGGTAAGGGATTTTGGGAAGTGCAAGCTGCTGGGTAAGCTGGCTAGGGGGTTATTGGAGCTACAGTCCACGGCCAAAAGTTTGCTAGGCAGTTCTGGAAGCTGTAGTCAACTGGCCATGCTGACTGCTGGATTCTAGGAGTTGTAGCTGGCTGACCAAGCTGGCTTGTGGATTCTTTGAATTGTCCAAGAAAAACAACTTTTCAAAGCTCTGAAAATGCTGCCATTTTCAGAGCTGGGAAAAGTTACTTTTCTCAGAAAGGTTCCTCCTTAAGAAATGGCCAATTCCAAAAGGGCAAATAGTCCCTTCCTGGTGTGTTTAAATTGCAAATCATTCATTCCTTAATCAGCTCACTTCTGACCCACTGGGAGATTAAACATCCTGAAATTTGGAAAGAAAGGAAGAAAGCAGTTGACCTGGGTGGAAGGAAGCCCCAGGCCTCCTCGCCAGAGCCAAAGGATCACAGGGGAGAGTTCTGTGTTGCCCCCCGGCAGCCCCATGAGCTCAGCTTCTGAGATTGTCCTGCTTGGAGCCTTTAAAACCTGATCTTCTTGTGTGCTTTCAAGTCATTTCCAATTTATGGCGATGCTAAGGCAAACCTATCACAGGTCTTCTGGGGCTGAGAGTGTGTGACTCACTCAGTGGGTTCCCACGGCTGAGCGGGGAATCGAACTCTGATCCCCAGTGCTCAAACCGTGACACCACCCTGGATGTCAACATCCACTCAACCAATAAAGGGTCAAACTGAAGGCCATCAGTTTGGGTCTGCTTAGCTTAGAAAAGAAAAGGTTTTTGGGAGAAGGACACAGTAGAGGCGTGTAAGATGATGCTGGAGAGTCACTTGCCCAAGATCACCCTGGGAGTTCCCTCGGCTGAGCAAGGATTTGAACATTCAAATCACAACACTGGTGGCTCCCAAATCAACTTCATTTGGAATATGGGGCTGGAAAAAAAAAGGTTTCTTAAGTAATGTTGAGTGCCAGAGTCAGAAACCTCTATGCCGTAGTATTTCCGATTGCGATATATGGTTTTTGTCGTTGGGATGTGCCTGCAGGTCAGCTCTGATTCGTGGCAACGTTGTCTTAGGAATTTCTTGCCAAGATTTGTTCAGAGGGGGTTTGCCACGGCCTTTCTTTGAGGCTGAGAGTGTGTGAGTTGCCCAAGGTGCCCCAGGAAGGCTTCCCCGATTGAAGGGCCAGAGTTATCCCATGCTGTCTCTCTCCGTGGGTCTTGTTGTGTGTCTTCAAGACATTTCCCACTTCAGGTGACCCTAAAGTGACCCCATCCCAGGGTTTTCTGGGGCTGAGAGTGTGTGATTCATGACCTTAAAGCAAACCTACCATGGTTTTCTGTGGGGCTGAGAGTGTGTAGTGTGCCCAAAAAGACACCCAGTGGGTTTCCATAGCCGTGTAAGGAATCAAACCGTGCTTTCAGGGTCGCAATCCAAGACTCAAACCGCTACCCTCCCTTTCTGAAAATGACAGCACCCCCAAAAGGGAAGGAACAGACCAAGCCATCTCGGAGGAGTCCTTGCTTAGGAGAGCCCTACGAAATCCACGGGGCGACGCGGATGACGGGGACACACCTCTGGCTAGGCACGTGTCCGGCGCTGGGTTTTTTTTGGGGGGGGGGAGACGGTTGCTTTCCTTTTCTGGGTCCCTCCCCTTCTCTCCCGTGTGGATTGGCCCTCCTGTTGAAATCTCTCCCCTAATTGCCCCCTTCTGTCTCCCTGGATGGCCAACCCTCCTGCCCCATTTTTCAAAATCCCCACCTGCTAATGGCCTCCTCGCTTCCCCATTAGAAGCCCGTTAGCCACCTGCGGAGAGCAAACTTTCCTCCTCTGGGCCAGGTGGGCTCCTGAAAAGGAGAGGCCACGTTGTTGTGCGTACCGGCCCTGACGCCCGGGGCTTCGCACCTTGTTAGCGGGGCCATTAACCCCCCTCGTCCCTTCCTGACGGCTCATTAGCGGCCCGGCCTCCTCTCGCCCCCCCCGGGGGCCCGGGGGATTGGGGGTCCCGGCTGGCTTATAAGCCCCAAAGGCTGAGGGGCAAGCTAGTCCGATTCCGGAATCCTCAGAGAAGCCAGCCATGGCCTGCTCCCGGCTTCGGCTCTTCCTCCTCCTCGCTTGGGTGCCGTCTTGCCTCGGCCAGCCCTCCCAGGTCTGGGACGAAACCCGCGCCCGGGCTCTCAAGAAGCTCCTGGAGGTCTTCGGCATGGAGGACCCGCCGCAGCCGCCCCAGCACCCCAAGCAGCCTCCCCAGTACATGCTGGACCTCTATAACACCGTGGCCGGGGATGATGGGATCACCAAGGACCCCGATCTCTTGGAGGGCAACACGGTGCGGAGCTTCTTGGACAAAAGTAAGTGTCCTCGGGCGGAAGGGGCGGCGGGGTGGCGGGGGGGCTCCCCTGCCTGAGGCCCCAGGACAGGGGAGGGGGGGTTCCAAAAACCTAGAGCTCACGGCATCTTCAAAGTTAGTTTGGGCATCAAAGCTCTCTCAGGACACCCGCTGCTTTGGGAATGAGAGGAGCCCAGCTTTGGATTCAAAGAACAAGAGACTCCACCAAAGCGTTAGGGTTGGGCTGGATGACCTTCGGGGAACCTTCCAGTTCTAAGATTCTCTGACCCTATGATTCTAACTCCCACAATCATCAGATAAGTTTAAAAAAAAACACAATATATATCCCAGAATTCCCTAGTTGCTTTGGAGAATGCAGCACCCCAAATCCCCCAAGCTTCTGGGAGTTGTAATCCGCTGCCCTCAAAGAAAAGGAGAGTAACTTTTCTAAGCCCTAAATGGCACTAAAATACCTCCTGGGGCAGATTCCACAGGGCCTTCTTCTGAGCTCTGTCTCCAGCTTGGGGGGGAATTTGGAGTGCAAAAGGACAGAAGGCACTCTGCACATGCCCACTGGCATCACAGATATCTGAACACGGTCTCTCCCTCTCTGTGAAATCTGTATTTCTTACCTGCCTCATATAATCTGCTTGCTCTCATGTGCCTTCAAGTGGTTTCTGACTTACTGTAAAGCGAAACCATCACAGGTTTTCTTGGCAAGATTTCTACGGGGGGGGGTGCCTTTGCCTTCCTCTAAGGGCTGAGAGAGTGTGATTCTCTCAAGCTCACCCACTAGGTTTCCTTGACTGAGTTTGCATTCGAATCCCGGTCTCTACAGTTGTAGCCCAGTGCTCAAACTGCTAAAGCATGCTGGCTGCCCAAACAAATTGATTCAGAGCTGCCTTCCTCTGAGGCTGAGAGGGTGTGACTTGCCCACAGTCGCCCAGAGGGTTGCCATGGCTGAGTGGGGATTCGAAAACAGGTCTCCCGGAGTCCTTGTCCAACCCTCAAACCCTTCCCATGCTCTTGGTATGATTGTGCCACTTACTCCTTTGCATAAGGTGAAAACTGAGAATTATGCTGGTTAAAGATTTTATACATTAGACACTCACTTCCCCCAAGAAAAAAAATTCTTAATTAATCTGTGCAGCTAAAGTCGCCACGCCGTGTCCCAGTGTCTTTAATAGGGGATTGGGACCCACCCGTTTTGTAAATAATCCATTCTATAACCTCCTCCTCAAGAAGAAGTTCAAAGTTTAATTTTCCCATTCTGCCTTAACAGCAGCCCTGCGAGGTGGGCTGAGAAAGAGGGACAGAGGAGGACCGTCTGGCTCGGGTGGGGATCGAAACACGGCCAGTCTCCGGCCTCCAGGCAGCACGGAGGGCCCTGGCCGTGATTCTTGGGCCGCCCGTCCCACCTCGCAGGGCTGTCCCGGGGCAAAAGAAATCAGCTTGCACGTTGGCGCCGATCACCTCCTTGCCTTCTGACTCCTCAGCCCACAGCCCCCAAATGCAGCTCCTCTTCGTCCTGTCCAGCGTGGCCAAAACCGAGAGGATCCTGACCGCCGAGCTTCATCTCTTCAAACTCCGGGCAAAAATGGGCGACGGGCTTCATCCCCGGAGGCAGCACTTCTGCCAGGTACGAAAGAGCTCCCCTGGCCGTGCACTCTGCTCACGCTCAGAGTCCCTCTTCTCCCTCCCTCTGAGATTCCTCAGACCGAGGTGGAAATCCAGCCATCCTTCCCTCAGAGAAAACCTATCCTAACTCCTGGGGACAAAACTGGAATTTTTTAAATGTATTATATTGTTTTTATTACTATTACCGGATCCAAATGACAAGAAAAATATTCCACCTAAACATTAGGAAGAACTTATAAAATTACCAAAATATTTAAATTTATTAAAATACAAAGAGAAAATGAAGAAAAAGGATAGATGAATTTAAGGTTATTATGAATCTGAGTTGATAAGATACCTGCGGATGATATGTGTAAGGAGAAATGTTTCCTTTTCAACAAGTTTTTATTATTCAGTGATTTTTTTTATTGTTAAAGGACACAGAGTAGGGATAAGATATGGGTAAGAAAAATATTATATTAATTTAGAATAAATATTACTATGTGGCAACTACTAATAACAAAATTAAACTAATATATTGAATACTGGATATATCATTGGTTGGAAGTCATTTTAATTCGTTTAGCTAGAGTAAGGTTTTTTTCTCTTTTTCTGATTCTGTTTTTTTTCAATACTTTCTATTTGATATTAGGAGTTGTAGTTATTGTGTGGTATTGTCTTTATCCTTTTTCTTGCCTGCCTTTTATGTTATGATGCTATTTCTTGTGATAGATAGATAGATAGATAGATAGATGGATAGATAGATAGATAGATAGATAGATAGAGATAGATAGATAGATAGATGATAGAGTCTTCATGCGTGGCAGAAGGGGGTTGGACTAGATGACCGCCAGGGGTCTCTTCCAGCCCTGGGCTTCCATGATTCTCTTAATTCGGGTAATACTGAATTTGGTCTCTCCGTTGCTTCCTTTCTCCTCCGCCAGGTGAGCGTCTACCAAGTCCTGGACAAGGAGCATCCGGATTCCCCCACTGGGAAGAAGCTGCTCTCCTCCAGGCTGCTGTCCATCCAGGGATCCGGCTGGGAGGTTTTTGCCATCACCCAAGCGGTGAGTTGGTGTCTTTCCAGAGGTGTAATTTTGGCCTTTGCGGTGGTTGTCAGTTGTGGCCCAGGTATTGCAAAATCAGGGCTACTGTGGGTCTATCCACCTCCAATAAAATCTCCCTTTTTTCCTACCTTGCCAAGCATTATTGTCGTTTCTAAGGAGTCACGTCACCTCATGATAATGTCAAATTTTAGCATCTTCTTCCCTATTCTAAGTGGAGTTCAGGCTTGATTTGCTCTCAGACTCATTTATTTGTCTTTTTGGCTGTCCAGGATGTCTGTAGAACTCTCCTCCAGACCACATTTCAAATGCACTGATTTTCTTCCCGTCGGCTTCCTTCACTGCCCTCTTTTCAAAACCATTCATAGTCGTCCGAGATACCACGGCATAGAAAATCCTCAGTTTAGTTTTTAATGATACATTTTCACACTTGAGGATCTTAGTCTAGTTCCTTCCTAGCCGCCTTCAGGTCCTAGTCTTCCGGGTCTCCGTCGTGATAGAGAGCCGAGATACAGAAAAATAGCCAGCCCTTTCACTGCCTTTGTCATCTGCTTTAAAATTATTCAAAACATTGGTCATAATTTTTGCGTTGGGGTTAATTTAGAGTCCCACAGCTGGACTAGGAGAGCACGTGAGGCTTGAGGGTGGGACTAAGACCCTGGAGACCAGATTGGATTCCCTGCTTGCTCATGGAAAGCCACTGGGCAGCCTTGGTGCATCACCCTCTCTCAGCCCCAGAAAACTCCACGATAGCTTTGCCTTAACATAGCCATAAGTTAGAAATTACTTGCAGGTAACAACATTTGGACTTGGGGGTTGCACCATTCCCAGATTTCTGGCCAAGAAATAATTCCCCTCGCAGCCATAGCCACATTTTTGCTTTCTGGTGTTCTTTGGCCTGGAGACCGCAGCTTGGCTCGAGGGCTCGATCTCCCCATTTTGGAACAGAACCCCCAACGTTAACCTGAGCCTTTACGGTGTTCTTTGCAGGTCCGTGACTGGACAGAAGAAGAGAGAAGCAACCAGGGCCTGTTGGTGACAGTCGGGGCCCTCGGAGGGACCCCCCTGGATTCCGGCACCCCGGTGCAGTTTGCTTCCGGCAGAGACCACCACGAGAGCAAGAAACCCATGCTGGTTTTGTTCACGGATGATGGGCGGCGAGGGGCAGTGCTGCCCACCAGCCCCTTCTTAGGTAAGAGGTCCTCTGTCAGTGGGGGAGCGTTCCATTTTGCAAGAGAGGAGTACCTCGGTAAGCTAAAACTTTTCACTCCGTCACGGCGCGTCCCCGGACGTGACTTCTTTAACAGAAACGTTGCACCAGATGCAGAAAGAACAGAAAGAATAAGGACAGGTTCCTACGTCACAAAAAGAGGACAGCGCAACACATTTCAGCAAATTTTTTATCCATAACTAGCAAGAGAGAAATGCTGTTTTTTTAAAAAAATGGATTCCAGCCATAATTTGATTTTATTTTCTTAGTCTGTTGCATTGACAGCCACGCCCTCAAGCCCACGATGCCTGCTTTTTCAGCAGGACGTAACGTTTCTAAGCCTGCACAGAATGCTTTCTGTAACTCCAGCCTAGGTACAATTGCTCTGAGCGCGTGCAGAGGGCTTTCGGATAGGCTGCCTCGGGTTCTGCTTAAGGACAAAGGCAGGATATAAACTGAAGGAATGAACTGTTCTATGATGCTGGCTTATGGTCCAGGTGCAACACCTCTGAGCATGCGCAAAATGCTTTCAGCTACTCTGATTCTGGCTTAAGGCCCTAGTGCAATTCCTGTGTTGCTCCTAGCTTCACTATCCGTGAAATTATTATTTTTTTTGGTGCATCTCCTTCCTCTTTTTCTCCCACCCTTCCAGATGTGTCCCACCCGAACATGGCAGCGGTCCTCCCGGCCCCCTTTGCCGGCCCCGGAGCCAACCGGTCGCGGATGGCTCGCTCGGCAGACACCGCGCTCTCCTGCCAACGCCACTCCCTCCTGGTGGACTTTGAGGAAATCGGCTGGTCCGGCTGGATCATCTCCCCCCGGGGCTACAACGCCTACCACTGCCGGGGGGCCTGCCCCTTCCCGCTGGGGGAGAGCATGCGCCCCACCAACCACGCCACCGTCCAGTCCATCATCCACGCCCTGAAGCTCAGCCAGGAGGTCCGAGGGCCCTGCTGCGTCCCGGACAAACTCTTCTCCATCAACCTGCTCTACTTCGACGACGATGAGAACGTGGTCCTCAAGCAGTACGATGACATGGTGGCCGGGAGCTGCGGATGCCACTGAGCGTCCCCCCGGCGTGGGGGTCCACGGAGGAGAAGCCGGAGGGTGAACTCTATCATTCCAGAGACTTCCAACCAGGAAAGATTTGGGGGGATTTAAAAGAACTTGAGATAAAGAAGCCCAACACCGGAAAGTGAAGGAAGGGCAGAGCACGGGTCAATTTTTTGGCACAAGAGAACTCCCTCTTCGGCGTCCCCTCCCTCCCACCCCAAACCCACAAAAATCAGCCATCCTCTGACTGGTTCCCTACTCTTGGCAGGGACAATCCCAGTTAACCCTCCATCATCCCACTTTTCCAACTGCTTTAAGAATGTCCCAGTTTCTCTCTCTTTTACTGCCACTTTCTCTCCTAGGGGATGTTTTAAAATAATTTCTAATAGCATGCACGGATCAGGGTGGACCACTGTTCCCACGCAGCAAACATTGCAAGAATTTGAGCTGCTCCTAGCTTCACTATCCGTGAAATTATTATTTTTTTTTTGGTGGGGAAGTTTTGCGGGAGGGATCAAAGTCAGAGCTCTGCTGGAGCAGCTTTTACAAATCCATCCCCTTTCTCTGCAGAATGTACCATACTGTACATAACCCAAAGTGTTAATATTTATATATGTATATATTCTCATGTGTTGGACACTCATGTGTTGGACACCCTGTAAATATTTGTAAATGGGTTCTTATTGTTTTAAATCCTCGTTTCACAGTCTGTTCTTTCCTGTATTGTTTACCTTGTTCTGGTATTTTAATTATTTAATGGCTTCCACACCACTGAACATATTTTGGCGGTTTCGAGATGTGTTAGGTACTGTGTTGCTATAAGTGTTACACTGCTGTGCATCATCTTGAACATGAATAATGCGTTAATATTAAAAGCACCCATTTCTTTTCATTGACAAATGATGGTTTTTTTCTTTTTCTTTAAACAGACAATTGGAAAGGAGAACCTGGGAAAGGAATGAGCTTGTATCCAAGCCCAGGAGTGTTTCAAATTTAATTTTGGGAGGACTGCAAGATGCTTTGAAAGCATGTATTGCTAGAGCAGCATGGTGTAGTGAACTCAAGGACTCTGAGACATTGGGTTTGAATCCTCGTTAGCCCTGGAAAGCTGCTGAATGACCTTGGGCAAGTCACGCTCTCTCAGCCTTAGAGGAAGGCAATGGTGAGCAAACCCCTTCTGAACAGATCTTGCCAAGAAAGCCCTGTGATAGGTTTGCTGTAGGGTTTCATGAGTCAAAAATGACTTAAAGTCACACAGCAATAACAGCAAGATTTGCAATAGCAGATCATGCATGAATTCTCCCAGAAGCCAAAACTGCTCAAATTAGGCCATCAAATTTTGGTCAAAGGTTTTTAAAATTCAGGACTAGGTTTGCTAAGGCGATAGGTTTGCCTTAGGCTCACCATAACTCAGATAACGACTTGAAGGCAACCAACACAAAACTTGTTAACCCAACACACTTCAGGCCCACCTTGCGCTCCACAGACGTTAAACCCTAGAAGGGCAAAGAGTTTCACACAATTCCTCCCTCTCTTTCTACCACTGCAACATCCGTGTACCTCTCCGGCTCTTCCACCGTCTACTGCCTTTCCTCTCTTTGAGCCAAGCCTCAGGTTTCTAGTCTCTAAACAGGTTTGAAACAACAACAACCATCGCCTCCTATGAGTAAAATTAGAATTTATTCATTTGTTTGTGTGTGCGCTTTTGCATCAGCAATGAGCCTCGCTCAACATTTGCCACTGCTTGGCAAGATACTTTTTTTAACTGGTGTGTGTGAAAAACAAGACTGCAAGAGCCTAAATTGGGGACTTCTGTTATTATTTTTGTCACTGGGCAGCCACTCACCCACCCAGGTACCCCTTCTTACATTTACCCCATCCCATACTTCCACGCGTATGCCGGAACGACACCGCCAGTTGCCCTCCGGAGCCCTCAGGCTCTGGCCCTGTCCTGAACTCGCAGCCTGATTTACCCACCCCTCTATTACTACGTCCCACTTTAGGACGGGTGAGGGACGCTCTCGACTCTCTTTTTAGAGACGGGATGGAGGGAGGGAGGAGGGAAGACGTACGGAGTTGGGTGACCGGAGGGGCTGCTGAGGTGGACGGGGTGGTGGTCCAGGTGGTCGTGGCGCGGCTGAGGGGCCGGGTGGTCCGACCCGTGGCCCAGAGGCGTCCGGGGCGACGGGGGCAGGGAGCGGCCCGGTTGGCCGGTGACGGGGCGGCATTCCTGGTGGACCGGCCGGTAGCCCCGGGGGCGAGGGAAGAGCTGGCTGGGGGCGGGAGGGCGGACGGGGCCCTGGGGTGGGTCGGCCCGCCCGGGCGCGGCGTATTCGGAGCAGCAGGAGTCCGTGAACTTCCTCCAGGCCCGCTCCTTGAGGTTGAGTCTGCGGGCGCGCTTGAGGGAGCTGGCAGCCTCGATCTCGTGGGACTTGAGTTTGGCGTAGTAGTCGGAGAACTTGTTGTAGAGGATGGAGATGGGCATCCCGTTGAGGATGATGCCAAAGGAGATGCAGCCGAAGGCCACCATTCGGCCCAGGATCGTGTCCGGGACGGTGTCCCCGTAGCCCACGGTGGAGAGGCTGACCTGGGGGGGAAGCAGGGGAGGAAAACAGAGAGAGAGAGCGGGGGCATGAGATGGACCTAGCGCCTGTGACTTCTTTGGACCAAGGGTAGGTGGCATCTGGAGAGCTTGTAGACCCCTGCCTTGGTCAGGGGGTTCGGGAGCTGGACACGTGTAGCCTGGAGGAGAGAGGGCTGGGAGGGGATATGACAGCCATGCTTCAATATGTGAAAGGATGCCCTATTGAAGATGGAGCAAACCTGTCTTCTGCGGCTCCAGAGACCAGGAGATGGAGCAACAGCTTTGAAACTTCCAGAAGAGATTCCACCTAAATATTAGGAAGAGGCAGTTTGAGAGTGGAATACGCAGCTGAAGCGTCGTGGAGGTTTTTAATTCCAACTCTTTGGAGGTCTTTAGGCAGAGGCTAGATGGCCATCTGTCAGGAATGTTTTCGTGGTGTCTTCCTGCACGAAAGAAGGGGGCTGGGCCGTACGGCCATTGGGGTCTCTTCCGACTCTAGAATTCTGTGGCTAGATGGCTCTTGGGGTCCTCCCCGGCTCTCGGATTCTGTGATTACAAATGTAACGGCACAGAAAATGTGTCCTCACTGGATCAGTGCCTGTTCTCTGCCGCTCCAGAGACCAGGACACAAACCAGCGAGTTCAAAGGGCAAGGAAAGTGATTCTACCTCCACAGGGGAAGAACAATTCCTAAGGACAATTGCTGTTCAACAGTGGGATCCGCTACCTGGGCGGGTGGTGGACTCTAATTCTTTGAAAGTCTTTATAGAGAGGTCGGACGGACACCTTTCAGGAGCACTCGAGTTGCGCATTCCCGCAGGGGAGGGGGCTGGTTCAGACACCCCTAGATCCTTTTGATTAGAACTTAAAGCAGATGCACCATCCCCACTTACTCGCCAGCTGCTAGAATCTAGGGGCCTCTTCGCCCTCCAGTCGACCCTCCCCATCTGCCAGGGTCAGGGACGCAGGGCCCACGCAAGAGTGGGAAAAGTGCAAATATCTCAAAATGTGTGGCTGTGTCTGTGGGAAGGGGGGCCGAGGCACGGTCGGGAGCGCAGGCAGGCACCCAGGGTGCCCACCAGGTCAGGGAAAGGAGAGGGACGGGGGTGGGTTGGCATAGTGCCCCTATACTTCCTCCCTAACACCCATATCCTTCCTTGGGGATGTGGGGGGCGTCGGGAGAGGGTTTGCGCTGGTCCGAAATTGGGCCGTGAGCTGTCCTCAGCCGGCCAAGCAACGGTTGGTGACGTAGGCAGAGAACCGGAGGCGGGTTTTGAAAAGGTTGGGCGGCCCGATTGAAGCTACCAAGGGAGAAAGTTCTCCTGGAAAAGAAGTGCCTTAAGGGGGGTCCGGGCGGCAGGGGTTGGAGAAATTTGCGAATAATCAAATCCACTGAAGTCCAACCTGCAAACATGGAGGACTTGACTGGACACAATTATAGCCCTTTGACAGCAGAATATGCTGCCTCAGTGGAGGTTCTTGAGCAGGGGCCAGAGGGCCGTTCACCAGGGGTGCTCTGAGCATGGCAGAAGGGGGTTGGACTGGATGGCCACTGCAGCGTCTTCCAACTCTAGGATTCCGCTGTAACTGTGATGGTTTGCCAGCCAGAAGGCTCTGGTGTCTCCCCAAACTATCAGCCCCGTGATTCTATAGGCAGTTAGAAAGTGGGATTGTAACACCGTACTTGTCTAGGGCGAAAGGCCTTTGGCGGTTAACACGCTATTTCCAAGCTGAGGTGTGGACGAAAGCGGGGAGCGGGGTGGGACGGGGAAACGACTTACGGCCGCCCACCACCAAGCGTCGGGGATGCTGGTGAAGTTGGTCCCGGGGACGTCGTGCTCCACGGAGTGCATCAGAGCGGAGAACGTGAAGACGCCCATGGCAATGAAGAGGAGGAGGCAGCACACCTGCTGGTAGCACTGCCGGATGGTGAAGCCGAAGGCCCGCAGGCCCGTGGAGTGGCGGGCCAGCTTGAGGATGCGGAAGATGCGCATCAGTTTGATCAGCTTGAGCACCTTCCCCAGCTTCCCCACACTGCGCATCTTGTGGAGCTCCTCGTGGTAGTCCCCTTCCTCCCCGCCCAGGTTCTCGAAGAGGAGCTGGATGTAGAAGGGCAGGATGGCCACCAGGTCGATGGCGCTGAAGGCCGCCCGCAGGAACTGCTGGAAGCTGGAGGTGGAGATGAGGCGCATGAGGTATTCGAAGGTGAAGAAGATGGCACACACCGTCTCCAGCTGCTCCATGCACTTCTTGCTGGCTTTGTGCTGCATCTCCTCCACCGTGCTGAGGGTCATCCCCACGATGGAGATCAGGACGAAGAAGCTGGACATGATGGCGATCACCTTGGCGGGGATGGAAGAGTAGGGATTCTCAATCAGGTTCCAGATCGCCTTCCGGAACTCGCCGAGAAACTTACCCTCAAAATGCTCTTCCCTTTCCACCGGCTCCAGTTCTGCCTCCAGCTCCCGTTGGACTTTCAAGTACTCGGCCAACTCGTCCTGCTTCTCCTCGAAGAGGATCCGGCAGCACCGCTGGGCGTACTTCATGTGGACGCCCCAGTACTCAATCTCCTCCACAAAGTTGGAGGGGCACAGCTCTTCCATGATCCACATCACGCCGCTGCGGTAGAAGTGGAAGACGTAGTGGAAGACGAGAGGGTCGCGGTCGAAGAAATACTCGTTCTTTGGCACCGAGTAATCGTCGCACAGAGCCAACTTCTTCGTGGGGTCGGTGGAGAGGGCCAGCTGGCCGATCCGGGTGACGGGATACTTAGCAGCTACTTTGCACGCGATCTGGAAACACTTTCCTCCCACATTGAGGTTCAGGAAGTACTGGTTCCACTGGGGCGGACCACTGCAGCAGTCCTGGCTCCAGTCGGAGACGTTGTGCATGGAACTCCATTGCTTGACCAGGTTTTCCTGAGCGAAGGGAATGTAGACCTCTTCCTCTTCTGGAGTCAAACAGCACTTCTTATAATCCCCGATCTTCAAGTTGGCCGAAAGGCTAGCTCGTCTCCGCACGGGCTGTCTCATCGCCTCGTTTCGTGGCGTGTTCACAAACCACAAATTCCCCCCCTCCAATTGCTAATGAAGGGGGATTGTACGGCCAGAGGGAGCGGGATTTGGGATTTTGTTCCCCAGTAATGTGCAGCTGGACAAACTGGTTGCTCCCTAAGATCTCCCGAGCTCACACAATCTGGACTCGTCTGCTGTCAGGCTCTTGAGCCTTCTCCAAAGCTGACCGTCTCAGTGGCACCGGACATCTCCACAAGCCGCTGGGCTCAAGCTTCTTAATGCATTAATAAGATTACGAGGTTAACCTTTCAAGTAAAGAAAGCTATTTTGGGCTGTTGGGACTCCATTTGGTTTACCCTTCTGACACACACACACATCCACCCATCTACCACTCTTCCAACGTTCAATTCCTCTCTGGAAAGCTGAAGAGGAGTAGCAGGCATTTTTGTCAAACATTTTATGAAAACTCTTTTTCTTAAAAAAAAAAAAGGAAGCATAAGTAGCTTTTAAGGTAACACAGCACTGTTTTTGCTTAGAAGAGTGGATAAAACCTTTGGGTGGTTTGAACTCAACTGTTTGAGGCTAAAGAAAAGGCAAAATACTATTTTTAAAAAACTTCATTTTTGTCTAATACCATAATGAGTTGAGTTTCTTGTTTTCTAAAGTTTCTGGATCCTTACAGCAATTTCACTGTTTTTTCACAGTCATCAATTTCACAGTTTCTGATTTTTTTATAAACCATTTTTAACGTTACTGAGAGCTGAAGCATGTTTTAAAGACAATCTTTGTATGTTTTCCTCTATCGTATTATGTTTTTGTGTTACACTGCCTTTCAGCTCTGTTTTTTTTGGGGGGGGAGGCAGGAGCTAATCTGAGTAAACGAAAAGGGTTATCTGTCAGCTGCTTTTAAGTCTTTGTGAACTGAGAAACCAGAAACAGAGAGAAAATAAATACACAGGAGATAGAGAAGATGGAGGCAGACCTTTATCTGGTGTCAGCAAAGCCGCTGAGGTTTCTACAAAAAAATGATCACATGAAGGAAAAAAAATAAAAAAACAGAAGACTGAAGGGTGCTGATCACCACAGAGATGTTTATGAAAAATGTTGAGATCTCAGAACTGAAATGAAAAGAGGATACATTAAAATGAGAGACAAGCTGCAAATTCAGGGTCCAAATGCAAAAGGGAACTGGAGGGGGAGACAAGAACCACCAAGCTGCCCCCCTGCTCTAGCTGTCCCAAAAGATCTCAGTACAGCTTCTCCACAGACCCCTTTTGACTGACAACGCTCCCCAGAAAAAGATGGCATCTTTAACCCCAAAGTGCACCGTCGCTTCTTGGATGAAAGAGTCTGCCAGATGAAGAGATAAACCGGAGTTGTTGGGCAGACATTTTGATGAATCTGGCTGACACCAGCAGGAAAAAACAGTTTCTCCACCTCCCTGAGGATATGCTTAAGGCAGGAGTGCGTGGAGAGACGTGTGGCCCTGCCATCGTTGTTCTCAGCGTACAACACCCATCGTCCCTACCCAAGATTCAACAATGTCCAGACAGGCCACATCTTCCCGGTTCCTGGGTTACAGGGAAAGACGTTTTCGATGTTGGCCCAATCTCAGAGACGTTTAATTTGAAGAATCGGCCAAATCCAGGTCCATCTGTACGGTTATAACCGCAATTCAGAGGCAAGGGAAGGCTCTTCCCCTATTTCAGATCCTTCAGTGATTTCTGGCACCCAACCAATGCCCATCAGTCCTGCACAAACATTCCTGGGAGTGTAGGCAGTCCGGCTTGTGATCTGGCAGCAGGTGGGAAGCTTCCTGAAAGAAAGGAAGAAAATGAGCCATAGCCAACCACCTCCGTCCGCTTTACACAGCAGTGAGCCAGGTTCCAACAATGCCGTTGGGGCGTGCATGCCAGCGGGATTCAGGGGTTTATCTTTTTAAGAGTGCTAGAATCGGAGACCCAAGGAAGAGCTGATCCTAGAGAAAAACCCAGGAGAAAAACTGAGATGTCAACAAAGCAATATGGCTTCTGTAACCCTTCCCTCCTGGAATCCTTTGCTGCCGACAGAGAAAGATGGAAGCCAGAGTTCTGCAAGGGAAGAAGAGCAATACGGCGAGGAAAAGACAAGAAGGCAATAACCTTTTTCTCTGAGGTTTAGTTTTGCGTTCGTTATTGCTGTGTGCCTTCAAGTTGCTTCCAGCTTATGGCAACCCAAAGGCAATCTATCATGGGGTTTTCTTCTGTTGTTCAGAGGGGGTTTGCCCTTGCCTCCCTCTGAGGCTGAGAGAGTATGACTTGCCCAAAGTCACCCAGTGGGTTTCCAGAGCTGAGCTGGGATTCGAAACGTGGACTCCAGAGTCCTAGTCCAGTGTTCAAACCACTACATCAAGCTGGGTCTCTGTGTTTCTACTCCTCAGTATTTAACAGTATCCAACCAGTCAATTGGGCTGCATCCACACTGATCTTCTTCTCTGGAGATTTATATTGACTGGGGATTCTGAGTGCCATTTTATTAAGGCACACGTTTGTCATATGTGCATGTAGAAATGATGCAGTGTGGTTGGAATGGACAATATTTTAAATAACAGCGATAAAAACAAAAGACAATTTCCTGCACCAAAGAGCTTACAGACTGGAATGCCAATACTGTGAGAGGAAAAGGAGAAAGAGAAGCAAAGGAGCACTTGCTCCACACCCCTAGCACAGGGAAGGGCACAATTCAAATTAAGTTGAGTCAAATCCACACATACCTCCCAGGAAAAGAGAACTTCAAGGCTGCTCCTTCCTCATCAGCTGCTCTGAGGCTCGATCGAGGTTGAAGCTCACAAGGAGAGGCTTGGCTTTCCGGCTGACCCACACAGCGACCCCAACGGCAGCAGTCACGACGACCAGGAGTGCTACCGAGCAGAGAGGCAGAGAATGAGAGAAAGGGACTTGGGAACTACTAACTACAGGAAAAAGGATTTGACCTAAAAATTAGGAAGAACTTCCTGAGAGTAAGAGCAGTTTAACAGTAGAATACACAGTTCTGCTGTTGTTACTTACCAACAATGGTAAGGACCACCCAATGTTTGGCTGTAACAATTTCAGGGGCAGCTGAGCTACCTAAAAAAAAGGAAAAAATTAAAAAAGACAATGTACATTTTACACACGCACAGGAACTCACGAGGCAAAATAGAGTAAAAAGGAGATTGTCTCAGAAATCTGAAAACTGCTGACAGAGTTAAGATTGTTAGAACTTGGGGAAAAAAACATCTAACACTCTCATTTCATAGAGCTATTAATGGAATATGGTCATTAGCAGGACAACTGACTAGCCATTTTCAGGCAATGGATACGAAAGCCTCTTTAAGCAGTTAGGGAAACGAAACTGCCCAAGGATGGCAGTCATATTGCTGACAATAACACAGGTTGTCAAGACTTGGCAACACAGATGGCAAGATCAATTATCGACTAGATGCAGCTGCAGAACTGCAATCCAGACGAAGGTTTTACAACTACGGCTCGTTCGCTTTAAAACAGGGCCAAGAGGCACATCCAAAATAATGTGGATGTGAGGAATTCAGTTGTCCAGGTAGCCAAGGTCCTCCATTCCATTCCTCTCTCCATTTGAAGACAAAAATGTAATGAGGAAAAGGCACATGATATTGATTAAAGAATGGCGCCGGGATAGAACAGGGAGTGCTGTTGTAATGGAGATCAACACAATCTCCAGCACCAAGGCCAATTCTACCTGGTTGGGTCGTTTCTGGTGTCTCCGGAGAGCTTGGCACCTCGAAAACACAGCCCAGTTCGTCCCGTTCGTCTGGGCAATCGGCATGTCTGTCACACACGAAAGCCACAGGGTAACAGTCAGCGTCCGGTGCGCACCGGAATTCATCCTTTCGGCACTCCAGCACAGGTGTGGTGTGGCTGTACCCGCAGGCCTCCTCGGCTTCATCGGAATCGTCTGGACAATCCTTGTAGCCGTCACAGAACCGCTCCAAGGGCAAACAAGGGCCTCTGTGGCCACACCGTTGCCCGCGAGGTCCACACGGGATGTCTCCAGCCTGACAGCCGCTTTCGTCGCTGCCGTCTCCACAGTCAGGCATCCCATCGCATCTCCGACAGAGAGTCACACGGCCACCATCCGCACACTGGAAATCCCCAAGGGTACACCGGAAAAAATCTGCTGGAGATGACCAAGAGAAAGACAGAAGTGTGAAAATGGGACAAGACACCTGGGGGCAAACATCAGAGGAAACACGGCTGCTGAGGCATTAGGGATTCTAACCTGTGCTCAAAATGAATGGGCTTTTGGGGCATTTTCAAGCATGAACCGCCCGGAGAGGAGCCTGTGGTCCTCCAAATAGGTTGGACCTCAACTCCCATCTGCCTCGCCAAAGGTGAGGGATAATGGGAGATGTTGTCCGACCACATCTGAACAGCTGCAGATAGCTCCGAAGGTGTTCCAAATTAAAGTTTTAATGTGGATTGTAGTTTAATGCTTAAAAAAAAAGAGAGGTTACGTTAAAATTGTTTTAGCTATTCCATCTTAGCCACTCTGTACCCCTTATGAGAGGCAAACCGGGTACAAAATAAATAAACAAACACTGCCTGCAATTCGTTCTTGACTTGTTTTAGGCAGGCCTTCATTTTGTGCCTTTATCTGCATTTGTTTTAATTTTCTGTAAGCCTCCAAGATTTCCAGACATTTTTCCAGAGAGGATGGTAGGACTGAAGGGAATAAAGAAATGCATTGTGATAATAGTGTCAAGGGAGGTTGTGAAGAGAGCTGTAACCCCTTGCTCCAGTAAATCTTAACAGCAGATTAATGATTAACTAGCAGCTACTCATTTTTATGGGCTCTGTGAAGCCATTGTTTTACTGGGAGCAACCAAAACCCGCAATTTGACTGTGGGTTTTTTGGGGGGGGGCTGATTATTGCAAAGACTTCACTTTTTTTTTCTTTTTTCTTTTTCTGCAGTGGGAAGCATCTTTGTGTGGAATTTTCCAACAATTATCGTGGGATTTATATGGATTCTTTCATGGTTGCTGTTGCTTCTATGATGGATGCCAGTTCCAACAAACGGCTCAGCCGCACAAAGACTAAAATAAGCTTAGGAATGTCAGGACCACGCTGTTAATACCGGATTATGAGCAAAGCCAAAGCACTTTTCGGCAGGAAAAGGAACTTCAGCGGCCTATTCTAAAGAACAGAAGAATGGTCGGAACAGTCTTACTTCTGTATAAATAAATCGGATAAAAGTAGGAGCAACCTGAACTCCAGTTGCCAAAACACTTCTACCCCACCCTTCACCACAGGAGATTGTACAGCAGCGCTTTCCAAGCTTTTCATGTTGGTGACTCTTTTTTTAGACATGCATAATTTCAGGACACAGTAATTCAGTTTTACTTACAAACTGGAGGTTAAACTAACCCCTTGTAAGAGATACAGACATAAATTGCAATAACAAAATGTGCGGGGACGCAACGTATTGCATGAAAACCTTTCACCTATTTTTAAAAATATATGATTTATAGATAATAACATCCATTTCCAAGATTGTACACACTTCAAGCGACACACTCTTCCCCTTTTCTTCTGTTCCTAAATTCCCTCGCAGAGGTTCCCAACTTTTGGTCCTCCAGATGTTTTGGACTTCAGTTCCCATAAGCCCCTTCATCGGGGCCATCTTGGCCTAGGGCTTCTGGGAGTTGAGGAGGAAAACAGCTGGAAGACCACTATGACCCCACAAAAAATTATAAAATTAGACTAATTGAGAGAAGGCTTATAGCCTCTCACATAATCTACAGGCCCCGTCTCCATGACAACCAAGAGGTAACCTCACCCACGCACCCTCGCCCAAGGGGCGGAGCCAAAAATACAGGCTTCACTGTGGCCACGTGCGGCCAGGAAGGGAGGGGACTAGCACGGCCTCGTGGCGCAGCTGTCCAATCGCCGTTCTACGAGGGCGGAGCCTTACGGAGCAACCAGCCAATCGGCGACTGCCGAGGTGACATGGCCCGCGCACTTGAATGAACGCCTGTGGAGAACATATTATATAAGCCCGGCTCCCTCCTTCCCTCCGGGGCTCACCCGCATGTCCGCCGCGGAGCCTTCCCGCTGCCGTCAGGAGTAGGAATACGAAAAGAAGTTTCTCCATGCCGACTCAGTCTGGAGCCACACTGTGACTGACCCCTGAGGGAGCATGGACTTAAGCCGGGGAGAAACTGCGCATGCGTCAAGAAGGACCTATGGGCGCTGGGACGGGCAGCAAGACGCGCTGTCATTCGTGGAGGCCGGCGGGCCCGTCTCCCGGAATGGCGCATGCGCAGTGGTTATTTTGACGAGTAAATGGGAGCAGATCTAGGTAAGCCTGACAGCCGCTCGTTTGTAGTTTTCCAAGCCCATTTCCGCACTAGACTTTTATAGCGCGATTATTCCACTTTCAACATCCTATGTTATCCTGGGGTTTGCAGTTTAGAGAGCGGCATCAAAGGTTTAGTCCCAGAAAGGAACTTCTTTTCCCACCATAAAACTGCAAAGATGGCAAAATTTCCCCTCGTGCCCATTCAGATTCCTGGGGAACATGTGGATTGTGACTTCCCAATTATTAAAAAAAATCATCTGGGGTGGGGGTCCCGCAGGACCCAATGTGGCTCTCTTCTCTCCACCAGCTGCCTGCCCCACGAGCCTTCTTAGATAACGTGGTGGGATTACTGGCTCCGAGAGCACGGTCTCTGAAGAGATGAAACCTAAAGAGTGTCTCCTGATTGATGATGTGGTATATCTTGAGTGGTTTTTCAGTTGTGGCGACTCTTTCCCTGGGTTTTCTTGGCAAGATTTTCTTCAGAGGTTTCCCACCACTACCTTCTCTGAGGCTGAGAGTGTGTGACTTGTGCAAGGTGGGTTTTCAAGGCTGAGCAGGGGTTTGAGCCCTGGAGTTCTAGTCCAGTACACTCTTCTAAATAGGGTTTTGTTGCCAAGATTCACTCAGCATTTTGCCATGTCTGCCTTTCCCTGAGGCTGAGAGTATGATGTGAATATTGTAGAAACCAGGGTACCCGGCTCTCTATGATAAGAGGCAAAATCTAAACACTTTCAACAACCTATTTGCTTTGCTGTCCCCTTCTGGCTATCTGATTAACCTTCATAGCACCAGATCTATTCTGCTGAGCCCAGTGACCAGTAAGAAGAGCTTTACGATTGTCCAGATTAAGTTACAGACTGAGTTTATTGAACCAAAACCAGAGAGTCTTTACAGACCAGGAATACCACTGTGCCAGGCTATGCCACTGTTCCCCTGGGGGAACAGCTCCAACTGGGCTGCTCTACAGAAAAACATCGGCCTTGCTGCGGTCTCACAAGTAAGGCTGATCTTTTGACAGTTCCCATTTTTGAGGCTGAAGACCGGGTGTGACTGGTTTCTTCTCTACAGTTGCCACAGAAGACTCCGGGCTGCAGGAGAGAGAGAGAAATGGAAGATCTGGAAATGAGAGAACCTTGCAAGGGATACGAGTTCCCCCTGCAGCAAACAACACACAAACCTGGAAGCTGGCATTCCTGGAGCCAGTGTTTTCTGTGGGGACACAAGGACAACAGGAGGGAAAGTCTCTCTTCGGCCATCCCGAGTGCAGTAGTAATTGTTGGCAAACTTGTGGCTCGGGCCAACAGGGAGGCGCGGAGGAGGCTGAGTCCTAAAGAAACCAGGGGGTTTAATGAAAGTTAAATCCATCCAAGCAGAAAATCCATCAACCCAGCATTGGAGAGCAAAGCCCCTTTCTCTGTTGGGCCCCCTCCTCTGTCCAATCCTCTTCTCAATAAATAAATAAATTTAATCCAAAGAAGATTACCTCTTGGAGATTTCTGTATAGCGTAGCTGAAGTTTAGCTTGGAGGTTTTGCTGTTGGAAAGAAAGACAGGCATGAGCTCAGTGCAAGTCTCCTGTCTTGAAGGAGACCAGAGCCAGGAAATTTTACTTTTTGGCCTCTGTTTCTCAGAATCTCCTAACCAACCAAGATTTTTGAAAATCTGAAATCCAACATTGGACTTTTCCGAAAACCAGATGCAAAACAAAACACTGAATGAACAGAAGAACCTCTGCTTGGGAAAGTTGTTTATAGCTGCATGACTTGTAGTCCAAAAAAGTAATTTTTCGAACCTTGCAAGTGGAATGCTTTACTCTCCCTATTTGGGAAAGTTCCTTTATGAACAACATTTTCCAAAATCCACCAGCCAGCCATAATTCTAGGAGGTGTAGCCCACATATATACGTTCCTACCCTCTGCAGGCAAATACAAAACAGCGAATAGAGCTCACAATCTTTTGCTCAGGATTGGAAAAGTTACTTTCCAGGAAACATCTCCCAGAATTCCCCCAGTCAGCCTTATGGACTAATAATGACGCAGAAATTTTGGCATTTGAGAATTCAGCACCCCTGATTAATCAGAAGGGCTTGAGAGAACTACGGTTCCCAGAATTCCTTGCGAGGGACAGGCAAAGGGACTAAGGTGAGGTGAAGCCCCGCCCAAAAGGGGCGTGGCCTACAAGGCAATTTGAATATGAGGGAATTGAGCGGGTACACGTCATTTTCTACGCCTTTTTCTAACAGTTGCTTTGATGAAAGAGGGAGGTATTCGTCCCCGTCCCGCTCCCGAGGTCCGTCCTTACCCCGGCCGCAAAATTGCGCAGCTTCTGGATGATGCTGGTGGCCGTCGCCATCTTGGCCTCCGCGGACAAGGGCAAAGGAGCCGCGGGGTATGCCGGGAAGAAGGGGAAAAAGCGCGGGGGGCGTCTCAGCCAACGGAATTCTGGGAGGAAGGGCGTCGGGATCGTGAGGTTCCCTGTCGTGCGGCATGCCGGGATTGGGGAAGGCTGGGTTTGGCAGAGGGAGGAGTGAGCCACCTCTCGCGAGAGGGCCGTGTGGGAGACGAGGCCTTTCCGGAGTCTCGCGATGGCAGGGGGGCGGGCGGGGCGTGCCAGCCCTCCGAGGCTATATAAAGGCCCGGGCGGGGGCACGTGACCTCTTTCCGTCTCTCCCCGCGCCGCCATGGACACGAGCCGCGTGCAGCCCATCAAGCTGGCCCGGGTCACCAAAGTGCTGGGCCGGACCGGGTCCCAGGGCCAGTGCACCCAGGTCAGGCCGGCCGGGGGAGGGGGGGAGGAGGCCCCCGGGGCTCGGATCCCGCCGCCCCCTCGCGGTTTGCGGGCGGGCACTCTGCACGTGCTCAGAGGCCGCTTCCCACTTCTGAGACCTCCGGTCCCTCTCGGGCCAAGAGTTGCTGGGGACTCAGAACCTTTCTCCCGCGCCCATTTTGGGAAATTCGCACTCTGCACGTGCTCATAATGTCCGCTTTGGGCTGTCCCCTGTTTTCGAGAGTGGAATAGAGAGGGGAGAGGAATAGAGAATCCCTCCCTTGGAAATGTTTGGATGGGCCTGCTCGGAGATAAGAGCGACGGGGGTGGACTGGATGGCCACTAGAGGCCCCTTGCAACCGTAATAGGGAGTGAAAGAAGTCCCGGGGCTCAGAGAGATCGGGGGGGGGAGAGACGAGGGGGAGGAAGGAAGGAAGAAAACAGGGGAGGTCCCAAAACACCCCCTTTTCTGCCATAGCGCACTCTGTGCATGCTCGGGGACCCCGACCTTTCCTGAAGTTGATACTGATACCTAGCCAGTTTCCAAGAGAGGGGTTAACTGGCTTTAATTGTACCTTTTTTTTTTTGATAAGTTAACGGCTTTTTATATTTTTGTATCCTGTGAATTTTAACTGATTTAACTTTTGTAAGCTATCTCAAGTCTCAAAGGGGGAAAAGTGCAGGTTATAGTTAAATATAATGATAATATTCAAGCCGTACAAACAAAGCTAACATGGGTGTACAGATTTTCTGGAGGGGGGGAATGCAGTCTGTTCATGCTCAAGGGGAAGTCTTCAATAATTATTTGGAGCAGTTGTTGTTGTGTGACTTCAGATCGTTTCTGGCTTATGGCAGCTCTGAGGGGACCCTGTCACGGCTTTTTCTAGGCAGGATTGTTCAGGGCTAGGGTTTGCTTTTGCCTTCCTCTGAGGCTGAGAGAAGGTGACTTGTGGAAGGGAATCTGCTGGGTTTCCATGGCCGAGGTAGGATTCAGACCCTGGTCTGCAGGGTCCTAAAACAACACTGAAATCACTACTTCACATTGGCTCTATTTGGAGCTTCAAAAAAAAAAAAGAGAAAGAAACCCCGGTTAGATGAACGTTTAGTGTTACTGCTTCTCAGATAGGTCTGACTTCCTGGTTCCCTGGCTCTGGAAATCTGATCTCTCCCTACCCTCATTTACACAGGTCCGTGTGGAGTTCATGGACGACACCAGCCGGTCCATCATCCGCAACGTGAAGGGTCCCGTCCGGGAAGGAGACGTCTTGACACTTCTTGAGTCAGAACGTGAAGCCCGGAGATTGCGCTGAGTGACACCCACAAGAGCCCCGTGAGTGTGGCTTATGGCTTCCTTCTTTCCAGCTGCCCTGAGAGTGCATCTCCCATCATATAGGACGGGCGACACGTGGCTGGATAACAGCATGTGTGAAAGGGATCTAGGAGTCTCGGTGGACCACAAGCTGAACATGAGTCAGCAGTGTGATGCAGCAGCCAAGAAAGCCAACGCAATTCTTGGTTGCATGAATAGGAGTATGGTGTATAAATCAAGGGAGGTGATGGTACCACCCTATTCTGCTTTGGTCAGACCTCATCTGGAATACTGTGCCCAGCTCTGGGCACCTCAATTCAGGACAAGCTGGAGCGTGTCCAGAGGAGGGCGACCAAAATGTTGGAGTGTCTGGAAGCCATGAAGCCCTCTGAGGAGTGGCTTAGGGAGCTGGGGATGTTTAGTCTGCAGAAGAGAAGGTGAAGAGGGGACAGGATAGCCACGTTTACATATTTGAAGGGGTGTCATGTCGAGGAGGGAGTGGGCTTGTTTTCTGCTGCTCCAGAGGCTAGGACGAGGAGCAGTGGATTCAGGCTGCAGGAAAGGAGATTCCACCTGAACCTCAGGAAAAACTTTCTGATGGTCAGGGATGTCCCGCAGTGGAATACACTGCCTCGGAGTGTGGTAGAGTCTGCTCCTTCTTTGGAGGTTTTTAAGCAGAGGCTGGGTGGCTTTGATGGGGGTTCCTGCATGACAGAAAGGGGTTGGACTGGATGGCCCCGGGGGTCTCTTCCAACTCTTCTAGGATTCTCTGACTGGGCTGGGGCTCACTGGAGTTGACATCCAACACATCTGGTTTGCACTGTGTTGGGCGAAGGACTTCATTCTTCTCACACTCACTTGTTAAATATCTGTGTATGAAATCTTCCTCTTTACAGACATTACGTTTATTGTATTTTTCTATGGGATCAGCAGACTATGCAGCTAAAATTGGTTTAATTCTTTTTTCCCCCTCATTTCCTTAGATGGATCCAGAACTCTCTTATGTGACTTGCCTCTGAAGCCCTGGTTGTGAAGAAACAAGAGGACTGAAGTAAGCAAGGAGACTGTCACTGAAATAAAGCTAGCTTTCCCCCCTTACATTGTTGTGCATGATTCTTAATTTGCCAAGATAGAACAATTTGGTGGTAGTGGTGGTTTAATTGGTCCCAGTGCGTGACTTGCCCAGCGTCCTCCATTGGGTTTCCATGGCTAAGTGGGGATTCGAACTCTGGTCTTCAGAGTCGCAGTCCAACATTCAAACTTTTACTCCAAGCTATTTCCAAAACCTTATAATGTCTACTCTTGCTGGGTTTGCAGTTGCATTTGGATCAAGACTTTATCAAATGGCAGCAGTCTGTAGATGTGGCTTTCTTTTCCTGGCCATTGGAAAGTTGATCTTAATGTTTGGACTACAGGTCCCAGAATCCCCCCACTCTGCACATAACGTTGCCACACTGAGATAACCAGCTACCCAATACAAATTTAAAGTAGAGCTGAAAGTAACTTCCCTTGACACTCTTGCTGATTTCTGACCGAAAACAACTAACCCCTGCCCCATTTCATCCAAATTTCATAGTTTCCACCTTCAAACTCGTGCCTTCTTACAGGCTGGAATTTCACAAGGAAAGTTTTGAGTGTCTTTATTCTGTGTAATAATAAAGTGAATTGATTTATATATATATATATAAAAATACAAAAAAACAGGCAATGTGCATAAATCCTTGTGCTTGATTTCTTTGCGTAAGCGCAAGTCCTATCTAAGACTTAGATTAACAACAGCCCTTTAGTGCGGGATGGGGATAAGGAAAGGGAGGGACATGGGATGGATAAGAAAGGTAGTAAATAATCAATAAACAGCTTTTTTTTTTAATTTTTTGAAATGGGGGTGGAAGCGAAGTCACTGGCTCCAACCTATGGCTGTGAGGGGCAACCAGGGGAGAGACCCTTCCGGCCAGCCTGAATTGGTAACGTTGACGAAACGGCCTCGCTGAGGACTAGGGCCTTAGTGGAAGGATGAACGCGTTCATTCCTCGTTCCAACTGTAGTGTTTCGGGAAAGACACAGCTATGGTATTTTGATTCCAGGAGTCATTTCTCCGTGTAGAAGAGTTAGTGAAGAGATCCATTAATACTGGGCAGTCCAGGGCAGCGTATTAAAATATTAAAGTCTGATGAGAATACTCGTCATTAAAATTACTTTCTGGCCAGTGGATCAGGCCCGATCGTGTCACTGCAAGGAGACTTCCCATTCTGATCCTGCAAGCAGCAGAGGTGGGAGGAAATAATTAAATGCTTATTTTAAGGCTTACACATTTCGCAGAGGAAAACTGATACAGCTGATCAAACAACATTGAAGTGTGGTTAAAACATATTCATGAGGAAGAGAAACACAATAGGTTGCTGCAGTTTGCTTTTCTCTGAGCCTACTAGGAAGGGCAGGATTCCCCTCCGTGGAAACTGGTCGGGAAGCAGAACCCAGGTATGCCCAGAGGCGCTCTTTTAACTTGCACGGTGGTGGTTGTGGGCCTTTGAGTCATTTCCAACTTTTGGCAGACCTAAAGCGACCCTACCGTATGGTTTTTCTTGGCTGTTCAGAAGGGGTTTGCCTTTGCGCTCCTCTGAGGGTGAGAGAGTGTGACTTGCCCACAGTCAGGCAGTAGATTTCTGAGCGGGGATACAAACCCTGCTTGCCTGGAGACGTCGTTCAGTGCTCAAACCACTACACCACGCTGGATCTCTTTGCAAAATTACTCATTAAATTTTGCATGTACATATGGGCTTTTACCAAGACGTAAGTCTCAAGAAGAATGCCAGTTTAATTTTTTTTTTTAAGCCACACCTTGTTGTGAGGTGCCTTGGGCCAGGACTAGGGCATCAGGCCTTGACGGCTCCACAGCTTGGCTTTTGGCGCCGATGGAATTCGGCCAAGCAACCCCCGGCGGCGCCGGAATTCAGCGGGAGGAGGGGAAGTTACTCACCGACTGCGCGAGGTGGGTGGAGATCAGCGTTGCTATGTCGCAGTGCCCAGCCTCTAGAGCGACGGAAGCGGCATCGTTGCCATCCTGGGGTGAGAGAAAGCAAGAACACTTCATGGTTTTTATTTTTTAAAATTATTATCATCATCATCATTATTATTCACCTCCAGAGCTAGAAAAACTTGGGGTGATCTTGATGCAGTTTACGCCTTCCTAACTTGTCCTACCTTACAGGGTGGTTGTCAGAAAAAATTGGGAAGGAGGAGAAGCATTAGAGGAAACATGGAGGATAACTTAAGTAATTTATCAATTAAACTAAGGCCATACCCACCAGCTGCCCAAAAGAAGGCCTTTTCGTGCCCCAAAATGTTCCCATATCCCTTCTGGATTTTGCATTTTTTCCCCCAGATTTGGGAATATTTGCATATACACCATTTTGGGCATCCCTGGACGGTTCTTGCCTCTGGAGGGCCCCCTTTATAACCCCACCATTCCCCCTAAAGGGCATTTTTGGGACAAAACGTCGTTCCCGGTGGGGTTTTGAGGCCCACAAAGGAAAAGCGCAGGGGTTTACGTGGTCCACGACGGAGGCGTCGCAAGCCGGCTGGGCCAGGAGCAGCCGGACGGTCCCGGCCCTCCCGTGTTCGCAGGCGCACATGAGGGCGGTGGAGCCCTCCTCGTCCTGGAGGTTGACGTCTGCCCCGCAGGCCAAGAGGACCTCCACCATCTCCTGCCGCCCGTGGCTGACCGCCAGCATCAGGGCCGTCTGACCAGCCTGGAAAACACAGCCAAAGAAGAACGTTTGGGTCCAAATCTGGGGACAAATGTGGGCCGCCGCAGACCAAATCCGGCCCTCTCGGGTCTGTCGGAGGGATGCGCCGCCATCGCATCTGTTTCCCAGCTTTGGTCCGGGTTCAATTCCTGTCCCGAAAGGCTGGACTGCCTCTCCGAAAGCTTAACTGCCGGCCGTTTGGAAAGTGTGGCTCAAATACGGCCGCTCTTTTTCGGACCCGCACCCTTTTTCCCTTCGGCCCCGTCCATTGCAGGAGCGGGGCCCCCGAGGACTCTTCTAAGGTCGAGTGCAGCTCTTGGGGCGAAAACAGCACCCCGACCTCGTGTGACGGTCGTCTCGGCCGCGGCTTTGGACAAGTGCCACTCTCTCAGCCTCAGAGGAAGTCGGGGCTAAACCTCCTCTCAACAAGTCCCGTGATGGGTGAGCCTTAGAGTCGCCCTCAGTCAGGAGGAGCTTGGAAGGACACAACACCCCCACTTTGTGACTTCAAGGGAGCCTCTGGGCATACCTGGGCCTGCTCCCTTCCCAGTTCAGCCCCCACCCAACCTACAAGGGAAAGACACTTTGGTTTATTCCCCCGCTCCCACCCCCGAATAAATCGGGGTGCTTACTTGGCTGGCTTTGGCATTGACGTCGCCCATGCTGAAAAGCCTCCGCACGACGGCCATGTCGCCTTCTCGCTCCACGGACGCCAAGGCGGCCAACATGGGGGCTGTGTAGCCGGCTTTGTTCTGGTGATCGACATTGCAGACCCCTGGAAGGACCGGCGCGGTGCCGGTGGGGAGAGGGGCAAAATAAGAGGGAGACAGAAGTTCAGACAGGTACGCTCTCTCTGGTTTCCCAGGCCGTGGGGGAGGGATCCCGTCCACAAATACCGAGTGCTTTTGGGCTCTGTTTCCAAGGAAGGAACTGGCAAAAGCACCGCTCAGGATTCCTTGCCTGTGAAATTCATGAGGTCGCCATAAGTTATCAACGGGTAACTTGAATGCACACGCACACAAAAAAAATACAAGGTGTCCCCCCAAAATGTATACCTTCCTTAACAGCTAATAGCAGCTACGGTGATTATTTATTATCCTGAAGAATAAATGTTATAATCGTCATCTAATCGGAGTTACAAATTCCACCTTAAATTCCAATTTTATGCCATGAGCGATGCCCTGCTCATGTTCTCGAAGCACAGATCTGCAAGCCTCGCTTGAAAGTTTCTCTTGTAATTTTGCAACGCTTCTCTATCCTTAGAATCTTTCATCCTGTTAAGGATGTATTTTAAAAAAAAAATGTATACACCAGAGCTTTCCAAACATTCCATGTTGGTGACACACTTTTTAGATATGCATCATTTCACGACACAGTAATTCAGTTTTTCTAGCAAACGGGATGTTAAACTCACCTCCTATAAGAGGTACGGACATATACATGAATTGTAATAATGAAATGTATGGAGAAGCAACGTATCTCATGAAAACTTTCCATATATTTTTAAAAACGTATGATTTAGAAATAATAGCATACGTTTCCAAGATTGTAGGCGACACACCTATCCAGTTCAGGCAACACACCAATGTGTCACGGCACACCGTTTGGAAACCCTTAACAGGATTAAAGATTCCAATAAAAAAATGCAGAAGAAGAAATCCAGAATTATAAGCTGCTAAAGAGTGTGTAGATTTTGGAGGGACACCCAGTGTTTTAATAACTAAATTCTTCATTAACGCAACCAAAGGAGCGTTATTCCCACTAGATGTATCATGTTTGGAAGGTGCCATCGTCCTGAGACAGGACAATGTGTCGTTTTTGTCCCGCATTCACGCCCAAGCTCGCAACGATGTCGTTTCGGACGCGTTCTTTCCAAGATCGGCCACGCACCGGTGTCGAGCAAAAGCCGGACGATGTCGAAGTTGGAGTGGGAGACGCTGTAATGCAGGGCCGTGTTCCCGTTCCCGTCAGAGAGGTTGACCACCTGGGCCAGCAGGGCCGGTGAGATCTCGGCGAAAGCCCGGAGGTGGTCGGCAACCTCTTCTGCCGAGGAGGTCTTTTGGCTGGAGATCCGGGACCACTCCTGGAGGACGAGGCCCGTGCCGGAGAGCTGGAAACCGAGAGCGGAAGACCCGTGAGGCGCTGTCTGTTCAGCTCGAGACAACACGGGGGGATTCGGTTTACGGGATCTTATCATCCAAAGCTTTCCAAACTTTTCACGGCGGCGACATACTCTTTTAGGCACGCATCAGTTCGCGACACAGTAATTCAGTTTTACTAGCAAACCGGAGGTTGAACCAACCCCTTGTAAGAGATACAGGCATAAATTGTAACAACAAAATGTACGGGGATGCAACGTATCTCATGAAAACCTTTCATATATTTTTAAAAATATATGATTTATAAATAATAACATGCATTTCCAAGATTGCAGGCGACACACCTACACGCGTCGGGCGACACACTAACGTGTCGCGGCACACCGTTTGGAAAGCCCTGTTATAATCCCGCTTCTATTATTTTTGTTGAAAGCGTTTAAAGTACAATCACACCTGCCAAAATTGCAAAAATCAAGAAAACAGAAGGGGTGGGGGGAACAATGGAAAAGAAGAAAGAGAAAGGAGAGAAAGGAAAAAGAATGAAAAAGGAAAAAAAAAAGGTGAATCCTTTGGCCTGGCAGGGGCTCTTTGTCCGAGTACAGAAAAACTTCCTTTTGGACAGGTTAAAGGCTTCCGTAGTCCATGAAAGGCAAGTCCCCAAACACTGTTCCTCCTTGTGTAAAGTCTAGCATCCTATCCAGGATATTCCCGTCTCGGATACTTGAATTTTCATGGCAGCCAACGTTTCTCCCTCCCCGCCCAACGTCTGGGGAGGTTCAGCCTCCGTCCCCTTTCCCGACCCCTCTACTCACCACCTCTTTGCTCGTGGGGGCGGCTCCTCCACGGCCGAGATGGCTCTTCAGAACGAGACAGGCTTCTCTCACCCGGGGGCTGAGTTCAAATCTGCCAAAGGAAACCAGCCCGGGTTCGGACAGGGGAATAGCCTTTCGTGGGCGGAGCGGGTACGACATGCAGCGGGGCCTCGGCACCCCCGAGGGTTTGGCGCCGGGACGTCCCTGAGGGCATTTCCCCAGATGGCGAAAGGACTCCGAGTCGGCCAGACTTACTTCTCTTTCACCGTGGGGTAAGCCACTCCGGAGGACGCTCTTTCCGCCTCTTCCTCCGGCTCACGGCCCAGCTTGTCCTCACCCGGCGCCACCCCCGGGAGGGGGCTGTCCGAGTCGTGGCCGCAGCGCCCACCCGGCTTCGTAGCAAAATCTCCGTCCGAGGCGTCGCTGCCGCCATCCGTGTCCGTCTCAGAACTGAGAGGAGACTGTCTCTCCCCTTCCTCCTCCTCTTCCTCCTCTTCCTCCTCGCTGGAGCTGCTCTCATACCTGCCGGGAAATTTTGGGGCAGGTCAGGCATCCCTAAAGCAGACTTGGTGGCACCTTCCACCATCCCCACCAGGACCTTGAATCTTGGTACCTGTGCCAATTTTTTAAAAAAAGCTTGGAGGGGGGGATTTGGAAGGGAGCCCTTTGGGGTCTTTAGAGCCCCCAAAACTGAATAATACCAGCCACTGCTCTGTTTACAATTGAACTGTTCGTTCCACTGAGCCCCTGCCCCAAAAGAGAGGAAGGCGGGGAGATTCGTACTCGCCATTCAGTAGTCCCACAAACTGCAGGGTCTTCCGCCCTCCTCCTGCGTCCACCTTGGCTGGGCTGTCCTGCTTCTTCATGATGGACTTGAGGGTCCCTGGGAGGAAAAGAGGAACGCTGAGCGGCCACCTGTCACAGACGCTCCCGATGAATCCCCTGCCACCCCACTGCCTAAGCTGTTTTTGGAAATGTCCTGGTTTTTTCCTCTCCTCCTCCTGTCGCTTTGTCCTCAGCCTCCTTTATTTGCTGCAAACCCAGTTCAGAGTTCGAAAGCTGCTCCTGCACAATTAACTCAGCAGGGGGAGAAGGCCAAACCTTGCTCTTCGTGGTAGACCAATTAGTTTACACAACCATGAAAGGTACAGGAGCTCTTTCAGCCTGGCAACCCTAACAGAAAGTGTTGTCCTGTCACTCTTTGTCACTATTTTGAGAAAGACTGTGGAAGAAAATGGAATATTTGGACTCCTTGTAGAGCGATCCGGTGGGGGGCAGCTGGCCGCAGCCCCCAGAGTTGCCAATCGCTTGGTTAGTGGAATGTTGGGCAACTGCGAAGGGCCACGTTGCCCCACCCAGGTAACTTTGGAAGTCTACATCTTCCCCTCACATCACCTGAAAAAGACACCCTTGAACGTCCCTCGCATGAGTGTCAATTTTGCAACGTTTTTGGTCCTCCCTAGCTCCTTTTCAGCCCAGAGAGAGGCCTTTTTGCACAAGGAGGAGTAACTTGGGCGTCCATTTCTTGGACTCTTCACCTGACACCCTCCCCTCACACACAGAACATCCAGGACCAAGGACCCCTGACCTCAACCTCCCAAATATTACCTGGACCCTAAACTTCAATGGACGCTCCTTTCCAGTGTGGAAGGAAGCCCCCATTGCAGAGGGACAGAGGGCACTGGGAATAGGTTCAGGAACTAAGCTACTGGATGCCCAAATTCTAGGTCCTTGCTATAAAATGGGGCCACTCAGACAGCAGTTGGGAACGATCTGGCCGAGGCAATCAGTAGCTCACCCGCTCCTGTGCTGGGCTCAGAAGTCTTTTCTTTCTCTCTTTGTGTAACAATTGTGGTCTCTCTGTCCTTTCCGAGGGGCTCCGAGAGCAAACGCGGTTTCCCATCCAATTCCGGAATCTCCATCTGCAGGGACGCTCTGGTAGAGTCCTGCTCGATAGACCTGGATGCCCTTCCGAGTCTTCCATCTTCTGGAGCGCCTACATCTCGCCCTGGATCCCCCGTGCTGTCACCAACGACGTTCCATCTCAAGGCTCCACTTCCCCTCTCCGGATCCGTCTGCGTGGCTTTGTGCCAGAGAGATGCAAGAGTCCCCTGTTGTAAGTCGCAACCCACTCCAACACAAGCCACGTTCGGGGAGCAGTGGACGCCTTTCTCCATGGTCTCCACGTGGCTGCCCGCAGCCTGGGATCGCGTAGTCGGAACAGCTTCCGTGCCCGCTTCCGCCGTCTCCGGCTGGGCCGTGGTCTCTTTGCTGAGCCGGTTCCTTGGCATCCGAGAGCAAACTTCTACCCTCAGTTCTTCCAGTTCGTCCGTGGCTTCTTTCAGGTGTCCCTCCAGCATGGCAATGACCTCCCTTTGGTGCTGGACAGTCTGCTGAAGCAGCTGGAGCTCCTTCTCGGCCTCGGACGAGACCCCAAGCAAGGACTCCATCACCCACACCTCGGCGTCCTGGGTCTCCAGCTCTCGCCCGACGGCCACCTCCCGGCAAGACCTTCGGCACCGGTAGTAGAAGACTGCCTCGTTCATGTCCACCTCTTCTCCGACGCCGACCGATCTGCGCAAGGACTCGTCGGCTTTCAACGGAGGGGTCGATCCTCTGCCTGTCTTCCCAGCTTTCTCCGAACCGGACAGTTTCTGGGTCAGTTTCTTTAACCCCGCAATTTTGCTCGTCCTCGGCTTGGGAGGCCCGTCCGGGTTTTCTGCCTCAGCCCGTTCTGGGCCGACACGGTGTTCTCCTCCGTCCAGGCCTCCGGTGCCCGTTTTGGGTGATGTTGCAGGGAAGCGGAAAATCTGAGCTTCACCCGCTTCGGACTCCCGTTTCTCCCGCACGCCAGACACCAGCTCCTCCTTCTCTTTCTTCAGCTTGCAAATCTGCCTCTTCAAGACAGGGATGACCTTCACTTGCTCTTCCAACTCCTTCAGCTGTGCGAGAGCGGCCGCCATTTGCTCACGGACATGATGGAGGTGCGTGGGGCTGACGGCCGGCGTGCTCCTGCCCGAATTGGACGGACTCATCTTTGCAGGAAAGCTGGGGTCTGTTTGGCTCTCCCCCAAGGTGGAAGGGCTGGAGGGGGTCTCAAAGACCGCTGGGGTTTCCCCCGCCGGGATACTTAGCTGCTCTTCTTCCAGCCGCCTGCTCGTCTCCAACAAAGTTTTCTCCACCCGCGTGTTCCTCGTCAGCAATTTGGATGACGGAGGAGGGAGAAGCTGAAGGACGGGAGACAACGGCAGGGAGGCTTGTTTGCCCGGGGGCTCCCGGATTTCGGATGAACTGGCCCACAGCTTGGCCCGGGGAGAGAAGGCGGGTTTCCCCTCTTCGCTGGTCGTTGAGGAAAGGGACTCCGTGGAAGTCCAGCCGCCGCCGCGGCCGTGGGACGAGCTCAGTCCCGGCTTGGGCCCTTTGGTCTTGCGCTGCAGGGGAAGCTTCCGGAGGGTCTGGCCCCTCTCGATATCATCGACATACTTAAGGAAATCCAGATCCAAGAGGAAGCCGTAGGGGGTCTCGACAGAGTAGGGAGCCTTCTCTCCGTCCCGATCCTGGTTACGATACAGAAAGGGACCACCCAGATCTGGAAACCAAACATACAAGAACTAAACATGTATCAACAAAGAATTATTACACCAAATACATTATTTGAAAATGCACCAGTGGAGGTTTGTCCTGGCCTTCCTCTGAGGCTGAGAGAGCGAAACTCGCCCAAGGTCACCCAGTAGGTTTCCACGACTGAGCGGGGATTCAAACTCCAATCTCCAACTACTGGATGCATGCGGCCCCTGAGAGACTCTCTGAAATCGACTCCACCCTTGGGGAGCTGGAAGAGATTTACATTCTTCCTAAGACCAGCGTTCGCCCATCGGTTGAGGAAAACCACTTCACACATGCTCAGGAGCACACTGCTATTGACATGCATTGGAAATAATAATAATTATTATTATTAAAATACACGCTAGAGAGATGTGCCATCCCACCACCCCATCCTGCTTTCACTCAAAATAAACTTTCAGAGCGGCTCTTGCAAGAGCTCACCTGCGGCAGGGCACCTACCTGGGAGGTTTTGGTCGAGGGAGGCCGGCTGGGCCATTTCTTTCAACAAGATGTTTTTCCAAAGAGGTCTTCCAGAGGGACAGCGCACACCTGGTGGGTGGGAAAGAGAGAAACATCAAAGACAACGGACATCGGCAAGGGTACTTTCGAGCATGCACGGAGCGCCATCTCTCCTCCGACAAAAGGTCTCCAGCTGGGCCTTCTTCGCAAGGGCGACTCCTACGAAGAAAACCCGCTTGTTCCGGCTTGCCTGCTCAAGCGTTACTCTCTGGGAAGCGTCTTTGACTCGGCTCCAACCCAAAGCCTGGCCGCTTTACAACTCGTCAGGGAGAGAATTCGTCCTTTCATTCCCCCCCCCCCCGCAGGCGTCACCCTCTAAGCAGTTTGGGGGCTCTCCACAGCCACCCCCCTTCCCAAATTCTCTGCATCCGCTCTCCCCAACCGTGCCTTTGCCTCTAAAGTATAAATATGTCGTTTCAATGGTTTTTTTTCCTTTGGGGGGGGGAAGAGAACGCAACAACACACACCCACATTGTGAGTCTGAGAACAAATCAGAGCTTAAGAATGCGAATGTGGCCAAAGGGTGGGGTGGCGTGGTGCGGAGACAGCGGAGGGGTTTTTTTATTTTTGTGACAAAAAACATGCTCCGCGCATGAATCGGGCGGAGGGACGTGCTCGGGACGCCCGGGACGGAGCTCTCTTTCTCGCCGGGCAACGTCCACGACCGTTTCTGGAGGCGCCGCCGCCGCCGGACAGGCCGTTTTGCTCCTACGGCTTTTCCAGCCAAGCAGGAGGCGAAATCCATCAACGGCACCTTCTAAAATTAGCCTCCGGCTTGCCGAGAGGAGGGGGCCGGCCCGCCTCCTCCTCCTCCTTGTTGCTGCCCACCTTCGAGTCATTCCGACTCACGCCAGCCCTGAGGCAAAGGGTTTTCCCGCGCAAGATCTGTCCTTGCCTTCATCTGAGGCTGAGAGAGTGTGACTCACCCCGGGATCTTTGAGACTGCAAGAAAGAAGTTGGTAGCATAAGCTTTCGAAAACTAAGTGAATCTGAAGAACGTTGATAAGACGGAAGGTACCAAAATGGTAAAAAGGCCTGGAAACCAGGACGGCTTAGGCAGCTGGGGATGCCTGAAATGGTCTTACTTTATTTTTAAACAAATTAAATAACCCAGCTTCCCAGAACCCTGTTTCTTAGGAGGGCTAAATTTGGTTTCGCACTGAGACGTCGCAAAGTCGGATCACTATCTTCCGTGCCAAAAGCCAGAGCTGTCTGTCAGGCACCCCGTTCTCCGTCCCGCCCGGCCGCCGTTCCCCTCCCCAGCCTGGAAAGAGCCCGCGGGGCTCCGAGGTTGAGGAAGCGCAGGAAACGGCCGGGATCTGGACCCCAGGGCTGTAACCGGGCCAGGAAATGACTTCACCGTGCCTCAGGGGAGGCTGAGCGTGGAATGCAATTGTTCAGCGCTGACCCGGGCGGCGCATCTGCCAGACCCCTGCCCTGGGCACGTTTTCCCACACCGCAGCGTGTGAGAAAAGAGTCACGCTCTCCATCCCCGCCGGCAGCCGACCGGGGAAGAGATGCGGGCGACCGCGGAGAGAGACCGCACCGAGACGGTGGCTGCAGCGTCGGGCCGGGATTCGAATCCCCGCTCGGCCTTGGAAACTCGCTGGGCGATCTTGGGCAAGTCACACCCTCTCAGCCTCAGAGGAGGGCAAAGGCAACAAAGCTTGCCAAGAAAAACCCTTGATAGGTTGGTCTTAGGGTCACCGTAAGTTGGAAATGAGTTGAAGGAGCAGAACAATAACAACTAGGAAGCCAGGGTCTGAATCCCCGTTCGACTGTGGAAACCCACTGAGTGGGTCACATTCTCTCAGCTTCAGAGAAGGGCAAAGGCAACTCCCCTCCTCTGAACAAACATCTCCAAGAAAACCCCAAATTAGGATCGCCTCCACCCTAAGTCAGAAGTGGCTAGATGGCAGCCAGCAAGAACCACAAATGAAGAGAAACCGGCTGTGAGAAACATGCTCCCCTTATCGGCTCCACCGGGTCCCTCGGGAGGGCTGCCCGGGGCGCCAAGCAAAACACGAACTGTGCTCAGACCCCACGGCAGAACCGTTCTTCCCCGTGGCCGTCCGTCTTCCCCTCCTTGCCACACCAGCCTGGCAGGACTGCGGCCGAGATCTCGTTCGTCCGTTGTGCCGCAGAGGCACTAGCGTGGCACCACAGCAGAGATGGATTGGACTGTGGCGCAGTGAGAGTGGAAGGGTGGCATTACGGCACCTTCCGCATGGTGGGAACGTGGCTTGCTCCTATCCCGCTTCAGTTGCCACTCCCAGGTGGAGGTAGCCAGCTGCGTAGAGCAGTTTTCTGCTTGACCAGGAGCGGGTCTTTTGTAAAGCTAATGGGTCTTGTGTCTGTTCAGGACCAAACTACTCCCAAAATATTTTGGTCTACAACAAAGAGAAATCCCATAACAATATAACATGGAAGGACCAACAACAAGATTATAGGCTTTGGCGTTTTCCAAATGTTTTTCTCCGCTGGCCAGGAGAACCTCCGCTGCCAGCAACCCATCCCTTCCAAGGAAGAGGGGGGCAAATTGGGAAGCCAAGCTGGGCCCGAGTACACCACGCTTCCTCCGGGGAAAGGAAACGACAGGGGCGCTTCGTCCGGCCAGAGAGAAAGCCATTGTTTGCGCTCGGCAGGCCTGCCAAGAACGGCCGCCTGGCTTCCTGGAGAGCCACCGGAGAGGAAGCAAAACGGCCGTCCAAGGGGGACGCATCTTTTATCATCAGTGGAACAGACTTGCCGAAAAGCACGGAAATCTATTGCATGGAAGACCTTCAGCGCACCCTCCGTCCGTCCCGATTTGGCCGGGAGAGGCCCAAATAATCCTCCAATATCCAACTTTTCCAGATGCTTTTGAAAGGTCCCAGCTTCCCTCTCCTCCTCCCACTTTCTCCCTTGGCTTTCCCACACGTGTCCTGGTTTTTATCCATGAAATGCTGGGGGATCTGGGAACCACAGGTCTTAGCCCGGATAGGGGCTCCATCACACACACTTTTGGCTTTCGACTCATTGGTCAGGCAGTTCTGGGGCTTTTTTTCTCCTTAAATGGGAGGTACCGGCCTTTTCTCTTATGTTTAAACCCTTTTTTTTTTGCAAATATTTAAAATTAATTATTGTTCTCGTGTGCCTTCAAGTAGTTTCCAACTCATGGCGAACCGATCACAGAGTTTTCTGGGCCGAGAGTGTGTGACATGCCCTCTTACATTTATCTTTTAAAGCCCACAACAGTTAATGACACTTTGGTGGTGGTGGCCGGTCAGAATCCTTTTTAGGACGTTTTCACACTAGACTATTATAGCGCGATTATTCCACTTTCAACATCCTATGGAATCCTGGGGATTGCAGTTTAGGGACGGGTATCTTTGGCCTCAGTAAACGGCAAACCCCAGAATACCACAGGATGTTGAAAGGGGAATAATAGCACTGTAACAGTCTAGTGCGGAAATGGCCTCAGCTTGTAAGCGTTAAGTCAGTTAGTAAGTTTGTGTCCTACTGAGTTGGCGTTTATTGTTTCAGCGCGGCGTTTTAATCTCAGTTTCTGTTAACAGTGTTAGTCGGGCATTCTGTTACTTTCTGTTTCAAAAAATTGGTAAACAAATGCATAAAGAAAGCAAGCAAAGCCACTCGGGAAGGCACAACGCAGCCGCCAACGGGACTCGAAACCACAACGGCCCCACTCCCGCGGGCCTGTGCGTACACGCCAAGGCTCCCCTTCCGGACGGATCCGCGTCCAAGGAACGTCTTGGGTCTGTGCGGCTTTCCTCGCCCTGCAGAGACCCCCCACAACGGCGACGCCCCGGTGCCGAACGCCGGCGTCCGAACGAGTCCTCGCAAGCGCGGAAAGGCCCCGGCTGGCAAGCGCCGCCGGCGCCCTTGCCAAGGCATTCCAGGGCTGGGCTCCTTCCCCGTGAACTCGGTCGTCCCCGAACGGAGGGACGTCCCTCTCCGAGCCCAGACAGACGGGTGTTTATTCTGCTCGCTTACAGCCTGGGCCGGAACCCCGCCTTTCGACTTAACAGAGCGTCTGTGAATGGCACCCCCAAAATAAAAGATTCCGGGAACGGGGGGGGCTATTGCCATCGCATTTCCAATTTCTGGGCACGCTTGCGAAAGCTGGACAGTGAAGAAAGCTGGCAGGAAGGAAGGAAATCAGCTGCTTTTAAGTGTGGTGCTGGAGGAGAGTTCTACGGACACCCTGGACAGCTAAAAAGAGAGATAAATTCATTTAAAGCCAGCGTGGTGTAGCGGTTAGAGGAGACTACAGCCCCGGAGACCAGGGTTTGATTCCCTGCTCGGCCATGGAAACCCACTGAGCGAGCTCAGGCGTGTCACACACTCTCAGCCCCAGAAAACTCTGTGCTAGGTTTGCCATAAGTTGGAAACGACTTGAAGGCACACAACATGGCCTGGAACCATGCCGTGCGAGACCGACTTAGGGCGCCGGTCGTGTTTAGAAGAGATGACATGATAGCCGTGTTTAAATATTTCAAGGGATGTCACATGGAGGACGGAGCAAGTTTGTTTTCTGCTGCTCCAGAGAGTAGGACACGGAGCAATGGATTTAAAACTGCAGGAAAAAAGGATTCCTCCTAAACATTAGGAAGAGTTTCCTGATGGTAAGAGCAGTTTGACAGTGGAATGTGCTGCTGCCTCCATGGAGCGTGGTGGAGTCGCCTCTTTTGCAGGTTGTTAAACAGAGGCTGGACGGCCATCTGTCCAAGGGAGCGCTTTGCGTCTTCCTGCTTAGCGGGATGGGGTTGGACTGGATGGCCCTCGGGGTCTCTTCCAGCTCTATGATTCTAACAATAATGACATTTAAGAGCTTCCTGTCAGGGGATGATGGGCTCTGAAGATTATTGGTCCAGGTGGCCTCCGACAGTCCCTCCAGCTCTTGGCACTCTGTGCCTCTTTGACTGTAAAGAATTCATTGTGCATTCAAAGCTGGCTCCAAATTATCCTTTGCTTTGGCAACTATTCTGGAATGAAAAATGCTGGGATGGTGGGGAAGCGTTCCCTTAAACTTTCTTTTTTCCCCCAATGCATTCCCGGTCGTAAGACTGGAGGCCGAGACAATTTTGGCACCAATCTGGGGGCATCGCTGAGAGTGTGAGAAAGGGAGACTCGCTTGACAAAGGCAGATTTATCTCCTGATTCTATGACCTCACATCTTTCCCGGACAATAAAATCCGATTTATATTGGCTTTGAGGGAGGGGTTCACCCAGGGCCTGAAAGGAAATCCCTGTTTCCTTTCCCATCATCCAGGAGGTAGCAAGAAGCGCAGAGATCCCGAAAAAAGCAAATCAATCCAAATCCAAATTTGCCCCCCCCTTTTTTTGCCACTACAGCTCTAAAATACTCTAGCCAGTTGGCTGGGGATTGTGGGAGTTGTAGTCCAACACCCAAGAGCCAGGATTTGCGTGTCTCTTTAGCAAAATAAGAATTCATATATTGTATTTAAGCTATCGGATCATAATACAGCGTTAGAGGTTGTTGTTTTTTGCGTGTCCTCGAGTCATTTCCGATTTACGGTGACCCCAAGGTAAATCTCTCACGGGGTTTTCCTGATTTGTTCCAAGGGAGGTTGCCTTTGTTTTCCTCTGAGGCTGAGAGAGTGGCACCGGGGCTCCGCGGCCGAGGAGGGATTTGAACCCTGGTCTCCAGAGTTAAGAGTCCAACGCTCAAACCGCGGCCCGTGCTGGTTCTGGTGGCATCCTTGCCTCTTGGAAACTTCAAGCTAAGGACGCTGAGAAGAACCAGGGTGCGAAGGGTCCCCAAAGGTCATCCAGTCGGACCCCCACGAAGGACACCATCGAAGCCCTCCTCGGACGGACTCTGGCCACCTCTCTTTAAAAACCCACCCTGATCTTTGCTGTTTCCCCTGAATGCGTAATGATGTCTCTTTTTCTGGCGGAAAGGGGAGAGGAAAATGTCACAAAGCGACGCCAAAGTACCAAGCCGGGGAGGGTGGGCGCAGAGCCCCCTCCCGGCGCGGCGTCTACGGGGCGCCCCCGCGGAAGCTCCAGCTTTGCCGGCGGCCCCACCGGACTCAGGGGGGCTTGCGACGGGATCGCGACCCTCCTCCGGCTGGCAGGCCAGCCCAGATCCCCGTAGAGGAGACCCATTGAATCCACCGCATTTGCCTCGTGGGACCCCGCGAGCCCCCCGCCCCCCGCCCCCCCCCCCCAGAGACGGACCTCCAATCCGGAGTGGCACCGGCGCGGACAGAGGCGGCCTCTTCGCGCCGCTTTCCTCTCTCGCGTCTCTCCTTTCCTCCGTCCTCTCCTCCGCCTTCGGGGATCACCTCTCCCTACGGGCCCTCCCGCGGCTGCATCGCTTCATCGCCCGGCGGGGCTCCGGAGTGACTCCGGATTAAAGAGGCAGCGAGAGCCCCCGGGCTTCGGAGCGCGTCTGGCCAATTAACAGCGGAGGGGGCGGAGTTTCGGGGAAGGAAGGCGGACCCGGGAGGGGTGGGGTGGGGAGAGGAGGGATGGGGGGTCTTTTCCAGGCTGGGATTTCCAAGCCCCCCCCCCTTACTCCGCTTCCAAACCTCCCCCGGGACCCTCCCCAGAGAGAACGTTGCATTTCCAGGACAGACAGAGGAGGGGGCCTTTGCTTTCCCACCGTCCCTGTTCTGCTCTGGGAGCACCGCCCCTCACCTTGGGCGAGTCACACTCTCTCAGCCTCACAGGAAAGACTGGGCGGAGAGGTCTTTCCGACTGAATACTTATCGACTTTATTTCCAGACATACAAACAGACTGATTTGTAGCTACGGAGGGGGGAGAAAAGAGGAAAGGCGCTATAAACGGACAAGACAGATGCACTGTGTTACTTTATCCAACACTAAAGCAAAGACATAGTAACACTCTCTCAGCCTCAGAGGGAGGTGTCTTCCTGCACGGCCGAGCGGGGCTGGGCTGGACGGCCCTTGGGGCCCCCTTTTCCAATTCTGCGGTTCAGGTACCCCGGCCCTGAGCCTTACAAGGGGCTGCGGCCCCCCCTCTCCGGAAAAGACGCTCCCGGCCCACTGCGCCGGCCGTGGAAACGTCCCCGGGGGTGCCTGTTCTCCACGAGTTTCATCCGGGAGGAAGCAGCGCTTCCCTGCGTTTAGAGGGCCCGTGCCTCAGGGCCGGAATGCCTCCGGCGACTCGTTTTCCAACTGCGATGAATCCAAGGGCCTCTCCGCCCGTTTGCCCCTCCTCGCAGGGTTGTTGTCGTGAGGGATCAAAAGGATCCTGGGAACTCGCCGGAAGAAGAGGGAAGACTGGACAGGAATGCGTCTGGGTAACCTTTGATGCGCCTCTGCCTGGCTAAGGAGCGTGTGAAGAGTGCCTTTGCTTCCACTTTCAGCACCAGGCTGGAAGGGGAGTAATTCTTTCCTCGCAGAGTTAACGTGGCGTCACTCAAGGAGGTGCGTGCCGTTCGCCTTTCTCCTATGACACCCACACACACAAAAAATGGTCCACCTCAATGAGGACTAGCGCCTCGCTAGCCCCTCAATTCTACCGCCAGCATCCGCCAGGGGGCAGCCGCGCGTGCGCACTGCCTCCTCCTCGCTCGTGCTCTCCGCCCCCTCCCTCGTCACCCTGGCAACGCGGCTCCTGCCCATCTTTCTTTTTTTTCCCTTCCTTCCCCCCCCATTGGCTAGCCCGGCCGCTGGCAGTTTGGCCCGCCCCCACGCGCCTCCATTGGCCGGAGCTCGCGGACTCCTATTGGCTGTGGCGGCCGCTCGTCTTTTTTTTCCCTTCGTCGCTGCGGAGACTGGAGGGGGAGGAGCAGCTTCCGGTTCCGGTGTGGAGGAGGAGGAGGAGGAGAAGGGAAAAGGAAAGAGAGCCTCTGTCTGCGAGGGGCGCCAGGCAGGCAGAGGCGGCCCCGAGCCATGAGGAGGCGGCGGCGCGAGGACGGCGAGGAGCAGCAGCCGCCGCCGCAGCAGCCCTGAGGGGGAGCCCGGGCCAGGCGAGGCCTCGCTAGGCCCCGAGCCCCGAAGAGAGACGGAGAGACGAAGGGGGCGGGCGGGCGGGAAGGCCGGGCCCAGCCATGGACAATCAGGTGAGGAGGCGGCGGCGGCTGCGGCGGCGGAGCGGGGGGGGGCCGTCTTCGTCCTCCTCGCCCTCCCGCTTCGGAACGGGGGGCTCGGCCCCATTGGGCGGTCGCCGAAGCCACGCCCCCTCCCCGGCCAAGGGGGCGTGGCCTTTCCCCTGAGAGTGAAAGCGGGCGGGGCCAGGCTGGCTCCCTGTGCGGCCACGCCCCCTGTGTCTCCCGAAGGGGGCGTGGCTTCCCGTTGGAAGGGGATGGGAAAGCCGTGGCCTTATTGGGCGGCCACCCCTCGGACTTCTCGCCCGGGAGAAGGGGCGGGGCCCGGCGCCGTGGGAAATCCGCCAGGACACGCCCCCGCAAGTGCGGGGGCGGGGCCTGGCTCCGCTGGGCACGCCCCCTCTCTCTCTCCCGGAAGTGGCCCGTGAGGGGTGGGCGGGGTCGAGCCTGCTTTTGACAGCGTGGCCCCTTCTTCCTTTCCGTGGCCCCGGGGGCAGGCTCTGCCTGGGGAGGGGGAGCCGGCGCCACCCGGGCAGATCTTCGGGGTCTCCTTGCGCCCCTTCCTCACCCTCTTGGTGCCCGGGGGGAGGGGCTTGGTTCTGTCCCAGCCCCTTGGGTGCTCCATCGGGGAGGGGGGCGGGGTGGGTGGGGGCGGGCCGCGTGGCCCCCTCCGGTGGCCCCGGCGTCCCCACAGCCTCGGGGGCGCTGGATGGAGCGAACGGGACTCGCAGTGCGGGAGGCCGGGCCGGCGGGCTTGCCCGCCTCCCTGTGGCAGAGCGTTCAGGGTGTTTCGCGTGCGGCTGCTTGCTGCTGCCTCCGTGGCAGAGGAGAGGCCTGCGGGGGCTCTGGCTCCCCCCGCCGTGACGGGGCCCGTGGCTTCAAGGGCACGTTGGGCTGGCTGTAGGGGTGAACCGGAGAAGCGGCGGTTGGATCGGGCGTGCCCCCCCGCTGCCAGACACGGGTGCGTGCGCGTCCGCTTGCATGTACGGTCAGCCCTCCGCATTTGCGGGTTTCGCCTTTGCTCGTTTGATCATTCACAGATTCTTTGCTGTCCCCGTTGCTGCCTCCCTGTGCCATTTTCAATAGGGACCGCAAGCCTCATGAGGCTGAGAAACTGCGAACGAGGCTTGTAAGTCCCTCTTGAAAATGCTGTGGGGCAGCAGTTGGGGGTGGCGGTAAGCCCCACCGGCCCCGCACCTCTGCCTACGGAGGAACCCCGATGCCACCGAGCAATCCACGGTGGGTTGAATACGCTGATCATATTTAACACACAAAAAAGTATGATCAGCATATTCAACCCACCGTGGGTATGGTTTGGGAGGGCCTAGGGTTATTCACGGTCTCTTCACCTACGTGGGGCATCCTGTGCCCCTAACCCTAGCGAATGTGGCGGGATGACTGTATACATCTATAATTGTAATATAAGTGAAAGCCAGCATCGTCTCGTGGTTTGAGTGTTGAGTTAGGACTCTGGGAGAGCAGGATTCAAATCCTTGCTCGGTCCTGGGAACCCGCTGTGTGAACTTGGGCGTGTCATAGTCCCACCAAGCATAGAAATCTGACCAAGTGTAGAGATTTTTCCCCTCAATTTTAAAGGTTCTGCTGGATTCCATTGTGTCTTTTTGTGCGTATCGTATGTATGCACTTGCTCAGCCGCAGTAGCAAGGGTGTACATAGATGAAGAAGGCCGATGGTTTGGTTCGGGGGTTGGGTATGCACGGCTTTTCGGATGAAGTTTGGCCGCAGTCCCCTTCATCGTTGGCCCCGCTGTTTGGGGTTGATGGGATTTGGAGTCAAGTATTTACAGAGTGACAGATTCCCTACTCTTTTCCTACGTAGTGCCTGGAGATACTTATGTGGGCCATGTCTGGCCATTTTGTGTTGCACTAAAAGTATTCTGAAACAGCAAGTTACAAAGAGAAAGGCTGTAGCTCTGTGGTACTTGTACTCAGAATGTCCTCAGTTGGGTCCCTGGCATCTCCGGGTCAGGCTGGGAAAGGCTCAGATTTGAAGTGCTGGACCCTGGCTGAGGGAGCAGTATTGACCTTGATGAACTGAGGGTCCAACTTCGTACAAGAGGCTTTCTTACAATCATAGACTCCTAGAGTTGGAAGAGACCCCAGTGGCCATCCAGCCCAGCTCCAATCTGCCGTACGTGAAGACACAGTCAAAGCACTCCCTTTGACAGATGGCCATTCCGGCACTGTATAGAAACCCCCAAAGAAGGAGGCGGCCCCACCAATTCCCAGGCAGCAGCACATTCCACTGTCAAACTGCTCTTGCCCTCGGGAAGTTTTCCCTGATGTTTAGGTGTAATCTGTGCAGTTTGAAACCATTCCTCCATCGTGTCCTAGTCTCTGGAGCAGCAGAAAACAGGCTTGCTCCATCTTCCATATGACACCCCTTCAAATGTACTCGAATGCGGGCTGGCTGTGTCAACGGAGTCCTTTCTTAACCCTGCCCTCCTTTGCCTCTAGTGCACTGTCCAGGTGAAGCTGGAGCTGGGGCACCGTGCCCAGCTGCGCAAGAAGCCGACCACCGAAGGGTTCACCCATGACTGGATGGTCTTTGTGCGCGGGCCGGAGCAGTTCGAGATCCAGCACTTTGTGGAGAAGGTGGTCTTCCGGCTGCACCAGAGCTTCCCGAAGCCCAAGCGAGGTGAGTAGGGCAGGGGGTGTCGTCACTGGCAGCCCAGAGTGTGGTGGCTTTTATGCCCAAATACATGTCTGGCCACTGCGGGAACCTGACAAGATCCTGCTGGGTTGACGCAAAGGTCCAGGGACCTGTTTCTCACAGCCGCAAACTGGGGCAAATGCTGAGGATCGGTCTGCTAGCTCTGGGGTCCTCGGAGGGGGGCACACGGTCAGCTAGAAATGGAAGGAAAACAAAGAGCAAGGTGACAAACTTGATGTTGCTGAACCATCAGCACTCACTCCTGCCCAGACTGGCTAGGGCTGACGGGAATTAGAGTTCTGCAGCCTCAGGAGAGCTACTGTTCCCCACCCCTGTTCTGTAGTCTTTTGTGTGCTTTAGTTTCTTGCAGCCACGACCACAATATGGGGAGGGGACTTAGGTTGGGGGGGGGGACAATGTGGCCGCTCACTCTCTGTTCTGACTTACCTTTCATTCTTTTTTGTTTTCTGTATAATTTGTGTTGTTTCCGGTGTAATCTGTATAATTCATAGTTTTCCGCATAATTTGAGCACTACCTTTAGGGAGGCACCCCCAAGCATTCCTCGCCTAGGAAAACCCAGTGAAATTCATATAATTTGTAAACTGCTTTGCAAAAGATATCTGGCTGATTTGTTAGTCACCTTGAATCCCATTGTGAGGGAGGAATATCCCATTACAGCAATATAAATGAATGTCATTACCATCATTCCCTTTTTCTTTGATTATTTTCTTTGTGCTCTTGCAGCGTTGCTGTAAGGTTTAATGTCTTTTTTTCCCCTCCAAGTCTGCAAAGAGCCACCCTACAAGGTGGAAGAGTCGGGCTACGCTGGCTTCATTATGCCCATTGAGGTTCACTTCATAAACAAGGTACTGTTTTCTTCTTGCCCCCAACCTCACCCTTTTGCATCCCCGAGGCACCTTCACTGGTTGCCCCAGAGCAAATTCGGCTGGTCTTTGTGCACCCTACCACATCCAAATTTCTAATTTGCGCAGGTTTTTTTTCCTTCATTCTTATTTCTAAAAGCAGTGGCTCTGATTTTATGTGGGTGTTTTGCAAAATCAGTGTGTTCCCCATCCACATTGGGAAGGGAACGGTAGCTGGCTTGCGTTGATCCTTTGAGGGTAGAAGGACATGCAATAAAACAGCAACAGTGTGTAACTGTATTTAAAAAGCTTTGCTTCCAGTCCTCCCTTTTGAACAGAATGAACTTGCAGACATAACTTTCCAGTGGATGTTTGATCTGCACCTGTCCCTGCTTTAGAAAGGCCTGAATACCCCAAAGGGGTCCGATCTCGGAAGCTAAGCAGTGTCAGGCCCGGTTAGTGCTTGGATGGGGACACTGCAGAGGAATACCCCGGGCTGTAGGCTGACTTTCAGAGGAAGGCCAAACCAAGCCTCCTCTGAGGATTCCTTGCCTAGGGGTTAAAACTGAAATTCATGGGGTTGCCATGGGTCAATAGCCAACTTGAAAGCGTGCATGCACACACGCACACACACACAAACAGTCTCTCTCTCTCTGCTGGTGTGGTACTTGTACCTGCCTCTTGAAGGCCCTGCCAAAACCTGTTGGTTGATGCCATGGTAGCCTGACCGCCAGCAGGAACCAGTGGAGCAAGTAGCATTCTTGCTAGTCCTTCCCAATCTTCCCTCTGGGTCTGTGGGAGTGTTTCTGGGTGCCTCTTCTAGCCTCTGAAATCCAGAATCAAAAGACTTCGCTGTGTCCGTATAAACTGGCTGAGAGGTTAAGCTCTTGGGTGGAAGCCCTCACTGCTGAGGTGCGACAGACAGCTTGCGTTCCGAGGACCAAGTCAAAAAGGATTTGTTGGCTTCGGCATTTCACCTTGCTTCACAGGACCAAATGTTTGCGACTGTCTAATTGTAGGTTTCCTGACAGTTTGGCTGTAATCTGATGTAGTCTTATTATAGTTTGAGGATTGTTGTTCTTGTTACCATTACTGCGTCCACTGCTGTTTCATATGTTTTGTAAGCTGCCCTGGCATTATGGAATGGAAAGCAAAATATAAATATTTTGAAGTAGATAAGTAACAAGGGCAGGATCTGCTTGGTGATGGCACTCAGATTGCCTCCCTGTTTGCTGCGTGCTGGTTGTCTGGCTGGCTCCTGGCAATCCTTGAAGATTTGGAGTTTGTGCTCAGCTCACCTCTTCTGCGCTTCGTCACGTTTCCTGAGCGTTCTGAAAAACAGGATTGCTTGAAAGCCATCGTAAACTGTGCTTGAAAAGTAGAATTGTGGCGATGGTGCAGTTTTTATAAGTACGTATATATTCCATATTTGTAAAGCCTTTTGCCCGCTTGTTGTTTCAGGAGGAGCCGAAGAAGGTCTGTTTCACCTACGACCTTTTCCTGAACCTGGAGGGAAACCCGCCCGTCAACCACCTGCGCTGCGAGAAGCTCACTTTCAACAACCCCACCAAGGATTTCCAGTGCAAGCTCATCAAGGCCGGAGGGGTGAGGGGCCCCGATTTTGGGGGGGGGATCTGCAGGCCATCCGTGGAAAGACCAGTTGCAGCACCCTGAAATTCATGCAGATATGGGGAGGGGAGGCTGCCAGGTGGTGTTCTGCTTTTTGTGGCTGTTTTGGATTAATTCAGTTTTTTTAAAATCTGTTTTGATCTAAGGGAAGAGAGATAATAGAAGTACACAAAGTTACGCATAGCAGTGCTGAGGAAAACTGTGGTCCTCGAGATCTTGGCACAGGGGTGTAGTTATAGGCTGCTCAAATTGACACAATGCCTCCTCCAAAATAAGAATCCTCCTGCTTGAAATGTTTCTTGTCTCCAAATTTCTAGCATTTCAGCCTCTTAAAACTCATGTTGAGTATTTAGAAGTTTGCTTTGGGCATCCAGAGCAAAGAGGAGAGGGGCAGCAGGCCAAGAGAGCAAAGAGGAGAGTTGAAGGTGTGAACAGTTTTAAATGTCACACTCCCTACAGCGCCATTTTCCCTGCACTGGAGGTACTGCTTGGGATCAAACCAAGGATGTGCTGTCACAAAAACTAGGTGTTGTTGCTGAGCCATTGTCTGTCTCTTAAAGATAAAAGCAAGGTGCAAGTCCTCACCAATCTAATAAATAGCCAATTGAAAGAGGAATGTGGAAGGCAAATTTGAACCCTACCAGATCCTTGGTCCATCTAGTCCAGTTGCAGTGAGAGAATTTTGACCAAGTTTCTTTTTCAGCTTTTGGGAAGAGTGTTTCCCTCTAGATTCAGAGCTCTTGGTATTCATGACTGACTTTGCTCTCCCTCCCAGGTGATGGTGATGCCAGAAGGTGCAGAAACAGTGTCCCGGCCAAGTCCCGACTACCCCATGTTACCCACGATCCCGCTGTCTGCCTTCTCTGATCCGAAGAAGACCAAACCGTTCCACGGGTCTAAGGTGAGTCTTTGTAAAAAGGAGAACTTCCTTGCCTGAGGGACGACTGTATTTAGAAAACCGTAAGGTCTAGAAATTTTCTTTGCAGTTCTCATAATTGATAGGTACAGTAAAAGCTCTCCGGATCTTGGAGCTGCAAGTCTGTGAACACACCGCGTATTCCATTCTTCCACTCAGCCTCCATGAGAGTTGGATAATGCAACCTTCTCTAAATTATCTTTCTCCTTGTGTGTTGGATTATAACTGCCATCATCGCCAGTAGGTTGAAGGAGGTTAGGTGCATCAATAGTAGAAGAGATTTAATTAAAACTACTTGGGAATGCTTAATGGCATCTTATCTGTGCTGAAACCCTTTTTGTTCTGTTTTTCTTTCTTCATGGCTGTAAGTTTTCTTGACTGTTTTCTTCTCTCTCTTTGCCGGCATTTAGAAGGCAAACCGAGATGGCAGCAAAGCTTCCAAGCCCCACAAGGTCACCCGGGAGCATCGAGAGAGGCCCAGGAAAGACGTGGAGGGCAAAAGCTCCTCCCGGGACCTGGAGAGGGAGCTGGGCAAGCCCACCAAGGACGCCTCCAGGAAGCCCCCTGAGAGCAAGGCCCCCAAGGAGGAGAAGCCCCTCCCGAAGGCCGCCTTCAAAGAGCCCAAGCTGGCCCTGAAGGAGCCCAAGCTGGAGAACGCATCCCCCAAGGGCGGGGCTGGCGGCGGCAGAGGAGGTGGAGGAGGGGGCCCCCCACAGCCAGAGGCTGCCAAGCCCCCCAGCAAGAGGCCCCCAGCGGTGGAATCACCCAAGCCCAGTGCCAAAAAGCCCAAGAAGAGCAGCTCCAAAGCTGGAAAGACTGTCCCGGCCACCTCCCTGCGGGCCTCGTCGTACGCCGAGAAGAAGCCAGGCAAGGAGAAGCCTGGGGCCAAAGCGGAGAAGGCCAAGCCGGAGAACGAGCCCAAGGCAGTCAAGAAGCCCCCTGAGGTGGCGGAGGAGTCCAACTCGGACGAGGAAGCCTCTCTGAAATCAGAGGTGAGGGTCCTGCAGCCAGTGTCAGACCGTGGGGAGAAAGAGGCTTTGAGACCAGCAAAGCTGGCTACCTCAGTGATAAACTTGTCCATTCTGGTTTTATTTATTAACGGAGGTATTTGTGGGTCTCTTCTCATTTCTGAAATCCCAAGGAGTTTCAGAATTGAAACTCCAGAGATAAAATTAAACTAAAAATAATGAACAAGGGGACAAGAAACCAACAGGATTATTTCATGCTAAAAACCGCAAGGGGTCACTGGCTGGCCAGGAGGTCAGAGAAACATGAGGGCAAACAAGCATTTCCCCGTCCTATTGCGATGTTTTTCTTTCTCATCCCTGTGGCTGCTCGCTACCTGCCCTAATTCTGCATTCCCTGATGTCACAGGTAGACAGCTGCCATTGCCAGACACATAGCCGGTAGTGAGGAATTCTTCATTATTATTAACGTTATTTATGTATTGTTCATTTTTTTCTAAGGCTGGGACTCAAGGCGGCTAATACATTGAAAAGGTGACAGTTAGATACTTAGAAAAAGCCACATTAAAACTGCAGTAAACTCACAACCATATCAAGAACAAACTCACTTAAACTTATAAACAATACAGTTAAAGCAGTGCTGCACTGATGGGCCTTCCAGTTCTCTTAGTTGCCAAATAAGAGAAGCCAAAAGCAAATGCTGGGAAAAAGGGAAGGAGAACGGGAGGAGAACGGGTGCTGTCTGTCTTTCACCCTAGCATATGAACCGTGGAGGTTAAGACTTTTCTTTGTGCCTTCTCTCTCTCCCCTCCCTCCTTTCCTGTGGGGACTGAAGTCTGCCCCATCCAGTCCTTCCAACTCCAGCTCCAGCTCAGACTCCAGCTCAGACTCTGATTTCGAACCCTCTCAGAACCACGGCCAAGGTGCGTTGCTGTTTGGAAACCCCACGTGAGTCTTGGCGTCCATTAAGCGTAACCGTGCCCAAGTATGACCTCGTTGATAACCGTAATAATGATTAACCGCTCGGTCAGGCTGAACCGCCCGCGTTACCCCTTTTGGCACTCAGAAGGGCTCACGTGCCTTTGGCAGCCCTCCTCCCCACAGCCCTGGGAGGCCGGAGGGCCGGCACCACTGCCCCCGTGTCACAGATGAGCTGAAGGAGGGAGAAGGGTTTGCCTCCAGTCAGAGTAGAAAGGTGTGAACCGAGGAGCCCCCTTGGCTGCTAAGTTAGAGCTGCTTGGATCAGAGAAGGAGAAAGTTGTTGGTAGTTTTACCTCTTTTGTCCCGATGGTAAAATGTCATGAAAGAAACTGACTGTGTCGGTGGCGCAGTGTCTGGGGTGAGGGGGTTGCGTAAGTTGGAAGTGACGTGATGGCACGCAGCAACAAAGCCCCTGAGCCTCCGCAAAGCCTTCCGCGGGCGCTGTCTCAGCCAGCCTTACCTGAGCCTTGTGGTGTGGGTTGCATGTCCCCCCCTCTGGGAGATTGGGGACTAGGAGGAGAAATGCGGGTCACGGATAGCAAAAGAGGGTGGCTGCCTCCAAGCCGTCTCCTTAACAAACTTGTGGCCGAGGAGAAACAGACCCCAGGCCTCTGGGTTTGCAGCAATGTCTTGGCCTCTACACAATACTGGAACGGGAAGTGAGGGGTCGAAGCGGAGCCAAAAACCTCTCTCCCATCTCTGACCTGTGGGGGTACGGTGATGAAAGGGTTTACTCCATCCGTCTTTGACGTGGGGAGGGCCAGTTGGGGTAAGGAAGGCCTTGGGATGCAGCCTTCTTTTTCCGAAATGTTGTCTTCTCCTGATACGAGTTGCTGTAAAGATTTTGTGCTGGAATGGACAGGAAATGGAGGATGGGGCCGGAGCATGGGTGGGGGAAAGACCTTGAGAGGGGCTTGTACCATCAGGGGCCTGTCCTGCTGCCTGGCTGGTGGGTTGTGTCTAGCCTGGAGAACTTCTACCTGCTCTGGAGGCATGTAAGGTGACGCAGACATTTTCTGGGGGTCCAGCCCCCAGCGGCAGCTGCTTGGGAAACCCAACTCTATCAGTGGCTGAATATGGATTCTGGCTCACATGCCAAGGTATAAAACCCCTTTTCCTGGCTTCTGACCTCCAGGGCCACTGCGCTCCATGGTGGACGACCTGCCGTCAGAAGAGTCAGACGATGATGACAGCTCTTCTGGGGAGGAGACGGCCATCAAGGCCACCCCTGCCAGTCGGGACGCCAGGTGAGAGGGGTGCTCTTGTCTCCTCCACGCAGGGTGGGCTGGGTTGGGTCATTTGCCTTTTACAGGGCTGAGCGAGGAGACGCTCGTTGGCCTTCCTGACTCCTTGCTCTTTTCTGTTCAGACTCAGCCACAGCGAGAGTGACAGCGACAACAGCGCGGACTCGTGCCTTCCGAGTCGAGAGACCCCTCCCAGCCAGAAACTGCCCCCGTCTAATAACAAGGTAGCCGTCTGCCGGATTGGGGTCCTCCTCAGTGCTGCCCTTGACAGAGCAGATCTCTGCCATGGACAAGGGCAGTCTGTGAAACCCTTCAGCCAAGCCTTGGGCTCAAGTTCTCCCCTCCCCAGTGTCAGAGTTGGCTGACGGGATTTGGAGTCCTTGTCAGCTCCATGGCCAAACATTAACGGCTGTGCAGAGGAGGGAAATAATCAGCCTACATCAATGACCTTGCTTGATACTTTTGAGGCTGAGAATGGCCTGAGAGAATTGTGTTTTCATCGGTTGCTTGCACAGTTCTCACAGCAACAGAAGGAGTAGAGGGATCATATGTGGATATTTTTTTCCCTAACCTTCTGCGCTGTAATACTTGGGATTCCCTCTTCCATCGGCCTCATCCTGGAGGAGCTGCACCCCAGTTCAGGGGCTCCCCGTTTAGTCAGCTGTGGGGAATTACATCACCATCCAGGAATTAGATATTCTGGATAGACTTAGTTGTTTAGGGGCCCAGTTCTGCTCTGGGCTGTGTGAAAATGCTTGACCCCATTAACAAAAGGATTAGGAAGCTTCTCCACTTTATATTTGTGGCTGCATTATTTACCATCAGTAAAGCTGGTCTGATACCAGTAATGTGTGTAAAGGTTCAGCAATGAGGAAACATAAAAAACTGTCAGTGTTGCCTGGAGCTAGATTTGGTCCTGGCAGAGAAGGCCAGCACAAGGTGGAGACTGGAACCGTTTCCATCTTGGCTTGGAACTAGCTGCTGGCTCCTCCTGCATCCAGGCTGGGAGTTTGTGATCAGTTTGAAGGTACAGGTAATTCGAACATGCCTAATTTCCAATCCTGGCTTGAGGGACCATCACAGGGCTTGGCAGCTGATGTAACTACCGGTACTACCAGCCTCATGTCTTGCCTCCACCCTCGGGAATCTTATTTTCTGTTTAAAAATCTTATTTTTTGGTGGAAACAAGGTTTGGGAGACATCTTTTTACAGTGAATAGCAGTTCTTGGTAGTTTCTAAGAATACAGCCGTCCCCCTTTTTAATGAAAATGGCAAAAAAAAAAGATACAAGCAGTGGGAGGGAGCACCCCTGCACTGTTGTTCTTAAAAACCATGGTTCTCAATTTGTGCATAACCGCAAACTACAATTTGATTCTCATTGTTCAAACCAGAACTCTTTTGCCATGTTGGTGCTGTACACCCAACAGTTGTCTTTTCTTTTCTTTTCTTCCCTTCTGTCTGTCTTGTCGTTTGCTTGCTTCCTCCTCTGAACCGATTTGACCGCCTGCAGGTATCCGGGAGAAAGAGCCCAGAGTCCTGCAGCAAGCCGGAGAAGATGCTGAAGAAAGGAACCTACGATAAGGTAACTCCCTGCTGTCCCATTGGAGGAGGGAGGCCGTCTTGAGGGGGAGGCTCACGAGCCCAGTCTTGTCTCCTCTGCGACCCTCTGGGCTGAGCTTAACAAATAACCAGAGAGCTGCGAAGCAAAACAAAAGTGCCGACTCCATCCATAGTCTCTATGGATAAACTGCCAAGGGTAATGCTTTATAATTCATAAACCAGGCCATCTCAGAGTAGTCCCAGACATCTAAGAAGTCCCTGTTCTCTGGGCATTGCCTTTTCTCTGAAAGGAAAATCTTCTCTGTGGCCCACCTGAATTATCGGTGCCACCTTTTCTGCCGCCCTTCTGGTGCTTCTGGCTTGGGCGGAGCATCCCCTGGCTCCCACACTAGGCCTCCAGGATATCTTGGTGTCTCAAGAGCCCGTTAGCCTTCCCCTGGGGCAGCTAATGTACCAGAGCCCGCCTGCCCTCCTTCCTTCCGAGGGACCCCATTGTATTGGTCCCACTCCACCTAGCCTTCCCAGAAGTGGAGACTCAGAAGTGGAGGCAAAGGCCGTGTCCTGCTTACCGTTTGTCTTCCTTCTTCCCCCAGGCCTACACAGATGAGCTGGTGGAGCTCCACCGGAGGCTGATGGCCTTGCGCGAGCGGAATGTGCTCCAGCAGGTAACTGGGCTGGGGCCCCTCTGGCTTCGCCGCTGGCGGGAAGGCAAGCCAGGCTGAGAGGGTGGTGGGGTGCAGAGAAGGATTTCTCCATGTGCTCTTAAGAGCTCTGACAGGTCATGCTGCCCTGGTTCTCCGTGACACAACCTAGACCTTTTCCTCCTCTCCAGATTGTCAACCTTATTGAGGAAACAGGGCATTTCAACGTCACCAACACCACCTTCGACTTCGACTTGTTTTCCTTGGACGAGACTACCGTCCGCAAGCTGCAGAGTTACCTGGAGGCGGTGGCCACGTGACCGTTGGTCTTTGGAGCAGGACATTCTTTTTTTAAAAAAAAAAACACAAAAGAAAACAAAAACAGAACAGCCACACACCGCCACACCTGCCAGGATTTCCCATCCCTTTGGCACCGGAAAATGGACCCATGGACCTTGGATGCCACCTTATTCTCCTCTCGGTCCCCTCGAAGCACTGCCGTAGGGGCCAGCCACGCTCTCGCCACGCGCTGCTGTTGTTGCTGCTGCCGCCAGCTCGCCGCGCTTCTCCTCTCGGGCCCTTGCCTGGCGCCCGCTTAGGACGATCTGCTCTTCCCTCACTTCGCTTGGAAACCGTTTGAGTCCCGGGTGCCGGCCCTGGTTACGCTCCTGGATTCTCCTTGGTTGTGTCCGCTCGTGCTTTTCAACAAAAGACCAGTCCCAGCTTTCAGATTTTAGAAGGGGACTCTCCACACATGTGTGTGTGTGTACGTGTCTGTCTGTACGTCTTCGTAAGCACATGCTGCTGGGGCCTCTCCTTAAGCACGGGATCAGCGTGGATGTTCCTTCCACTGAACCAACCGCTGCAGTTGGCTTCTCTGTATGGTTTGGGTCTTCCCCAAAGTCTGTGCTTCTTCCACAGAGAGATGTTCTGCTCCGCAACAGGACAAGTGTCGGTGGGACCTGGCCACTGATTGTGCGGGGTCGAAGTAGCCTGGCGGCAGATGCTTCCTTGTCCAAAAAGCTTCCAGGGGCAAGGATGCTGTCGGCTTGGAGCACGGGCAGCCACACACAGACTCCATTTTGGCCGGGGACCGGCGATCCCTGCGGCCCTCTCGCACTCGAGGCTTTTGAGGCAGCACTGGATCCGGGCCCTCAGAGCCACCCTCCTTGTCCCCTTCTCTCTTTCTGACCTGCTTTAACTGTGTAAGGACAACGTTATTGTATGCTGTCTATTTTATATCTATATATATTATATATTATATATATGTACGGTGTAAGAAAGGCCTAATTGGGGTCTTGAGGTCTCAGAGGGGTGGCTGGGGGCGGGAGGGGCATTGATACGTCTTTTTAAAAAACCAGTGACAAGTTGGGAAAGGGAAAAGCAGAGTCTGGCGGCTTGAGGGTTCAGGATGTCTTTTGGCAATTTTTTAAAAAGTGTTCAGGAGGCTCTGGGGTTGCGAAAGACCCACAACGCCTTTTGTTCTGCGCTCTGGAGAAAGGGACGGCTCTGTCCTGGCCGTCTCTTTTGTTAAAAAGGCCCACTTTGCCGTCAGTGTTCAGATAACCTCTATTTTTGCCAAAACGGCCTCTCGCTTTTGCTGTCTTGTGTTGCTTGAAGAGAGACCTTTAGTCCCTTAGGCTTCTGCAACTCTGTGGGAGAAGGGCAGGGAGAATCTTTCTTGAGACTTTTGCAATCTCTTTGGGGAGGGAAAAAAGCACCATGGAAATTCTCAGACTTTTTCAAGCAGGACTTTGGTCCTTGTTGGACAACACTAATTGGAATATTTGCCTGTATTCTGAACTTGGCCGGTCTCGACGTGTTGGACATATCAAGTGTGTGTCGGGGAGGGGGAGACCCTAAATGCTGATTTTTAAAATATGCAGAAACACCCACCCCTGGGTATTTTAGGGGGGTTTCCTACAGTGCAATCCTTTCGCATATCTACTCAGAAGAAAGCAAGTCCCACTGAAAGCGAGGTCGGTGGGGCTTACTCCCCGGAAACTAAGGGTAGGGATGCAGCCGCCACCTTTTGCCAAATGTTCCAGGGCTCCTGATGTGGGTGGGTGGGTGGGCAGTTGTGGGCTTGATATGACAAGAAATCTTTGAGTTTGCTTAGGAGTCCTACAGTGGGTACTTGGCTGAGCGGGGAAGGGTTCCTGTCATACACTGGGTCATTTTGGGGAAGGGGTGTCTTCTTTTCAGTAGGAAATGTTCATATACACACCCCTTAATCTCTGGATTCTCTCCCTCTCTTCTGACCAAGTGGAAAATACTGGTGCTGGTTACAGCGGGCGGCTCCTAAGGCTCTGTCCAAACTTCTCTTCTTCCTTGAGCGCTGCAAGGCCGACTTCCAGGGGTTCCGCTCTGCCGTGGCTTTTCTCTGTGCCCAAGGGGCTCCCAGCCCCACTAAGTGCCACCCCTCTGAGAAGGAAGCCCCATTAATGCCGGCTTCCATTCCACACTTTGTGTGAGTGGGAAAGCAGAGAGCAAACCCACTGGAGGAGGGACTCAAAGAGCTGCCACCGAAGCAAGGTTTTCCTAGACCTGCATATCCCGCACCCCCGTCGCTTGGTTTTTATTTTTATTTTGCTGGTGGTTGTGTGTCACCTTGACAGCAGCTTTTGTTTGGGCCACAGCAAAACTTCAGCCTTGTCAGATTCCGACCTTTTTCTTTCTGGTTTCTTCTCCTTTCTGTTTTGCAAAGAAAGCCTTTAAGGCCTCCCAGATGGGATGGAGCCTGTCCCATTTTGACCCGGCATTGTAGGACCCCCTCTCTTCATCCTGCCTTTCTGTTCTCGGTTTCTTCCTTTTAACGCCGGACGCTGTGCTTTGTGAGTCCGTTGTGTTGATCTTTGTGTCTTTTCTTGAACCTGGGCATCTCTGAGGAGCTGTAAAGTAGATGGGTGAATGGGTGGTCCTGCTTTGTTTGGTACCTTCGTTGCGCACAGAAAGGATCCGTTTTGAAAGAGCCTGCTGCAGATTTTAAGGAATGTCTTCCCAGCAGATGCTGTTTCTGTGATCAGCCGAGCCTGCTTCCTTTTCTTCTTCCCGGGACCCTTTGAGGACTCAAATCTCTCCTCTTTCTGTTGGTATTTAAAGGGGCCAGTTTGGGGCATGCTGGGGTGGGCAGTGTCCTGTGCAAAACTGAGAAGCCGTGGCAGCAGGTCCTCCTCGTGTGGGCCCTGGCAGCCTTCCACGGTAAATGGAACTTCAGAAGCTGTGAAGCTTCTCAGAAGGGGAGGGTGGGCAGCAGAGGCGAAAGCCAGTGTCTTTCAGTAGTTGTGGAACTTTAAAAGTCCTAAAGCAATTTTTCTCATGGTGGGGAGTTTTCAGTGATTTCGGGTTTGGTTTTGTTTCGTTTTTTTGGAATGTGTTCTTAGGATGAAATCTGGGGAGAACAGAGGGGAAAAAATATGCAATAATGCCCCTTGAAGAGGGTGGAACGCTTGGCGTGCCCCTTGGCACCCGGAATAGTACAGTTTGGTCTAATTGTACGCTCTTTTGTATTCAGATGACGGACGTACTCAGTGTTAAGAGCAGAGAGGTAGTTTTGCAAGGGCCTGAGCCAGGTTTCGGAGCAGAGGGATTACCTGGTCTTCTCTGGTGAGTGAGAATTCTTGAAAGGTCTTTAGATGGAGCAGTTTTGCAATATCTCATGGGTCTTACTTTGTTTTCAAGCCAGCTGTGTGCTACACACAGATTTAACGGAGTATACAGGGGACTGTTAAGAAACAAAAGAACAGTGTGGACTAGCAACTTGCAGGGCTTTCTTTGCCACAAGTGTGTGCTTGCGAGCATTTCTATTTCTTTTAATCTGGTGAGCGCAGCCTGAGGAGGAAGGGAAGGTTCAAGCAATGAGAAGGTGAAACTTACCTTAAACTTACCTTTGGCTTCTCCATGGGACATCAGGTGGGGCTCTTCCTGTCCCCAATTTGGGATCTGGGCAAAACTCATGTCCCTGGGGACGCTGGCAGCCCTGTGTCCTTGGTGGGCAGCCAGGGCCGGCGAAGGGGGTCCTGCCGACACACCGAAGGGCTTTACTCACTCGGGTGACCCAAACAGAACCTTTCGGCTGAGTCAGCAAGCGGGACCAAGAAGCGATAGCTGTCCTAAATGAAGGGGTCAGAGTGAGACAGCGTTGTGAAACTGGGCGGGGGGGAAGGCGAATTTTCCTTTCCGATCTTCCTAGCAAATCCTTGTATTATGTGGCTGACATAATTTCAGATACTGTGTTTAAAAAATGAAGCAACTATTCGGAAGGGATTGGGGTTTGGTTCTTCATCTAGATCTCCCTTCCTTACCTGCCCACCCAAAAACTCTGAGTCGGCTGAGAGGTTTTGTAGCTCCCCTTCCCCAGCTCTGCCAGCCCACCCGGCGCTCTCCTCTCCGGCTACTAGCCAAGCTGTGCCAGGTCCCCCTTGCCTGCGGCAGTGGGATCAGAGATGGGGCGGCCGGAATTCTGGGGGATCGTGGGCACGTCGCACTGTCTCAGCCCCGGAAAACCCTGCGGTAGGTTCCCTTAGGGTTGACGTAAGTTGGAAACAACACAACCCCTGGTGGAAATGGATACAAAATACATATAAATTACAGTATTCAGGTCCTCTTTTTTGGGGGGGGGGGAATGCAGAGTATTCACAGCATGGTGTCATACTCCAGGAATTAGTCATGACTCGGAAATGTAATTGGAGGCAGTTCAGTGTGTGTCTGTGTGTGTGCGTGTGTGTGTGTGTGTTCTTTCCTGAGCATGTCAGGCCTTGAGAACAAAAAGAGAACACAGAGTTTGCACTCGTGGAAAGAAGCGAACAAGTACTTAAAATCCTCTTTGCCGCCTCGTACGTTTTTTTTTTCCTCCTGCGAGAAGCGATGGTATTAAATACCATGGGTTAGAGGATGTGAAAAAAAAAAGTTGTACATGGGGAGGGGTTTCTTCTTTCGGGGGGGTTTGTAAGGAGTTGGCCCGGTCCGCGGTCCCAAAACCACACCTGAGAAGGAGAGGTGGGGAGTGCTGCGCGGTGTGGTGCAGGACGGGAGGGTGGGGAGGAGGGAAGTGTTTGTAATAAGTTATGGGATCGTTTTGTTTTTTTTTTTGGTCCTGACTTTAAACCTCTTTTTTTTTTTTGTTAAAAACTTGTGAGAGTTATGGAGGAATTTTATAGAGAAAAGAAGAAAAAAAGAAAAAATATGAAATAAAGGTGAGAGAGTCACAACAGCATTGTATGGTGGTGTTTTCTCTCGACACGGACCTGGGAATTTGGAATTTCAGAGGTGTAGCGATGGAAGGGGGTCCCCAGCAGCCATCTAGACTGACCCCCAAGCATTACCAAAGACAAAGGAACTCCTGTGTTTGGCGCTTCTCCTCCCAGCTTTGCTTCCATCTCCCAGTTTCTCTCCAAGTTAAGAATGCTTTTGACTGGCGTAGTTGCTTCAGTCCTGCCACTCCTTCACTCTTCCACCCCCAAATAACTTGGATGCAAGGTATTTAATTAAAATTAAATAAAAATACGTGCCCCAGTGGGCAACAGGAAAGGGGAGAGAACAGCCAGGGTGAAAAGGTACAGTTCTGCCCTACCTTGTGTGACCGCAGTTGTACTTTGGAGCAAAGTCACTTTTGGAGACAACCTGTTAATTATTCTGAGAGCCGCAACCGAGTGAGGTTGCGCGAAACCGCTTCTTTTCGGAATATGCTCCGTTCCCCCTTTGTCCCCAGGTTCCCGACACCCTTGGCCAGGATTGGAAGGCTGTTAAGAGTCCTAACCTTGCTTGGTTAGCTTTCTAAAAGTCTCGGAACTTGGGGCAAATCCTTTTTTTTTTTTAAAAAAGCCTGCACTCCTGTTACCCGTTTGAGTGTTGGACAAGTAAATCATTGTCTATGCCCAACTGCGATGTTTTTGAAAACTAACGTGGAGGTCCTTGCAGATGGAAGGTACATAAGCAGCCACATCCCTGCAGGTAGAAATGTCGCACATCAGGGAGAGTGCAAGTGTTGAGCGAGTTGCCCTTGTATGTAGCAGGGGCGGGAATTGCCCAGCCCTCGAGATCCTGTTGGGCCTCAGTTCTCGTTCCTCGCCGCGAGCTGTGAGAACGCATTTATTTTATTATATGGGATTCCCACAGGAGTTTAAGCCCCAAAGGCATTCTGCTTTTCCACTACAAAGGAACCTCTGCCCTTTAAACCTGCAATTCTTGACCTTTTCTTTACCACGGACCCCCTTTAAATATCATTTGTTGCCACGGTCCCCCAAGACTGATTTAAAACCCTAAAGCACGTCAAATATTTACTCTAAGGATCCTCACATTTGGAGGGAGGAGAGAAATAGGTAAGTGCACACACACGTATGGTATTAATATTTTTATTGGCATGATTCCTTAAAAATTTGTCCTTTCTTTTTTCTTTCTTGGCTGTAAAAGTTCTTAACATTTCTTCAAGCTTCCACCGATCCCCCGTGAGGATAGCGTGGTCTCCTGGTCAAGAACCACTGCTTTAAACAACTTGCCAAATGCTTCCGAGAATGTTTCCAGTAACGATCCCTTATTAAAGAGATACCAGTGGATCAAATGCAACTTTTTTTCAGTACGCGAGCACAAAGGTGGTTCGTTCCTCCCCTGGAACTCCCACCAGCAAAGGAGAAAAAGGCTTGAAACCGCTTCTCTGCCCCCGCCCCCTTTTTTCCCAGCAGCTTCGGCTCGGTGGTAGACTCTTCCTGCGACTGGAGGTTCGTCTTAGCTGTGCCATAGTGATGGTGGGCGAGGAGCAGGGGCCCCGGGCCGGAATCTTCGCCCAGCCCTGTGAAAGCCATCCCTGGGCTACTCTTCTTTCCGCAGCCCGGCCTCCCCCACGGGGTTGTTGGGAGGCTTACAAAATGAGGCCGAGGGGAACGCCGTGGACCCCTCTTTTTGCTCCCCGGGGGAGGGATGCAGATGCAAATTGCAATTAATAAATCGCCAGGATCGCTCCACTCCCAGCCCTGTAACCACTGGCCCACGCTGCCTTATTGCATCAGGAGGATTTACCTCTGAGCAAGGGTGTGTCCTGTCCACATCATCGGTGGCAAAGCGAGCGTCTGCCCTCCCCCCTGGAAGACTCAACCCACCTCAACACGAACGCGTGTTGCCTTCCCTTCGTTTGGGCATCTTTTTTTTATCCCCCTTGTTGATCTCGACTGCTTTGCAAGGGTTGAGACAAGCGGTATATAAATATTTGCAAATGTATAAAAAAAACTCACGCTACTTCCCCATCCGGTGGCAGATAGTTCTGCAGGAAACAGGATCTTTTATTTTAAAAAAAAGCTTTTTTTCCCGTTTTACGTGGCCGACTCACGTGGGGACGCTCTCCATTCATGAAGTGACGTCCTCCGCCGGGGTCAATGACCGAGGGTTAGCCCTGGGCTCGCGCAGGCGCAGAAAAAGAGGCGCGTCCTCCGCCTCGGGTGATGAATGAACGCAAAGGGAGGGGGCGTGGCCCGGCTTGCCCCGCCCGCTCTGCCATAGGCTGCCCGAGAGCGCGCGCCCGCCTCTTTTCCCAATGAGCGAACGAGCGGTGGGCGGGGACGGGGGCGGAGTTGGCCACACCCCGCTTCCCTAGGCCACGCCCCCGGGCCCCTCCCCGCCTTTAAAAGAGCCCCGGCTAGCCTTTCGCTTTTGTCGCAGCGGCTCGGTTGTGATTCCCCTCCGGCGGAGGCAGGTAAGAGGAAAATAACAGAGAAAATAATAATAATGATAATAAAATATTTATTCCAAGGGAGAGGGGCTGGAAGCAGCCTGGGGCCGGATTATGCCTTGGAATTGGAGGGTGCAGGGACCCCCGAGACCCGCAAAATGAGTTAAATGCCTTGTTTACTCGGCTGTTTCAAAAGGGAGAGGGGCTGCGGAGGGTGGCCCGCTCTTTCCTCCTCCCTCACCCGCCCTCTTTTCTCTCTTGCGGCGTCTCGGGCCATTTTCCGCACTGGCCCGTTGTAGCGCTATTATTCCGCTTTCGACGTCCGACGGAGGCCGGAGCAGGAAAAAACGGGGGGGGAAACTGAGGCTCGCAATGCGCCAGCGGGCTCGGCAGGCGGCCTGCCGGGTGCGGCGTCGCGTGCGAGGCGGGGGGGGGGGCTGTCAGCCTCCCTCTCCGAGGCGTCCGGGGGGGGGGTGGGCGGCCGTGCCGCCTGGTGGGGGGGTGGGGGGGTCTGGCGGGGCCCGGTCGCGCGCCGGGGGGGGAAGCGCCTTCGTCGCTGCCCGTGTTTAGACGCGCGCGCGGTTTGGGAAAACGATGCCGGGTGTGGCTGGCAGGCAGCCCTCTGCGGGCTCTGCCCGGACTCTGTGGCCTCCTTGCGAGGAAAAATCAAGCCGGCCTGTCTCCAACCCGGTTCTCCTCCAGCTGTGTTGGTGGACTACAACTCCCATCGGTCGTCTGGCAGACCTGGTGACTGGTGGATCGGAGGAAGCTTGTCCGGGGGAGGAAAGCTTAGTATTGCCTAAATGCATCCATTAATGTTATTATTTCTGCCCCAGACTCCCTGGCTGAGACTTCTCAGTGCCCCTCCCTAAACTACAAATCCCAGGAGTCCATGGGATGTTGCCATGGCGGTTAAAGTGGAATGATAGCACTATAAGGCCCGTAGAATCATAAAGCCCGATCTTTAGGTGGAATCTCTTTTCTTGTCGTTTGAATGCGTCGCTTCGTGTCCTGGTCTCCGAAGAAGCGGCAGGATTTGAATCCCCGTCTCCAGAGGGACCCGGCTGCCCGGAGTCACGGCCACGGTCCACGCTGGGCCGGGTCCCGGGTTCAAATCCCGACACGTTTGCGAAGGTTGGGTTGGGGTAGCCTCAGGATTCCCGCCGTCTCTCCTGACCTAGCCCGCCTCGCAGCGTTGTTGTGAGGATAAGAAGGAAGGAGCTATGGCTGCCTTTTTCTCCACGGAGGAGGGAATTGCTTGGCTTTCCAAGTGTTGTTGGATGCGGTTGCCAGTTTTCTGGATTCTGGGTTGGCCCTTCTTGTCCGACCCAGTTTGGTTTGCCCGACAGTTGTTACTCTGCACTGGTTTTGATGGGAGGGTGGCTGGTCTGAGCCCACCCAGCGAGTTTTGTGTCTCGGCGGGGAGTTGACGGTCCCCAAATCCCCGTCTCTAACCACCGTCCCGCACCGTGCGCTTCTTGCGTTCAAAAAGCACGGCTGGAAAACAACTGTGTCTTAAATGCTGGGCTGAGGGAAGCCGTTGGCCGGATCCTGGCTCTTCGTGTGTTGTCGTCCCTCTTGAGGGAGCTTTGCTTTTTGGACTGTAACTCCCAGCATGTGCCGGTTGGAGGAAACTGGGAGAAGGTAATTTCTTCACGTGCTGGGCATGAACCAACATCTGAACCCAACAGGGAGGAGAGAAGAACAGAGCGATAAGAGCTGACCGGGGGATGCTAGGAGCTGCAGTCCAAAAAAAAAAAAGAGGAAGGCTGCCCACTCCCTTTTTTTGCCGGTGGGCTAGTAAAAGCTTTTCTTGGCTTTGGGGATAACAGGAAGGCAATTGCCGGGCTGTGACCCAGAAGACGAGGAGACGGCTGTCCCGCTGACCGAGCCGAGAAGCACGGGTACATGAGTGTCTTATTTGGAACCCCTTTGGAGGTCCCAAAACAGACATCAGATAAGCATCTCTCGGGAGGCTTCCTAAATTTCCTCCAGGCCAGGGGTTGGGTTAGATGGCCTTTGGGGTCCCCTTCCAGCTCTTGGCTTCTCATCCGTATTCAGGGGCTCCGGGAAAATCCTTCTTTCGGGGGCCCTTCCTTGGGCGGGCAGGGGAGACGGAAGGCTTGCCCGGGTTGGGCCCCTCGCCGGTGCCCCGCTTTCTGGGCGCTGGGCATCCGTGCCGGCGGGGTTTCTCTCCCTCCTCGTGGGCGTGGGAGAGCGGGGCCTGGATCGCTCTTCTGACTCAGCCCCAGGTGGAGGAGAAGGAGGCTCGCCGGGCGGCGAATGTGCTTGGGTGACCTCCCGGCTCCCCCGGGGGCTTGTTCTCACGTGACCGGGATGCTGGGATGACACCTTGCCGCGCTCCCATTGGCGGAGAGGCCTGGCATGATGCGGCCGTGGGGCTGGACGTGGCCCAGAGCGGCAGGTGCGACGGCGGTTGAGCAACCGGGGTGTAATTTTATCTCTTTTCCTTTGCGGCCTCGGATGGGGAGGAGGCGGCGAGGAAGGAAAGGGAAGGCTCCGAGTTGGCAAAATCCCGACCGAGCGCTTGGCGAGGGCCCCTCGTGTGAGGCGACCGAGACCCCGAGGGGGCCGATGCAGGAGTCAGCCCCCGTGCAGTCAGCGGGGCTCGGGTTGGAGTAAACGGAAGCTGGAGCGATACGGACGGTGCTTCCCAAATTTCGTAAACCCCCTCCTCTCCCCGGTTTGTCCAAATGGGCCGCAACAAAATGGCCGGGGCCCTTTCCTAGGATGCTCCCTTCCCACCCACGTTTGTGGCCCCATCTACTCGGCCGTGTAAACCGTGGTGTGATCTTGGGCACGTCACGCACTCTCGGCCCCGAGGTCAGGCAGCTCACCTTCAGATTCTTTCTGCAATTTCAAACGGTGTTCTTGAAACCTTTGGGGTTGGGAGACACCGCTAACTGTTTGCTCAAGGTTGCGTTAAGGCGGGGGAGGTAACTTTTAACCCAATGTTGTCTTGCAAAACCAGGTCCGGGTGGTCCAGGCCTTTCTCCGATGAATTTTTAACTTCATTCTGGAGAGGCACTGTCAGCGTTAACGGCTGAGGAAAGCTGTGTGTTATTTTGAATAATATACTCCTTTGGGTTGCGTGCGAGGCTGGCAAACAAGGTAAATTACAGAGTTGGGAAAAAGGATTGCGTCTGAGGACTACAGTTCCTGGAATCGAAAAAAGAAAAAAAAAAGGAACTTTTCCAAACTCCTGTAAATGGTTTTCTCCCTTGAGAGACACTTTTGGGCCATAGGTATCTCTCATTTTTGGCCTGAAAGAAAGGAAAGGAAAGATCTAGGATGCTTCCCTATCTAGTTACCTGGGGAGATTTTTTTTTCATTTCAGATGGCAACGATCGAAGAGAGTTATTATGAGGTTGAAGTCATTACGACGTGGATAAAGAAGGGGCTGTGTTAAAGTCGCCCCTGAATTTACGGGACCCTCCTTTCTCACGGCTTGTGAAACTTGTCATTCCCAATGCTGACCGTTTTATAGCCCTGAGGTCTAGAAACTTGCTTGCTGAGAGCTCGGGCTTTCCGAGAGGCTGGGTCCCAACTGGGAAATATTGACTCAGGTCTTTGCTTGTGTCTCGAAATAGTTCTCTTTCCCCGCATGCCTCGTATTTCTACCAGTTACGGACCGTTGCTGCCTCTTTCCCCGCTCTCCTGCCAAAACTTTTGTTTAGCAGGGATGGCAGTTTAGCCTTTAAGGTCGACCCGGTCACAGTGTGTAAATCATCGACCCTGATAGAAAGAAAAGTCTTGTTTTCAAATCATGAGCACGCAGGGGAGGATAGCGACGGGAAGAGGTTTGGTAAACAGAGACCTTTCCCCTGCAATTCAGGTATTGGATTCGGTGGCGCTTTTTCATGGTTGAATGCAGAGGGAAAAAGGCTAGCATTTTCTAGCTGTGTTTTTACGCCCTGCACAAAAGAGGATCTGGAGTTTTCTGCCTATCTGTGTGGAGGCAGAAAGAGCAAGGTGAAGGATGAAAGGAGATGGAATTGCACTCCCTTGCTGTGTCTCTAGGTCGATTTGTTCCGTGGGGTCTTTCCGTCTTGTGTCAGTTTCTGCTGGCACGCCTGTCCTTGCTTTGGAAGCAGGGGGCTTTATGCGTCTGGCTGGCTGGCTGGCTTGGATGGGGGTGGCCTTAGGAGTATCCGGGCCCCTCTCTGTATCCACAGCTCTTGGCCATAATGGCCGAAATGGAACCTCCAGGTCCAGGAGCAGTTTAGCTGCAAACAGTAGAGTTTTTTAAGATGCACGTGCGAAGTAAAACTGGCTCAAGAAAGCCTTGCAGAAATAAAGAAAAATTTTGGAAACCTTCTAGAGACCACTTAAAGGCTTCTCCAAGGATGACTTTTTCTTTCTCCAGCCTTCAGTTTCTTTAGAATTCCCGTTTTGGCAGCCAGACTTCTAGCTGAGTGCTTCTTAACCTTTTCTTTACCACGGACCCCCTTTAAACGCCTTTGTTGCCGTCAAAAACGTACAAAAGGTGAATGTTAAAACGGAATTAAAAACTATTTACACGATTAAAACAGTTACTCGTCGGGGGGGAAAAAGTAAAATGCTGTTTAGAAAGGTTTTAAGAAAACCTTTAAAGCAGCAATTAAATGTGAAGGAGGGAGAAACCGGAAGCCGGATGGCTGTGGCAGGGCTGCATTTCCCGCTCTGGCGGCTGCCTTCTCAGCAGTGCTAAAAAAAATTGATTTCTGTGAAGCGAGAGGAAGATAAGAAACCGGAAATAGCCAGGGGCGGAGAGAGTGTGCGTCTGTGTCCGGGCGTGCAGGTCGCCTCCGCCAAAAGCCGAGAAGGGTGTGGGGTGACTGCATCTCTCCAATGGCAGAGCCAAAGAGGCGCATGATGCAAGATGCTCTCCCCAGCCTGCCTTTTTTTAAAAAAAAAAGAACCAAGAGGAAGTGCTTCAAAGCGCGCGCGCACACACGCACGCACGCACACACGGGCATCTAATGTGGTTTTTGCAAATGTGGTCAGAGAGGGGGAGAGGTTTCAAGACGGGATGGAGAGAGCATTGGTAACAGATCAGCAAAGGGTTGTTGACTCATTGAAACATTTATATCCGTGCTGTCCAACATTTTGCGGGAAGACCGGACGTGGTTGGGGCCGAACGCTTCAGTGTATGGAAGGCAGCTTGGCCTTCGGGGCCGTGGCTTCATTGCGGGCGTGGCTCCTTCGATAAAAATTCGGCCCCCCGTGAAGTTTTCTTTCCGTCCCCAAATTTCTAGCGCTGCGTCGAGGGAGATGTTGGGAATCATTTCCGCTGATGTTTCTTGGTTTCCCCTTCCCTTGGGACTGAAGGAAAAACTCGTAGGGGTGTGTGCGTAGACTTCTTATTGGGAAGGGGGCAATGCCCTTATTTCGGCCTCCCCCCCAAAGTGACGCCTGATCACCTTTGAGACTGAAGGATTTCTTCTAACTTGACTTTCATGCTCTCGGTATTCGTGAGTGCCAGGGCTACGATCCTATCTATTCTTGCATGTTTTCGAGTTAGTTTTGACTTCGGTGGCCCTAAGGTGAACCGAAAATGCGGTTTTCTTGCTAAGATTTCTTCAAAGGAGGTTTGTTGTTTGAGGCTGAGAGAGCGTGCCTTGCCCCAGCTTGCCCGGTGGGTTTCCATGGCCGAGCACGGATTCAAACCCCCCTCTCCAGAGTCCTAAGGCCAAAACTCACGCCGCTGGCCCGCGCGGACCGCCCATACTGTCTCCTATATTCACGCATTTGAGCCAAAAATTGTTGGTCTTCTGTGCCGTCAGGTTGTTTCCAGCTTATGGCAGGATTTTCTTGGCAAGATTTCCCTAAAGATATTGTTCATTAAATTCTTAGATTTAATATCTTGCTTGTTTGCTTCAGTTCTTAGAATTGCTTATTTATATCCGGAGGAATGGATGGTACAGTTCTGTCTCTAAAGGAGGCAAGATTTTGAAAAAAAGTTTCGATCCTGCTGATATAAATATAAATATTAGTAAACAGTGGTTATTGTTCTGGGCCTTCAAGTTGTGCCCTGCTTATAGTAACAGCAAAGCAAACTTCCTCTTTTGGAGGTTTTCAAACAGAGGCCGCACGGCCCTCTCTCGGGAATGCTTGGATTGCGTTTTTCCGCATAGCCGAGTCGGGTTGGACTGGATGGCCCTTGGGGGTCTCTTCTAACCTTCCTTGTTATCCTTCTGACAACAGCCTAAAACCCCTTTTATTCCAACAGGCTTTTAAAACAGAAGGGACTTAGTTTGCAGCGGTGGATGTGAGCGGAGGAGAAAGCGGGGAAATGGGAAGTGGAAAGGGAAGTGGGACGTTTTAAAGTTAGCCAAGAAAGTGGGACGGCGGAGGGTTATTCGGGACTGTCCCTCCCAAAGCAGTTGGAGGGTGCGGGTTCCGCTTTTGTGCAACGGTCTCCCTCAAACTGAATTTCTGGGCTTCACGTTTCAGGGAGAAGAGGCGGAAGATGGCGGCGGTGCTGGTGGATTCCCCCGCGGAGACCCCGATTGGACTTCGCTCCCCGGAACTAGGCCAGATTTCTCTGGATGAGGTCTCCGTAGCCGCTCTGCCCAGGTTGGTGACGTCTTCCTTCCCCTCGTACACAAATAGCAAGCTGGATGCTGCTCGCCAGAGTCGTAGCCCGAAGCGCAAACCATTTTGCCACGCCGGTTTTCGAAGGGAGAACGTGGCCCTTCAACCAACCTGGGCCTGAGAGGTCTGCATAAGGCTTTGTGGGGCATCGCCAGTGCCAGAAATGGACTGGCCTCCAGGGAAGTTGCAGAAAAAAAGGTGCCGCATGCTAGACTTTACATTGCCCATTCAGATCTCACTCCGTCAGCGATCTTGCAAATAAAAGCATCTTGCAAATAAAAGCATCTTGCAGATAACAGCATCTTGCAGATAACAGCAGTTTGCTTCTTGGCACGAGGGAACCGGTGCAAAGCAAAGAGCAAATTGCTCTGAACGGGCTGCAAGTTTCATTTCTTGCTCAATGTAGAAAGCATGGCAGGGACCCGTCATGCGTCTAGCGGCTGGATGTGTTTGCACAGTTACCAAGTTACACAATCCCAGGACAATAAAGGAACAAATGTAAAGCGTGGTTGATCAGGGACACAAAGGACTGAGAGAACCAGAGGTGTAAAATTTCAGGAAATGTTGAAGCTATGAAACTATAACCTCAGCATTTCCTGAAATTTTACACCCCTGGTTTGTTCAGTCTTTTGTTCAAGATTCTTTCCCCAGGTTTTTTTGGAGAGGAAATAGACATTTTTGGCAAAAAAACTGAAAAAAAATATGCAGTGTTAGAATACCTTACAGGTTGAAAATCACCTTGATACTACAAGAAAATAAAATGTGTTATGGATAACATGAATGTTATCACATTTCACCTATCAAGAGAGCCGAGACAGTGTGAGGGACTGCAGCTTTGGAGTACGGGATTCAATCCTCACTCAGCCATGGGAGCCCACTGAGTGACCCTTAGCAAGGTCCACTCTCTCAGCCTCAGAGAGAGGCAAAGGCAAACCCCTGCTCTGAACAAATGCTTGATAAAGTGGAAGGCGGTAGGGAAAGAGGAAGACCACATTGCCAGTGGACGGACTCCCCCGGGGAAGCCAAGGTTGCTTTGGTTTTACGAGACTTGAGCGGGGCGGTGGATGAGCGGGTGAACGGGAGGTAAGTCCAAAGCGGCAGTTAGCGACGATTCACGTGGAACTGATTGGGGCTACTTGTGTTTTAAAATTGTCGATTTCTTTGGCCTTTCCGGTGAGGGGAATGTAACTCCATCGTTTCTCCTCCACGCTCCACGGTGGGCCGTGGAGCGACCCCCAGGACCCTCGGGGAATTCCTTTACAATCCCAAGGAAAATCTGGCACGGATTCCCTGCCCGTCCGACCTGGGAAGCTCCGCCGGGCGCCACTGCTTGAGCGCGGGTGGAACTCTGGTGGAGGGCTGGGTGGGCCCTGATGACATCACAAGTGGGGGGGTTCTAGAATGTGTCTCCCCCCAACCCTCCCTGAGTGGCGGCAGCAGGAAGACCACCCCTGCCCCGGAGCTGCCCTCCCGGAGGGGCCAGAGGGGGAGCGGGAAGGGGGCCCTCTTTTTAACACCCGGGGACGGGAGGTTTCCAAAATCCAAAACGACCCGCCCCGAGGCACGGGTGCCCTCCCGCAACCTGCTCCCCCTTCCGAAAGATGCCTCGTTTTTGTGGAAAGAAGAGGACCGCCTGAGAGAGTTGGACAGTCGCCCGCATGCCCCCTTGATAACGGTAATGCTGGCGTTTGTGGTTTGAACGTGCAAGACATTAGTGCTGGGTGCCCCTTTTCCCTGTTTGCATCCAGCGGAGAAGTCTCTGCTCACGATCTGGATGCTCAGGTGAAAGGAGCTGTAAAAACAGGAAATTAATCCCGCTTTGCAAAACACATCTGCAAATTGGGCCCCCTCCCATGAGTGAGTTAAATGAGAAAACCTAATCCTTCGTTCACCACCTGCCTCTCTAACTATGGATGTCCCAAATCCTGCTTTTGGAAAAGATTAAGCAAAGTAACTGAGAAGAGCGGAAAGGGGGCATGGCCGACTTTCCTCTTCTGGGCAGCAGATGGGCAGAGAAGCCTTTAATCTGGGGCCGGGGGATGCCGAAGACCTCATCCGTCTGCCTTTTGCTTTTTCGCAGCGTTGAAAACAAGCCTCCGGAGGCAGCCGGGAAAACCGAGAGGTCGGCGCCGGAGATGTTCCGCTCCAACAAAGGTAAGGGGCCCACCTTGCTTGAACGGCACAGAACGGTTTGGGACTCTGTAGCCAGAGGGGTAGGTTTCGGAGTCCTCGTGGGCGTCACGACCGAGACCTGGCAGCACGGAACGGAGCCACGTGTGAGTTTGGGACCGTTTGCTTTGCAGCTTGGAAAACAGGTCGGGGAAGCCGTTTTCCCCCTGTTGCTCAATTTTATCTGCTTTCCAGAACCATTGAGCTCTCAAAACTCTGCTGCTCTGGCCTTACATTTAATCTTCAGGCCCATGCAAAGGTCTTCTCTCTCTCGATTTCTTCCCTGCCTCTCTGTTCCCCCCCGCGGCTCCTTGAATTCCAGGCATTCAGAGAAATAATGCGTAGTTTTGCTCCCTAAGCTTGGAACCCTGATTGTGCCGACAGACACCGATGTGTAGGAGTTTGAGAGAAAAAGATTGGAGGAAAAGATTTATAAGGTGTAGGGGTTTGAGCATCGGCCTGCGACCCTGGAGGCCGGGGTTTGGTTCCCCGCTCGGCCACGGAAACCCACGTGGGCGTGTGACACACACTCTCAGCCCCAGAATAGCCCAGGATACATTCTCCTTAGGGCTGCCATAAGTCAGAAAGGACAGCAACAGTTGGAAAGGACCCACGAGTGATGTAGTCCAACCTGCAGCCGTGGAGAAACACACAATTCCAGCACTCCTGAAAGATATACACCCGACCTCTGTTTAAAGACCTCCAAAGGTGGGGAGCCCACCACAGCCAAAGACTCTTGTGCCCACAAGGTCCCTCCTCGTGTTTAGGTGGAATCTCTTTTCTGGCCGTTTAATGCAAGTGGGCTCTGCCTCTTCGGCTATCTGGGCCGGACATCTTACGGTGCAGTGACTTTTTCCTTTGTTTCCGTCTCCTCCGGCCAATCCAGCCCCGCCTCCACTGGGCCTGTGGACCACCAAGTGCGACGGCCAGGTCAGGCTGCGGATGGACGAGAGCGGCATTGGCTGCGAGCCCCCCGTGACGGTGCACGAACTCTTCCTGAGCGCCGTGGAGCAGTACGGGGACTACTTTGCCTTGGCCTCCAAGAAGCACGGCCGGTGGACCAGGATGACGTTCAAGCAGTATTACGAGGAGTGCCGGGTGGCGGCTAAAAGCTTCCTAAAGGTTCGGGGCGTTTTGGGGGCGGCGGGCTGAACAGCTTCGAGCGGGGGTGGAACGTGGCTTGGTGTACGGCTTGGAAAACCTGCCTTTTTCCAGACTGTATGGGAGATCTTGCCACAGAAGTCTTGGGAGGAGGCCGCCGGAAGCCTGCGTTGGCTTGAAAGCGTGTCGTTTTTCAGATCCATTGTGGTGCAGAGCTTTGAGGGCTGGGTTGGACCTTTGGGGGGCCCGGGGTTCAAAGCCTCACTCGGCCTTGGAAACGCACCCCACAGATTCTTCCTCTCGTGGTTGGATAGTGTAAGAGAGTTGCAGCTGGAATCTTTTTTTTTTTTTTGGAATTTAAGAACTGGGGACTGACGGCACAATTTGGGGAGAAAGTGGCTCCTTCTTAAAATTTTTGGTCTCGATTTTTGATTCACAGTTGGGTCTGGAACGTTTCCACGGAGTTTGCATTCTGGGATTCAACTCGGCGGAGTGGTTTATCTCGGACATCGGAGCCATCCTTGCCGGGTGAGGGAATAGCGGCAGCTTCCTCTCCTCGGAGAAAACAGTAACCATAACCGTAGCAATAACCGTTTGTCTCTTGCCATGGATGTTTGCGGTGGCCCTTTGCAAAGCAAAGCAGGCAAAGGTTCTGCCCAAGAGGTGCCGCCCCTGTGTGCATGCACACAGAGGGGTTTTCTGGGGCTGAGAGTATGTGACACACAGCCAGGGATAGCAGTGGGTTTCCATGGCCAAGCGGGGAATCGAAATCTGGCCTTCAGGGCTGTTGTGGTCATACGTACATGTATAACGTCTCTAAAACTACGTCATTCGCTTCTTCCAACGACCAAATCATACTAATGGTTAAAACTAAAGTCACCGGATCATTTTCTTTTTATTCCCGCTAAAATCCATAAGAGGTTTCCGTGTGGTTTTGGAAACATCCCCAATGATTTTTCTCTAATCAGAAGCAGATAATTTACCATTTCTGCTGGTCAGTTTCAACAACTAATCCTCTCGAGGAGATAATATTGATTTTTTCCATCTTTATGCATACAGCTTTCTTGCTTTGGTGACTGGAGTAATCTCCCATGGCTCCTTCCCCACTGATAATCCACGAATCTTAAAAGAAAAAGAAAAAAAAATTCCTAAAAGAATCCTAAAAAAAAGAGGAATTTTTAAAAATTAATTATAAGAGAAGAAAAAAATATATAACATGATAAACACAAAAGTGGAGGTAAAAAAGTTGCAACAAAAAAAAAAGCTTACATTTCTATTTCTCTTCAAATCTATTTACCTAATATTACTTATTCAATGTATTATAAATCATATTGATTATATATTTTGGTTATATATGTCTGAATCTCATTCTTATTATACCTGTTGTTGTTATTTATTCCCGTAATTAACATTTTAGTCATTTCATTCTTATTTCTATCCTTTTCAAATGAGATTTAACCGATGACTATTACTAAGTGAACTCCATCCCTAGAGCCAATTATATCTCAAATTAATCCACTTTCCAAAATTGTAACTCGTGGAGGTGTGACACTTTCTTCTTTTGGAAACACCTTTTCCGCAGATATCTTCCATATGGCATCAAAATCACTCCCTTTCAGTATTCCTTTTTTTGGGGGCTTAATTCCACATGTTAACTTATCGTTAATTGTGATTTTCCACACTTCTTTATACCAAAAAAGAGGAACGTTAACCCCGGCTTAAATGGGTTTTTGCACGAAGGGATGAGGGGGTCTCCTTGGTTTATTTGCGGCCTCTTTTCCCCCCGACCCTCAGGGGCTTTGCCGTTGGCGTCTACACCACCAACAACCCGGAGGCGTGCCAATATGTTGCGGAAAACTGCGGTGCCAACATCATTGTGGTGGAGAACGACAAGCAGCTCCAGAAAATTTTGGAGGTGAGCAAAAAGTCTGGGACGTCCCCCACTTCCGGTGTAAGCTTGGCTGAGTTTTGCCAACATTTGCGAAAGGCTCGGTCCCTTGGTCCGGCCCAAATCTTTCCCCAAATCGCTACAATTTTATACATTTTTTGGAAACCGCCATGTCTTCTTCTGGGACTGGGTGCGGCACCAGTCATCCCTGAGGGTGCCAGACACGGCCATTAATTTATTAAGCATCCTCGAGTCCCAGTCTTGGGGAAAAGGTGTAAAAAGGGGTTAAAGATCTTGTCTGAGGGTCAGCCTTGGTTAGTCTTCGGATGGGAGACCCCCAACGGTGCTTTGGCCCATAACGTTCAGAGAAAAGAATTGGCAAAAGCCCCTCGGAGGATTCCTTGCCTGAGAAAACTTTGCGAAATTCATGAGGTTGCCGTAAATCGACAGGCAACTTAAAGGTGTGTGTGTGTATATATATACGCATACGTTGCTGCGTGTCTTCAAGTTTACTTCCCTTGTTCTGGGATTTTCCAGGCAAGATTTGCTCAGCTTTAAATCCACTTTGTTCCTTTAGGAGCACGGAAATGCACTCTATACATCGTCTGATACAATTGCGGAGTTTTGTTTGGCATAAAATTATCCTGTTTGGTATCTTTCAAGAGTGGTTACAAGTTGCATTTCTTATTTAAAGAAAAAGAAAATTATGGCTTTCTTGTTGCAAGCCAAGCTACAAGGTTCAAGACCTTTTTTTGCTACTTTCCTAAGAGCAGATGAAAAACGATAAAAAGTGGAAGGAACCGTTAACATTAGTCGAAGAGAGGGAAATGATTTTTGGACTTAGATGGGAGAATACCTGGGGCTGTGGGCCGCGTTTCGGGGGAAGGAACCGGCAAAGCCGCCTTTGAGGATTCCTTGCCTGCGAAAACCCTCGGAAAAATGGATGGGGTCGCCGTAAGTCGGCAGGTGACTTGCAAGTGCGTGCGTGCACACGCGGAAATAAAGAGGATGATGGTGGCGCTGTTCTCTTCTAGGTTCAAAACAAGCTGCCCCTTTTGAAAGCTATTATCCAGTATGGCGAAAAAATCAAGGAGAAAAGACCAAATCTCTACTCCGTGAGTCTCCCCTTATGACTTTTGCCCCCTTCGTACTTGGTCGCCTCTCTTACGTCCCTCCCGAGATAACCACGTTTAGGGACGGGAGGGAGTCGGGTTCGTCTTAGTCCCCGGTAAAAGCCCAGCGCGCAGACGGCTACGGGGAACGAGCCGCTGATCGCCCTCCGCAATCGTTCCTCTTGCCTCCGCCAGTGGAACGAGTTCATGGCCCTGGGGCGCCGCGTCTCGGACGACCTGCTGGACAGAATCGTTGAATCGCAGAGGCCCAACCAGTGCTGCACGCTGATCTACACCTCCGGCACGACGGGGCAGCCCAAGGGGGTCATGCTCAGCCACGACAACGTGAGTGGAGACCCCGGCCGCGGCGGCGGGGGGCCCCCGAACCCGAACCGGCCCCGGCGTGTCCCCTTTCCGAAAGGTCGCCGCGTGGGAAGACCGGCCTCGCCCGGTTCGCCCGGGGGACCGGAGAAACCGGTCTCGTGATTAGATCGGAAGCGGACGAGGGAGAAAAACGGCGTTATTGAACGGAAAGGGAAAGGCGCTTCGGTCGGTTTCCCCGAACTGGCTGGGTTGGACGCCCCCGGGGGGAACGGGGCTGGGCGGAGGGCCAGCCGAGGGCGGCCGTCTTTGCGGCTTTCGTTTTGGCATCTTCCAAGCCGACGGGTGTGTTAGAAGAGGCGCGTTTTGTAGCCTACGATCCGCTTCCTCGAGGATGTAGACGCGGTGGTGTTTTTAAGTCTTTGACTCCAAGTCTCAAGTCCCTGAAGATACTTTCGAGTCGAGTCTGGGAGACGACTTTATACCCCAACCTATATTCCAGAATTTCTGGACAGGGTCAAATAAACTCAGTTTTAACCATTTGAGCAGAGTTGGCCCTCCACATTTGCAGTTTTGCCACCTGCAACTTCAGAGGCGAGGAATAGGGTCCTTCTTACTCCCCGCTCCCAAAGCTGGAGGCGTCTGTGCCAACGGGCGTAAAAGAGGCTGCAGCTTTGGAAATGGGGGATAGGATCCTTCTTTCTTCCCGTTTCCAAAGTTGGAGGATTTTTCAGAACGAGGGAATAGGATCCTTCTTACCCCCCATGAGCGAAGCTTCAAAAGCCGTAGAAGGAAGGCTTTGGGGAAAAGTCTCGCCTTCTGCTCTTACGGAAAGTTTTAGCAGTTTTGACTTAAGTCCGACCCGAGTCTGTGGTTTTGCAACGCGTCCTCTGTCTTGTGTCCGCGTTCCAGATCACGTGGACGGCCCGGGCCAGCGGGGAGTACGTCGGCCTGAGCAAAGCCCCCGAGCGGCAGGAGGTGGTGGTCAGCTACCTCCCGCTGAGCCACATCGCCGCGCAGATGATCGACATCTGGCTGCCCCTTACGTTTGGGGTGCAAACGTGCTTCGCACAGCCGGATGCCCTAAAGGTAAGTTTGGCACTCCCTTTTTAAAATGTTCGGAGCATTTATTTGAGCGAGCCGGCGTGGCATCACAGTTTGACTGCTTGAGTGCGACTCAAATCCCCGCCCGGCGACCTTGGGCGTGTGTCACACTCTCTCGGCCGCAGAAAACCCCACGATAGGTTTGCCTTAAGGTCTCTCAGAGTCAGAAGCGACCTGAGGGAACGTGACGACAACGATGGCCGTTTCTGCGCTAGTTTATAGCGCGATTATTCCGCTTTCAACATCCTATGGAATCCTGGGGTTTGCAGTTTTGGGAGGGGCCGGCCGTAGGATGTTGAAAGTGGAATAATAGCGCTATAACAGTCTAGTGCAGAAAGGGCCAGTGCTGACTGTTCGTAGTTTTGCTTAGCTGAGAATAAAGTTATCTTGCCTTCTTTTCACACTTCTTTTCTCATTACGGTCTGTGGGGGAGATCAGACCCCTTTTGCGTATAGTGCACAACTGTTTACTTGCGTAGATGCTTAGGTATAGTTAGTAAGCTAATGTTTAGGGTTTTTTTTTTCCTTTTAGTTTGTTTAGTGTTTTATTTAACGTGTTAACGTTAGTTTTGTCTATGTTAGAAATGTTGGTTGGTTCATGTAATTTGGCGTTAGGGAGTTTTGTGTTAAAAACTCACAAATAACTGTGCAAAAAAGGGGGGGAAAAGCCATCCCAACCTCTGTCTCCCGATCTTTCAGGGCAGCCTGGTGGAGACTCTCAAGGAAGTGAAACCTACCGCCTTCCTCGGCGTCCCCCGCGTCTGGGAGAAAATGCAGGAGAAGATGAAGTCGGTTGGGGCCAAATCCTCGGCCCTGAAGCGGCGGATTGCCGCCTGGGCCAAAATGGTCGGGCTGGAGACCAACCTCAAGCGCATGGGCGGGTAAGGAAGCCCTGCGTGCGTGTGTGTGCGTGTGTGTGTGTGAATTGCGAGGGAGGGATGCAGCTGTGCGACAGTTGCCGGCAGTGTGGCTGGCCCTTCCGTGTCAGCGGGGCAGCGAATCCGTTCCTCGTTTCATTGCCACCTTTGAAGGAGCACTCCAGGGTGCGTAGCCCTTCCGATGAATAAATTCGACCCTTTGGAAAAGTTTCTGCACTTTCAGATGAAATCCTGGAGAGGATTTGTGGCCCCGCTGGTATGGAAGGCCCCGGTTGCCACCGTGGGGGGGAAGCAATGCTGGATTTGCAGACACACTGGGGCTTACAGGAGTCCTTAATTTTTATTTTATTTATTTCGTTTGTATGCCACCTTTCTCCCAAAGTGGGAGTTAGGGTGGCTTCCAGAAAGGGTAAAAAAAAAAAAAACACAGAAAAATGATATCTTAAAAACAACTAGCATCATCACATAAAACAATATAAAAGATAAAGAAAAGTTAAAAAGGGTAAATAAAGCGCTGGAATAAAGCCTTTCCTCCGTGCCTCCGAGTCATTTCCAACTGGCGGCGAGCCTCGGGTGGCGTTTTCCGGCGGCCGAGAGCGTGCGACGGCGCCCCGAAGGGGGTGTCCGCGGCCGAGGGGGAGCCGGACGCGGAGCTTCGGGAGTTGTACCGAGCCCGGGGCTCCTCCCGTGCCAGGCGGGCGCTCTTGCCCACGAACCCTCCCCTCGCCGGGCGGCAGCGGCCCCCTCTCCGGAGCCCCCCGCCGGGGCCTTCCGGGGAGGACTCGGCCTTCCCCCGCCCAAGCCGTCCCTCTGTCCCCGCAGCTCCGCGGAGCTCCCGCTCAGCTACCGCCTGGCCCGGGCGCTGGTCTACAGGAAGGTGCGGCGGGCCCTGGGCCTGGAGCGCTGTGCGCGGTGCTACACGGGGGCCGCCCCCGTCTCGAGGGACACCCTGGAGTTCTTCCTGAGCCTCGACATCCCCGTCTACGAGCTCTACGGCATGAGCGAGAGCTCCGGCCCCCACACGGTGTCCCGCCCGGACTCGTTCAGGCTCACCAGGTAGGGAACGGCGGGTCCCCTGCGGCAGGCGGGCCGGGCGGGGTCTTCCGGGCGGCGGCTCCCGGGCTCCGGGGCTCCCCGCCGGGGGGGGGCTGCGCCGGATCTCTCCCCGGCTCCGTCCTCCGGGCCTCGCCCTTCTCTCTTCCGAAGGCCCCGGGAACGGACTCCCTGGGGGGATAAAGGCCGGGGCAACTTGGGAAAGGTCAAAGGCTGGCGGCCGTGGCTGCGGGGAAGGAGACGGTGTTGGCCCCGGATGAGAATTCTCCCCCCGAGAAATGTTCCCCCGGCCTCCACATTTCTAGCATCGCGTTCTCCTTCTTTGTCTACGTATCTGTCCTTTTTCGTCTCCGTTTTCTTTTTCTTATCCTCAACTTTCTCTTCTTCGTTTATCGTATTAGCCCTTCTTATATTTATTAAGCTGTTTTCTTCTTCTTGATATATTTTTCTTTTTCTCCGTAACCTTTGTGTATCTTTTTTATCCTCTTCCTTCCCCTTGTCTTGCTCCGTATTCATTTATCTTTTTTTAATTTAGGTTCTTGATCTTCCCTTTTCTTCCCGTTGTCTTCGTCGCACTTTCTTCCTTCTCCTCCTTGCCTTCCTCCTTATCTCCTCGTCTCCTTTGTTCAGTTTCTCCTCCTCCTTCCCTCTGTCTTCCTTTCCCTGTTTATTTCTTCTCTTCCTTTTTCTCGTCTCCCTGTGTACTTGCCTGTTGTCCTCTCCAGGTTCCTCCTCCCTCCCGCTCTTACTCGTTTCTCCGTCCCTCCCCGCCTCCTTCGCTGACCCCCTTCTCTTCCCCTCCGCCTCTCCAGCTGCGGGAAGGAGCTCACGGGCTGCAAGACGATGCTTTTCAAGCCGGACCAGGAGGGCATCGGGGAGGTTTGCTTTGCCGGCCGCCACGTCTTCATGGGCTACCTGAACATGGAGGACAAGACCAGAGAGGCCGTCGACGAGGACGGCTGGCTGCATTCGGGGGACCTCGGCAAGCACGACGCGGACGGCTTCCTCTACATCACGGGCAGAATCAAAGGTAAGGACCGGGCCCCTTTTTGCCACGGGGGGCCCGTGGTCTTCGTAGGTGGGCTTGTCGGGGTGCGGCTTGGAGGAGCCGGCCGTCAAAGATGGGGAGGCAACGGAATCACAAGAAGGCGTTACGGGAACGCTTAGATATTGGGCAGGCATTGGCTCTGGTTTCCACGTTGAAAAGTATGTGAATAATGTGACAGGACTGCAGCTCTGCATCTGTTCACGGAATCCCAGAGTTGGAAGAGACTCCAGAGGCCGTCCAGTCCAACCGCCTTCTGCCTTGCTGGAACCCACATACAAGCTCTCCCAACGGACGGCCGTCCAGCCTCTGTTTAAAAACCTCCAGAGAGGGAGGGGACTCCATCGAGGCAGCCTATTCCACCGCTAGACGGCTCTGGCCGTCAGAAGTTCTTCCTGAGGTTCAGGTGGAATCTCTGTTCCTGCGGCTTGAATCCCTTGCTCCTTGTCCTAGTCGCTGGAGCAGCAGAAAACAAGCTTGCTCCGTCTTCAACATGACATCCCTTCAGATATTTAAACATGGCTATCCTGTCCCCTCTTATCCTTCTCTTCTGCAGACTAAACATCCCCAGCTCCCTAAGCCGCTCTTCATGGGGCTTCATGGCTTCCAGACCCTTTCCCATTTTGGTCGCCCTCCTCTGGACATGCTCCAGCTTGTCAATATCCTTCTTGAACTGAAGTGGCCAGAACTGGACACAGTATTCCAGATGAGGTCTAACCAATGCAAAACAGAGCGGTAGCATTACCTCCCTTGATCTAGATACCATACTCCTAGTGATGCAACCAAGAATCGCGTTGGCTTTCTTGGCTGCTGCATCACACTGCTGGCTCGTGTTCATACTGAGACTCCGAGATCCCTTTCGCACATAGTGCTATCCAGCCAGGTGTCTCTCATCCTACATTTGTGCATTCCCTTTTTGCCGTTGTCTACCTCCAGTCCAGGGTCCCGATGAAACTCACAGAATGCAGGCGGTAATTGCCGTTTTCTTTTCCTCCAGAGCTCGTCATCACCGCAGGCGGAGAGAATGTCCCTCCCGTCCCAATCGAGGAGGCCGTGAAGGAGGCCGTGCCCATCTTGAGCAATGTGATGCTGGTGGGGGACAAAGCGAAATTCCTCAGCATGCTCATGACGCTCAAGGTAAGGGCTGGTGCTAGAGTGGCCCGTTTAGAAATTCGTTCAGTTTTAGCACAAAACAACAAAGAGAAAGATGAGAAAGGAAATGACGTAAACAGTATACATCTGAATGTAAACTAAATAAAAACTCAGATATATTATGGAAACACTAGTCTATGGCCATAAACTCAACATAATTGCATTAACCAAACCAAGCACAAAAGGGCTGTGAAACCCCGCAACACACACACACACACTGTAATGAAAAAGAAAGAACGATTAATAGGAAGTGTCTTATTCTACCCTTACAGCTGTGGCTGAATTCGGCTTCCTAGAGTTACTAATAACAATAACCATAGGTTATTACGTTATTAGATTTCTCATTGCTCAAAAAAAAAAAAAAAGAAATCCATAGATGGTTTCTGGTCTTTCAGAAGAGTTGCCGATATTTAGGGTCATCCCAGGCCCTGAAGTTTCTGGTCCAAAACCTGAGACCGAGGCCCCTAGTGATGCTGTTAAATACTCTATATTTAAGTACCAGTTGTTCCTACTTTCTCGTTCAAACATTCAAGCGCGGGTTCCTGTTTGGAAATTAAGATAGAAACGTTAAGGTGAAGTGTAGTCTGCGTTTGCTAGGGTTAGGGGCACAGGACCTTTGCAAAAGTGGAAAAACCACAAATAGCCAAATGTGCGCGTCTGCGGGAAGGGGAGAGAGGTGTGGGTTTTTTTAAAGGGCTGCCTGGCCCGATCGTGTGCAAGTGCCCTGTTTGCAAAAGCTGCTTCTGTTCGGAATTTCTTCGACCGGATCCCTCCAAATTCCTTCTGGTTTCTCTAGTGCACCGTGAACCCGGATTCGGGCGAGCCCGAGGACGCCCTCACCCCGGAGGTCATCGAGTTCTGCCGCAAGGTGGGCAGCCGGGCCACCAAAGTCTCCGAGATCGTCGGCACCAAAGACGCGGCCATCTACGCGGCCATCCAGAAGGGGGTGGCGTCCGTCAACGAACAGGCCACCTCCAACGCCCAGAAGATCCAGAAATGGGTTCTCCTTGACAGGGACTTCTCCATCGCCGGGGGAGAGCTGGGTGAGCGGTGGCGAAGCGGCTGCCTCGCTTCCTCGGCCTCCGGCCGACCTCCGAATCCACGGCGGTGAGACTTCTCCGACGGAGACGGAGAGAGAAAGTCTCGGCGTCTCGGAAAAGACGACTTTATTCTTCAGTTAGCCCGACGCGTTTTGGCTGAGTAATATTCAACGGGGAATGCAACTTTGGGATTCCAAAAAGAGCATTTTTGGTCCTTAAGCCAAGCAACCGATCAAACCAAAACATTTTGGGCTGACGGGAAGAACAAAACCGTCTTTTTCCGTCTCTTTTCCACATCCCTTTTCTCTCGTGTGTTCCCAGCCCTTGTTGCTTCGTGACTTCTTTTACAGAAAGTTGTGCACCAGCAGCATAAACGCAACATGGAAAGAAAAGGGGTAGGTTAGGGTTTTACACCACAAAAAAACAAAAAACACAGCAGTGTAACCTGTTTTGGCAAAACTTTTTACTTAAATCGAGCAACGTGGGCGTGCAAAATGAAACAACCAGGTCACAAAAGCTATTACGTAAATAAACAAAAGTAAATGAGCCTTCTAGAGAAGCTTCTTGTACACGTATGCAGAGATTTTGTTTTGTTTTGTTTCTTCTTTCACCTCTTTCTTTATGATTTCCGTCTGGGGTTCAGATTTATAGATTTTGTTCTTTTTTTTAACGTGCAAGCGGGTGGTTCTTGTCTGGCTTCAAGCCGTTCCCGACTTCCGATGACCGCGCCGTCCGTGTGCCAAATCGTCGGCTCCGCCATCGTTTGCGTCCCTTGTTTAGTGACCTGACTTCCCGTCTGTCTTCCTTAATTATCTTTTTCTTCCTCTTCAAAGGCCCCACAATGAAACTGAAGAGACCTGTGGTGCTCCAGATGTACAAGCAGCAGATAGACCAGATTTATGCGGAGACCTGAAGCGCCCGAAGGGCGGCCAGCCCTGCCACCCCCAGCCCGCCTCTGCCAGAAGTCCTGCTTTTCCGCTCGCCGCCCTCGGAAACACGGACCCCGGTTTTGCACGGATCCTCTCCTCTTCCGAAGAGAAGCATCGCCCCTTCTGTTTCCCCCCCTTCTGGTGATAAATGAGGTTTCAATAAAGGGCAGCTCCGTGAAGTCTCCTCTCTGTCTCTCCCCTCCCAGCTTTGTCCCCACGAGCGTTTTGGTTGTGAAAACTTTCCTCTTCGCTGCCCGGTCCGTCGCTCTCTCTGGCCTCCGCGCTTTGAGATAACTGATCTCGCCGCCGATCTCGCGTCGTTTTGGGTGGCCGAGGGCACCTGCGAGAAGCCGCCTCCCCTACGCGGCAAAGTTTTCGGGTTTATTTTTGGCACTTCCGTCTCCCTGCGAACGCGGCTCCGAAACACGCTTGCACACGCGTGTGCACAAAATTATGGGTATTCGCTTCACCCTCACCGTAGCAAGCAAACGAGGGAGACGCGGCCAGCGCGACGTGGATGCGCTCGCGTGCTGGATGAAATGGGACAGGCTTCCCTCCCGGGGAGGGTGCGCGCGCACCCGTACTTTTGTGCACTCTTCCTCGTCACACACGCGAAAGCCGTTGCACGCACGCTCACCCGAAGCTGACCCCCCTCCGTGCACCCACCGCCCCTTCTTCCCGGTTCTTTTCATGTACGGTCGCGCTTGGACTCCTCCTTTGCTGAGCGTAACCACCGTCGACGGGTCTTCTCGCCAACCTCCGGCCAAATTTCGGTCCTTCCCGTGCCACAAAATTTGGGGATCGTGTTTTCGGGGGGTCGACCGATCCCTTTGTACCTCTCACCCCCCCCCACTTCGTTGCTTCTGGAAATTCACAAAGGGGCACGGCCGAGAGCGAGTCAAAGCCAGGCGGAGAGGGAACCGGGTGCGAATCTTCCACAGCTCTCCAAAGTCACTTCCTTTGCTCTGGTTAGAAATAATTTTTTTGGAACCGGCTGTCTTTTGCAAATGGTAATTTGAATCCCCGGGGGGCGGCCGCTCGGTCCCCCCGATCCCACCCTCCTGCGTCCCCCCCGTTTGTGCGTCCGCGGCGATGGCCGACCGGCGCGGTGCAAAGCGACGCCACTTTTTAAGGGAGCAAAGAGAAAAGACGGCGTCTGGGCCGGGAAATGATCCGCACAGCGGATTTTGACTTTGGGAGCGGGGGGATCGCTGCGGCGGCGGAGGGCCGGAGCGTGAAAATAGAATTAGCCGCGGGGGGCACGCGGGTAGCGGGGGGGCCATTGATGGAAGAGCTGTGTTGTCTGAAAATGGGAAAAAAACTGTGTAAACGGCGAGTGTTGGATCATGGGAGGGGGCGACTTTTCAGAAGTTGGACCCCCCAAGATTAACTTTGAGGTTAGAATGGTGGGGGGCTTGTTTGTTTTTCTCGCCGGTGGAACGAGTCGTAAGAAAAGGTCCTCAGAGTCTTTGTTAATATATTGGAAAGAGGAAAAAAAAGTCTTATAAGAAGGCATTTTTTTGATAGGAAACAAAAGGTTTAGTGTGCCTCGATTCTGCTTTGTTGGAATGAGTGTTAAAAATAAAATATCTGAACAGCTCACGGTCTCTCTGGTTTTTCTCCCCTCCGGCCTCCGTGGCTTATTCTGGGAAATTAAAACCCAGTTTCCTTGCGGAATGACCTCGGGGGAAAATGTCTGGGGGAGCGTCTGCCCGGAAGTCGAGGGGATTTGGGCCTCGGCGACTCGGACTCCCGGCATCTCGATGCCGTGGGACTACAAGTCCCATCAGCCCCCGGCCAGCGTGGCTGAACGGCGGTGAAGACGGGAGACGTAGTCTGAAATATTTGAGCCGGACGGAGAGATTAAGGCGTCTTTGATTCGGAGTAAACCCCACAGGACTAAAAAAAGAGCCACAACGAGAAAGCAAGAGACCCAGATTAATTGAGGAGGCCTGAAAAACTGGGGAGCCACAAAAATTTTTATTTAACAAAATGCACGCTGGTTTTATATATAGGAATTTGGCATCCCTGCCCAGGCTTTTGCACAAGCTGCTTCCAAGGCTTTACGTGGGTTTAAGTAAATTGGTTTAAGAAAATCAATAGCTATATATATATATATATATATATATATATATATATATATATAAAAAATATGTAAACATAACCATTTATAATAAATAATACTACATATAAATATAATGTAAAACATAAATATAATTTACAATAAATATAATGTACAATATAAAATTAAAGAAATTAAAAATAAAAAGATCTATTTATATAAATAAAAAATTATATATATATATATATATAATATATTCTATTTATATAAATATATATACTATAGATACATATTTAAATAAGTATACAGAATACATAGGTATATATTATATTATTTATAAATATATACAATAATGTGTGTACATATACACAAATGGATGACAACGCCGCGCTCTGCACGCGCCCAGGAGCACGCCCGGCGCCCCCTCCCCTCCCGGGCGCTCTGCGCGCGCCCAGGAACGTCAACCTGCCCAAAAGGCCCGCGCCGACCCGGAGGCCACGCCCCCTCCCTTCCCATTGGCTCCGGCTCCTCCCGACCGCTCCTCCCCCTTCCCGCTTCCCCTAATCTCCGCCCCTTTTCCTTCTACCCAATCAGGACCAGCCAGAGGATTCTTTTTTTTTCCCCCTCCCCCCTCTCCGGGCAGCCTGGGCCGAGGGGGCGTGGCCGGGCGGGCGCGCGGAGGCTCCGACGTCACGCGAGAGCCTATAGCAACAGTTGCCTCGAGACCCGCGCGCGCGGAGGCGCCATAGTGACGGTAGCCCTGGAGACGGTTACTTGCCAACGGGAGCCGCCGCCGCCGCCCCACGCCGCCCCGGCCGCCCGAGCCCCACGGCGCCCTGAGGAGGAGGGGAGCCCCGGAGGAAGGGAGCCGCCGGCACCGGCCAGGGCAGGTAAGCCGACCCCCGCGCCCTCCGGTGTCACTCCCCTTTCCGAAACCGGAGTCGCTTCGGATTAACAGGAAGCCCGTGCGGGGTGGAGAAAGAGGAAAACCCTCGGGAGAGAGGGGGAAAAGGAAGAGTTTGGACTTGGGGAAACGGAGTGGGGGGTGCCCGGAGTAACTCCTCTTTAACTCCTCTTTTAGGAACCGGAGTCACTCCGGATTAGCGGGGGACGCCTAGGCACCGTCGGGTGGGGGGCGCTTGGGGTGGGAGTGAGGGGAAGACGAAAGGGAGAAAAAAGGAGTCTGGAAATGAGGGTCAAGCAGCAACGGCGTGGCTTCCCCGGCGGGCAGTCCGGAGCTGCTCCGGGTGGGCGCTCGAGGCAGAGAGGAAGGGCTGCGGAGGCGGGGGAAAGAGTTTTGCCTCCGAAGTGGTGGAAAGTGCGCGTGAGGCCGTCTCGGAGAGGAGAGAAGGAGGAGGGAATGATCCGGAGTGAAGCCAGATTGTGTGTGGGGGGGGTTGGGGCGCCAGGGGGGACCGGGGGGGGAGGAGGAGGAAGAGGGGAGGCATGGGAAGGCGGTTTGTCCAGAGGAGGGAAGTCCCCAAGGGGAGGAAGCCAATCCGGAGTGACTCCCAACTGGTGGAAAGAGGGGTTCGAAGTTGGGAAAGGGAGCAAAGGAAAAACTGGAGCGACTTCAGACTGAAGGAGGAAAGGAGAGCTCGGACGAAAAAGAGGGAGGGGGAGGAGAGAAATCTGGGAGCCACTCCAGTCTGCTCTGGGAGTGACGCCAGGTTGACTCGAGGGAGGGGAAGGCGGGGCCGAGCCTCGGGTCTCTGAGCGTGCCACGAGCGCCACGCTCGGAGGCCTGGGGCGCGTCTCCCCGGAGGGAAGTGGACGCGGCGCTCCAGATCGGGAGGCGTGGGGCCCGGATCCGGGGTCTGGCCCCGATTTGGGGAGACCCCGCCGCTCCGGGGCCATTTCCGCACTAGGCTGTCATAGCGCGATGATTCCACTTTCAACATCCTATGGAATCCCGGGGTTTGCCGTTTCGGGAGGTCGGAGCAGCCGCTTGAGAGGATCTGTGGAACGTGGCGTTGCTTGAAAAGATTTGCCTCCCTTTGAAACGAGTGGGTGGTGCTCCGTCCTTCCTCGATGGCGCTTGTTCTGTGTTTTTCAACAGCCTGTAATTCTCGGTCCTCTTGCAAACTGTTGTCTTATTTACGGACTCCCAGAAACCGGTGCCTTTTTGTGTAGAAAAAGACAAATGACCAGTGAGGCGGTTTGAGCACGAGCGACGATCCTGGAGACCAGGGTTCGGTTCCCCCGCTGGGTGACCTTGGGCATGTCACGCTCTCTCAGCCCCAGAAGACCCTTAGGGAAACGGCTTGGCGCGAAACCCCTGTTGACGGAAGCCGTGCGCGCTCCCGGGCTTGGCTTCCTGAACCGGAAATTTGGTACCTGACATGAGAAGCTCAGGGAGTAGCTCTTATACCCCCCCTCACAAAAGCAAACCTTTTTGTCCCAAACAACCTTTTTATTTTATTTTTAATTATTTTTAAGCAAAAGCTTTCCTAACCGTATGGAGGGCTCTTGGAAGCTTCTCCCAAAATGCATCCAGAGGTGATTTCCCCCCCCCCGCTACCGGCCTCTGCTGTTCTTTTCATTTTGATCTTTTTAAAAACGTGCTCGTCCGCGCTCCCCTTTTCTCTCTGTTTTGCTCCCGGGAGAGGTTTTGGAGGCACCCGCCGTTTGCCTCGTAGGCCGGACGCACGGCTCCCGTACGATCCGTCGGATTCGAACCCGGTGCCCACAGGTGGCCGCCGGTCTCTGTCCGCTGGAAGACTTTCCGTGGGTTGCTCACCTGTAGAAAAATCGTAGAATGGGAAGAGGCCCCGGGGCAATCCGGTCCGGCCCCCCGGCACGCAGGAATACGTATTAATCTATCGATCCGGGCTTACGGGTTTCTGGTTCTGCCAAACCTGGTTTTCCTGCCGCCTGCCCAAACCGCTTTCCTCTTCGGCTTGCTTCTCTCCGGCTAGACCACCTTCCTTCTTTCCGTGTCCAGCCTTTTGGGTTTGGAAAGTCGGATCGGAGCTGGGCGTCCTCTTCGGCTGCGGCGACGCGTTTTCCCTACTTGCTCCAAACGTCTGGCAAAATATTGGAATTAAAAGTATTCCAGGCAGCCGATGGAACTGGATTGGATCGGGTCCCCCGGCAGGCGTACCCTGGCTCCCACTGTTTACATGTTTCGGATTCCTTCGAGGTCAGACTCCTTTTTCTCCAAACCGTGCTCGGCTGCTTTGATTGCAAGCGGGGCCGGAATGAGAAAAAGCAGCCTGAGGGATAAATTTCTATTTAATGTCATATTTTTCAAATCTTTGGTAGCAACGTGGGAAAGGCTGGGTGCTTTTTCCGTGGTAATCGGGTTCGTCGCACGTGTTGCTGTAAATACTCACACGCTCGTCCTTCATCTGGACAAAAAGAGATCTCTCAGCTCCTCAAATGTCTTTTGAAATTCTCTGGATCCAAGGCGTGGGGTGTAATCAAATAAATAAAATATTTACTGCCAGGCTTTACCAGGCTACGACTTTGTGAGACTCTGTAAGGCGGCTTTGGGTTTTTTAGGTCGTCTTCCCTTCTCCTAACCGTGTTTGGAAAGAATACTTTTCGAAATATTAGCAACAACATGTTATTAATGTTACTACTCATGCTGTTGTTACTATTGATTTTTATTTATTTATATCCCGGCCTTCTCCTAGTTCACGACCCGAGGCAGCTTGTTGCAGATTAAAGCAACATAGTTCTATTTGTAGTATTCCAAATACAAAAGTTACAAAGGCCATTAAAACCGTCTCTACAGTTACAAGCCGTTGAAAAACATGGCTTTTTGAAAGCGACGTACAGACAAAACACAAATAAGGGGGCAGCAGACAGTCTTCAAAGCCCTGCTGGAATAAATACAGGTCTGGGAAGGAAGGGCTTGACTGCATCCCCCATCATTCCCTACTCATATCATGGGGTTGATGGGGTTTGGAGTCTGTCAGCCAGATCCCTGTAATATTACGGCCAAATTTGATGGGAGATTTTTGACCTGTGGGTGGCCCAAGTCGGAGCCGGTTCTTCCAGAATGCTTCACCCACGGGAGGTCTGGAAACCGGAGAATTTGGGGGAGGTGTGCCCACTTGGAAAGAGCCCTGCTTCTGGGGCAAGTGCTCAATCATCACGTATCAAATCCGGATTTTGGAACGAAATCATTGAGGGCCAGGTTGTTACTCTCCCTTCTGAACCTGGCCAGGTTTTGAGGTCTGGGGTGGCCCCTCTTTCTAATGGCTGCCCCCGTGAGAACTAGAACTCCCTTCCCAAAATGGCAAGACTAACATCCTCTTGACCAGCTTTCCACAAGCGGGTTTTCTTCTCGTAGGCCTTGAAGAACTGTTTTTTTTTTTTTAGAAACAACAGGCCTTGTATCATGTGCTGGGCTTTTTATTTATACTTGTTTTTAATTTGTTTTCACTGGTTTTAATTGAATGCTGGTTTCATAGCTTTCTAACCTTGGTTAGCTCTTAAGTTTGGACCATGCTTGTTTTAACTGTTGGAAGGCACCTTGAGTCCCAAACTGGGAAAAGGACAGTAAATAAAGGGAATAATAAACCTCCATTCTGTAGGAGTGTGAGTGCATGGACACACTTCTCAAAAAAGGAAATTAAAAATAACACAGTTTTGTTGGTTGCAAGGTTGCCGAATTGAAAAACGGGAACAGCTCCTGTGTTTTTTAATGGCTAAACGTGAGGGGGAATTTCAGCCACTGAGCCAGGTAATTCCCTCTTCTATACAACCTCTAAAAGTACAGGAGCCTTCTCTAGTTTTTCCTCTGGCAACCGGAGTCAGATGGGTAAAGGAGTGATACTGATGAAAATCTGGCTGCTCCGTCCTTCCGTTTGGAGCTGCCTGATTGAAACATTTTGGTCTCCGGCTTGTCTCTAAACCTTCAAGGGTGTTGAGATCAGGGAAACTTGCCTTCCCGTTCTCTCAGTGGTGCACTTTTATTTATTTTATTATTTACCAAGATATATTTAAAAAGTTCCCCTCCCCGTGGACACTTCAGATGCCGGAGTAGTTAAAGTCACTCGCATTCCTCCGGGAGCTGAATTTGGTGGCTTCAGCTTGCTGGGACTTGCTGTCAGAAAGCAGAAAAAAACCCAAAACCCAACACACGCTGCCCTTGACTTGGAGAACAGGGTCCATGTTCTCTCCTGGCTACTTAGTGAGGTTTACAACTAAGCAGCCCCTCCTGGCCTGACGGAAACATAATTCACCTGCAAGTTTCGTAGACAAGGGGTACTCCGAGATGCTTTGCCAGTGTCTTGCTCTGAAATACGGCTTGCACAACTGGGTATTCCTTGGGGGTCCCCCTTCTTAGCACCAACCAGGTCTGACCCTGCTGAGCTTCTGTGATCAGACAGGATCTGGTGCCTTGCTTTCATTAAGCGCTCTAATACACACACACACACATATACATTTATATTTATATTTATTTATTTATTTGGCATTCCAGTTATTGAGTATTCCATCTGCCACCTGTGAGAACTCCTCTGAAACTGATTTTGTCCCTTGAACTTGAAGCTTTGGTCTAGAACAGAGATGGAGGATGTCACCACGTGATGTTGCTGGACTACAATTCCCATCATCCCTCACCACTGGCAGTAAGCCTGCTGGGTGGCTGTTGTGAATTGTAGAACGACATCTTCTGGGGAGCTGTGGGATTCCTGCCCTGGTTTGTTGTGGCTCACCACACACTGGTGGTTTTAGACATATACGTTGCGTGGGGTGCGTTCGCCATGTACAGGCAGCTTGTGCCAAACAAGCAGATAGGCTCCTGCCCCGAGGTGCATGCAGTCTCGTGTTCAGCAGAAGAAGAGCAAGGAGAAATGTCGGGAGGTGTCAATGGGGAAATAAGTGGTCTATTTCCATTGTGTGTACTGCAAAACCAAGTTAGTGGAGGCTTTCATGAGCAAGAATAGGCGCCGAAGTCTTTATGGAAGTCTTTATTCACACGTAGCTGGATCTTCTGCTTTGGCTACGGGTGCAGCGAAGCCAGGGGGCCTCTGTTTCCCTCTGTGGAGTGTGGAAATGTGACCCAAATTTGTCCGCCTAGAAATGGCAGCTTTTAAGGTGAGAGATCTGCCTTTCGGACATCCCGTGGAGATCTTCTCCAGCACGCAAAAATTCAGCCGAGTGAGAGCCAGAATGGTGTAGTTGTTTGAGTAGAAACTTTGGTCCCCTTGCAAGGTGCCATCTTATGTGTGGACTGCCCAGAATTGGTGCAGCCCTGTAGAAAAATTAAAAGCCAAAATTATCGTACGGGTGAGCCAGGGTAGTGTAGCGATTTGGGCCTAGGACTACAGCCTTGGAGGCTGGGGTTGAACTCCCCGCTCGGCTGCAGGAACCTATTTTGGGCATGTCGCACACTCTCAGCCCCAGAAAACCCCATGACAGGGTCGCCGTAGGTCGGAAATGACCTGAGGGCACACAACAAGAACCCCCTCTGGGGAAGAAGGGAACCGGCCGTGCCCCTGTTCAAAGAGAAGAAGCAGCGAGTCTTTGCTTTTGGTCGCTCTTCTTCGGTCCCCTCGGAGGAGGAGGAGGAGGAGGAGAGGCTGTGGCAATGTTGTCTCTCTCCTCACCCGGGCAACTCGCGCTCAAACACGGCGTTTTGGCCGGGAGACAGGAGCGTGGAGGCCGTTTGCGTCTCCCCGGGCGCCAAGAGGGGAAGGGAGCTTCGGATTACATCTCTGCCTCTTTCCCTCCTGTCTGCCTCTTTCTTTCTTTTTCTCTGTCTGGAAGAATCCTCACCTCGATTTAGCCTGAGTGTAAAGCCTTGGGGCCGGTCCAGCGTCATGGTTAGTCTGGGAGACCAGGGTTTTGAATCCTCACCAGGCCAAGCGGTCGTGGGCCAGTCACTCTCTCTCAGCCTAAGAGGAAGGCAAAAGCAAACCTCTGGAGAAACCTTGCCAAGAAAAACCCGTGATGTGGTTTGCCTTAGGATCGCCGTAAGTCGGAAATGACTCAAAGGCACGCAACACGAACAAGCAAAGGCTGGCAAAAATCCAACCTCTCCCAGCCCAGGGCGGGGAGCGGTGGCCGGAGTGAGGTTTTGAACTAGAGACTGTTATACTTCCGGTCTCAGAGAGTAGTCTAGTCTTTGGTAATTGTGATACGAAATTTCTGGCTTCTCCAAATGGCATGTCGTACCTCAGGTGTTCCGATCCTCCCAAGTCCAATTGCAGGATGCCTTCCGTTGGGAGAAAAATTCATTTTTTAGGAATTTGAAACAAAAACAGGGTGGTGGGAAAGCTGTGACAGTCAGCATATTGTAGTGGCTTGGATTAGGATTCCTCTGGGAGACCCAGGTTCGAATCCCCTTTCAGCCGACGAAACTCGCTGGGTGACTCTGGACAAGGCAGCCTCAGATGGAGGCAATGGCAAACTTTCTCTGGATAAATCTTTTAGGGAGCCCCCGTGGTGTGCTGTTTTGATTCCCAGCCTAGCCAAACAGGGCATGTTGTTGCTGAAAGGCCACTCTGAGCAACCGGCCTGCCGAAACAAAAAAAGGCCCCCGTCTGCCCACGAACAGAGAGCAAGGAGTCCATGGTAGGTGTCTTTTGGCTGCGCCTTTGGTTCCGCCTGTCACCCAAATATGCCCCTTGAGATAAGTTTTCTAGAACTGGACGTGGCCATCGTGGAGACAAAGGAGTTCAGCTTCTCGAAAGTTTCAAATTTTGCAGTAATTGGGATTTTGGGTTTTCAAGTAAACCTGTACTGTGTCGTTGGCTTTTTGTTGGCTTTTAATTGCAGTCTTTTTAATGTGTAAGCCTCCATCAGTCTTGCGAAGAAAGTAGGATCTAAATAAAGAAGATGATGGTGGTGATGATATTTTGCTTATTTAACTGCCTTTTAAAAACTGTTCTGTGTTAACGTTCCTTAGCTTTTGTGCCAGCTGTGGCTTTAACCGTGTTTTGTTTTAACTTGCATTGTAAGTTGCCTTGGGTCTTGTACTGGGAGAAAGCCAGGATTTAAATCAAATAAATTAGCCAATTTGAGGAAGCGGCTTGAGAGCCAGAAAAGACTTTTCCTGAATAAAACAAACAAATGAGAAGTCTATTCCGATCTCAGATAGTTCTGGACTCCGGTTTGGGTGTTTGTCTGAAAAAGGAGGAGGTTGAACCCAATGGGAACAAGGAGGAGAAGGCGATGGACCTTCTGCTCGTGTTTGAGCCGCTCGGTCTGGGTTGTAGTTAATGCCTTTCTGGAGGGAGAAAGCACTCTGCACACGCTCGGGGGCATGGTTTCAACTTGCAATAGCGTCACACAGTAACAGTTACGAAAAGGCATTGTCCTGAAGAAGCGCCATCAAGGCGTTGGGAAAGATTTTAATCATTCTCTTGCCGAGTTTACCATTTTTCTTGCAAAGTTTTCAAAGCCGGGAGCTCCTCTTTGGCGGTTTTGTATTCTCATGCAGGGTTATTCTCGTGATTTCGTTTTTCCTGATCAGGTTGCCGTCTGGCAACGCGACGTTTAGAAATAATTTAAGCTGTTTGCAGTTATTTGCTCCCTTGGGCACCTGTGTGTCTGGATTTCTTGCGCTGTTTCTCTTCCTGTGGCTCGGAGCCCGGCCGTGATTTTGGGGAGACCCGAGCAACGCAAAAGTCTCCTTTGTGGAAACCGTCAGGGGACCGCGGAGAGAAACGGAGCTTCTCCTTGGCCCCAAATCCCTTGTTATCTCCTGCGGGCAGCCTGCTGCCGAGGACGGGCCGCCGCGTTGCTGGGGAATTATCAGCCGCAGAAATAAACCGGACATGCCCGCGCCCTCCCCCGGTGATGAAAACTTTTGTTTATTCCGGGAGCTTTCCATTTTATTGACTGGAGCCAGCTCGCCGGCTCACCTAGATAATCACCTTACAAATATCTGTCTTTCCCCGGTTTTATCCCGGGCTTCGGGGAGGGGGCGAAGGAGAGCGAACGAGGCGGCGCATCTTGCAGATGTTCCATTAATCACCGGGAGGGCCGCTTGCGCTGGACCGCATTGTTTATCCAGTAACAACGGTTGCCCCGGCAATGCCGGTCCACTCCCGTTTCCAGGGGGCCCGGTTGCCCGGCGACGGGAAGAATGCTACCCAAACCAAACAATGCCATCTCTCTCTTTCTCTCCCTTCCTTCCCATTAAAGCTCGGAAAACAGGATCCATATGTCAGCCCGATTTATCAGTCTTTCCAGGGTGGATGGAGTGGTGGATTTTGGGGCTGGGGAGGGAGAGAGAGAGAGACGGGAGGAGGGCAAGCGGCAATTTCCTCTCTGTCGTAAATGTGGAGAACCGAGGACTTCTCGGAAAAACAACTCTCTCTGGTTTTTGCAAAGAGAAAAGGCACCGACCGGTCGTAGCAATAATCACGATGACGAGCGTGGCACGGCCCCCGCATCTTGCAACAGGGTGAACTTCCCCAGAAACAAGGGGTTAGAAAAATAATATTTTCCACCCCAGATAAAGTTGTAAGGACCTGTTGGACAATAGCTCCTGTTTGTTTTGCAAAGAGAAAAGGCACCCACAGTCACCCTCCTCACGTGTCCCCCGAGGTTTCGCAGATGACAAGGGGTGTGCGCAGGGCCCAACAGCATCGGAGTGTGGCGAAGATGGCAAAAGGCATTAATAGGGGAAGATGGGCAAGTTTGGAGAGGCTGCAGGGGTTTGCCCTTGCCTGAGACTACTGGGAAGGGCAGAATTCTGCCCATTTCCCTCCTCGTCTGCCTCCAGAGTTGGTTGAGTGCAAATGATTTAGTTTGCGGCAAATACAAAAGGAAGAGGCAGTGTGGCTAACGTTGGACCGTGACCCTGGAGGCCGGGGTTTGATTCCCTGCTCGGCCACGGAAGCCCACTGGACGACCTTGGGTGCCTCACGCGCTCTCAGCCCCAGAAAACCCTGTGATAGGTTTGCTTTAGGGTCTCGGCCGTCTCGGAAGCAAAAAACCAGGGAAGGGGAGGCGTAGAACGTGGCGAGATCCGACGCCAACCCCGAAAGGGCTTCCTCTTTTCTCTCCTTCTCCTTTTATTGTTTTTCTGCTTCCATGATTTTTTTCTTAATAGTTCGTCTTCCTCGTGCATGCTCTCTGCCTGGATACCGAGGCAGCTCGGGTAAACAGAGACGGTTTCTAAGGGCTCCATCTGTCCTGAATGTCTGCCGCCGTGGTCGTTTGCCAGTTGCCCGGCCGTTTGCTCCGTGCCGAGGTTGCTGACGCAAGAGGCGGCTTCTATTTGCGACCGGCCGCCTGCTTTTTAAAGGTTTGCTCCTTAATTGCCCTCTAGGACGGGAGGAAAAAATAAAAGTGGTTTCCAACTGGCAGATATTCCTAATAATGTGCCGTGATGGCTTCAGCGGACAAGAGCAGTGCTGGAGGCAATTCTTTTTGGCGAGGGGTACAGACCCCCGAATCTCATGGCTGCCCCCCTCCAAATTCCAGGGGGAGACCATCTTTTCAAAATCCTGGCCCCCAAATCTGTTTTGAGCTTTTGTGGGCCACGACCAGATCTGGAAGCAGGTCTGAATCCAGCGCGGTCAACACAGGTCCGGTGACAGAAGGGTTTTGAAAGTACACACCTGACAAGAGTGCGCTTGCTGTTTTTTATGCTTTTTAAGTGTGTTTTAAATTGCTTTACTGTGGTGAAAAGTTCAGCTCTGTTCCAGTGCGGCCTTTTGTACGTTTTCAGCTCCAAGCCACCTCGAGTCACAATCTTGGGGAAGAAACTGGGGCGTGAAAGAAGCTCAGGGTTGGGCAAGGGCTCTGGAGAGCAGGGTGTGAATCCCTACTGGGCCATGGAAACCTCCTGGGTCACATTCTCTCAGCCTCAGGGGAAGGGCATGGTGGCAAACCTCCTTGGACTAGACCTTGCCCAGCAAAGAGTTTTGCCATAGGGTCCCTGTTAAGTCAAGAACAACTTGAAGACAAGCAACAAACATCCAGAACCATGATAATATCCTCCATTTCTTTGCCTTTTTTTTTTCCAGACAGGGTGCAAATTTGCCCAGGGCTGATCTGGCTTCTTTGCCTTGCTTGGAGGCAATTTGGCAAAAATCCACCTGGATGATGAGGGAATTAGCGTCCGCCGTTAATTAAGAGCTGTGTCCTCCCCCCCGTCCTTGTTTTCCCCAGAGGTGAGGATGCAGGCCTCCGAGGGCAGCTCGGATCCCGCCACCCCCGTGGCCCTGCGGTCGTCCGCGTCCATCCAGGCTCCCGTGGTTCAGCCGGTGCCCGCCTCCCAACAGGTAAAGTCCGGACCCGATCCGGGCCGCCTCATCTCGTAACTCAAGATGGCGGCTTTTGCGGGGCGGGGAGGGAATGCACCACCACAGAAAATGACCTTGGGGACGGGAAAACTAAATTGGCTCCTTTGAGGCGGAGTGGCTTTTGGGTGCACAAAATGGGACCGACCTTTTTGCTTTGGAATATTTCTAGTTGCAAAAAGAAAAAAAAATGATGTGGATTTTGAAAGATGGATCAATTAAAAAAAAAAGTCTGGAAGCCATTTATGGATTTTTTTTTAGCAGTAAGAGACCCAATTATGTTGTAATCTGTGTTTCCTGTTCCTACTAACTCTAGGAAGTTGAAAGTACTTAGGTCTGCAGTGGTAGAATAAGGCATGGGATATTAATCGATTTTTCTTTCTCACTGCAGTTGGTATTGAGAGAGGTCAGAGTTCTCTTGTGTTTTATTTAGCATTGGTAGGATGTGTTTGGTGTAAGAAGTGAGTCTTTTAGGATCAGCTTTTGTTATTCTGTTTTAGCTTAGATTAACTTAGTTTCAGTTTTAGTTAAACTTGCATAGTTATTTTGTTTCTTTCCTCTTGCTCCTTTTTTCCCTGCAGTTGTGGATTAATCTGTTTGTAGTCTCTGCTAAAATTAATAAATATTACATCTCAAAAAATATTTTTCTGGGGTTCAGGGAGGTTTGGAGGGACAGCCCAGAGTTGCAAATATATACATGCTGTGCATGTTTCATTTTTTCCTTCCTGCTGTTTCAGAGAGTTTTGGCCCACGCAGCCGGTTCCGCTCTCAAAGGCGTCCAAATGCAGGCGCTGGCCCTGCCCAGAATCCAACAGGTTCACCAGCAGGTAATTGCTGATTTGACTCAGACCAAACAGAAGGCAAAGGGATTGGGAATTTTCTTGACAATTGGTTGTTCGTGCTTTTGGACATGTGGAATTCAGTGGGAAAACTACTGTTCCAAAACGTTAACGGTTCATGACTTCTGATTTCAAACTCACCAAATTTAGGCAGACTTGTACGTTTCTCCTGTCCTCAGTAAAAATCTTATTTAACACATCAGACAAACAGAAGCGTTACTTTAGAAACCTTTCGTGAAACTCAGTAATTATTACATTGTTCTTCGTTCTTTTTATCGATTCATATCCTGCTTTTTCCTCACCGATGGGGCTCAGGGCGTTTTCCTGGAGTTAAAACAGCTGCAGATCCTAAAAGCTTATGAAAAAGGATAGACCATAAATTGACTATCAAATAGAATTAAAATCGTTTAAAAAACAACAACAACCCAGATCCATTTAAAAGCAACCAAACGGAGAAGTGTAAAATGCGCAGGATCAAAGCAGGCAAAGGCTTTTGAGTAAACCTTGTTGGAAAAAAATATTTTGAAGCAAGTGTGCAGAATAGGTGTGATTCGGGGAAAGGGACAGTGTGGTATTTCCTCTTCATCCTTTTTTTCGCTTTTGGTTGAATCCAAGCACGTTTTCCATTTTCCAGGTGCAGACGGTGCAGCACATCTACCCGGCTCAAGTCCAGTACGCAGAGGGAGGGGAGACAGCCGTCTACACCAATGGGACAATGTAAGTCCGTGTCTTTCTCTCTGTCTGTCCGTCTGTCTCCTCCTCTGAGCCTTCCTCTCCTCCCTGGGGGAGTCACGGGTCCTCAGAGGCATCCTGGATTGGGCCCAGGACCTGCCCACACCACCCTCCCATTCACTATTCAGGGGTCCAGGTTACTTTAGCCCCCTTAATTTTGAGAGGTACAGGGACTTTGGGGGGGCCTCAGACATCTTAAAGGAACACCCGGTCACCCCCGAACTCATTTATTTCTCCTCCTCCTTCCGGCAGACGGGCCGCCTACTCGTACAACGCCGAAGCCCAGATCTACACCCCCGGGGGCGGCAGCACCCCCTCCTACTTTGAGCCTCAGGGAGGCGGCGGGGGCGGCTCCTCCCAGGTGAGCCCCGGGGGTGCGCCGTCCCCCCCGTCCCTCCCGTCCTCCCACGGCATGGTGGGCCTGGCGGTGGAGATCGGGGGAAACCAGATCGTCTCCAGTTCGGGCGCTTATCTCATCCACAGCCGGATGGAGAACACACGGCCCACCCTTTCGCACACCTCGCGCTCCTCTCCGGCCACGGTACGTCCCGCTGGGGCTGGGGGCACGGCTCCAGGGTTGGGGGAGCTGCATTTGGTGGAGACGCTTTCCTTTTATGAAATGGTGGTAGGCAAAGAGCCAGCGTGGTGCCATGGTTTGAATATTGGACTATGATCTTGGGAGCCAGGGTTCAATTCTCTGCTCAGCCATGGCGTCCGTGGCATGAGCACGGGTGTGCTACACACTCTCAGCCCCAGAAACCCCCAAGACAGGTTTGCCTTCAGGTCGCCGTAAGTCAGAAATGACCTGAAGGCACACGAGAACAACAAAACATTAAACCCTTGAGAACACAAAGGTGCTCCCTCTCAGATGGTTGATGATCAGGTTTTAAAAACCAGGATTTGGGGAGAAGTTGACTGACATGACCCCCACGTGATGGTTTACTTAGAGATGCCAGTACCCGAGTAAATTAACCACCTTCCCCATTTAAAAGTTGCGGTCAGATAAGCGAGGGATCGAAACTTGGCCCTTACAGCACAAGAGGTTGTTTTATGCTCTCTCCCTCTTTCTTTTTCTTTCGACCCCACGCTGGACGGTCGACTTTTGCATGCCCTCCCCACTCCAAGTTCCCGGCCCTGGTGTAACTTTTCTGCTTTCCTGTTTCTCCCTGCTGTGCCAAAGTTTCATTTCGCCTCTTCTGGTGGGCAGAGCTTTTAACTGTGAGTCCAGGCTGGCTGGTTAACAACACCAAAGGGTCTCTCCTTTAGCTTTTGCAGAATGTCTGATTTTTCCATTCTCTCTTCTGTTTTTTCTCTCTCTCTCTCTCTTTCTCTGGCCTGCTGTCCTTCCCAGTTGGAAATTGCAATTGAAAACCTCCAAAAAAACGAAGGCATCACGTCGCACAAAAGCAGCTTGCTGAACAGTCATGTAAGTTCCTCGCCTTCCCGGTTCTGTCCGTCGTGGGGCTCGTCCCCTCGTCCCCGACTTCCCACGCGACGGCTGAAGCCGCGTGCTGCACGGCACAGCTTGTGAGTCCCGCTGGCAGGAAGCTTGGCTTTTTTTCCAGACTTCGCTTCCCCTTCCAGAATTGCTTTCCTGGATCTGCATCTTGAATCTTGTTGGACTTCCACAGCTTAATTTTCCTTCCTTCCTCTTCTTTTCTGTCTGCCTGGACTTCATTCTCGGAGTCTCGAACGAGCGTTGGTGGCTAAAAGGGAAGGGCTGAAAATGTGTTATCAGAGGCATGCCTTCGCTCTCCCCTTAATGAGAAGCCAGTTGGTAGATTTACCGATTGATTTAGATACAGTTGGCCATCCATGTCAGCAGGTTCTGCTTCCACAGATTGAACCCACCACAGCTTGAAAATATTTGGAGAGAAAAATTCCGAAAAAATAAAGCTTAATTTTGCTGCAGACATTGATATTAGCATAGCCTCCCACCATTTCACAGATCCTCAGGCTCTTTCCAACACCTCTTTGAGTTGTTTGCCATTTTATATAAGAGAGGCCACTTTACTTGTAGATAATGGGACTTGAGCATCCATAGATTTTGGTATCTACCGGCAGGAGGGTCTCGGGACCAAATCCTGGCAGACACCGAGGGCCCACTGTTCTCTCTTACAACTCTCTAAAGCCACGTTACAGGAAACTAGATCCTTCCTCCAAATTCCTGATGCCGGCCAGGGCTGGAATGCACATCCAGTTGTGCTGGTGGGGGCAGGAGGTGGGGATTCTGGGAATCTTTATCCCGCAGCGAAATAACAGCACCGAGTTCCTGCCTTTCCAAAAGTTTGACTGGCTCTCCTTGGTTTCTTTCCCTCCCACTTGCTCCTCTTCTCCTTCTAATGTTTAATGTTTGTTTCTCCTCCTCGCCAGCTTCAGTGGCTGCTGGACAATTACGAAACGGCCGAGGGGGTCAGCCTGCCCCGGAGCTCCCTCTACAACCACTACCTCCGCCACTGCCAGGAGCACAAGCTGGACCCGGTCAATGCCGCCTCGTTCGGCAAGCTCATCCGCTCTGTCTTCATGGGGCTGAGGACACGCCGCCTTGGCACCAGGTCAGTGTGTGGCATTTTTCCTCCCATATATACACACACACACACCCCTCCACAGTCAGCTGAGTGTCCCCCCTTTCCAGCCCAAAATCGCGACAGGAATTATTGTTTGGAAGAGAGAGGAAGAAAGAGACTGCTTGCCCTTTCCTAAACTGGGGGATTTAGAGGCAGCTTATACAAACTCTAAAGAGTTACAAATAAAAACTAGCGTCATTAAAACTTTTAAAAAGCTAAAACGTATTTGCCAGCGTATAAGATGCACCCCATTTTCAAACAGTATTTCTTGGGGGGAAAAAGGGAGTCTTATATGCCAGCAAATAGGGTAAACTACCAATAGAATGAAAAACCATTTAAGAGTATAAACCTTTTTGAAAAACCTAAGGAAATACAGACAGGGCAGCATGTGGTTAAAAAGCCCTGAAGAAGCCGGTGTCCCAAAGTGCTCTCAGAAGAAAGAAATCTGAGCCTGCCATCAAAGGAGTGCCACAGTCTGGCCTTTTTGGGAAGGAAGTTCCAGAGCCTGGAAGCAGCCACCGAAAAGGCCCTGTCCTCCTCTGTTTCTGCCAGACGCACCGTTAAGATGGTGGGATGGAAAAAGAGATGAACAAACATGGCCTAAGCGAAGCAAAAGTACTTTTCCTGTTCCTGGAGAATTCCCACGTAGAGCAACAATCGTAGGAGTGATCTAGACTTGCAATTTTTTTTTAAAAAAAAACCTCTTTGCTTTTAAACTCCTAGGGGAAATTCCAAGTACCATTATTACGGCATCCGCCTGAAGCCGGACTCCCCGCTCAACCGCTTGCAGGAGGACGCCCAGTACCTGGCCATGAGGCAACAGCCTGTCCACCAGAAGCAAAGGTAGGCACCGTCCAAAAGGCCAGACCAACTTCTCCCTCCTCAGCGCGGTTTCGTCTGTCTGCAGCAAGCCCCTGAGCCGAGGTTGGGCAGCTGTAGCGAAGCTGCAACATCCTAAATCCGTGCAGAAAGGGAAAACTTAGGTTGTTCAGATTTTCCTTATCCATAATTATCGGTCACAGCCACCAGTCGGAGTCGGTGCCGTTTGGCCCGATCGCTCTCAGGAGCGCTGGACTGGGACAGCACTGTCTCTCCGGAAGTTGTCACTGCCTCTCTTCCCCTTCTTAGACTTCCCAAGGGGATACGGTTTTCCTAAAGGTGAAAGGAGTTGTGCTTCAGAGGTTCCTTTTTTCTGTCCCTCAGATACCGGCCTTCCCAGAAGTTGGAGGGGGGAACGGAGGGGGCTTCCAGCAGCGGCCTTCAGGCGACGCCGGAGCAATCGGTGGCGGCCCAAAGCCAACATCACCGACAGTTCCTAGGTGAGAACCTGCGAGCAAGACGATGTAATATTCTTGCACGTGAAACGACGCTGCGGCCGAGCGTTGCGGTGTGTGGCGCAGCTGTTCTGGCCGGAGTCCCTCCTCTCCGGCTTCCTGAGGTCAGGCTGCCGGTTTCACTATATGGCAAACTATTATTTTAACGTGCTCATCGTTTGTTTAATAGCCACTTTCGTATCCGGCCTCTGTGGCTCTGTTGTGCATGCAGCTTTCTTCTTTCCAGCTTTGTCTTCGCAACAACCTTGTGAAGTAGGTCGGGCAGAGAACTTGCGGCCGGTCCCCACGGATATCAGACCCAAGCTCGGGTCTCCCTATACCCGAATCCGCCCCTCCAGCTGTCTTTTAACTGGCTTCCTCTCCTCCGCCGTCCCTTCCCTTGCAGACGTCACTCGCGTCCTTCCTGAATTTCCGGCCCTCGACCCGGACGACCTCGTGCTGCCGGATGGGATCGAGCCCAGCGACGTCGAAGCCCTGCAGCTCCTCTACCGGCGGCAGTGCGAGGTGAGTCGCGTGGCCTGCGGAGGCCGAGAAGGGGCCGTCGTGGCTCACGGCAACTGCAGTCGTCTTACCGTTTTTATTATCGTCACTCTCAGAGGGGAGAGGAGGGGCAACCGCTCCCTCTCTGGAGGGTCTTGGGGTCCAGGCAGGCTCACACGAGGGGATACAGTCTCTCAGACCGCCTGGATGCAAGTCGCGTAAGACTTTTGTTGCCATTGTGTGCCTTCAAGTTGTTTCCGACTCACGGCAACCCTAAAGCAAACTTACCGTGGGGTTTTCTGGGGCTGAGAGTGCGTGATGAGCCCGAGGTGCCACCGACATGGATTTTTTGGCCTGTGGCCGTACCACCCTGAACATACTTGATCGTGGAAGCTAAGCAAGGCCGGGCCTGATTAGTACTTGGATGGGAGACTTGCCTGTGGTTTACTAGGTCTCCCATTTTCCCTCTCAGGCCAATGTGGACATTATCATGAGCCTGCAGTTTGCCTACGTGGAGAAGCTCTGGCAGTCTTTTTGGGGTTCAGAGTCCCTCTCCAGCGATACCGCCAGGTAAACAAGGAAAAAGGAAGCTGTTCCTTTGAAAACATCCCATAGCTCTTCTCCCTCACCCAAGCCCCAGAAATCCTGCTCACCCTCCAGAAAAATCAAATCTCTGCAGAAATACTATTTTCTGTGCAGAAAAGGCTGTCCGTGCACAGGAAAAAGGACCGCTGCTTTCAGCGTAAAACAACCACGTGCAAGGTTGGCACAGAGTAAGTCCCAGTTTGCAAATGATTCATAACTCGGGACCTCTTTGGTGCAAATTTTGCACATGGTTGTTCTTTGCGCAGGGTAAAAATGGCTAAAAGTGACTTCTTGCTACCTTTGAGAAGACACTGAGTGAAGAGTTGCATCCTAAAATGTGTATGCTGTATTGTTATTCTCACAATTGCTTTTTTTTAAAAAAAATGTACGGGTCCAAATCAGGCAAAAAGTGGGATATAAGTCAAATAATTCATTGCTGAGTATTGCTAGCAAGAAACAATTTTTGAGAAATAAAGCTACCCGTTGGCAAGGACTGGTGACAGCTGCGTCCACGAGGTTGTGAATCTGTGGTGGGTTTTAGTCCAAAGTTGAAAGATGCTAAACCCCACCACTCCAACCCCCAAAATAGAGCCAGCACGTGGGGGTACCGCTTCAAAGTTGGGCCTAAAGTCGATGCTGCCTTTGCGCCTTCCCTCCCCGCCCTCCCTCCCCACAGCGACGAGCCCTGCCAGGCGGTCCTCCCACAGCACAAGCTGGTCTCCTTGTGCAAGACCGACCCCATCATGTCCTGGATGCGGAGCTGCGACCACATCTTGTACCAGACGCTGGTGGAGGTCCTGATCCCGGATGTTTTGCGACCCGTTCCCGGTGAGTCCCCGAAGGCGGCAGGAAGCGGCTAAATCTTTTTCTTTTCTCTCTCTCATCCCACCCCCTTGCAAAAAAGGAAACGCCTTCACCTTTCCTCGAAAGGCTGTGCTTAGCCTTCCAGTCCCTGCATCAGATTCCCAATGCTTAACGTACAACATCAATATCCTCATAGGTTTCTTTGCCTGTGGGTGTCTTCTAGCTCCTTCTTCCAGAGGAGATGGACAATGGCTGCACACTTCCCCAAATTCTGATAAGTTCTTTTCACTCAAATTCCCTCCACCAGTAGCCAACAAGGCATGGGGGCCAATTTTGCCCTGTTCCAGCCCTCCCCGTGTCTGTTCAGGCTCAAGGAAGGACTTTTTTTCCAATGGGAAGTTGACTTCTTGCTGGAAAAGAAAAATGTCTCTAGAGCCAAAAGTGCTTTGCTATTGTTAACTGGCATCAAATTGACTTCAACCTGTGAAGACCCTCTGGATGAGACCCCCAAATCACCGTACCCACAACTGCCCTGCTCAGGTCTTGCAGATTCAGGGACGGAGAGGGAGGTGGAGAGAGCAACTGGGGCATTTTAAAAGTGCAAAGATGCAGGATTAATCTGGACCAAGCTTGCCAAGTTGGGGCAGTTGGAGAGGATGTGGGTCTGGCTTTCTTCAATGGGGCTGGCTAATGGTTTCAAACCCTTCAACACACACGTGCGTTCCCCTCCTCCTTTTTCTTATCGGCTCCCTTTGGACGCGAGGCCTTTGCTCTTCCGTCCTTGCAGGTACGCTGACGCAAGCCATCCGCAACTTTGCCAAGAGTCTGGAAGGCTGGCTGGTGAACGCCATGAGCAACTTCCCGCAGCAGATCGTCCAGGCGAAAGTAAGACACGGAAGCCCTATTTTAACCTGTAAAGAAATCCTTCTGTCTTTTTTTTTTTTTGGACTTTCTTAGGGGCTCTGCATCCCTAAACCTTGGAGGGGCAACAGTATTATTAATTTCCTGGCCTTTCCCCCAGTTTGGGACTCAAGGCAGTTAACAGCAACAGTTAACAGCCAAAGAATTCACAGCATCACAAAGTTGGAAGCATAATTTAATATCCGTAAAAAGCGGTTACAAGTGTGGTCATTGCAAAGGAAAAGAACAAACACAGGCATTTTTCAAGGCCTTTTCTGTCTTCACCTGCCCAGAGCAAGGCGGTGTCTAGGGAGGGAGTTGGGGGCAGCCACCGAGGGGACCCTGTCTCCCCTTGTCCCACCAGATGTGCCTGTGAGGGTCGGGGGTGTGGAGAAGGACCTTGGTGGAAGATCTCCGAGCACAGGGAAGTTTGTTGGAGGAGAGAGGCACTGAAGGGAAGGGGTCTGGGTGGAAGCAGGTTCAGGAAGGGCCCGTCCGCACCTTCCCATTTTCCTCTCCCTCTTCGCCAGGTGGGGGTGGTGGGCGCCTTTGCCCAGACGCTGCGCCGGTACACCTCGCTCAACCACCTGGCTCAGGCGGCGCGGGCCGTCCTCCAAAACACCTCGCAGATCAACCAGATGCTGACCGACCTCAACCGCGTGGATTTTGCCAACGTCCAGGTGAGTTTGCAACAGAAGCCAGGCCCAGGGGATAAGCTGCAGGGAGGAGAGGTGGTGTGAAGGAGAGCGGCAGCCCCATCATTCCTCCGCATATCCCCCCCCCGCCGGACAGGAACAAGCCTCATGGGTGTGCCAGTGTGAGGAGGGCCTGGTGCAGAAGCTGGAGCAGGATTTCAAGCTGACCCTGCAGCAGGAGAGCTCCCTGGACCAGTGGGCTGGCTGGCTGGACAATGTCGTGACCCAGGTCCTGAAGCACCACGAAGGCGGGGAGAGCTTCCCCAAGGCCGCCCGGCAGTTCCTGCTGAAGTGGTCCTTCTACAGGTAACCGTCCTTGCCGCGGGAACCTCTCTTTCATCCTGGAACCGGTTGAACTCGAAGCTGACCAGATTCAGCCCCCAAAACCCTGGGCGAGAAACCTCAGCCGAATAGTAAATTTTGGCCAGGAAAAAATCCAGTAGAGGATGGGCAAAAGTCAGTCGGCTTGAAACCACAAGAGTAGCACCAACAACAGGGTATATAATGATTGCGTTCAGTGGGACAACCCCCAAATAATTGGCGTTCATTTTCCCCCATTGACTGCAACATCTTTGCTGGCCCAACCTCTGACTTAGAGCAACCAACGATGGCGCCAGTTTGAAAAGTCTAAGGGCTGCCCACCCCAGCGCTGTACATTTCCTTCCAAAGCCCCCTCGTCGTCTCCCGAGGCAGCAAATTCTGCAACTTAAATCCCACGCCTCTCTAATTTTTTCACCCCCGTCTTCCCCTCCCGGCAGCTCCATGGTGATTCGCGACCTGACCCTCCGGAGTGCCGCCAGCTTTGGCTCCTTCCACCTCATCCGCCTGCTCTACGACGAGTACATGTTCTACCTGGTGGAGCACCGCGTGGCCCGGGCCACCGGAGAGACCCCCATCGCCGTGATGGGAGAGGTGAGGAACGAGGAGCTTCCCCCAGAAAGACGGGCAGGGTCTGTCTGGCTGCTCCGGAGGGACGGAGGGGCTCGGCACCAAGGGTCTCCCCGGGAGCCCGCCGGAGGGACGGACAAATTCTGCAGATGGAACAGATTAAACCACCCACTTTTTTGTTGCCTGGGACCATCTGAAAGCCAGATACCACTCTCTTCTCCAAAACAAAACAGGAAGCAGTCAGAAGGCCACATCTAGTTTTCTAAAACATTTTTAGGCCATCGAAGAGTCCCAGATTTTCTCCCGGTTCTTTCCAATTTTATACTGTGTCAAAATAAATCAACCTGGGGAGTCTTTGATGGTACTTAGACCTGGTAGAAAATGTTCTGGGGTAAATGTGGATAGATCTCCAAAATAAAAACTGGAAAGAATGGGGACGAAATTGGGGACTTTCGGTCTGGATGCGTGCGTCCTTTGGGTTTTTCTTAGGTGGGAGAGCAAAGCAGGCAGCCAGGGAGAAATTCTGCCACTTGGGGGGGCTTCCAGAAAGGGGAATTCTGTACTTTTTTGGGTAGAGAAGGAGAGACTTTTTAGCCAAAGGAAGAGAAGAGTTATGATAAGGAGCCTTAGAAATTGTTACAGATTTTTTTAAAAAAGAAGTTATTCATTACTTTTAACACAAATACAAACCATCTAATTCCCAAAGAAATAGAAATTCAGAAAAAGAGAGAGCAAAAGCGAAAAGAAGAATAGGGGGAAAAAAATAAACCTAAAACATTTTTCTTTTTTTCTTTCCAGTTCAGCGATCTTGCCTCTATGTCTCCCTCTCTGCTGGAGAAAGGTATGTTGTTCATCTCACATCTTATCTCTTTTTTTGGGGGAGAGAGGGGACAGTGGGGAGACCCCTCAATTTGGATTCTGCCTGTTGTACACAGGTGGCACATCTCTATTGCACAGCTGAGCAGAGAGATGCTCTTTGTCTGTTGCACGGTTTACTGCACGTACATTTCTGCTACCGACTCCACGTTCAAAGGCCATGTGTTCTTCCAGGCCATCTTCCCAAAGCTGATGCTGCTAAAAAAAACTTCTAGCTAGACAGAGAAAAGGGGAGCAGAGGACCTGGGCAGCCTTTATACGAAAGGGAACTTCACTTTTCCTGCGGGTGGACCGAATATGCAGATGATGAATTTTTAGTGTAACTCTAGTCAGGACTAGATACTTCGGCCTGAGAGGCCTTTTCTTTGTAGCCATTTAGGGCTGGCTAGTTCATTTCTTCCTCCCTGTCCCCGCAGACGACATCAGCGACCCAGGGAGCGAGGGGGACGGCGATCCCCGGTGCGCCACTGGCGAGCCCCCCGTGAAGCGCGAACGCAGCGATCCAGGGCCCTCGTTGCAGGAGATCTAGGAGCGGGAGGTGCCATTCTTTGCCCCGAAACCCAACAAAAACAATTTCCAAAGCTTATTCCGGTATGCCGGCAAGTGCCTGCGAAGCGAGCGGCTCTTTGCTTCCTCTCGGCGTTCACGCGCCCTGCCGAGGCGGCCGGGGGGAGCTGCGCTGGTGGATCGGTCGATGCTGGGAGGCAGCCAACAGACTCCTGCTTGCGGTTCTGCCGCTCCCTCTTTCGCCCTCAGCCTTAACCAGTGGGTGGAATGGACTGTTTGAAAATGGGTGGGGGGTGCGGTGAGGCGGTGGTGGGAAGGGGCTTCCTCCAGTCCTTCCCACACGTCCCGTCCAAATCAGGCCTTTCTTCCAGGTTTCCTTGGGCACCACTGTGATGCGGCTCCCCTTGTTTCCCTGTAGACCTAATCCTCTGGAGTTCTCGCGCCTGTGTGTGTGGGGAGGGGGTGTCCGGCCCCTTTCTCTGTCCCCCAACTTGCCAAATAAATCTACACTGTGGCAAAACCTGACCGGTGCTTCCTTTCCCTCAGCGTCGACGTTGGCGCACGTACGGGCAAGCAAATGCCAGTCGGTCGCCCGTGTTTGCAGCGGTTAGAGGCACAGAACCCCTGCAAAAGTGGGGAAAATCTGCAGGTCTCTGTCCGTTCCCCCGAGCCATATTTAACCCTCACAGAAAGAATGATCCGGCTGCAGATTCAAATCCACCGTGCAAAATAGATTTGAATCCGCGGCGAGGAGCGCGCCAGCTGCCCGGTTCTGCCTTCGAGGCGGTGGGGTTCCTTGGCAAGGCAGCAGCAAATAATCCCCGAATAATCAAATCCGCAAACGTTCGAGCGGTCAACGTGGTCGCTCTTACCTTTCCAGGGGGATGGGGAGGCAGTGAGAGACTGGTTGGCCCCTTAGCTATGGCAGGATTCCACCTCCCATCATCCTGTCTCACCTTCCAAATTTGGCCTGACTTGTGTGCAGATCCGTTCTTTCCACTCGAGCCGAGCGATGGGCTGATCGAAAGAGCGGCCCGGGAAAAGGGGTTCGGGGCACCGCAGTTTGAAAGGGATGTTGGTGAACTGGAATGAGCATTTGAGGAGGGGAAACGAAGTGGGAAAAAGGCCTGGAATCCAAAGGCCCTGGGAGCTGGGTATGCTTAGGGGTGGAGGGGAAGGTGGAGGGGTGCCCAGCGCTTGAAATATCGGGAGGGCTGCCGTCCCGAGGAAGGCAGATTGTTTGCTGCCGCTCTGGTAGATGTGGCCAGAATGGATGATCATTCGTACTGCAGTCATCGCTCCAGGGTCCAAACCAGGTCAGGGAAGGGATGTGGGTCAGCACGGTGGCCCCAAACGTCCTCTCGCTCGCCCGTCTCCTTCCGTGGGTGTCGGGGAGCAATAGGAGAGGGTTCGTGGTGCTGAGAAATGGGGCTGCGATCCATCCCTGGCTGGCTAGGCAGCGGCTGGTGGTGGAGGAGGAGGAGGAGGACCAGAGGTGGGTCTTTAAAGGGCTCTTGGGGGCTGATCGGGCCCATGGAGAGGAAGATTTCCCCGGATTCCCCCAGAAGGGAAGGGCCTGAGGTGGGCAGGGGGGCAGCGGTTGGAGAAATTTGCAAATGAATCCGTGACAGTCAAACCCGCGAACGTGGAGGGCCGACTGCACCCAAACCTCCAAGGGAAGGAAGAATAAAACTATACCAGACATTTGTAAAACAAGATATCCAGAGAAAATATCAGTAATGCAAATATAATACGAAGCAGAGTGGGAAGTGCGTGTGATCGAGGCGCGCAAACACACAACGGATGGATTCAAGTTTTGAAAAGAGAGATTCCGGCAAAATGCGAAGAAGAAATTTCAGTGGAATGGACGCTGTTGGAAGGTTTTGAGGCAGAGCTGGGCACGTTTGCCTCTGGGGTGTTTTCACTATAGATTTCTTGCCATACGCAAAGGGGTTTGGCTGCATGACCACAAGGGGTCCCTTCATCTCCAGTTCTGCTCTTTTTTTGTTGACACTCACATTCCCTCGAGAAGTGGCGGGCGGAAGCTGGACAGCCACCCCACAAGGGGGCGTAAGCTCTCGGTTTGCGACATCGGCGTCGTGGGGTTGGGCTGGATGACCCTGAGGTTTCCCCTTTCCCAGGTGACCCTCCGTAAGTCCTTCATGCGCCCGATGGCGCAGCCCAGGGGTCCCTCTTTTCAACCAATTTCCTTTTCTGACGGTGCTCCCATGAGTGTGGAAAACCTGTTGTCATTTGTGCATTGGACTGTAATCTCTAGAGAACGTGTTTCAGATGCTTGTTCAGCCATGGAAATCTATTGGGTGGGTCACACTCTCTCAGCCTCAAAGGAAGACCAGAGAAAACCCTGCTAATAAAAATCTTGCCAAGAAGACCCCGGAAACGACTCAAAGGCACACATCACCAATAAGGGACAGCTCCCACCCTCCTGTTTTAGTTTCCGTCAGTCAGGATGCCGGGAGGATAAGCAGCTAACTCCAATAAGAGTGCCCCAGAGCATGTGTAGTGTGTCTTTTTTATCTAGAGCATCCAGATTCAAGCATGCCGTCCGAAGCAAAGGTGGAGTGTTTTAATATGTAGGAATCCAGTCTGGTTTAATGGTGACAGCATTAGAATAAAATCTGGGTTTGAATGCCTGACCACAGGCTTGTCTCTGACTCTTTTCCAGCCTGCCCTACCTTGCAAGGCTGTTAGGATAGAGTCACAAACACCAACCGAGGCTTATTGGAGGAAAGGGTGGGGACCAACGTTGCAGAGGCAAAATGAAAGCATTGTGCCCCCAAATTATTTTTTTTCCAATCCCCAAACTCCTAACCTTGCATAGAGTCAGTGGTGTGATGAAGCAGCTAAAAAGGCCAATGCAATTCCAGGCTGCATCAACGGGAGTCTAGTGTCCAGGTCAAGGGAAGGGAAAGTACCACTCTGTTCTGCTTTGGTCAGAATCCTGTGTCAGTTCTGGGCACCTCAATTCAGAAAAGATATTAACAAGCTGGATTCTGTCCAGAGGAGGGCGCCCAAAACGGCCAAAGGCCTGGAAACTAGAAAGCCCTGTGAGGAAAGGCTTAGTGAGTTGGGGGTGTTTCGCCTGGAAAAGAGAGGGTTAAGAGGAGACGTGCCAGCCACCATGCTTAAATATTTGAAGGAATGCCATATGGAGGATGGATGGAGCAAGCTTGATTTCTCCTGCTCCAGAGACCAGTACGTGGAGCAATGGATTCAAAGCTAAGGAAAAGAGGTTGCACTTAAACACCAGGAAACAATTCCTGATGGTAACAGCAGTTCCACAGTGGAAGTCGCTGCCTGGGAATGTGACGGAGTCTCCTCCTTTGGAGGTTTTTCAACAGAGGCTGGACGGCCGTCTGTCAAAGGCAGGGCTTGGATGGGGTCTTCCTGCGTGGCCCTGGGGGCCTCTAGGATTCCAGGAGATGAGGACAGTCCTTCAGACCCCAAGCTCTTCTGTTTGCTGTGCCTGCCTTCCCTGGGTGCCTCCCCCCGCTCCTTTCCTTGGGAGGCCTAAACTCTATTTCTAAGCAAGTTGAATTTCTAAGTTTCTGCAATGCTAGAAATTTGGAGATGGAAGGATTAATGCATTTGCAGAATTCTTTTGGGGAGGGCAATGCCCACATGTTGTCCCCCAGCTACATTGCTGGGTGGATTAGATGCATGTCCTCCCCCCCCCCTTTAATTGCTCCTGGCCCTTTAATTTGTTCGTATAAAAGGGGTATTTTAGCAGGTGCTATTCGTGTGACAAGTTCTGAAAAATGGCCGCAGAAGGAACGCAGAAAGCCGTCTTCTTCACACACTGTTGGAAAGGTAAGTCTCAGAACTCCTGATCGGTTGGGCTGGGAGTAAATCAAGGAGAGGCACAGAAATTTCTGCCTGCCGGGCTATAAAATAGCCGGCAGCGGAGAGAAAGAAAGACTAAGGGAGACTTTAAACGTGGCACCCGGGGTCTCTGAGGAGCAGCTTAGGGAGCTGGGTATATTTAGCCTGGAGAAGGGAAGGTTAAGAGGCAACGTGTAGCCGGGCTTAAATATTTGGAAGGATATCACATGGAAAATGGAGCAAGCTTGTTTTCTGTTGCTCTAGAGATGAGGGCAAGGAGCAGTAGATCCAAACTGGAGGAAAAGAAATCCCATTTAAACTTTAGGAAGGGCTTCCTGATGGTTAGAGCAGTTTGATAGCGCTGCGTCTTTTGGAGAGGCCGGATGGCCATTTGTCGGGATTGCTTTGTGTCTTCCTGCCGGGCAGAATGGGGTTGGACTGGATGGCCCTTGGGATCTCTTCAGACTCTAGGATGAGAATTCACTTATTGGGAAGAGATTTACAGCCTTTCTGTCAATGGGGAACTTGAACGGTACAGGCTCTGCTGGCCAGGAGACTTGGGGAGCTATTGCTCAAAGAAGTAACTTTTCCCCCAAAGCAATAGGCAAAAGGCATCATGGAGCTCCCCTCAAATGTTCGAGGGAGTTCCTGAATAATTTCCCTTCTCCGTGGCTGCTCCCACATTTTCGAATTTTCTCCCTGGGGAGGTTAAGGTAGCTCATTTTTTTTGCTCCCCCTTTGGCTGCAAGGAAAGGGAAAAGACCCTCCCTGCGCCAGCGAGACTTTGGGAAGGGGTGGTTAGCTTGAGTAAAAAGCTGGCTAATAGACGGATGCATGGATTCTCCCCCAGCCCCTATAATTTGGAGTCATCTTCTTGAGTCTTAGGACCTAAGGGTTGGTTAGTGTCATTGTAATTGAAATGCAATTCTGTTTTTTCACTTCTGAATATTTGGAAATGTCCCTTAGTTCCGAACCGTGAGTTGTCAGCTCCCTCTGCTGGCCCTTCCAGACCATGTCAAACCCAGAAGAGTCCCTGCTTTGGGCTAGAGGCACTTGCAGAACTTTTAAGCTGATGGGACTTGTAGTGAAACAACCTACAGAAGGTGAGCTCTGGTTCTCCGGCCATGTTTCGCTTCACAGGGTGTGGTTTGCCCCGGGTGCTCATGAAATCATCCCAGCACCCAAAAAACACTCCCCTGTTGCCTCTCTGCGTGAGTCAGTGGCGGGAGGGGAGGGACACCCTTGGCTCTAAGCTTGTCCAGGGGGCTGATGGGTATTGTAGTCCAGCAGCCACATCTGGACAGCTGCATGACTCTACCTCCAATTCGGGCCTCGGTACCCCTCTGACCCACTTCCCAATTTTCCTGGGTTTCTTTCAGGACTACAACTCCCGTGAATCCTGGAGGAAATGCAGAGGTAACAGCGGTAAATCTGTTTTCCTGTAGCAACTGGAAACTTTAGAGTGACGGCGAGCCCATCCCTAATAGACAGAAGGACAATTCAGATTTTTAAAAAGCACGTGTGTTGTTTGGGTTTCGAATACACAAAATGGCGGCGTCCAACCGGCCCCTGCCCTCTGACCAAGCGACCGCCGCTCCGAGTCCTGCTAGCCGACCCGGCTGTCAGACGGCCCGCGTGGCCAGTTCCGGCTCCGGGCAGCCCCCGTCGCGACTCTGCCTGGGCGCCTGTTTCGGTTTGCCAGCTAGAGGTTTGCTGTTTGTTTTTTCCTCAGGCTCCAGCTGGGATTCTGGACGCTTGAGCAAAGGCTGAGCGGAGGAGGGACGGCTGTCCCATGGCGATTCCCCCCCAAAGGCGTTCACGTCGTACAGGTAATCCAGGCTCGTGATGGCGCTGAGGATTTCCGGCACGCTGTAGTCGAAGGATAAGAGCTCGTCGGGCAGGTTGAGGGAACGGATGTCGCTCGCCGAATCCTCACCCGACGGGCAGCTGTCTTCCGGGGCCCAGCCGCGGCCCCCGCTGCCGAAGCCATCGAGGGACAGCTCCGCGTCCGAGTTCGCCGGAGAGCAGTCGAAGAGCTTCATGGCCACCTCCAAAAGGACCTTATCGGGCAGGCCGGAGGACTCGTCCGGTTCCTCCGGCGGCGCGTCGTCCTCCGCGACAGTCCTCCCCGAATCCGGAGCGGTCTCAGCCTCTCTCGTGGCCTCGTCGCCGGAGGGGCCAAGCACGCACCTCTCCTCCAGGGGGGCGCTTGGGATCGGGGGGTTCCTCTCGGCAAAGTCCGGGGCTGCGGGGTTGTCCTTGGGCTCCCCGCCCTCCTCCTCAGCCGCCAGGAAGCCTCGGAACACCTGGAAGGCCAAATCCTGACGGGGCCCCGGAGCTCCGTAGGCCCCCGCGGCCCGGATCGGGTCTGGCCCGGGGAGTTTGGGGCCTTCGCTCGGCCCGAGACCCTCGGCCTGGGGGAGGCGAGGGGAGTCCGCAAACGTGGGGAGGCGGGGGGGAGCCCCGAGGAGGCCACCCACGGGGTCCGTCGGGTTCGGGGCGGGGGTGGCCGGGGAGCCTTCGGGTTTCAAGAAAGGCAAGGCGTAGGGGGAGCTGCTGGCTGCCGCGGGTTGGTACACGGGGTGGTACGGGACGTATTTCTGGCTGTCCAGGAGGTAGGTGTTCGGGGGCACCGGCCCGCCGGAGAGTTTGTAGACGGAGGGCTGGAGGAAGTTGGCTGCTGCCCACTCGATGCGGTAGATCCGGGGGTCAAAAAAGCACCCGCAGGGAGCCATGTGGAAGCCTGGATGGAGGGTGGAGGAGAAGGAAGACGGCGTTCAGAAGATATTCTCAGGGCTGGAAGGGGCCTCTCTACGTATAAAGTTGTAGCAAATACGCTAAAGGCACCGGACCCTGCCCGATCTTGGAAGCTAAGCGGGGTCACCTTACGGCGACCCTAGGGTTTTCTGGGGCTGAGAGTGTGTGACATACCCAAGGTCACCCACTCTGGGAAGCGAGGTTTTCATGGAATCGCCACCGGGTGGCCTTGGGCAAGTCACACTCTCTCAGCCTCGGAGCGGGCAAACCTCCCGTAACTAAATCTGCCCGAGAAGACCCCCTTGATGAGGTCGCCACCGGTTGGAAGCGGCTTGTCGGCACACGACGCCAGCGAGGAGGTTTCCCTGTTCTGTTTTTGGTTTCAGACAGAGCGGATGAGATTTCCCTCAGGGCGACGAGGACCCGAGCTCCGTCCGTGGGAAGCCTGTTCGTCTCGCTGCCTCCCTTCCACGGAAGCGGGTGTCTGAGAGAGACGGCCCCACCGGTAAGGCCGTCCAACCCGGCATCCGTTTTGAGCATGGAGTGGGGGAACGATATTTAAATGCATCTCTCTCTTAAAAAAACACAACTCCATTTACTTTGCTGAATCATAACCAGTTGTAGTCAAAATAACAATAACACCAACAATAATAATTTTTATTTGTTACCCATCGTAGGTAGAGGATGGATGGATGGATGGATGGATGGATGGATGGATGGATGGATGGATGGGCAGGTAGCTTGATAAATAGATAGTTGGATGGATGGACAGGTAGATTAGATGACGGACAGGCAAGATGCAGATGTGGATAGAATGATAAGATAATCAGATAAGGACGGGCGGATAAGGTAGGGAGACAGGCGACTGGGAACTGGACAGGCGCGGATGCGGCGGATGTCGGAGGGAGAGGGAGAGGCTAATCTTTTTAGAAAAAGCCCTGTCCTGACAACCCTTCTGCTTTCCTGCTGGTCCTCTCCCGGTGTCTTTTTGTACTTCAACCCCCACGGGTGACTCAGCCCGGCATCAGCTGCCCCCGCTTGCCGTCCCAAGTTCGGATGCCCTGTCCGTGCCCTTCCAGCCCTCCGCCCACACCTTTCCCCCTCAGCCTCTCTTTTTTACGCACCACGTGAGCGTTACCTGCTGGGGGCGTTGCAAAAAGCTCTTTCTCTTGGTTGGGGGGCTGGTACGGGTGGGGCACCCCTGTAACACGAAGAGAAGAACGGTCACCGCTTTCTCCGGATCGAGGCCTGGGCGGCCAGCTGCTTTTCTTTGGACTGCCTTCCGGGGCTTTGGCCGAGCTCGGCGCCCTTCACCCAGCAGTGGGGAGAAGGGGCCTGTCCGGATGTGGCTCGATTGCAACGCCCGTCGTTCCTCACCAAAACTCCAAATCCCACCGGCTTTCTTGTTCTGCATCCACTTGCTCCTTTCCACCTCCCCACCTGGGAATTTTGACGTAGCTTCACCCCCCTCCCCAAAATATGCATTGTTTTAAACTATCTTTATTTTGCATATGCGTTCTTACCCACGCACAGTTTTTCCATGCGTGGTTGCATGGCCTTTGTGCAGGTTTTTCACCACACTGCAGCATCTTCCTTGGAAATGCATGGCTTTCTAAGGCAAGATCTCCTCCTAGCTGAGAGAATGAACTAATGATACTCTCCCGTCCTTCAGAGCAAACTAATTTTTCCATCCCTAACAGTTTCATCCTGTTTCCATGTGCAAATGCGTGGTGCAAAGGATACCTCCTGTAACTTTTGTGCTTTTTCCATTCTAATAGGTATTCCTATACACACACACATGACGGGGACCGATATGACCTCAAGCTTTATTGCTTTGTTTACTGTAGATGCGCTACTTCAACCCAATCCCCAAAGTCTTTGTGCAGTCTTTGTTTATCCCGTTCTCCTTTGCCACCCTCCCCATGCCAATGACGCTTAAAAAACCCTGCTAGATAGAGGACAAGGGTGCTCTGTAGAAAGGCTTTGTAGAAAAGAGCTTCAGTGTCGGAGCTTTTGTTAACTGAGATTTGGCTAGTTTTGTGTGTGTGCATGTGTGTCTCCATTTGGCAGTTCCCTTTGCAAGAGTTCAGAGGTCTGTCTGATTTTGCTCTTGAATGTTCTGAAATCTCTCAGAGCCCACGTGTGTTTGTGCACCGTTTTCCAAGCCATTTTCAAGCAGGAACGGTTGGTGAATCATATTATCAGCTGGTAAATTAAATCGTACTCCTGATGGAAGAGTGGGATATATTGCATATGCAATCTCACCCACCTTAAAAAATGAATTCCATGCAAGAAGAGATTTCTTTGGAGAGATGTGCTAATCCCTCCGTGCACCCAGACGTTGTGTGTTTGGAGCCACATCTGTGTCACATTGAGGGACCCACTCATCTCAGGTTGGGAGAACTGTGGCACATGGGTGCAACTTTTCAACACCATGGTTCGCCCACAAATTGTGACTCCACTTCCCTAGGTATTTTCCAAATAGAGAAGTGTTAGTTTTCCTCTGAACTATAACTCCCAGCGTCCTCTGGCCTGCATGGCTTTTGGCTGATTCTGGGAACGGTAGTCTAAACCCAGGAATTTTTCCAAGCTCTGCAGTGTTCTCCTTCCAGATCAGAGGCGATCGGTTTGGGCCGGTTGCTCAAAACTTTGAACATCGCTGGCCGAAAACCGCGGGAAATAACACCGCCGCTCCTAAAATGCCGTCTTACCTACGGAAGCCAGGTTTTCCGAAAGGACCGCAGCAGGGAAGGTCCGGCTCAGCTGGGCGTCGGGCCGGTCCACCGACGGGGGGGCGTAGGATTCATGCCGGGGGTAAAAGATTTTGGATCGCTGCATAGTCTCTTTGGGGAGCCCAGGGGCGGGCGTCCCATCTGGGCAACCTTCGCGGAGGGAGCGCGGGCATCGCCCAGGACGTGTCCTGGAGGCTGTTGCCAGGCGAGAGGGAGGAAAAGTTCTGTTTGGACGGTTACTCGGGAAAAGATTCCAGAGGCCGACGTCTCAACGTTCTCAGGCTGTTCTGGGCCGGCGAGGAAACGGTTGGGGGGCTGGAGAAAAGGGAGCGTCGGAAAATGGTTTGAAAGGAGAGAAGCGGAGAGGGTTGCGAAGCATCTCGGCCCCTCCCTTTGCTTTGGCTTTCTAGGGTCCCCCGGAGTTTTCTCTGCCGGATTCCTTCAGCGGAGATGCTGTTCCCTTCCTCCGAGGCTGAGAGAGTGGGGCCTGTCCTAGCGGATTTCTGTGACCCAGCGGGGATTCGAACTCCGTGCAGGAAGCCCCCGCTTGTACCTGAGGGCTTTTTTGATGCTTCCAAATTAAGGACAAGCTTCATGAATCGGATGGGGGTCCCTCCATTTAAGAAGGCTTCTAGAGAGCTGCACCGTCCCCGTGCCTGGTTTAAAGCCTCGCGGCGCAGGCTTTCCCAGTGGCCCCGGCCACGCCCTGATATCGCTTGAGCCGGAACCTTGCACCGATCCAGGGGTGCGGTGCGGGTTCTGGGGGGCAAAGTCCATGGCTGTATGTGGGCCCGGCCCACACTGTGAGGAACTCTGGCTTTTCCCTCTCCAAAGGGTGCGTAAGCGGTTTTCCGCCGTGAAACACCTTCTGCGTCTGTCCGTTCCCCGGTGTGGGGGAACGTCTGGAGTTTCCCCGGCCGGATTTGCTCGGAGGGGGTTTACCTTTGCCTTCCTCCGAGGCTGAGACAGTGTGACTTGCCCACGCTCCGCTCCACTCCCCCAGAGTGGTAGTCCAGCCTGAAACCTTGATATACCATCTTTTTTTCAAAAAAAAAATAGGACATGTAGGACACCCTCCACTTTGAAGGGTGAATTTTCTCCTCGTTGGATTTATTTCCAAGTTTAGCGTTTAGTTAGTGCGAAAGGGCTGCTTCATCGACCCCTGGTTGCAATGCTAATCAAAAATAAAATTAAAAAGGAAGCAAAGGATGGCGAGAGAAGGAAAAATATTGTTCTGGAATGTCCTGGCAGGAATAAAATGTCTAGGCGGGTGCTGGGGATGGCCAGGAAATAATCCAAAACCTTTATTTGTGTAGCTTTTTGTTTCAATTATAGCAACAGATGCCACAACTCATGGGGTCCTTAAGGGGTCCTTAGGACCTGGGAGGCCTGTTGCTCTCAATTCGGGTGCCGGTCTACCTCGCAGGCTCGTTGTAAGGAGAAAAATGCAGGGGGAAGAAGGGGGTACCTTGACTTGAGCTTCCCTGGAGACAAGGCGGAACAAAGATGCAGGAATAAATGAAGTTCTCGTGAAATACGGAGGTGTTGCGAGGTGTGGGATGTCGAAAACTGTTCTCCACCGGGGCGGGTTCTCATCGGCATCAGCAGGACAGATCCGGGCTTGAACTGCCTGTGGATTTCTGCTGGCAGTTTTGAAAAATGCGGAGCATCCTTGCCCAGAGATCTGACATTCCCTCTGGCCCCCAGTGAAAAGTGTATTTTTAAAACACAAATTATTCTAGAAAGTTTCCAGCAAGTCATGAGACAACCTTGCTGCATCTATCCCAGTTGGATTTCTGCCTGAATTTAATGTTTGGAAGCAGCTCCCCGCACGAGGGCGAGAGGAGACCTATTTTATTTTATTTTATTTTTTGAAAAATAGCAGGTAATATTTGGAGCAACTAATACAGTTTCAACCCATAAACTAGACCCTCAGCCCTTTACATGGTAGCGGGGAATTTTAATCATTGAATCTCCTGCAAGCGACAATCCATTTGGTCATATGGAACCGAGAAGGCTTATTTCGCCCTTGCAAGCAAAATTAAAGAATTTCCATCGTTTTCTCCCTTCTGTACAAGATCACAAAGACCTCTTTTCTTTCTTTCTTTTAAGCAGGGAGAAGCAAAGATAGAGAGGGGTCTTTAAATACCTTAAAGGGATGTCATGGCGAAGACGGAGCAAGCTTGTTTTCTGCTGCTCCAGAGATCGGGACACGGAGCAAAGGATTCGAGTCACAAGGAAAAGAGATGCCGCTTAAACATGAGGAAAAACTTCCGACGGTAGGATTCTGTGATTCTGTTGCCATTTTGCACATGGTTTTTCTCATGGAAGAAATACATTTATGCATGAAAGAGTGTTTTCTATGAAGGAAACCACACCCACATTTTTTCCCCCATGAATACAAAAAAGATTTTCTGTGCAGAAAAACGTGCCTTTTTTTTAATGAATTTTCCCAAAAGCCATCCTGAAGCATGGAAAATTTCACAGCTGCCCTGTTTGTTTGTTTTTTTAAAGTGGGATTTCCTAACCGCTGGGACCCACGTTGCTCATCGAGAAAATGAAACAGGCAAATAGTCTTTTTATCACCGGTACCTAAAGATGATCGCAGCTCATTTCCAAAAGAACTTCCTGTGATCACAGAGACCCGCACCTGAGCTTGAATCTTGCTGCGTAAGAAAAAAAAAATTGGTATTTTAAGGGGGAAATAAGTCGCGGGGAAGATAAGCTATTCTTTAAACCTGGATTTCGTCGTAGAAAAATAAATAAATAAATAGGTTTTGCAGCCGGAGCGGCGGCAGGATGGTACGGCCTTGCAGAGAAGCACCCCCCGTGAGAAATAACCCAAGCAAAAGCGAGACGGGTTTATCTGCGGCCACTGCGCTCCGTTCCTCCGTCGCGGCTGCCGTCTCTCGTAAACAGCCGGGCGACGGTTCGCAGACCAAGACGCCGAAACGCGGACGAGGTGCGCCTTCCCCGCTCGCGGTGGCCCCCTAGCACCATTTCTGGGGCTGGCGGAGGACGATGTACGGCAGGGCGATGAAGCTGGTCTCGCTGGGCCAGTAGGCCACGTCCGGCTCGCCGTCGGGCAGGTCGTACAACACGTCAAAGTACATGACCAGCGTGCTGCAGTAGAAGAGGGTCGGGTTGATAAAGACGTGCCTGCGAGGGGGAGGCAAAAAGAGACACGTGCGGCGTTAACCCCTGGTTGATTTGGGCGCAGACACACACCAGCAGCCTAGTGGGAAGTGTTGTTGTGCGGAGAGGGTTGGTGGTTCACATCCCCCAAAGTGTTCTACCCGTTTGTGTCTCCGTCCAAGGCGGATCTTTTGTAAAGCTAACGACTTTTGGCGGCCCGTTTCGCTTTTGACCCTTTCTTTGCAGATGCCGAGTCCCTCAAAGTCGTTTCTGGCTTCTGCAACCCTATCCCCAGGTTTTCTCGGGGCTGAGAGTGTGTGACACGCCCAAGGTCACCTGTGGGTTCCCACGACCGGGCGGGCAACGGAACCCGGGTCTCCCAAGCCGACACCCCTATGCCACGCTGGCTCTAGTTTTTAAAGAAGTGGCTAAGGTAGGCTGTATTCATTTAACTGCTTTTAAGAGCTTCTACTCTTTTACAATGGTATTTCTATTCTTTAGGGAGATGCTACGCTTCTAATGCTGCAAATAGCTTGATTGTAATAGTCACTTCTTGTATGGTTTTAATTGCATTGTTTGTTTAAAAATTTGTGAGCCACTTTGATCCCAATTTGAGAGAAAAAGCAGGATATAATTGAATCTAGGGGTCTTGGTGAACCACAAGCTGAACATGAGCCAGCAGTGTGATGCAGCAGCCAAGAAAGCCGGTGTGATTCTTGGTTGCATCAGTAGGAGTGTGGTGTCTAGACTGAGAAAAGTAATAGTACCACTCTATTCTGCTTTGGTTGGACCTCATTGGGAATAATACTGTGTCCAGTTCTGGCCACCTCCGTTCAAGAAGGATATCGACAAGCCGGAGCGTGTCCAGAGGAGGGCGACCAAAATGGTGGAGGGTCTGGAAGCCATGAAGCCCTCTGAGGAGCGGCTGAGGGGGCCGGGGATGTTTAGTCCGCAGAGGAGAAGGTTGAGAAGGGACACGGTAGCCATGGTTAAATATTTGAAGGGATGTCATGTTGAAAACGGAGCAAGCTTGTTTTCTGCTGCTCCGGAGACTAGGACAGGGGGCAATGGATTTAAGCCGCAGGAAAGGAGATTCCACCCAACGCCCTGACGGTCAGAGCTGTCTGGCCGTGGGATCCGCTGCCTCTGCGGGGCGTGGCGGAGCCTCCTCCTCCTCTGGAGGTTCCTACGCAGAGGCCGGACGGCCACCTCTCAAAGGGCGGGCTTGGGCGGGCGTTCCTGCATGGCGGCGGGTCGGACCGGATGGCCCCCGGGGTCTCTGCCAACTCCGAGATCGTGTCCCAAACTGGGAATAATCGCAACAACTTTTCCTAGGGTGCCCCTCGCCGCCGTGAAGGACGGCCGCAGCACATTTCAGCGGGAGGAAGAGGGACCGGGGGCCGTCTGTCCCCCCGCCGACTCAGAAGCCCCGATTTGGGCCGGCGTCTCTCTTACCAAAAGCTGTGCAGGTAGCAGAAGTTGATTTTCTGGCAGAAACCGCAGAGGAACTTGTCGGCCAGCCAGCAGCCGATGGAGACGAGCCACCAGGCGGCCATCAGCCGAGCCAGGCGGAAGACTCGGGGGTTCCTGCACCTGAGAAGGGGGGCCAGATCGCGGGGTCAGAGCCTTTCGCGGCGCCGCGGGGGGGGGCGACGCTAAAAGGGACGGCACCTGGATGCCGCGGGGTGGGACGTCGGCCTGGGGCCGCCGGTGGGGTCTGCGGGGCCCCGGCGGCCGGGGGGTCCCCCTCCCTCCGTACTTGCGCAGTTCTTGGGCCAGCAGGTAGAAGAGGTGGAAGGCGATGCAGTTGAGCGCGTAGGCGTTCAGAGTCGGCCTCACGAAGGAGAGGCAGGTGCTCGCGACGGTCACGGCGCTCACCATCCGCAGGAACTGGTCCCTACGCGCCACCGGGGGGGGGGGGCGGAAAGAGACGTGACAGACGTGCCCCCGCGCCCGCCCGCCCGCCCGCCCGCCGACCCTTCCCCCAGAAGCGCGTGGCTTCCCCAAAGACCCTGGGGAAAAAACGTGGGGGGGGGTTAAGAAAAATGGGACTGCAGCTCCCAGAATCCACAGGGGGGCTTGTGGGAATGCCCATCCCTCAAAATTAACTTTTCCAGCCCCGTCTTTTCGATCTGCCTCTTCTGCAGAGGATTTGTTCGCCGCTGCATAAGACGGCGCAAAATAGCGAGTGACTTCTAATGAGTTTCCGGCCCCTGCCGGTTGGGAGATCTGGAATTAGGACGTATTTTAATTACGTTCGTGGTTGGGGGGGAAGGAGCGCAGTGGTCCCAAGCGATTGTGCCGGGCCTGGATATCGGAAACAGCACTTTGTTGGAATATCTTTTTAATGACTCCGAGAAATGCAGAGGTGCTTCGTTTAAAAACAGTAGCTATAAGGGCTAACTACTTTGGGGGTGGGTCCGTAATTGATTACTCTTTTGGAGGGGGGAAAAAACACCTTTGTGTGATCTAATTTCACTTTATTCTTTTTAGTAACGGAATTGCTCCCGGGGCACCGGGATGGCCGGACAGAGGAGACGGGAGCAAACGGGCCGCCCGGGAGCCCTCGTCTTCGAAGGTAAGACTTGTGCTGCAATATTTTGTTGCGGTCCCAACCGGATTAGGGGGAGATAACCGTTGGGGCGGAGCGGGGATTTGAACCCAGCTCTCCGGAGTTGGTTTGAGCGTCAGGCTACAACCCTGGAGAGCGGGGCCTTGAATCCCCTGCTCGGCCACGGAAACCTGCCGGGTGGACAACCGGTCTCTTGCCTGTTCGCGGGTCGGTTTTAAAGGGGCGTAACTCCCGGGCTGGTTTGATTTACTCTACGATAATAAGGTTTCATATGTTTTTTACCACTCCTTTTTGCAACCGGTTTTAATTGGCTTGACTTTTATAAGCTGCCTCGGATCCTGATAGTGGGGAAGGGAAAAGAATACACATCTTGCGACGGATAGCGGGCCCGGAGAGGAAGGAAGGGGCGAAACCGGCTCTGCCGGTTCCTTGCCGAAGAGTAAAACCCCGGGAAAAACATCCCCAATCCGCACCCATTTGGGGCTGCGATACCCCCAAGTCCCCGTCCGTTGTCGGCCGCGGTTCTTTTGCGGCTTAAATCCGGGGTGCCGAAGGACGCCCCCCCCCCGAAAGAGACGGGCCGGCCCTCGTGCCTCACCTGTTTTTGATGAATCTGGGGAAGTGTCGGGCGGGGTACCAGAAGCCGTAGCAGACGGAGAGCCCCCACAGGATGGAGAGTTCGTCCAGCAGCTGCCCGGCATAGCTGAGCGTCATGTGGAAATACGTGGAGAAGATACCTGGCCGGGGCAGAAAGCGACTGGCCGTTATCCCCCCTTTTGCACGCCGCGCGGCCTCTGGGCACACGCAGAGGGTTTTTCGCTCTGCCGTGCTCCCCCCCTCTCTCTCACACACACTTACTCGTTGGGATGCATAAATCCGCTTCTTAAACAAACTCCAGTCTCGCTGATTTGGCTGCAGCGGGAACTAAAAATTGAATTTTAGCTGGAAGCGTCTGTGTTCGCTTCCCCTGCTCTTGGGAACATTAATCGTTAAATCGCTACCTTAATGACTGAAATGGCCAGCTCTGTCTCTGGGGCAGATGTGCCAGGCTCCTCCTCACAGATTTCCGGGTTGTCCCGGGATTTGTAGTCTGGCGAGGCCCTAGAGCTCTCTGGCTGGGAGCTGGACGGCGAGTCCCCGAATCCCACCAACAGCACCGTGGCAATTCAGTTGGGGTCACAGCGCTACGATGGGGTGGTGTGATAGGATCCTCAGTTCTGCAGCTCTCTGCACATGCTCTAGGGCAAACCTCTCAGGGAGGAGGACTAGAGTTCCCGACATCCCTAGCCAGCTTATGCCCAGGGGACCGGGTTGGAGGAAAGCTAATTTGGAGGAAGCGGAGCTCTGTCGTTTCCCCGCTTTCTGGATGAGTGGTGAATTTCTGGTTCTCTTTGTACGCCCCATCATGAAAAGGGGGGGAAACTGGATTTTTATTTTTATTTTTCTGAGAGGAAGCTGAGAAGGAGGGACACGGCCGAGGGAAAAATTCTGCTCGTCCCATACCGATGCAGATCAGGATGACGAAAACTCCACGGAGGGGAACGGGCCGGTAACAGGTGTACGTGGGATTCAGCCAGCAAAGGAGAGGTGCCAGAATGAAGAAGGAGACGTTGCTGATCTGGAAGGGAACAGAGGCAGGAGAGAAGGGCTCAGCCCGGCCTCGGCATCGTCACCGGCAATAATAGCCCTAACAAAACTCCTCGTCCGACATTCGGACCGTTGCCGCCTGCCGGCTCAGTTTTCTCGGCCCCATTTCTTCAGGGGCGATATGCCTTTGCCTTCCCCCGAGGCTGAGAGAGTGTGGCACGCCCAGGGTCACCCGGGGCTGAGTGGAGGTTTGAACCTCGGTCTCGGGAGTCACACCCCAAGCACCGCGCGACGCTCGCCCTCCGCCTTCTAGCTCGTGCCGTCCCCACGCCGGCCGTTGCGGGCGACCGTGCCCGTCAGCCCGGCCACCCCTGACGGGACCTGCGGCCCCAAACACCCAGGAAGCACCGCGTCTGCGGAAACCTATATTGGCTCTGTGTTTGCAGTAGGACAAAGTGCGAGGGCGTGCCTCGAGGCATCGATCGGCGGACGGTTCCCCCGCTTGTTTGACTTTACTTGGCAGGCTCCCCGGGCGCTCGGTGGGGCCGGGCGAGCCGGTCTGGCTTTGCGGGCCGGCCCAGGCGAGGGGGCACGGGCGGGGAGGGGCCCCGCCTGCTTGCCCGGAGCGGGAAGATAGCCGCACCGGCCCCGCACCGGCCCCGTATTTCCCTTTATCTCTCTCCGCCCCGGGCTTAGACGCACGCAGGCAAGGGTCAGAGTTCCCGAACTCAGAGCCCAGATTTGTGCCAAGGGTTGCACAAGAACCGAGGGAAAGTGATCTTGCGGGAACTGTTATTGTTCTCGTCATTTTGCGCCTCCGGGTTGTTTCCGACGTGACCCCGAGGCACACCTACCACTGGCTTTTCTTGGCAAGATGCATTCCAAGAAAATTTGCGTCTGTCTTTTACCTGTAAGGCTGAGAGAGTGGGACTCGGCCACGGTCGGCCGGGGGGTTTCCGTGCCTGTCGGGGGATTCGTACTCTGTTCTTTGTCTAGCGCTCAAACCCGGCTCTCTAGTTTCTGCACGCCCTCGCGCGTCTCACAGACGACGACCAGGACGTGCGCGACCGAAGAGCGTCAGAGTGCAACCGAAAGGTCGCGGCCAGGGAACGAGAGAGCAAAAATTGTCGGTCGGGAAGCACGCACACAACTCCTGCTTTAAACAGAGGAACCCTGGAGGTTCTGTGCTGTGTTGAGCCTGAAAAAGAGAAAAATGCCAACCGGGCCCTCCTTTTGCCACTGCGGAGTTAACCGAGTGCCCGATCCTTTTTTGAAGTTTTTCCAAGTGGAAAAAGTGGGAGGATGAGAGAGACCCCGGGACGTTTTAAAAGCATTCGGGAAAGTGGGACGGTAGAGGATTAACTGAGGCGTTGTTGGAGCGGACAGGACAAGAGCGCAAGAAATTTGGGAAATGAGAGAGAATTTAATAGGGGGAACAATGGCCTGGTTTTGTCCCCCAATAGCTGCACCTCAAAGTGGTCACGGCTTCTTCAAAGGAACCCAGGATGGTGTTTGCCTGGGAAGGTATTCTAGAAATCTGGAAATCCTTGCTCTTTTCAGGAGGGGATGGGGTTTTTTTTAGCAATTGAAGACTCACCCCGGCTGCTGCGCTTTTGCGTGACAGAACGGAGCGGCGGCTGTGGCAAGGCGGTTTCCAGCATACCTGCGTGTGGGTGTTCCTCCAGGCATCAGAACATTTACCAAACAGACCCAGCAGGAGGGGGAGTTCTCAAGAGGTCAGAAGCCCAGCATCCACCAAGCTCCCGACGGCCTCACCCAAGTGCAAGGGACGATGGGTATTGTCGTTCCGTTAAGTTCAGTCGTGGAGCTCGCCCGTCGAATTGCTCGCTCTCGGGTTAAGGGCCCCCTGCCTGGCGTTGTTTCATTTTCTGCCCAAAGCAAGTTTCTAGACCTTAAGGACGGCTCTTGGTGCAATTAGATTTGTTGACTCTTTTGTAGGTTTTTAATCGCATCCCAATTAAGTTGTTGGCCTCTTCGGGCCTCAAGTTGCTATTCACGAACTAAGGGGCTTCTAAAGAGATTGCTGTTGCGTGCCTTTGGGTTGTTTCTCACTTATGGTGGCCCAATAGTGGGGTTTTCGGGGGGGGGCTGAGAGTGTGTGATGTGCCCAAGGTCGCCCCGTGGGTTTCCACGGCCGTGCAGGGACTCGAACCCGGCTCTCCGGGTTCTACTACACTGTGCAAAGGCCTCGCAAGTGATTAGTCCTCACTGTTGTGAGAGGAGACCCAACCTGGAGCAGAGGCTCTCGGTCTGGATTACTGACACCTAAATGCCCGGAAACGTGAGAACCCGATTTTGCAAGAACCGAGGACGGGCCGGGGCGTCCGGCCGAGGCTTTACCGTGTTGTAGTATTCGGCGATGTACGTGGAGTGCTCAAAGTTCCCCTCGCACCAGTCCACTTCGGCGCTCTGGTAGGCAAAGATACTTGACATCCTGGCAGAACCTTTCCTACTAACGAGACGAGGGGGATAAATTCAGAGAGCGAAGTCATTTTACAGCCCCACAGATCCCGTTTACCCACATCTCTTTTTACGGCCCTCCAGCACAGACCCCAGAGCCGCTCTTCGTTCTTATTTTACTGCGCCCCCGGCCGCGAATTGGCGCTCAAGAAGCCACGGGGCTGCTCGAGCGTTCTGTGTTGCTCCGGAGCCCGCCTATTGCTGTTCGCTGGAAAAGGGCACGGAGCAGGAGACTTCTTCCCCCGAAGGCCCCTTCTTTCTAATGGCCAACGTGTTGGTGGGACCGGAGCTCAAGCAGAGCCCAGGGAAACGGGAGGCTGCTTGGAGGAGGCAGCCTCGGACTTGCACAGAAGCAGCCTTCCCTCCAAATGTCCCTCAGCAGACTCCGTGCCTCGGGGGAGAGAACTGCTGCGTGTTTATTGCTCCCACAATAATGAGCGCCTGTCGCAAAACACGGCACGCACAGAACATCCAGATGGATGAGACCCTGAGGAAGAGCATAGATTGTCTAATCCTGGAGACAGCGTGGACGCTTTTGGACTGCATTTTCCAGCATTCCTCTCCTGATTCCCGTCCCTGGCCCAGCACTACACCCGTGAGCATCCAAGTGTGCCAGCTTTTGGGTCACACAGAGTTGTTTGCCTGCAGCATGGAAAGAAGGACCCAGTTGCAGCCCTGACATAGAAGCTGCTTTTTACAGTCCTTTGATATCTGCTTGTTCCATTTTCCCCTCTATATCCTCCGTCTAGCTAGAAACTTTTTAGCAGCATCGGCATGGGGCGAATGATGAAGGAAGGCTGGAGAAAGACAGATTTTTGGCAGCGGGCTGCAGGGACATGGCTGCACTAGACGATAGAATAATAAAAGTTTGAGCTGGGAACGAACGGGATTTAACGCGTATCCCTGAGTGAGAGAGGCCAGAATCCCTTCCTGAGCATGCACGAATTGCAGAATAGAGAGAAAAGGGCAGAGTGGGTAAGCCTGCCTTACCGCCTACCCCCGGCATATTAAAAATAGCAAAGATCTCCAAGTTTGGCCACCAAAATGGAAATCATAGGAAAATTGGAGACTGGTGAAAGAGGAAGTAATCCCGTAAATAAGCTTCAGGTCGTCTCTGAAACACCCACAATGTTTGCGTTTGCTCCTGCAGGGCTTTGCTGCGTGCCTTCCCGTCGTTTGCAACATACAGCAGGCCTAAGGTGAACCGATCACGAGGCTTTCCTGGCAGGAATTCTCCGGGGCAGGTTTTGTCACCATTGCCTTCGTCTGAGACCGAGACGGCGTGATTTTCCCAAAGTCACCCCGGGCGGTTCCACAGCCGAGCAGGGATTTGAACCCAGGCCTCTGGAGCCGTAGTTCAACGCTCAAACCACACACACACACCCCGGCTCTCTTACCTGACCTGGTGGTTTCATTTCCCATGTGCGTTCTGTTGTCGGTTCTGGATAAAAAGTTTGCCGAAACCCGCTGAACGCTTTCCTTTCTCGGTTGTACTTTGAGTGTTGGACTATGAGCCTGGAGACCAGGGTTGGGCTCCTCGTTTGGGAAAGCCCCGGGTGACTTTGGGCGTGTCACACACTCTCAGCCTCCAGAAAACCCCGTGATAGGTTTGCCTTAGGGACATCATAAGCCAGAAATTACTTGAAAGCCCACAAGGTTTGCCTCTTCTTTCCAGGTAATTTCTGCCCCTGGTAGCAGATTTTCTGTTTGAGAAGTCGTGCCCAGGAACACACTTTTCCCAACTGATGGAAAAGCCTGAGATCTTGTTCCTGTTTTTTTTGTTTTTTCTGGGTTAAAATAAACCATATAAAAAGTATAAAAAGTTTCCGATTGTACTAGGGCTTGACAGAAAATATCTCGGGAGAAACCAAAGCTGGATGGCTCTCCGAAAAGCAAAATTGGGAAGAAAAGGAGCACAATCTGGTCGAGATAATCGGTCGGGATGGTTTGCTAAGGCAGACTTACCTCTCTTTGGCTTCTCACCTGTTCCTTCTGCTCCGCTTGCAAAGCCCCAGGCGCCGAGAGAGCTTCGAAGGCGGTGTTGCTCACAGCAGGCGGCCGGTGCCCCGTGGCCTCTTTCGCCCCCGGGAAGCGGACAAAGGTATCGCCAAGTGCGTTCCCCGGAAGGAGAGCCCATCCAGCCCCTGGCTGCCTGCTGTCGCCTCTGCAAACCGCCTGTCTGGAGGCGTTTAAATAAAATCTGCACGCCTAGACACAAAGTCGAAGTGGACGGCATTTGGACGTGTGGGTAAGAAAGGTGTGGTGTGGCACTGCTCACACCCACAGTACACACATCCACACACACACACTCTCCGGGATATATTTCAACACAGTTGGAGTTGCTTATCCCTCCCCATCAGGACTCGTTTTGCCTCTTCCTCCAGACCAGTTCCACCTGAACGCTTGCTTTGTCGGTCAGTGACCCACAACGTACAAAGTGCCAACTGCTGTCGATTGCGGCTCGTCCGGACGATGGCATGCGATTTTTCCCCCCTCTCCTCCCCAGCGAACGGCATCGGCACTTGGAAGCTAGCGACGAGAAGGATGCCATTAAAGCCTAGCAACTTGGGTGGGTCACGGTGCTGGATTCGAAATACAGCCCCTCCAAGGTTTGCAAATATGTACATATATATAACTGATAGCATTGCCAGATTTCACGGCCTGGCCCTGAGTCTCCAGTTTTCGTGGGTCATCTCCAAGTGGGAGATGAACGTGCAAATTCCCTAGTTTTGGGGGGCTCAGCTCAAGTCGAGAGGAGAGGGCTGGGCGGCCAGTCTCCAGCTCGGCAAGGAGAGAGCTGAGCTACAATTTGTGAGGCTTCATTGATTTGTTGCAAAGACTTTCCCTGGGGTCCGCATTTAATTCCTCCTGTGTGGGGCCAGGTCTCACCCTGTGCTCTGCTTTGCATCCACTTTCGTGCTGGAATTGTTAGTTCCGTTAAATGTTCATTACCCCTAAGTGATTTTTCACAGTTTTCTTCCTTCTGTGAGAAAGCCTTTGAGAATCTGCTGCTCCGGAGACCAGGACACTATGGCTTCAAACTTCGGGAAAAGAGATACCAACACCAAGAAGAACTTCCTGAAGGTAAGAGCCATTCAACCGTTGTGTGTCTTGCCTCGGAGTGTGATACCTTGTCCTTCTTCGGGAGCTTTTAAAAGCAGAGGCTGGATGGCCAGCTCTTTGGAAAGCTTTGATTATGTTTTATTGCATGGCAGAAGGGGGTTGGATTGGATGGCCCTTGGATCTCTTTTACCATTCTATAACCACACCGTTTCTGAGGCCTATTTGCAGTTCAGATCTCCTGTGCCAAATCTGCCTTGGATCGTTTTGCACAGAAAACAGCATTGTTCTGAATGCAGAAAATAATCTTGTTGTTTTTGGCGCACCCCACCCGCATACAAATAAGTCTCTCCTGAGCAGAAAATCCAGTAATTTCCTCTGCAGCAAATACCACTTTCTCTGCAAAGTGACCACATGTGAGGTTTGTGCAGAACAAGTCTCCAGTTAACAGCATTTTCAGCATTTATGGCACGTGCGGAAACCGCTGTTTCTGCAAAACGACTCCATGCAGATTTTGGGCAGAACAATTCCTGAACGACAGCAATTCTTCTCCATCCAGAATTCTTCCCACTTGGGAAACAAGCTTTTTGGCAATTTTCTGGACATTTTTGAAGATCCGTTCCATCCCTGCCCAGGGAGAAAATTGGGAATAACTGTGCACGGGATGGCAGAGGAAAACCAATGTGAACCAGTGGTTTGGATGGGGCTATGGAAATAATCAAAGTAATGCCAGTTTAATCTTTGTTTGTAGAGTCCAGGAATACCCAGGGCATGAGAAATAGCATTTCCGCTCCCTTGAGGAGAGGCCAGGCTGCACTGAGGGCCTCGCGTCCGCTTCTGCAGTTTTCCAATTTATTCAGATCTGTAATGCAAAAATATGACACTTTCTATTAATTGGTTTTTCTTTTTCATTATTATTTGTGTGGGAGGGTTGGAGTTCTTCTGCATTTCAGTTGGGAAGTGTAGCAAGGCTGTGTTTATGGTAATAAATTGAGTATTTTGTTTTAATTTTAGTTTACAGTCATCCCTCCGCAACTGTATCCCTTCTTTCTTGCAGTACTGGGACTGGAGCCAGCTCAGCAAGACAGAGGTAAGTCTTGGTCTCCCTAAACTCAGTGGATAAATTCTAGAGTTTTGTGCGGGGTCCCTCACTGATGCCATTCCTCCTCTCCTTGCTCGGCCACAACCTTTCGATCCGGCGTGCATCCTGGATTTCGTCTGGGAAACATCGGAAGGAAGGACAGGCGGCTCGAGCGAGCGAGCCAAGCCGCACGGGGACGGAAGGGCAGAAAGAAAGCAACAGGACTCAGCGGTTTCAAAACGCAGCCCCCGGCTGGGAATCCTGATTCGAAGTGCCGGCGAGGAAGGGTGCCGGCAGGTAAGCCCTGGCAAGATGCAACGGGCAGGAGGGAAGGCGCGGCGAGGCGAGAGCCGCCCGGGGTTGCCTGGGGCTGCTGCCAGCTCGCCCCGTTGCCCCAGCTTTGGTCACACAGGTCCCTGGTGAAAGTGCCAATATCAGCGTGGGGCAGAGGAGCGACTTCTCGCCGCCGCGTTTGCTGTACCGATGTTGGCTAATGCGCTCCCGTGCTAATTCCACGGAGATTAAGCCGGGCTTTTGCAAATGAGAAGCGGGGAGAAAGATCCCCTGGAGACAGCCGGCCAGGAGAGATTTGTCTCTCTCTGTGTGGCATTTTTTCAACCTCCAGCGCCTGTTTTCACGCCCTCCACGCTCCATTTAAAAGGATTTGGTCCCCGGCGCTGCAGCCACATTGTAGATTGGGGCTGCGGCAACCAGAGCGCAACCGCCGTTTCCAGACACGTTTCAGAGCACTGGCTGTACCTCTGAGGCCACAAACCAGGCCTCCCAGCTGTCGCAACTGGGCTGGGACAGTCCCAATTAGTCCTCAGTTGCCCCACTTTTTAAGATGTCTCAGTTTCTCTAGCTTCCTCCCGCCTTGCCCTTCCTCCCACGCTGGCTTCCATTGCGGCAAAGCGAGCTCCGAGTTTTAAAATCTTTTACACTCCGTGAACGCAAAAGGAAGGAGAGGACAGGAAGGGGCGACATGAACCCAGTGGGTGAATTGCTCCCCTTGACTTGGAAACTATACTTCTACTAATGCAAGCTAAAATAGCGTTTGCCTTCTCTGCTGCTGCATCACCCTGCTGGCTCAGGTTCAGCTTGCAGGTTTGTAAACCAGGCAGCCATTTGCTGGGGTGCTTAGTGAATTCCTGCTGTGAAGGGGGTCGGACTCAGTGGCCATTGTGGTCTCTTCCAATTCTATGATGCTATGAATTTAGGATCTACAATAATCCCAAGACCCTTTTCACATGTGCTACTGCAAGCCAAGTATCCCCCGTCCTATGCCTACACGTTTGGTTTTCATGACCCGGATTTTGCATTTGTCTCTGCTGAATTTTTCTGAGTCCACTTCAGCCCAGTTTGCTAGTTTCTTGAAGTCCTTTCGAAGGCTGTTTCTCTCTTCCAGTGTGTTAAACCGCCTCGCCTGGTTTTGCAATTTCTGCAAAGTGGAAGAAAATTCCCCTTCCTCCAGTCATTGATCAAGATGTCGGAATGAGGTGGCCCTGGGACAGAAGAGGCAATATATTTGGCCCATTCTGTGCTGCCAAAAACCGGCAGGGCCTGTGGAGCACAGACTGGAAAACAGGTGGAACCTGTGAGAAGTCGCCGAGGGCAAACTTCTGAGGGCTGTCAGACGCAAGCGCTGGAGGCCTCAGGGCTGGGAAAAATAGAACGGGAGGATTTCTATTTTGGGCAGAAAATAGAAGCATTGGCTTTGGATCATAGCGTGGGAAAGGTACCCCAGAAACAAGCTGGCTGGTTGTGGGGGTTCGTATGTGAGTTAGATCCAAAAAGAAAGAAAGAAAGAAAGAAAGAAATTATCCCAACGCCTCAACGCAAAGAGGGACTGGAAACCTGCACTGACTTTCCCTGTTGCTGAAATCCTATTCCAGCCTCGCACGTGCTTTTACGTGGAGCTGGGCTGCTGGAATGGTTGCATGTTCGGACTCCAGTTCGGCGGTGGAAGGTCTTTACGCACACTCTGATATTTCACAGACGAAAGCCGGCATGCGAGAAGCCAGGTGGCATCGGAGCGTGGCCAAACTGGCAACGGTTATGAATAAGGAAGGCCGGACAAGCTCGGGGAAGGCTGCCGCCGTTTCCTTTCGCCTGAGCCAACAGGGAAGGGGGAGATTTTGCCCCTCTTCTCCCGGCTGAATTAATGGGATGCGACACAACTTTGGTAGCTCAAGCCCCGTTTGCGGCAACTTGAAGGACGATGGGGGGAAACGGGAGGAGGAAGGAGAAACTGGGACATTTCAAAAGCAGCTGAAAAAGCGGGGTGGCGGAGGAGGGGTCGAGACCCTCCGAAACTGGGAAAGTTGGGAGGGCGCGTCTTCATTTGGTTTGCAAGCAGAGACGTGTGTGGGCTGCCAGACAGATGCACAGGCGCGCACTCCTTGTGAAAAGGTGAGAAAACAGCATCGCGCAGCACAGTCGGAGACCGACTCCGCGAGCCAGGATGCTGTGCAACCCCGGATTTGAGCTCTGCTTAGAAATGCTAAGCATGTGAATTCCCACACTTGCTTTTAATTGAGGATTCGGAGACACTGGCAGACAAGATGTGATGGAGTCAGCAATGCGCACATCCCAGGTGGTGCCTCCTCCTCTAGCCCTGAAACCTCATGGCGCTGCAGGTAGTTGCTGAGAATTTGAAATGAAGCTGAGAGAGAGCACCATAAAGCACATGCCAGCTGGTCCAGAGAGCTGCAGTCAAATTGTTAATTGTTGATCATGTTTATAGTGTTTTAATGAATGTAATATCCTTTGCCTCAGGCAGCAAAACCTCTTGGGTCACCCTCTCCTTGTGGATTGGCCTAACCCCCTTTTCAAGGCATCCTGAATTGCCAGTCGCTACAACCTGTGGCAGGGAGTTCCACAGGCTAACTCCACGCGTCATGTGGGGAAATGCTTCAGTTGTTTTTAATTCGTCCTCCGTTCAGCTTTAGCCGCACAAATTCATTTGGGAATTCAGTTTCTTTAAAACCTCACGTGCTGAATTGAAAATCAGCTCCCGGTCCCATGAATAAATGAAAAGAAATGCAAAATGCTAAGCTTTGCTCAAAAATCAGCAAGGCAACAGATTTTTTAAAAGGTTTAAAGCAGCAGCCTTTAAAACTATTGCTAAATATTACAAGAGACTGCGGACGACACATGAAAGGGAATAATTAATTTTAATGAGTTGAATCTGAATTAATTCCTAGCCTCCTACAGAATGGAGATGACTTGCATCTCCAGCAAGAATTTCACCATTTAAGATTAAGATTCTAAGTATCTTGCAGGGGCTTCATTCACTGCTTAACTTTTATTTTATTTTATTTTATTTCCAAAACCAGAAGCGGTTTTCTAGGAGTTTTGGCAGTCTGTGAAGCTCCCAGAGGGGTCCCAGGTGTGGAAAAGCAACTTTCGGATTTGCCCTGGCTTTCCACCTCCGATATTGTGGTTGTCGTGTGCCTTCCTTTCCAACTTACGGCGACCCCAAGGCGAACCTATCATGGGGTTTTCTGGGGCTGAGAGTGTGTGACTTGTCCAGGCTCACGCTGTGGTTTTCCATGGCCGAGCGGGGACTCGAATCCTCGTCTCTGGGGCTGTAGTCCAGTGCTCAAACCTGATGTAAAAGTCTCCAACCAAAGCATACCCTGTGTGTTGCAGTGGTTTTGAGCATTGGGCTACCACTCTAGAGCCCAGGGTTGGGATCACTGCTTGGCCATGGAAAGCCACCAGGGGGCCTTGAGTGGGCCACACTCTCTCAGCCTCTGAGGAAGGCAAACCCCATCTGAATAAATCTAGCCAAGAAAGCCCCGCTTTCTTGAGGGTCGCTAAAGTCGTAAAGGACTCGCAGGCACGCAACAGTCGAAGGTAAGGCTGCTTTCCTTCAGGGCCGGCCACCCAACGGCAGCACCCGCAGGTGGATTCCTTCACGTTTGCTAGGGTTGGGGGCACGGGGCTACCCACAAGAAAGTAGAAAAATGGCAAATATAGAAATGTGGAAAAATTGGAAATTTCAAAGTGTGTGTCTGTGTGCGTCTGTGGGAAGGGAGCCAAGGCACGGTGGGGAACGTAGGCACCCAGGTCAGGGAGGGGAGATGGGTGGGCACGGGGGCCCTATACTTGCTCTCTCTGGCCCATCTCTTTCCCTTGGTGTTTGGGGGCAGCGGGACAGGGTTTGTGGTGCTCAGAAATTGGCTCCAGGCCTTCCTTAGCTGTCTAGGCAGCAGTTGGTGGAGAAGAAGGACCGGAGATGCATTTTTAAAGGGCTGCATGGTCGACGGAGCCACTGAAAAAGAAGATTCCCCCAGAAAAGAAGCATCAGAGGCGGGGGGCACAGCTTGGAGAAACACTGAAATAAATCCCTGAAAGTCAAGCCCACAAACGTGCATCGGAGTTGCCAAGAGGGACAGTTCCCCCCGGAAAAGAAGAAGACTCTGAGGTGGGGGTCCATGGGTCGGAGAAACTCACAAATAACAAAAAGTCAAACCTGCAAATATGGACATGCGCATATAGTTATTTATACCTCTCTCTCCAATATTACAACAAACTTCCTTCTTTCAGTTGCCTGGTCTTTCTAATCATGAAGCCAAAAGGTTGCCGGGTCATTTTTGTTTTCCTTTTGCAAATATCTATAAAAGACGGTCCACGGATTTATGACCAACCGCGGTCCTCCTGGCTTTCCATAGATTCAGATTTCGGATAGATAGATCAACTCCCGGCCTCTTCTCCATCCTTTCGCTGGTGTTGCCCTCTGCTGCTCACCTGGCTGCTATTACAAGCGGATTAGCTCTGCTACTTTTCTGGAGCAATCTTGCCGAGCAAATCAGGTTGTCTCAGGGGTGGAGTAAGTCCAAAACAGCCTGAAGACACGCAACGACCGACTTCTGCCTCCTCTTGCAAAACGAACACCGCTGTCAGGACAGAGGCGGCCCGACCTCGCCTGGACTCTGGGATCGAAGTCTGGGCAGCTCCTTTTCAGAAGCTGCACCGTGTCCACGTTGTGCCAATTGTGCCAACGGCGCTTGGACATCCGCCCAACTCCAGAGGGTAGAATGTGCTCCCGCAACGGACCTGCAGCCAACAAACATCCTAGACTTGACCAGAAAGCGATCTGAGTTGCGGTCCAGAAAAAAAAGCACCTTCTCCAAGCTCGGGTCTCAGGGGATGGGGTGAGAGAGGCACGGGACTTGGGGAGGGATGTGGGTCTATAATGAACCAGCGTGGGGTAGGGGTCTGAGACCAGCATTCGAATCCCAACTCAGTGATGGAAATCCATTGGGTGGCCTTGGGCAAGGCACACCCTCTCGGCTTCAGAGGAAGGCAAAGGCAAACCCACTCTGAACAAAGAAAACCCAGTGACAGGCTTGCCTTAGGGTTACAATATGACTTGAAAGCACACAACAAGAAGCAAGGTAGAAGGTCTCTTTCTCAATCACTGTGTAATTTTCTGGGGTGACTTTATTGCTTTAATTAACCGATAAGCTGTTATTCTGGGCCTGAAAGATGAGCAAACCACACATGACCACAGGGGTTGGAGAAAAAGTTACTTTTAGGCATGCTACGGCTCCCAGAGTTCCTCAGCCCACGTGGCTTGAATGAAATTCCGGGCTATAGTTTACAACGGTGAGAAGAGCCGTTGCAAAATGGAGGGACACCTCTAGTCCCAAGGTCTGGATAATCGTGGCAAAACATAACATTAAAACCCCCATCAGACAACGAGCCTTGAATAGGACGCGCAACTCCCTTCCTCAGGGGGTCCAGGAAGCCCCCTCGCTGCTATCTTTCCGCCGGCAGGTCCCTTTCTTTTCAGCCCTGGAGTTTTATTCCCGGGGCAGAAAGATACTCAAAGTGGCAGCAGTGTCTGTGTTCGATCGTGGTCTGAATGTATTTCAAAACTTTTTTTTAAAGAACTAAGCAGCAGTTCTATTAAAATACAGACATAAAAACAGTTTTAGAATACGTTCAGACCACAACTGAATACAACTTTTGTAATAGTACCAAGCTAACCTTTCTGTGAGAGCCAGCGTTGCATAGTGGTTTGAGCACTGGAATATCACTCCAGAGGCCAGGGTTCGATTTCCCGCTGGGCCGTGGAAACCCACTGGGTGACCCTGGGCAAGTCACACTCTCTCAGCTCCAGAAAACCCAGTGGTAGCCTTTGGGTCGCCATAAGTCAGAAACAACTGGAAGGCACACAACAACAAACTTTTAAAGAGTATAGGGGTTGGAGAAACTCACAAATAATCGAATCCGTGAAGGTCGAACCCTCAAATGTGGAGGGCCAACGCAATATATTATTTTTTTAATTACTTGATTTATGTCTGACTTTTCTTCCAAACGGACTCCCTCGAGACCCTCTGTCTTGCAGTATAAGTTTAAAACAGAAGAGCTAGAACAATGTAGGCCACGAAAATTTAAAAACCAGTCAAGAATACACGCAGCTCTCGGGGACGGTGTGCGTCCCTTGTTCCTCCCTAACCACCCGGAATGTCATAAGAAAAAGGTTCCTTTTTCATCTGAAAAATCCTATTTCCGAGGGAAAGTGAACGCTGCCCCGCTGACAGCCCGGTCGGCCAGCAGGGGTCGCTGTCCGGCACAGTCGGCGGAGGCGGGCGCGGCGCAGTGACCCTCCTCGCCCGCCAGGGGCGCTGCCGCCGGCCAGATCCCCCCCCCGCTCTCTTCCCTTCCTCCTCCTCTCCTCCGCCCCGCCCGCCTCCACACCGAGCTCCGTATTTGGGGACCTCCCTCCCTCCCTCCCTCCCTCCCTTTTGTCGCCTCCGGCCCTATATAAGCCCCGGCGACGCAAGAAGGCGGCGAGGCCCTCCCGGAGCGGTCGGCGGCGCTTGGCTCCTCTGCGCCATGGAGATGAAGAAACGGCTCACGCTGGAGCTGCGGAACAAGAAGCCCGGGGAGGTGAGCCTCGGGGGGGGCGGGGGCGGGGGCGGGGGCGGGGGGCGAGGCTGCCCCCTCCCGGGCCCGGCCTGGCCCCCGTCGCCCCGCCCGGGCGAGCACACACGTGTCCCCGGCCGACATGTTGGAGAGACGCGCGTCGGGCTCCGGGGCGCACGGGGCGCGCGGGGACTTTTTTGGAGAGGCTCTTTGGGGCCCCCGCCGGGGTCTCCCCCTCCCCCCGGCCCCTGCAGAGAAAGAGGGGCTCCCCCTCCTCCTTTTTAAAGTTTTCCCTCCCCCCTCCCGAGCCCCCGATCCGGCCCAGCGTTGCAATTCGCCGCCCTCCCTTTCCTCCCCAGATGCGTTTTTACGCACCGGCTGGGGAGAAAGAATTTTTAAAAAATGGTTTAAAGGCATGCATGCGTGGGTTTAAATAAAATATAGGCGGGGGGCCTCGGGAGTCGTGCTGGGGAGGAGGGGGTTTAGTCTCTCCCCTCCCTTCCTGGGTTTTGTATCCCTGAAAAACATGGGGGGCGATTTGACCTCGCCTCTTCTGCTTCGGAGAGGGGGGTCGAGCCCAGCAGGCCTTGCTCGCGCCTTCCTCTGGATTTGTGGTTTGGGGAAGGCTCCCCTGTTTCTTTTGGGGGGTGTTTTTCTGGTTTAATTAATTCCTTGGAGGAGAAAATAAGATCCTGCCCAGAGGAAAAGGCGTTGGCATCACAAGTTGAGAAAGTGGGTCGCGTGCTTTCCCACCCCCCTCCCCAAAGATAGGAGGCCAAGATGGCCTATCTAGGGCACGACTCTCTGGCTCGCCCCCCCCCCGGCTTAGCAAGTGGGGCTGAGTCGCAGGCTAGGGCTGCGGGCCCCGATCCTCCCTCCCCAAAACGGCGCATGATGAAGGCGCACATGGTGGACCTTTTGATACCGCCGCCGTCGGAGGAGGAAGAAGAGAGGCATGGCGGGGCTCGGGCCTTCCCCTCCCCAATTTAAAATGGACCCCCGGCGGGCGGCATTGCTCCCTCCTCTTTGGAAAGGGCTTCGTTGTTTTCTCCAACCCCCCCCCCAGCGATAATTCTCTTTCCTGCGGCCCCCCAGGACTCGAGCACGTGGAAACGGGACCCTGGTTTTAAAGGGGGTGCGGCAGTTTTATCGCCTGGGAGGGGGCAGAGGATGCTCAGCTAGGAAAGAGTTAATCCCCCCCCTTTTTTAAAAAATATCCTCGCCTGATTTTTTTCTTTTTCGGAGTTTTGGGGAGGCCTGGTAAAAGTACTGGGCTGAGAAGGCCGAGCATGGCCTCGGGGCGGTGGGGGGACGTGGGACTCTTCTTTTTACCCTTTTTTACGCGTTTTTAAAACTCTGGGGTGCAGTGGTGGGTTCAGGGAGGCGCAAAAGGGCCGAGGGCTGCCGCATCTGGGCGCCGTCCCGCCTCCACGTGGGGAGGGGGCTCTTTTTTGGGGAAGGGAGGAGAGGGCAAAGATGGTGGCGGCGGAGAGGCCCTTTGGCGGTGGGGAGGGGGGTCTCCCCGGTGGAGCCTTTCTTTCCCTTTTGAAAGGGTCAGCCAGGATGGGCAGGAGCAGCAGGGGGGCGGCGTGGCTTGGGTAGGGCCGGAGGCCCCGAGGGTCGCAGAAGGGAGGGAGCGAGGGATCCCCCCCAAACAGCCCCCCGGTGGGCCCGTGGAGAGGGAGGGATCTTCATTCCTCGCAACTCCAGGGAGGTGGAGCGTGTCTGCCGGTGGGAAACTTTGCAAGTCTGGGTTGGGGGGGGGATACTCCCCTTTTTAAAAGGAGAGCATGTTCGCCCTCCCTTTCCTGGAGGAAGGGGGTGCTTTTGAACATGGTAGGAAAGGTTGGGGTCTCCCAGCAAGGGTAGCAAAATGCATAAACACGTGTTTGTCTCCAAGTGTGTGTGCGGGGAGGGAAAGGGGGAGACCCGGGTTTTGTCAGGTGTGGGTGCCACTCTGCGGCAGATTCCCCCCCCGGCGAGGTCCCAGCCTGCAGGAACGAGGGACGTCCAAGCCGTATTTCCGGACGCGGGCCTCGGTGTGGGTGCGGAGGACGGGGGCGTTTGGGTCAGGTCTGGGGGTGACACGAGCAGGACGAAGCCCCTAGTGATACCTCCCCCCTTAAATTGTGCCGGGGGTTACGCCACCACAGAGACCCTTTCAGATCTATCATGGCTCCCCTCCTGGCAAGGAATTCTGGGGAACATAGTTTTTTGATGGGAGAGGTCTAGCAGTTTGGGGAGCTGGCATCTCTAGTTTTCATTGGAGCTTTACTGGTTGGGTGATGGCTTTCTCCCTCTGTCTTGCTCCTCTCACACCGGCTGCCCCCCGGTTTGAGGATGGCCGGAAGCCACCTTTGCAAAATGATAGTTGTGATTTTGGGGGCTGCGGAGGAAAATTTTATGAAAGGAGACCCCAACGGGCTGCGGAGGAACTTTAATTTTGCAAGGGTTAATTAACTGTGGCTTGGGAGAGAGATGTATTTATTTTATTTTGTCAGTGGCATACTTTTCGGAGGCTTCAATAGCCTTGTGGGGAAACAGAGAGCTTGGAGAAGTTACTTTGAGGGACTGCAGCTCCCCCAAAAGTCCCCTTGGATTTTAACTTCAGATCTTCTTAGGAGGTTTCAACTTGAGTCACTTCAGAAGTTAAAACCTGCATGTAACTCATGCTTATTTATTTATTATTAAAGCATTCTCGGGTGACTAAAGTTAAAACCGGAGTGTAACCAATATTTAGTTATTTAGTTGTTAAAGCATTTCTGTTTCCACCTTTGTAACAGTCTCTCAGGGGCAGCATACAGTTGCAAACAATTTAAACCATTTCCAGATTATTTATGTTTTCAGTCTGAACGGAAGAAACAGGTTAACCACAGTAACAGTTAAAACCACTTGGAAAAAAAAATTCAAAACATTTCCCTGTAGGCTTGAGATACGTGAGTTACCAGCGGGGCGAATAAAAAGCCATATTTTAACTTGGAACCGGAACGAAACCCATGTTGGTGCCGATTGGGCCTAAGGGGATGGTGGTGTATGTTTGCGGGCCTGGAGGCAATAGGCCCTTGCTAATATGTCCTCCGGAGAGCCAGCGCGGTGGAGCGTTTGAGTGCAACCCCAGAGACAGGGCTCCAGTTCCCTGCTCGGTGATGGAAGCCCGTTGGGTGACCAAAGCTGGAAGCAACTTGAACAACACCCCTGCAAGGAAGGCCTGGGATCAGTGAGTCTTCTCTTCCCCTCCGTGTTTCGAGGCCTGGCTGACGAATCCCCGGCAGGCCGTGAGGGTGGGAGCGGGGCGGCCTGGTGAGACTTCTTAGGGACTAGTTGCTTTTTTAGCCTCGCCAAAGAGCATTCAAGCACGTGGGTGGACTTTGCGGGCTTTGTACCTGTGCAAACTTTCTTTTTGGGAAAAATGGAAGCCTTTTTTAATTGTTATTTGCAACAGGGGAAAGACTTCCCGCTACTTAAACAGTATTTAAAAAGGCTTCTCTGATGGTGAATCCATGGGTTTTTTTTCAGCAGCTTGGACTTCTCAGTGGTGGTGCCCCAAATGAAAACAAGACTAGAGAAGTTGGTGCATAATTCCAGCAAGATGCTGTGGCAAGAAGTCAGGGTTCCCTTTTTGTACCTGGCTGCGTTTTGGACATTAGTTGCTGCTGCTGTCTAGGCATCTTGGAGGGGTCTTTTAAAGTTCTGAGCAAAACCAGGAGCAGGCTCCCCGCCGTCCACAAATGTAGGAGGTCTGCACCCGGCAGGCAATGGGTGGTGTCTAAGGGCATGCACCCAATTATCTTTTTTCAAAAGAGAATTTATGGTTACCTTCTGTTCCTTTCCCTAGGTAAAGGAGCTGGTTTTGGACAACTGTCGCTCGGACGATGGCAAGATCGTCGGCCTCTCCTCCGACTTTGAAAACCTCGAATTCCTCAGCATGATCAACGTCAACCTCCTCTCGGTCTCTAACCTCCCCAAGCTGAACAAACTCCGAAAGGTGAGGGCTGCGGCCGGGCTGGAGGGTCTCGATGTGGTTTGCTGGACCTTTCCCTATAAAACCAGTGTGCAGAAAACAGATTTTGAGGCTAGTGCTAGATTGATTTGGATTTTCCTGGGCAATTTACAGCAGGCTGGAAAGAGTTCCTGAGCAGAAACAAAATGATGTCCATAGGTTGTTGTGGGTTTTCTGGGTTTTGAGGCCGTGTTCTGTTAGTATTTTCTCGTGACGTTTCGCCTGCATCTGTGGCCGGCATCTTCAGAGGAAACCGATACGTTCCGTTCCTGGCGTCTTCACATCCTCTGAAGACGCCGGCCACAGATGCAGGCGAAACGTCAGGAGAAAATACTAACAGAACACGGCCTCAAAACCCGGAAAACCTACATCAACTTATGGATTCCAGCTGTGAAAGCCTTTGGCTTTAAAAAATGATGCCCCTCATTGCCCCCACTCCTTGTTCTTTGTTAAATTTTATTGCCAGTTTTACTGGTATTTTTCAAAAACATTGAACAGTGGCTTCAGCCCCTTTTAAATCAGCGCTCCCTGGGGGCAGCGATTTGCCTTTTTCCTTGGCCAGAGAAAGGGCGGTTTGGGTTTCTCGGGGAGGGGGATCAAACTTGGCCCAGCCTTGTTGCAAAAGTTTCTTTGAAGGTTTCCCCGAAGCTTTTGGAACGCCACCAAAACACTGCACAGTTGGAACGTATCGGTTTCCTGGGAGAGGGATGGTCGGAATGTCTAGTGGGGCCGGGAAGGAGGGGAACGTGCCGGTGTCTGTTCTGAACTGTCTGCCACCCTTGTAGTTGGAGCTGAGCGACAATCGCATCTCAGGCGGGTTGGAAGTCCTGGTGGAGAAGACCCCCAACTTGACACACTTGAACCTGAGCGGGAATAAAATCAAAGACATCAACACACTGGAACCTCTGGTGAGTAGAAGCCCCAAACCCTGGAAAGGAGAGGCGTACAGAAAGTGGGGTGCTTGGGAAGGCCAAGTTTGCCCCCCCCCCGCCGTCTTGCCTTAAAAGTCCTTGCGCTTCGCCTTTGCTAAGCTGCTTTCAAGAAGTACCTCCTGCCCTAGTTTGTCCTCTGCCGGGCCTGAGAGTTTCCAGCCAAGTCGCCAGTCCTCGTGGTTGCGGAGTTTGTGGGGGAATTGGGTCAGATAGAGGATTGGCACAACGCAGTGCAGAAAATTGCGATGAATGATAAGTTAACGTGCGGAATTAAGGTCAAAAATGGAACAAGAAAAGGGAGTGATTTTGATGCGACATGGAAGGTATTTGTGGAAAAGGTATTGGTGTCCACAGGAAGAGTTCCAATTCTGGAAGGGAAGGGTAAATGCTGGCCAAAATGTTAGAATCTGGAACTGATGCAGAGTCTTGCTTGGCCCTCTCCTCCTCCTCCGGGGGGGGTCCAATAAACCTTCGATTTTTTGAAGGGACGGTGAGCGACGATGTTGTCCGGTGGTTGCAGGGTATGATTGTCGGGAGCTGGTGAGATTTGCTTTCAGACTTATCAGTGTAATATTATACAGAACTCTTAGGACTCATGACGGGGTGTTTTTTGGGGAGGAAGGGACTTTAATTTTCCCGGTTATGCCTCATTTTGTCTTCCGGGGTCTCTCTCTCTCTCCCTCCAGAAAAAGCTGCCCCACTTACGGAGTTTGGACCTCTTCAACTGTGAAGTCACGACGCTCATTAATTACCGGGAAAGCATCTTCGCCCTCTTACCTCAGCTCACGTATTTGGACGGCTTTGACACCAACGACAAAGAGGCTCCCGACTCGGACCCGGAAGCCGACGGGCTGGATGACGAATACGACGAAAACGGAGAGGGTAAGACGACGTGACGGGCGGCCATTGGCGGCCCTCCCCTTGCACCCTGAGGTATGGTGAATCGCCCCCCGCTTACCGGCCTGCCGTGCCGAGAATCGCCCGGCGTGCCGTGCCCTGTCGGACCGAGAAATGCACCGTGCGTTGTTGTGTGCCTTCAAGTTGTTTCTAGTTTATGGCGACCCTGAGGTCAACCCATCACGAGGCTTTTGGGGCTGAGAGTGTGTGACACCCCCAAGGCCGTGCTGTGGTTTTCCATTGCCAAATGGGGAACCAAACCCTGGTCTCCGAGGGCAAAGTCCAGTGCTCAACCTACTGCGTTGAGATTTCAAAGGGATCCTCTTTTAAAGCCCCTGTGCGGAGGGGTGTTGGTGGGTTCAAGTTGCCGGCTGACGTGGGAGATCCGATTAATTTCGTAGGATTGTCTTGGGCAAGGAGAGAGACGTGGTTTTGCCAGTTCCTTCCTTTGCCAGAGATGGTTTTGCCAGTTCCTTCCTCTGAAATACAGCCTGCAGTGCCTGGTTTTCATTGCCAGTCTCCCATCCAAGTACTAACCGGGGCTGAGCCTGCTGAGCTTCCAAGATTAGAAAGGATCTGTTACCTTTAGGTTACTTAGATCATTAGGAGACGTGATGTCTTTGTGTGGCTCTGAGTTCCAGTCCCCTGCCAACTAATGGTGACCCCGTGAATTTCATAGGTTTTTCCTAGGCAAAGAATCCTCAAAGGTATTTTTGCCAGTTTCTTCTTCTGAAATGCAGCCTACAGGGCCTTGTATTTGTTGGCGTCATCCCATTTAAATTAAAAAAAAAACATTTTCTTTGTTCCGTTAATATTAGTAGTTCCTTCCATGGTTGTTTTCTACCTCCTCCTAAGAAAGCAGAAAAAACAAAGAGATCCTGGACCTTGGTTTGTAACAAGAAAACTGTAAATTTTTTGAAGAAGGAATTCAGCTTGTAACTATTCTTGGCCTGGGCTGTACTTGAAAGATACCAAACAGGATAATTTTATGCCAAACAAAATTCTGTAATTGCATCAGACTGTGTATAGAGTGCCTTTCCATGCTCCTAAAGGAACAAAGTGAATTTCCAACTGAACAAATCTTGCCAAAAAAATCCCACAGTTGGGAATGCAGCAGCAACGTAGGCATATACGATTTTCCCTGGTCTTCTCCTGGCTCTGCAGAAGGAGAGGAGGAAGAGGAAGAAGACGAAGAAGAGCTGGACGAGGACATTGTAGACGAAGATGAGGATGAGGAGGACTTGGACGGTGAGGAGGATGAAGACGGAGTGGACGACGAGGTGAGTCCCCCACACTGTTTTCCTTTGGGTCCACCACCAAAACCTTGGCAAAAAATTGCCCCCAGCCCCTATTTTTCGAGTAGAGATGGTAGGGTTTGGTATCTTGGGTCGCTCCTTTAATATTCAGACTAAAACCTGGAGCAGATTCATTGCCCACCCACTGAAAAGGACGGGGGTACTGAGAAAGTTTACAGAAACTGGGAAAGGAAGGGCGTGATGTTTTATTGATTATTATTACTATTATATTGTTATTATTATCAAATTTATTTATACTTTGCCTTTTTTGGCAAGGCTAGGATGCAGAGTGTCCTAAAAACAATATTAAATCAGTTTAAAATATACGCTTAAAAGGTGCAGGTGAAGGAATTCAAAACCAGTACAGGTTCCTCTGAAAGCCTCTTCCTTTAAAAGGAGGGGAGTCTTCTGTCAATTAAAAGGTTATTTTTTTCTCAGGACGACGAGGACGAAGAAGAAGGAGAGGATGACGATGACGAGGAAGGCGAAGAAGGTGAGTTGTCCTTCGTTACTAACTTTTATTGGTGATTCCTGATCATAATTTCCAGGCATATCGTGTGAAGCGTGCGGCCTTGGAAATCCCGTGTTCGTTCATTCAGGCTTGCCTCGTGTTCGCAGTCTCTCTGCAAAGCCTCGCGAGCTGGATTTGAACCCGAGATGGGGCTTGGAAGTGCCTGTTAAAAATGCCGGCTGCCCGTTTCTGCCTTGTGAAGGAGCCCTTCTGCCCCGAAGGCCGGAACCGGGGCAGCTGGTGTGGGCTTCCCCCGCCGACCGGCTACTGCAGAGCCTTCCAAACTTTTCATGGTGGTGACATGCTCTTTTAGGCATGCATCATTTCGCGACACAGTAATTCAGTTTTGCTAGCAAACCGGAGGTTAGACTAACCACCTGTAAGAGATTACATTCATAAACTGTAATAACGAAATGTATGGGGGTGCAACGTATTGCATGAAAACCTTTCATATATTTTTAAGAATATATGATTTATAGATAATAACGTGCATTTCCAAGATTGTGGGCGACACAGCTCCACACTTCAGGGCACGTCGCGGCACGTGGTTTGGAAAGCCCTAGCCTCCCGCGTGCGCGAAACCCAGTTTTGGAGAGGACCTGACCGTGGACTTCCCGCCGCCAGAGGCGTGCCCGGCGCCCCGGCCCCTGCAAAGGCACTTTGTTCGTTTGCTTGCTGGGACGATTAACGGGTCTTTTCCCCACCCAGACCTCCAGCAAGGCGAGAAGCGGAAACGAGAAATAGACGACGAGGGGGAGGACGACCCGGACGAGGAGGAGGAAGAGGAGGAGGAAGACGACTGAAGCGGCCCCGCTCCGGCCTTCCCCTCTTCGCCGCCGCCGATCTGTTTGTACGGACTGGGACTTTCCCACTGTTGCCTCCCCCTGCCCTCTTTTTGCCCCCCTCTCCACACGAGACTCTTGGGAAGAAAAGCCCCCTTCCTCGGCCGGCGCCCCCAGACCCGCCCCCGGTTGCTCTCCAAGCTACCCGGGCCCCCCGTCCGCCCCTTTCTACGGTTGCGACACTCACAGTATATTTTTTTAAGATGTAGGATTGAGGTAGGCGCTTGGAGAGTTTCCCCCTTTTCCCGCCCACCCACCGTGGAACGGCCGTATTTTACGTTCCCCCGCCGCCGCGGAGTATTTTTGTGACCTCTTTTGCACCCAAATTGTGCTCCTTTATTTCTGAGTTGTGCTAAATCAGTCCCGTTTTCCCAGCCATGGAGAACTGGGGCGGGGGGACCTCCGAATCTACGCAGCACCCTTGGGTGGCTGGCTTCCCGAAACGGCTTCTGGGCGAAAATCCTGTCTCCGGTGCGTGTGGGATTTTCCTCTTGCGCACGGATTCTGCCTCGTTCGGGAGTCTCCGATCTCATCTTTTGGGTTTTGTTTTTTGTTTTTGGAAAAAACTGGAGTCATTTTTGGGGTTATTTCAACTATCTTCCTTTGTTGGTTTTAATTCTGTTTTGACTTTTGGGAGCCACCGGTTGTAAGACCCTGCCTGTTTGGTTCAGCCGTGCCCGCTTGGTTCGGCTTCCTTGGATTTGGCGTGCCCTCCGTCTGCGTAAACCAACAAGGAACCCTCTAGATGTTGCCGGACTGGAGCTCCCATCGTTCCTGCTTTTACCGTTAGATGATGTGGGTTGCAGCCTGGCCATGCCTGGCGGGGACTAAACTTTTGACTTGTTTCGGATGTGCCTGAGATTGGGCTGTGGGGAGGAGAGAGAACGGCCTGGAAGTGAGGAATGTCATTGGATTCCCCATCAGTGCATGGCCTGGCTGGGGATGATGGATGCTAGAGGATGGGAAGGAAATTGCTAATTATTTTCAGGCTGGTGCTTTTCCTTCCAGAGGGTTTGGGCTTCAGCTTCCGTCAACCTTGAGCATGGGTTGTGGCTGATGGAGTTTGGAGTCCATCGGCGTTGCATAGTAAGAGGTGGGCTCACCGTGCTTTTGGGGCAGCTCATAACCCTCCCACCCTGATGATGATTAGCTCCCGCTCCCACTGTTGGTCAGGGGATGATGGGAATCAGAGAAGCCCTCCCTGCGGCCGAGCTTTAAATTGCAAAGTGTTTCCAAGGGGTTGCAAATTTATGTGACGGCCTCTGCGAGCGAGGAAGGACGGGTCTCTCAACGGATCTGGTGCAGATGTGGGGTGCGACTTGAGCAGCCAGGGGGCGATTTAAGGAGAAACGGGTGCATTTTTAAAAGCAGAGGGAGATCGGCGGCGAGGGGAAGAGCCGGATTGTCTCCGTGACCTTGGCTTTAGGAAAGCGAGGCTCTCCCCATTTCGTTTTTATTTTTTGGTGGTTCCTGCAAACTCCAGAGCGGGAAGAAGTTTTGCGAAAGCTCGGATGCAAATAGAAAGCGGTGGATTTGATTTGTTTGGTTTTATTAAAAAATTTCCCCCCCTTTGCCAATACCGTCCCCTCTACCTCTCACTTGTGACGCACCGTGTTTTGAGTTTTATACATTTAGTCCTAGTTTGAAAAGTCAGGCATGAGTTTGGTCTAAACTAGTCCCGGTTTTTTTGGGGGGGGGGGTATCTTTTTTTTTTTGTTCTTTTGGGGGAGGGAGTGATCCTTTTTTATATATATAAAATCTCCTTTTTGTTAAGAAATTTGAATAAAACTTTTAATAAAAGACTTTAGGGTTTTTTTTCCCCCAAACATGGTTGTTCTGATGGGCTGCCATCGCCTCTACCTTCGTGGTTATTTTGGTGGTGTGGAGAGGGAGGAACTTAAATTGCAAGCTGTTAATTTACAGGGGGGAAAAATGGGGTAAAAGTCTATTGATGCCTGTGCTTTTTTAAAAAAGGGTGAAACTTAGATGGGTCACTAGGTGGTGGTGCTGAGACATTTTCTCAGCAGCTCCATCCAGTCCTGGAACTACTTTAGAGGAAGAGTTTTGCTCCACTGGTCAAATTTGGAAAATGATGTGGGTTTGCTTGTTTTTTTTTATGGGGAGGGGATTTCTTTTGGATATATGTGCACAGGAAGGAGTTGAATGTTCCACTTTTGGCGTCCTAAATCAGTGTACGGATGTTTGACTGCATTGCCCATCCTCCCCAGTTGGTAGGGGATGATGAGGTTTAGTCTGGCAACGTCTGGGAGTAGCTGCCTTAAACGGCTTCTCTTCCGGCTAATGCAGTTCTGAACTTCGTAGCCGTCCTATGCTAACATTTGTGGCAGGTATGGATAGGTGTGTGTACGTATTGTTTTGTTCCTTCATGTCATTTTTGCCTTAGGGTGACCCTATCACTGGGTTTTCTGGGGCTGAGAGAGTGTGACGCACCCAAGTCCACCCCGAGGGTTTCCATGGCCAAGCAGGGAATTGAACTCTGATCTCTAGCGTCTTAGTGCAACACTCAAACCGTTATACTGTTTCCCTCTCCCTGTCTACAAAAACCAAAAGCAAAGCTGGGGGATACTTGGCTTACTATAAGTGAAAAGGACCTTGGAATAATTGTTAATCATAAGCTGAGCCAGTGGTGTGATGCTGCAGCAAGGAAGACAAAAAGATGTTATAGGGAAGACGGAGCAAGTTTGTTTTCTGTTGCTCCAGAGACTAGGACACGGAGCAGTGGCTTCAAACTACAGGAAAAGAGATTCCATTTCAAATTCCCGGTGGTAAGAACAATTTGGCGGTGGGATCCGAGTGTGGTTGAGTCTCCTCCTCCTTCGGAGGTTTTAAACAGAGGCTGGAGGGCCATCTCTCCAAGGGAGGCGCTTTGATTTTTGTCTTCCTGAATGATGAAGGGGGTTGAATGGGATGCCCTTGGGGGCTCTCTTCAAATTCTGGAATTCTGTGACCCAGAGAACCATAACAATGGGAGGAAAATGCCCTCCGCACCACTTAGAGGGTGTTTGGAAGCAAAAAAAAAAATACTATTATGTGCCCACCCCTGGAAACGGGGCCTGAAAATGTATTTTCTAGAAACGGGAAGAGAGTGAGGGAGATGAAATTTAATTCCATGTAGAGAAATTGCAAACACCAGAGGTTTCCAGTGTGTGAATTTGAGGCAGCGATTATTTTATCATTGAGGGGGTGGGGTTTGGGGGATGCTGGGAAGCGCAGTCCGAGACCCGTTGCAGTCCACCCCGTCCCTCTCCAAGCTGAGGAACGCAAACGTGCAAGATCCAGGCCTGCGTGCATCCTAAGGCAGAAGCCCATCCATCATTTAGGGCGATTAATTTTTCATCCAGGCAGTGCCTTTTAATTCCCAAATTAAGGCCGCTGCTAATTATTAATTTAAATACGGCAAGAGCTGGTTTGGTGGTGGGAGTGGAAGAAAGGATTGGCGAGAGGGGGAGCGGTCATTCGGCACTCAGATCGGTGAGAAGGCCATCCCGAATAATTATCCGTCTGTTTCTGGGGCTGGCGTTACACCGGAATATATGGGGAGAAAAAATGGAAGAGGGGGAAAAAGGGATTTTTGTGGCACTTGGTGGACAGATTGTATTTGTTTGTCTCATTGGTTGGTTACCGTTTGGAAGGTATTTTGCTTCTGGTATGTTTAGCAAGACACACGGAAAAGTGGAGCGGAAGTAGTGTTACCTGGGTTTGCTGGTTATTTACAGTCTGTCCTCCACATTCTTAGGGGTGCGGGGTACCCCCGCAGAAGCGGGGAAAATGCAAATACCAAAATAGCGTGTGTGTGGGGGGGAGGTGGCCAAGGCATGGTGGGGGACGAACGGGTACCCAGGCTCAACCAGAATTCAGATCTCCACTCTGCCATGGAGGCCCACAGGGCGGGCTTGGGTAAGTCATACTCTCTCGGCCTCAAGAAGGATGGCAAACCTCTGAAGACATCTTTGCCGAGAAGTACCCCGGGAGAGGTTTGCCGTGGGTCGGAATAGGCTTGCACATGCACGACAACGTCAAAACTTAGTGGCCGTTTGTTCTGGTCGCAGTTGGGCACCCGAGTCGAGGAGGCTGGACTAGAGGACCTCAAAAGCCCCTTTCCAGCTCTTACGGTTGGTTCTGTGAGCGTTGCACGGGCCAGTTCTGGGATTTAATTCTTGGGGCTTCTTGCTGAAGCCAGAATTCGGGACGAATTGAGCAGGGGAAAAACAAAAAGCCAGGACAACAAAGCGGGAATATGGGAGGACCGGAACTCGGGCCCACCTTCGGTGCGGCCTTCCTCTTTCCGACGTCCTTCTGCCTTCCCGGACGTCGCTGCTTCTTCTAACGTGTTTCGTCCTCCGAAGCCCAACAGCCTCCCTTTAGTTCTCTTGATTTGCAGGGGGAGTTTGGCCTGATCTTGCCTCTGGCCCCTCTGTTTGTCTCTGGCCGTCCGGGGTGTCCGCGGGAGGGTCCTCCAGCGCCGCTTGTCCGTGGAGCGGATTCTCTCTCGCTCTCTCCGTTCGATAAAAGCGCGGGGGCTTGTGGGGGCGCAAATCGTTCAGTCCCGCGCGGTAATGGAAAGCTGGCCCTGTTTTGGAGTGGCGAGTGCTGAATAATTCAGGGCCGGGAGCCGAACCGTGCCTCTCCGGGAAGCGAAGCGGAGACGAAAGGAGCCGCTGCCTTTGCAATATTCATCACGCCCGGGCGGCGAAGCCGGGGCCGTCGCTAACGCACCGGTGGATGTTCCGGGGGTGCGGCAGGATTCGATCGGGACCCTGGCCGAGATCACCTCTGCGCGGCGGCCGGAGACGGGGAGAGTACGCGTTCGTCCGGCGGCGGCTGATGGCGAACCGTCCGCCTGGCGTTAAACTCGGCAAAGAGATCGGCGGTCGAGGGAACGTGGAGGGCGCTCTTTGCACGCCCAGAGGTTGTGGGAGAGGAGAGGCTGTTTCTTAAGACCGGAGCAACCACCTGCGGTCGGCTCTCCGTATTTGCTAGGGTGGGGGCGCGGGACCCTCGCAAAAGCGGAAAACCGCGACTGTCCAAATGCGTGCCTGTGTCGGGGAAGGAGGCCGAGGCGTGGCGGGGGGACTGGGAACGCCGGGTCCGAGGTAGGTTCAGCGTGGTTTCCAAGGCGGAGCAGGGGTTCGAACCCTGGCCGCCCAGAGTCCTGGTCCGGGACACAACCCGCAACGCCGCGCTGGGTTTGTAGAAGGTCTACACTGGAAGCGTTAAGCCCAGCAAGGCAAAAGTACCCCAAAGGCAGCCGTAAGACGCTTGGCTACGGGGAGCCAGGTTTGGCTTGGCTTCCCTTGCCGGGAAGAACAGCTTAGATTGCCGGTCGTGTTCAGCCGTGGTTAAATATTTGAAAGGAGGTCATAATGGAAGAGGGAGCAAGCCTGTTTTCTGCTGCTCTGGAGACTGGGACACGGAGCAGTGGCTACAGGAAAAGAGATTCCCTCTAGCCATGGGGAAGAACTTTCTGAAGGCGAGAACAGCTTGACCGTGGAATACATTGGTGCCTCTGTGGAGTGGGGTGGAGTCTCCTCCTTTGGAGGTTTTATAAACAGAGGCTGGAGGACCGTCTGTCGGGAATGCTTTGATTGTGTCTTCCTGCGTGGCAGAAGGGGGTTGGACTGGATGGCCCCTGGGGGTCTCATCCAGCAATAGGATTCTATGACATAGTAAGCAGTGCTGCACTAATGTGTCTGATGCAATCTAAGCCAGCCCCCTCTGTTCCTTTTAAAAGCAGTGCTTTCTTCAGACTAAAGGCAGGACTAAAACCTTGCTCAGACACCTTGCTTTGCACCCAAAGACGTCCTAAATTTAACCCCTGCTTTCTGCCTAAAGAGGCGGGAAAGACCCTTTGCCTACAAACCTGGAAAGGCTTAAGAATATGGGGGGAAAAAAGGAAAGGAAGGACTTTGTGCCCTACCCAAAGGATTGAGTCAGAAAAAGCAACTCTGTCCCTGAACGTACGGTGCTTAAATACAGATCAAAGAGGGTAAGAAATACACACCGGCCATAAATATGCAGAATGCAAAATATAGCGCAGAAAATGCCTCCGCAACACTCTAAAATACTGCATTGTGTAAGTTAATAACAGCCAAGCTCAAGGTTAAAATTTGTTTTTGTGCTAATTTTGGCCTCAAGCGTAATTATAGCGGGCGTGTTTTTCTTTTGCCTTACCTCCGTTGTTGTTGTTGTATGACCTTGGATGTTTTGTTTCTGCAGCTCGCAGAAGCCAAAGCCGGCCAAATTGTTTGGAGGCAAAGGGGCAGAAAATTCTCCCCAAAAAGCACTCCTCCCTGTCCCTGATCGTCCACGTGAGACAGTGTTTTGTTTGCTGCCCTTCTGGGGGGCTCCCAGATTTCCCTGCCGCAGTTGCTTACCTGTGGCGGCGCCACTCGTTTCCCCCAAGATTGCCCCCAAATTAGCCAGAGACCCCTCCATCGTTTCCCCAGGCGTTGCCCCCAAATGACCCCAACCATCATTTTAGAGCAAAAGTACCTAAAAGTTTGGTTCCGGTTTGAGCATCGGACCCTGACGTTCGATTCCTCGCTTGGCCAGGGAAACCCACCGGGTGACCTTGGGCAAGTCGCACTCTCTCGGCCCCAGAAATCGCCATTGACGGGGCCACCGTAAGTCGGAAACGAAGGCATCCGGCACCAACCGCGACCTTCCCTTTGGGCTTAAGCCATCCTTTAAAGAAACCAAAACACACAACATAGTTAACTCTAAAGTGCACGTTTCGCTTTCCGTTGGCAATTTGGGTAAAAAGAGAGAGGCACTGTATTTTATTTTTTTTGAATGAGGTATTTTGAATGTTTCCCTCTCCCCAAACTGGGATGCCAGGCCACAAGTCAGGGGAGCCCGGATGGGACTGGGGGATAAGGGGGAACGTTCCAGCCGGCTGCCGGCGGGCTTCCCGGGGGAAGGAGAGGGGCTGCAGGTTAACCAAGCCGTGTGTCGGAGCCCCCTGGGACCTTGGCGCTGGCGCCTGTGTCCCCACTCGAATAGGAACGGAGGCAGGTCTGTCTGGGGTCTGAGATCCAAGCGTGCAGTCTTTCGGGTAATACTTTTATTATGAATAGCATAAAACAGGCACAACACCTGTAAAAAGAAGAGAGAACAACTCTGCAAACAGGCTAGAAGCTAGATTACCATGCTGCAATTCCTGTAATTTCAAAAACAAAGTTATCTTGCTGTGGACTTGACACTAAAAAGGTTATTGTTTACATCCCCCTGTGTGTAGAAAGTGTTAAGCGGAGAATAAAAATGAAATTGCTGGTAGAAGGTCATATCTTAACCTTATTGAACAGTAAACAGAGTTAATTGTACTAAGAAGGAAGTCAGAATTACCCTTCCGGTACTACTTATTGACATAAAACATTTATCTATCCTACGAAGAATATCACATTCCTAAGCTTTAGTATTAATTAAAACGCCTTACAGTTTGTTTCCCCACAGTCGGTCTTAAATGTATGTCTCTCCCACTGTTATTTATAATCAGTGAACGAACTTTCTTTTTAATTTGCCTGTTTCTGCCCTATCAAATGATTTAATCCTCCAGTTTTCTCACAGGTGTGGGAGGCTTAAAAGGACCTTCTCTTCTGTTCCCATCGCGTTATCTGCTGTGGGCACCGTGGCTTCAACCTGACACCAAGAGGTTTTATTTCTGCAGCCCCCCCTTCAATGCCCCCCCCAAGCTGATACTGCTAAAAAAAGCTCCCAGCTAGACAGAGGACAAGGAGAAAGGATGGCTTGTTGGGTGTGGGAAAAAGATCTTTGCAAGGAGTTTCTTTGTTCACGCCGGAAAAGCGAAGCCCAGCGGGTAGCTCGAAGTCAGGCGTGCCGAAGTGGGCGAGGGACGATCGAGGTCTGGCGGGAGCGGAAGGAAGTTCCTGCGCTGAGGGACCAGCTGCGAATCCTCCTCCAGGCCTGGATCCCCTCTTCCGCCGTCTCAGCCCGCGTGCCGGTTTGCGAGTGTTGGCAGCTGTCGGGGCGGATCAAGGCCGTACCTGTCCCAAGGCCTGTTCCCGTTCGGTTGCATTAATTAATCCCAAGTTTAAAAATCATCCAGGCTGACGGGGCTGCTCTCATCTTGTGGCCTGGGGATGATAGCGCTGAAGTTCATTAGCGGGTTGATCAAGAGACGTGTTAACGTAAATGAGAGACGGTCCTCTTTCTCTCCCCCCCCCCGGCCCTTTCTGTCCTCCTCCTTCCTCTTCGAGGTCATGTTTTTCTCCAGCGATGTTCACAACCAGGACTCCGGGATGGTGGATTTGACCGCTGGCTCTCCAACGGGAAGCCCTCGTCCTGTGTGCTCGTTGTGCTCAAAAAATGGACGCATTAAAGCGATCCAATAACGATTTATGGCTGCAGCGGACTGGCAAGGTAGTTAAGGGGACTCCCTTTGTCTTTTTCTGTTTGAGGTTGCCAGGTTTCTGTTTCTAGCAGCGAGGCTCCAGTTTTCGTGGAAAGTCTCCAGGTGAGAGATGAGGGTACAGTTTTTCCAGTTTTGGGATACTCCGCAGGGTGCAAACGTCCAGCTGAGCTGCTAGAGGAGCAGCTTTCTACCACTTGCAAGCGGCAATTGATTCGCTGCTGTTATCTTGCGAAGATTCTCCAGGGGAAGGATATGTATTTAGGAGGAGAGTCCAACCCAAACCTTCGGAAAAACTTCCTGAGGGTAAAAGCAGTCTGGCTCTGGGCTGTGCTGTCCGGGAATGGGGTTGGAGTCTCCTCCTTTGGAGGTTTTTAAAGAGGGGCTGGATGGCCGTCTGCCGAACCGAGTGCTTTGATTGTGTCTCCCTGGCCGGCAGAAGGGGGTTGGACCGGATGGCCTCTGGGGTCTCTTCCAGCTCTGTGATCCTATCGTTCTATGCTTAAGTAGCTTTTTCCTTACCTCCCGTTTGTCGTGGGGCCAGCGCTCACCCTCCACTCTGCTTTAAACCCCCCTTTTAGCTAGAATGAAATTAGCCAAATTTAGCTAGAATGAAATTGGCCAAATAAGCGGTCCTCATCCCATCTCCTGAAACAGGTAAGAAGCAATAATCCGCTCACTTCATCTTGATCTGGGAATGGCGCCTTTGGCTAAGATTCCTGTCTTAATTTCCGAACAGGAAAATGCATCCCCCTCTCCCGATCGACACAGACGTTAGAACGATGAGCTGTAAACGGCTGTTGTGGGTGCTTAAAACCTGACGCTTAGTGAACCTCTCCAAGGTTGCCGGTTTGGGCCCAGAAACCGTAGGTCTTGGGACGGTCCTGAAATGGAAACCACAATCACAACCCCTCTGTGCCATATATTTTTTCACAACACTCTGACAAGGTAGGCTTGGGGGAAAGGGAACGAGACCAGCTAACGGAACGACGTGAGCACTTTTGGCCGTGTAGGAGAAATGAACCCGAGCCTCTCCATTACGCTAAAGCTCTGCTTTTTTCCAACTCGTTGGTTCTCTGGACCCTTGTTATCCTGGACGATTCTGCCATTGTCTGACGTACCTAGGGGACGACAGGCTGGGGAAACAGGGTGCTTCCTTTTTTAAAATGAATTCCTGTGGGGTCTGGAAAGGGGAAGTGTCGGTTTCCACCCGCAGCAGCCTCAGTCGCTCGTCGAAAGGGCGTGCGCGCTGAGGATGTTGGATTCCATCTCCGTCTTCGGCAGTCGATTCCCTCTGACAGACTGCGAATGCCTAGTGACCTACTTCTTCCCGTCTGCCCTTTGCCAACTCTTTGCGGCCCCCTTCTCGACCTTTGCTGTTGGATTCCTTCTTCACCTTTGTGCCTTCTGTTCTTATTGACCCAGGTTGAAAACTGGAACGTTTTGGTGCCTGTATTTATTGATTAAGCTAAGAAAACATATCCCCCCCCCCCCCCCCGGGACTGTATGAGTTCCCTCCTGTCCTTCAGCTCACCGTTTTCTCTAATCCAGCTGGCACTTTTTGAAGGAGGCTTTTTACGCTGGAGAAAATCTGGTCCCTTGGCCAAATTCGGGTACTAATCCTTCCCCACTTTCCTTTCCCCGCTTTTCTTTGTTATGTTTTCATTTTGCTGCTTGGTTTTAACAGGGTAGCTTCATACTTTCCAACGTTTCAGGGATGAAAATGGGGAAGCCTGTGGCCAAGCCACGTCAGGGTGTGCTCAGGACGGCAAAAGTTGTTCGTGAGCAATTACATCCGGAGGAAGAGATGCCATCACAGTTTGAGGCACTCTGTGCTCGGTTTGCGTCTCCATTTTCTGTTTCGCAAGAATTCGGTTTCGCTTTTGTTGGAGTGGTTTTTCCTCTTCTGGTCTGAGCTTTTCTGACACAGGGTGGGTTCGAACTAAAAAAAGAAATAAACATCCGTGTTCTAATTTTCTTCCTCCTTCCCTGCTGCCTGCCTTCAGCCTGGCTTTTATTTTTCTAGTCTGGTTTGGAAAAATGTCACCCCCCGGTGTCAGCATGGCCGGAGCAGTCAATTTTGAAACACCCGCCCGGATAAACAGCTTTTCCAGGGTCAGGGTGACCCGGTTCCCAAGTCCCCCCCCACCCTCCTGGGGATCCAAAGGGGAGCATTCGCGGGAAAGGGGAGTTGGCTTCTCGGATGCCCGGACGTGGTTTTCCTGGCGAAGTGGCGCTTTGGGGTTGAAAAGAGGAGGAGGAAGAGGAGGAAGGCCAAGATGAGGCAAGTGCCGCTTGAAGCCCCGTCCTGTTTCTGCCAGCTGCCAAGGACGGTCTCCTTTCCAGATGTGCAAAAGTTCGGCGGGAGAGCATCCGCTCTGTGTGTGCATTCGGTTTCTCTGGGGAAAAGAGCCCTGTCAGGTAAACGTGCCTCAAAAGTCTTTGGGGTAATGATGCTTTCTTAGAATCTTCGAATCCCAGAGTTGGAAGAGAGACCCCAGGGGCCATCTAGCCCGACCCCCTTCTGCCAGGCAGAAATGCACAATCCAAGCTCTCCTTTTGGCAGATAGCCATCCAGCCTCTGCTTAAAAACCTCCAGAAAAAGAAGAGACTCCTTCGCACTCCATGGAGGCAACATATTCCACGGCCAAGCAGCCCTGACTGTCAGGAAGTTCTTCCTGAGATTCAGGTGGAATCTCGTTTCCTGAAGTTTGAAGCCGTTCCTACTTGTCCTTGTCTCCGGAGCAGCAGAAAACAACCTTGCTCCATCCTCCATATGACATCCTCTCAAATATTTAAACACGGTCATGGTGTCCCCTCTTAACGTTCTCTTGCCCAGGCTAAACATACCCATCTCCCTCTGCATAGGATTGCCTGGTTTCCAGGCCTATGACCATTTTGTTCGCCCTCCTAAAGCAGTAAGAAGTCTGGGAACCACAAAGCCCTACGTGGAGCACCGTCGGGGGCCCTCTTGGCAGTTGGATCTTTCTTGTTTTTGTTCCGTGCCTTCACGTTGACTCTGACTTACAGAGACCCTCTTTCCTTGGCTGAATTTCTTCACAGGAGTTTGGCCATGCTCTTCCTCTCCGGCTGAGAGAGAACGACCTGCCCGGGATCCACCGGTGGGTGTCCTGGGCGGAGCAGGATTTGAGCCCTGGCCTCCCGGAGTCTTCGTCCAACAAAGCGCTGCACCGCCCTGGCTTTTGTTGGTAAGGCTCTGCGTTTGCTGCTGATTTCCTGCGCGACGGAGAGAGCGTGGCCCAAGGTCATCCAGTGGGGTTTCGGGGCTGTTCGTAACCGAGTGTTTCGGAATCCCAGCCCAGCACTCGAATCGCTCCGGTATGCTGGTTCTTCGTATTTATTCTCGAGAGGTTTGGCCTTGCGTTCCTCGTAGGCTGACCGTCGTTGACGCGCCCAAGGCTGCCCGCCAGTTTCCATGGATTCAGATCCTCGCCGCCGGGCGCTCCAACGACTGTGCCCCGCCAGCCCTCCGTTTTTGTCGGTGTGATGTGTCTTGTATCAAATTGTGGCAACCCTATTTTAGGGATTTTTTGGCAAGGGGGTTTTGCCTTCGGTCTTCCTCTGAGGCTGAGAGAATGTGGCTTGCCTCACCCGGTGGGTTTCCACGGTTGAACAGGGCTTGGAACTCCCCGAGTCCCAGTCCAAAACTCAGAACTGCTGAGCCACGCCGGCTCTCGGTAGCATTATTATGATTTCAACACCCCAGTCAGGCCAGCCGGAAAGTACACACACCAAAAAAACTATGCAAGTTTTTGAATCTGACAGGTTTCTTCATGGGGCACAGATGTCCTTTTAGGAGTGGAAATGTGACGAGGGACGGTTGCGGAACTACATCTTGGGGGGACAAAAATGAGTTCAGCTTTTAGCCTTCTCATGTCTCCAAGTAATCTGTCAACTTAACAGCGAACGCATTAATTTTTCATAGAGTTTTCTTAGGCAAGAGGTGGTTTGGCCAGTTCCTTCCTCTGAAATACACCCTACAGCAGCTGAGGTTCATTGGCGGTCTCCCATCTAAGGGCTAACCAGGCCTGACCCTGCTTAGCTTTCAAGATCAGAAAAGATCCGGTGCCTTTAAGGGTATTTACGCTGCCCATGGCCATGTAGGGAAGAAGACTTGAGGGAAGAGAAAGGGAAGCTGGAATAAGACCGGATACATTCCTACAGGGCTGCAGCAAGGCCCCGGGGGCGGGGGGTGTCCAACCCATCACGCAATGCAAAAACTTGGCGGCCGCGTTGGGGGTGGGATCGTTTGACCAGATTTGACCGGGTCAACGACCGGGCACGTCGACTGGTCATTTGTCCAGTGTCCCTGCCAAGGAGAGAGCGTGCCGGGCCAAACGGATCAGGGTCCTGTCAGTGCCAAGGAAGGAGGAGAGATCTGCTGTGCTTCCTGCTACGAAGGAGGCGCGGCGCTAAATAAAGCCTTCGCCGGCCAACGGAAGGGCCGCAGGGGGACCGTCGTGGCCTCGGCAGGGCCAGAGAGTTCCTGAAACTCGGGGGCAACCACCAAGAAGGCCCCGTCTCCCGTGTTCCCACCAACCACACCTGCGAAGGTGGCAGGACTGAAACGGGGGGGGGCGGCGGCTTTGGGAGGCTCTCGGGGTCCAGGCAGGCTTATGGGGAAACGTGGCCAAGTCAGCAGCCGCCTGAAAGCACGCAAGGAGAAATCACGTCACCTCCCTTTCTTCTCTTCGCCAAACTCGGCATCCCCACCTCCCTGAGCCGGTCCTCGGAAGCGTCTTGGTTCGGAGACCCTTTGATCGTCTTTTTCGTTTGTCTTCAATTCAGGACGCACGCCCGGGACGCCTCGCTTAAAATCTGGAAGCAAAAGGGGAAGCAAAGGTTGGCGAGTGCGTGAGTGCGCGCACGCACACGCAGAGCCCGCTGCCTGAGCCTTTCCCCTTCGCCCCACTTGGGGCCCGGCCAAATCCCGTGCAGCCGTTCCAGATGTGACGGCGGCGATGCCGAGAGAGCCCAAGGCCAGGAAGGCTGCCCAGCAGGCTCGTTGGCTCCAAACGCGCGCGCGGCGTCCGGGACAATTGCTTCCTTTCAGCAACCTCACCCAAGGCCCGGGCCCGATCCGCAGGGGGCACCCCTTCACCCCCTGGCCTTGCGCGTGACCGAGGGACAGTAAACGTGAATAAAATGTCACCCGCATACAGGAAGCCCCCTGCGAGGAACGGAGGGCCCACATGTGGTTCCAATTGCAAAAGGAGCTGTATTAGTATTTCCCTCCCCTTCACAGAGAGGCTTCTATTCTTAACCCGGCTCCCTCTCTCATTCTTTCTCCCCCCCCCCCCCCCGCGTGGGCACACCCAGGCCTCCCTTGCCAGTTAAAAACCTCCAATTTCCCAGCTTGGGGCGGCAGCGGCTGCTGCAACCTTTCACACAGTAACCTTGGACGGGAGGAGGAGGAGGAGGAGGAGGAGGCGGCGAAGATGCAAGCTTGTGCAACATCCCTTCCCGGCGAACAAAGGAAGGTCTATTACCAGGGGGAAGCAGGCCTTGCTTCCCCAACAAGAAAGCAGGGATGCTGGTTTTTGTTGTTGTTGTTGTTCTTTCCCTCTTTTCTGGGGGATTCTGAGAGCTGCAGTCCAAAAGGGGGACTTTCCCAAGCTTTGGTACATTTCTCAATGTACCCCTCATCCCGTTCATCCAGTTGTTCCTTTGCTTTTTTGCTTTCTGCCGTATTACACAGGGAATCTGGCATCTCAGGCCTTCCAGCTGTCCCAGCTTGTCGGGGACGGTCCCTATTAATACTCTCTCGTCGCACTTTTCAGCCACTTTTTAAATATCCCAGTTTCTCTCCTCTCCTTCCACTTTTGCTGCCTCCATCCTCAGCTTGCTTCTGTGGATACAAACTTGGTTCAAAGTGCAGAAGTAGCTTGCATGTTACTAGCTCGGCAAGGAGAGGAGGGAAGGAGGAAGGAATCTTGCCCTTCCCGGCCAGGCCAGGCAGAAGGAAACTTCTGCAACAACCTCTTCGCGCTTGTCTTTTCTTCCTCATTCGTAACTTTGGCCATCTCGACCACCCTCTGATGTCGTTTGGCCATTGTTGCGTGCCTTCAGGTTGTTTCCAACTTGTGGCAACCCAGAGGTGAACCTGTCGGGGGTTTTCTGGGGCTGAGAGTGTGTGACGCGCCCAAGGTCACCCAGTGGGTTTCCGTGACCGAATGGGGAATTGAAGCCTGGTCTCCAGGGCCATAGTCGTGTGTTCAAATCGCTACACCACGCTGGCTCTCGTGCCCTGATCTTTATCTGCAAAATGTTGGAGACTTTGCCTTCCATCCATTCAAGTTAGTCCTCCTGTCTTTCAAGCTTCACGCTAGCCCTGTGAGGTAGGTGGGACCTGGCTTGAGACACTCAGCTGCAGGGCTGGTGGGTGAAGCCAAAGAGCCGGCAAACGGAGGACGTGGGGGGTGTGTGAAAAAAAGAAGTAGGCCGGTGGTGCCTTTGGCTGTGGATTCTCCCCCTAGCAGGGAGTCGGGATAGATGACCCCTAGGGTGCCGTCCAGTTTTTTGATTCTGTGAACCTGTCTTTGCACTTGGAAAGGCTGCCTTGCACGGTTTCTGCTGAGAAGCCGCTGCCTGGGAGAGCTGGGGGAGACCGTCCGGATTTACCCAGGAGCGGTTTCCCAGCATCTCTAGGCTTGAGACACGGTGTGGTGAGTCACAGCATGAAGAAAGCCAGATGGCCGGGATGGATGGCCACTGAGTCAGCAAAGGAGAAGGGGCCTCCGCGCGTGGCACGCTCAGGCAAAGGCAGGGCCTCGGTGCCCAAGTCAGGCAACCTCCCTCCCAACGCCAGCCCTGGATGGCTAGCCCCCGGGGTGACGGCAATTTTGCTGTGTGGATGATCCTCACGACAAAGCCTGTTGCTCCCCGGCACCGTTCTTCCCCATGGGTGGATCCGTGTTGACAAGCCTCTTCCTGTTGTTTTCTTCACCCCTTGGAACAGGTCTTTTGTAAAGCTAATGGCTCTTGATTGCTTGTTACTCCAGGACTTTTTGTATTAAAACAGGTATTCAAGCTTGGGAGAAGACCTTATCTGCAGTGGCACCCCAGTTATGGAATACCCTCCCCTGGGTGTCCCGACTGGCACTTAACGTTGCTGCCATTTGGGCACAAAATAGTTGTTTATGAAAGCTTTTGGGGCCTAGCAAAGTTTTACAAATGCCCTCACATGCACATGGGTTCAGTTCACCTTAAACTGTTTCAAACCGTTTCAGCTCTCTCAGTCTGTCCTTTAATTTGTTCATTGTTTAGTTGTTTTTAGCCTTTTAAAATAACTATTTATACTCTTTTAAACTGGTTACATTGGTTTTATTGTACCCCATTCTGAGTTCTCTGGATTGCCCATGTTGTTGTGTGCCTTCAAGTAGTTTCTAACTTGGATGTTTCCAATTTTGGATTTTTGGATTAGAGATGCTCAATTTGTAATGATAGAATCTGGCATCGTGAAAGGGCCCCTGGTAAGACTACTTGGAGAAAATGCATCTATCCCCCTTGAAACGAGCAGGCTTAGCCTTCCTCCCGAGTGACGTGACCATCTTCCCCCAGCTCTGGCTTGCTTTCTCGCGCCGCCTCCTCCTAACAATCCATTCAGGTTTGTGCTGCGCTGAACTTTTCCACAGTGACCTTCAGGGTCACACGTGGGAGCAGGAACAGAGCAAGAACTCCAAGAAAAGAACAACTGGCCATGACAACACTACTAAGAACAAGAGTACCAGATCTTTCTCTTCCTTCCACCCAGTTCTGTGCTCTTCCCCTCTCAAGCAGCATCTCTCCAGGAGCGAAAATAGATCTCCCCCATCTTTCCATCCAGAAAGAATGAAACAAAATACCAGATCCGCAATCTGGTCATAACCTTGGTTAGGATCAACGATTGTTCCCCGAAAGCACCCAGACTTTTCCCATTCTGCAAAACTTTTTATCAGACTAGAGAGTTCAGCAAATTAAGGAGGGAAGAATATTTGGTTTCTTTTCGGCTCGCTGTTGGCGTTGGTAGAGGTCTGTGTTTAAACTTGGACAGAGGAGACTCCAAAATAAGAGAGCCAGTGTTTTTCCATTTTTTAGCTGTGCTGAGTTGGACACAGAGTGTGCGGTTGTGTTTGTGCAGAGGGGTGAGATGGTAAGGTTGAAAAGCTGTGAAATGCACAGATAGAACAGTGGGTGGAAGAGACTCCAAGGGCCATCCAGTCCAACCCCATTGTGCCATGTGTGAAGACACCATTGAAGCCCTCCCTTGGACAGATGACCATCCAGACTCTGTTTAAAAACCTCCAAAGAAGGTGACTCCATCACAATTCACTGAGGCAGCAGTAGATTCCACTGTCAAACTGCTCTTACTCTCAGGAAGTTCTTCCTAAGGTTTAGGTGGAATCGCCTTTCCTGAAGTTTGAAGCCAGTGCTCCATGTCCTAGTCTCTGGAGCAGCAGAAATCAGGCTTTCTCCATTCTCCCTATGACAGCCCTTCAAATATTTAAACATGGCTAATATGTCGCTTCTTAACCTTCTCTTCTCCAGGCTAAACATCCCCCAACTCCCTGGAGGAAAATAGATTTGGGGGCCACACCTTGAACTACCCGGTGGACACCAGCCTGAATAATCTACTTGTTCCCTCCAGCTAGAGCAAAACCCTTGAACCAACTGTTAAGGTGAGTCCCACACCTATGTAAATCCGGGGGATTCAGTCCGCCTGCTCCAGGGAACCCAACGTGCCTAGTGGATTGAACGTTGGATTAAGACTCTGGTTCAGATTCCCCCCAGCAATGGAAACCCACGGGGTGCCCTAGGGGCAAGTCACGCTCTCTCAGCCTCTGAAGGCTACCTCCCTCTGAACAAATCTGGGCGAGAGAACCCCGTGACAGAAAAAGGCCTCGAAGGCACACACGAACAATTCTTTCTCGCTGCTTTTTGTGTTTTAAACGCGCCTGTCAGTGAGCAAAACTCGCCCCGACCCGCCTGCTCGCCTTGGAGCCCCCTCCCGCTATAAAAACAGCGCCGGGCGCCTCGGATCGGGGTCTCTGGCGCAGCGGGAAGGGCGCCTGCCGAGCAGCCCGGGGCAGCCTTGCGAGAGGACCGGTCCCCGGGGGGCGCGCGGAGCCCCCTCGCCCTTCTTCTCTCCTCGGAGGAAAGGAGGTCTCGGCGGCCGAGGAGGAAAGAGGGGCGGGAGGAGGGGAAGGGGGGCGGCCCCCTCCAGGAGGAGGGGTGGAGAGCCAGTCCCCGGGCGCGCCTGGCGGGGCGGCGTCTATAAAAGGGGGCGCGTTCTCCGCGGCCTCTCCAAGCCGTGCGCTCTTGGAGAGGTCGGGTGCGCCCCGGGCGAGCTCTCCGCTGTTGCGCGCCGGCTTCCCTCATTGTCTCCGGGCGCAGCCATGCGGGGTTGGGCGGCGTGGCTGCCGCTGGTGCTGGCCGCCTCCGCGGCTTCCTCTTCGCCGCCGTCCTCCTCGGCTTCCAAGGCGGCGGCGGCGGGGGCGGCGGCGGCGGCCTCGTGGGACGAGGTGAACGTCCTGGCGCACGGGCTGCTCCAGCTCGGCCACGGCTTGAAGGAGCACGTCGAGCGGACCCGAGGGCAGCTCCGCGAGCTGGCCGCCCGCCTGGGCGCCCACAACGCCTCGCTGGCCCGCCTGGAGCGCTCGGCCGGCGAGCAGAGGCTGCAGCTCGGCCGCGCCCAGCGCCTCCTCGACGGGCGCCTGGCGGAGCTGGCCGCGCGGCTCCGGAGCCTGGCTGCCCAGGTGGGGGCGGCGGAGGGCGGCGGCGGCGGCGGCGGCGGGACGGAGCGGCCCCGGCCCCAGCCCCAGCCCCAGCCCCAGCCCGAGCCGCGCCTCCTCCTGCTCGACGGCAAGGCGGCGCTGCGCCGGGTCGGCGCCGAGAACGCCAGCGGCGGCGGCGGCGGCGGCGGCGCGGGAGCCCGAGGGGGCGGCCAGGCGGCGGAGCTGAGCGCCTTGCAGGTGCGGGGACGGGCCCTGGTTTGTTTTGCGGGGCGCTGGGAGAGTTTCGGAGGGAGTTGCCAGAAGCACTCTGCACATGCTCAGAGGTGCCCGAGGGGTGCCGAAACCGTGCAGCTGGGCGCTGGCGGGCGTGGAGGGAGGGCTTGTGTGCGGCTAGGGACTGGCGGTGGGGCGCCAAAGCCACTCTGCGCTTTCTTAGAGGGATCCTTATGCAGAACCTGGGAATGGGGAGCAGGAACTGGGCCTGCGGGTCACTCTGCACGTGCTCAGAAGTGCCCTGACTTTCAGTGTGGGTTGGAGCACGGAAAGCGCTTATGGTCAGAGGTGCCCTTAGAGCTTAGGATGCTTCCCACCGAGGTCTTCTTTTGGTGGAACTACGGACTGTAATAAATAAATGACTGGCTTGTAAATGGAGGTTGCAGAATTCGTATGTCATGAGGATGGGATGGAGGTGATCAAAGTGAGATTAAATGCTTAACAACAACTTCCCACCTCCCGCTTTTGGACCAAAGCAGTTCCCAGAATCCCCCCACCCAGGAGGTCTGTGGATAGTCCTCCCTGTCCAAAAGCAATTTTTCCCAAGCTCTGCCCTTTGTAGAAGAGGGAGGGTTGAGGAAAGCTGTTTCCCACCCCATCACACTGCAACACCCATTGTCCCCCTGAGCCAGCAGGGCTGGGGAGTGATGGGAGTTGCAGTCTGGCAAGACTTGGAGAGCTGCCCTTACTGGGAAAACTGCAGCCGGGCGAGTGGATTAGCAGAGGTTTCCAAAATTGTACAGATCTGGGAGCTGAGTACCTGACAAAATGTCTTTGGGGGCTCAGATCTGGAAAATCTTCTCTAGAAGATTTTTTTTTTAAAGTTTATTCTCTTCAGATTATTTTTTAGAAAAGCATTTAACGGCTAGAGCTGTTTCATCACCCCGTGTCTGAGCAGAGATTTGAATCCTAGTCACCAGAAGCTATTAATAAATAAATATTTGAATATTTAAATCAATATTTGCACATTTAAATCTTGAGTAGAGGCTTGGAGGTCCCTGGCAACAAATTATTTTCTACAGGGGGTCCACAGGAAAGAAAAATTTGGAGAGCTGCTGATCTAAACAAACAAACAAACAAGAAGGGTTTGCCATCTCCAAACTGGGTGTGTCAGGGCTTTGTTATACCTGGTTGGGTTTGTCGAGCTCTGTCACAGCACAGAGGGGGCGGAATAAGTCATCCAGTTTGCACCTTAAATTATGGGAAGCTGGACACATTGAACAACAACAAAAAAGAAGTGCTTTGAAATGCATCCGTGCAGTCTTAGGAGAGAACGGCGGCGTTTTGTCTGTGTTGGAGAAGAGAACAAGGGGAGGGCGTCTGCTGTTTGATGGAATACTCCTTGGAGAGGTGGTAGGGTCAAGGACTCCACGAATGTTGGATCACAGTGCCCATCCTCCCCTACCAGAGTGTGTCGCTCCCAGGGACCTGGGTCTTTTGTTTGGAGCGCTCGCTGTTTCGGACTGGCTGGGGAAGCCTGAGCAGCAAATGTTGGTTGCATGTTGTGTGTGTACATCTCTTCAAAGGGGTTTTCTTAAGCAAGAAACAGTCAGCGATGGTTTTGCCAGTTCCATCCAAGGCACCCAGTATCCTTGGTGGTCTCCCATCCAAGTACTAACCAGGGCTGACCCTGCTTAGCATCCAACATCAGATGGGATCTTGTGCCTTTAGTATATTTAGGCTGGTGGTCTTAGTAGTAGACATCAATGTATGGAATTACATGGCACTTTCAGCCTTAATTAAACTTTTTGGGGTGTCGTGGGGCCAGCTCCCTGCCCCAAGGAGCTTACATAGCTAACGTCTGATTCAGAGGAAACAGAGGTTGAAGTGGAGAGAGAAAACAGGAACGCAATTAGTGGCGGCTGCTTTAGACTCAAGCATGTGCTGAGTTGCTTGGCTTTGGGACGTCTGCCCAAGGTGGAACACCCATGTTTCACGTGTTGTGTGAATGCAACAAACAGTCCTCCCTATCTGACTCTGCGTATGTGCTTGCCTGCTGTGTAAAAATTTGCAAACAGACAGAGTTGTGTCAGGGCCCAAAACCAAAAATGAAAAGTACAGAAAGTGAAAAATGAGAAGTACAGTAAATAGCGGCCCTTTCGAATTCTAGTCCTCTTGGTTTGGTAATAAATAGCAGCATCACGCCAGGGTTTCAGGTGAGGATCTTTTTCTCTCTCCCAGTTTGACCTGGAAGATGTCAAGAATTGGACCTTCAGTTCCACCTTTTGGGTTTTCTCTTTTGAATTATGCCACGCAGACCTTTTTTCAATGGGCAAATCCTTGGGTCGTTTCAGAACCTGATGAGTCGCCAGAACTCGAAGATCGAGGAACTTTTCCAGAAGATCAAACAGCAGCAGTACCGGATGGATAAGCAGAACTTGCAGATCAAAAGCCTCCAAAGCAAGGTATGACCTAGGTTTCTTTACTTGGAGAGACACTTTGTGCATGTTCAAAAGCACTCTTTCTCCCTCCCATCCAGTTAGTTAATACAGTCTTGGTGGACCGCAAGCTGAACGTGAGCCAGCAGTGTGATGCAGCAGCCAAGAAAGCCAGTGTGATTCTTGGTTGCGTCACTAGGAGTTGGACTAGATGGTCCCTGGAGTCTCTTCCAACTCTAGGATTCTAGGACACTCTATATTTGCAGGGTTGACTTTTGCAGATTTGATCATTTGCGAGATTCCCCAGCCCCTGCTTCCCTACCTCGTGCACTTCTTTTCCAAAGGAACCTTCCCTCCCAATGGGATGTTGCTGTTCTCCTCTCATTGGCCTTGCCCAGCAAGGACAGGAATGATGGGAATCGGAGTCCAACAGCATCTAAGGGGCCGAAGCCCCTAACCTAATTACTGGTGCCTCTTTTGGTAAAACACAGCCTTCTTAGCGTGGACTTACGGAAATCCCGGATTGGCAGGGGCCCCATCCAGGAGCTGTAGCGGAGGGGTGACGGGCGGAAAGACTTTTCTTTTATAAGCGCTTTTTAAGGCTGCTTTTCATCCCGATTTAAAAGGGGGAAAAAAATCCCTAAAGGAGTTTATAGCGCTTCCGTGTTAAAACCCACAAAGTCAAAATAGAAACCGAGAAAGAGAGAGATCAAAACTCCTCTCCCCCGTGGCTGTTTTTAAAAGAAAGGTTTGCATGGGCACCCGGGGGGGCAAAGGACACGTGAACCGGCTCTGGGTTTGCGCCGCCGATCACGCACGAAGACCGTGGGCGTCTCTTTCTCCTTTGTTTGGGTGGAGGTGATTGGGAGCGCGGGAAGGGAGGATGAATCCTTTACCAACCGGAGGGTTTGGCTTCTCTGGGAGCTACAGAAACCCGACCGGCAGGATTTTTGATCTGCCGCGGCTGTAAACACGGCGCTCTTACATAAGCGTCCTGGGTGAACTTGGCCCTTTTTCGCGGGCAAGAGCGAAGGGGTGGGCTGGGCTGCACATCTCGGGGAGCCCGAGCGGAAGCCCGTTGCTCCCTGGGAAGGGGCGAGGTATCGGCCCTCCGACTTTTCATAAACGGAACTGGGGCTGCGTGAGGCCAGGCTCTGTCGGAGCGTGGCCACGATGGCCAGTGTTATCAGCGAGGAGGGACTGATAAGCCAGGAGAGGCCGCGGTAGTTTGCTTTTGCCCGAGCCTCCGGGGAAGCTCGTAATTTGGCTGCTTCCTTTATTTTCTCTGACCCCAGCTTGAGTTAGAGTGCAAAGAGCAGTCAGCAGTCCGTATTAGCTAGGGTGGCTTGCAAAAGTGGAAGATTTGGAAATATCAAAGTGTATCTGTGGGAAGGGGGCCGAGGCACGGTGGGCAGGAGGGACACCCGGAGTCCAAACCGGGTCAGGGAAGGGAAGAAGAGAGGCGGGTGGGCATAGTGTTCCTATGCTTTCTCTCTCTTGCCCATTTCTTCCCTTGGATGCGGGGGAGGAAATCAGGAGAGGGTTTGTGGTGCGGGGAAAGGGGCTGCGAGCCGCCTTTAGCTGGCCGGGCAGGAGCCGTGGGATGTTGCAAGTGGAATAATAGCGCTAAAACAGCCGAGTGCAGAAATGGCCTCAGTTTGCAGCAACTGCAGTAAGACAGCAAGTGGGGGAAGCAGAGAGAGACCGGGGCGTTTTAAAAGCAGCCGAGGAAGCGGGACGGCAGAGGATTCTGTCACTGCCCAAAAATTGGAACAGTTGTTTCTTCTCCCAGGCTCTCTGCTTCCATGCTGCAGAATCCGTAAGATTTTCTTCTTCCATCTCCTTGCCAGGTCAACATGCTGCTCCCTTTGCATGTCAAAGGAAACGACATGGAGAACTCCCGGTGGAAAGGGAGTGCCCAGCGGGGTCCGGACCCCCCTGCAAACCACAGCCAGAGTGCCGCTGCCGAAGTCTCGGAGGCTTCCGGTGAGTAGATTTGGGAAGCCCCCTCGAGTCCTGGCTTTGGGGAAAAGGTGAGGTATAAATAAAGAGATGGTGATCTGGGTGCTTGTGTTTGCGCGTGGCGAATCTGTTCCAGATTTTATGCCAAGCGGAATAGTTTTGGCAACTTAGTGACTTTAAAATTCAGACTAAAATCCGGAGCGGATTCACACACACACACACAGAGCCACCGCTGCTGCCATCATCTGATGTGGCTTATGGTGACCTTAAGGCAAACCTATCATGGGGTTTTCTGGGGGCTGAGAGTATCTGACTCACGCCCAAGGTCACCCGGTGAGTTTCCACGGCTGAGCGGGGAATCGAACCCAGGTCTCCAGGGGTTGCAGCCCAGGGCTCGAACCCCACCACACCGCCCTGGCTGAACACACAGTGCAAAAGAAGTTTGCGGTCAGCCTCTCTTAGCTTGTTCTTTTCTTCCTCCTCAATAACTTTTGCCATCTTGGCCGCTCTCCGAGGTTGCCTGGCGGGACGCGTCTCGGCATTCATCTGCAAAACGTTGGAGGGCACGATATCCTTCCATAATTCAGGCCTCGTCCCCCTGAACATTTGGGGATGACTCCTTCCCTCGTTAAAAATCTCAGCTAAAAACTTCCTTTTCTGTTTTTCCCAAGCTTTGGGGATTTTAGTTCAATGTTGTTTTAGGATCGTGTATATTTTGGCTGCATATCTTTGTCCGTTTGCTTTATACACTGTTGAATTTTTTTGCATTCTAGCTGGATAGTTTGTTTTACAATTGATGTGGTATTTTACAACTGATACGGTTTTATCCTTCTTTCCTTCCCTCTGTGTGAATGTACATATATATATATTGTTGCTGGTAGGCCTTTGGCAGGACCCGGTGTTTTGGGCTGCGTTAACTGGGTAGAGCCATGTGCATCACAAACTGATGATGAGGATGATGGTGGAGTTGCATCAGGTGGCACTACTGGGAAAAGGCTGCCTTATCTGACTGCACCTCACTGATGCCTAGAGCCTTGGATGGACTGGGAATTGTTGGCGGTCGGTCATGCTGGAGATTGGGAAACTGAGGATAAATGGGACTCGGCAGAATCATGCCGGTGGGGGGTCAGTGGGAGGAATCAGCGTCTCTGTGGGGCCTCCTCCACCCACACCGTGCCCTCTCCTTTCTACGGCGCGCGTGGAGAAAGCATCGGCCTCCTGGCCCTCGGCCAAACGGGTGACGCGTGCGGCCGGCATCCCTCCCCTTTTGGGAGGGAGAGGGTTAACGGCTCACCAGCCAGGAGGGGGAAGAAAATCCGTCCTGGCGCCGCTCCAAGTAGGGGAAAGGCGGCGCTCCCCCTGCGGGGCGGGACAGCAGCGGGGCGGCGAGGCCGGGATTCCAAAATAATTTTGTCTGGCGTAGCAAAATTCCAGTTCCCATTCAGCAGGAAAGAGCTGAGCCTTGGAACAAGAGTGGATTTTTCTGTTTTTCTAAGAGTGACTGGCATCTTTTCCCACGAGAAGCCTTGAAGCTGGGGGTGAGGGGGAGTTGGGACCAGGTGGCCCTCTGGAATTTCCAGTACTGCAGCTCCCATCATCCCCCACCATATCTAAAGGGCCCCGCTGTCAGGAAGTTTTCCTAATGTTCAGCTGAAATCTCTTTCCCTGTAATTTGAATCCATTGCTCTGTGTCCTTGTCTCTAGAGCAGCAGAAAACCAGCTTGCCCCCATCCTTTATATGACACCCTTTTAAATATTTAAATAGGGCTAAACCCCTATAGGAGAGGCGGGGTGGTGTAGTGGTTCGACAACCCTGGAGACTAGGTTTCGATTCCCACTCACCTTGGGCATGTCGCATACTCTCAGCCCCAGAAATCCCAGTGATAGATTCACCTTATGGTTGCTTGAAGGCACGCAGCCACAAAAACTTCCATAGGCTCTCCATTCTTCAGTTTTCGCCTTTTAAAATTGTGCGCCCGGCCTCAGAGGGCAAGGCCGACCTCTGCACCATCGTGGGAGAGGAATAAGGGCTGCTGCCCATTTTTTTGGACAGGAATCCCTGTCTAAGTTGTGCCCCGAGTTCCCCAAAGTTATGCGGAGACCTGCTAGCCAGGGGGCGAGGGGAAGGGTCTCTTCTGCGGCTCCGAGGCAGCTGCTTCCCTTGAAATGCGGTGGCTCAGCGCTCAGCAAAGCGGACTGGTAACTTGAGAGGCGGCTTCCGTTGCAAACGTGGCCAGGGTTGCGAGGGGGAGGGAGGAATGTGAGAATGCACTGAAAGGGGTCCTTTTTGTGTGCCAGAGAGAGGGAGATAAGGAGAAGACCTGGTTTATTGCGGCAGGAATGTGAGTTTTGGAGAAGGTGGGATGGAGCTGGGGGGACGGGAAGAAACCCAGGGGCGGAGAAGGGCTCAGTCTTGATTGGGGTACTTCCACGTCTCCTTTTGACTCACGGGGACCCCATGGATTTTCTAGGGTTTTCTCAAGCAAGGAAAAGTCAGAAATAGTTTTTCTAGATTCTTAAAAATCAAGTCTATAGTTGGTTGTTCTCAATTGATCTCAAGTCAGCTTCGGCTTACGGCAACCCTCTTCTTCCTTTTTCCAGCTTCTGGTGACGCTAAGGTGAATCTGTCATGGGGTTTTCTGGGGGCTGAGAGAGTGTGACGAGCCTAAGGCCACCCAGTGGGTTTCTGTGGCCGAGAAGGGAATCGAACCCTGCTCTCCAAGGTCTTGGTTCAGCGCTCAAACCGCCCTGTGTCTCTGGCCAGTCTTTGTTGCTTTTTCAGTTCACCCCCAGACCAATTTACTGGCCTATTTGGCCGGCCACGGTTTCCGTAGAACTCGGTGGGTTTCTGGAGATAAGTGGGGGGACTCGAACCCTGGTCTCTCTGAGTCCTAGACTGGCCGTCAAGCTGCTGCACCACGCTGCCTTCTCCATTTTATTGGCCACCTTTCTTCCGGGGAGATCTGCCACCGTCCCTTCCTCTGAGGCTGAGAGAGCGTGCCCAAGGTTCTGAGTGGGGATTTGAACCTCGGTCCCCCCGAGGGGTCCTAGTCCGACACATCCAATCACAGCGCCACACCGGCTCCCACTTGCTGGGGTTAGGTAATTTATTAATTTTAAGAAACGTGGTCTTTCTCTGTAAGGACGAAGAAAGAGAAGTGCTTTTTCGATAATCCGTGGAAGGAGTCACGTCGGTGTGGAGCGACGCAAGCCGTCTGGTGCACGGCTCATGCGGCGTTCATGCTCGGAGAGAGAGAAATTGGGGGAAAGTTCATGTTTACCCTCTCGGGTTCTTCGCCCTCCTCCTTTCCTCCCCGTTCTCCTCCCGGCAGCAGCCGCTTTGGGCCCCCGGGCTAACTCAACCCAGATCTGAGGGTAGCAGGGAGGGACGGGAGGCCCTCGTTCCTCTGTCCTGGGTTCGGATCTGCTCCCCCCGACTAAACCCTCCATTGGTCTTTCCCCCAAACCCACAGATCGCCCGGGGGGTGGATTTGGCTCTCCGCGCCGCACGTCTTGGTGGAGTAAAGTCCCCTTCTCTCTTGCCACATCGCTGCTGCCCTTTGGATCAGCTCTTTGGAAAGAGCTCACTGGCAACCCCGAGCAGAGTTCAGGCCGGCCGGGGGCAAGCCCCCAGCACGCGGGGCGGCCCCCGTGTCGGGCGAAGAGGTTTGCCGCGTCCGACTGACCTTGGATAGCTCTCCTTTGGGGACGTCGGTTTATCTGTCGGCTACGTTCGAGGTGGCTTTCCTGCCGCTTCCGTGAGGTGGACCGTGCCGAGAAAGGGAGCGACGGGCTGGTACACAGCCACTCTGGGAGTATTTAACGGTCACGGGGAACAAAATGAAAATCTCCCAGGTCCTGTGCCGGCGTTACCACCATTTTAGCACAACGCCATGGTCCTCCCTGAAATTGTGCACACGAGGAGGCCCCGCTGGAGTAGCCCCTTCCTCATGTCACTTCTCCAGAAAGTGATATTCACAGGTAGACTGTAAACGGAGGCTCAGGCAACATAACGGGCAGCACAATTTAGCCTGATCGTTGGATTATAACTCCGGAGACCATGGAAACCCACTGGGTGAGCTTGGGTGGGTCACACACTCTCAGCCCCAGAAAACCCTGTGATCGTTTCACCTCAGGGTCGCCTTATGTTGGAAATGACTTGAAGGCACGCAGCACTAGCAATGTCAGGGCAGAAGGGAAGCGGGATTAGTGCATCCGCACTGGACCTTTTGTTAACAAAGGCTTTTCTTCTCTTCTCTTCCTTGTCCTCCACCCTTTTTTCCCCCTCCTCAGGACTCTCCACAGGCTGTCACCAAATTTTCCTCGATGGAGGGCAAAGCAGTGGGGTGTATCAGGTCCAGCCCCCAGGATCACAGCCTTTTGAAGTCTTCTGCGACATGACTCCAGGTAAATCTCTCTCTCTGTTTAGAGAGAGAATGTGCTTTGTGGATTGGAGTTCTGGCTTCGAATCTCTCCTCGGCCAGGAGTTTGCAGCTTGGGCTTGTGGAGGGAAGTGTCTAATGACCCCATTTTTTTTCTTTTTTGGACAAATTGGAAGGTCAGCCCCCCTGTTTCCTCAAGAGAGAGAAGCCAGTTAGGCCCCTGGCTTCCTTTCTGTGTTTTTGGACAGGCAAACATAGAATAATATTGCACACCAATGGAAAGAAGTGCAAGAAAGATTTGGAATTAATCCAGTGCAATAGTTGTTTGGGCACTGGGGTGCTGGGAAGGGCTGCTTTTAAAAATAACATCATATGTAGGGGTGTGTGTGTGTGTGTGTGTGTGTGTGTGTGTGTTTGCTGACATTTTTGCATGTTTTTAATCTCTGCTGGTTTTAATAGTCTGTAACCTGCCTTGGGTCCCGAGGAAGAGGCAAGATAGTAAAGGAATATTAGTATTAATATTATTATAGATGTTGTTGCTGTTGGTAGAGGGCTGTGGGTGGCTTGCAATTGATCTTCTTCCCCTTTGTCTTTTGGGGTCCCCAGGCGGTGGAAGCTGGACGGTGATCCAGAAGCGTTCGGATGGCTCAGTCGATTTTGACCAGCTGTGGGATGCCTACAGGAATGGCTTTGGAAATCTGACCGGTAGGGGCCTTGGTCAGCCGGACGGCGCCATCGTTCTTGCATGCCCACGGTGTCATCCCTTGTTAGTCACGTCCTCTCCCATTTGGGCACGGGAGGGACTCGTCCATAACAGCTGGTTTTAATCTAGTTTGTTTGTTTCTTCTTTCCAGGGGATTTCTGGCTGGGCTTGGAGAAGGTCCACCAGATCATGAAGGATGGACGGTTCCATCTCTTGATCGAGTTGCACGATTGGGAAGGAAACTCCCAGAAGGTCGAGTACCTTTTCAGCCTCGGGGGAGAGGAGACGGCGTACACCCTCAGCCTCCTGGGACCGATCCTGGGGGACCTCGAGAACGCCATGGGCGACTTTCCACAGCTTCCCTTTTCCACACGAGATCGGGATCATGACCTCAAGGGAGACACCAACTGTGCCAAGCACCTCACCGGTTAGTCCCGGCTGAAAACTGTTGGCTGTTGCTGGAGTCCCAATATTCTGCACCCCAAGCGGGCGCGGAGGCGTAAAGGAATCCGATCAGAAAAGGAGACACGTAGCAGCATAGCGTATCCCTTAAAATGAAAATTTCCGTGGAATTTCCCTCGGTTGATGCCGTCTTGCTTCTTCTCTCCCACAGGGGGCTGGTGGTTCAGCACGTGCGGGCACGTCAACCTCAACGGCAAGTACTTCCGCTCCATCCCACGCCAGCGGCACGAGCGGAAGCAGGGCATCTTCTGGAAGACCTGGAGGGGACGTTACTACCCGCTGCGCGCGACCGCCGTGAAGATCCGACCCGCGGAGCTGGGCGCAGCCTCCTAAATGCTCGGCCGCCCACCAGAGAGACCCAGGGCAGCCCCCTCTGGTTCCCCATCCTGCCAGCGCGCGGCCGCGTCTTGCTGCTCCTTTCGGTGGGGATGGATGGGAGGAAGGGGATCTCCCCCAGGCTCCAGAGAAGCCTTCCTTGAGTCGATGCCAGGTTGCTGTACAAATGGCTGCGTCTCGGTTGGGAGCAGGGCAACCTGGGGGGTGGGGGAAACGGCCCCGGGTGGGAGGGAAGGGAACGGACTTCCGTGTTCGCTCGGGGGGGCTGGCTGGCAAGGGACAGCGGTCTGGCCTTTGAAGCTTGCCGGGCGGCGATGCTCTCCGAAAGGGTTTTGGGGGAAGGCCTGTTGGGATGGTCTCTGGTGTTCGTTGAGTTCCCCAAAGGTGAGCCGTGTTGCGTTCCCGCAGGTCAAGGGGTATCTCGATGCTCTTTTTCTTTGAAATGAGAAAGAGGCAGCCGGTCCTCCGGCCGCGCTTCGCCTCTCCTCGTGCGCCAGTTTTCGCAATCCTGTGTGCGTGTGCTTTGTGCGTGTGTGGTGTTCCCCCCACTTCTTAAACAAGATTCCTGTGCACTGTCAGGTGAGGAGAAAGGGGGCAAAGAGGCAGTTTCCACTAAGAAGGAAGGTGTGCCGTGCTGTGGCAAATTGAGCGGTGGCTTTTCGTGGCCAGCTCTGGTTCCTGCCTGAGCTTCCCGCCCAGAGGTGGCCTCCAACGTGGGTACGCTTTCTTTGGGCAGCCTTCAGAACCGGCTCCCCTTAGACCCCCTGCCTCCACGGGTGGGCTCGGGTGTGGCAGCCCCCCGTAAACAGCCGCGGGGGCTCCAGCGGCCGTGCTCATTTCCCAGAGGGAAATGCCCCGTGGAGGCCAGTCGCCTGGCACCGTGCAAAGGGATTTGGCTGGATTTTTATTTTTAAGGGACGAAAGCGGCCAGACGGGCGTGAGTGGTCAGCCACGCCGATATTCAGGGAGTTGCCAGGATGGACGCAGAATATGGAAACAGCGGGCGGAATCCGTGCTCTACAGCTCTCTTTCCCTCTTTGCAGTTGCTAGAAACATTACACGTGTTGAGACTCCCTTATTTGGAAAATCTGAAAACCAAAAAGCCCCCACCTTTGTGGCACCAGCCACCTGTGGCTATCCTGCCCTGTAAGGGATGCCCAATTTATAATAACGGACCATTTGGGGGCTTGAAATTAACCGCCTTGCCCACGGTAAGAGCTGCCCGCTCTCTGACCCACGTCGTCCTAATTTCCTTGCCTCTCGCAAACTGCCTTGGTTGGCTTCACGCCCTAGTGACAGAGCCGCTACAAAGGGCATTTATTTGGGGCTGGCTGGGGGGGGGGAGGCTGGGAGAGAGCATCCGTCAGCCCCACTTCACGGGGGGGAAACTCGGGGCAAAAAGTCAGCCGAACAAGTTGTGTCCCCACCTCCCAGTTTTCTTCCTCCCCCTCTTTGTGTGTGTGTGTGCTTTTAAGTCATATTGACTGGATTGGCTCCAATGATAAGCTGCGTGTTTTTGTACATAATATCAGTGCTTGTCGGTTTGCTGGTTTTTTGAGAGTGTTTTATCTTGTCTTTTTTTTTTTTAAACATTCATTTCTGTGGTTTTAAAAATCAAGTAGCAGTGAATACTGTGGTTGTTGTAACTTATGCACAGGTTGCTTTGGACGGACCCAAAAGCGAGAGGTGGGAGAGCACGGTGTCATTTCTTGCTCCTTGCTCTTAGCCTTTTGTCTCCTCTTTTCGTATTTACAGGTGTGACTCAAGTCAGTGAAATGTCTTTTTGTAAATGGATTTGCAAATAAATAAATCGAAGCTCTCTTCTGTTGTGATTCTGGGACACTGCCACTGGTATTTTCAGAAGGAGGTTCTCTGTCCCCTGGTTTTGTTTTCCTGAGAAGCTGCTTTCGAGATTCAAGGAGAAAGGCACTCTGCATATCACTCAGAGGAACCATGTCCCGGAATGGAAGCTAGCAAGTCTTGGGGTCGAAAGCCTTGCTTCACCCTTGCAAAACGATCAAAGTTTGCAAACCCCCGAAACGCAGAGGCACATCCTTATCCCAGTTCAGAATCTAAGAATGATCTCACTGCAGCCCAGACAGAAGTCCCTATGTATGCTCAGAGGCACTCTGTCTTTCAATGTACTTAAAAAAAAAAACTTGCAGGGGAGATGTGCTCCAAATCCCAGGAAGGAGGAAAATGCATTGCTCCTTTCTCCGGAAATCCAGAAACGTGGAATTCTCATCTAAATAAAAGGTGCCAGAGTTCCACCTGGTGGGCGTGAAGAGACACTGCAAGTCATTTCTGACTTGACCCTATCAGGGGATTTTCTGAGGCTGAGAGAGTGTGATGCACGCCCAAAGTCACCCGGGGGGTTTCCAAGGCCGAGCAGGGAATCGAACCCAGATTTCCAGGACCGTAGTACAACACTCAAATTACTACACGATTCTTCTATGCCCCGAGATGACAATCTGCATCACTGTTTTAAAAATCTTAATTTAAAAATCTTTAAAAACTTAAAAATCATGCCCCTCAAAACAGGCTTTTCCTTGACTCCCCAAATTTCTAGCATTACAGCCAAGGAGACGTTAAAAACCGTGGATGCCCAGGACTCTTCTGTTTGCTCTGCCGCCTTTCTCTTGCTCGCTTGGCCTCTCCCTTGCGTTCTCTATATTTTTAAAAGATTTAGTACTTATTAATTTTAGTGGGACATGCAAACAAACCCACCCAGAACTTAAAAAAAAAGGAAGACAGCAAATGCAACAGAAAAAATACACCGGTATAGCTAGAAGTGTGTTGAACAAAAGATATAACACCTTATTAAAAGAGTAATTTCTGATGCTTTATAAATTTATAAATTGGGTGGTTGCGTGTGGGTCGCCTGTGCGATCCCATGCATTTCCTAGGGTTTTCTTCGGCTAATATATCTAAATATTTTTCTGGGGGGAAATTCGTGTATTTTCCTCAGCAAAAATAGCCCTCATATGTTCATCTTTCCCACTGCCAAGCCCTTAAAAAATGTATGTGTATATATGTATGTAATATGTAAATATACACACACACACACACACACACACATATATATGTATGTGGGTATATCTATATATGTATAGATATAGATATGTGTGTGTGTGTGTGTATATATGTATATATACATATGTATATATGTAATTTATTTATATATAAATATATATAAATCACACACACATATATAATATATATATCATTCCCACTGTCGGGCCGTGTGTGTGTGTGTGTGTGTGTGTGTGTGTGTGTGTGTGTGTTTCACGCATGCAGGCACACAAAAATAAAATGGGCTACTACATACGTTACCTAAACTGCACACACGGTACACACATGCTGTGTGAATACAAGCGTGCATACAAACGGACGCGGGCGCGCGTGCACGACGGAACCGCCCCGGCCCCTCTCGAGAGGGCAACGTGTGTGGGGAGGCTGCGTAGAACATACGCACCGCGCACGCGCGCGCACGCACGCACACCACGGAAGGTCCAACGAGCCGCCCCCGAGCCCATCACGCGTCCACGCGCTCTGCCGGACGGCGCCGTGAAGCGTCGCCGCTTTATCAGCGCGCCCGCCCGCTTTCGAAGCGCGTCAGTAAATAAACGCCCCCCCCCACCCCGCCGCCCTTTTCTTCCTCCTCCTCAGGGAGCGGGCCCCTCCCCCCGCCAAAAATAAAGCCCAACGGCCGACAAAGCTGCTCCGCGCCCGCCTCCGCGCCTGCTCATTGGTTCTCCCCTTCCTGTTTCCCGCCCCCTCTGCCCTCCCGTTGGCCCGCGCCTCTGCGCTCGCGCCCGCCGAGGGGGCGGGCGCTTCGTCTTCCGCGGCGGTCTCTGCGCGCGCGAGGCGCGGCCCCTAATAAGCCGGGCGGGCCGCCAGTCACCCAGTCCCGCACGCGCGCTGGCTCTGCGCAGGCTCCCTCCTCCCCCTCCCCGCGCGGGCCCCGCCCTCCGCCTGCCTCGGCGCCTGTCAGAGAGGAGGATCGGCCCGGCTCGGCCTGGCCCAGTCCGGCCTCTGCTTCGCCCTTCGGCCCCCGCCGCGCTCGCCCGCCCCGTTTCTTCTCCCCCTCGCGGACGCCGGGAGGGACGGGAACCGCTGAGAGCGCGAACGGAAAAGCGAGCGAGCCGAAGGCGTCGCCATGGGAACCCGCGACGATGAATACGACTATCTCTTCAAAGGTGGGAGGCGGAGGGGCCGCTCGGGGCGGGGCGGCGCCTTTCTCCCCTCTCTCTCCCGCCCCCCTCCCTGGGACGGGCTCCCCAGCTGTGGGGAGAGGGGAGGGGCTTGTTTGGGGACCGCCCCCTGGCTCCGCGGGGCGGGGCTTAGCGGGTGGGAGGGGCCTGGCGAAGCGGGAGGCGGGGCTTTCCTGGGGACCTCTCCTTTCCTGAAGAGAGGGGGGTGCTTAGCAATGGGGCCCTTGGGAAGAGGGAAACGGAGGAGGGGCTTGTCGGGGGATCCCCCCCTTGATGGGCGGAGCCTAGGGATGGGGAGGGGGGGCGGAAGGTTTTGGGGAACGTTAAATGGGAAGGGGGGAATGGGGGTCCGCGTCCTGTGGAAAGGGGGAAGGACTTGTTGTGGAACAGACCCGTTTCCTCAAGGGGTCGCTTTGGAGGCCCCCCGAAAGCGGGAAGGGGACTTCGGGAAGGGGAGGGGCTTCTTTGGGGACAACCCTCGTGCTGCAGGGAGGGGCTTAGGAAGTGGGTGGAGCCGTCAGAAGGCGGTGTACCGTGGAGTGGAGGGGCGGGCGACTGTGGTGGCCTCGGGGAGTCCAGGCACCCCTTGGAAGCAACACGGACTCCCAGAAATGTCCTCCAGCAGGACAGGAATTTCCAGTTTTGCAAAACAGGAAACTGATTGAGGTGTTCCAGCGCAGGGGAATCCCCAAAACCTACATGAAAGGCAGATCGTTCCTCTGGGAGGCCTCCAGGGGAGGGCTTCACATGGGGGGGGCTCTGGAGAGGGTGAGGGCTACAGTGGGGGTGTAGGTGGGCCCCAAAGAGGAACAAAGGGATTTGAGGGAAAGGTGGGCGGCTTTGATGCTGGAAGAGGGCTAAGCAAGGAGGTGGTTGGGGGCTGTTTTTGGGGCGGAGCTTCCAGGGGAAACGTGGAGGAAGGGGCCTTTGGGGAAAGAGGAGCTAAGGAGTCCCAAGGGCTAACCGGAAGGCTCAAGGAGAGGCCTAGGATATGACTTTCATGGAGGGGGGGAGGAATGTTGGATGTGTGGGAACAGCAAGCTTCGAGACAGAGTGGGAAGAAAGGGGAGTTTGGGAGGCCCTGGGAGAGGTTGGGGGGGTGGGAGGTGGCAGTCAGAGCAGAGAGGGGGGCAATGGGCAGTGTGGGAATTTGGGAAAGGGGGGGCTTGAGATGTGTAGGGACTTTGAGGAGGGCTTGGGGAAGGCTGTGTGGAGGGGACCATTGGGCTCCTGGCGAGTCTTGGGCAGGCAGGTGGAGAGCTTGGAAAAGAAGCTGTGGAAGGTGCAGGGAGCGGGCTGGAGACGAGAAAAAGCGTCGTTTATGCACAGGGTGTGTGGATGGTGTCGGCCAGCAGCTGAGCGCATTTAGGAACAACTAATGAGTTACCCCAAAGACTGAGGGTGGGTCATAGAGCTGAATGTAATGGGTGATGCACTCTAGCTCCGTCTTCTTTCCCTTTCATTGACTAATGCTCCTAGTCTTGTGTGCCAAGATTGTAGATCTGTAATGTAAACATGTTTTCTCTGGGTCCTTTGGCACTGCCCAGATCTTGTTTGATTTTTTTTTGAACCACCCAAAGTTAACACAGCTCGGAGCTCACATTCTTTGGTTGCGCATCAAAGGCTTCGCTTCTGGGCCGAGCCTTTCTAAAACAATGGATTGGCTGTGGGGAGGCTGTGGGGTCAGGGGAGTGAGTGGATGATGGCAGGGGAATAGAACCAGCAATGAAGGACCAGGGTGTTGGATTTCAGAGGTATGTGGGGGGAGATGTCTGTTCTGCAGGCTGTTTTCCAATTAGCAGTGCCAGTGACTGACCCCAGTGAGATGGGAAATGGTTTGCTTAGAGAAGTTTAGTGGTTCCCTTGGAAGTTACCAGAGCTGCTGTTTGTAGTGTTTTTAAAAGGTGAAAAGTCAGCAGTGAGAGCTTCTGGGACTGGGAGGAAATACGGCCTTTGGACAATGACCATAAAACGGCAAGTGTACTAGAGTTGTCGTTGTGTGCCTTCACTGATGGCAGACCTAAGGCAACGCTGTCCTGGGGCTTTCTTAGCCACATTTCTTTTTATCCTGGACCTTTACAACATGCCCTGTCGAACCTGTGGCAGTCTGCCAGGATCTTGCTAGCCTCGGGCTCCTGGCATTGCACTACCAGGAAATTCTGTTCAGCCCTTGGTAGGCCATAGACTCTGTTTAGATTTGCTTTAGCAGCTAGCTGAATGCAGCCTCAAAGTTGGCACGGAGTCTGCTATCCTAGTTTTGTACCTTCTCTGAGGAGGAATGGTGAGTGGCTAGCAAGAAAAGGGGCTTTTCTGAAATGGCATCTGGCTTACAGACACTCACTTGGGGCCTCTCTTGTGGTCTTCTCAAAGCCAGCTGAAGCCTTCTGTCCTGTTCCCTCCCTCTGCCCCCAGGTAGGGTATTTTAGCATCCTCAGTGTGCTTAATTCCACTGTGTTAAATGCTATTACCGTTTGTCTTTTCTTTTTTTATGTGGCTGGGTATTGCCTTGCTTGATTGTTGGGATTACTGTTGCCTTTGTAATTTACGTTCAGACATCCCAGAGGAAATTATTAATTGGGCAGCATGGAAGTTGGGAAAATGAATGGCACTCTTTAGCAACTCATCCATCAAATGGTTGTAATAGTCAACATAAATATTGTACAGGACTTCTCATAGTAATGGTGGTTTTGTCTCTAGGTTTGTGTGCCTCTTGTGCATAAAATTCCAGAGCAAGAAGACTGATGGCCTGTGGAGACCTTCTGGGCTAGGGCTAGCAGGTTGTGTCTGGGTCTGAGTTGAGGCATATTTTTCCAACAGATCCCATGGAATAAGTCCCATCACCTAGTTGCTCTGCTTGAGTCTATTAGTGAGGTGTAATCTGTGTGTGTAAGGAAGGCCAAGACATAACAGGTCAAAGAACAGGGAGAGAATAAGGCTTCTGAGGCTGAGGTACACCAGCCAGAGCATATTTACTGCTTTTAGTCAGTCCTGTTGGAAAATTGCTTTCTCAGTCCTGGTATGGTAATGGAGGACTCTTCTGTTCTGCCTGACATGTGAAGAGATGGTGACATGTTTTCACGTGAGGAGTTATTTCAGACCAATTGCTCTCCACATGAGATAGAATTCATAAAATGACATTCTGACTGCTTATTCTGTGTGTCATCTACATCCTATTGCACTCTAGAGAATTGGGATGCAGTGGTGTGTACAATAAAGCTATCCCATGTCACCTGTTAAACCCTCTCCCTTCCTATTGCTAGATAATCAAAGCCAGTTTGAATGTAAAATTATTGCACGCTTCTGAAAGGTGCCTAGACTGGTGATTTGAATTCCAAGGGAAGGAGATTCTAGAGGTGTCCGGCAGCTGCTTGTGGCCCTGTATGCTGAATGGGATTTTTTTAGTGGGGCATAAAATGTCATGTTATAATGCCCAAGAGACCATCTGTTTAAAATGCTGGGTGTGGGATTTGTAGGGCATTGCTGTCACTTTGAATTGAGGTCTGAAAGAAATCAAGGATTTGGGTATGTGTCCATAGGGACATAAGAAAATGCAGAATGAGCTGGTTGATATAAGATCAAGCTTTTAAAAAAATTGTAGCTTTATTTTTTTCCTGTCGTAAACCCAAGTTTTTGGTCCTCATGACTGGAAAAAATGTGTTTGGAAGGATGTGAGCAATTATTGATGAAACGGGAAGTGTGAACTGAACAGAATCTGTAGCCTTCCCCATTACTTATAAAACCTGGTAGCACTATTTAAGGCTTGCAGAATTATGCAGAAGTGAAACATATTTGTCTAATTAGTACATCTGGAAATGCTTTTTATGTGTGCAGAACCTGGATTACCTAGGAGAACAAGATTGTTCATCTTTTACCATAACTCTTGCCCTGGAGCATTCGTGTACTGTAATGCCAGCAATGGGAAGGTTGGCCCCACGGGTAGGCTGAACTGGGGTGGATCGGCGGATGGCCCCAAGGATTTTTTTGCTTTACTCCTTGGCACAGTTCCTCTTTGCTCAGCATCCTGTTGCTCCTTCTCCCAAATGCTTTCAGTGATGCAAAGGGAATTTCTGTGAGTGTGGAGAGAGAGGCTTCCGGTCTAGGCAAGGCTTTTGACTCACTTTGGGATCAGTTTGAACAAATGGACTCACAGTCTGATGTTAAGTGGCACTTTGGCTGCCCTCATGTGTTCCACACCTGTTGTGCTTTTTATCTGTCTTAACTATTCTCTATGAATAAGGGTGCCCAGCAGGAAGGGGGGGCAGCCATGGCAACAGCTTAATCTTTAAGAGGAGTTCGTGGCAGGAGGGTGTCTGGGGAGCTCTGTGGGAGGGAAGAAATGGCCACAGCAGCTTATCCAGGGGACAAAATGCAACAAAACCCAAAGTTCACGAAAGAGCGATACTTTTATTGGCCATCCAGAGTGCAGAAAATACATCATGCAAGTTTTCGAAGCTTCACTGGCTTCTTTATCAGGCAAAGATCTTGAAAATCAGTCAGGAGAAGAAAAGTGATGAAGTTGGAGTCACAGGCCTATGTTCTGTCTCAGCTGTTTGTCAGTTAGGACTGCTTGCCTTCTTGGCCATGTGGGGAACCAGTGACAAAGGGCAATAAAAGACAGGTAATAAAATTTCCGCTCCATCAGCAACAGAAAAGTAACTTCCCTTGCATCCAGACTGCTCCTGTCCTGTGGGGAGCTAACTGCCCCTTTCTGAGTCAGAGAACAATTACTCAAGAGGTCCCTGTACTGTTACATTTGGAAGAGCTTCTAGCTGCTGTATTTTGCCAGTTGTAGCCCAAATGAAAGACAATTGAGACAGCTGCAGAATCCAGGTAGAAATGGCTAAGTTCTGTATAGCTGGATGTTGGCTTGGAAGCTGTTTGAGGTGATTGTGAGGGGGCTGGATAAGCAGCATCAGCGGAGGCAAAGATTTTTTGGGGGGGCAGTTCTCGGCTTGTTGGTCTCTGGGGCTGGTTCTGCCATAGAGTGCCTGATGCATCATCCTTGAATCCTGTCTGGGTTTTGCTGATAAACCTTCTCCTAGCTACAGAATACTGGCTGTAGCATCCTGTGGGGCTCCAGAAGGGTGGTTTAGGCCATTTGCTAGCCAAGTGGGCTGCTGCTTGCCTCCCCGAGTGCTTGGGAGAGATGGTATCGTTCCTTCCCTGGATACAGGCAGGTCCCTGTCCTCTACCTGCTTTCATCCTGCTCTGTGTTTATCCACCCAGAGTGATTCAAGAAGGAATGCTGACAGCACTCTCTTGTCTCTCTTCTTCCTCCCTGCCTCTGCAGTTGTGCTGATCGGGGACTCCGGGGTGGGGAAGAGCAACCTCCTGTCCCGCTTCACACGCAATGAGTTCAACCTGGAGAGCAAGAGCACCATTGGCGTGGAGTTTGCCACTCGGAGCATCCAGGTGGATGGGAAGACGATAAAGGCCCAGATCTGGGACACGGCTGGCCAGGAGCGGTACCGCGCCATCACCTCCGCGTAAGGCCTCTGAGCCGCCATGCTTTTTTTACGAGTGACAGGGCTTGCTTGGCACCAGCTTCTGTTGTCTGTTGGGATTCTTGCAAAGAATGCCAGGCTCTGTAAACCTTGATTGTCTTCAGCTCGAAAGGCACCGCTGAAGCAAAGGCTGGTTAGCCAGGCGTTAGATAATATCCTTTGTGTGCAGTTCTGCTCTGTCAGATATAAAGTGCTTTGGCATCCTAGAGGAATGTGCAGAACAGATCACGCAAACCAGTCCATCTCATGCTTATGTGAATGCTTTGGCATTTATGATTCTGTCCCTCCTTTCCTCCCCAAGAACCCAACATTCAGATACTGGTGGTGAGAGTCTGAAGCTTAAACAGAGTCAGTTCTCAAACTAACTTTTTTTCTAGGTAGGTAGGATGTATAAGAATATCACCCAGGCTTTGCTTTTGGTTGGTTTGTTTCATTTGTTAGACTTTTTTTTTAATATCACTGATCTCCTCAGATACAGAATGGAGAAAGCTTGAACTTGAAAAAAAATTGAACACAGAAGAAAGCAACACTTTGACAGCCATGCCCACCCCCTACTTACCTTTATTCTTTTTCTCAAAGAGCCCCTAAGCAATGTTTGCTTTTTTTCCTGAGTGCAGGATCTTTGTTAATTTGGGTGGGTGGAAATTCTAAGCTGGGGTGGATAAAGTGCATTCACTTAAAAAGGATAAGGGATGAAACCGCTTCCATGCTGTGTAGCATGCTTTGTTTTTGTAGACAGTGAAAGATGTTGTGTAGGTTTTTTTTTCTGCTCACCATGCATGCTTCTTGTATGATTCCTCCAGCTATTACCGTGGGGCCGTTGGGGCACTCCTGGTCTATGACATCGCCAAGCACCTGACCTATGAGAACGTGGAGCGCTGGCTGAAGGAGCTCCGGGACCATGCGGACAACAACATTGTCATCATGCTGGTGGGGAACAAGAGCGACTTGCGTCACCTGAGGGCTGTGCCCACGGACGAGGCCCGGGCTTTTGCAGGTGCAGCTGTTGTTGAATCTCTGGCTCTTGTTTTTTTTTTTTGCAGCTGGTCACAGGCAATTGTGGTGGTTAATCCTCTCTCCAAAATGCCAAGTACTTTGCAAATTAGCCACCGGGTGGAAGGCATACTGTATTAGTCAAGGCAGGCCACAGAAGAAAGTTAGAGCAGTCTGATGATGGCTTGTTACAGTTTTGTTAAGCACCGGAGAGGCATTGGGCAGAAAGTGGGGACTGCCTCAGACTCCCATAGCATGCTGAGCCACAGTTTAATGTTCCACGCAAAGCAGAGCTTCTATTTCTCTCCTCCACAGTCTAACAGCCTCATCTGTTGCTGAGTCCTTAGTGGGACGGGTGGGTGTCTCTTTGGTGTCTTGATTGCTGGGGGATGGGGAAAGAACAGCTGCACATGAAATTACTGCAGTTATCTCTCTCCACTGTCCTGCAGAGAAAAACAACCTGTCATTCATTGAGACTTCCGCACTCGACTCCACAAACGTAGAAGAAGCATTCAAGAACATCCTTACAGGTAAGGACTTGGGTTCTCATGCTTGTCTCAGAAGGAGGAAAGGAAACTCCCGTAGATTTCAGCTGTGGTCTCTGGGGTGTGTGTGTGTGTGTGGGGGGAAATGCATTATGGATTGTCATTTTCAGTGGCTGTTTGCAGCTCCTCCCCTTCACTTTTTTTTGGCAAGAGGTTTATAGGATGCTGTGCCAAGATGCAGATAGGTTGTCCCCAGTTGGCAGACAAATATTGATTGTTCTAGTCTTTTTGCGGTTGCTGCTGGCTACCTTCCCTTGTCTTTCCTTGACAGAGCAGGAGCTATGCGTGTGGGCGGTAGGAAGGCCTTGTCCAGAGCAATTGGGATGACAACCTTAAGGTGCGGTCTGGGCTCAGCAGTGAAGCTGAGAGGGCTTTGCCAGCTCTGTACAGTCAATATAAGAGGGGTTGTTGGGAGGAGATCCTCCCCTGAGTTTAAGTCCCTTAAGCTGAGAAGGATCTAAGAGTCAGGAATGGAATTAGTTGAAAAGTGGAACCCTGTGTGCTGTGCTGTAGGGAGCAGGAAGGCCTTATGGAGGCTCACTTTGGACTGACCATGCGTGTGCTGCTTGCAAACTCTCTCAGCCGGCGTAGCGCCTTTCCCCTCCTCTCAGCTCACTTTGTAAGTAGCATGTGCAAGACAGTGGTCCCAGGTGGGTCTCTGGAGGCAAGAATTGATGCAAGTGTGAAACCCCCATCGAATTAAAGAACTTTTCCTTAATTTGGAAGTGTCAAAAGAGCAAGGCGTCAGATAAGGGGGAGTCAAGGGGGGGGGGGCTTCCTGTGTATGCTTTTAATGGTGCAGGTTTTCTTGGCACATCAGGTTTTTTTTTATGGCCAGGATGTTTTCCCATCTGAGGGAGGTGGGTCCTCTGCTGATGAACTGGCTATAAATGTTCTGTCTCACCCCACTTCTGCTGGCTGGCGTGGGTCGATTCTACTGTCCAAAGGGAGGAATAAAGGTCCTGTAGGCCTGACATCTGTATTTTAGCATGAGCTTTTGGGGACTCTGATCCACTTCTTCAGTAGCTCTGCAGCCACCCACCGTCTCTCCTTCTTTGGATGCTTGCTCGTTTTGGTGAGAATGCAGAATGGGGGGTCCCCCTCTGAGCCCCTTCTGGTCTCCCTCTTGCAGAGATCTACCGCATCGTGTCTCAGAAACAGATCGCGGACCGGTCTGCCCATGACGAGTCTCCTGGCAACAACGTGGTGGACATCAGCGTGCCCCCGACCACCGACGGACAGAAATCCAACAAACTCCAGTGCTGCCAGAACCTGTGACCTCGCCGGGGGCTGCGACCCGCCCTTCCTGCCCCCTTGGCCTGTGCTGCGTCGGTTGGAAACGTGTACGCACTTCTTTCCTGTCCCTCAGTGACTCTCGTTCCCCCTTTCCTGTCCCCCCACCCCTTCTGCCCCATCCCTTCCATCTTAGAGCATTACCTGTAGGGCTAACATTCCCTTCCCTTTTGAATCCGTGTGAAGGCGGTTATTTTGGGGGGTTGACATATAAGCATTGAGCCAGCAGATGTAAACCCTCTTCTTTTTTTTTTTCTTTTTGTTTGCTTTTATTTCTGAGTATGTGGAACATCCAGGGGCATACCGCACACCCTGAGAGACACACCCTAACCTTGGTTTGGCCTTTGTCTTTGTGCGTCTTGTTTGTGGGAGAGAGAGAGAAAAGGATGTGAGTTTTTGTTTGTTATTCTAAACAGAAGAAACTGCTGCACTTGAGAGGGAGGGAGGAGATACTCCTCTCATCTTCAAACAGGCTTCTTTACAGGCACAAGGCAAACTTTTAAAACTGAGAAAGCACCCACTTCCGGCTTATTGGAAACACACTGGTGGTCATCCTAGTTCTTGTTCCTGCACGCATGAAATTTGTGGAGAACTGGGCTTTCCCCCTCCTGTAACTTGTTCTCTGTCCCTCTGCCTTGTCTTCTTTCCTGTCTACAAAGCACCGATGATTTGGCTGTATAGTTTCCACTGCTTTCTCTCCCTGGAGAGCTTCACTCTTATTCCTCCTCTCCTTCGTTTTGGGAACAATGAAGTCTGTCTCTCTATCTGTCTCTCTGTGCCCGTGGCCTTTGCGTGGCCACCCCCTCCTCTGTAATCTGCAAGGGCAGCTGTAGGCAGTCCACGTGAAGTGGCTTTTCGTGGTTTCTTTCTGCCTTTCTGCCAGTCGGTCTAATGAAGTGCCAGCTCAAAAAGCTTTTTGTGATCTGTGCAAATCGCGTTACCTTCACCTTTGCACCGTGAAGTACTTACTTCTCCTTCCTTGAGCATCTCCCAGATTCAGTCTCTGCATGTTGCTTTGTTCTTCCCCCATCTTTCTCTTTTCTCTTTCCTGCCCCCTGTCCCAGCCACAAACAACAATAACAACCCCCCCGACCCCTGGCGTGAGTGCGAAGCAATATTTTTCATGCTATGTACATAACTTGCACAGGTAAGGTTATTTGAATGAATAATTGTAGAAAACCAGATACTTGACGGTGATATAACTCCTTCTTTTTGTAACACTTGAGCATAACCGTAGCTACTTGGATTTTTTTTTTTTTGGTTACCGCCTTGCAAGTTGCTTGCTTTTAATTCTGACTTCTCTGAAATGTAGGCGCCCTTTACTACCCAGCCTTCCCCCCAAGCCTGCCTCCCTGTGGTGTTTCCCTTGTCCTGCTCCCTTAGGTTTGTACATCAGTTGGTTTTTTTTTCAATGATTGTACTCCTTAGTATGATGTACTGGAAATCTGACATCAGCAGGGCTTTAAAACACCACCAAAACTTAAAAGTTGGCTGGAAGATGTTTTTTCGCTCTCCCTGTGTGTGTGTCTGTGTCAGTGCATTCCCTAAAGCCATCCTCTTGCAGGAGAAGGTCTGGGCAATAGTTACCTTCCTCACTTTCTTGTACTCTTGGGTACCTCTTGGAAGCCAAGATGAATGTTGAACTGTGGGACGGAGATGCTCGAGCGGCCATGAGAGCTTGCTGGGAGGGATCCTTCTGTTTCCCAGCGAGCAGCGCTTTGTTTCTTGGAAACTCAGTCTTGCTTTGGTAGAGGTGTGTGTGTTTGTAGCAGCCTCCATGACCACAGTGTTGCAGAGGCTGAGTGCTCCAAAATACCGGCTGTGTTCTTGGTTGCATTAAAATGCTTTAAAAGCTAATCTACCCTGTATTCCTCTGAACTCTTTGTTGAGAGTCTCATATGGGAAAAGGTTTTTCAGCCAGCAGAGGTGCCAGAAATGGCCAGCTCATATCCACCAGGGAGGAGAAGCCTGACTAAGTGCGGTCGGTGGGGGGGTGGGGGGGAGAAGATGGGGTGCCCATTTTCTTTAGAGGGGAGCCCTGGCAAAAGTAGGGACTTCTGAATTTCTCTGACCTTCCTGGTTCTCTCTTGTGGCCAGCCCTGTCTCTTGGGCCAACCCTTCTCTCTTTTCTTCTCCCTTTCTCACTCTGTTCGGCATTTCCAGCTGGAAAAAAGAAAGGCAGCAGTAGGTGCTGTATCCTCATGTTATGGGGTATTTTCCCCCCTCTCCCCAACCTTTCTGGCTTATTCTTGCCCTTAGCACCAACCCAGCCATTCCCACATAACTAGAAAGTTGCAGCATACCTCTGTGGGGGAAACAGACGTTTGTTTTCGATACACTCGTCACTTTAGGTGACTCCAACTCACCTCTTTCTGGGAAGTGGTTTTCCACTTTCTGAGAAGTTCAAGAGTTTGTCAAAGGGAGGGAAGGGATTCTGTGTGGAAGAAAGGTGATTGCATTAACTTGGACATCATGTTCTGCTGAACTCTGGAGAGTCATCCTGACTTCTCTTTGGATCAGTGGCTGTATTGTTTTTCAAGATCACATTTGGCACACCTCAGCCAATCTGTCCATTGTTCTGCCGGCTTGGTTTCGGGGGAGCATTGCGCTGCAGAGGAAGAATTCTGGGGTGACTCCAAAGAAGCCTTGGGTGGCCTCTTCTTTCAAGTGCCCTGGACCTCTCCTGGGTGTTGCAGGGAGGAAAGAGAAGCCGGAGGTGGTTGAAGAAAGGGCTCCTTAACTCCCGAGCATCCGTTGGAAGGCGAGGACAGTTGCTTAATGCACTGCAAGTTCCTTTTTTGAAACAGCGGTTTCACAGCTGTCTTTTTTTTTTTCCCCTGTTGTACCTCATATTGTGAGTCTGGCTTCAACATTGTGTGGAATGGAGCAGAAGGCCCTTCTGTCGCCTGACTCTTCCCATCTCCCCTCGGCCTGGACATGTTTGCTAACAGGCCGCTCGGAGCATTGAGTGGAAAGAGCCTTCAAGCCCAGTGAAGCGAAGGACAAAGTCTCCGTGATCCCACCCACCCATCTACAACAACTGTGATGGGAGAACTCAGGCCTCCTCTCTCTCCCTGTTACATCTTTTCTACTCTTGGTATCTTTGCTTCTCCAGCTACTTTGTGCGTTCACAGGGATGCTAGAACGGTTCTTGGCATTTGGCAACCACAGCCAGGCCCTTGAAGTCTGTTGCTGTCCCCTATCCCACCCCTTGGCCAACATGAGAATAAAAAGGGCTCATAAGTCATTCTGATCGACGCTACAGCCATGGGGAGGCAGTGTGGTGTCTTGCGCTTTCAGAATATACACCCAGTTACCAGTGGCAGGGTGCAGGAAAGGCAGAAGGCTCTTTCCTTGGTGGCTGGCATGGATGCCGGGGGCCAGTAAACCTCCTGCAGGTCACTGGGTGACTTTGGGCTGGACCGTTTGCTTCTTCGGGGAGGAGACGGGGGAAGGTTTCCCTCCCTGCCCCTTATTGCTTCCTGCTGACGCTTCTGTTAAGTGCAATTCCCCTTGTAAATACTCACTTTGATTTTGTGCATGGTTATTATGTATTGTGGATATATAAATATATATATAAAGATTGCCAAACCCAAAGGTGTGTCTCTGTTATATGCAGTGGTGGTTTACTTTGGAAGAACAGAGTGTGCCTCCCCCATTTACACTGAAAAGCAAGTAGCTGAGGGCACAGTTCAAACTGACAAAGAGTCTCCCCGCAAATATTTTGGCAATATGACACTGAAAGTTGTTATTTCTTAAAGAAAGGGTGGTATCTCTTAAGGAAAAAAATCCTCAGTTTTTTTTTTAATCTCAAATGCTTTAGAGCCATAGTCAGCACAGCCCGTGGTCAGGGATGATGGGAGGTGTAATCCAGCAGCATGTGGAAAGCCATGGATTTCCCATCTCGGCTTTATGAAGTGTCGTTGTCAGTGGTCAATGCAAAAAAAGGGGGAGTAATCTAGTGGCACCCTGAAGATTAGCAAATAAATTAGCCACTGGATTCCTCCTGTCCTGTTTATAGCGAAATAGACAAACACGGCTCTTTCTTTGAAAAGGGGTTAAACCAATTTGCCTCAAGATTCTGTGAAATTCTGGCCCACCTTTATAAATACGACCTTCATTCCAGTCCTTCAGACTGGGAAGAAAATGGGCTTAGTATTTGGCCTCTTGCAGCAGAGGAATTGGGTCTACTGGGAATATCTGGAGAACTGTTGGTGGTATATTTGGAAAAAAGGGGGCGGTATTGGTTTGGTGCCTGTGGCCAGCACTTGGCAGAGTGGAATTCACCTGTATCTCCTTCCATTCCTTTTTTTAACAGGCCAGGTCTAAATGCAGACCTGAGAGCTTCCAGGATTCCCTCGCGTTTTCCCTCTCCCTGAGCGCCGCCTTTTGCCATTCACTGCCTAGCTAATGAAGACTTCTGCAGAAGCTGAAAAGATGCCCTGCTTGATTTCTTTATGCTCCTCAGGTTGGCACAATAAAAGTGCCACTGTAATGCCACTGGATTGGGGGCTTTCTTTCCCCCTTCGCTACTGGCTAGTTTGTGGGTTGTTAGCGTGGCTTTTGACACGTTTAAATGAAAGTCAGCCCTACCCAATTCCTTAATCTGACCGAGGTGGGCGAAACACTGCAGTCCTACAGAGAGTTAAAAAGAAGGAAAGGTGCTATTATTTTTTTATAAGTAGAACCAGCATCCTGCATTACTTTAAAGCGGGGATAGGTAATTTTTGGAGGTGGGGAACTGCATTAACCCTCACTCCAAAAACTTGGAGGGCCACAACACCCCAGAAAAAAAAAATAGCTTCCTATTCATCTCTCTCTTTTTTAAAAAGCCTCTCCTGGACCTAAAATGTGGTAGTGAAAATGCCAGCCTCTCTTAGGGGTATTTTGGGGCAAGCTAAAAAAAATAAGCTTTTTGAAAATAATTTTGACCCAAATGTCTACCCTTATTAATAAGATCCATCACAAACTATCCATCGGTCCTTATTTTTCAAAAACTGACTTTCCAGATTGGTTTTAAGATGTGTACATCTGTGTACTTTTTGAATATATATATTTTTAAATGCAGTGCCTTAAATGGGACGGGGTTGGGTTTGATTCTCTTCCCATGTTTTTAATTAATTCCCAACAAGATGCTTAAAAGGGCAAATGAGCAAATGGCTCTTGTGACTGATTGACTGATTTGGCTTTAAACTTCATGGAATTTTATTGAAATGCCACAAAAAAAATAAGAGCCACCTTGTGTCAAAGGGGGAACCGGAAGTCTACCGGAGATTTCTCTGCTGTTGTTGTCGTTCTCCCTAGGGGAGCTCCAGGGGAGGGGGCGTGGTTTCTCACGAAAGGACACGCCCTGTCTACTTCGGGTCGAAGCTCCTGATTGGCCAGCAAACGGCCGCGCTGACCGTTACGGCTAGGGCCGCAGTCGCACCGCCCCCTGCGCATGCGCCAACGCTCTCTTCCCCCTCCACTTCCAGGAAAAAAAGGGGCGGGTGCTTCTTGTCCTTAGAAGCGGCCGATTGGCTACTTCCAGTGTCAGCCACCCTGTTGCAGGCGCTGAGTGGGCGAGGCGGAAAGCGACGGGAGGAGGGAGAGAGGAAAAGTGGGCGGGCCCGACTCCTCCAGTCAGGTGCGCAGCTCCTCCGGCGGACGCTGCTGACAGAGAAGGGGCAGCGGCCGCCGCGGCGGCCTCCTCCTGCGCCGCGCTCCCGCCGCCACCCTGGGGTGGAGAAATGGGGCGGAACGGGGCCCGGCGCTGAGCGGGAGGAGGAGGAAGAAGAGACGGCGACACCGGACGGAAGGAAGGGCGGGGCCGTAGCGGAAGGGGCGGGGCGCAGGTACCGAGGGGCGCCGGGGGGCGGGGCGAGGGGTTTGAGTGACGGCCGCCGCAGGAAGAGAGGAGGGGGTTTTGGAGGAGGAGGAGGGTTCGGGGGCGGCGATGAGGTGGCGGGGAGGGGGGCCGCGTTTGGGGTGGGGGCCTCCCGCCGAGGGAGAGGGGCCGTGTCGGGTCGGCCCTGGCCCTCCCGCCCCCCGAAAGAGGGTGCCCCTCCTGCCCCAGCGGTCCTGTGCCCAACGGGGGGCACCCAGGTGGGACCCCACTCTGGGAAGGGTCGCGGTCGTGCTGCCGAGCGGGGCCTGCGGGCCGCAGCCCCCCCCCGGGCTTCCCAGGAGGAGCCTGGGCGCCGGGCCAGGCTGGGGGCCGCCCCTCGGGCCCCTGCCCGCCGCCTCCTCTTTCCAGACCCCCCCATCCAAGGGGGAGCCCCGGAAGTGAAGCCTGGGAGGAGGGGGGCCCCGGGGGGAGGGGGGAGGTGCCGGGAGGCTGGATCAAAGCAGAGCAGAGCTCCTGCTTCCAGCAGTGGGGGGCTGTCAGGTCAGCTCTTTGCCAGCCTGGGGGGGGACATGCCGGTTGCCCCCAAATCCCGGAGGTTCTCTCCAGGCATCGCTGTTGCTAGGCCTCCTCTGCCGAGCAGCCCCTCGCCCTCTGGTTGACTTGATACGTTTTCGTTGTGCTTTTAACAATAATCCTGAATTTCGTCCTGTGTTACAGGGGTTGGAACGGTCTGACCCTCCGGATCACGATGGACTGCAGCTCCTAGCATGCCTTATCCCGGCTTTGAGGGCTGACGGGACTTGCAGTCCAGTGTGTGCGTGGTATCGCTAGCTGACTTTGGTGTGAGAAGGGGATATGGGGGTTGGGCTAGGCATTTAACGAGTAAATTAATATATCACGAAAGCAAAAAAAAAAAAGTGATTCCTTTCACCCTTTGATCCTCCAGAGTAATTGGACTTCCACTCCCAGCATCCTTGGCCATCATCTACGGTCACTGTTGGAGGTCCAGAACGTCTTAGGAGGAGACGGAAGGGGAAGGGGATGTGGGAGTGGTGGTTGAAAACATTGGGAAGACCGAAAGGTTTGAATGTTGCCCCCCATGCGAAGCCCATGAACCCCCCCTTGCGTCTCTTTCGTGAGACGGGCTGCCCCTGGAAGAAGCAGGTCTCTGTCTGTTGAGCTGAATGGCCCCTGAACAGATTCCCTGCCCGCCCGTAACGAGAGGCCGGCCGGATAAGAGAAGCAGTCTTCTCTTTGCTGACTTGGGCCCGCCTTGGTGTTTCCAGGAAGCCTGCCAGGAAGAGATGAAGTCAGTAACCTTCTCTGATGCTTGCCGTCCTTAGACGACTGCGAGTCTGCGATTCGGAGCTCTTCGGTTTTTAAACCCGTTCCAAGCCGGCACTGGGAAGCTTCCAGCCCAAAAGCTGCTCAGGACAGCGCGGTCTCGCAGCCTTTTGCCGTCAGCTGTGCCAGCTGGGGCGGATGGGAGTTGTTAGCCAAAAGGTTTTTGAGGACCAGATATTTCTGTGGGCTTCACAGTCTCAGTCTCTTAACCATCAATGTCTTGTTTAGTTCTTGAGGTTTCGCAGCCATCTGTGGGCTTCTTCCCCATGATATTTTTTTTTAATAAGTAGAATTTATTTAGAATTAAATAGGACACCAGTGGCCATGGGAAACACCCTGTCTGTTTGGGGAAATTGGTGTACAGAAGTGTGGAAATCGCTTCTTTGACTTATTCCTATGAAGGGCTTAAGGCAGAGCTTTCCAAATTTTTCATGTTGGTGACACACTTTTTAGACATGCATCATTTCGCGACACAATAATTCAGTTTTACTAGCAAACTGGAAGTTAAACTAACCCTATTATGAGAGGTATGGACACATACATAAATTGTAATAATGAAATGTATGGGTACACAACATATCTTGTGAAAATCTTCCATATTTTTAAAAATGTGTGATTTATAAATGATAACAATTTTCCTAGATTGTAGGTGAGACACCTACACGTGTTGCGGCACACCTTTTGGAAAGCTCTGGCTTAAGGGGTTAAGCACGTTTAGCTTAAAGGAGAGAAACTGAGAGTGGAGGAGGAGAGATTACCGTCACCTTTACATAACTGAAGGGATGTTGTGTGGAAGATGGAGGTTTTTTGACTCCTTTTTGACAAGCCTCTCTGCCTCTCTCTTTCCCTTCAGCCCTACGATGGTTCTGCCCTCCGGCCGCTGACGCCAACGTCTCCCTGGTCGCCATGACAACGGGCGACTGCTGCCATCTCCCTGGCTCGCTGTGCGACTGTCCGGGTGGTGCCGCCCTGTCCAAGTCGGTGGACGAGGCCGACCTCGGCCGCCCCCAGTACGTCACCCAAGTGACGGCCAAGGACGGGCGGCTGCTCTCCACAGTCATCAAGGCCTTGGGGACCCAGAGGTGAGGCTGAGGGGCACCCGGGCGGGGCGAGGAAAGTGCAGTCGGAAACAAGGGAGACCCCCCCACGAGGACCCCCCCATCTCAAGTCTGTCCCAGTCCATGTAGCTTCCTCAGTCCTATCGAAGCTAGGGTTGCGGAGTTGCTTTGCCAGACCTTAAACTCTGGCTCTTCTATTTTTCTGCGGTCCAGCTTGGACTCCTTCGTAAACGAAAAGGGCAGATTAAATAGTGGGAGCCAGCATGGCCTAGTGGTTTGAGTGTTGGACCACAACCTTGGAGAGCAGGGTTTGATTCCCCACTCATCCGTGGAAACCCACTAGCATGTCACACGCTCTCAGACCCAGAAAACTCTGTGGTAGGGTTGCCTTAGGGTTGCATGATACTCTTGGGAAGAAGAGACGAGAACAGGAAGTGTTCTTTTTTTGTAGTTGGGGCTGGGGCGTGGGGAGAAGAAGGCTGTGATTTCTTCCCTTGATTATCAAGGCTGCCATAGTTCAAGGATAGGCAGATGGCAGCCTGTGGCCCTCCTTTGCCATTTTTGTGCCCCCTGAGTCATTTTTTCCCCCAGTGCTTTCTAGGGGATATTTTCTCCATGTTTGGGGAAGCCCCGTTTTAGGGGAATTGAAGAATGGAGATGAACAGGAGGTGACTTAACCACAGGAGATGACTTAACATTTCCTGTCGTCCTTTCAGTGGGCCCCAAAATGTGATGAAAATGATCCCCAACACCTAGAGAGCATTTGGGGACTCTTTTTTTTTTGGCTATCAGAGGTCCCTTGTCCATCCCCCCACCTGGCCCCCGCGGCAGTTTCATCCCCATGTGTTTCATGGTTCTCTCCCACCAGTGATGGGCCCATCTGCCGGATCTGCCATGAGGGGGGCAGCGGTGAGGGTCTGCTCTCCCCCTGCGACTGCACAGGCACTTTGGGGGCCGTCCACAAGAGCTGCCTGGAGAAATGGCTGTCTTCCTCCAACACCAGCTACTGCGAGCTCTGCCACACCGAGTTTGTTGTGGAGCGGCGGCCCCGGCCCCTGACGGAGGTAGGCTGGCTTCCCTGGGCATTCTCTTCTTCCAGCCCACCGTCCCTATAATGGAAGTTGGGGAGCATGTATCGAGGAGTGGCGGTGGTCATGATGGGTGTAAGCTGGGCCCCCAGAAAGAACTACTGGAGCATCCCTGAAATGGGCCTCCCATGCATCTTGCAGTGTTTTGTTCCTTCCCTTTTATATTCTCTGTTTCTCTTCCAAAAGAGCTTGGGTTTCCCTCATGAGGTGGGCCGGTAGACGAGGCAGTGCATTGGGCCTCTCCTGCTAGGCAGATGGGTTTTGCAGGGTTTGGCACCAAACAGACTCTTGGGGGTCTTGGCTTCTTAGGAGAGCATGGGCAAGGAGCCAGATGGAGCTGCACGACCCTGCTTGCTGCCCTGCCGACTGGGTTACTTCCCTTTGCTCATTCCCCTCCGCTTCATAATGTCTTCTAACCTTTGCCCACTCCTGCTTCTGCAGTGGCTGAAGGACCCAGGGCCACGTAACGAGAAGCGGACGCTCTTCTGCGACATGGTGTGTTTCTTGTTCATCACCCCGCTGGCTGCCATTTCGGGCTGGCTCTGCCTCCGCGGCGCCCAAGACCACCTGCAGTTCAACAGCCGCCTGGAGGCCATTGGCTTGATCGCCCTGACCATAGCACTTTTCACAATCTATGTCCTCTGGACGCTGGTAAGTCCACTCTCTCACTCTCATGTCTTAACTGGCCTCCACCTAGCCCTTTTCAAGCGTCCTTTTCCACACTCAGCTTCCAATCGCCCATGCTTGGCCTCCCTCCCAAGAGCTGCATACATTTCTGTTGTTGCGTGCTTTCAGGTTGTTCCTGACTTGTAGCAACTCTAAGATGACTCTCAGGGTTTTCTGGGGCTGAGAGTGTGTAACATGCCCAGGGTCACTCAGTGGGTTTCCATGGTTGAGGCAGGACAGTATCGTAGGCCAATGCTCAAATCACTACACCGTGCTGACTCACACGCATTGCCGTACCTTACCTTAATCGATCTAGTAAACACAACCATGTTTTTTACATAAGCCCACAACTTCACAATGTACCCCAACTAACAAGAAAACATTTTTTCATTCCCAGGGGAGGGAAATACATGGCAAGCTGGATGCAGGCAACTTTTACAAAGAGACCAAGAGGCTGACTGTATGCTTTGCAGAGTTTGGAAGTGTTAATTTTTTTTTGGACCACGTCTCTCTTACTCCTGTGGCTTGGAGGATTCTGGGGGTTGTAGCCCATTTTTGTTGTTGTTGTCCCAAGCTCTGATGCCCTTTGCATGCCGAGAGTCCTGAGAGGTGCACCGTGGACGCCTCCCTTCCTCTGTTTATGTCATCTTTCATTGGCTTGCTCTCTTAATTTCACTGTTTTCTCCATATCTCTCCTTCCCTGCCTCCCGTCCTCTGGCCAGGTGTCATTCCGCTACCATTGCCAGCTGTATTCAGAGTGGCGAAGGACCAATCAGAAAGTCCGCCTGATGATCCCGGACTCGAGGCACCCCTCGCATCCTGTCCCGCACTCCCTGCTGTCTGCCAAGCTGCTCAAGAAGAAGGCCGACGAGACGACAGTATGAACCCGGAAGGGGCGGCCTCCTTTCGCATGGTGTGCGTGCGTGCGGCGGGGATGGGAGAGGGGGAGAATAGCACTTTCTTCAGCAGCGGCGGAAGCTGCAAGTGCAGCAACCAAAACTGAACAATCAACTAAGCTGGAGGGGAGACCACCGCCTGCCCCTCCTGCCAGGCGAGACCACAGAAAGACAACCAAGCTCCGGGCGCGTGCAATGAGTGCGGGCGGCGGCGTGCCAGAGAACGTCTGTCGGCCAGGCTCCATCCTCCAGGCAAAATGCGGTGAGGAGAAGAAGGTCCTCCCTCTCTCCCCCTATATCCATATATCTATCTTACATTATCATAATTATTGTTGTAATTATAATTTTATTCCTGTTCTCCATTTTTCACCCCGGCTTGTTTTCCTCCCTTCTTGTGTGGTCCTTCAGTGAGGCAGTACATATCGATGCCGTGGTACCCTTGGCCACTTTCCACTTGGCCACCCACAACTCCACTCTCACGCCACACGTGGCTTCTGGGTTGCTTATGATCTCCCCATCGTCCCAGTGGTTTCACTGTGGGCAGAAGGGAGAGCCGTGGAGCTGCGGTGTGGAGTTGAGGCACCCCTGTTAGAAATACCCTGTAAAACAGGCGAGGCAAGTTTAAAACACACACAAATCACTGTGACCTTGTGACATCCAAAAGGAGTTTGCAGATCTGTATGTTTGTTCTCATTCTGGGAATGAATTGGTGCTTTTGCAAAGAATTGGAGGTGAAAGACTTTGCTCCTCTTTTGCACCCTAGCTGTTCCCTCCCTCCCCTGTGCCCCTCTCCCATTCCTCTCTTTTTGCACTACATACATTTTGGGTATCAGCGGGAGGAGGCTGGAAGGAGTCCAGTTTCCTTCCCCTCCTCTTTTTTCCTCTCTCGTTTTGTCAGTGATGTTGCTTTCCCTGGTGTAAAGGATTCTGTGCGTTTGCGAATGGATTGAAGTATAACGGTCATCCTGGGAGGAGTAAAACGAAACAAAAACAAAGAGACAACAAAGAACCCCCAAATGTTGGACTGGAGGTTTGTTTTCTTAAAAATAAATAAATGCTGTAACCACCTGGTAGTTTCTGAGAGGTCACGGTGCTTGGCTGCGGCTTTTTCCACTTGCTTTGACTTTCCAAAGGCCGAGCCCAGAAATGTGTTTTTGGTAACAGAACTTGGACAGAACCCAGTCTTTCCACACATCCAAATCTGTTCCTGGTTTACTCCCTGTAAGGATTCCAGGGCCTGATCCACTCAGTTTCCAAGCCACCTACAGCATGAGGGTCTGTCCGAATGAAACACTGGTATACCAAAACAAGGATTTCCTGAAAGTGTGTCGTGGGGTTTTCCCAGCAGGATTTGTTCAGAGGGGGGCTTGCTTTTGTCTTTCTCTGAGGGTGAGAGAGTGTGGCTTGGCCAAGGTCACCTGGTGGTTTTTCATGGCCTACTAGGCATTTCTGGTCTCCAAAGTTGTGCTCCAACAAACCACTACTCTGTACTGAGTTATGCATGCCTTAAGCATATAAAATGGGAATAGGGTGAATGTGAGAGCTAATTCTCACTTTTCATCAATTTTTGAGAAAGTCGAGGCCGCTTTGTTCCCCAAACTTTATTCATCTCAAGAAGTCTGATTTAGAGCAGAACAAGGAAATGTTGTTGTGACTATGTTCACATGAGGAGAATCAAGTCTGCCACAAAACCACCAAGAGATAATCAACCAGTGCTGCAAAGCAGATCGTCTGTCATCTGTGTCTCCTTGCTCCAACTATGCCTTCATACTGTACACACAAGCGAGAAGCGTGGTCCTGGTGATAGCACCAGGACTTCCAAGCCTCTTCAGCTAATTCTGTGCCTTTGCCAGCTGGAGGCTCTTCCTGCTCCGGTCGCTGTTTTGTGTTAGAAATTATGGTTTTGATTTTTGCCTTTCTGCCCCTTTTGCCCTTCCTTCTGACAAGAACATATGCTGCGTTTAGGAGTGTGGCTATGGTGGAGGGAGTTTTCCTTTACTCACCCAATTTCTGGCATTGCAGAAGGTGAGACATTGACAATCATTCATGCCTAGAACCCTTTGATTTGCTGTGTTGCGTTTCCTGGGTCGTGCTACCTGCCTCTTTTTTGCTCTTATGGTAGCCCTGCTCTGGTGTAACTGTAGACCGTTAGCATCAGCGCTTGCTGCAGTGATTCATGGTTGTGTAAAACTTCTTTGCAGAGGCTTATCTTTAAGAATTATTGCCACTCATTCATTCATTTATATGGTGCTATCTAGGCACATGGCACTTTACAAGTAAAACAAAACAAAAAATGGGTCTTGTTAAAGGTGTACGATTTAAGGCCATTTCTGCCCCACACTGCTACAGTGCTATTATTCCTCTTTCAATATACTGTGGCATTTGGGATTTGTAGTTTACTGAGGCCAAAGAGCTGTCCAGGAAACTCAAGGGAGGCAAATCCAAGAGTATGGCCATTTCTGTGGTACACTGTTACAGTGCTATTATTCCACTTTCAGCCTCCTATGGAATCCTGGGGTTTGCAGTTGAGGGAGGGGCTTTTAGAGTTCTCAGCCAGAGAGCTCTTTGGCCTGAGCAAACTGCAAGCGCCCGAATTCACAGAAGGTTGGAACTGGAATAAGAGCGCTGTAGCAGCATAGTGCGGAAATGGCCTATGTCTCATGATAGGACTGGAGTATGATAGCCTCAGTTTGGTCATTCTGATTTCTAGGGAGAGTTCAGGCGTTTTATTTATGTATATATTTGGTCAGGGCATGGTATTGGTAGAGCTCTCCTCCAGCACCACATTTCAAATCAGCTGACACTCTTCCAAACCATCTTCTTCACTGCCCAGGTTTCACAGCCTTACATAGAAACTGGAAGGACAATGGCACTGAGACATAATTGTTGTAAAACCATGGTCAGGTCGACTATAGACTTAGGGGAAGCCTGTGCGTGGGAGCTCCGCAAGCCACCCTGTCATCCACAGCCAGGTCTGCATGGGAAGTAAAACACAGCCAGATTTCTTTGGAAGCCAATTTTTCACAGCCCATTTTTTGAAAGTGGGCTTACTGCCAAGATTAAAGACCTCTAATAAAAAATTATTATTATTATTATTATTATTATTATTAAAGGATTGGGGAGTGGGATAGGGACCATTTCCTCAATGACAATAACTTCCTAGTGATGATGATGACGATTTTTACTCTTTTAATGCAAACAACAGGAGAGATTTTAATGAATTGGCCAAAAAAAACCATGAACCAGGGTGTACTTCCGGTTGACCCCGGAAGTATTTGGTCTAGGCTATGTGTCGCTTCACAGAGGAAAAGGGGCGTGGCTCTTTCGTATTTCCTGTGGAGGAGGGAAAAAAGAGCAGCCTCTAGTGCGCATGCGGAGAACGGCGCGTATCATGGCGGAGGAGCGAGAGAAAGAGCGGCTCAGGGGAGGAGTGGGCGTGGCTTATTCATCTCTGTCCTCATTGGCTTGGAGAAGAAAAGCCGCATGCGTAGTCGGCTCGCGCGGCGAAGGTGCGAGAGGGAGAGAAAATGGCGGCGGTTGTGGCGTCGGCGGCCGGCTCGGTCTCCGCGGCGGGGGTTTTGGAGAGCGGGACAAAAATGGCGGAACACGGCGGCGGGATGGCGGCGGCGGCGGCGGCGGCGGGAGTGGCGCCGAATGGGGCTGGCGGCGGCGTTGGGGACGGCGGGCTTCCCAAGGGGTGAGCCGTAAGGGCGGGCGAAACGGTTGCGCTCCCTCGCGTGGGGGGGGGAGGGGGAAGCGCGCGCCCAGGCACGCGCGCGCCCCCCGGGGACTCCTTCCTTCCTTGCTGGTTGTTCCTGATTAAGTAAATAAAAGTAGTAGTTGGTTAGCCCAGTGAACGGCACCTTAGTAAGCTGCTGCTGCTTAAATAAATAAAATTAACATATGTTGCATATTAGTTTTTTAAAGAAAACTTAGTTGCATATGGGTCTGTTTATGTGCAAACCCCTACGTTCTCCTTTAAGAAGGCTTTTAACATGTCAGCATGTGGGCACTTAATTTGTAAAGATGTGTAGGTTTAAAAAGGTAATTTTATATTTTTTAAAATGTTTTCCATTGTTTTAAATGTGTTTTGTTTCAGCTTTTTTGGAAGCTGCCTTGGGCTCCATTCTGGAAGAAAGATGACATGTATATATAATAAGCAGCTAGATGATACTGAGGTCGCCAAATAGGTTTTTTTTTTAAAGATTAAAGGGATCGTATTGGCTATTTCTAAAAAGCAGCGATAGTGGATAACAGTTCATCAGGATGTGGGCTGATCTCCTGCTAGTTGTTTGTCCCCCTAAGGCTTTTCTGGGCTTTTCAAAAATTAATTCTAATTCCAGGTTTGTTTTTGTTAATAACGACATTCTGGATTTTTAAAAAAATGGTCACTGATGGCTTATTTGAGAGCCTCTTGTTTGCAGTGTTGTTCTTAATTGTTAATGGGATTCTGGGTGTTTTCTTTGTAATTTGTTGTTTGCAGAACTGTTTGTATTAATAAAGGAGTTCTGGATTTTTTAAAAAAACCTGTTTAACAACTGGATTAGTGGCACTTTGTTTCTATAGGTACATTGACAGTTTGCTATTTGTTAATTGTTTTTTATTTTTGTACGGCTTCATAGCAGAAAAAGGCTACTAGAGCTAGCCAAATGAGATCCAAAAACAAGGAGCTCAGTTCTTTATTTTGTAACAGAAAGAAAACATGTGGCTCTCTAAGAAACCGTGTGGCCCTACGGTTCTGTGACTCTAGCCCTCTCTTTTTATGTGCGTGCAGTGAGATGGACCGTTCAAACCCGATCGAGAAGAGGAAAGAGAAGAATGCCAAGCGGGGAGGAGGGAGCCGCTTTGAGCCCTATGCCAGCCCTTCCAGAAGGTACCGCGCCTTCATTACTAACATCCCTTTCGACGTGAAGTGGCAGTACCTCAAAGATCTGGTCAAAGAGAAAGGTAAATGGCTGTGCAGGCGCCTGAGTTGGGCGCCTGCGCTCTTTCCCTGTCATCGATTTCCGTGCCCAGGAGGCAGGCAGGTGTCTGAGGTGATTTTGGGTAGCTGTATTAAGAAGTGGAGCAGCCAAGGGTTTTTGAGGGCAGGCCCCTCTGGCATTGCATGTTAGCTCAGGATACATCCTTTGTGTGCAGGTGTTTGAGGCTTCAGAGCAAAACAGCTTTTTTAGTCTCTTGAGGAGACAAGTCTTTTGTCATCAGGGGCGTGGTGTGAGTTGCATTTTTCTTTTTTTAAAATTGGAAACTCTTTTGAAGCCTTTCTGGACAAGTTGCCCCGCGACTGCTGGGGAGGAGAGCAGCCGTCTCCTTTGTGGTTGATGCCATCTTGTTTTTGTTGTGGAATACTCCAGAGCCATTTCAAGAGTTGAATTCAACAGGGAGATGGATGGATGGACTCTTTTTGCTTTTCCCCTTTCGATTTTGCAACGGGGATGTTCCCAGTTGGCTTACACATTTCCCCACACTGTGCCGTTCCTTGTTTCAAAACATTCCGAAACCTTTGGGGAAAATTGGCCAAGGATCCAATAACACCCACACTCTCCAATTAATTTATTGTTTTCCCAACTCCTTCTTTCCAGTCAAAGCAGGCAACACAGAACTGGAGTTCACCTATAACTATTCGTACATTCCAGAAATTCTTTGACAGATATTTTGGCGGGAAATGAGTAAAAATCTCCATCCTCCTGGAGGGTGTCTCTTGAAATGTATAAATTGGGGAAGGTATTTTGGATCACTCACTTTGAAGCTTAGGTTCCAGTGTGTACCTGTAGCTTAAAGTGCAGAACCATGGCTAATGGGTTTATGAGTCCAAGGAAAGCAATTGGAACACACAGCCCCATGAGATGGGGGGTGTGGGCCATTCCTCATGACAGCACCAGGAAAATCTAGCAGAGCTCAGCAGTTGCTGGATGGTGAGATAGAACTCTCCTTTCCTCCTCCCAGCAATGGTTTTGTTGCATTGAATTATGAATGGAACGTTGCTTGGGGGAACTGGGACAGTTCTTTATCTTACGCTGTGCGTGAAACATTGGTGAATAGGAGTGTTTTGTGTGTCTAGACGTGTGCTCACTGCCAGCGGCATGTTGAACTTGTGCCAGCCATTTCCTGGCCTTTTTCTTCAGTTCACGTGGACATAGACATCTGTTTCTTCTGCTCAACTGAGTGTCCCTGCAGGCTCTCCTCTCTGAAGAGAGCTGAGTGTTTCAGTGCAGGAGGAAGCGTGATTGGGCTTTGTGACTGCGGCTCAGTTTCTGTGTAAGTGGCATTCCTTAAAGCTGCTTCTTCCGCCCCCCTGCCAGATTGCTTAGGCGATCTGAAACAAATCTGTCTTGAGGCAAATCACCATAGTGCCAGCCAGTGGACAGATGGCTCTTAAAAATGGTTAGAATTGGTAGGTAAGAAACACAGGGCCCTGGATTCAGGTTTGGGAGGAGTTATTCCATCACTCAGCAGTTGTGGGATTCTCTAAAGCCTTTAATTGTGGGGAACTTCCAAGATGTGTCTTGGTGCCAGTAAGTATGGTTTAGGAGACCTTTTAAGTGTTGTGGTCTGTTCAGAATGTTCACCTGGTGTGTTTGGATGCCTCCCTCTGCAATGTCCAAGAGTTGCCCCCCGTGGCGAAGTCATTTCAGTGTATCATTGGTTGGTGAAACTTCACAGTTACAGGTGTGCAGTATGTTCTCACTGTGACTCGCACTTTCAGACCAATGTTCTTGATATTCTTCCAGCTGATGTTGTCCATACAAATAGTGTCACTTGGGCACACCATATTCTCTTTCTCCCTCTCTCTTTAAATTTCAGTTTAGTCCGAACTTAGCTGAGAGTTAGAGCAAACGGCAGGAACCAAGATTTCAGGTTGGTCAGTTCTCAGAATGAGACAGGGACGTGTTTCTGTGTTGCAGCCTTCATGCCTGCGTGCATCTTCTTAGAAGTTTTGACTTCTCAGTGACTTTGTATCTTCAGTTCATTCTGTGGGTTTTGGGCTATGGATATTTTCTGCAGAGGTGGAAATGGGATGTAGGAAGACCTAGGTGTTGTTGCATTGGCTAGAACACTGAAACTGGGTGAGAGGAAGGGAAGTTCAGGTCCCTTTTTCTGTTCCCCATAGGCTTGTGGGGATGGAAATGAACAGCTCTGCGTGTCATCTGTATTTCTTTGGAAGGAAGAAAGTAGGAAAAACTCTTAACTTTTGTGATAGAAGGACCTATGATATACACACAAATTTTTAAAGTACAGGTTGAGTATCCCTTATCTGAAATGCTTGGGAGTAGAGGTGTTTTGGGTTTAGTTTTGTTTTGTTTGGATTTTGGAATATTGGCATATGCATCATGCAATTGCCTACCATTCGTCCATTGCAGGGTCTACTGTTCTGTAAGTTCTTCTCCTCTTGCCTTCCTTCTGTAGGGAACCCGAGGAAATTGCGGAGGCTTACTTTGGACCCCGTGGGTGCTCTGCTTGTAAAGCCTCAGTCGGCTGAGTGCCTTTTTTCCCCCTCTCTGCTTGCTTTGGACCCTGTGTGCTCGTGCTGCTTGCAAAATTTGCTGAGAGAGGGAATAAAGGTGCCAAGCCAGTTGAGAGACTTTGCAAGCAGAGAGTACGCCCCAGAGTCCCAGGTGAGCCTTCTCCATAATATCCTCGTGTTCCCAACGGGAAAAACACTGGGTTCAGCTTTTCAAAAGTTTCAGATTTTGCAGCATTTTGGACTTTGGGTTTTTGAGTAAAGGATGCTCGACCTGAAAATTAATAGAGGGTGTGTTATATGCAGGGGATCCAGAAAGCTTCATGGTTGCTTAGGGGGGAGGAAGAAGCCAAATCTATTAGCTCTCAACCCGAGTGTGTTGGTTCCTATTCTGCGTACAGGATTCTTCACCTTTGCAGAGTGGAGACAGGAGGCACACACACATGCAGTTGGGGTGGAATCTACCCATGCCAGCTATTGAAACACTGGATTTCAGAGATGTTGCTAAAGAATGCTAGTGAGCTATTTATCCATGTAGGCTTTTTTCCCCCCTCTATTCCTCGGTGTTCTGACAGCGAGCAGACATCGAAGAGCTGGAGGAGACAAGAGAAGTACGGATGGAATCTGTGTCAGCGAAGGTGGAGAAAATCAAGGATGTATGTTATCTTTGGTTCACTGGACATATTGCACACCTGTAATGCCAGGTTGTGGTGGATTGGCAAACGTGGAGTGTTCCTGGGCTTTCTAATAAGGCAGAGGCTCCATATAAGGTTGTTGACGACTGTTCTAAATCCCCCTTGTTTTCTTGGCTTTCTCCCTTGGTCTATGTACCGTCTGGAATCTCATTTGTAGTTGGTGAGGTAACATACGTGGAGCTCTTAATGGACGCTGAAGGAAAGTCAAGGGTAAGTCTTTTGAGAGCCTTTCTTCTGTGGATTTTTACTACATGACAAATGTAACTGTTATGGTGATGTGGAATCCAATGAATTTGGGTAACGTAGTGTGTATGTAGTACACTGGTTCTATCGTCGGTGCTGCCCCAGAGCTGCGGTGTGGTAGTGGTGGTGGGGGGGGAGGAGGAGGAGGAAGAGGAAAGGGGGCTTGGTAGGCCAGCAGCACCCCTCCGCTGCGCTCCTTTGGTGTTTGGCTGTACGACTTAAGCATGGGTCCGTGTGCATTCTCACTGGTACCTGAATGTCAAAAACCCTAGCTTAAATGTCTTCTTGTGGTTCTTGTTGCTGACCTTTGTAAACTTGGTGTGGAAGAGAGGTTGCATAAATGTCAGAACTCCATGGCAGTCTTGTGTCTTAAATGTAAGCACAGAAAAAAAAAGTAGCTGTTGTAGGCGCCAGTGCTTGTCAGCTCAGTGGGAGGATGGTCTCCCGAATCTTCCCTGAGGGCTGAATTCTGGACTGGAGTGGCAGCTAGGGCTTGGTTTCAAGTAGGAGCTTAGAAGAAGAGTGATGTCTTTTGAGTGGAGCTGGCGTCTCTACTACTGCCCAGTGCCGCTTCCGGATCCGCTCCCTGGCCATGTAAGGGTAGCTGCTGGAATTCAGGTAACATGGCAGTTCTGCTGTTTTTTCAGCAGCAAAGTTTTGACCAAACGATCCTAAAACTCCCCGCCCCAAACAACCGTTGTTTTTAAATGCCTCTTTTTTTTTAAAGATTGTACTGTGTTTTAGCTCTTTACTGACTTGTCTTTTCCCCTTCCCTTCCCCCACCTCCTTACTCTCTGCTCTTCTTTGCCTGACACGGACTCTCCACGCCAACAGGGATGCGCGTAAGTAGCCTCCCCTGCCCGCCCCACCGGTCACCGGGGGAAGGTGGTTCTCTTTCGAGCATCCCTGGTGACTGGCTGACTTGGCCTTCTGTGTGTTGCCTGCAGCGTTGTTGAATTCAAGATGGAAGAGAGCATGAAGAAGGCTGTGGAGGTCCTCAACAAGCACAGCCTCAGTGGGAGGCCCCTGAAAGTGAAGGAGGTGAATCTTTGTGGGGGGAGGGGCAGCCGTGGCCCTCGCGCTGCTCTTGGCGTGTCCCCTTTCACCCAGTCCCGCCCCTCGTAGCCCACTTCCAGCGTGCAGTGTGGCAGAAGCCATCTTAGGGCTGCGCCGGTCCTCCTGGAGACGATTGGCTCGCGGCCGCTTCGTCCCGCTTCATCCCGCGGTATAACCGTGAACCGCGAACGTAGGTTCGCCGGCGGCGGCTGATCCTCCATCCTCGTGACTCCGAGCGTCTCCTCCCCCCGTTGGTGTGCCTTGCTGTTCTGTAGGCGGGCCCTTCACTGTTCCAGTCTTTCTTTTGTAGGATCCCGACGGGGAACACGTCAGGAGAGCTGTCCAGAAGGCCATGGCTGTGTCCGGCGGCGGGATGGGGATTGGGCCTGGCCCCGGGGGCCCCGGGATGGTCAATATCCCTCCCAGCATCCTCAACAACCCCAACATTCCCAACGAGATCATCCACGCCCTGCAGGCTGGCCGGCTGGGAAGCACCGTCTTTGTGGCCAACGTAAGTGGTCTCTGGTCCTTCGCTCATGTCTTTCGCACTCGCTTCCCCACCGGGAATGGCGGCGTGCTCAGCTGCAATCTTTTGTCACAGTTCCTGCTTCTCGTGACAGTTGGCTAGGAGGGAGACGGTTTGGGGACGAACCAAATGACTTTTAAAAAAAACTCACGCTGAAACATTTTAAAACTACCCTGTTAGAACTGCCTTGGGAGCTTTTGGATTTTCATCTTAAAACGTCACAGCTTGGTGCTTTTCCACTCTCAAACAGTGTATTCTTTCCCTTCAGCTGGATTACAAAGTTGGCTGGAAGAAGCTGAAGGAGGTGTTCAGCATGGCCGGGGTGGTAGTCCGCGCAGACATCCTGGAAGACAAAGATGGCAAAAGCCGGGGGATTGGCACTGTGACCTTTGAGCAGGCCATTGAAGCTGTCCAGGCCATCTGTATCCTTTCTCATGGGTGTGTTTGTGAAACAGAATTGGTGGGATACCATTGTGTGAACACCAGTCTTTGACCTGAAGGATTCTTCTCAGTTTTCTCTGAGTTTTGAACTTGTTTTTGCATCCTCAGAATAAAGTAGCGGGCTCCGTCCTTTCACATAGAGCTGCCAACAAAGCATTGTGATAATTCAGATGCAGGAGAGTGCAGAAAAATGTCTGGAGTTGAGAAATAAATGTGTGCTTTGGTGATTATGTTTTGTTTTAAGCCAATAAAGTAAGGATGAAAAACGGCAGCAGGTATGGAGCTCACTTTTATGCCTCGGGACCCTCTGGGAGTTGCATGGATTACCAAAATATAAAACAAAATCCAATTTTCCAATTCTCAGGGAAAAAATGAGTACTTTTTGATGTTAGTGCAGGCAGAGTTTGCTGCCTCTTAAAGGTAAATTGTGGCTCCTGAAGGTTTCTCAGGGGAGCAATTAACCTCTTTTTTTTTTTGCCCTGGGCATTCTGGGAGTGTTGGGGGCTGCCAGAACATGGTTTGAAGGAGGTGCAACAATAAGAACATAGTGTAGAAATCCCTGTGGATGCAGGGCTGGGGCAGCAGGTAGATCAGAACAGAGGAAATGGTGCTCCCTGGATGCCTGGAGAGCTTCCTCTCTCTGGGTTTCTGTTGGTCTGACTTCTGCTTGGTTCCCCTTGACCCAGAAGCCAGCTATGTTCAATGGGCAGCTCCTGTTTGACAGGCCAATGCATGTGAAGATGGTAAGCAAACTTTTTTTTATAAAGCTCATTTCTTAATCTCTTGAAAAGCTTGTTCTCCCTACAGGGGACTGTACTCTGTTCTCTCTCCCCTCCTTTTCTTCTGTCCCTGGGTTGAAGTCCCTTATTTTGTCCCTTCTTTCAGGATGAGCGAGCCTTGCCCAAAGGGGACTTCTTCCCTCCGGAGCGGCCACAGCAGCTTCCTCGTGAGTAGTCCCCTAGAGCAAAAGGTGTGGCTGAGACAACCAGGGGGTGTTGCTCTTGGGGTAGCCATCCCAAAATCAGCACCCTCTCATGATCCCCTGCTCTTGGCCCTGCCAACCAGGGGGGATGGAAATTGCTGTCCAAAAGATAGAGGTCAGGGACGGCTGGCCTAGGAGGAGGTCACTAATGGACTCTTTTGGGCTACTGTGTTGCTCCATTCATTGGTGATGGGAGAGGGGAAGGATCTGCGTTTCTCACCAGTGGCTGCACTGCCTTGGGCTAATTGGACTTCCAGCTACCTCTGCAGGGCCACAAGTTGTCCTTGCTGTAAAGCAAGGGAGGGCAAAGGGCAACCTATGAGGTCCCAGTGCCTTTTTGGCTGTTTTCCCCAAATGCCCATTGCTCCACACTTTTGCCCTGCGTGCCATTTTAGGCCCAGCAGAGGCCTTTCAAAACAAAACAACGAGTGAGTTCTGGTCACTTCCAGTGCCTTTCCTGGGCTTAAAAATGGCCTGTGAAAGATGAAGGAAATGCCATCTACATCCCCTAGAGGGGTTTTAGGGGCAAAAACATTATTTGTCGTAGGGGGTCCAGCCTTCCATGGGCTTAGAGGGGGAAAAATACGCTTCCCTCTCTAGCCTCCCAGAGTTGCCCACCCCTGCCGTAAAGAAGCCATGAAAGTGGTTGTTTTTCTGTAAGCAAATCCTGGAAGCGGTACACGGGTGGCGAGGCAAACTTTGCCTTAATGTTGGGCAAACTTTTCCGAGTTCTTAACAATCCCTGCACCCTCCCTGTCTCAAACTTGTGCTTTGCCACTGCGGGTTTGAGTAGATGTTGGCTGACAGTTTTTGACCTTCTGTTTCCAGATGGACTTGGGGGGATCGGCATGGGCTTGGGGCCAGGAGGGATACCGATCGACGCCAACCATTTGAACAAAGGGCTGGGAATGGGCAACCTGGGCCCAGGAGGTGAGCAAGGGGTTGGGGTTGGCCTCCTTTTTCAAGCTCTTCTCCCTCCCCTCCAATACGGCCTCCCCGTGTTCCCTCCTGCCTCCCCTTCAGTGATGTTGTAATTCACAGTCTCACAACTTCTGTGCCCACCTCTGCTTTAAGAGGCTCGTCCTCATGGTTTCGAATGCTCCCGAGAGCTTGAAAGCATGGTGCTTTTCCCATCTGAAGATGCTTGGCAGATTTGGCTAGTATTTAGCCTGGAGAGAGGGAGTCTCAGAGGTGACATTACAGCTGTCTTTAAATATCTGGAGGGATGTCACGTGGAAGATGGAGCCAGCTTGTTTTCTGCTACTCCAGGGCCATAGTTCTGACCCAGTTTTTGAACCGTGATAGCTCAGTGGAGCCTCCAGAGTGCAGGGCAACGTACCTCTAAATGCTCGGCAGAGTAAGGAAACTTGTGGGCTTGCTAATCTAGCAGCTGTTGCCAGGGAGGGAGGAGGTTGGATTGGGCTCTTTGAGTCAGATCCAGGCCACCAACTCTTGGCTTCTAACTTCCATTCCGTTGTTTTCCGCTTTCCTTTCTAGGCATGGGGATAGAAGGCTTGGGCTTCGGAATGAATAAAATGGGAGGTAAGTGGAGGGACCTTGGTGTAAAATAATAAAAAAGAGAACCATAGTAATTGATGTCAGAATGATTGCACAAACAAGTGCTAAAAGTGTTTTTTAAGTGCGTACATTCTTAGCATCTTTAATGCATTTGCCTCTTCTCTTTCTTGCACAACCCCAACCCTGTCACCTATTTCTTGTCTATTTGTGTCATTTTTGTTTTGCTTCTTGCTTGTATTACATGGGCAAAAGTATGAAATGTGACAGTTTTCCCTCCTCTGCCAGGGATGGAAGGCCCTTTCGGTGGCATGGAAGGCTTGGGCCGTTTTCCTTCTGGAATGAACCTCGGCAGGATGAGTGGTGAGAACCTGGTGCTCAAGCTTTAAAAAAATTAATTTAAAGGGAAAAAAGCCTGTAAATGGTTCAAGACTACTTAAGCTTTGCTTAGGGTAGTGAGCAGTGTTGGCCTCTTGAGTAAAGAGAGCATGGCAGGTTTCACAGATGGAAACTTGCAGACCACATTCTTTCTGCTGCTTTTTTGAACATCAGATGCCACAGATGTGAACAATCTACCAGAGCTCTCGAAAGCCCAAGCAGAGTTTATAGTGAGTTGGGTTATTGGCATCTGCTAGTCAGGATTCTTCTGAGAGTGGAACTAAGGAATGGCAGCCTAAATCCTGTGGCGCATGCTGGGGCTGTGAAATGGAGGAAGCTAGGCCCAATTGCCTGTGCGCTTCCCAAGAGCCGCTGGCCAGCCGCTGTTGGACACAGAATCCACTGTGTGGCTTTGGCACCTGATTTGGCTGGCTGCTGCTTCTGGGGAAATTGAGTTGGAGAAAATGCTAAGTTCACTTCCAGGCCAGTGATATTGTTGCTGTGTGCCTTCAGGTTGGTTCTGAGATAGGGTGACCCCACAATAGGGTCCTCTTGGCCAGTTTTTTCAGAGGTTTGCCGGTGCCTTAATCGCAGGCTGAAAGAGCGTGATTTGCCCAAGGTCACCCATTGGACTTCTGTGACGGAGCAGTGGGTTTGAACCCCGGTTTCCTGAAGTCCTAGTCTAAATACTCAAATCACAGTGCTACGCTGTCAGCCTTTTTATTCTTGTGTGACTTCCAAAATCATCTCCAACTTGGGGTCCAACGCATCCCAGGGTTTTCTTTGGAGTAGGTTTGCCATGGCTTTCTGCTGAGGGTGAGAGAGTGGGACACGCAGGGTGGTCTGAGTGGACCCAGTTTGGCCTGTTCTGCTTCCCCAGGGCTCTTAAATTACCTGCACAGAAGGTGCCTTGCCTTGGTGTTTTATGTGTCATACATGTGTCTGTTCTGGCAGAAGAGTAAGACATCTCTTGTTCTTCCTTTCAGAAATGGACCGTGCAATTGGGGGCGGCTTTGAGAGAGACTTCCCAAGAAACGAAATGGGGATGCCCCGTAGTTTTGGAGACACGCTGGACAGGGGAATAGGTAAGGTAGCCTTCTTGCTCTGTTGTTTGCTCAGTGTTAAACTTGCTGCAACGCTAGGGCATGCCCAAGACCCTCCCTCCACTTCTTCCAACTGCACATTAATACCACTGTGACAACACAGGGTCTAGGGGGAAGCGTGTGCAGGAATGCTTTTAATCACCATGGAATAGGGACTGGGTGGGAGTCTTCTGAGATGCACACTGGCGCCACATCATCTTCTTTTCTGATTCTTAGGAGGGCCTGTTAAGAGTAAAAACCAGTCTTGTTGAAACATGGCTGTGAGTTGAGAGCAGATGTAGCTATTTAGGGTTTGAGTTTGAGATCCTGGCTTGTTTTAATTGTTCTTTTAAATATCTTTTTTAATTGCATTTTTATTCTTTCACTGTTGTTACTTTGGTACTTTTAGTTCTGTTTTAATATTCACTTTTTTGTGATTTTAGTGGTACTGTTCTTTTTTTAAATTATGAGCCACTTTGAGTCCCTATTTTGGGAAAGAAACAAGATATAATGTTGGGACGTGAAGAGGTAGGAGGAAATGAGGACCGCTGGTGCTAAATTGTGCGTTTTCTCTTTGTCTGTTCCTTCTGTCTTTTTCCAGGTGGGGGCGGTGGAGCCAGCCTCCCTGCCATTGACCGCATGGCCCCCGGCCTCGACCGCATGGCCCCTGGGCTGGAGAGGCTCCCCTCCGGCATGGGACACGGGATAGAAAGGGTGGGCTCTGAGATGGACCGGATGGGGCTGGTGCTGGACCGCATGGGCTCCGGCGTGGATAGGATGGGGTCAGGCATCGACCGCATGGCCCCCCTGGGGATAGACCACCTGGCCTCCGGCATCGACCGCATGGGCTCCGGCATCGACCGCATGGGGGCTGCCGCTGCCGGGATGGGCTTTGGCATGGAGCGCATGGGCTCGGCCATCGACCACGTGGGCACCGCCATGGACCGGATGGGGGCCGCCGCTGCCGGCGTAGAGCGCATGGGGGCTGCCGCCGGCATGGAGCGGATGGGCCTGGGCATGGAGCGGATGGTCCCGGGTGGGATGGGCCCCGTCATGGATCGGATGCCGGCGGGGCTGGAGCGCATCGGGGCCGCTCCCCTTGACCGGATGGGCCTGGACCGCTTGGCGGCCACCAACATGGACAGGATGGGGTTAGAGCGCATGGGGGCTGCTGCGGCCGCGGCGGCCGCGGCCGCCGCCACTGGCATGGAGAGGATGGGACCGGCCATGGGGCAGGGCCTGGGTGGGGCGGGGCTAGACAGGATGGGCCTGGCCATGGGGAACACCTTCGAAAGGACGATGGAGATGGACAGGGGGAACTTTGCCGCTGCCGCCGCCGCCACTGGGAACTTCGCCGGGGCCCTGGGGTCTGGAGCGCCCATTCCTGCCCCTCCTGCTGCCGCCACCGCCGGAGTTGCCAGGAAGGCGTGCCAGATCTTCGTGAGAAACGTAAGTCTGGGCACCACAGTGCTTTGCACGAGTGCAGAGGGGGTGGTCTTTCCTCTAAAAAACCCTTTCTGTTTCCTCCCCTCGGCCTGTGAATTTGCAGCGTATTGAAAAGGGAGCGGGTGGGCTGGGAATTGGGGGCTTTTCCCTATGCCTGAGCCCAGATAGGACACTTTAGCAATCCCCCATCTGGTGCCCCCTCCTCTGGGCTGATGCTTTGTCGTGTTATGGGAGTAGTTTTCAAGGTGGGGAAGGTTGGAGCCATGCCGTCAAGGCTTGCTGGCCCTGCCTGGAACACTGGAGCAGAACCTTTGGAAAGGGGAAATGAAGCAGCAAGGTATCCCTCTGCTGGTTGGCGATAATCTTGGTGGTGCCTTTTTGTCTTCCCCAGCTTCCCTTTGACTTCACGTGGAAAATGCTGAAGGACAAGTTCAACGAGTGTGGTGAGTAACTGGGCCCCAGGTGAACCTCCTACTCTTGGAAGAACAAGGGGAATTGTTATCTCCGGAGTGGGGAAGAGCGAGGCATTTCATAAAAGCTTTTGCTTAGTTCTGTCTGTTGGAACACCTTTTCTGTTTGCATGCCAATGTAGCAGGCGGGGAGATGGGTTGGTCCCTCCCTTGCGGTCAAATGGCAGGGCCCAGTCGCCTCTCAGCATCCCACAAGCATTTCCCACATCCTTGCTTACTCTGCCTGTGGGGGGAAACCATATTGCTTCCTCAGCAGCTGCTTCCCGATGCTTTCCTTTCTTTAAACATTACTTCCACTTCACTTTGTAATTTCCGAAGTTATTTCATTCAAAGTAAGGCAAAAAATCTGCTTCTTTATTTGCTTTGCTGTTAATCTCCTCCTCCTCCTCAACTTCAGATATACCCAGACTCAAGAAAGCATACAAATTGTAGCTAAATACTTACAAAATATTAATATTAAAATAGAATTGAACAGTAGAAAACATGCAGTTAAAAATAATTTCAAAAGCAGTTAAAAACAGTACATTTAAAACAGTGCAGCAGCCTTTTCAAAGTCCCAGCCTTAAAAACCAGCTACAACCATTTTATTTCCCTTCTTCTTGCACTGGGACAGCCATTTCATTTCCTCTAGAAGAAACTGGTTTCTCTGAGTGATACAGACTCTTCTAAATGCCTGTCATTCAGAAATTGTTGCCACCTGCGAATGAAAGCAGTTAAAACAGCAAATGTTGAAAAATTAATCTTAATCAAACCGTTAAAATGTTTTAATTGATTGACAAATAATCCCCAGCACAGCACTCCGAGAATCAACAGGATGGGTTGTGCATTGACAGCAAGCGCTGAAAAGTTCAGGCAGAGGGGGTTAAGTATGGATTCTCTGGCAGGTCACGTCCTGTATGCAGACATCAAGATGGAGAACGGGAAGTCCAAAGGGTGCGGCGTGGTCCGCTTCGAGTCCCCCGAAGTTGCCGAGCGAGCCTGCCGCATGATGAATGGCATCCAGCTCCGCGGCAGGGAGATCGACGTGCGGATTGATCGCAACGCTTAAGCCTGGAAACTTTTTAAAAATACGCGGGAGGGGGGATCGAGAGAGAGAGAGAGAGGGAGCTCGGTTTGTACTTCTTGAGATTTTTTTTAAGAACAGTTTGCCTGGATGTAAAGATAGTGAAAATACTCAAGTTACTTTCTGGGGTAATTTTAATTCCTTTTTAAAAAACAGTAAGGGTCCCCCCCCCCCTTCCATTTTACTGTCTTGGGGTTTCTTTTCTTGTTTTCGCATCGAAACTGTTTAAACGCGTACAATCCCGGTTCTTCGTAGCGGTCGCCTCGTTGGATACGACGACGTATCCCTGTCTGTCTTTGAGTAATAAAACTTGGCCGGCAAGCCGTAGCTTTTCCGTCTTCCGCTCACCCCGGCTGACTGACGGGAGAACCTCTGCGGGGCGAAGGGGGTCCCTCCCAGAGAACGAGTGGCGCGGACGACCCGCGTATCCCGCCCGCCCTGGAAAGGAGGCGGTCGGGAAAGGTCCGTGCGCCGTGGGCTGTTGCGGGGGAGGAGCCGTGCGGGTGGAACGCCGGTCGGACCGAAGCCGCATCTGTCGATATTGAAGAGAGTTGCGTGCGACCTGGCTGCGCTGTCCTGACTCGGGCGCGCTGGTGGGCGGCGGGCTCTGGAGCGGGGTCCGCGAGGGTCGCGAGGAGCCCCGGGGGCGGGCTTGCGCGGCCGCTGCCGCGAGGGCGGCCACGGGCACAGCGCGCCCGGCCTCTGCGAGAAAGCCCCCGGCGAGGCGCCGCCCCCGCCCCGCAGCTCTTCCGGCCGGCCGGCCGGTCCCCCCTAAATTTTGGGCAGAGCCTTTTTTCTTGCCGCGACCCGGGTCCCGGTGTCTGGAGGGGCGCGGACCGGGCAGCGGCTGCGCGGAAACAGCGCCGCGAGCTGCGCGAAGAGGCCGCGGGAGGGGCTCGGGCGCCGCTCGGACCCCGCCCTCCGTTTGAGCGCTCCGCCGGGAGAAAGGCCCCGGATGAGGGGACGGCCCCTCATAGGCTGAGGATTTCTTTCCTCGCAATGGCCTTCGTGGACAAAGCCCCGGATGAAGAGCCTTCTCCTCATTGGCGGAGGATTTCTTTCCCTCGGAGACTCTACGGGCAAGGCCCCGGATGCGGAAGTAGCTTCTCATTGGCGGAGGATTTTCTGACGCTCTCCTGCAGAATCTGAGTTGTCAAACTGCGGTCTCGAACTCGGGACCAACGCCGTTAACCAACGGCTTCTTACCCGCTACGCCATTCCAGTCAATGGGCGCTCGCCGTTGCGATTGTATTTGAAGCGCCGATTCAGAGTTCGCGTTAAACAAAAATGCTCTCCGGACCACGAATTCCTTACCGAAAGGGGTCACAAAATCACCGGCTGGGGATTGGGACCGTTTTAAAAATTAAATAAAGCTCCTCCGTTAATTTGCCACCAGAGGGCGCTGTACATCGGCTGGCGGATCCGGACGAAATGGCGGATCGGGGCCTTTAAAAAAAATAAGCTTCCTCCAGTGGCGGATCGGGGCCAAATGGCGGATCGGGGCCTTTGTCAAATTCAATAAAAAAAACCTTCCTTGTCCTGCAGCGCCCTCTGGTGGCGCATCCGAGGAAGAACTGCATTTATTTATTTAAAAGGCCCCGATCCGCCATTTGGTCCCGAAAACCCCTGCGCGGGGATGATGGAATCCGTTGTCTAGCAAGGCCTCAGGGGTGAGGAAGGCTAAGGGAAACCCCCACGTGCCTCTCTGTCCGAACTCAGTCTTCCCGGAGGGACTTCGGCCGCCGAGAGGGACGCCGGGGGGCCCGAGCCCCCCTTTCCCGCGCCTGGCGCCTCGGCGGGCGTGGCTCAGGGTGGCCACCAGAGGGCGCCTTGAGAGAAAAGAGCAGAGTACCGCCCCCCCCCCGCGGAATGTATTTCGGGAGTTAGGATTTCTACCGGTGTATTAACACCTGTGTTCCAGCAGAGGGCGCTCTACACGCGGTGGCGGCGGATCGGGACCAAACGGCGGATCGGGACCCTTTTAAAAATGAAATGCAGTCCTTCCTCGGACGCGCCACCAGAGGGCGCTGCGGGACAAGGAAGGTTTTTTTTATTGAATTTGACAAAGGCCCCGATCCGCCGTTTGGTCCCGATCAGCCACCGGAGGTAGAGCGCCCTCTGGTGGAGAAATTGAACCTTCAAAAAATAAAACCCCTGTGTGGGGATGATGGAATCTGTTGTCTCGCGAGGGCCTCAGGGGTGAGGAAGGCGTAACTGAAACCCCCCTTCTTCGCTGTGGGGAGGCGATGGGAAGCGTTGTCCGTCCCGCCGCCGAGCCTCGCTTCCCGCGCGGAGGACGATGGGCGGTGTCGGCCACGCGCGGAAACGGCCTCGGGCCCCGCTGTCCCTTTAAGCGTTCCAGTCTTGAGAGGGGCGCTCCTAATTCCCCCTCCCGATAGGCTTCTGTGGGAAAGGGCCCGGATGAGGGGGCTGCTCCTGATAGGCTGAGGATTCCTTTCCTCGCCGGGCCTCCGTGGACAAAGCCCCGGATGAAGAGCCTTTTCCTCATTGGTGGAGGATTTTCTCCGTTGCCCTAGTAACCAGAGGGGCGGGCCTCGTGACGTCACAATGGCCGCCGGCGCTGCCTCTGCGCCCCCTCCTTCTCCTCCCTGGAGCTGCGCATGTGACGTCATCGGTCCGCGCCCCTTCCCTCTGGCGTTTTGGGGAAGATGGCGGCGGCCGCGGCCTGGAAACGCCCGGTAAGGAGGGAGACGGGGGCGGGCGAGGAGGGGGGCGGCGGGCGGGGGGGCCCGGGGCGTGTCGCGGCGGCCTTGCTTTCCTCCCGTCCGCGCCCTGTTTTGTTTCGCGCGTCCGGGTGGAGAGGCGGAGTTTCCCCCGGCCTTTAGCCCGGTGGAGAGCGCCCGCCTTCCCCCCCCTCCTCCTCCTCCTCCCCCTCCCCCTCGGGTCCCCTGATGGCGGGAGGGGCGCCTCTGCTTCGCTGCCTGGCCAGCGGGGGGGTCAGTTCCCGTCAGGACCGAGGGGGGCCACTGCGCATGTGCAGAGGGCGCGCCTTCCCCACAGGTCCCTTGAGCGTGTGCAGAGTGTCCCCGCGCATGTGGGGACGTCCTGATCCCCACTGAATGATTTCACAGAGGGGTGGAACACGGGATTGGGGGACCAAAATGCCCCCGGTCGGCGGGATGCTGGGACTTGCAGTCCGCCAACACCTGCGGGGATGCGACACGGTCCCCCCCTTTGGGTTGAGAGTGTAGCGATCTGTCCTTCTGCCCCCCGGATCCCCTCCGCTGAGACTGGAGGCCGGCCGGCCCAGTCACATGTTGGTTGTCCGGTTTAAACTGAGGGATGGGTTTCAGTCGTGTTTGTCTGAGTATATTTTAATCTACAGCGTGCTGGCAATTGTGTTTCAAGTTATGTTGTATCCCACCTTGAGGCTTAGGGAAAGGTGGGTGAGAAATAGTAATGATGATGATTTTGATAGTAATAGTGATGATGATGATGAGGGTAATATTGTAAACTCTTAGAGGCAGTGACCTGTCTTTTTATACTATATAAAATACTCTAAAGGTACCAGATCCCCTCTGCTTAGACTGCAGGCAGGCCAGCCCAGGCAGTGTTTAATTATGAATTTTAAACTGATGTATTTTAAATGGTTTGATGTGTTTGAGTATTTTTTTAATCTAAGTGAGCTTTTAATTGTATTTAAACTTATGTTGTATCCCGCCCGGAGCCTTACAGAGAGGTGGGTAAGAAATCGATGGCGGTGGTGGGGAGGAGATTGTAACTTCCCGGAGGCAGTGGCCTGTCCGCAGGGGACCCGATTGCCTCTGCCCTTGGAGGCCAGGCAGGGTCGGCCCTGGTTAGTCCTTGGAGGGGAGACCACCCAGGAATCCCAGGGGCTGCGGGGGATATTTCAGAGGAAGGAACTGGCAAAACCACCTTGCCTGAGAGAGCCCCGTTTAATTCCTGGGATCCCCATAAGCTGGCTTGTCAGGAACTGATTCAAACACACAGAGTAATCATGGGAAGCAAGGTTTATTCATGAGCATGAACAGAGTACGTGACTTTAGCGATTCAAACTGAGTGAGATTACAGAGACAGTATGCTATAATGCTCCCCTTCGTTCCCACGGAGCCAGTTACAGATGACCTTGCGTCTCTAGGCCCGATGCTGTTACTAGGATACTGTCTGGTGAGAACCTTTGCATGTTTACATAACGGTGCTTCTAGGAACGTTGCTGCAAATGAGCAGCTGCATGTGAAGCTGTCTAGGTGCTTTGACTACATACTACATTTCTTACTACTGCATAACCCATCAATACTACTTTCCCAAACTAATTATGGAGGGTACCCCGACGTGGCTGGCCAGTTGTCGGCACCGTGCGCCCACGTGCAAAGCGCTCTGTGCAGAAAAGTCCTGTCTGAATGAGTGTTTCTCAGGCAGCTACACTTCTCCCCTCGGCCAGGGACTGTCCCTGCTTGAGCACATTGGCTACTGTTGTGTTTCCCTTGCCTGGAAACTTGAGTAACGCTGATCTGAATATTGATATTGTTGAGCTCTCTTTTTGAAAACAGGCTTGCTTTTTGAAAGGGACTAGAACCAAAATAGGAAACTGGGCTCATCCTTTGTTGATGTGGGGTCCTCCTGATGTCTGTGGGGGACGCAGGCGGATTTCGTCCCCCTGGCTGTGCCGCCGGGGGAGCAGACGGACTTTGCCAGGGAGAGGCTGAGAGAGGAGCAGGTATTCGGAGCCAAGGAGTCAGTTGTCCAGCCTGACTCAAGTGCTGACAATGTGTCCTACTTCGTCCCTCGAGTGAGCGGGAATTTTATTTTTTATTTTAGGGCCCTTCTGCACTACACTGTTACAGTGGTATTATTCCACTTGCAACCTCCTGTGGAATTCTGGGGTTTACAGTTTCCTGGGGTCAAAGAGCTCCCTGGGTGAGTATCCCAAAGGACCCTCCCTGAACTGCAAACCCCAGGGTTCCACAGGAAAGTGGTGAAAGTGGAATAAAAGCACTGTAACGGTGTAGTGCGGAAAGACCCTTAGACAGGGAGGGATTAGGCTCTTTTGTCTTTCTCCGTCAGGCACCTGTCCCTAAAGCACCTCGGGCAGGTACTGAAACATTGCTCTTGTGTCCGGCGTGGGTAGGGTGGAGGCCTTCAGGCTGCCTAAAGCCACCACTGCCCTCACAGGGGAAGGGGGCGGAGGGGAAAGGGTCAGCGGAGCAGCGTTGTCCAACTCTTCTTTCGGTTTTTGTGCCTGCTGCAGGGAGGCCGTGGGTGTGGTGCTTCGCAAGGACTCCAAATGGTACCAGCAGTGGAAGGAGTTCGAGGACGTCGTCGTCTTCAACAGTAAGTCATACCTGAGAGCACCCTCGGCCCTTGACATTAGTGGGTTATTTGCCTCCACTGCTGCCCTCTGTGGTTTTTCACTGGGACTTACGAGTCTGGCCTCGCGTTTGCAGTCTCTCTGCGAGTCTCAGGAGACTGTGAATGCTAAGCGAGGCCTGTAAGTCCCTATAAAAAATAGCATAGGGCAGACACAGTGAGCTCCACTAGCTGCCCCCTTCGGCCTTGGGAAGGAGCCCTACTGCCTTGAAGGCAGAATGGGGCAGCTGGCACCCTCCCCACCACAGATTCAAATGGATTGCGGTCACGGAGAAGGCCCCATCTCCCCTCTTCCCATCAGCCGAGACTGGGAGGACAGAGAAACTGTAAGCCTTGCGCTCTCAAAAACCCCGGCAGGCTCCTCTCTGGGGATAACGGGCTTTCGGTGGAACAGGCCGTGACCCATAGCAGGCTCTACAGGTCGTAACCAGCACTTTGATTTGTGCCCAGAAACCAGGGTGGGAAGGGTGTAACTTGTGGGACATTTGTGAACCCCAGGGCCCCCGAGAGGTCTGTTTGTCCAGATTTTCCCCTCCGCAGATATCCCTTAAGTGGGGGGCACTTTTGCCATGTTTTTGGCCCGCTTGGTACCAGTGTAGGCTCGGGAAAGCCCTTTTTTAAGAGCTGGAAGGGAACAGAAAGTTATTTTCCTCACTTCCTGTTGTTAAGAAAAGGCTCCTCTTGAGCCTAAAATGGTTCGAGGGGCTTAAAAACATGGCAAAAATGCCAGAGTGGCCGTTCATTTTCTACCCCAGGGAGGCAGTTGGGGTTGCGGCCTTCTACGGTTGCTCCTGCTTTAAACAGAGTAGTAATCGATGCAGCCCTTTAATTTTTCCTCCTCTCCCCCCTCGCAGGGCTCTTTGAAATGAAAATGAAGTACAAGAAAAGCAACAACGTCTTCAGCCGGGCGTACGGACAAAGGGACAGATTTTACAGGTAAGCCTCCGTTCTTGCTTCCGGCGGGGCAGAGGCGTTCTGTGTTTTCTGTGAAATTCTTCACAGGGTGGGGGTATCCCTGGTTTCCTCTCTGAATTTCCCCCCTTGTGCTAACGTCCCTCTTCCCTTCCCCCGGCAGGGTGCCTCTCCTCCGAGACGGAGGTGGCCGAGGGGCTCACCGAGATCCTCCTCCACGTCGCCCCGAACTTCGACAAGGACCAGCTCCTCAAGCAGCGCGAGGAAGACGTCGAGGGACTGAGGGAGAGGGGGGGGGATTGAGGGATAGTGGGGGGAGGGGGAGGGGGGAGGGAGAGGGGATTGAGGGATGGGAGGGAGGAGAGGAGGGGGAGGGAGAGGGAGAGGGGAGGGGATTGAGGGATAGTGGGGGGAGGGGGGAGGAGGGAGGGAGAGGGGATTGAGGGATGGGAGGGGGGACTGGGAAAATGTGTAAAATTGTAATGTGCGGGGATACTGTATGTTCAAAATAAACTTTATTTTGCAAAGAAGAAGAGGTGTTGTGCTAACATGAGAGGTGCTCTGTGAGCCCCAGGCTGGCCCGGGTGGAGCCGGGCGGCCATCAGCCCCTCCGGGCCGCCCTGGGCCCTTGGGCGGCCTTTCTAAGGGCTTCAGCCCGCATCCGGCGTCCCGAGAGCCCGGAAACTGCCTCGGTCCTTCGGCGCCAGGAGAACCCCGCTCCCTTTGGCGGCACCGGGGGCGGCACCGTGGGACCCGCAGTCCCCTCTCCGCTCCTCTCTGCCGTGGCACTTTGAATCTGGATCGGGGCCCCGCGGCAGCTTCTCCCCTCTGGAGGTCCCTGGACTTCAACTCCCAGAAGGCCTCGGTTCCCCGGGGGATGCTTGGAGCCGCAGTCCCCCACGATCTCTCTCCTGCTCCCCGGCAGCCGGCTGGGGTGGGATGGGGGGGCAAGGGAACTTGGAGGCTCCGAATCCGTCTCCCGCTTAAAGAAAAGACCCAAAACTAGAGGTGGTTGTGGGTTTTCCGGGCTTCGAGCCCGCGTTCTGTTAGCATTTTCTCCTGACTTTTCTCCTGCGTCTGTGGCTGGCATCTCCAGAGACTGCTGTGTTTTGCAGTCCCTGTGTAGACCCGCCCACAGCCCCGGAGTCACCGGTGGCCTGTAGTTCAGATGACCATCTGAAATTTTTCTGGACCGTCTGAATAACATCCACCCAAACATCCAATTGACCAGGGAAAAAGAAAATAAAGCAAGACTGCCATTCCTGGATGTCTTGCTCCTCTGCCAACCTAACCAACAGTTGGGCCAGACAGTGTACAGAAAACCTACACACACTGACAGACACCTACACAAAAACTCCAGCCATCACCCGGGACAAAAAAGGAGCCCCTTAAAACCGCTGGGAGACCCCGCAAAAAGAATCTGTGAGCCCCACCCCCTGAAAGAGGAACCGGACCGTCTAAACGGGGCTCTACGGGCCAACGGCTGCTCCGGTTCAGACATCAGAAGGGCCCCGAGACCCGGAAAGAAAGCACAGCAGTGAATTCAGAGGAGGAGCCCACCCGAGGGAAGGGGTCTGGGCCCTACCCCAAAGGGGCCCCGACCCTACAGGGAATCCGGCGAAGAAACAGGACCTCCGGGCAACCCACAGGCCGACCGAGGACACCCAACCTGGCGGCCGGGGGCAGGTCTACGCGGGGGCCGCTCCTGCACTGGACTGTGACGGCGCTACTACCCCACTTGCAAAGACAGGCCCCCAGACCCCGGGGGTCCCTCTCAGGGAGCAACACGACGGGCGGCTGCCGTCCCCCATGCACCGCTCTGCACCCCCCCCGACTAGTAACACGACCCCGGGGGACCCCGTTTCACAGCAGGCCCCCGAGACTGCACACACACACACACACGCGCGCGCTCTGTCCCGCTTCCATGCCGGCCACAGACGCGGGAGAAAGGTCAGGAGAAAATGCCAGCAAAACTCATACGGCTCGAAGCCCGGAAGACCCGCCACCCCCTCTAGTTTCGGGTCTCTGCGCGGGGACGGATTCGGGGCCTCCAAGTTCCCTCCCCCCCACCCCACCCCAGCCGGAGAGAGACCGTGGGGGGCTGCGGCTCCCAGCATCCCCCGGGGAACCCAGGCCTTCTGGGAGCTGAAGTCCAGGGACTCCAGAGGGGGGAGCCGCCGCGGGGCCCCGATCCGAAGCGCCACGGGGGAGGGGGGCGGGGAGGGGGCTGCGGGTCCCACGGTGCCGCCCCCGGTGCCGCCAAGGGAGCGGGGTCTCCCGGCGCCGAAGGACCGGGGCAGTTCCCGGGCTCCCGGGACGCCGGATGCGGGCGGAAGCCCCAGAAAGGCCGCCCGAGGGCCCGGGGCGCCCGGAGGGGCTGATGGCCGCCCGGCTCCACCCGGCCCCGCCCGGCCCCCCCAGAGCCCCTTACCTGAGGAAGGGCGGGCGGCCCCGTCCCCTCCCGCCGCTGCCCGCAGCTCCCGGGGGGGTCTTCGCGCTCCGAAGAGAAAGAAAGCCGCCCAGACGCGGAGGAAGGAGCCGCGGCCTCGCCCACGCGGCGGCCCCAGCCGGAGCCCCTCCCCGCGCAGCCTCGCCCTCGGCGGCGGAACCGGAGTGAGGCCGGACTTCCGGCGGAGCTCCGGGCCCCGCCCACAGGCCCCGAACTCGCCACCCATTGGATTCGGGGGCCGCCGCTCAACCGCCCGGCCGTCCCGGCCAATGGGCGCCGCCCGCTGCGGAACTAGTGGAGACGCCATTTTAGAATCGCGCTTGGAAGAAAAATGCCTTCCGGGTCTCGAACTCGCGACCAATAGCATTCGAGAACCACGGCTCTAACCTCTGAGCCGTCGCAGCCAATGGGCGCTGCTCGTTGCGGGAGTATTTGACGCCCCCTTTCAGAACCTGAGTTCTCAAAAGCACCCGTCCGGTCTCGAACTCGGGACCAACGCCGTTAACCAACTGCTTCTTAACCTCTGGGCCATTCCAGCCAATGGACGCGCGCCGTTGCGATTTTATTTGAAGCCCCGATTCAGAGATCAACTTAAACAAGAATACTCTCCGGTTCACGAATTCCTTACCGAAGGGGGTCACAAAATCACCGGCTGGGGATTGGGGCCGTTTTAAAAATTAAATAAAGCTGCTCCGTTAATTTGCCACCAGAGGGCGCTCTACACGAGGTGGGGGATCGGGGCGAAATGGCGGATCGGGGCCTTTTAAAAAATTAAATAAAGTTCCTCCGGTGCCGGATCGGGACCAAACGGCGGATCGGGGCCTTTGTCAAATTCAATTAAAAAAAGCCCTTCCTTGTCCCGCAGCGCCCTCTGGTGGCGCGTCCGAGGAAGGACTGCATTTCATTTTTAAAAAGGTCCCAATCCGCCGCTTGGTCCCGATCCGCCGCCGCCGCGTGTAGAGCGCCCTCTGGTGGAACACAGGCGTTAATACACCGGGAGAAATCCTAACTCCCGAAATACATTCCGCGGGGGGGGGGGGTACTCTGCTCCTTTCTCTCAAGGCGCCCTCTGGTGGCCACCCTGAGCCACGCCCGCCGAGGCGCCGGGCGCGGGAAAGGGGGGCTCGGGCCCCGCGGCGTCCCTCTCGGCGGCCGAAGTCCCTCCGGGAAGACTGAGAGGCACGGGCGGGTTCCCCTCGGCCTTCCTCACCCGTGAGGCCTTGCTAGACAACGGATTCCATCATCCCCGCGCAGGGGTTTTCGGGACCAAATGGCGGATCGGGCCCTTTTAAAAAAATTAATGCAGTCCTTCCTCGGATGCGCCACCAGAGGGCGCTGCAGGACAAGGAAGGTTTTTTTAATTGAATTTAACGAAGGCCCCGATCCGCCATTTGGCCCCGATCCGGCACCAGAGGAGCTTTATTTAAGTTTTTAAAAGGCCCCGATCCGCCAATTGGTCCGGATCCGCCGCCACCGCGTGTAGAGCGCCCTCTGGTGGCAAATCGACGGAAGCGTTTTATTTAATTTTTAAAACGGTCCCAGTCCGCCATTTGGTCCCGAAAACCCCTGCGCGGGGATGATGGAATCCGTTGTCTAGCAAGGCCTCAGGGGTGAGGAAGGCCGAGGGGAACCCGCCCGTGCCTCTCAGTCTTCCCGGAGGGACTTCGGCCGCCGAGAGGGACGCCGCGGGGCCCGAGCCCCCCCTTTCCCGCGCCCGGCGCCTCGGCGGGCGTGGCTCAGGGTGGCCACCAGAGGGCGCCTTGAGAGAAAGGAGCAGAGTACCCCCCCCCCCGCGGAATGTATTTCGGGAGTTAGGATTTCTCCCGGTGTATTAACGCCTGTGTTCCACCAGAGGGCGCTCTACACGCGGCGGCGGCGGATCGGGACCAAGCGGCGGATTGGGACCTTTTTAAAAATGAAATGCAGTCCTTCCTCGGAACGCGCCACCAGAGGGCGCTGCGGGACAAGGAAGGGCTTTTTTTAATTGAATTTGACAAAGGCCCCGATCCGCCGTTTGGTCCCGATCCGGCACCGGAGGAACTTTATTTAATTTTTTTAAAAGGCCCCCGATCCGCCATTTCGCCCCGATCCCCCCACCTCGTGTAGAGCGCCCCTCTGGTGGCAAATTAACGGAGCAGCTTTATTTAATTTTTAAAACGGCCCCAATCCCCAGCCGGTGATTTTGTGACCCCCTTCGGTAAGGAATTCGTGAACCGGAGAGTATTCTTGTTTAAGTTGATCTCTGAATCGGGGCTTCAAATAAAATCGCAACGGCGCGCGTCCATTGGCTGGAATGGCCCAGAGGTTAAGAAGCAGTTGGTTAACGGCGTTGGTCCCGAGTTCGAGACCGGACGGGTGCTTTTGAGAACTCAGGTTCTGAAAAGGGGGCGTCAAATACTCCCGCAACGAGCAGCGCCCATTGGCTGCGACGGCTCAGAGGTTAGAGCCGTGGTTCTCGAATGCTATTGGTCGCGAGTTCGAGACCCGGAAGGCATTTTTCTTCCAAGCGCGATTCTAAAATGGCGTCTCCACTAGTTCCGCAGCGGGCGGCGCCCATTGGCCGGGACGGCCGGGCGGTTGAGCGGCGGCCCCCGAATCCAATGGGTGGCGAGTTCGGGGCCTGTGGGCGGGGCCCGGAGCTCCGCCGGAAGTCCGGCCTCACTCCGGTTCCGCCGCCGAGGGCGAGGCTGCGCGGGGAGGGGCTCCGGCTGGGGCCGCCGCGTGGGCGAGGCCGCGGCTCCTTCCTCCGCGTCTGGGCGGCTTTCTTTCTCTTCGGAGCGCGAAGACCCCCCCGGGAGCTGCGGCAGCGGCGGGGAGGGGACGGGGCCGCCCGCCCTTCCTCAGGTAAGGGGCTCTGGGGGGGCCGGGCGGGGGCCGGGTGGAGCCGGGCGGCCATCAGCCCCTCCGGGCGCCCCGGGCCCTCGGGCGGCCTTTCTGGGGCTTCCGCCCGCATCCGGCGTCCCGGGAGCCCGGGAACTGCCCCGGTCCTTCGGCGCCGGGAGACCCCGCTCCCTTGGCGGCACCGGGGGCGGCACCGTGGGACCCGCAGCCCCCTCCCCGCCCCCCCTCCCCCGTGGCGCTTCGGATCGGGGGCCCCGCGGCGGCTCCCCCCTCTGGAGTCCCCTGGACTTCAGCTCCCAGAAGGCCTGGGTTCCCCGGGGGATGCTGGGAGCCGCAGCCCCCCACGGTCTCTCTCCGGCTGGGGTGGGGTGGGGGGGAGGGAACTTGGAGGCCCCGAATCCGTCCCCGCGCAGAGACCCGAAACTAGAGGGGGTGGCGGGTCTTCCGGGCTTCGAGCCGTATGAGTTTTGCTGGCATTTTCTCCTGACCTTTCTCCCGCGTCTGTGGCCGGCATGGAAGCGGGACAGAGCGCGCGCGTGTGTGTGTGTGTGTGCAGTCTCGGGGGCCTGCTGTGAAACGGGGTCCCCCGGGGTCGTGTTACTAGTCGGGGGGGGTGCAGAGCGGTGCATGGGGGACGGCAGCCGCCCGTCGTGTTGCTCCCTGAGAGGGGACCCCCGGGGTCTGGGGGCCTGTCTTTGCAAGTGGGGTAGTAGCGCCGTCACAGTCCAGTGCAGGAGCGGCCCCCGCGTAGACCTGCCCCCGGCCGCCAGGTTGGGTGTCCTCGGTCGGCCTGTGGGTTGCCCGGAGGTCCTGTTTCTTCGCCGGATTCCCTGTAGGGTCGGGGCCCCTTTGGGGTAGGGGCCCAGACCCCTTCCCTCGGGTGGGCTCCTCCTCTGAATTCACTGCTGTGCTTTCTTTCCGGGTCTCGGGGCCCTTCTGATGTCTGAACCGGAGCAGCCGTTGGCCCGTAGAGCCCCGTTTAGACGGTCCGGTTCCTCTTTCAGGGGGTGGGGCTCACAGATTCTTTTTTGCGGGGTCTCCCAGCGGTTTTAAGGGGCTCCTTTTTTGTCCCGGGTGATGGCTGGAGTTTTTGTGTAGGTGTCTGTCAGTGTGTGTAGGTTTTCTGTACACTGTCTGGCCCAACTGTTTGGTTAGGTTGGCAGAGGAGCAAGACATCCAGGAATGGCAGTCTTGCTTTATTTTCTTTTTCCCTGGTCAATTGGATGTTTGGGTGGATGTTATTCAGACGGTCCAGAAAAATTTCA